>CM029607.1:47219261-48499104 GCA_017311375.1 Mytilus coruscus
GTGTATGATGACCCTGCCTGCCAACATGGCACACATGGCTGAAATAAAACATAGGTTTCAAACGCACTTTTAGTCTTATATCTCTGAAACTTAATGACAGTACAACAGTTGCATTTATCATGCATCAATTGTAAATAAAAATATCAGGTGAGCGACACAGGGTCCTTGGAGCCTCTAGTTTATGATTTAAAAAGTAAACACTGTTTTATTTATAATAAATGTCAGATCCAAAATATTGACTTGTATTTGTATTACCGTATTACACTTGTGTATAATAAAGACCCTTCTTTTTCGAAGGTTTTTTTTAGCTAAAAAAAAATATGGAAAGAAAAACATGAACTAATGTTTTTACTGATGTCTTGTTTACTTGTTATCATTTGTAATTGGGGTAAACATATGAAAATTAAATTTTCAGTAGGTGACTAGTTTTTGTCTAGCATGGTACAAATGTCACAGATTACTACATTTTTGTGACACCATTGCTTGAATGAGAGACATAGATAGGAATTCTCATTAGACTGCAGGGGCTTGAAATTTTTGTATATAGAAGAGCTGGATTAATTCAAATATTGTATAGAGATGTCTTATGGTCAGCACTTTTGTTTGGCATATATAGCTGTTGCCTCCCCACCTTATTTTCATGGTTCACTGTGAATAATATAGCCAATATGTATGAAAGGCTGTTCATGTTAAAAACCAGATAAAGTCACATGTTAACATATAACGCGATAAATACAGTTTTAACATGTTATTTGATTATTTAATACATTAGGCACTAAACTACAAAAAAAAGACAGAAAAAAACTTTCTACTCTCGCCTTAATTATGTTTTAAGGCGTCAGATTTTACTAGAAAATTACTAAATGAAATGGCCACATGTATCATATTTTCGTCAATTAATGGGATAATGTTTACAGATTTTCAGCACAATTAAATATTATTGTCATCAATTACTTATTGCGTTAAAACAATAATTAATGCGTTAAAAGAAGGTTTAACATGTAAAAAGAAGGTTTAACGTGTTAAAAGAAGGTTTAACACATTAAAAGTTATGGAAATTCTTTGACTATTAATTTATACTGTTTAAATGTAGCTTCAACGGTAAAAGCACATTAAATGCATTAAAAGCAACTTTAACACGTTAAAACAACTGAACACGTTAAAAGCTCCTTTACGTGTTAAAAGCAACTTTAATACTTTAAAAGCAACTTTAATGCTTTAAAAGCAACTTTAATGTGTTAAAATAACTCAACTCATTAAAAGCAACTTTAACGCATTAAAAGCAACTTTAACACGTTAAAAGCAACATTAACGCATTAAAAGCAACTTTAACACGTTAAAACAACGTTAACCATTATAGCAACTTTAAGGCGTTAAAAGCAACTTCAACGCATCAAAAGCAACTTTAACGGGTTAAAAGCAACGTTAACGCGTTAAAAACAACTCAATGTATTAAAAGTAACTTTAACACGTTAAAAGCAACATCAGTGGGATACAGTGTAGATTGAATGCCTTAAAAGTTAAAATGATTAATAGAAGTTTTATTGCGTTAAAACATTTTTCGCGTTAAACAAGGTTTTAACCGTTTAGCAAAGTCTTAACGTGTTAAAATATTGTTTTAACGTGTTAAATGTGATGTTATCGCATTAAATGTTAACACGTTACTTTATTGGGTTTTGACATGAACGGCCTTTCATAAATATGCGCTGAAACAGCATAAAACGTTTATCAATTAATCAATGATTTTCATGGCTAAGTTACTGCTTGAAATGACTATATTTTTTTTGATCACATGATTTATTTCCAGATATGACTAATAATACAACTATATTTGATGTATATAAATTATAATGTTGTTAAAAAAAACAACCATGGCAATGTATACATGTCTTCCTGCCAGGGTTTATCTGACCTTGACCTCATTTCCATGGATCATTTATAATGTTATGTTTATGTTATTCATGATTGATTGATTGTTGATGTTTAACGACACTATAAGCACTAATTTTTATTTTCAAGGTGACCATTTTATATTGAAGGAGGAAGCCAGAGTACCTAAAAAAAAACCAACTGACATATTCAAGAAGAAAACTGTCAATCCTAGTCAATAATCAAGATAGCAGTCAAAATGTGCCTGCCACTTACAGGGTTCAATTCACAGCTTGAGTGTTGACAGGCGATTGATATTGTAGCTAAAGTATTTATACCACTTGTATGTGATACCTGTAGGAAGACCTTGATCTGAAAGACATTTAACATAAAATTCAATCGTAAAGCAGGCTAGACATTTTATTGTGTGCACTCTTTGTTTTTTATTCACAGGCAAAGAAATTGTTGTTCCACTGCAGTCTGTGATAAAAATAAAGTAAGTTTATATTTTAGCTCACCTGGGCCTGTATGGCAGTGACATCTATAGCCACACTTAGCTTCATTTGTCATTGTCAGTCATCTTCAACTTAAAAAGTCATATATTCGACCACTGATAATGGAAAGGATGATTTAAAAAAAAAATGAATGCATAAAAAATTTATGTGATAATTAAAAAATATGTCAAGGTTGAGGTGTTATAAGTTTTCAGATATATAATTCAAAAACTTTTAAAATTTTGCAATAAAATGAAATTGAATGATGAAAGAAGAAAGAAAAACAGTTCGTCTTTAATTGTGGATACGTAGAAACATGAGAAGCCATCAGATATTTGAAAATGTATAGAAATACCTATAAAGAATAAGACATTCTGTTCTATAGATTTACAATTGACCAGTTGTTGTTTGAGAAGAAATTAATTGTGGATATGTCCATGTCCATTTGTTTGGATGTGAACGTTGAGTGTCAATTCAGCTTTGACATCTTGGTACAACAGAAATTTCCACAACCGCTTTGTGATCTTGACATGGGTGGATGGACAGGCGATACAAGTATGTCTATTATTTAATTTAATTATCCCATTAAACATGCAAATTATCAGAAAAATATCAAATTTTATTTGAATGACTTTTAGAAACAGGACAACAGATTTGTAGCAAGTTCTAATAATTTTCATATTTTTCATCATGAAAGTTTACTGGAAATGGGGTATCCATCCATGAGACAAAATCAGTACATGCACAGCAAAAAACATATTCATCAGCTCAAAGTCACAATGAGGCCTTCAACACAGAGCCAAAAAAACACCACCTCACTGCAAGTTTAAGACAACCTTTAGCACCAGTTTGAGCAGAATTCTTAGCAAACTGGCCACAACTGAATTGAAGAATAAATCCATGGAGTAATATCAATAAAAGAAATCAAGCATTTGCTGTCATAATTTAGCCAACAGTCACACTGAAGCATTAAAAACAATACAAACATTAAGACAACCACGGGGCACATCAAGATATTTGTAAGATAACTTGGAAAAAATATATATATAAATCAAATATATATATAAATCAAATATTGGTTTTATCCTGCAATTTAATATAAACTTAATTTTTAATTCCTATTATTCGGAAAGGTGAGCTTTTGCCATCACTTGGCGTCCGTCGTCGCCATCTGTCCGTGTAAACTATTTCAAACATCTTCTCCTCTGAAACTACTGAACCAATTCCAACCAAACTTAAGCTAAACGGTCCTTAGGGTATCTAGAATAAAGTTTGTGTTTTATTTTCAGTTTCGTCAAAAACATGGCCGCCATGGCTAAAAATAGAATATAGGGTAAATGCAGTTTTATACGACCGCAAAAATTTTTGTGGTCGATATTGGTATGACGTTAGGCGTCGTCGTCGTCGTCGTCGTCGTCCGGCGTCGTCGTAGTCAGTCCGAAGACACATTGGTTTCGCACTCTAACTTTAGTTTAAGTAAATGGATCTTTAGGAAATTTTACCATAAGGTTCAATACCACAAAAGGAAGGTTGGGATTGATTTTGGGGTTATGGTATTAACAGTTAAGGAATTAGGGGCCAAAAGGGCCAAAAATAAGCATTTTGTAACTTCCAGACAATAACTTGTGTGTTAGTGTATGGATCTCTGACATTGTACCACAAGGTTCCATATCACAAAGGGAATGCTGGGATTGATTTTGGGGTAATTGCCTCAAAATTTTAGGAATTAGGGCCAAAAAGGCAAAAATAAGCATTTTCTAGTTTCAGGACAATAACTTGTGTGTAAGTGTATGGATCTTTCTGAAATTGTACTACAAGGTTCCATATCACAAAGGAAAGCTGGAATTGAGTTTGGGGTAATTGCCCTAAATGTTTAGGAATTAGGGGCCAAAAGGGCCAAAATAAGCATTTTTCTAGTTTCAGACAATAACTTGTGTTTAAGTGTATGGATCTCTGAAATTGTACTGCAAGGTACCATACCTCATTGAAGGCTGGGATTGAGTTTGGGGTGATGAATCATAAGGGGTTCAAAAATTGGGGGATTTTTTTCCCCTTTTCTTTCTTTTTTCCTTTTTTCTTTTCTTTATAATTTTCCATTTTAAGTTGGTTATTTCTGATTTATATTTAAAAGCAAATAATAATGATATGGCAGGAGATACACACCAAACAGGATGTGTAAATTATTATATAATAAGTATTGTGCAAAAGCAAGAAATTTTCAATTGCACAGTATTGCGCAATAGCAAGAAATCTTCAATTGCACAGTATTGCGCAATAGCAAGAAATATCCAATAGCACAATATTGCACAATAGGAAGAAATTGTCAATTGTACAGTAATGCACAATAGCAAGAAATATTCAATTGCACAGTATTGCGCAATTGCAAGAAATATTTAATTGCACAGTATTGTGCAAAAGAAGATACTTTGTATAAATTGCTTATTTCTTGACCAATTTCAATGGGGTTTTATTCTTGAATTCTTGGGGTTCTTTAATATGCTGAATCTAACCGTGTATTAAGTTTTTGGATTTTGGGCCCTCTGTTTTAAATTGGTCCACATTGAGGTCCAAAGGGTCCAAAATTAAACTTTGTTTGATTTCATCAAAATTGAATATATGGGGTTCTTTGATATGCTGAATCTAACCATGTATTTAGATTCTTAATTTTGGTCCCGTTTTCAAATTGGTCTACATTAAGGTCCAAAGGGTCCAAAATTAAACTTAATTTGATTTTAACAAAATTGAATTCTTAGGGTTCTTTGATATGCTGAATCTAAACATGTCTTTAAATTTTGATTATGGGCCCAGTTTTCAAGTTGGTCCAAATCGGGTCCAAAATTAAACTTTGTTTGATTTCAACAAAATTGAATATATTGGGTTCTTTGATATGCTGAATCTAACCATGTATTTAGATTTTTGATTTTTGGGCCCCATTATCAACTTTGTCCACATTGAGGTCAAAAGGGTCCAAAATTAAACTTTGTTTGATTTCAACAAAAATTGAATATATGGGGTTCTTTGATATGCTGAATCTAACCGTGTATTTAGATTCTTAATTTTTGGTCCTGTTTTCAAATTGGTATACATTAAGGTCCAAAGGGTCCAAAATTAAACTTAGTTTGATTTTAACAAAAATTGAATTCTTAGGGTTCTTTGATATGCTGAATCTAATCATGTATTTAGATTCTTAATTTTTGGTCCTGTTTTCAAATTGGTCTACATTAAGGTCCAAAGGGTCCAAAATTAAACTTAATTTGATTTCAACAAAATTGAATATATGGGGTTCTTTGATATGCTGAATCTAACCATGTATTTAGATTTTTGATTTTGGGCCCGTTATCAACTTTGTCCACATTGAGGTCAAAAGGGTCCAAAATTAAACTTTGTTTGATTTCATCAAAATTGAACTCTTAGGGTTCTTTGATATGCTGAATCTAACCATGTATTTAGATTTTGGATATTGGACCATAATAGGTGAATGTCCAATTTAAAATTTTTAAGTTCTTAGACCACATTCATTCTGTGTCAGAAACCTATGCTGTGTCAAATAGTCAATCACAATCCAAATTCAGAGCTGTATCAAGCTTGAATGTTGTGTCCATACTTGCCCCAACTGTTCAGGGTTCGACCTCTGCGGTCGACGAGCTGCGCCTGGAGCATTTTATTGGCTTATATCTCAAAACTAAAGCATTTAGGGCAATCTGACATGATTTAAAAGTGTTCAATTGGTGAAGTTCTATCAGCCCTGAAATTTTCAGATGAATCTAATAACCCATTATTTGGTTGCTGCCACTAAGTTGGTAATTTTAAGAAAATTTTGCAGATTTTGGTTATTATCTTGAATATTATTATAGATAAAGATAAACTGTAATAGGCAAAATGTTCAGCAAAGTAAGATCTGCAAATAAGTTTATATGATCAAAATTGTCAATTTACCCTTAAGGAGTTATTGCCCTTTAAGGACAATTTTACACAATTTATTTATCATGTTTTCTAACTTTAAAAATCTTCTCTTCTGAAACTATTGAACCAATTCCAACCGAACTTAAGTTGAATGATCCTTAGGGTATCTAGAATAAAGTTTGTGTTTTATTTTCTGTTTGGTAAAAACATGGCCGCCATGGCTGAAAATAGAACATAGGGTAAAATACAGTTTTGGCTTATATCTCAAAACTAATGCATTTAGAGCAACTCTGTCATGAGGTAAAAATGTTCATTAGGTCAAGTTCTATCAACCCTGAAATATTCAGATGAATCTAACTACCCATTGTTGGGTTGCTGCCACTAAATTGGTAATTTTAAGAAAATTTTGCAGTTTTAGTTATTATCTTGAATATTATTATAGATTAAGATAAACTGTAAAGAGCAAAAATGTTCAGCAAAGTAAGATCTACAAATAAGTTTTATATGATCAAAATTGTCAATTGACCCTTAAGGAGTTATTGCCCTTTAAGGATAATTTTACACAATTTGTTTATCATGTTTTTAACTTTAAAAATCTTCTCCTCTGAAACTACTGAACCAAATTAAACCAAACTTAAGCTGAATGATTCTTAGGTTATCTAGAATAAAGTTTGAGTTTTATTTTCTGTTTCCTCAGAAAACATGGTTGCCATGGCTAAAAAAGAACATAGGGTAAAATGCAGTTTTGACTTATATCTCAAAACTAAAACATTTAGAGAAATCAGACATGAAGTTAAAAGTATTCATTAGGTCAAGGTCTACCTGCTCTGAAATTATCAGCCAAATCGGTATTTGATTTGTAGGTTATTGCCCTGAATTGATGATTTTAAGGAAATATTGCAGTTTTCAGTTATTATCTTGAATATATTGAAAAGCAAAATAATGATTGATGAAAGATTTAAGCAAAAATTACAGGTGAGCAACTCAGGCTCTTGAGAGCCTCTTGTTTTATTTTGATTTTTAAAGAAATTGACAAGTGTAGTGATAATGACACTACATAGAACTTTGATGAAAGTAGTAATTTAAATATTTCTTTTTGCTTAAAATAGTAGCAAGATATAAGGTGTCAATATTTGTGTACAAATAAAGCGCACTCAATATGTGTACCTGTTATTTGTGCAATAGTAACATTATACAACCTTTGATCATAGCATTCTACCATATGCATTGAGTACTCCACCTGTGCTGCTAATAAATCTCTAATGATTATAGCAAGTTGATTGGAATATTTTTGCATGTAATATTTTTTTTTTATAAATGTAAAAATGATTTTTATTTTAGATTCTCTGGTAGACTGGATTAGAGACAAAGGATTAGAAGCAGGGCAGTCTTTGTCCACGGCTCTTGCCAACAAATTATTTGATGATTTTGGACTAACGCAGTTCTTGAACAACCCTTCTTGTGACAGGTTTGAGGGAATTTACTCAAATACTGTGGATGGTTGGAATGCTGGAGGTAGAATGAGAAAATTATGGTTTAAATTGTATAAAGTACATTTTTTTGGTCAAGCGTGTTTTTCAAAATTACTGCACTTTTCTTGTATCCCTGGTGCTTTCGACTGGAGAACCGTCGTACACAAGCATCGCACAAGTTGGCACTCCGAGGCGGGTGGGGAGCAAGAAGGTGAACTGTGGTTTATTTTTATCAATAGTACCGCTTAAGTCGACGCTAGGGGCCGTCTTGACCTTGTTGTAGGGTATGAATGATTTGTTCATTGTTGAAGACCCTACATCAACTGTCAAGATGAAGAACAGGAATAAAAGCCCTGTTCATTGATAATTTTCTATATTTTCTTTGTATTGTGTGCGATTTTGTCCCATGTACATTTACTCCATATCCTTTCATTTTCTACTTTTGATACAATTTAGATTAAGATTCTAAAGAAAAGTCTTAGTCACTATACAAACCTTCCAGTTTCCTATACAGATAAAATGATTCACACAAAAATAAGTATGAAAAATAATCTAAGCTCAAAAGACATTTCAGAAAACAGTAGAAATGTGTTTCTGAAAGTAGTATAGTCTTCATTGAAAAAAAATGGCATTTTTAAAAAAAACCACCAAATTTCCTGGACAGTGAAGTGGAAAAGAGTTATCATGTGATAATGTGAGTAAGGAATCTTCAGTTATCTAAACTTTTAGATGAATAAGTGTACATTTCTTATCATGATGGCTAATTTAGAGGGATATTTACGCATAGGAATATGGAAAAAAGTTTGTTTAAGCCAGCAATCCTGCAACATGATATTCATTTTATTTATAGCTTGCCCAAAATCTGCCGATATGACTTTACCAAAGATCAGAGGAACAGTCAGTTGTTATGTACCAGATTATTGTACGGGTATTGATTGTTGTGTGGATGTAGGAAAGATCGGCAAATCGTTCCGTATTTATGCCTTGTTGGATGCTTGTAACTGGAAGCTGAGTATCGGTATCGAGAGACGAGCCTTTAACTTCACCATTATAGATTATGAATGGGGTATGTATGTAAAAAATTATGATGCACAAAAGTAGCCATTTGGTGGAGGGGGCTCAGAAATAGAATTGTAGGTCATTGGATAAATAAATAAAACAATATGTTTGCCAATACAAAAAAAGTAGACAGAATGATCTAAAACTAATTTAGGGTCTTGGCAAATCAAAAGAATAAACCTCGTGTTTTTACTGTGAATCACAATAATTGAACATAATAATTTTTGAATGTACAGTAGTGGTATTTTGGATTCATTATTTCACTGTAGAATCAATGATTCTTATCCATTTATAATTTTTAAGAATTGGCATTTGAGTAACTTTCAAGTATTGTAGTCTGTATTTGGGAAATATGAATTTGTTCATTTGGTAGTATTGGGTATTTTTGAAATAGAACAAAGGAAATTATGTTAAAATTGATTTTAGATATAAGAAATGAATGCATTAGAATACCAAAACTAATTAATTATGGCAATTGAGAAAAACAAATTTTCTAACACTTTTATCAAAACTACAACACTGATGTTATTTGTTTTTCACCCTACAGATCATAGTCTGGGTTCTGATTCTCTTTAACCATGTTTTCCAAGTTCTTGATGCCACCAGACAGGGTAATAGAGACTTTAATAAAGTTATAATTGAAATTTTACTTATATTTTCAGGTGAGAAAAAGACCATGTCAATATTACAAGTCCTCAAAATGGAGTAAGTATACTTGATGATCCATATTCAACAGACATGTGACAGAGTTGTCAAGCCACAACTGGAGATTTAGAAATTTTCAGCTGGAGTTTGTGCCTCATAACTGGAGATTTTTTATCGACATTTTTATTGACGTACGCAATGTTTTTTTGGTGTTTAAACTGCATATTTTCCATTTTGGTAAATGATTCTATAACTCCATAGCCATTTTTACTTAATAGAAAAAGAAGATAAGGGGTTTTCAAATATTTATTTATTATATATATAGTTCAAGATAAAGTGATAAGCCATCATATTATAGTTGGTAAAAAGTATCTCTGCTTAATAAGCTACATTGTCAATTTTGGTACCACTACTGAACAGTGGTGTTGAATTGATAGAGTTGTGGGTAGCTGTCTCCATATGTTTGGTTAAGTCATTAGGGTCACCATAGTCAGCTTTGCAACAAGTGTAGTAGGCATAAATACCATATTTGAGTTCATTAAGACATTTGTCTTTGAGGTTCAGTAATATAACTGTTCAATGTTTTCAACAGCATCAAATTAAAGTTGTTGTTTATACAACTTAATCCATTGTCAGTATTTCACTTTTAATCATCAAGGCGTGTGTCTTAAACTTGCTAGTTGATCACCAGGTAATTGCCAATAATCTTTAATTGCTGTATATACAGTCTAATCCTTAACACCTTCATTGATTACTCGAGGCTATTGTCAAAAACAATAACAGGAAATGGGGACTTCTGTTTTCTCTGACTTTTCCTATATCAATTTCGAGTTTCTCGGACTTTTTCTCTGTCAGTATCAAATTTGTAAACAAAAATGACAACTGAAAATTTTTCGAGGTTGACATTTTCAAAAAGCGGAAGATTTCAAATTTTAACGGGAGGGACGGAAGAGGGTCTAAAAAGCGGGAGATTTTGACTCCCGCCGGAAGAATCACATGTATGATTCAAAGTAATTGTTGCTTATACTCTGTTCCACAAAATTTAATACTGAACTTATAACTTCTGATTGATTGATTGCTGTTTGCTTAACATCCAGTGACAAATAATTCATCGTGGGTCTAAATGGGATCTAAATGTGACGGGGATCGGCTGATTTTTGGTAAGCATGACATGTGAAAGTCAAATTATTAATTGCGAAAATGGGAAACAAAGTTGGGCGGTACACTTGAAATTACAAGTGTTATTACAATGATAAGTGGGATACATGAATCTGACAAAGTAATAAGTGGGATCGGGGATCAGACCTGCTCAATGAGTCCCCCTTTGTGCATATTAAGAATGAGAACAAATTAAAAAAAAACTAATAGATAGGTTTTTCAAAATAGGTAGATTGGGACGAAGGTGCAAAAATTTTGCCTTGCTACAGGTCAACTTACAGCCATACAACCTTAATCCTTCAATAGCTATGTTAATGTTACTGCTTGCTTTAAGTTTTCACTTACTTATATAGGCTATACAATGTCTTTAAGCATTGGGTGAAAATTTTCAAAATAAAAGACTTTTATTTATCTGGTTTAAGTTTCTCCTTGGCCAAAGATTTCTGTCTGTATTTGAATTACCGGTATTGAAATATTTAAGAAATAATTCATGCAAGACAAAGATTTATTGGAAATTTTTACATGGCTTATCTGAGCCTTTGTAGTTAAATGCTATCTTGAGTATAAGCGTTAGTCCACTGTGGTGAATAAGTTAATATAAAAGTTAAACTTTGAACTTTATATTTTGCAGGTACATCATTTATGACTTGCAGGCTGAGAAGAAATACATGTTAAATATGAACTTAAGCGTATGTTTTGAGGAAAGTGGGCCATGTCTTGTTTCTATACCAGTATTTGAAAATACCAAACTCCCTAAACTTGGATGTGATTGGACACAAACAAACCTTGGTGAGTACCAAATACCCTAAACAAGGATGTGATTGGACACAAACAAACCTTAGTGAGTACCAAATACCCTAAACAAGGATGTGATTGGACACAAACAAACCTTGGTGAGTACCAAACACACTAAACAAGGATGTGATTGGACACAAACAAACCTTGGTGAGTACCAAACACCCTAAACAAGGATGTGATTGGACACAAACAAACCTTGGTGAGTACCAAACATCCTAAACAAGGATGTGATTGGACATGAACAAACCTTGGTGAGATATAAGTTGATGTCTTTCATTCATAAGAGTTACCCCCTTCCCCCCTTTTGTCCCCTAACAAAAAATAGGTTGATGCCGTGGATTCATTATTAATTGTGGGATACCAATTTTCGTTGATTTCGTGGGTACAGGTGAACCACAAATTTCCATGTTCGACAAGGTACATATTTTCTATAGGCTTGTATGCAGACTTTGGCAAAACCACAAAATCAAATAGCCGTGAAAACACAATTTTTTCTAAACCCACAAAGACTGGTATCCATGAAATGGCAAATCTGCAATAGTCTGTTGAATTTACTCATAATTTGTTTGGGAGCAATTTAGTTGACAGGGTGTGGAATAAGCTCTTGCCAATGACAAGTGAAATTACTGCAGACCAAGCTCAGCTTAAAACTAGCAGTCCTGTTGGGTTATTTCAATATATGAGAAAAACAACATAATTTTTGAAATCACTTTTATTCACTGAAAAGATATTGTTAATTATAAGATAATTATGTCAACTCTTGAAACCATTTCATCGATTTGTTTCATTTTTTAGAGGCTGCAATATACACCATAATTTTTTATAGCATAGGAATAGAGAAAATAAGAGCATAAAAATTCTGAATTTTATAAAACCAAAGCATAAAATGAGCAACAAAGAACCTGAGATCGTTGTACAGTCTTCAATGACTTGCTGTGGTACAGCTTAGAAGGACATTTTCCCTTTTTTTCCAAATCAAGAATGATAACATACGGTAAGGAATAGTGAATTCTAAAGCTGACTTGTCCATCTGGCCAGTTAGATATGATTGCTCATTTCTACCCATGGATTGACATATTATGTAGTCACTTGATGTCTGTTTTTGAAAACCATCATTTTTGTGGAAGGGTTGCTGTCTCATTGACATCTTTCTGCTAACAGTTTTAATAAGCCTGTACTAATACTGTTATTGAATGAAAGGAAATGTTAAAACTACTTTTAAATTTTTCAGATTTCTCATTAAGTGATTTTAAAGCTCAGTATGATATTAGTGGAGCTGTAGAGGGACTACTTCGTGATAAGATGCTGGAAGCTCTGGGAATGACACCATATCTGAAGACTCCATCTTGTAGCAGGACAGCAGTGCCATTTGCTGGATCGGTAAATGGATGGACTAACAGTGTGTATATTTTAAATATTGTTTGATGCAAACAAACTGAAGTTTGAACTAGGAACATCATATATGTTTTGAAGGAAGCTCAATGAATTGATTCAAAGAAATGATTTTCAAAATCCCTTTTTCTTTAATATCTGTGTATCTTACAAGAATGTGCATCAAGTTAAAATCATTCAATAATATTTAAAAAAATAAAAAACAAATATAGTATTTTTTTAGCTTTCAGTTTAAAGTAGAATGGCTGACGCCATAAATTACTATTTCTTAACTCAAAAGCAGTTGAACATGAAACATCAGCTTATCAATCATTAAGCGTGTTACATTTTTATTTTCAGAGTGCAATTTGACCTTGCCAGTAGAGTTACCAGCAATAAGTTCCGATAAACCACTGACTTGTAACCTAATGGACACTTGTACTGGTGTCACATGCTGTTTATATATAACTGACTTAGACCTCTCTGTTAATTTCTACATTAGTTTGGATGCTTGTAATTATGAGTTTTTAGCTGGAATAGAGAATTTACCATACAATAAGAAATTATTGGATTATGATTTTGGAACAGAGGAAATTATAAGTCTATCAGATGTCATTCGCTTGACGTGAGTTTATTTTATTAGTATTAATTCACACTATACATTTTAAAATAATTTATTATATTTTCTTATATCAATATTATATTAATTAATTGAAGAAGTGGGGCTATATTGTACTCACCTTGTCTGTCTGTTTGTCCTTCCATCTGGTCGTCTGTTGTCCAACAAATTATTTTGTCAGACTTCACTTAAAAACTACTGAACAGAAGGACTTCATATTTGGTCAGCAGCTCAGCAGTAATGAGTTGTAAAGTGAGATTTTCAGAACTGTAAGACACCTATGTCCTGTTTTCCAATACTTGAAAGTAGGAGTGGGGGTATGCTTAGCACAACAACGCATTAATCGTGGTAATGACACCATATCACTTGACAAAAAATCAAAAAACGGAACAGTACTTTTTATTGCTGTTCTTCATAAAAAATATGGCGAGACCTTCAATTATTAGTTTTGAAGATTTTGAACTTGCCAACTTAATATTCATTGCAGAAAATCTGAAAATTAATACTCCTTTTATTTAGTACAATCTATATATGTTAGTAACTATTTGATTTTACTGATAATTTCCATGCATACTTGCCAACCTCTGACAATGAGAAATCATGTCATGACATGACATGACATGTCAAAAAGCGTGTGAAAACACGCGACATAGATGCAGACTTTTTAATATGAACAATGTTCATAATTTCACATTATACAAATTTGTTAATATAAAAAACAATTTTCTACTATAAACTTTTATTGTATTCAACAGTGGTCTGTTTTGCTGCTTTTAAAGCAACACCACTAGGTACAAATTCAAAACAACTGCCAGTTTGGTTACATTTACTTGATAACAAGACACACAATATATCATTGTCAAGTTCTGATCAGAATTCAGTGTGAATTTCTTTATAATTGAAAATGCTCTCTCACAGAATTTATATTAGCTGAACTAAAATAGCTTTATCAAGCTTTGAACGAGTGTCATAACGTTTTTTTGCCATTAAAAATGTCATCTATTATCTCTGCCATTGCTCCAACAAACTATATATGTTGCTATTGCCCGATCAAAACTAGGTAGTTCATCAGAAGACAGCTGGTACTATGAGAACTGATCCAACAGTTCCGTGATATTTCCATCCCCTATGCCTTGTGGAAATCTGTTGGCTAGATTTGAAACTGAAAAAGAAAAATATTTTATTATTTGATTACCATTAAACACGTTAAATTCTTAATCAAATAGCTACATTGTAGTTATCCTCTCACATGTATTGTTATGATTGCAACATAGGGTGCACAATGCGTTACTCGTCCCTCGATCATTTAAACTCTAACTCCCACATATAATTTATAAATCTTGAATCTTACTCTTAGACGTACACATCGTTTTCACTTAACAATCGGCTCTTTAGACGACGGTACAGGTCCTGAAAGTGACATCGTTCTGTGGACATTTCCCCTACGTGAATTTGAAAGAAAAAAAGTCACAAAATCGTAAAAACTAATCACAAACTACTTACCTTAAGTGCTTTTTGCTGTTCGTCCATAAGAAAAATAAACAATGGTGACTAAACAATTACTTCGAAATTTTCGGTATATATCGTCTAATAATGAAAAAACCTGAGAATAGCAATATCACTAACGTCCAAAAAATCAAAACAACGAAAAAGCGTGTAATTGTGTGTAAAGTGGTGAAAAGCGTGTTCACGCCATGTGACAAAACCCTCGCGTGTAAACCGTTGAAAAAGCGTGTAAAAAAGCGTGTATTACACGCTAATATCATGTCAGTTGGCAACTATGTTTCCATGTGTCTATTTTATCCTCACATTTTTGTCTTTACTCACAGGTTTAAAATTGATGATCTGAAGACTGAAAAAATGTTTCTGTTAAGTGCTGGAGTCTCATTATGTTTGGACAATAAGCAGTCATGCATTCTTACGGTGGAGCTTTTGAAAGATATACTGCTTCCTAAACCTTTGTGTAATCTGGAAACCAAATTCACTTTACCTAGTAAGTATATCAATTGGTTATTTGAAAGAAGTTGTGGATTTATATGGATAAGTTCAGAGGAAATGTTTTGTATTTGCTGCAGGTCACCCCCACCCACCCCCACACCACATGAAAAAGAAGGAAGTTTAAAGTACAACACATGTGATGAGTGTATTGTAAATTCAGACATTTTTGTCATGTTTCCTCTCTTTTTCTTTCTTTCTCTCTCAATCAAAGAAGTATTTATTGTGATTTTACAAAGGAATAACATTTATTGTAAATTTTCTTTCATGTAAAATTAAAAATTGGATTCAGTCTTTTCATTTCACTTTTTTTATTAATAATTAATATTCTTTTTCAGACATATCAGCATCTGACTTCTTGAAAAATCATGTAGTAGACACAGTTCTGGATGCTATGCCAGAATTTGTCTCTGATCTGTTCATAGAAGCGACAGGAGTTAAACAGTACATGGAAGATCCATCCTGTAGCAGGAGTAGTGCCCCTTACTCTCCATCAATAGACGGATGGAATAAAGGTTAGCACTTTTAGGCAGAAGATTGATTAGATATTGAACTGAGCTCGGTCTGAAAACTTGCTGATTTGGTGGCTTGACAGAGATTGAAATAACAAGCTTCTTGCTCTACAGATAGGAAAGTTTCAAATTTAATCTTTGGACCTCTAATATTTTATAGTGGTCATATTCTGTCAGGCTATTAGTTTAAACAATATTTTATTTTTTCGAAAGTGCACAAATTACAATTATACAATAAAAATACAGGGATTCGGAAACATGAAGAACTTATATAAACCCCATCTCCCTTAAAAAAAAAAAAAAAAGACAAAATTTGGAACATAGTGTAAAAAACCCGCACAGAATAATTTTCAGTTTACATTACATGTTTATTCTGTGGTTTGCCCGTTACTCAGAAGTCAGTTTGATCGAAAAATGTGATCAACTCATTTTTAGAATTGTGGTCTTGCATATTACTGTGCTATTATGTAAATGTTTCAAAAAATAAGGTTAAATTATAAAGTTTCAACGTCTTAATCGACATAAAAATAAAAGTTTATGAACCAAATCTCCGTGTTTCCATAATAAAACTTTGTACAACTTTAAAAATATTTTCGTTTTCCTCATCACTGATGAGTTCACTACCTGATAATAATAATTGTATATTATATCTTGGTAGTGTGGAAATGGTTTGTGTCCTAATAAGTCTATAATTATGACACTCTAGTTGATAGTGTTTGCTCCTCTCAACATGTCCACATAAACAAAGGCTGGAAAGAACAATATTTTTCTGAAAAAGGTGTTCATTTAAGGGCATACAATACAGATTGATCCCATGTTGATTTTTTTACGAAAATTTGCATACAAGCTATTTTTCACCTAGTCAATTCAAAAATGTAATAAAAAATATACCTTCATATGCTACTTTAAGAGATAAATGGGGTCGAAATTTTAGACATTTACCAAAAAGTACGTTTTTTTTACATTTTTATCCTTTGGATAGACATACCTTACTTTTTTTGTTTTAAAAGATAAACACATGCAGATTTTTGTAAAAACATCTGAAAAATCTTTACATAGTATGCTCTAATTTTGGATAACAATTCTTTGGAAATAATTATTTTTTTTCAAAGTTGCACGAGTTTAGGAAAAAACAGCATTTTTTGCTGTATATTTATCTAATTTTAAAAAAATCCATTATTGACTTTTTCAAAAAAATTGGTACAAATAATCTTCATACGAAATCAAACCTAATGTCATTTTAAAAAAGAGGGGTCCATGAATTCGTTTTCAAGTTAACTCAGTCTGAATGATAAAAATCAGTCGAAAAATGCATCTTTTCCCGGTATGTCGCAGTTTGACATCACGAAAATAACATTTTATGTTAGTAACATCATTACCTCCCCTGTAACTGTATAATATGCCCTTAAGCAACTGAAGTTCATTCAGAGTCTGGCGTGAAGTACTTGGCCTTTTCTACAACCAGTATTATAATGTGAAGGGACTTTCTTAATATGGCTCCCATCTCAATGATATCTAGTTTTCTTGACTTTGGCAAGTAGAAATATAATGGGAATATCAATTGTCCTGAATATGTAAATCTTGTATCTTCCCTTATATAAATACTTCTACAAAATTGTGAATATATTTGGCAAAGTCAGCTAGAAAGGGCTTAAGGTCAATTAAAGTTGGTTAACAATATTTAAAAGAGAGAATTTCTACTATTGTTTGACCTGTGACGATCCACCTAAAATATATAGGGCAGTGAATATTCCAAATAGAGGTGGATATCCTGTTTCAACTTACTTTAAGATAAGATGCATATAAGAAAATGACCTCAGATAGATTTTAAGCTTAAACAGTATTATTATAATTCCAGATTGTCCTTTGAACCTGACATTACCAAAGATACCAAATGACACCCCTGTTACATGTCACATACCAGATTATTGTACGGGTGTAGAATGCTGCATCCAGATTGACTATATTAAGAAGTCCTTCCACTTCTACATACTGTTAGATGGATGTCAGTACAGAATCAAGGCTGGAATAGATCATTTTGGAGTTGATGAAGCTTTCTTTTCATTTGATAGTGGTAAGTCTTATCGTTTTGCTTTATAAACCAATTTAAAAATTTTCTATTGAGGCAGGTAGTCTTTTTTTTCAATGAAACAATGATTTTCTCACCAGAATCTTCCTAGAATGACACCACATGTTGTTTTTTTTTGTTAACTGCTTTATCACATTGGACATCAAAATATAAATCCTGTAAACCATTCACTGAACTTTATTGTCTAAGATAAAGATGTTTAAAAATTGGAATGGTACCAAAACTTGGATGAAGAGTTTCTAGATTTTGCCACAAAAAAGTTATGTTCACACTGCAGACATTTGGAACAAACAGCTGTGCTGAGAATCTAATTATATTTTTTTTATATTGTCTTTATTGTAATTATGTGCTATCTGATAAAAAACTTGCACATGCTACTTTTGCTTCATTTATGAAAGAAGAGTTTGAAACCAGTTTTAAAGAATGCTTAATCATGTCATTTTACATTTTCAGGGCTTCAAAAAAGTGTGAAGTTAAGCAACATCATGTTTTTAGAGTAAGTATTATAGATCTTTAAGTATTTTAAATGACTGGTCTGATTAAAATCACTATATATCTTGTGTTTTTTTTAAAGTTTTATTATTGTATAACTTCCAATTTACAATATAATATACACAAATATAAAAGCAATATAGTATATACAAATCTATTGATATTATCTAATCAATACATCTTTCTAAGGCAGCATTTTTTTTTAAATATACAAACATAAGATAGAGAGTAAGGCAGTCTGAACACCAGAGAAAGAGTGAGAGAGCGCATAAAGATAGAGAGTAAGGCAGTCTAAACACCAGAGAAAGAGAGTGAGAGAGCGCATAGTGTGGTGAGTTTTCAATACAAATTCATCTGGACATTGAATTCAAATTCAGTATAATAAATCCTGCATTTTAATTTATAATAGTAAAAGTAAATACTTAACTAAGTAATCTATCAAAAATATCCATTCTTTGTGAAACTGATATTCACTTTTTGTCTCGCCTTGACGGAGTCAAAAAGCAAGACATAGGTATGCTGTTTCCGGTGTCGTCGCAGCGGCGGCGGCAGCAATGTTAACAATGTATTAGTTTGTGATTAGGTCTAGTTTGTGGTAGGTCAATGATATTTGGTATGCATTTGTATTAGCATTGGCACATCTCATTCCCATGGTTATTATTTGGCCCTGCCCCTCAGTCATGGTCTATTGACTTTGAAACTTTTGCTTAGTTTACTTGTATTAGTTTGTGATTAGATTAGTTTAGGATGAACCACTTATGTTAAGTCAATGATATTTGGTATGCAAATTTATTGGCATTTGCAAGTCTCATTTCTATGGAGATTATATAGCCCCACCCCTCATCATGGTCATACCTGTCAACTGACCTGGATCCTACGGGTGTGACCCGAGATTTTCACATTTCTGAGGGGTCATCCGGAACACCTGCCGGTTGACCAAATAACCCGGGAATTTGGAAAAAAACTCGTTTTCACCCGGATTCCTAAGCCTTCAGACTGATTAGATATAAACTGATTTCTTTAAAATACCGGCAAATTCGTAATTCTTCCTGGACAAGAAGTTCAACTAGCTGTGTTAACTCAGCTCAAGAGACCCATTTCAGTGCATGGTTTCACTTGACAGCTTTGGTGTCAAACACACTGTTAATTAACACCAATTACCTTAGCTTTAGGTCGTAAATAATTTGTGTATTTCAAAGTTGTTTTAAAAACAATTTGAGTTACTTCCCCTTTTTTGTCAATTCACAATATACTCCTTAAACTTATGTTTTTTTGTAAAAAGATTAAATCTGAAATGAATTGAATGCAAAAACATATCAGAATAATACTTTTACTTATTGTTCTACCTTAGAACAATTAAAAAATAAAAATTTTGAAAATTACTTTTTTCATCTATACCTCCTTTAATTGTTTAACTTTATTTTATTATACTCTAATATCAACCTCTGGCATGTTCTCCTGTTCAAAAGCTGCATAAATGTATGCAAAGAAAACACAAATTGGCACATTGTATGTCATGGACTGAATATGAACAGGAATAAAGACAATGTAACACAAATCTATCAATGGCCTCCAAGTGCAATGAAATAATAAAATGTACAATTTTATATTAGTTTAAACCATGTGGACATGTTTTGGAAACTTTGATATAAATTATAAGAAAAATGTCCCCTAAATACTGAAATTCAGCTCGTAAAAGTTCGTACGCGTTATGACCTGAGATTTCATTCTTCTATGCAGGTCATCACCTGCATTTTCATTGTCATAGGTTGACAGGTATGGATGGTTCATTGATTTTGAAACTTTTACATAGTTTACAAGTTAATGTTTGTGTTTAGACTTGTTTAAAGGAAACGACTTATGATAAGTCAATGGTATTTGGTATGCATTTGTATAAGCATTGACACATCTCATTTCCATGCAGATTGTTTAGCCGTGTACCTTCAGTCATGGTTCATTGACTTTGAATATTTGCATAACTTACACGTTAAAGTATTGCTATTTTAATTTCAACATTTGCATTATCAAAATTACAAATAGGTGAGACATATCTCTGTGTTAACAGTTAATGTTTATCATAGCAATATATTTATCAGATGCAAACAAATATTTCATCTTCTCATTTACTGAGTTTATTGACAGCTTTTATTTACACATATAGTAGTATAAATATATTGTATTATGATAAGAAAAAGAGTATTTTCTGAATTGCCGTTTGATATTTTTGCAATGTTACCAAACAAAACAACTTCTTTTGTAAAAAGTACACTAATCCCATTGGTCATAAACCAATTTTCAATATGTTCTAATAATATCTGTGTATGTTTACAATCCCAAAATAAATGTTCTAATGTTTCAATTTCTCTATTACACAATGTACAATTTGGATTATCATAAATCTTAATTTTATGAAAAAAATTGCTTGTAGCTAAGACTTGATGATTGAATCTATATTGCAGCCACTGTAGCTTAGTATTTTTTGTGACAGCAAATGGCAGTTTATAAATTTTTTTCCATTGATTTTTATAAAAGCCAAAACTTTCAGTCCATCTTAACTTAACTGACTAGTGGAAACACTTTTTATTTTTATTTAAAACAATATACATATCTTTAGATCCTTTTGAACTTTTAACAAGTCTTTTAATAGCAGATGGAATTAAAGGTAGTTCTTATTTGTGATTACTTTCCCACAAATGATTTTGATGCTTGATGTACAACAGATATAATATTATTATTATTATATCTCATGAAATTCACATATATTTGATACATTTCTTCTAATTTATAAAGAGAGAAAAAAGTCCCATCTTCATTTATAATATCATTTATAAATCTTGTACCATTTTCGAACCAATCTTTATAAAAAATAGGTTTATTTTCTACCTTTATGTTATTGTTAAGCCAAATTGGAGTAGCAAGAAAGCATTCCCAACTGTCATATATATCGTTTGTTAATAGTACAATGACTGACACATATGGATGTTGTATCATTAATCATAATATCAGCCCTCAAAGTAGGTTTAAAGACCAGGTGGCCTTTTGGCCACCAGATATGAAATTTTAGTGGCCAGGAAATAATTTCAGGTTGCCTAAGAAATTTGTTATGAAAGTCTAGTCAGTAGAGCTAATGAAGACTAGTAAAAAAGGCATATCAATAAATTTTCTTTTTTATAGAATAGTAGACATAGAATAAGTGAGTCTTAGTTCAAAGCAAATATTGCTTATAGTTAACCCTTGTATATCTCTTGTTCTGACCTTCTTTACTATACTAGATAAATCAACATTGATTAAAGAAACATAATGACCAAACCATGACTAAGTAACACTTGAAGTTGTTGCCATGATTTTACGCTTAATCATAACATAAGAAGATGTACTTGGCTCTTCAGAAGCCGGAGTTTCTATAGAGGAACTCTCTGCCCCTTCTTTTTGTCTCTTAGCTAGTGAAACATCATTGTTTTGGGTAGTTGTTTTGAAAAATGTGGACAGCAACATCTGTTTGGCTGCCATGATGTATTGGCCCTGAAAACACTTCATCAGACGCTTGAATTCCCAGTTAAGTGCTTTATAGATCCCGTTAAGATTAAAAATGCTTGAAATCATATTCAAGATTTAGCATACATTCAAGTGCTCTTATGACTGTGAATAGAACTTAATAAAATACGACAGGAGGCAGGTTAGTTATCTGGAATTTTACAATCGAGAATTTCAAAATAGTACCAGTCACCAAATGGCAACCAGCAATGAAATTAAAGTCGCCTGGAGGCTTTATAGGTGGCCCAGGCCACTGTTTTTATAGCTTAAATTGAGGGCTGAATATGTTATTATAAAGATAAAATGGTTTGATTGCCAATGAGACAAATATTCATTAAAGTTCAAATGATGCTATGTAAGCCCAATATAAGCCACCCATGAAATCTTCATATATGATTTATGCAGCATAGTAACAAAATTCAAATATAAATCTAAAATATCAATTGACTTTTACCTTTGTACCATTTTGGTTTGGTATTTTTATTGTTCTGTTTCTTTACAGTGATAATTCAATAATATCTTAAACTCAGGACAATTCAGTTTCATAATAAATAACAATTGGATATTTTTTTCAATAATTGCAAAGGGGTAAGATCACGAAGGGTTTAAATTTTTTTTTTTTAATCAGGCCAAAATACTACAAATTTCACATATACATAGTTGTGATATTACTATTAATACAAAATAACTTCATTTTGGCTCATCACATTAAAAATGAAGAAGTATTTCCTCTTTAAGTATGCTTTATTTGTGTTGTTACTTCATATTTGGTCGAATTTTTAATAATTCTTTACAGTTTTTAGCATAATTTACTTTGGCTGCCACCCACGATCCAGAAAGTTTTTGTGTCTAGGGATTCAATATCATCAGTGGCAACTTTTGGTTACAAAACATTTTGGATCCTAGGTTGCAGCCAAAGGTTTCTTGACATTTTATGAAAAAGTTGAAAAGTTGAATATTTGGCCTTAAGTGAACTATGTCCTTTTAAAATACTGTTTGTTTGCAATTGTATTTCTAATTTCCAAAACAGTTTAAAAATCCATTGATCATAATAATTTTGGTTATAATTCTCTTGCAGTTTTATGGTGATTGATCTACAGGCTGAAAAGAAGTTCATCGTTAGTATGAATGCCAGTGTCTGCTTAGAAGAAGGAAAAGCATGTGATATAACCTTAATGATTGTCGAGGACCTGTATCTTCCAAAAATTGCTTGTGATTGGAGCATCAGTTTTAACAATTTCTCAGCATCAGATTTCTTGGCCAAACAAGGGCTTTCTCTCCAAAATCAATTGACAGACATTTTAGTTAAGCAGATTTTAGAAAGACTTGGTATAGCTGAATACCTACAAGATCCCCAGTGTGATATCAACAGTCAAATGTACCAATCACTACCAGGAGATCCTGAAGGGTGGAGAGATGGTAAGTTTGTTTATATGTATTAGTTTGTCGAAAAGAAGGTAGTAAGGGAAAAGTACATGTAATTATAGAACCTTTGACCTGTCAATTGGGCATGATTAACTTTCTAACAGGATTAGGTAGTTAACACAGCTTTCTATCCATTTAAGAGCATTTTGGTTCACTTTTTTTCTCAGAAACTACAAATCTTAACTTACTGAAATTGGTGTAAAGCTTCAGTTGAGCTTTCATACTATGTGATGTATTTTTAAATTCATCACTCTTCAGCTTCCTGTTTACCAAGTATGTGTACTAGTATATTCTTACCTATAATGGCTAAGTATGAAATTTTTGTTACAATTTTCTCAGGAACTATAGGTCAAATGCTTTCTGAAATTTGGAACAAACCATGCTATACCCTGTCATGTGTTTTCATATCCATTCCTCATTAACTTCCTTTTTACCGAATACTTAAAGCGAGGGTCTGATAAGGGAGCCATATCTCCCAGTTCAACATGTTAACCATGTTTTCTTTATTTCAGAATGTATTGGAGGATTAGGTAACCTAACAGCACTGACCCCATTATCTCTAGCCACACCTAAGGGACATATCGCATCACGCTGTACTTACATCGACTTCTGTTTATATATACCACTACTGAGGAAGTCATTGCATGCTTACTTTGACCTCAATATGTGTGAAAGGTCATTCAAGATTGGTATAGAAAAGCTTGTCATTGATTTGGACTTCCTCACATACGCCTGGGGTAAGTTTAAGTTTTCTTACATATGTCAGCAATAAATTAAAATTTTGGTGTATAGGGTTTGTGCTGAGTATATACTTAAATAATAGGAACAATTAAAGCTAAATGCTTTAAATTGGTTAGTAATTTGTAACTAAAGATGTTATTTTTTCTGTATTTTTATCAAGAACCTACAAATGAAATTTACTGAAATAAAATTACTGACTGTTTTAAGATATTAAAAAAAAAACTAATCAAAGAATCTTAATGTTGAATTATATTCATCATTTTTGTGACAAAACAACACATATTTCATGAATGAGTGAATTATGTGTTTCTTTCAGTCATGAGTTTGATATATTTTTCATATTTGAATTCTTGGATTTTTTCTTTTATTACATTGTTTTTGTCTCGCCTTGACGTAGTCAATAATCGAGACATAGGTATGCTGTTTCCGGCAGCGGGAGCAGCGTCAACAATGTATTAGTTAGTGATTAGGTCTAGTTTATGGTGAACCACAAGTGGTAGGCAAGGATATTTGGTATGCAATTGTGTTAGCAGTGGCAGATCTCATTTCCATGCAGATTATTTGGCCCTGCACCCTCAGTCATGGTCTATTGATTTTTAAACTTTGCTTAGTGTACATGTATTAGTTTGTGATTAGGTCAGTTTATGGGGAACCACTGGTATGAAGTTGTATAAGCATTGGCATATCTCATTTCCATGGAGAATATTTGGCTCCGCCCCCTTAGTCATGGTCTATTGACTTTGAAAATTTTGCTTAGTTTACATGTATAAGTTTGTGATTAGGTCAGTTCAAGGAGAAGCATTAGTGGTAGGCCAATGTTAACTGGTATTCAGTTGTATAAGCATTAGCACATCTCATTTCCATGGAGAATATTTGGCCCTGCCTCCTCAGTCATGGTCTATTGACTTTGAAACTTTTGCTTAGTTTACATGTATTAGTTTGTGATTAGATCAGTTTAAGATGAACTGCTAATGTTAAGTCAATGATATTTGGTATGCAAATTTAGTGGCATTTGCAAGTATTGATTCCATGGAGATTATATAGCCCCACCCCCTTATCATGGTTCATTGACTTTGAAACTTTTACATAGTTACAAGTTAATGTTTGCGTTTAGGTTTGTTTAAAGGGAACGACTTATAATAAGTCAATTGTATTTTGTATGCAGTTGTGCTAGCATTGACACATCTCATTTCCATGGAGATTGTTTAGCTATGTACCTTCAGTCATGGTTCATTGACTTTGAATATTTGCATAACTTACATGTTTAAGTACTCCTATTAATTTCAACATTTGCATTATCAAAATTACTAAAAGGCGAGACATATCTCTGTGATAACAGTTTCTTAAAATAAAATTTTGGTTCACCTTTAATATTAATAAAGTAGAAAATGCAAGGTAGTATATATTTTTCTACACATTCTCACCTTATGTTGATGTGACTTTTTGGACACCAATTTGACATCACTTATACAACTCTTGTACTATTGTTGTGTTGTGTTGTCATGAAATAGAAGTTCTTTCATATATAAGTTCCAATAGGAAAAAAATATTCTGGAATATTATTTCATCTATAACAAATATAACAGAATTTTTCCTAATGGAATAAATTGTATAGAATATTTTGTTTGGTGGAACAAACATATGTCAAAAGTGTGAAGTTAGAGTTACTAAAGTGGAAATGCAGGATATATTTCACATGTGAATTATAGGTTTTTCTTTGACTCGAAAGTCACAGTATGTTTTGCAACCAATGAAATAACTATTTTCATTAAGAATATGTTATTTTACAGGACAGAAAGATAAAAGAGCTTTGTTAGATGCCTACATATTTGAGTAAGTTTTACACAAATTTTCAGTGTGTGCGTTGGTGTGTGTGTATGTGAAGGATAGGGTGAGCTGTTTGAACTACCAAAAAAAAAAAATAGAAGGGTTCTGTTGTATTTTGCCATAGAAATTTTCAAGATTTATGTGGAATTTTGAAAAAATTTTTGATAGGAAGTTTGTGTTTAAAATAACCAATCCTGACTCTTATACATTAATTTACAGTCCTAATACAGTTACATTATTATATAATTCAACTTCATTTTAAAAAAGAAAGACAAAAGCCAAAGCAGATAATTTTCAAATGAAATGCAAGTTTAATGTAAACTGTCAGCTGTCTTGAGTCTTGCTTTAAATTGGATTACTCAGAGATGAAAAATTTCATTTAAGTACTGAAGATTCATTATTAATAGTGGTATACCAATTTTCATGGATTTCATTGGTAGGGAAACCAAGAGTTTCAATACTAGATGAAATACAAATTTTATATTCTTTGATAGGGCAGTATAATGAGACCACATAATATAGTACCCTCGAAATATCGGGCTTTTCTCCAACCACAAATTTTAATACCAACAAAAATAAACAAATCCACGGTATATGAATTATCAGTTATAATGAAAGAAGACATGTTGAAACAAAATGTTTTACCTCTTTTTCTTAGAATTCTAATATTGTAAAAATTGTGTTACAGTTTTCTAGTTGACTACAATGAAGATGATGCATATTTCCGTTTAGACCTGAACATGAGTATGTACTTAGACAGAAGTGAACAGTACGTTACATTTGTACTCTTCAAGAGACAAGTTCTACCAATTCCTGTCTGTGACTATGATACAAGTTATGGAGTACCAGGTAATTCTTATGGAATTTAAACATTCATAGAAAGTTAGAAATATTCTATGAAATTGATTGAGGGAAGGGTTTTGTTGGACACATTTTGCAGGTCATTTATGGTTGTTTATGTAATGTTGCCAATGAGACAAATATCCACCAGAGACCAAAGAACAAGGATGTAAACACCTATAGGGCACTGTATGACCTTCAACATTGAGCAAAACTATATATTCATTTGATATATGAAAAATTACTCAGAGAAAGTATGTTGGTTATTGTGGATTTTGGAAGTCTTTTTATATCCCCTCGCATCCATGGAAAAACCCTGAATGGAAAACTTGTGCATTTCCACTGGTCTATATTGATTGTGGTATAGACAAATAAAAAGGCAAATGTTAGTGGTGTTGAGGACAGTTTTCCTATAACTTCATTTATAAAGTTATTATAAAGCAAGCTGCCAACTACCCTCTTCCTTAATTCTCTTAGGAATAAGACATTATATAGTGATATTTGTGATTTCTTATTATCTTAATAGCATGAAATTAAAATGTAACTTTCAATTTTTTAAAGCTTTTAATGCCATGTTGATTCTCTGAAATAAAAATCTAAATAATTTGTTTTAGGCTTCAACTTAAACAGTTGGTATACCTATCATAACATACCACAGGGATCACTACTTAACCCTGCCATGGCATCAAGTTTACTGGAATTCCTGAAAATTGGTGAAATGATGTCTCCCACACAGTGTCAACCCTCAGGAACTAAATACAGTCCATCAGTTACAGGATGGAAGAATGGTAAAAATTATTTCTCCCTGCATTTTGATTATATATACTTATATATTGACATTTGAAAATTAAAAAATATGTAGATACGTACAAAGAGGCATTAAAAATGGCAGTTAAAAAATGTACAAACATTAATAACACCATGGAGAAAATAAAAAGGACAAAAAGATATACAACAAACCACAAAACACTACACAGAAAACTCCAGATTGGGCATTATGATCCCATTCAAAAACTGGGCATGAACCCTTGTTGGTCTAGATGGAAAGCAGTTCGGTTCCACTAGAAGCATAAAATGTGAAAAAATATAAATAGCCTATTGTAAAGGGGAAACCCTATTTCTAAGCATGTGTTACTAAAATAAATTGAATGGGAATGAATCTATATCTCATTCATGTTTTTGAAAGGAATATAGCAAAAGTTATTATGACCTGAAATGGAAAATAAAATATACATTGAAACTGTTACAAGATATATATTAAATTTATGATTTTGAAATATTTTTACAGTGTGTCCGCTTGATGTTCCCATGGCAACACTCCATTCCTCATCAGTAGGATCCATTGCTGAAGTGTGTACAGCTGTAGATTTCTGTTCTGATGTTGATTTCCTGGGACGTCCTTTCCACACATACATTGACCTAGATCCATGTACAAACATCGGCAAAATTGGCATTGAACGATTTAGTCTAAAGTTAGATTTGACTGATGCCAGCATATTTGGTAATTATCCTTTTTTTCATGGAAAATCATCCATTATTTAAATGATTTTAGGTATTAATCAACCTCTTGCACCCTCGTAGAAAATTCAGATATAAAACATGAAGATTTATACACTTGTGCCTTGTTTATGTTGCTTTACTTACTGTAGAAACATTTTATTTTGTGAAAATAATTTATTTTGATAAAGGAAATGTATAGAGAGGGAATATTTGACGTTCAACCCTTTTATTGTGGAAGGTTATTTGTTTAAAAAGATCATAACTCAGTCTTATGTTATTTTGTGCTGTGAGTATTTCGTCAAAGTTTCATCAAAATGCACTTTTTCTGCACTGAATTTAAAACTTGGATTTAAAAATAAAGTTGTCATAACTTTTCCTCCTTTTTCTTTTTCTTTTTCATAGACTTGTTCAGTAAAATGAATATAGAAAAGTTATATAAATTGCATAAGTTAATAAAGAATTATGAAATGATTTTTTTTCAAAATTCGCTGTTGATTTCAATTATCTCTACTTATTGTTACAGATGTGGAGACAAAGTTTAATTTGAAAGGAGTTGTAAAGTTGTCGTAAGTAGAGTTTTTAATATATGAATTCATTAAAACTTTTGAAACAGAAAAAGTGTTGAATAAAGCATAGTTTTTTAATCTTTTTTTTTGCAAAGAAATATTGGTATTTTACTAACCTGAATAATTCAGGCCCTCCCTGTGATTGACCCACTACTTGCAAGGGCCTGGACATTTCATTCGATAAAAACGTCATGAATAGAGGAAATATGATTGGCACTCTCTGTATGAGAGAGCCAATCAGCTGATAGCTTAAGGTATCGAGATAGGCAAATCCCAAGCCAATTCCAAATGATTAATTGATGATTTTTCATTGACTAGGCCTTCAGGCAATACTGTAGCCCTCATAGAGCAGCGAAACATAAACCACTGAATTATTCGTGTTAGTCTCTTATTCCATTTTGAGAAAGGACATAATTCAAATTCTGACTGAGTCTCATTGATCATTGAGTAGTTTGTTTTATGAACATTTATCTTGTAGATACAAAGTAGAGAAGTTTGCAGTACAACGTCAATACAAAGTCAACCTTAAAGTTCAGATATGTTTCAACAGTTCCTCTGTATGTGGGATAGAAATGGATCCCTTTACTGATGCTATGATCCCATGGCGACAGTGTGCCTGGGATCTGCCATATTCCACATCAGGTAAGTTAACATATTTTACTGTCCTACAACTTGTTTTACTAAGACTATATCACTTATTTCAAGTAAGTAGGGTATTAATGAAAATGAGATAGTAATTATTCTTGTGATAAAAAAATCTTGCCATGTCATTTGGGAAAAGTGATCCCAACTAATTTGTTGCCACTTTACTGAGTAGAAAAGTGAGGCAAATATTAATTGTCTTGAATATGTATAACTTAGATCTTTCCTTATATCAATACATAAAACAAATTACAAAATCACGAAATATAAAGTAGTCTATTTCAAATAATATACACAGATAGAATAATGAATGACTTGGAAGACAGCATAGAGTTCAGAAGTCAAACAAAAATAAGTTTTCTGAACTTTTTCACAGCTGTAGATTAACCAGTTCAGAAAACAATTACAACATTAAATGGCACCAAAAAAAGTCATCAGCGAGATAATACATTTTTTCCCCAAAAAACCCCATACTTCTGTATACCCCTGTTAGTCAATACAAGTTGACATTGTATTTATTCTCAAAAATCATCATTTAAGGGAAATTCAATTTCTACCTTTTAATTGAAGGCAGATTTTTTTTAATTTCAGGGTTTTCATTGCCTAGTCACCTGACCAGTATTGGTAAAACATCAGGACAGACATTCACTTCACATGAAAAGACTGATCTGTTTAACTTACTTGGAATAAACTCCTATGTCTTGGGAACACCCTGTGCATTGGCTGATTATTCACCCATAAGTGCAGAGAGATGGCAAAAAGGTAAAGTTTTCATTATGTTTTGTTCTAGGAAGCTTTCCTTTGCTCTATTACACTAGTGCAACTTATCTCATAGATCATGTTTATAAATGCTCTTGATCATAATTTTTTTTAAATCTTGAAAAACAAGGCAGTTCATCTTTTTTTGCTGGTTTGATTTTCTAGTTTCTGCAAAATTATTGTTATACAAGGATATTCTATAATCTTACACACAAACTTTTTTCAAACTTAATTTTTCCTTTGCATAATTTTCATTTAAATTTCATACCATTTTGAAAGGAAAATAAGAAATCTGAATTTAATAATTTAATTGCAAAACATTGTTTAACCTTCACTGAATACACTCATATATCTTAGGAACATTGTATAGTTGATGATTGTTCATTATCAGCAATTTGTACATTTTCCCTTTGATCTTACTGACTAACATTCTTAAGATCATGGACCGGATTACTTGATACTCGAAAATATTAGGCAGTGACATTATGTATCAGTGCAGCAACGTCACGTGCTTAAGTCCATCCATGTCAATTTATGAATGAAATGCTTGCTACATCATTCATTCAACCAAACAACTGTCCCAATGTTTTGTATTTGTAAAAGTAGTTTTACTAACTATTTCATTTCTCATCATATTCTCAACCAAACAAACATGCAGTTAAGACAAATTGCTGATAGAATAATTAATGGCATTTTATTTTATGCCCCACCTAGGGGCATTACTTTTTCGGTCTGTGCGTCTGTTCGTTCATTCTACTGCCGTCCGTCCATCCGTATGTCTGTTTGTCCTTCTGTCCTGCTTCAGGTTAAAATTTTTGGTCAAGGTACTTTTTGATGAAGTTGAAGTTCAATCAACTTGAAACTTAGTACACATGTTCCCTATGATATGATCTTTCTAATTTTAATGCCTAGTTAGAGTTTTGACCCCAATTTCATGATCCACTGAACATAGAAAATGAAAGTGTAGTGGGGCATCCGTGTACTATGAACACATTCTTGTTTGATACTGATGTCATCAGCTGGAATATTAACTGGCCCTAGTGTGCTCGCTTGATATACTTGCTGATAAAGTCAGTATCAAAAACAAAAATGCTATTATTCTATATTTATCAGGAGTTGTTGTATATGGATGGTGCAGGCAGTAGTTCATTTTGTTTAAGATTTATTCAATTCTCATATAAAACTTTTCACAGATTGTACAGCAGACGTCACTTTGCCAACACTACCAGCCAATGCAGCTTGTAACATCCATGATAAGTGTACTGCTGTAGATTGTTGTATGTACACTGACTTCCTGCAACAGGGTTTCCATTCATTTGTTGAACTGGATCCCTGTAATCACAAACTTAAGTTTGGTATAGAAAGAGTGTCAGGAACAGTAGATCTCAATGGATATGCATTTGGTAAGTTTCTTTTAATGTGTGAATAATCTTTTACAATGTTTGTGTTGTTAGTTTTCATTTTTCATTAAATTATTGGAGTATTTTTGAGAACCAGTAAGTTGCTTGAAACCAGTTTAGTTACAGTTATCCAGAAAAAAAAAGAAATAATTATTTTTTTTAAACAAAATGAATTTAATTACATTGGGGAAACATTCTGATTGTATGGGCTGTAAGGGTCTTCTTACTCTTGCGGCCCAAGCAATTTGATATATATGGGTAAATACTTGCTACTTAGGAAGGAATACTAACGTTTCCCATTCAATAGTTTGCCTTTATACTTTTTTGTAATCACTTAGAATTATTTAGAAATGCTGATGGCATTGAATGAAATCCTATAATAACGTCTAATGAAAACAGTTTAAAAAAAACTTATTTTATTTGTAGGAGTTGAAGAGACAAGAACAATGATGAATGTTGTCAGACTCACGTAAGATATTGCCGAAAGAGGATGTGTTTTTTTATGAGACGAATTCAGTCATGAATTACTAGAAAATAACAAATCATAAAAAGAATATTGTTGTTCTTCATCTGAACATTTCTTAAAGTTCTTCTACAATAGTTGTATAATCTTACAGGTCTCACCATATAGACCCTATAAGTCAAATATTTTGAATATTTTCAAAAGTTAGGCCACATGAAATTAAATCTTAAGTTTTCCTCCTCCTTCCTCAAAGAAGGGAGGATATGTTATGCTCCCGCCATAGCGGAGGGGGCATTAAGAGTTACCCATGTCCGTTCGTCCGTCCCGTCTGTCCTGTTTGTCCGTTCTGAACATCCCAAAAGTGGTTTCCGTTCTTTAACTTTAGTTTGCCTCGACCAAATATTATAAAACTTATACACAATGCATATTACCACAAAACACAGATCAAGTTCGAAATTGGTGGCGTCATTTTAACTGTTCATGAGTTATGCCCCTTTATAAACATAAAATTTGCTGAATTTTTTGTTTCCTTTCTCTTACTTTAGTTTGCCTCAACCAAATGTTATGAAGCTTATACACAATACTTATAAGTGAATCCTGCATCTGTATGTGGAATTTGACTCATGCATATTTACAAGCAGGGGTGTGGCCCATAGACACATTCTCCATTTATTTTTTTATTATTTTAAAATTTTCTGCTGAGAGAACTATGTTTTGAAATATTATATAGAATTGGTATTTGAAGAGAAAATCAGACAAGGTTAAGTTTTGGAATATAAAAAGAATTTGCATACTGCAGATTCATTATAAGTTGTGGAGTACTAATTGTTTGGGTAGTAGTAATACATGACGAAAGAATAATTGCCTATAGGCTTGTATGCAGAAGTTTTCAAAACTATGAATTCAAGTATCCACAAATAACAATCTTTCCACAATTCGCTTAAAAAATGACTTTTCGTTTTAAGTTGACATATGGAGGAATAAACCATAACTGACATGAAATAACACACATGCACAGTTGAAATTAAAAAAATATGCTTTTTAAGCCTGCGGTTACATCAATGTATGAAGGGAAAAAGGATTGATATGGTTGTATACATTTTCAGATATACAATCACAAACCTACAGTCTGCAGGTAAATACCAATTGGATATGACAATGAAGATCTGCTTTAATTCATCAACGTCATGTGACTTTGAAATGACCGTGTTCAGTGGTACACAGCTTCCCAAACAGTATTGCTTCACTGGTTCAACTTTCTTTGATCCAGGTATGTTTATGAAATAGTTTCTTTTAAAATGGCCTGACCCATTTCATTTTATTTTATTTGAAATTTAAGTTTTTCAGTATATTAAATATCAATTCTAATAATTTGTGATCAGTGGTCTTTTGTATGGAATTTTCAAATTTCCTTTCAACACCTCAGTAATTAGGAATATGCAAAATAGAGTTAGAATGGTGAGTGTAATTATGTGAATAAACATTAATGCAGTATCTCAAAAGTCTTACTTCGAACATAAAAGAAAATGAACAGATTGATGATAATGTTCATGTAGATTATTTTTTTAACAATTCTCATATATGCATAAATTTGCATATTTTTCTTACAGCATTTTCACTGAACAACTTTTTACTGACTGAGAATCAAGCTAAGGTCGATCCATTACCATCAGCGACAACAACCAAACTGTTACAAGATACTGGAATCAGTGACTACCTTCAAGTAACTGCATGTGATCACTCTGTTTCACCTTTCACCACAGCTAATGGCAGACTGAATGATGGTAAGTAACTATACGTGATCACTCTGTTTCACCTTTCACCACAGCTAATGGCAGACTGAATGATGGTAAGTACATGGCTCATTGTTCACATGATTTTATCAGAATATTTGTTACAATTTTCAATGGTTCTTTGACTTACTGCTTCATCTCATACCTTGATTTAGTTTGTGTGAACTCATTATGAGAAAGCATATAAAACTAATGTTATCAGAGTAAAATTTTATACAGTAGATATTTACATGCACAGTTTCTCAGGTATTTAGTTTTCATCCATTAAATGATTAAAAGTTAATATATGTACATGATAAAAAAAATTAAAATGACAAAATTGACCTCAAGAGATGATAAATAAAACATGAAAAGTGTTTCTCATGTGGACGATAGGGACCTTACTTTACAGATTTAATTTAAAAAAAGAAAGAAAAAACAATTCTTTGCCATGTATGATGATTTATAATGGAGAAGATATAGAAAAGAAAAAAGGCAAAACTTTTAAATGAAATTGTAAGGTTGCAAGGATGTAAGAACATATTTGTTTTTCAGAATGTGGTAAACTTGAAGACTCCATTACTCTACCAGCAGACGTATCATTAAACATTCAATCAGACTGTACATCAGTTACTATGTGTTCTGACATTGGGTATATTGATAAGAAAATCCAGTCTACATTGAAACTGGATCCCTGTACATATGAAATAACTCTTGGTATTGAGACAATGGAAGCTACTGTATCCTTGTTACATTTCCAGTGGGGAAAACCACAATCCTTTGCCTTACAAGGAGGAATTAGAATGGAGTAAGAATATTGTTCATAGTATAAATCTGTAGCAAAATGCAACTTAAGAAATAGTATAAGAATATTTATTTACTGGATATAAAAAGAAGATGTGGTATGATTGCCAATGAAACAACTCTCCACAAGAGACCAAATGACACAGAAATTAACAATTAAAGTTCGTCATGCGGCCTTCAACAATGAGTAAAGCCCATACCACATAGTCAGCTATAAAAGGCCCCGAAATGACAAATGTAAAACAATTCAAACGAGAAAACTTACAGTCTAATTTATGTACAAAATAATGAACGAAAAAAGCAAATATATTACACAGCAACAAACGACAACCACTGAATTACAGGCTCCTAACTTGGGACAGGCACATACAGGATTTGGCGGGGTTAAGCTTGTTTGAAGGCTCCAACCCTCCCTAACTGGGACAGTGGTGTAACAGTACAATATAAGAACAAACTATAAAAATCAGTTGAAAAAGGCCTAACTCAGCAGATGGATACAAATAGAAATACATCTAAAAAAAACTTTTTTGTGTCGCCAGAGTGTGACAATAGCTTTGGAATTGAAAAGTTGGTGATGGAGATCCACAGACGAGACATATCTCAGTGTTTTTACATTTATTTGGATTTTGATATCTTCCAAAAGGAATATGAAATCAACCTAAACAAAAAGTTGGTACTGATTGTGTACTATGTTATTTTTGAAACTGGTCCAAAAAAACTTTTGAGTCCTGCATTTTAAACAGAACTTTAAAGATGATGATATTTCCACTGAACAGCACTATAGATTTTTATGCCCCACCTAGGGGCATTATGTTTTTTCGGTCTGTGCATCCGTTCGTTCGTCCGTCCATCTGTCCCGCTTCAGGTTAAAGTTTTTGGTCAAGGTATTTTTTTGATAAAGTTGAAGTCCAATCAAATTGAAACTTAGTACACATGTTCCCTATGATATGATCTTTCTAATTTTAATACCAAATTACAGTTTTGACCCCAATTTCACAGTCCCCTAAACATAGAAAATGATAGTGTGAGTGGGGCATCTTTGTACTTTGGACACATTTCTTGTTATGAATATTCTGAAAGTATGCCCCATGAGCTGAGAAAATATTGTAATATTTAATATTCACTTTGTGGATGCAACCCCTCCAACATGCTTCAATAGTTCATGAAAATTTGTAAGTTTTAAGATCCCAGGATGAAGATGGGCATATTAGTAGGATATCCTGGTCCATAAACAAATCTCAGAGTTATCTTCCTTTGTACATAGATTTTTTTTTATACTATTGTGTATTTTAAATGGATTTAAAACAATTTAACAGAGCTCACATTAACATGCCCATCATTTCTGTAAAAACATAGTTATATGTAATAAAATAGATCTTTGGGGCAAAGTGGAAGCAGTGCATGGTCCAGATCTACAGTTCTAGTTCTGCCTTATGTGGAACCCTTCTTATTTTTCTTTTTTCATACTATTTTCCAGCTATGTGATCCATGATTTAACCAGTGAAGGAATGTACATGGTATCTGTTGACATGGGTCTGTGTATGGAGACTTCAGACAGAGACAGTTGTGATATTAAACATACAGTGTTAGAGAATGTCAAACTGCCAAAGAAGTCCTGTAATTGGAACAATGGATTTGCATTCTCTGGCAATCCTAGTAAGAAAAGTCAAAGTTAGAAATAGACTATCAATTTATCACAAGTATCAACATTGCTTGTCACACCTTTGACCATTTTAAAACACTTGAAGTATCATGTATTTAAAATGTAAAAAGAATTTTCATTATAGAATATTTTTTCAACAGAAAGAACATATATATAATTTTTTTTTCTTAAATTATTCATATGTTTAGATTTTTAGACACATTAAAATATATAAAAAGTCTGACAATTTTTTCAATTATTTTAGGTTTTGACTTGTCAACCTGGTTAACGAGTAACAGTTATACAGACTCAAATCCCCTGTCAGATCTTGTCATCGTTGAACTTGAAAGATTCTTACAGTTAGATGAATTTATACAGCCTAGCAAATGTGTGGCATCTTCTTCACCATATACACCAGCCAATCCTGAAGGTTGGGCTGTAAGTTCAGGTGAGATTATGTACAGAAATCATCCACACACTCACTTTGTATATAGAATATATAATTATATAGACAAGTGTATATTTTTGAAACTTATTACATGCACCTTTTTTCAGAATTCTTTAAATATCAGTAAATCTGTGCAAAACTTGATTGTGTTTTATTAGCAGATAATCATAATGCATGTTATATTTTACTTTTGTCTATACATTTCTTTCATTGAACAAATAGTTTAAAAACCTAGAAACCTAGATGTGTCTAAGAAATTAAGCATTCAATTTCCCAACAGGATGTCAGAATGCACCAACACTCACTACATTGCCTGGTTCTGGAATTGTATGTAACCTTGGTGACAGCTGTACTAAAATTGACTGCTGTGTTGACATTGCCAAGTTAGATACAACCTTCAGAGTTTATGCTGACCTTGATGTGTGTAGTAAAGAGTTCACAGTTGGTGTAGAGAATTTCAACAGAACTATATCCCTGTATAGTTTCCAGTATGCACAAGAAGATACTTTCTCCTTTGGAGGACTTGTTGATATTAAGTGAGTACTTGGATGACATTCATTTAAATTTTTTCCAGTCTGGTACTCTTTTTTTCAAAGAAAATGAGTTATTCTTTCTATAACATTGTTTAAACTAGAAACACAGAATTTCATTACAACAAGTGTTATAAAATAGAACTACCTAACTTACATATAGATACAGTGAAATGATAAAAAAAAAATGCTAATTACCTATAGCTATGGCTGCAATAATTGGCAACTATCTGATAACTGAAATAAAAAATTTGAAAGTCTTTTGAAAAAGAAAAAAAATTTCACTAAGCCTGTGCAGCATACTTATTGAGAGGGATGTTAATTGCATTTGAAAAGAAGAAAAAAGCAAGAAAGAAGTCTTACAAACTTTGTGTGTGTATGTTTTTCAGATACAAAGTAGTGAACTACCAGAGTGAGAGAGTGTTTGTAGTCAATATGGACATTGAAGTATGCTATTCTGCTGCTGGGCCATGTGCAGTACAACACAAGGTATTGACTGATGTAAAGTTACCCAAGTCTTCATGTAACTACAGCCAGCCATATGCTATTCCTGGTAAGTACTGTAGTACTTTGTGAAATTCAGTAAAAAAACAAATAAATTTAAAATAAACATTCAAGGTTAATAGGGAGAACTTCAGTGAATTTTCTTTGATTCTTACAATTTTGTACTTTAACAAAAAAATAATTTATTCCCCTCTCTTTTATAAGGCTACTACATTCAAGAAGCTGGAGATCTTGAAATAATTTCAATTATTTTTCTGTTGGTAAAAGGTAACAGGCTTTAAAACATATTTGAATATTTATATGCATATACCTAAATCTAAGTTGTAGTACTTATACTGATTTATTGATGAACTTTACAGATTTCTCATTGGTGTCTTACATGAGCGAGTTGGATGTTAACACAAATGTCAATCAGTTGCCAAATTGGGCTGTTGACTTACTGATGGAAGAATTAGGAATAGCAGGTTTCCAAAAAGATCCTCAGTGTGAATTATCAAGCTATTCTGGAGCTCAATCTAATGGCTGGGATACAACAGGTAACATTTTTAATTTTGAAAGTAACTTCTTATTGTACCTAGACCTAGAAATTTGTGATGATACCCCAACTCAAAATTTAGAATCAAGCTTCATGTTAGCATACTATTTAGAATTGAATGCTGTTTTTTGAAAAAATTATCGAAAAATTAATGCAAGGGACCTTATCATTTGGTATGAAGCATTTCTTGCTAAAAATGTGATAGTCACTTGCAATCATTTAGTGTAATTTTTAAGAAATAATTTAAAATTTATATTAAAAGTAATTTTTGTAAGCTGTAACATGTAAGAATTATTATCCTTAAAAATAAAAACCGAATCTTATAGACTAGTTGCTAGAGTGACTTTTTTGTAAATAGAGGTCTCATTGAATATCAGTATTGTACGTACATATTTAAGTTATTACATTACAGCTTGTGGAGAACTTATAACACTACCACAGTTACCAGCCTATACACGGTGTAGGTTACCAAGTTACTGTACTGGTGCCCAGTGCTGTTCCAACATTGGTTATCTTGGGAGAAAGTTGGAAGCCTTTGTCTTGGTGGATCCATGTAGTTACTCTGTCAGTATTGGACTGGAGAAAAGAAATATCAATGTAACATTACTGGAATTTACACAAGGCAGTTGGCAGACAGTCACATTAGGCAATCTGCTCAGACTTCGGTAAGTACATAAGGCAGTTGGCAGACGGTCAATTTAGGCAATCTGCTCAGACTTCGATAAGTACACAAGGCAGTTGGCAGACGGTCACTTTCGGCAATCTGTATAGACTACAGTAAGTACACAAGGCAGATGGCAGACAGTCCCTTTAGGCAATCTGCTCAGATTTAGGTAAGTACACAAGGCAGTTGGCAGACTGTCATTTTAGGCAATCTACTTAGACACCAATAAGTACACAAGGCAGTTGGCAGATGGTCCCTTTAGTCAATCTGCTCAGACTTAGGTGAGTATATGTAACAGCCACTATGTTCCATCAGTTACTTTGTTCCAGCGGAACTTTTCAACTAGTTATTTTGTTCCGATGGAACTTTCCAACTAGTTGTTTTATTCAGAATGCAGTCTAAAAGTTCCAGAAAAAAGTAGCTAGTTGAAAAGTCCCGGAACAATGTAGCTAGTTGAATAGTTCTGGCGGAACAGAACAACTAGTTACATCGTTCCGAATATACCATATTTCGTCCTTTTGTAGAAAGAGGGGAAGAATGAGTATCAGTATATATAAGAGCAAATCATTAATTTACAAGAATACCCAATGCACTGAAAGGGGTTTCTTTGGGGACAAATATGCAGAATTTAAGTTGTATTTCATAGCTCTCATAAACGGAAAAGTTGCATTATCATGAAAATTTAGTATTCATAGTACCCTCAAGAGAGGAAGAATAACCCTCCTCATGTGTTTCTTTGCATCAATTCTCCAAATGGAACTTTGTGATTGGTTGATAAGTTCGTTGGAACTTTTGGGCTAGTTTGTTAGTTCGGTTTTGACTTATTTGCCAAAGAGGAACTTTGTGGCTAGTTGATAAGTTCCTTTGACTTTTGTAATCAGAATCTTGGTTTCCCTTTGAAAAGTTCAAATATAATATGTTGCACTTTTACTTTGCATCAATTCTCCAAATGGAACTTTCTGCCTGGTTGATAAGTTCCGTTGGAACTTTTGGCTAGTTTGTTAGTTCCGGTTTTGACTAATTTGGCAAAAGGAACTTTCTAACTAGTTGATATGTTTCGTTGGAACTTTTCAAGTAGTCACTTTGTTCGATGGAACTTTTAAACCAGAGGAAGAACAAAGTAACTAGTTAATAAGTTCCTCCAGAACTTTTCGCTAGTTAGAACTTTCCAACGCCGGAACAAAAGAGCATTTACATATACAAGGAAGTTGGCAGACGATCCCTTTAGGGAATTTGCTCAGACTTAGGTAAGTACACAAGGCAGTTGGCAGATGGGGACATTAGGCAATCTACTCAGACTACAGTAAGTGCACAAGGCAGTTGGCAGACGGTCACTTTAGGCAATCTGCTCAAATTTCAGTAAGTTTTCACTGATGTTATTTGTATTCAGTCAAATGCAGAAAACTAGACAATAAAAAAAAAGTTGTATTTTTGATGGATATAAATAGACAGGTTGTTCAGATGAAAACTAAACCTAATCTTTTAGCTCCAAAAATACATTGATATTGTAACGATTTCACCCTTTAACCGAGTGGTAGGTTAAATTGAATAAGAGGCTTGATCGAACATAATTTGCATGGATCCTTTGAGTTGGTATAACGTTGAAATAATAACTAAGTCAGGTGTAAATTTCAGATGTACTTTATGTAACATCTATATAATCAAATATTTACAATTCATCATAAAAACATACATTTATATTTATATACAACATGCCATAATCATCTATAATTTATAGGTCAGGAAGGTTGACTTGAAATTCCAATAAGGTTGATTGTTTCTGTAGGTTGATTTGGTAGAAGGTTGAACTTTTCAACCTTCTATTACCGATAGTATAAAATACTTATAAGGGTTGATTTAATAAAATATTCATATATCTTATTTTTTTCTGTTAAAATGAAAGTAGATTTCCAGAAAACCTCTCTCATATTATCGTAACGATAGCAGGTTGACTAAGTGGAGCGACAACTGACGGACTTTCCGTAGGTCAAGGTCGTCTTCTTCTTCTTCAAAACAAACAATTGCCATGTGTAAGAAGGTTTAGTTTTCTTAAAGCATTTAAAACCTTCACACTAAATTATAAAGACATCTAAACAGCTAAATTCGACTGCTCTTGCAGGCGGTGAGAATAAATCTAAAGTTTGTTTCGCCAACCTTCTATTTATAATTTTCCGGTCACTGGATCGACCAATCAAAACGTTTGTTATGTTCACAGGCAATCTCGTGTAGCAGACCGCCAATACACAAATAAATATGGCTTCTCTTGTAAATAAACTATGGCACTGCTGGTATTTAGATGATTACGGCTAAAACACAAGTTATTACATAAAGAAAATAAATAAGCTAATAAGGTAAACACATTACCACCTCATGTATCATTAAAATACATGCCAACCAACCGTGAATATTCTGTACAAGGTGACATGATTCCATCATAAAAATAGCGATGCAAAACGTAAACAAAAACAGCTGACTCGTAAAATTACTACTATAGAATATGGACAACACGAGTTCCATTAATTTAATGATATGATCACTAAATCGTAACAATATAAATGAAGGTAGGCTAGATTTTGTGTGTGTCAAAAAAATACATGTAAAACCATTGTTTGTAAATTACTGTTATCAGGTGCTATTTACATGAGGTCAAATTGTCTACATAAAGCTGTTTTGTTGCAATAGTTTTGATCTTGTCTGCTACTTAGGCAGTCAGGTGTATGCAGCATAAACAATTGTCATTATTATACAAAAGGCAAGACATATCTCTTTTCTCAACTACATACTACTTAGACAGCAGCTTAGTATTGATGTGTTCAAATGTGTGAACACTCTTCAAATACTTTGAACTATGAGTGGTGGTATGCTTAGCAGGACATCATGTGCAATGTTGTGATTTTATGTATTATAGATACAAAGCAGAAGAGTTAACAGCTGAGAAAGTTTACTTGTTGTACATGACGATTAGTATATGTTTTGAAACTGTTGGTGATTGCCGTTATTCTTACACTGTATTTGATGGTGTAAAGATTCCCAAACAACCATGTGACTGGACTGGAGGATATGCTATACCAGGTCTGTACAATGATGTGTAGAAAATTACACTTGACACATTACAATGTCTTTTTATGACTAGCCTTTATAAAACAGAACATTAGCTTGAATATGTAAAGGAAACTTTATCTGGATATTTATTAAATGAAAGCAAGACTTTTGATATAACGTTTCTTTTTGGTAACACCAATTTTTTTGGTATTTTGATATTTGAAAAAAATGGTAATAAAAACCTCAGTAAAGAGCAATTAACTGCTAAGTCTCAGTTTTGAGTTAATATTAATGTTTGATAGGAATATTTGAGTTAAATATTATAACATTAATTCTTATAACTGTATACATCAAACATATGCATTTCATTTGTTTATAGGGTTCAATTTGAATTCCTACCTGACTGGATTAGGATATTCCACAAGTGTACCACTGAACTCATTATTATCCTCACAGCTTCTAGAGTACCTGGGAGTAGCCAGTTTGCTGAATACACCAACTGAGCAGTGTCAAATGTCTGATCCTCTTTATGCGTCCCCAACTAACGGCTGGACAAAAGACTCAGGTAATTTAAGTTAACTTAAGGGAATTTTTTTGTGCAAGTTGAAAAAGGACATTGCGAAGTTAAATGCATCTTCTAACAAAGACTGGCAATGATGGAAGTGTTTAATGTCCTACACAGGAACGTTAAAAACAAAGACTGGCAATGATGGAAGTGTTTAATGTCCTACACAGGAACGTTAAAAACAAAGACGGGCAATGATGGAAGTGTTTAATGTCCTACACAGGAACGTTAAAAACAAAGACAAATATTTTGTTTCTACTTTACCCGTATTCTTTTTTTAACAGACATTTTAAATTAAATTTTATATATTTCAGGTTGTACATCAGCAGTGGACCTACCAACTCTAGGAAGTAATAGTGTTTGTCACTTATATGACACCTGTACTGGTATATCATGTTGTCTACATTCTACAACTGTTGATAGAAACTTCAATGTCTTCCTCAAACTGGATCCCTGTACACAGAAACTTGACATTGGTATAGAAAAGTACCAGTTTGACTTTTCACTCTACACCTTTACATTTGAGACGACACAGTATTTCCATATTGACAGAGTAATTGAAATTGAGTGAGTACATTTTTATTTTAGACATTGATGGCTAAGTCAAATTTACATTTAGTGTTACCCTTGACTGTCTGTCCTTCTGTCCATCTGTCCTTCCATCTTTCTGTCTATCCATCTGTCCCATTTTTGTTGCAAAGCTTGAGCGGAGGCATTCATGTCCTCAGACACATTCTTATTTTATTTTTATATTTTTTTTCCGATTATATTATGTTTTGACATTCATGTATCCTAAAAAATATAATAGCTGAATATGAAATGTTTATTTTGTCCTGACTGAATAAATTTAAAGGTTTTCATTTAAAATAGGTGAAATTATGGATAACCTTTTGTTTTAGGGGCCCTAATTTTGCATTTTTGTCTGCACTTTTGCAGTTATCTTATTTAAGTGCCAGTCTGTGTAAGAATCTGGCAATTTAGAAGAATTTTAAAACACGGCAGAAAAAAAACCCACCAACCTAACCATTTTTTTATAAAGTTATTCTCAGCCTGAGGTATAAATGGTAGGTCTTTCATTTCTACATGTCTGGTAATTTGAAAAATTTCTTAGATTACTTTTGGTTAGAATGATAGCAATTTATGGAGTTAGCTCCACTTAATTGTTAATTTCTAGTTCATTTCAAACAAATTATAAGGGACAAAGTCCCTATTACAGTAGAAAAATCAATAAAAAAAAAAAAAAAAAAAATGGGAAAATTTCCAGAAATTTTCATTATACTAATGAACTCAAAATCGTTAACTTTTTTGTCACTTTTTAATTCCGCATTTGCAGAAATCTACTTCCTTCTTCCGGTCTCGTTGTCATGAGACCTTGAGTAGTCTAGTAAAATATAGGAACTCAAGGAACACAATACCAATTTCATTTTAATAATTCTTTGTCTTTAATATGAATAAACGTTACCTGATGATCGCGTTTTTTGTTTACATTGAACATGACGTCATAACTTAAATAACGCCACAAGTAAAATCCTAACAACAGAACCAAAATCGGAAACGTGACGGTATTTCTGTTTCTTTTTAACAGATTTTGAAGTTACAAAAAATAATTCATGCAAACTTCGTCCCTTTCACAGGTAATGCCTGCCTCATATTAGCTTTAAATACCAGAACACAAAAAGGCAAAGAATGCTACATTCCTGCACCATTATACATTTTGAACTTAAAATAGTGTAAACTTGAGTGGGTTATTGTTGGTCATGTTTTCATCGCTGTCTGATTGGCACTTCAGATTGTAAGAATCAGGTAGATCATCACTTAAATAGAAAAGTGATCAATGATTTCTACAGTCTATCAATAGAAAAGTCTTATATTTGAACATTTTATTAAACTTGTTTGCACATTTCTAATTTTAAAACGTAAATATGAAACACTAGTAAAAGACATGATTTTCTTCATTAATTTCTTACAGGTACAAAATAACAGATTTGGTTGGAGAAATGGTCTATCTTGTGGATATGAAAGTCAAGATTTGTTTCAATGACCCTACACCTTGTGACCTGCAAGATACCATTGTACTTAATACCAAATTACAAAAGATGGTGTGTCCATGGTTTAGAGGATATCCAAATCCAAGTAAGTAACACTTGTTATATTACATCCTGAATATGTTTGAAAGATTTATCATTTTGATTTAGGAATCTGATCAATCCATTGATTTTAGAGAGTGAATAAAATAATACATGAAAATGAAAATAGATTGATGGTATTTATGATACCTGATTTGTATTTTCAGGACATTGCAGTCTTCCTACAAATGTACCTTTGTATCTTTCAGATTGGTCCCTTAATCAGTGGTATTTAGACAATTCTTTTACGCCAGGATCTAACTTAGATTCCTCTACAGCGTCATCCCTAATGGAGGCAACAGAGATAGGAGAATATTTACTGAGTCCTATGGTATCTAGAGATGACCCCTTTGGTAAATATGCAGCAGCCTATCTTGGTTGGAGTTCAGGTAAGTGATTTTAATAAAAAAAAGAAGTAAAAGGAGAAGGTATATGATAAGGCCACTTTTTTGGCTAAACTAGTCGAAACTCTAAAGAGTGATACAGAGCTATTGAATGAAACCCTTCAGATGTTGTTAAGACAGTAGTTTGCCAGATCTCTGTTTTATGGTTTGCAGGAACGACATTTTCAAGCTAAATATATGACCTGTACACTTATTCATCTACAAAACACCAATAAGAGTTAATAGATATTGGTGCTTTCACTGCTTTCACAGATCTTCAGGTAATATTTTTACAAGATAGCAGTGACATGTCTGCAATTATGATTTGTATGAAGGTTTTAAAATGTCACAAAGTAAAAACGTGTTGAAAAACCACGGGGGGTCTCAACATGGGATTTTGGGTACAGTTGTGCAGCTGGGATTTAAAAAACACCCCCCATTCATATATTGAATAATTGTGAAATCCCTATACTACCTTTACATATATTTCACAGCGAAATCATAACCCATTCATATATTTATCAGCTCAAATGGTACCTAAATATATCACAATTGGTCAATATTTTCTCGGTAAAATTGCACCCTATTGATATATTTGACGTATCAAAAAAGGGACCCATTCCAGCGGCACATATGTATATACCTTCATATAGGAAGAGACTCCCCGTGTGAAAAACATCACTTTATTCAACTTTTACAACAATAAAAGTATTATATATATTTATATATATGTAATTTTTGGAGCATGTTTGGATGATTATATTTAAAAATAAAGATATTAAATATAATATATCACATCCACTCATCAATACATCAATGTTCAAGATTACCTTTCAGAGTGTACTGAGGCCCCTGTTACTCTCCTTCAAATGGACCAGTCTGTAATATCCTGTAATCTAGAGAGCACCTGTCGTGGATTGAGTTGTGCATTAGACGTACCATTCATCAGTAAAACATTTGAATTCTATATGAGACTAGAGCAGTGCGACTACATGTTGAAAGTTGGAATCGAACGTCAACAATACGAAAGAACACTTAAAGGATATGAATGGGGAGAATGGACACATGTTGACCTAAATGGAGTTTTGAAAATGAGGTGACTTATTGTAAAGTTTTATACCATTTATTTTTAGCTAACCTTGCCCAAGGGTCAAATGAGCTTTTCTCATCACTTGGCGTAAGTTGCACGTCATCCTCTTCTGTTAACTTTGACAAAAATCCTCCTTTGAAACTACTGGGCCAATTGGAAACAAACATGGCAACAATCATCCTTGGGGTAACAAGTTTAATTTGTCTGATGATCCCATTCGACAACTAACATGGCCACCAAGGCTAAAAATAGAACATAGGGGTAAAATGCAAATATTGTCTATTATTTTGAAAACCATCTATGTTTATGACATGGGCATAGGGCATTCCATATTTCCTATTACGGTATCCCAAATCATACTAGCCATACTGTGTGTGCCCCATGCTAGTCTTTGGAAATCGTACCAAATCTCCTTATTTATACTTTAACTGGTTTTTGTGCTCACCTTGACCTATGGGCCATGTTAGCTATTGCCATCACTTGGCGTCATTGTAATCTGTCAAGATTGTCGTAAACTTTTTCAAAATCTTATCCTCTGAAACCCCTTGACCAATTTGGACTAAACTGGACCTAAATGATAAAGTTTTAATTTTTTGTTTGTTTTGCCAATCAACCAGAATGGCCATCATGGCTAAAAATAGAATAAAAGGGTAAAACAAACAAACAGGTAGAATTTGTAAACAGCAATATTGATCAACAAGGCAAGATATATTTTTGACAGGTGAGTAATTCAGGCTCTTAGTTGCTTCTTGTTGTTCCCTATTAGATGCATTGTAGGTGTGGGGAAGTGGAAATTTAGAAATAACTGGTGTCTGTCCATCAGGTCTTGTCAGCACTCTCACATGTACAATTTTATATCATATGTACATATCATCTATGTCTCGGACAAGTTAAAAAACAATGATCAATCAGTGTCTCTAAATTCTATAGAAAATTGCATTGTAAGTGCTCTGAAGTGTACAATTCTTGCCAGATATTGATGAAATTTAAACCAGGTTTACATCAGCAATGTGTTAGACAAGTTTGGAAATCAGTGCCAATCAGATAAGAGTTATCTCTTTGGAAAATTGATTATATAGAAAATTGCAATGACTTGGGTGAGTTTGAAAGTGAGTGCTGATCTATTAGTTAAAAATTATTTCACTTAAAGTAAAAGTGAAATATTTCTCACTGTCTGGTTTAAAACTGCTATCTCCACGACAGATCATTGGTTTTGTTTAGAGTGGATGCAAAATAATGTTATTTTTACTGTCAGACTAAGATGTGGCACTACTATAATACTGTTTAAAAAAAACTTTGATAAATTTTTCACCTTTTCTAACGGAAAATGTAGTATTTTCATATTTTTGGCCAATAAAGGAGGAGCGAAACATGAAATTTTTCTCTTAAACCCCTCTGTATGGCAGATTTTGAAACTGAAAATAAGAATAAAAGGTGATATGTGTTATATGTCAATGACACAATAGGTCTGAGTACACAGTTACCGTCCTTTGATTTTCGTTGTTTACAAATATAGTCCCTAGTGTGGACAGTGTATAACTTGCAAATTTTTTTCATACACTTTCCAAATTTATTTCTTTATATTTTATGCATGAAATATTAAGTAAGGGGATGAAATTACATGTTCAAAAAATTTGGGTGCTGCATCTTTATGTTAAGTAGTGATTTGGTCCAGTTAAAAAAGGTTAAAAATTAGTATGTCTGAAGCTGTCAACCTGAATTTTAGACCCTCTTAACATAGAATTGTCAATATCTTGAGTTAGAGCTGGTAGACTTTTCTATAATTCTGATATTATTTGTCCCAATAGTAGTACACTACACTGTAAAAATCTTTTTGAGATAGAGCATGTGCGATTTTTTAAATTTGAATATATTGTCTAAAAGAAATGCACTTAGAAATAACTGTGTTCTAGGGCCTAAGAGATGAATTCAGTAAATGTAGATTCAGTACTTTGGCAACTTCCCAGAATGGTTTGCTGGTTTCAATTTGTCAAACACAATAAAAGTAAAGGATTTACATCTTTATTTGATAGAAATTCTGTTAAAATGTCCCATTTTGGCATTATATGGCTAAAATAAGCATTTTTAAGCAGTTTCCATTTTTATGCCTAAGAGGCATGCTGACTTTCTATTAGACAGGTTTTTATGTTTTGATATTTGTGTTTCTATGCTTAATTCAAATTCCTTTAACTATTTGTGAACTCTGAATCTAGAGAAAAGTAGATTATCACAGAAAAAATGTGCAAAATGTGTTGTATTTGTGGCCCTGGTCGAACAGCCTGTTTGATGTATGTGAAATGTGAAGAGCTTTGTACATAAAATTTGTAGTCCATCATAGATATTTCACTAAATCTGTAAAAAAAGCCCTTGACAATGATCAGTGCACCTTATTCATTTCATATACTACCTTTATTTTCTTCTGTATGTTAGTAAGTGGTTCAAATATAAGCCAGTTTAGACTAAAACTACATGCAAGTTTTCCAATGAAAAGTGAAAAAACTGTTCATCAGACCATACTGTCTGCAAAAAAAATGAATGCAATTAGACTTCTTGTATCATGACATCTTAGCATAGAAATAGCAAAAAGTAACAAATTTCCATTTCTTATAGCTTCTGTATGCATTTTTATATGTAAATATGTGCTACGTCCTAAATGGACTCTAAATAATTTTCAGTCTTACATGGCCTAAGACCATTTCATACTCATGTGGTATGCTTTTTGTAACTTTTCTGTCCATTTAAAGTACATTTAATATATATGGAAGAATAATTTATGGTAAAAATACTTCAAAACCTTCAAATTGGTTGAAAAAAATGCATGTTTATGTAAGGCGCCCCTTAATTCCAAAATCTCTATTTTCAGGCACAGGCTCATATAAATTTGACTTTTGAATAATTGTAATAAATCTGATAAATCAAATGCTTTTAATACTTAAAATGTTATATTTAAGAGTATTTAAAAAGCAAAATTTTGCAATATTTAAATTTTTTAGGCCCAAATCTTGGTAGTTGAAATTATTTGATTTAAATATCAAAATTAAACATCCAAATTTCAATATTAAAATGGCCATAGTTTCTATAATATATGTCCTATGGCCACAAAACTTAGCCAACTATCTAATAATTCCCTAGGCTTAGGTCATGCAAAGTTTTATTAGAATTGGTCAAGTCTTTCTATCCTATTAGGTCCGAGGACACAGTTGCTGTCCTTTGATTTTCGTTGTCTACAAATATAGTCCCTAGTGTGGACAGTGTATAACTTGCAAATTTTTTCATACACTTTCCAAATTTATTTCTTTATATTTTATGCATGAAATATTAAATAAGGGGATGAAATTACATGTTGAAAAAATTTGGGTGCTGCATCTCTATGTTAAGTAGTGATTTGGTCCAGTTAAAAAGGATAAAATTAGTATGTCTGAAGCTGTCAACCTGAATTTTAGACCCTCTTAACATAGAATTGTCAATATCTTGAGTTAGAGCTGGTAGACTTTTCTATAATTCTGATATTATTTGTCCCAATAGTAGTACACTACACTGTAAAAATCTTTTTGAGATAGAGCATGTGCGATTTTTTTAATTTGAATATATTGCCTAAAAGAAATGCACTACGAAATAAACTGTGTTCTCGGGCCAATAGCTCAACACGAATAACCAAAAAGCATCCAGATGTCAGGTCTGTCATATCAACTGTCAGAAACAACAAAATCCTTTATCCTTTGAAATATACAAGTTACATTAATTATAAATTATGAATAAGTTATGGTGTGGTTTGTAAGATCTTTGATCTGTCATTCATTTTATTTACCTAACAGAGCTGTTTAACTTTAAACTTGAAATAAAATACTTCATATCTCATTAAAAATCAGTAGGATGTATAAGCTTTGTCAAATAAAATGTTAAAAAGTATCAATTATAGCGTTATCTGTCATCTTGAAGACAAGTATGTGGTCACAGGTGAAGAAAATCGGTTAGCGCCCTTTGTTTAAAGTATTAAGTATCAATTTTTTTGTGATTTAAAATTGATTTTGGTTATTTGAAGAAAAAATTTAATAGTTGGTTCATTTTCTTTTGATTTTATCTTCGATAAGAATCAAATTTTGAAAATCTTTGATTATTTTGCAGAATGTCATTTAATGTTACACTAGACACTTGAAAATATAGATTCTAGAGAGGTATTTATACAGTTTAGGTTTGATTATATTATGTCTGGTCCGGAAAACAGAATAATATCATACTTCCTAGAAAAGAGAAGAAAAACATCGCACATCCCAGAATGTTAGATGTTTAAGTCTGTAAATGTTCACCCAAAACTCTAAATATGCATTCAATAACAACATACATAAAGTAAGCAATAATCATTCATGTTCACCAATAACCATTTAACCCTTTAAAGTTCTGCTTAAACATAAAAAAAAAGTTATACTTCCAAAAATGTTAAATGTCAAAGTTTGTAAATGTTCACCCAAAACTCAACCTAAATATGCATGAAATAATTAACACCAGACTGAAGCAAGCAACAATCATTCATCTTCACCCATAACCATTTAACCCTATAAAATTCTGTTATACATTTGACCAGCATTTTTTTAGCATATCTTGAGATTTTATTTTCAGATATCTTGATAAATTTTGTTTGTGTGTCTTATTTTGAAGACAGGAAAAATCTTAATAAAAATTTTTTTCAAAAATTATTATATCATTATTCTGTTTTGATTAGACAATCTTGCATGCATAGCAGGTGATGAAATTAAGTAAGAAAGTAAGATTTTTTTCTGTGGGGAGGGACTGCACTAAATGTCTGAAACTTGATTTTGATAATTGCACTAAAATTCTCAAGAATGTGACTTCTTAGTGTGTAAAGAATTGATATAAGCTTGTGAACCATACAGTGACCTATAGTTGCTTACATCCACTTCATTTGGTCTCTGATGGATAGTTGTCTAATTGGAAATCATACCATATCTCCTTATGCTTCCTAAAAAAAGTTCAGAAATATAGTAATCACTCTGTCTGTCTGTGTGTCTAAAGAAATAGGTTCTGGATAATGAATTTAGTATCCTTTGGTTGATTAGAAATAAACTTATACTGATGTAAAAGACATTGAGATGGCAAAGAAGTCTATTGATTTTGGGATCAATAGGTCAAAGGTCAAGTTACTAAAAATATTTTTTTAAAAAAGGGGAAAAAGGTATTTAAAAAATCAGCTTTATTATATTTTTTCAGTTTTGTTCTCCATGACTTGTATGCTGAGCCTGCATTCCTGATTTCTATGAAACTGAGTTTATGCTGGGAGGCTAACCAGCCATGTGGAACTGTTTACAATATCTTTGATAAAGTCAGACTACCAAAGAAAGTGTGTGACTGGGACAAGAAGTTCCTACAAAATGGTATGTATTCAGGAAAATGGTTAGGAAAGAATATAATGAGGGATTGCTTTATATATGAGTCAGACCTTATAAGTATTTGGACCATACTCGTATGGTTATGACCATATGTGTCTATACTCATATGGTCCGACTATACACACAAGTAGTTAACATGATAAACATAAAGTGTTCCATAAATTAAGAGTTTCTAAAAGCTAATCCGCCATTTGGAACTGTGATATATCTGTGATAAAGTTAGATTACCAGAAAAAGTTAGTGATTAGGACAAAGAAAATTACAAAATTGTAGGTTTTCAGGAAAACAATTATGAAAGAAAATAATGAGGGATTGCTTTATATATAAATAAAGAGATACAGGCTAACAAGTGTCCTAATTGGTAATGAGACAACCATCCACCATCACAGAACAATGAAGGATGATATAAACAATGACAGGTCACCTTACAACCTTCAATGATCAGCAAAATTTTTAATTTTGGAAAGCATATTTGGTGACTTTACTGGTTGTATGCTATTCTGAAATATTTTACTCAATTGAAAAATGGAAACTTTTTTGTAATAAACTGTTTGTTTGAAAATTACAAGAAATAATTTGGTACAAAATTTGAAGTGGCCAACTGTTAAAACAGATACAATGTATTCTTATACATTTTATTTTAGTCTATAGACAATTTTTTTTTCAATTACTGTGAATTCATTTATTTTCCTGGGTACCAATTTTCGTGGATTGAGGAAAACTTGCATTTTCATGGATATTTGATTTCTTGCTTTTGCCAAGTCTGCATACATTCCTATAGAACATTTGTAATTCATTAGACATTGGAATTCATGGTTCCGAGGTAACCAGGAAATCCACGAAAATTTGTATCCGACGAATAACAATGAATCCATAGTATCTTTAAGAAAGAATTCTACAAACTGTTATGTATCCTTTTCAGACTTTTCACTGAATCAGTATAAGACTGACAATGGTATTTCTACTCTGGATGAACATCATGTGTCAGATATTCTACGCTTGACTGGTATTTCACAGTACATGAAGAGGAATCCATGTAGTAGGACTGCAGCTCCTTACACTGGGGCTGATGCAAACAACTGGAAAAATGGTGAGTGATAGTATTAATCTGGATTTAATGGAGTAAACTGCAGGATATTTTAAGTTGTTGTTGTAGGAAATATGAAATTAAAAGGCATAATTAAAACAGGAAAATAATATCGCAAAAAGAGAATATTATATTTTATGCAATCAACCTGCCATAAACCCAAATTCTTCATATGTTAAAAACATTAAGACTTGATATGTGTATTTTAGATTGTGTTGATCCTGTCGGTTCTTTATTAAATTTGGGTAGCGATACCACATGTCACCTTGACTCTTCATGTACAGCTGTAGATTGTTGCTTGGATTCTACAAGCCTCAGACTGACCTTTAATGGATATGTTAGACTTGATCCATGTAACTACAAAATATATATTGGATTGGAGGGTATTGACTTAGATTATACACTAATTGACTTCAGTTTTGGTACAGTCCAACATTATGCCATGAATGAAGTTCTTAATCTGGAGTAAGTATTGTAAATGAAAGTCAGCAACTAAATTCTTTTTTAGTGTGCCAATATGGGAGCAAGTTTTAATCAACCATCCTCATCAGTAAAACATGTACGTTTTTCGTTAAAATTTGACATTAATGAATCTTGGTTTTGTCTCGCCTTGACAGAGTCAAAAAGCAAGACATAGGTATGCTGTTTCCAGCGTGATTAGGTCAGTTTAAGGGAACCACTAGTGGTAAGTCAATGATATTTGGTATGCAGTTGTATAAGCATTGGCATATCTCATGTCTGGTGATTATTTGTCCTAGCCCCCTCATTCATGGTCTATTGACAATGTATTAGTTTAGTTTGTGATTAGGTCTAGTTCATGGTGAACCACTAGTGGTAGGTCAATGATATTTGGTAAGCAGTTCTATTAGCATTGGCACATCTCATTTCTATGGAGATTATTTAGCTCCGCCCCTAAGTCAAGGTCTATTGACTTTGAAAATTTTGTTTAGTTTACATGTATTAGTTTGTGATTAGATCAGTTCAAGGGGAACCATTAGTGGTAGGTCAATGATATTTGGTATTCAGTTGTATAAGCATTAGCACATCTCATTTCCATGGAGAATATTTGGCCCCACCCCCTCAGTCAAGGTCTATTGACTTTGAAACTTTGCTTAGTTTACATGTATTAGTTTGTGATTAGGTCAGTTTATGGGGAATCACTAGTGGTAGGTCAATGATATTTGGTATGCAGTTGTATAAGCATTGGCATATCTCATTTCCATGGAGATTATTTGTCCTAATGCCCCTCATTCATGGTCTATTAACTTTGAAACTTTTGCTTAGTATTCATGTATTAGTTTGTGATTAGGTCAGTTTAAGGGGAAACATTAGTGGTAGGCCAATGTTAATTGGTATTCAGTTGTATAAGCATTAGCACATCTCATTTCCATGGAGAATATTTGGCCCCATCCCCCTCAGTCATGGTCTATTGACTTTGAAACTTTTGCTTACTTTACGGCGTGTATTAGTTTGTGATTAGATCAGTTTAAGACTAACTACTAATGTTAAGTTGATGATATTTGGTATGCAAATTTATTGGCATTTGCAAGTATCATTTCCATGGAGATTATATAGCCCCACCCCCTCATCATGGTTCATTGACTTTGAAACATGTACATAGTTTACAAGTTAATGTTTGTATTTAGGTTTGTTTGAAGTGCTCGACTTATAATAAGTCAATGGTATTTGGTATGCTGTTGTATTAGCATTGGCACATCTCATTTCCATGGAGTTTTTTTAGGCCATGAACCTTCAGTCATGGTTCATTGACTTTGAATATTTGCATAACTTACATGTTAAAGTATTGCTATTTTAATTTCAACATTTGCATTATCAAAATTACAAAAGGCGAGACATATCTCTGTGATAACAGTTTATTATATATAAATTATTGTTGAAGTGAGGAATTTTATTTTATATAAGCTTTGGAATTTCTTTTTTTTGTTTTCGGACAGTTCAGATCAATACTTCTAATGGAAGCATTTAGTAAAATTTGGGGATATTTTGTAAAAAAAGAAAATGTCTCTGGACTCATGTCATATATTTTCGTCTCATATTTGTCTTGTGTACATCCAGTCCATATCCTATTGAAAAAAGTAACTGTGTTTGAATCTACATGTTCTAAAAATAGGTTCAATTATGATTATTGATAAAGGAAGACAACTCCAATTAAAAATATTGCCTTCAATTGCTTCATACAATGCAATGTTCTATTTTAAGTTCACATTGCAAAATGAAAACAATCTTTACCCTCAGTGCTCATAAGCACTTTCATTATTTCTAATTTCAGTTTTGTGATAGATGATCTGACTGCAGATAAAGTATATGTTGTTACTATGAATATATCAGTATGTCTAGAATCAGGAGGGGCGTGTGAAGTATTTACCAATGTATTCCAGGATCACAGGTTACCCAAAGCAGAATGTGACTATGATTCACAGTTTGTCATTTCTGGTAAGTAAATATGATCAACTTTCATACATACTGTCCATGGCAAATTTTGGCGGACTTTTCAACTGATGCATTAAAAAATTAATTGTTTTTCAGAGTTTAGTCTGAGTGAATACTTAGATGAGAAGAGTGTACCTAGTAATACTGTTCCTCTGGATGTCCACACTATTGCCCAATTACTGCATGATACAGCTCTTGCACCATACATGCTGGACGATGCTTGTGATCAAACTGTCATACCATACTATCCCAATGATAAAGGATGGAACAGAGGTAAGAATACTCTCAGTGGTTATCACATGATTGTCATGTGACCAATCTGTAATACCATATTATCCCAATAATAAAGGAAGGCACAGAGATAAGAATACTCTCAGTGGTTATCACATGATTGTCATGTGACCAAACTGTTATATCATACTATGCATACCTGTCAACTGACCTTTATCCTGCAAGTCACACCCCAGAATTTCACCCCATACCCAGGATTTTTTAAATACCCACCGGGTAGCACTGATTTCATAAGTGATTTTCCTTTCAAATACTGGCAAATTCGTAATTCTTCCTAGACAGGAAGTTCAAATAGCTGTGTTAACTGTCAAATTAAGTGACCCATTAAGTGCATGGCTTCACTTGACAGCTTTGGTGTCAAACACACTATTAATTAACACCAATTACTTAGCTTAAGATCATAAATAATTTGTCTATTTCAAAGTAACTAGACCACACCCGCGACATCGCGGGTCCGTGACTGAATTGAGTTATCTAATCATGTATAAGCCTTATTTTTAATCTGGATTTTTAGTATTGGTATTGTCATATGATAAAGTCATGTTGATTATAAGAGGCACGGTTTTCTCTGCTTTCAAAATCTTTCTGTTTGAATCCGTCGACCTGGAACTTATTAATTATTTGTAGTATTTATTATTTGATTAACAAAAGGGCCTAGAGTGGTGTAATTTGTAATCAACATCATTGTCCTATATTAGTTATATATAAAGTTGAATTCTTTAATTCGCTGTTTTTACGTCATGCCGGCTAAAAACTACAAACGGAAACAATGTGACAATGATTGAATTGAGTAATGTCAACCCTGTATAATGACAAAGTTTAGGTGTGTTTATGACCCGTGTATATAGCAAATGGTGGTGTGCCTGACAGATGCGGAACGTACAGATTAGGTTATAGGTAACAGGCGACATATACTATTGGTATCGGCATCGACCCGGAACTTGTTAATTATTGATAATATTAATTATGTGGAAAACAAAAGGGCCTGGAATGGTGTAATTTTTAATCAACACCATTGTCCTATATTAGTTATATATAAAGTTGAATTCTTTGATACGTCGACTGAGCATGCGGGAAAGCGTATAAGACACGGATCAGTAATGGTCTCAGAATTTGGCGTTTTCTGTGGAAAAAAGATTGTTTAAAAGACAAATTTAGGAGGTACAAAACACTACATTTATATGTCATATCACAAATATTTCCGACTTTGTATGGTTTCAGAGGAGTTGCGGCTCAATGAAATCGGTCTCTTCCTTTAGTAGTATAGATTTGACAATAAATTTGAGTTACTTCCCCTTTTTTGTCACCTTTCACAATATACTCCTTAATTTATGGTTTATTTTTGTAAAAAGATTAATCTTAAAACAAATTGATTGCAAATACATACCACATTACATTCTTCTATTTTTCTATCTAAGAACAATTAAAAAAATATTTTGAAAATTATCTCTACTTCCTTTGAATGCTTTATTATTTTGTTACTTTTAAATATCAGCATTCCTTATAAGAATGCACATATAAATGAAACATACTGAGGATGAATTACAGTAGCTTTGGTATTATAAATTGAATGTAAGTAGAAGAGGGGTACAGCTAGGCTTCAAAGTATAACGCATAAAATTAAGCTTAATACTTAGTACTTTGCCATGTGAACTTATCTGGGAAACTGTTGGATTTGAAAATAAAGAAATGTCCCCTAACTACTTAAATTCAGCTGAAAAAAAGTTCGTACGTGTTATGACCTGAGATTTTTTTCTTCAATGCAGGTCATGACCTGCATTTTCATTTTCATAGGTTGACAGGTATGACTATGCCAATGATAAAGGATGGAATAAAGGAAAGAATAATCTTTGATCATATAATATGTATTGTTATAAAACCATGATGATGAAAGATGGAACATATAAAACTAAATGTTGCAGTTAGATCAGACTATATGATGCCAGATTTTTATCAAACTTATATCATAGGTTTATATCAGCAATGTCACAGTGACAGACAAGTTTGAAAATCAGTGCTGTTTAACTATTTTTGAAAGAGTTATGCTCCTTGGAATTATTAATTTTATGGAAAATTGCATTGAAAGTGCTCTAATGTGTACAATTATTGCCAGATTTTTATCTAGTTTATATCAAAGTTTTATATCAGCAGTGTCTCCTTCATTTTTCTAAATTAGTGCCGATTAATTATTTAAGGAGTTATGCCCTTGAAAATATAATAATGCACTTGGACAGATAAGTACCCTTGGACAGATTAGATATGTGCAATGCGGGAACATTAGTACTTATTCAACAAAATATTAAAAATATACAGTACCTGTTTTGCTTAATCAGCTCCTCTTCATGCATTGGTTGTATTAGATACTATAAAGAAATTAATTTTCTGTTGTTTTGCTTCTTTCAGCTTGTGAAGAATATGTAGAATTACCAGTGCTGCAATCTGGTACCATCTGTCATCTGTACAGTTCTTGTACTGGTGTCACTTGTTGTAGCAGCTTCCCAAGGATCGATAGGAATGTTAACACACAGTTAAAACTGGATCCCTGTAACAGTAAAATGGTCATAGGCATTGAGAAGTTTGAGATTACCATCAGCTTGTTTGGATATACATATGGTGAAGTCAAAAAAGTAAAATTGCACGGAGTAATTGGTCTTGAGTAAGTACATATAGTACAGGAGAAATAGAGTTTAGAGTTGTTTTATTCAACTCGATAACTTTTTCAACATTCTAGTTCTTCATAAGCATTTATAGTCAATGTGCAATTAGTAGCATCTTGGTTATTTAGGGACAGACATCACACAAATGTTAATAGATGGAACTTTTAAAGGTCAAAGCCATATCCAGAATCCCTTAGAGGAAAATGGAGAGGATATGTGGTAAAAAACATCTGCTGAGGTACAATGAATTGGTTCTTCTTCTGAACTTCAGGACTTCATCATTGACTGAATTGTTTGAGAGTTATGGATGTTGGTGTTTGATGTACAGGAATAATTGACAATTACTTGCTTCAATTTCTGATACAGCTCTTCTTCTTTCAAGCTAGCTAATAATTCCTTTTTTACAACTGAAGTTAATCAATTTGAAAAAAAAAAAAGTTTTGTAATACTCAAGCATGGCACTCATATAAATATGGTTTAGCTAGAAGCTAACCTAACATGAAGTAGTGGTGAATTGAACAAGTGCATCTAAAAGTTTGGCCTATACAAATAATATGCAAAGAATTAAGAAGAAAATGTAGAAAATATCAGTTTTTGTGACCAATACAGTATACAAATATTTTTTTTCCAATGCATAAACGTTTCAAAACTTTGTTTTTGATTTCAGATTCAAGATTGAAAACCTTGAGGAAGAAAGGAAGTTCATAGTGGACCTAGAGATGAGTATATGTATGGAGACAAATGGAACATGTGAAATAACTATCCCTGTCTTGATAAGTACAGCCCTACCAAAGGCACCATGTGAATGGAAGAATGATTATGTCCAAGCAGGTAAATAACAACTCCTATCTTGATAAGTACAACCCTAACAAAGGCACCATGTGAATGGAAGAATAATTCTGTCCTAGAAGGTAGGTGGAAAAAGGATGATTTAGCATAGAAAGTAAAATATAAATGATGTTTACTTCTGTTGACATGACTCATGCTTCTGGAATAACTTTCATCAAGTACATTCAAGGTCAAAGGTTTGAAAAGCAAAAAAATTTTAAATGTTTTAGAGCATATGAAAACCAAAAGGGCCTAAAAATTATAAAATGTTTTAGAGCATATGAAAACCAAAAGGGCTGAAGCATTAATAGCCAATAACTTAGTTATTTGACTACTCCACACAAGGAAATGTTTTATAAGTTCTTGATATTTAAAATCTCAAAGTGAGGTTAAAAGTTTTTTAATAATGCCTTATAATATAAGAAATTCTTTGTGATGCAGTAGAAAAGAAAAAAAAAAGACAAAGCGGTGCCTTTACCAAGAGAAAACCTTTTAGTTTTTACTCAGTAATTGTTGTTTGAAAGTTATAATTTGCTGTTAATGAATGAATCTATTTTTGTTTCAGATTTTTCATTCATTGGTTTCCTGAATGAGAAAGGTATAGATGTTAATGATAATCTAGATGCCAATCAACTGTCTGCCTTGATAGAGAGGTTAGCCATTGGAGATTTCTTGATGGACACACAATGTAGTAGTTCTGCATCTCCCTACAGCGGACATTCAGACGGATGGACTAATTGTAAGCCTGTGAATATTTACATTTTAGAAGTGTTTATAGAATGTTATATTGGCCTTTATATTATTTTTTTCCTGCTATATATAATATGTAATTTGTTGATATTACTTACTTGTGTCTGTTTATATCAATATTTTGATGTAGCTTTCTGGAATTCTAACAAAGAATTCTGCTGAAAGCTGTGCTAAGGAATGTCTTTTAACTGGCAAAAATTGGTACAAATTGGGGCAAAATTCCCTTTAATGAAATATATTTCAAATTTTCTCTGATTTTTAGAATCAAATGTTGAATATTTGTACTTTGATAATAAAACATTGCAGTTTTGGTTTGAAATATATCCATCCTTTTTATGGGTTACTCATCCAAGAATGACAATAATTTCAGTAAAATAGAAAAATTATGCAAAATCTTGACTATTTATTTGACTTGTACATTCTTAGAAATAATATACTGCACAACTGTTCGCCAAAAAGATATTTAAACAGGTAGTGTATTTTGTGTTTATCTATGCACTTGCGACCAAGTCTGAAAAATCTCACTTATGATGTCATTTTAATGATGCCACTGTCAAATTGTGTCATCAAGGTTAGGATAATATTCATATTGTCTGAATGCTTTTCTTCTGATGCTTAAGAATTGTGATTAGTAGTTGTATCATACAAGGCCAAACAAACCCAGAATTGTACTTAGCAAAAATAAACTGCTCACAAAAATAAACCTCACTTGACAGTGTAACACGTAATAATCACTGGTAATTGGATTATCATATATTCATAATCATATAATTACATTACATGTATGTTTCATTATAACACGTTTTTTGATTGGCTAACAGCAATCTGGCGTCATTCTGAAGTTAACCTTCATTTCAAAATGAAACGTAACATCCATGATGACACGAGCTTCCACAATAAAGTACACAGGTAAATAAAGAAAAACTTGATCGAAATCATGTTTTCATGATCCTAGTAAAAAAATGTAATTATAAGTATTGAATACTTCTTTTAGTAATTTTATAGGGTTGTTAAAGCGTTGACCGTGCGCACATTTTTAGCTCACCTGGCCCAAAGGGCCAAGTGAGCTTTTCTCATCACTTGGCGTCCGTCGTCCGTCTTCCGTAAACTTTTACAAAAATCTTCTCCTCTGAAACTACTGGACCAAATTTGACCAAACTTTGCCACAATCATTATTAGGGTATCTAGTTTAAAAAATGTGTCCGGCCATCCCGCCAACCAACCAAGATGGCCACCATGGCTAAAAATAGAACATAGGGTAAAAATGTAGATTTTGGCTTATAACTCTAAAACCAAAGCATTTACAGCAAATCTGTCAGAGGTAAAATTGTTAATCAGGTCAAGATCTATCTGCCCTGAAATTTTCAGATGAATCGGATAATCCGTTGTTAGGTTGCTGCCCCTGAATAGGTAATTTTAAGGAAATTTTGTTGTTTTTGGTTATTATCTTGAATATTATTATAGATAGAGATAAACTGTAAACAGCAATAATGTACAGCAAAGTAAGATCAACAAATAAGTCAACATGACCAAAATGGTCAGTTGACCCCTTAAGGAGTTATTGCCCTTTATAGTCATTTTTTAACAATTTTTTGCAAATTTTTGTAATCTTTTACAAAAATCTTCTCCTCTGAAACTACTGGGACAAATTTAACCAAACTTGGCCATAATCATCATTAGGGTATCTTGTTTAAAAAATTTGTCCGATGACCCCGCCTGCCAACCAACATGGCTGACATGGCTAAAAATAGAATATAGGAGTAAAATGCAGATTTTGGCTTATATCTCTTAAAAGCATTTAGAGCAAATCTGACAAGTTAAAAATGTTCATCAGGTTAAGGGCATACGATACAGTTTTTATCCCGTATTTACATTTTGGTAAAAATTTCAATATAGACTATTTTTTACCTGATTAAATCAAATATGTAATAAAAATATACCTTCATGTGCTACTTTTGAGTAAAATGAAGTCGAAATGTGGTATATTTGCTCAAAATTGGATTTGTGTCCGTATTTTCCTTTCGAAAGAAAGACATAACTTTTTGTTTTAAAAGATAAACACAAATTGTTTTTGTTAAATAATTGGTAATTTCTGTATTTTATAAGTATCCTAAAATTTATACATTTTTATTCAGAAATAACTCATATTTATCAAATGTTCATGAATGTAGAAAAAACATCACTTTTGCTGTATATTTATCAAATTTAAAAATTGCACTATTTACGTTTTCATGAAAATTGGCACACATAATCTTCTCGCATAATCAAACCAAATGGCATTTTAAAAAGAGGGTCCATGAACTCGTTTTCAAGTTAAATAAGTTTGAATGATAAAAATCAGTCGAAAACTGAATCTTTTCCCGATAAGTCATAGTTTGACGTCGCGAAAATAACAATTTACGTTAGCAACGTCATTACCTCCTCTGTAACTGTATCGTATGCCCTTAAGATCTATCAGGCCTGAAATTTTCAAGCAAATTAGACAACCCGTAGTTGGGTTGCTGCCCCTGAATTGGTAATTTTAAGGAAATTTTGCAGTTTTTGGTTATTTTCTTGAATATTATTATAGATATATTTAAACTGTAAACAGCAATAATGTTCAGCAAAGTAAGATCTACAAATAAGTCAAACATGACCAAAATGGTCAATTGACCACTTAAAGAGTTATTGCCCTTTATAGTCAATTTTTTACAATTTTTTGTAAATTTTTGTAATCTTTTACAAAAATCTTCTCCTCTAAAACTACCGAGACAAATTTAACCAAACTTGGCCACAATCATCATTAGGGTATCTAGTTAAAAAATGTGTCCGATGATCCAGCCTACCAACCAACATGGCGGACATGGCTATAAATAGAACATAGTGGTAAAATGCAAGTATTGTCTATTATTTTTTGAACTGTTATAAATAGAGAAAATCTGAAAGGAGCAATAATGTTCAGAATAATGAGCTCTACCAATTGGCCACATATGTCAAAACTGTTAGACAAATTCTTATAGGAGTTATTGCCCATAAATGACAACTTTTACCATTTTTTTCATTTTTGCCTATTATCATGAAAACTATGATATTTAGAGAGAAACATTTTTTTTCTGTTATGCCTTATATGATTTAAATTATAATAGATAAATAAACACTTTAAACCACAAAAATGATCAGCAAGGCAAGATCTATTAAAAAGTCAAATTTTGCTGATATAGTTAGTAGACTGTCACTCTTCATAGGAGTGATTGCCCTTAAATGAGGATTTTTACCCTCTTTTGTGTTTTGAGCAAAAACTAAAGAAGATAGAGAGAAACTAAACAGACTAAAAGATCAGTAATACAAGATCAACAAAATAGAGATTTTTGTCATGAAGTCTATTCTCGTCTACAATGTTGGAGAGTGTCCTTTGTTTGATATGCACACAGACCAAGGTGAGCGACACAGGCTCTTTAGAGCCTCTAGTTAGAATGACGCGCTTCATACAAAATGTACTTCTGTCAACGCTTTTACACCCCAATAAATTTACAAAAAGAAGCATTCAATTCTTAAATACATTTCAGAGGCTAATTTTGTCTTTTTGTATTGACAGCATGTGGACAGTTTATGGCAACTTTTCCCACTATATCAGGCGCTGTATGTAATGTTGGCAGTGATTGTACAACTGTCTACTGTTGTTTGCCAGACACCAGAATCGGCAAAAGTTTTGAGACATTTGTGAAGTTTGAACCATGTCTGTTTAGACTTAGTGTTGGAATAGACAAACTAACATTCAGTACACTCTTATTTGATTATGAATGGGGTCAGCTGACTGAAGTTTGGTTGTTTGGATATGTCAGAATGGAGTAAGTATATACTCTATAATAAAACATTATAAAGTAAACCTCTCTCAATTTAACATTGTGTTCTTGTCCTGAATTTGTGTGAAATTGTTGGCACTGAATAATTAGCAGTCAACAATTAACAAATTACTGGAGCATTCCTTAAAGTGTTGTTGTTACAGGACCTTCTACATTTCATGATTTTATCGTAACGACCCTGCATACCTGAGGCATCCACTTTATGGAATCTACTGACAGAAGATTTACCAGGCATTGGTTCACTTATGTTTCAATTAACCAATCAATTACACACTGTGCAAATCATAAAATTGAGCTGTTGTTTAGGGTATAACAATAAATGTTCTTCAGTTTTTTAACATGTTAATACCAGACACCTATGTAAAACAGTCAAAATTGTGTTAGTATAATTTAGCTAAATGATCCTAGTAATAACAAAAATTTCATTAATCTGTTAAATTTCTTTAATTTTCAATAACAGAAAATGCTTTGCACATGCACAATCATCTCTAACAGTGTTTACATCATAATTGAAGGCATATAATTACAAATGAGGTTTAATTATTATCTTGCAAGACAATAATGTAAAAGTTTTGGGTTTATTTTGACAATTCTGAACAAAACTGACTGCTATAAACTAATTACAATTCAATGTTCAATTGTTGTAAATCTTCGAATAAAAAAAAAAAAAATCTTTATTTCTTTCAACTTATCACTTACAAAATTTAGGCTAATGCTTCTTGTTCTGAAAAAGGTGTTCCTTGATAATATTAGTTTCATATGGAAGAAATATTCTGGAACATTATTTCCACTGTAAGTGTATTACAGTTTTTATTTCTGAGGGAATAAGGATAAAGAATATTTGTCCCAATAGGAACAGATATTATAGCAATGTCAATAACAAAGTTTCTAGAGGAACTTCTGTTTGAAGGAACATATTTAAGTTGACAGCTTCAACAAAAAATATTTGTTTTCTATAAATTAAGAGAGCTTGTTATTGCTAAAAAATACTGTGTCTTTAAACTCGTATCATAAACATACACATGATTAAATTAAAATTTATTTTTAAATAGGTTCACAGTAAGAGACTTAGAGATGGAGGGAGATTATTTGATTGATATGAAACTTCAGATTTGTCGTGAGTCAGATACAGAAACAACACCATGTGGAGTTGATATTATAATCTTTGACAAATACAGACTTCCCAAATTGTCATGTGACTGGAATTCAGGACTATATTCAGGTAGAAATTAGTATTTTAGCTCACCTGGCCCAAAGGGCCAAGTGAGCTTTCTCATCACTTGGCGTCCGTCGTCCGTCGTCCGTTAACTTTTAAAAATCTTCTCCTCTGAAACTACTTGGCCAAATTTAACCAAACTTGGCCACAATCATCATTGGGGTATCTAGTTTAAAATTGTGTCCGGTGACCCGCCAACCAACCAAGATGGCCGCCATGGCTAAAAATAGAACATAGGGTAAAATGTAGATTTTGGCTTATATCTCTGAAACCAAAGCATTTAGAGCAAATCTGACATGGGGTAAAATTGTTGATCAAGTCAAGATCTATCTGCCCTGAAATTTTCAGATGAATCGGACAATGGGTTGTTGGGTTGCTGCCCTGAATTAGTAATTTTAAGGATTTTTTCCGTTTCGGTTATTATCTTGAAAATTATTATAGATAGAGATAAACTGTAAACAGCAATAATGTTCAGCAAAGTAAGATCTACAAATAAGTCAACATGATCAAAATGGTCAGTTGACCCCTTAAGGAGTTATTGCCCTTTAAAGTAATTTTTTACCAATTTTTTGTAAATTTTTGTAATCTTTACAAAATCTTCTCCTCTGAAACTACTGGACCAAATTCAACCAAACTTAGCCACAATCATTATTAGGGTATTTAGTTTAAAAATGTGTGCGGTGACCCAAACCAACCAAGATGGCTGCCATGGCTAAAAATAGAACATAGGGGTAAAATGTAGATTTTGGCTTGTAACTCTGAAACCAAAGCATTTAAAGCAAATCTTACAGGGATTAACTTGTTTATCAAGTAAATATCTATCTGCCCTCAAATTTTCAGATGAATTGGACAACTGGTTGTTGGGTTGCTGCCCTGAATTGGTAATTTTAAGGAAATTTTGCCGTTTTGGTTATTATCTTGAAAATTATTACAGATAGAGATAAACTGTAAACAGCAATAATGTTCAGCAAAGTAAGATCTTCAAATAAGTCAACATGATCAAAATGGTCAGTTGACCCCTTAAGGAGTTATTGCCCTTTAAAGTAATTTTTACCAATTTTTGTAAATTTTTGTAATCTTTACAAAAATCTTCTCCTCTGAAACTACTGGACCAAATTCAACCAAACTTAGCCACAATCATTATTAGGGTATTTAGTTTTAAAATGTGTGGGTGACCCAGCCAACCAACCAAGATGGCTGCCATGGCTAAAAATAGAACATAGGGTAAAATGTAGATTTTGGCTTGTAACTCTGAAACCAAAGCATTTAAAGCAAATCTTACAGGGATTAACTTGTTTATCAAGTAAATATCTATCTGCCCTCAAATTTTCAGATGAATTGGACAACTGGTTGTTGGGTTGCTGCCCTGAATTGGTAATTTTAAGGTAATTTTGCTGTTTTGGTTATTATCTTGAAAATTATTACAGATAGAGATAAACTGTAAACAGCAATAATGTTCAGCAAAGTAAGATCTTCAAATAAGTCAACATGACCAAAATGGTCAGTTGACCCCTTAAGGAGTTATTGCCCTTTATAGTCAATTTTAACAATTTTCATTAATTTGGTAAATTTTGGTAAGTTTTACAAAATGTTTTCCTTTTGTAATCTTCTTTTCTGAAACTGCAGTAGAAAATCAATATAGAAAACAATCTTCTAATGTAGTGGCAATAAAATAATTGATAATTCTATAACATGAAAAAAAAACCACATTAATACCTGATGATGGTGTTTCTTTCTTTACATTGAAAATGATGTCACAACTATAATCCCGAACAATAGGTTGAATGTCAGATATGTTTCAGTACTTTGGCTTCATTTTCTACAGATTCAAGTGCAAATGATGCTTGAATTCCTACACTAATTTATACAGACTTCATCCCCTTTCACAGGTAATGCCTGCCTCATATTATATTTAAAACTTTAATAGAATATCAGAAATTTTGAGAGAAAATTAATCAACCATGCAAGATCTAAAACTTAATTAATATTGTTCAAATTATCAATTAACTATTAAAAAAAATTCTCATTAAAAAATATAGTTCTTCATTTTATATTTTATCAGAAATTTAGGGAAAAAAATTGAATTTAATTGTGTCCCTTGTTCTCATTTCCTGGGATAAATCCAATACAAATTAAAGTATTGGTATTGAATAAATATTTAAGAAATATTTCAAACCTTACCATTTTCTTCACAAGAATGAAGACCATATTTTCAGTGTCATGAGTATCAGTCATCATATTTGTTGTACTTTGTTGTTTAAAAGTTGAATACAAAAAAAGATCAACAAAGCAATTCAAAAACCACTTGAATTTTGCAACAACAAATGAGAGTTTTAACGACCTCAGCTGGCTATACAACCATTGCACAATCAACTGAATTTTGCAGAAATCATTAATAGGAAAGATTGCCCTTAAATGATAATTTTTTATTACCTTTTGTTTTTTTTGGGGGGCTGTTGCGCAACAACAAAACTTCACAACAAACTTTCTCATCACTTCGCATTTCTCGTCAGATAAATTTTACAAAAATTCTCCCCTGAAACTACTGTCAAATTAAACCAAACTTGGTTTAAATCACCACTAGGATATCCAGGGACCTCTGTGTATGATGACCCTGCCTGCCAACATGGCACACATGGCTGAAATAAAACACACTTTTTAGTCTTATATCTCTGAAACTAAACGACAGTACAACAGTTGCATTTATCATGCATCAATTGTAAATAAAAATATCAGGTGAGCGACACAGGGTCCTTGGAGCTTCTAGTTATAGTTTCCAGACAATAACTTGTGTTCAAGTGTATGGATCTCTCTGAAATTGTACTGCAAGGTACCATACCATAAAGGGAAGGCTGGGATTGATGATGGGGGTAATTGCCTCAATATTTTAGGAATTAGGGGCCAAAAGGGCAAAAACAAGCATTTTCTAGTTTCAGGACAATAACTTGTGTGTAAGTGTATGAATCTTTCTGAAATTGTACTACAAGGTTCCATATCACAAAGGAAAGCTGGGTTTGTGTTTGGGGTAATTGCCCTAAACGTTTAGGAATTTGGGGCCAAAGGGGCCAAAAACACATTTTCTAGTTTCAGACAATAACTTGTGTTCAAGTGTATGCATCTCTATGAAATTGTACTGCAAGGTATCATACCACAAAGGAAGTCTGGGATTGAGTTTGGGGTGATGAATCATAAGGGGTTCAAAAATTTGGAGGTGGGGGATTTTTTTTTTTTTTTCTTTTAAAATTTTCCATTTTAAGTTGGTTATTTCTGATTTTTTTAAAAGCAAATAATAATGATATGGTAGGAGATACACACCAAACAGGATGTGTAAATTATTATATAATAAGTATTGTGCAATAGCAAGAAATTTTCAATTGCAGTCAGTATTGCACAATAGCAAGAAATCTTCAATTGCACAGTATTGCGCAATAGCAAGAAATCTTCAGTTGCACAGTATTGCGCAATAGCAAGAAATATCCAATAGCACAATATTGCGCAATAGCAAAAATTGGCAATTGTACAGTATTATAAATAGCAAGAAATATTCAATTGCACAGTATTGTGCAAAAGAAGATACTCATATAAATTGCTTATTTCTTGACCAATTTCAATGGGGTTTTATTCTTGAATTCTTGGGGTTCTTTTATATGCTGAATCTAACCGTGTATTAAGTTTTTGGATTTTGGGCCCCATTTTAAATTGGTCCACATTGAGGTCCAAAGGGTCCAAAATTAAACTTTATAGATATAGGAAGATGTGGTGTGAGTGCCAATGAGACAACTCTCCATCCAAATAACAATTTATAAAAGTAAACCATTATAGGTCAATGTACGGCCTTCAACACGGAGCCTTGGCTCACACGAACAACAAGCTATAAAGGGCCCCAAAATACTAGTGTAAAACCATTCAAACGGAAAACCAACGGTCTAGTCTATATAAAAAGCGAAATGAGAAACATGTATAAATTACATAAACAAACGACAACTACTGTACATCAGATTCCTGACTTAGGACAGGTGCAAACATTTGCAGCGGGATTAAATGTTTTAATGGTACCAAACCTTCTCACTTTTCTGAAACAATAGTATAACATCACAACATAGAAAACACACGATAAAATATCAATTGGAAGGCTTAACTCAATCAAAAATGTAAATTAACACACTATGAACGAATAAATTCGATCTGTGATACCTGAATGTAAATACATAGTTAATAAAATATTAGGGACAAACATTCAAGGCCAAAAGCAAACAAACAAGTCCAAATAAAGCCATGGCAAGACACCACCATGAAATATTTAACCCTTAGAAAATAATCACTTTTGAAAAAACGGTTTTCATAATATATACAGGTAAATGAAAATAACTTTGTCCTTTTAGGTATACTACTTCTGTCTATATAAAATCTTCCAATAATTAGGAATACCAAGAAAGGTCTGTCATATAAATATAATTTCATCAAAAATTGAATTATTGGGGTTCTTTGATATGCCGAATCTAACTGTGTATTTAGATTCTTAATGTTTGGTTCCGTTTTCAAATTGGTCTACATTAAGGTCCAAAGGGTCCAAAATTAAACTTAGTTTGATTTTAACAAAAATTGAATTCTTAGGGTTCTTTGATATGCTGAATCTAAACATATATCTAGATTTTTGATTATGGGCCCAGTTTTCAAGTTGGTCCAAATCAGGGTCCAAAATTAAACTTAGTTTGATTTTAACAAAAGTTGAATTCTTAGGGTTCTTTGATATGCTGAATCTAAACATGTATTTAGAGTTTTGATTATGGGCCCAGTTTTCAAGTTGGTCCAAATCGGGGTCCAAAATTAAACTTTGTTTGATTTCAACAAAAATTGAATATATGGGGTTCTTTGATATGTTGAATCTAACCATGTGACTTTGTTTGATTTCATCAAAAATTGAATTCTTGGGGTTCTTTGATATGCTGAATCTAACCATGTATGTAGATTTTGGATATTGGACCATAATAGGTGAATGTCCAATTTAAAAATTTTTAAGTTCTTAGACCACATTCATTCTGTGTCAGAAACCTATGCTGTGTCTAATATTTAATCACAATCCAAATTCAGAGCTGTATCAAGCTTGAATGTTGTGTCCATACTTGCCCCAACTGTTCAGGGTTCGACCTCTGCGGTCGTATCAAGCTGCGTCCTGCAGAGCATTTTATTACAAAATGTTTTCCTTTTGTAATCTTCTTTTCTGAAACTGCAGTAGAAAATCAATAAAAAAAAAATCTACTAATGAACTGGCAATAAAAATAATTGATATTTCTATAACATGAAAAAAAACCACATTAATACCTGACGATTGTGTTTCTTTCTTTACATTGAAAATGATGTCACAACTATAATCCCGAACAATAGGTCGAATGTCAGATATGTTTCAGTACTTTGGCTTCATTTTCTACAGATTCCGAAGTGCAAATGATGCTTGAATTCCTACACTAATTTATACAGACTTCATCCCCTTTCACAGGTAATGCCTGCCTCATATTATATTTAAAACTTGAATAGAATATCAGAAATTTTGAGAGAAAATTAATCAACCATGCAAGATCTAAAACTTAATTAATATTGTTCAAATTATCAATTAACTATTAAAAAAAAAATTCTCATTAAAAATATAGTTCTTCATTTTATATTTTATCAAGTTTAGGGAAAAAATTGAATTTAATTGTGAAATCATGAAGACTTTTTTTATTACCTTTTGTTTTTATTTTGGGGGTGTTGGGCACATAAAAATTGGATGACAGTACAAAAGAAAGATAAGGCATTTATCATGCATATTAGGTGAGCGACACAGGGTCCTTGGAGCCTCTAATTTTGACAAAGTAGCAGAAGCTAGACTTAGGCATGCTGTTTCTGGTGAAAAGGGCTGACAACTCTTCAGAGAATACCGTTTTCATTGACTGATATTTAAACCAGATTTTTCCGTAAAAATGCAGATTAGAGGCCTATTATATGTTATTCAGGTCTCAGACAGGGTATATAATGTGACATTCCCAGCTTAGAGTTTATATTCCTGAGCCAAAGACGAAGGGATATAAACCTTAAGCCGGAATGTCACATTATATACCCTGTCTGAAACCTGAATACACATATATTACGGATTACCCTGCCTTAATGTGACACATTTGTAATCCGTAATATATTGTTTTATTATGATGGAATATACCTATGTTTTGAAATTTTAAAATAATCATTAATTATCTTACTTCTAAAATTATGTAATATAGTCTATTTGAATTAGGCATCAAGATCCGATATGACCAAAAATAACATTTCAATTTTTTTTCTTAGAATTCCAAGGATTGACAACATGGCTGACAGACAACAGTGTAACCAAGACAGAACCTCTGAGGGTATCAGAAACATCAAAATTAATGTCCGACTCTGGCATAGCATCTTATCTATATGAACCATCATGTGATCAACAGGGTAGTATGTACTCTGGAAATGTGGGAGGTGTCAAAAATGGTAAGGTTTTTGTACTAGATGTCTGTGGTATAGTTTAGGTTCCGTCAAATGTACTCCTGTGTGTTAGGTGTATTTATATCATATTTGTTGACAGGTTTTTCCGATGGAGGCATTGTTCATATTTGTTGAAATGAACTTATACAATTCATTCACACATTTACCAAGATAAAACATAAAGCAACTTTTTGGTAATGTTTTTTGAAACAATATTAATTTGTTTATCATATCTACAAGTAGCTTTAAAACACTCTTATTTGAATTTCTGTTTGTATTTGACCCCAAAAATATATTTTTAATTAATTACAGATTGTGGAACACCTGTTTCTGTCCCTGTTCTACCATCAGGAGTTGTTTGTACTGTTTCCGCTGACACATGTACTGGTCTGGACTGCTGTATCACCATTCCACTAACAAACAAGACGATGAACTTCCGTATTAACATAAACCATTGTTACCAGGACATTACTGTTGGATTGGAATCAATGTACAGAGAATACAAATTACTGGATTACGCTTTTGGAACTATGGAACATTTCAACCTGAGAGGAGTTGCTAAAATGGAGTAAGTTTTGTTCTAAATGGTAGTAATTTTTGTAGACCCTGAAATAATACAGTCAATTTGGAAATTTTATGATGTTTTTATTATTGCGAAAATTATGATTGGATAAGTCATGCAAAAATAGATAAATTTGGTGTATTTACTGTCTTCTGATTGGTTAAAAGTATTACTTTTATTTTCAATGTTGTCAATTTTTATGGCGACACTCTGACGTTGTGTATTCATACGCCAACATGTGTGTACGTTGTTATTGTTAATATGAATAATATAAAAGTTCTTTGAGCCTTATTTTTGATAAAATTTATTTATAATGAATGGCAATGATTTATTTTGAATTTATTGAACCATAAAATTAATTTTGACTCTTCACATTTTACATAATCCGCTTCGTGGATTATTCAATGTGAAGAGTCAAAATTAATTTTATGGTTCAATAAATTCAAAATAAATAATAGCCATTCATTAAATAAAATTGCATTATAAATTTTGATATTATATTTTGTATGCACTAGTTTTGAAAATCACAATAATAAATTTCAGTCAATTGTTTAACAATCACAAAAAATAAATGCACACTAACATTTCTGAGTTTACAGTATAGCTTTACCATATTGAAATTTATTGTGAAAAAGACAACATCTAGAATGTGGGTATACTAAGCAGATACGATAATTCAGATACATAATAGACGTGTCTGGATAATTGTCCTAATTTCTGTTTAATGTAAGTAACTGACTCAAGCAGACACTTAAAATATGGAGAGAAATGAACGTTTAAATCTTAAGAAATGTCGAAAATAATACAGGGATTAATGGATTTAAATATTTTAATACATTGACTTCAAAAAGCCAGAGAAGTTTAAAGATACTAAGGAAATGTTAAAAATGTGTAAACTTTGAGATCCTTTAGTAATGAAGGATAGGGCAACAGATTTTGTATTTCATTTTCAGATACAAAATAGAGGATTTCATTGGAGAGAGAGCTTATTTGTTGGATATAAGCTTTTCCTTTTGTTTAGAGACAGGAAGTTGTGAATTTACAGAGACTATTATCCAGGGTGTCAAGTTCCCTAAAAAGAAATGTACATGGGATGATACATATAGAGTGAAAGGTAAAGATAATTTATTGTAATGAAATATCAGACTGTCTGCCTTTGAGACGCTGTTAATGCTTAAGGGGTGGACTTCTATCCTCTATATATTTTTGGATTTAATAGATATAAGGATATAAAATGTTGCCGAAAAACTTCTATCTCTGCAGAGAACTATTGAAAACATTCTCAATTGAAACTCTGATGTAAGATAAATGTTTCATCTAGTTGGACAAAAGGAATTTATGTCTAGCCTGCCCTCCATGCAATTTAGAGCTTGATTTTATTTCACTTATCAGTTGTTGAAACCATATGTTTAATCTTTAAATGTTTTTTTCTTTCCTTTTGTGTCGTTTGGTTGATTTCTTATTGACATTAATCACACATCCATGTATTTATTTATATAGAATGTATGAATGATTGTTTGTATGAGGATTCTGACTCTTACTGTTGGTAATTTCCAAACCTTGTCAACCACTGTGGCAAAGTTAACTATGTGACAGAGGAGAGAACCAAACTTAAAAGGAAGACACATTCTATCAAAGAACATTTCTGTGTGTCTGTCGTTCCAAATGAGCAACTTTGTCATTAGATGTCATATTTCATAGTTTAAAATGTTTTATTGTGGATGTTGACAACAGATCTCTGTTTGTTTCTGTTAAAAGACATGTGTGTGATAAGGTCCTAATTTGGCCTTATATTTTACTCAATTTTGATTGAAAATTTCGATGTTTTTATACGACTGCAAAAAATTTGACTGCAAAAAATTTTTGCAGTCGTATATTGGTATCACGTCGTTGTCGTCGTCCCAAGACAGTTGGTTTCCGACAATAACTTTAGTATAAGTAAATAGAAATCTATGAAATTTAAACACAAGGTTTATAACCACAAAAGGAAGGTCAGGATTGATTTTGGGGGTTATGGTCCCAACAGTTTAGGAATTAGGGGCCAAAAAAGGGGCCCAAATAAGCATTTTTGTAGTTTCCAGACAATAACTTGTGTTTAAGTGTATGAATCTCTAAAATTATACCACAAGTTTCCATACCACAAAGGGGTGGTTAGGATTGACTTTGGGGGTTATGGCTCAAACCATTTAAGAATTAGGGCAAAAACAGGGAAAACAAGAGTTTCCTGGTTAATAGACAATTAAGACAATTTAAAGCAGTGTAAGGAGGTAATACAAACACATTTAAAGTAAAATGTTGTGTATGATTCGATTACCTCCTTACACTGCTTGTAAATTATGTATCAAGAAATGTAGATTGTCTTGGGGTGATTTATAGCTGTCAATTTATTTTAGAAGTTACTATTAATTAATATTAATTTTAGCCAAAAAAAAATTTATGGGGTAAATAAGAAATTGTGGAAAGGGGGGACAATTTTTCAGATTTCGAAATGAAAAGAAAATTTCTTCAAATATTATTTTTTGTTGCAAAAAAGGGGGTGGGGGTAATAGAATTTTTTTGGGGGGTTCAATTTGCAACAGCATAGTGTATTGCACAAAAGCAAAAAATTGAATATAAATTCATATCATATGACCAATTCTAAGTTCTTTGACTACAGTTATTCTGTGTCAGAAACCTATTATGTGTCAAATATTTAATTACAATCCAAATTCAGACCTGTATCAAGTGCGAATATTGTGTCCATTTTTGCCCCAACTGTTCAGTGTTGGACCTCTGCGGTCGTATCCAGCTGCGCTCAGCAAAGCAATTTATTCTGCTTTTAAGTTGCATTTGTTTCTTGACTGATTGAACAAATTATGATACTTAGATTTTTTCTTCTAAACATGTTATTACGTAAAAGAAAGTCAGTTAGTAATTTAGAATTCAACAATAAGTGATAGTATTTTTGAATTTTGTCTATTAATTAATAATGTAATTACATGTGATATTTGATTTCAGACTTTTCACTGGATCAATGGAGTAGGGAGAGATCTATTGATACAACCCAAGTGTACCCAGCTTATTACATCTCAGAACTTCTACAGAACTTGGACTTAACCAGATACTTCCAATCATCACAATGTAACCATTCTTCTGCTACATATGATTCACCAATCAATGGCTGGATAAAAGGTAAGACGATTTTGGCAGCGATGAGTCATAACGATTAAGCGCTTTTTGCATCTGTAAGTAGACACCTTCTTCCTGTTTTCCAAAACTTTGAATTAGGAATGGTGGTATGCTTAGCACAACAATGTGTGCATTCTTATTTTTAGTATGTTTGTTTTGTTTCAAATGTTTTATTGCAAAGTAAATAATTTTCACACTTTCAAGGGATCTTGTAAAACATTTAAGCATGGCATTTGCAAATTGTTGATATATGATTTGCCTTAAAACAATGTCCTTAATATGTCTGAAATACTTTTGACTGGAATTAAAGCATCCATCTATAAAATTCTAAAAATGATTGAACAAAAAAAAAGATCAACTTGAAGAAAAGAAGGATGGTGATAAAAGGTAGTAAAATTCTCAATGACTCATTCGTAACAGATTCATGATGTAAAGAATTGATTTAGGTATTTATTGAGTTTGAATGTGATATGATTGCCAATGAGACAACTATCCACCAAATTACAAATGTAGTGGATGTAAGCATCAGTCGATATGTAGCACGATTTTCAGTTGCATTTTAACTGGAGATTGTAGTTTGGTATCTTATGACTGAAGCTTTGCATGTATGTATATATGTATGTATATAAACAAAACGATTTGATTTCAGATTGTAATGACACAGATGTCGTAGCTATTTCTACCAATCCAATGACATGTCGACTGAAGTCAGACTGTGCTGCTATCAGCTGTTGTTTAGATGAAGATTTTATCAGCAAGACATTTGAAGTGTTCTTTGAGATAGATGACTGTGAGAGAAAGATATACATTGGAATAGAAAATCTAAAGTTCTATATTCCTCTACATGACTTTGAGTTTGGTAAGATTCTATAAGCAAGACATTTGAAGTCTTGTTTGAGATAGATGATTGTGAGAGAAATATATACATTGGTATAGAAAAAGTGAGGGTCTATATTCCTCTACTTGACTTCGAGTTTGGTAAGATTTGTGTGAATAAAAGAAGGCACACATTTTTATAAAAAATTTTGTAAGGTGTTTAATGAATGATTTCTCAAGTTTTCATAAATAATTGGATCTAACCATAGTCTATAACCACCCAAGCCTATAGATTTTGATACTTGTTTACTTATTTTCTTCCAGATACATGGCATGAATTCAGTTTAGTAAAGACAATCCGCATAAGGTGAGATATTTGTAGTTTACTCAAAATAGGTTGTTGACTCATTGATATAACAAATCTGCTTTTATTGATATTTTATCATTGATGAATAGGAAAGAGAACAATTAATTTCAAAAGATAATAAAAATTTGGTTTCAGAAGAAATGTTTTTTTGTGGATTTATTTTCATGTTTTAATTTTCAAGAATGAATATAATTAAGGAGATGTGGTATGTTAAATAATGATTTGACCACTTCCTTTGAGAATCTGAACCAGGTTTACATTAGACAGAAAAAAGTGGAAAGAAGAATTTGAATAATAGAATGAATGTAACTTTAGGTACAATGTATATGATCTATGGAGTGAAGGAGTATATATGGTATCCATGGAGATATCGTCCTGCTGGGAGAGGTATGGTAGTTGTGCCTGGACCCAGTCTGTACTGGACTATGCAAGGTTTAAAAAGCAGACTTGTGCTTCACAGATGGCATACCAGAGTGCAGGTATGAAATGATATGATAAATATTTAGTAGTAAGTTATTAGTAAAAAGAAATTGAAAAGAATTTTGTATTACCTACACATTATATTTGTTAATTCATTTTTTGAAATGAACTGTTTATTTATATTTTAGAAAATGACCCAAAAAAATCACTGAATAACAATTAGTTCTTTTTGTAGTCTCAAACCTCAAAAGTTATTTTGCTTAAGATGCCTTGTTTTGGTTTGTAGATGAATTTAGGTAATTTGAATGATTTCTATGACTAGTGCCTAGTTTTTGTTACACAACTTCCCACTCTTTTCACATCAGATAATTTTCAAACATGAATAGCATTCTAAAGGACCCAGACATGATTGTTGATTGTCTTATAGGCAATACCAAACTTACAGAGTAAGACTAGACATATGAAGACAATTTTAATATGATTTTAGGCTTCTCTTTGACGATGTGGGCTTCTGGTAACAGCATTGACAAGGATGCCATGAATGAAACAGACCTCATACGACTCTATGATCAACTGGACGTTGCTTGGTATCTAAAGAACACATGTGACTACGAAATGTCACCGTTTATAGCTAATGGATGGAATAATAGTAAGTTTTACTCCCTTGTTTACAGTTTCATCTAATTTGATTGTAATCAGTAATTGAAAACACTTTTGATGATTCCCAATATAACTAAGATCTTCTATACTAGGACAGAAAGAATCTTACGAAGTGAAGTGAAAGATCTGATTTTAAGATTGGAGTAGGGGGATGGGGAAATAGATAAAATGTTTACCAGCAAAGTTGTGAATGCATTTTATAAAACAATCTCTGATACTGGTTTGTTAAAATTTAAAGATTTGTAAACCAGGGATGTCAAGTCACTACACAGTATCTTCTCAAGATACTTTAAAAAATGGTGACCTGTATATTTGTTCACATCTTTGTCATTTGGTCATAATGGATAATTGTCTCATTGGCAATTATTTCACATCTCCTTATTGAATATAACCTTCACTTAATTCATATGGAATTAAAGAAAACTGTATTTATATTAAAAGATTAACATTTGTCTTGAGTTATCTGCATTTTCCATTATTATTGACAGAATTTTGCATTATTGCTCTAAATGCTAGGTGACAATAACCAATTCTCCACTATTTTAATACCATTTGTTATGGTTTAACACCAAAAGTTAAAACCAAGAAGTTCGAGCTCAAAATGAATATGAAATTTATCCTTTTGTATATGTCAGTTAAGTTAATCTACATTATCTTGTGCTGAATTGCATAACATATATGTGCCCATGTTAATAAAAAAAATCAATCACTTAATCATTGTATACTTATTAAATTCTTAAATGTTTTTTTTTCTTTATTTTGACTGAACTTTTTATAATAAGTCACTAATAATTTATTTTGTTTCAGCTTGTGGTTCAATCATTAACAACTTGCCTATGTTATCCAGTGGAACTTCCTGTTATATATCTGACGTATGTACAGATGTAAGATGCTGTGTTTCCGTACCATTTTTGGGTAACCATACATTTGATTTCTCACTTAATTTGTATGGATGTACACAATACATGGAGATAAGTTTGGAGAATTACAAGGAACAATTCATGTTGAGGGACTATACATTTGGACAGGAGAATTATCTGTGGATTAAAGGAGTATTCAGACTCAAGTATGTAATTTAAAAAAAAACACTTTCTATTAGATAAATCTCTAAGTTTGAGAGGTTCTCTATCAAAATTAATTTTATAGGCATCCACATCTTTTAAAAGGTCTGGAAATTTTTTTAAACAAAAATATTGGTGTCTTAAACAAAGGAGTAGGTCCAATATAGCCCTATTTCTTGCTAAAATTTCAAATTGCAATCTATTGGATGTTATCAGATTGAATTATATTTAAAACAATGACTAGATAGGTTTTTAAAAAAAATATAAAGATGCTTATGTATGAACAATAACATTTAAAATCTTGGAACTGCATCTTAGACTTACATTAGTTTCATGAGCAATTTTGGTTTTAACACCTGAAAATTTTACCATGACTATAGATTTAGCACCTGTCAGAGAAAAAAATCCCTAAATACTGGCTTCAAAAATGGTAGGAAAATTACAAGCTAAAATATATGTTCAGGCTTAAAATCAACCTGTTTTAAAGCTACTCATTTTTTTAATTTCTACAATAGTCTGGGTTCATATACCTTCATGTTAAGATGTCCCTTGATGATTAGGGCTATTTGTTTTATTACTCAATTAGTAACACCTTTATGAATTCTAGCAAAGACTGACTTACTTTATAGAAATGGACCTGGTGTGAAATAAATTTACAGGAAAATTGTCCTTATTCTTTATGTGAAAATATTATTATATGAGTGTGTTGCGAATGACTTTCAACATGATCAGGATGACTGTACGACAGTTCCACACAGCATTACCTGTTTTAATTACATATTTTTCTCTATCCAGGTACACAATAGATGATTTGCCAGAGCAGAATCTTTACAGAGTATCTGTTATGTTTGAGGTGTGTACTACCAATGATGTACCATGTGAGTACAGCCTCACGGTAATGGACAGCGTTGAATTACCTAGACCATCGTGTCTCCCACAATGGGGTTATGGATATGCTGAAGTTGGTAGGTTTAACTACATCTTTTTCATTGATATTCATTGGATGTTAGTCACATCTTTGAGGGGCGTAGGAGGGGGTGTCATCCTGAATTCCACAAAATATGAAGTATTCTTTCCCTGGATCCCGAAAAATAATCATTAATTCCTGAGTCATGATTGGTGTAAGTACTGAATTCCCATGAAAATAAACACCCAATCCTGAATTCCCACAAAAATAAAGGCCCAATCCCAACGTCCCAAGAAAAGTCCTTCCACCTCTCATCTTTATGCTTCTTTTTGGGGTAAAATATATATAATGGATTCTTCACATGTTTTTCTTTTTAAATAACAGTAGATTTAAGGGCAAGCATGATAAGGCCTTAAAAGAATGTGTCACATTATATCTATAATGTTGCTATTGTTTGGAATTAATGTTGGTCAAAGAACCCTCAGGTCTCAACATTTAATGAAGAGTTTTTTCACCTTTTATGCAATTGGAAGGAAACATCTCATCTTTTCGTGTAAATTAGTTGCTAACCTATTAGTTTTTCTAATATCATTTTCAGGTTTTACAAAGGAACAATGGAAGGCATCCCGAGGCCTTGAAGATGATGCCGCACTGAACTCTTGGCAGATTGCAAAGTTATTGGAAGAAACTGAAATAGCGCTTTACCAAAACAAACCTCGCTGTAATCATACAATGGGAGACTACCAAGGATCTCAAGATGGCTGGGTTAATAGTAAGTAAAAGATGGTCCCTTTCTTTAATCAAACATGAATAATTCAAAAGTATGTAAATGAAAATTCTTTCAAACAGTATAGAATAAAAGTATTGTGTAAAGACCTTGTCATAATGCAGACTGCTTGTCGAATGAAAGCTTATTTTGTATTTAAGTGTTGAGTATTGGTTTTTGGAAAGTTTGCTATAGCTTGCTATAGCTTCTTTCCTAAGGCATCTGCCTCAAACTTCCAGTGACAGACTATCGCAAATGTTCTGCTCCAAGATAATGTAGTACTAGTGTATGAATTCTGATTCTTGGAAGATGCTTTTGAAATTTTATGTTACTACTCTTTTGAAAAGATTACAGCTTGAATAAAAAAGGAATGAATGTTCACCGACAATTCAGATGAATTTAACCTCATTTTGAAAATGAGATCACAAACACTACTTCGCGGATCTGCCATGCGCTGAAGAGAAAATCAAAAGAAATCTACGCGAGACAGCGTTTAATTCATGAATATTTCATGAATGAACATTTTACCGTGCTATTTTTAATACGTACAATATTTACAAATGTTTATTATTGAATAAGTAAAAGCCCGAGTGTATCGAAATGACTGACTGAAATGCGAGAACAAGTTGATATTTTGACCAAGCCGTCGGATAATTGACAAGTGATAATGGTTTGATTGAACAATACACAGGTGATAGAATATAAAATACTCGATAATTATATGGCTAATGTCTCACGCCAAGGACGAGTAAAGGTAAATAACAGCTTTGATAGAAAAGTGCATTGTTTTTGTCAAAACATCGATCGGAAGGTTTAGATACCAAAAATCATTGGAAAACTTAATTCCGTTATTTAAATACTAGCTGTTTCACATTCCAATGTGGATAAAAGGACCTTCACTCGTTCAGCATGCTCAAGTGGATCAAACTGACAGCAGAACAACATTGACTCAACGACAATTCGTATCATAGCATCCGTATTAAAAGCAACCGAGTCAGCATCTACTTCTTAGAATATTATAGCTCAGTGTATCAAGACCGAGATCAAGACAAGTGCTGTAATAACATTTGTCCATGTACTAACAAAATGACTTTCTTAGTGCTTAACAATGCAGTGGTGGATCCAGAACTTTTTATCCTCACACTTTATTCCTGGGGCAGTATGATTCTTTAAGATTGACCTATAATTAACAATGTGTCATCCAAACACAGAGGCAATGATTACTAGTATATCAAATGAATGGCTTAAAACCAAAAATCTCAAATGTTATTGCATCAGTGCTAAATTTCACAGCAGCAACTAAAATGTGTTACAGGGTTATAAGCACCTCTACATTGTATGAATCTAGTGTATATAAACTTTTTATTCCTGAGGTCATACTGCTATTGTTATGCCCCCACCTTATTGAGTTTTATCCTTGTTCTTCTGTAAGTATGTATGTCCCTTACTTGTACGTACGTCCGCACATCCCAAAATTGGTTTCTGTTCTCTTACTTTAGTTTGCCTGAACCAAATTGTATGAAACTTATACGCAATGCTTATAACCACAAAACACAAGTCAAGTTTGAATTTTGGTGGCGTCACTTTTACCATTCTAGAGTTGTATGCTCCTTTACAAATAGAAAAGTTGCTGGAATTTTAAGTTTCTGTTCTCTAACTTTAGTTTGTCTTAACCAAATGTTATGAAACTTATACACAATGCTCATTACCACAAAACACTGATCAAATTTGTATTTTGGTGGTGTCAGTTATACCGTTCTAGAGTTATGCCCCTTTACAAATGTAAAAATTGCTGAATTTTTTCGTTTCTGTTATCTTACTTTAGTTCGCTCAACCAAATGTTATGAAACTTATACACAATACTTTTAACCATTGAAACCAAGATCAAGTTTGAATTTTGGTGCAGTCATTTTTACTGCTCTAGGGTTGTGCCCCGTTACAAATGGAAAAATTGCTGGTTTTTTGGATTCCGTTCTTTAACTTAAGTTTGCCTCAACTTAATGTGAAGAATGTATACACAATGCTTATTACCCCAAAACTCAGATCAAGTAAAATTTTGGTAGCGTCACATTTACAGTTCTTGAGTTGTGACCCTTTATAACGTTAATGCTAGCGGGGGCATCATTTGTGTCCCATGGACACGTTCCCTATTTATTGATCAAAGCCTTTAATATAAATTCACTTTCATTACAGTTGTATTGATTTAAGTTAACTGTCTTATTTTAAAAAAAAAGATGTATTTTTTGCAAATGAACCAATGCTATCCAAAAGAGTTCAAAGGAGGAAGATATATTAACAACTATAGGCCACCATACGGTCGTCAACAATGAGAAAAACTTGTACCATATAGTAAGCTATAAAAGGCCCTGATATGAAACATGTGGAACAATTCAAACAAGAAAACTTAACGGGTTAATCAGTAACAAAACATTATACTAAAAACAAATATGAAGGACCTAAACCAATAGAAAAATACTAAATTCACAGGCCCTTGGCATGGGCACATAAAGAAATTAACAGAGCTTTCTGTATATTCGATTATTTTAGATCTACAGTTTAAGGTTGCAATAGAAAATATCAAAATTTTCTATGACAAACATATGAAAAAAAGTTATTTTTGATAATTGCTGACGAGACAATGGTTTAGTTTAAAACATCAAAGCTGTGATTTAATAAACGTCTATAACCTATTTGAAATAATACACATCTACAGCTGCAAACTTTCCAGAGGTGCTATCCAGCACTTTGATTTGATGAACTGCAAAGTCATGAAAATAAGCATTAAATGTAAAGAACTTTTCCCTTATTTTCGATGAAAAGAATTTCTTTTGGCAAACGATCAAAATTGAATCGTCACAAGTTTTACTCACTTAAGTAACCATATTATGTCTGAAATTTAAACACAATAGAAATTCAGGTTTCATCTTGATTACAATTGCTTCATATTTAGAAAATGACGTAGAATAAGGCAATAACCAACAACAACAAAAAAAGAAGAAAAAGGCAGGAATTCAGGTTCATTTTTCATCAGCCAGCCAGATGGATTGCAAATTATCCGAAAGTTGAAAATTTAAATTAGCTAAATTTCAAATATAGTAATGACATGTTTGTTTACAGACTGTACATTAGGAGTATCCCCTGGTGTCTTGGATGGAGATATTGTATGTTTGATTGGTAGTAAATGTTCTGAGGTGACCTGCTGTGTCAATGACCCTGAGACCATGAGTGACATCAAGGCCTACCTTAGTCTGGATCCCTGTGAATTCACCTTACTGATTGGAGTAGAGAAATACAGCTTTGAAGTCTCTCTCCTAGGCTTTGACTTTGGTGAGTCAATTGATTGATGTTCTACATTTAATTGATGATTATATTTCTTTATATTTAATGCATTGTAATCTATTAGGTTTGCATTTGGAAATTTGGAAAAAAATCTATCGCCTTTGTCATTGAAAGTAGATGGTGAATATAAATTTTCTCATTATTGTCTGATTTCATTATATGGTATGGTCTCGCATTTTTTTTGATAAAGTAATGTAATGTTCTAGTCTTAGGCTTCAACATCAAAAGAAATAATGAAAAGAAAAGGTAACTAGTTATGTGCATATTTATTGAGATAATAATATTTGTGTATTTTCTACTTTCAGAGAAGAGTTATGAGCTGGACCTTGGTGGTATATACAGAGTGAGGTAATCAATTAAAGTTAACAAATAATCAAACCCATTGTGTGATAAAATTTAATACATTCCAAGGAAGGATCTGCATAGCAAATGCAGAATTCATAGAGGGGCGGAAGGACCTTTTAAAGGACATTGGGATTAAGCCTTTAATTTTGCAGGAATTCAGGATCGGACCTTTATTTTTGGTGGGAATTTGGGATTTACACTCATCAGGACTCTTGAAATTAATGATTAATTTTTTCAGGTTCCAGGAAAGAATGATTTATTTTTTCAGGAATTAAGGATGACTACCTCTCTTCATATAAAACTATCAATAAAATTATTCCGTATTTTTCAATGAATCTGTTATTTATTTCTTGGAATTCTTCTAATTTATTATAAAGAGGCAGTACTGTTGCCTATGATTGCTTACATCCACTTCATTTGAAATTTTGTGGAGTTGTCTAATTGGCAATCATACCACATCTCCTTATTTTTACATCACCAGTAGTCAATGAATTGACATATAAATAGAAAAAGATCCAAAAGGAAGACTGTCCTTTTCTTAATTTAGTTTGCACAACACTTAGTTTCTTTCAATAAAGAAAGCATTCACACATTAAGTTGTTTTGACAGTTTGGTACAGTAGTTATTTTGTAGACATACTGTAAAGGAACTACGCTTTTCTGGTTTTAATATTGTTGGAGTTGTTGACTGACATTGGCATTTATCCTTTTATCATATTTTGAATATTTAAATGTATGTAAGGATATTGTGAAGGATTTGAATTGTTTTTGTAGAATGAGGTAACTTTCTGGTTATTAAAAACAGATATTGATCAAAAAATCTTTCTAAAATTTGAATTATTCAAATAAGTTTGAACAGTGCTTACATCCACTTCATTTGAACCATGATGAATAGTTGTTTCATTGGCAATCCTACCACATCTCCTCATTTTTGTTATTGATTACATGTTTTTCAATATATTTCATTCATTGTTATTAGCCTATTAACTAAATGAGCTAGGAATAATAATAGAATAAATATAAATGTTTTATTGAAAAACAATGAAAAGCCATCTTCAAATTACAAGATAGTCACAATATTGTTGGTAGTCTTGGAAAGTTTTTGCCATTGTATTAAAGCTTGTGAATCAGAATGCCCATAAATGAACTTTTACTCCCATAAAACTCTTCAAATGTATTTGTACTGGTATAGCCATATCCCGTTTGAATCCAAACATGATCTCCTACATTAACTTGGCAAATAACAAACTGAGTAGTTTGAATGTTCCCGGCCCCTGATCCTAAGTTTAGGATTTGCTCAGCTTTAACCACATTATCAACCTTGAGTTCTGTATCTATATTTTTCCCACCGTATGTATGTATTGTCCAAGCGAACATAAAACACCAGAAACAGGTGAAACAAACACACCATCCCCAGAGTTGAAGTTTTCTCCTTCTTCATACTGAATCTCATTGAATATCACTATAGATTTATAGTTGAGTACAGCATCAGAGGACAGTGTTACATAGAACATTACATGTTCATCCTTCTTTCCTAAAAATAGTAAAAATAGTAAGAGCACATCATTTATGTTTACATTGAAAATTCATATATATAAACTATAGCACTACAAAAAATTATTCCCATATACCAAAAAACCTTGCAATGCAGAGAATTTAAAAAGGAGAACACAATTATTGGTACTCAAATTTTTAGTAAAAATGAACATTTTTGTATGTTCCACATCAAAGTTTGGATGGGTTTTTAACCATTTCCCAACAAATCTCTATAATATATCAAATATGTCAGTTATATAAAATAACTGAAAAAGAACCATGTTTATAGATAAAAAGATAACTCTAACCCTGGTCAATGTTAGATCAATATGTCAACCTAATTTACAGCTTTCAGAATGGACTGTACCCTTGTGTTTTATTCTGTTTAAATCCTACAGTCCCTTGAAAATAACTTACTTTTAGATAACTTTGAAATCTCATTGGTCAGATTTAAAATCCTCTGCTCCATTTTTTCCATGGAGCTTTCCATTAAGTCCATTCTGCTATCAGCATCTGTGTCATTTCGAATAGACTTCGATGGTACAACTTGCAGTAAAGCAAATATAAGGCATAGCTTAAAGAGATACTCCATCATTGTTCAAACTTAGTTCATAAAACTATGAGAAAATGACTGAATTAAGTAAGCTTAATAGTAATATTTGTAACCTTTCCCAATAGTGTTTCCACTTTAAGTATCTCATTATGCTCATAGGAAATTCCCAGTACTTTTAAAACTTTAATTTTTATGAAGGGAGTGGATATTAAGGAAACAAATTGCATAAGATGTCACTAAAATCATGGAACTGAAGTATTTTGTTATTCAAACACAGGAAACAGCTTAAAGGAGTTTAGGTCTTCTTAAAATTAAGTGTTTTTGAAAAATTTTTGAGAAAACTTCTTGGATCTGTCTGTTTATAAAACACCCTTTTCATTACATTTGATGTTTCAGAAGAAATTCAAAAGTCTATAAAAGAATTGTGGATTTATAGCTTATACATGGTTAAAAATCATATAAATATTTTCTTTGATATGATGGTATGATACTAAACCCCTAATGGGAGGGATTGTGCTTGAATTTCATATGATGAAGACATAATCTTTCAATCAGTTTAATTGTGGTCTGGTCCAAGGACACAGTCATCGTCCTTTGGTTTTCGTTGTCTACGAATATAGTCCCTAGTGTAAACATTGTATAACTTGCAAATTTTTTTCATACACTTTCCCAATTTATTTCTTGATATTTCATGCAAGAAATATTTCTTGATATTTCATGCATGAAATATTAAGTAAGGAGATGAAATTACATGTTAAAAAAATTTGGGTGCTGAATCTTTATGTTAAGTAGTGATTTGGTCTAGTTGAAAAAGGTCAAAAATTAGTTTGTCTGAAACTGTCAAACTGAGTTTTAGACCCCCTTAACATAGAATTGTCCATATTTTGATTTATAGCTGGTAGACTTTTCTATAATTTGATATTATTTGTTCCAATAGTAGTACACTACGCTGTAAAAATCTTTTTGAGATAGAGCAGGTGCGATTTTTTTAATTTGAATTTATTGTCTAAAAGAAATGTACTACGAAATAACTGTGTTCTCGGACCGTCTTGAGCTGGCATGTCAGTCACTGCTAGTTGTCTATTAATTGTTAATTTATGTATCATTGTCATTTTTCTTAGTTTCTTCTCTTATCTTTCTGACATCGGACTTGGATTCTTCTAAACTGAGTTTTACTGTGCGTATTGCTGTGTGTTTGTTTATTCTACATTGGCTAGAGGTATAGGGGGAGGGTTGAGATCTCACAAAACATGTTTAACCCAGCCAAATTTTTGCCCCTGTCCCAAGTCAGGAGCCTCTGGCCTTTGTTGGTCTTGTAAATTTTTTTGAAATTTTTGTTCATTTATATGTTTCAGAGTTTAGTGTGACGTCCATTTTCGCTGAACTAGTAAACATTTTTGTTTAGGGGCCAGCTGAAGTCCTACTCAAGATGCGGAATTTTCTCACTGTGTTGAAAACCCATTGGTAGCCTTTTGCTGTTTTCTGCTCTTTGGTCGGCTTGTCTCTCTGACACATTCTCCATTTCCATTCTCAATTTTGATATATGGTTTAGAATGCATCAGAAAATATAAATTTACTTTTGATTCTTGTCTTGACTTGGACAATAGTTGAAAGACATAGGAATCCTGCATAATGACATCAACTTTTTGTATAAAGCTATATATTTGAGAAGGTAAAAGATCTTGATGATTGTTACTTTGTATACAGATGCCTAATGTAATGAAATTTTGGTCTGTAATATGATTCATGTCCTTGACCTCATTTTTAAAGCAATTGCTTTCATGCCATGGCACATGACGTCAGATTGATCAAGCTAAACTTTTTGAGCGGATAAAACTGATTCCTCATCTGTCATTCTACAAATCCTCTGTATGTTTTCTAATGGAATACATTAATTGAAACAGTTGAAAAACAACAGTGGGTTTGAGAAAGTTTCAATATATGTTCTTGTAGATGTAGTTTTGTATTTAAGAGGACAACCGTTTGACTTATCAAAGAATGTAGAAGGCCAATTGAGAAAGTGCATTTTTTATACCTGCGATTTCCTTCTTGAGACGTTTCATCAAAATATTGAAACATGTCAGTTGTTGATTTAATATTGAAAATCTGAATTATGCCTTATACAGTTGTTTAATGTTATTTAATTCATGTTTCTTTTTTGAAAGAGGTCAAGTTGCTCTTGTTCATTCATAAAATTATCGTAAAATCACTACACACGTTATAGTAATGTAAAAATCAATATCTTGAGACAATGTCAAATGTCATAATGACCCTACACAATGCATGATCCTTGTCTTTTCATTTGATGGTTTAAAAATAGATCTCTCTAGCATTGACAGTGTACCAGTTTAATCGTTTTCATAAGGCGGTCCGCCCGCTCTTTCCAGACTGACACACTGTAATCTTTTAATACGCACTGCCCGATTTTGCGAATTTGAACATGAACATAGTATAGTCTGATTTTTAATTTTTCCCCAGGTAGAGAATAATGATCAGCCAATCAAAATCGTTGTTTCTCATGATTATTGGGCTGTATTTGATCAGCCAATTAAAATCGTTGTTTCTCGAGATTATTGGGCTGCATTGCAAACATGCTAAATTTTGAATTTGTTTGGAACATTGGAAAGTTGTACAAATCGTGATCATGGCAGATGATTTTTCATCTGGAAGAAGGTTCTCGTACAGCATCAGAAAACAAGTACGGCTGATATACAAAATTCAAAGATACAGTACTACCATACTACTTTTGTCTTATTTCTATTACAATGTCCAACCGGGAAAAGAAGTTTTGAAAGAAGAATTTAAGGTAAAGAAACAAACAGGAGTTTTAATGACTTCTTTTGTACTGCATGAGTGTTTTAAAAATATTTAATTTACAATCCTATACAGAAAATCGTCAAGTGTTTGACAATGACTTCATGAAACTTTTAACTGTAAATTATTATTTGTTTTTTTTTTAAATCTGTTGCGTTATTTTTTTTATGCGATTATGTCATGAGTAATGAAAGAGGTTAAGCGTTTGCCAGTTATAAGATAAATTTCAGAAGTCTGTCCCATCTTCAAATCTTTTAATCAGTATTTATGAATGCAGGATTCTTATTGTAAAAAAACTATAGTTCGGTAGAACACTCGTGTTTGGAAAGTTGAAATCATCATCTCAATGGTTAAATTTAAACCAATTATGATATACTTAAAATTAAAATAGAAGCACTAGAGATAATGGAGCCAGGTGCATGGATTGTCATGTTAACAATTGTTCAGTAATAAACACTCTTCAAGGGGATAATCTGTTATGACATTTTCGGGAGTTATACATTTCCACAAATATATTTTCCTCCCCCAGAAGCCAGGTAAACAGGTTGTCACCCTGGGAAATGTAAAACATTGTAAAAATGACTTTCTGCTAGATAGTCTTTTATTGATATAAATTTAAAACATCATTACCTCTCACTAGATAAGACTCCTCCCAGGTTTAATTCTTTTACATGTGGATGAAAAATAAAAGTCACAAACACATTAACTAGGTAGCAATTGCTTTAACAGACTTTAAGGCTTTGATTATGGTTTACAGCAATTGCTTAAAAAATCTGTACAGTTTTTTATCATGTGAATTTCTCACTTATTATGAGTATAATTATTATTGAAAGGGTTTATATTAACTTGTCCTTATTTTCATGGATCTTGATAATGTCAAGTTTATAAGATATCTGTAGTAAAAGCTTGATCTTAAAAAAATAAAATTCAAGGATTTCAAAAATGGTAATGCTTTTACCAAAATCAAGGTCTTTACAATTAAAATTTCATATTAGTCTCAGAAAACTCCTGCTAGGTCAAGTTTTGATTAATGTTAATTATACTCTAGATCTCTCTAAAGGGTGGGGTAAACAGGTTTACCTCTGTCAGTGCATTCATCTGTCTGTATCACATTTCTGTTCCATTTTCCTTAGCATAAACATTTTGTTTTATTATGAAATTTCTGGTTTGTGTACATTTTATTGAAAAATGAAAACATTTATTTTCTTGTTGAAATGTACAGGGTCCAGACTTTTTTAAAATTACTTTTGTTTTAAAATTATCTTATTTTTAAGCTCTGTAATTTTTCTGATATTTTGAATACGATTCTTGACACTAAATTGATTGATTGATTGTTGGTGTTTTAACGCCACTTTTAAGCGCCACTTTTGGGCTATTTCGTGGCAGTCAGTTTTGATGGGTGGAGGAAGCCAGAGTGCTTGGAGAAAACCACTGACCTTCGATAGGAAAACTGACAATCCTAATCAATTAAGATTGAAGTCGAGTACACCCGCACGAGCGTGGTTCGAACTCACAACCTCAGTGTTGACTGGCTAGTGATTACAGTAGTAGAACTACTTAGATCACTTGGCTTGACACTAAATAAAAACATTAACCAATGTTGAATGATGTAGGTATAACTCATTATATTATTTGTATTTATAGTTTCTCTGTGGATGATCTGGTGTACAGTGGAATGTATGTGGTCAACATGACGGTCAGTATCTGTTGGAGCAGTGGACAGGATTGTCAGTTTGTGTCACAAGTGTTCCAGAATACATTGTTACCTAAACAAACATGTGATACACAGACAGATTTTGCTCAGTCAGGTAACAATAAAGACAGCAATTCATTTCACATAAGAAACACTTATAAGTAAAAGTCATGAACATTTCAGTTTAATTTGAAATATGATTTCTTTGTAAGATTTTTTAAAACAAACAGCAGGATTGCAATGAAAGAAATACATTATATTGAACGTTTAACTGGAAATTTCCCGACTTTTTTAATTAAAAACACTTGCAGGTTAATATGTCATGGATGCTTGTTAATTTGAATGTCTTAACTATTTCTGCTTAACTGTTTCAAGATTTCTGTCTCATTGACAATTATCCAATATCTCTATTTAAGGTATGAAATATATGATTGTTTCAGTTTTTTTCAAAGAACCAGTGCATGACTTATAATGTAAAATTTGTGGTAATTCAGAATAAACTGGTTTACTTTATTTAGTTTCAGTACCAAATTGCTGCATATTCTAACCAGCTTTGTCATAACTTACAGTAAACAGTTTTAGTAGTGAAGAATCAATAACCAAAATATATTGGGTTGATTACTTTTTTCCTTGAAAAAGTGGGGTCTAAAAAATTAAGTTCTTTTAAAGGAATTTAAAAAAAGGAAAAAGAAATGGAAGTTATCAAGAAGGACATGTACATTTTTTCATATATATATTGAGTTAATCACTTTCGCTTGAAAAAGGGGGAGTCTAAAAAAATCAAGTTTTTTTTAAAGGAATCTGAAAAAAAATGGAAGTTATCAAGAAGGACATGCACATTTTGAAAACTGTTCATCACTTATAAATTGGCATATACTGTTTGCATAGTATCCCTTAACTTGTTGCCCTGGTGCTAACATGTTATTTATTGGTTTTATTTTAATTTTTAGGATTTAGTTTTAACAGCTGGCTTAATACAACTGGATATACAGATGCCACACCATTGACAGGTGATGCACTAGATGACCTTGAAGAAGTCCTTGACATTGTCAAGTTCTATGAACCTACCAGTTATACTGTAGTTAATGCCAGTAGTAATGGTTGGAATGATGGTAAGTGCATTCACATATGTTTCCATAAGAATAGACATAATATATCAGAGTTATGTCCCCTGAACAAGTAGATTAAAAGATTTTAAATTTATCAAGAGAACAGGCTATTGTGTCACACTATTTTCTCCACTTGTGTACATCATGATCAAAAAATGGAAGCTGCTATTTGTTAGAAGTCTTTCTAATGTTTAATGAAAAGAAAGAGAAATAGGTAACTGTTCATGCCCACTTCCAAATATGATGGAAAAGCTTTTATAAAAGATTTTAAAGTGCTTCAGACAGATTTTTACGCTATAGATTTTTAGATTTCTGGATTTTATTATTGCTTTTTACCAGATTAAAGTTTTAGGTCATACCCTTGTATACAGTGAATTGTTTGGTTATTTTATAAAAGTCTTCATACTTCAGGTTATACATCATAAGCAATAGACAACTTTCGAGTTCGACACATTTCCGTCAAAAACTTTGGTTTTAGTGAACATCATTCGTGCGTTTAGGTGCATTGTCACTTCCGTTCCCATGTTGAGCCAGTGGTTAGAAAAACATGATGCTGTATTGCACAAATTATTCGGCAAATTAAATTCTTATAATTGACAATCAGCACTGCTGTCATTATGGAATTGTGGTTAAGTAACTACGGAACAAATATTATTTCTAGTTTATCCTGCACAATGACAATCACTAAGATGCTTGATGAACGTTAATAGTGCAGGGATACAGGCGATCCCCTCTATCTGGTAAATGACGTCATAAAGGCATGCATAATTGACGATTTTTTCTGGTGAAGGACATAACTTGAAAGTGGTCTGTTATGTTTAAACAGTGAAATGAAAAATGAATTGAAGTCCATGATATGATTTCATAATTTCAGAATGTGCATTGGGCATGGTAGAGTTACCAGATATTTCTCCTGCAGCAAATTGTACTCTTCAGCCACATTGTACTGCCGTAGACTGTAGTATTTTGTCACCAAGACTCGGCAGGAGTTTCCATGCTGCTGTAGATATCGATCCTTGTCATGCTCGTATGATGGTACAGATAGAAAAAATGAACTTCAATGTCGGGCTACTGGAAAAACAATATGGTAAGAATACATGTCATGCTCCTATGATGGTACAGATAGAAAAAATGAACTTCAATGTCGCTCTACTGGAAAAACAATATGGTAAGAATACTTGTCATGCTCCTATGATGGTACAGATAGAAAAAATGAACTTCAATGTCGCTCTACTGGAAAAACAATATGGTAAGAATACATGTCATGCTCCTATGATGGTACAGATAGAAAAAATGAACTTCAATGTCGCTCTACTGGAAAAACAATATGGTAAGAATACATGTCATGCTCCTATGATGGTACAGATAGAAAAAATGAACTTCAATGTCGCTCTACTGGAAAAACAATATGGTAAGAATACTTGTCATGCTCCTATGATGGTACAGATAGAAAAAATGAACTTCAATGTCGCTCTACTGGAAAAACAATATGGTAAGAATACTTGTCATGCTCCTATGATGGTACAGATAGAAAAAATGAACTTCAATGTCGCTCTACTGGAAAAACAATATGGTAAGAATACATGTCATGCTCCTATGATGGTACAGATAGAAAAAATGAACTTCAATGTCGCTCTACTGGAAAAACAATATGGTAAGAATACTTGTCATGCTCCTATGATGGTACAGATAGAAAAAATGAACTTCAATGTCGGGCTACAGGAAAAACAATATGGTAAGATTATAGGGCAACATGACTTAATACTGAAGGAAAGCCAAAATTACTGCTATTTATACATCCATTTCAGCTGACTGGGAATGACTTAAAACATATACATCATTAATTCTTTTTTTTTTTATCAAAAGATCAGTCTTGACGGTCACTGTTCATATAATAAATATTCTAAATGTATTTGTATTTGTTTTGTTTTGAATCAATTACATGTTTAAACTTTTTATAATAAATGCCATATCATTGTTATGTTAGTTTGACAATTGTAATTTGTGAAATTTTATGAAGTCTAGTCTTGGAAAATCAGATTTACAAACTCTGATATCTAAACTTGCAGTTAATTTAGCTAGACCTGAAGTAAATAATATGAACAGTAAGACCTACAAACTGATTTTTTATCTATAAAATACAGCCAAATACTATCATGTTACATGTACCTGTTACTATAACCTTGAAAATTAGGAACTGGCTTATGTTTTATAAATAGAATATTAAAATTGCAAGTATTTTGTTATGAAATATGGTTTTGATATGCTCTTCATGTTAAATTTATATTTTAGGTGATTTGTGGCAAGTTTGGCTTAGAGGAATTGTTAGAATTGAGTAAGTTTTCTTTTTTTATCACTGTTTTGTAATTACGTGTATTTACCAATTTGTGAATGCATAATTACCTGATTCTGAATAGGTCTTGCAGACTGTATGTGTTAACTTTTTGTTAGTTTATGATATTTAAACCAGCAAAATTTAAATGGAGATCATCATTTTCACTATGCAATGTCATCATCATACTATTTATTAACACATAATCCAATGACAAAATGATTTCATTGAATGCAAAATTCTTGGTGAAAATATATTAAATGTATAATTGAACATTTGCAGCTTCACCATCAATAATTTACCAAGTGAGAACATGTACTTAATAAACATGAACATGAGTGTATGTTATGAGTCCTTAGGAGCATGTGAAGTTGGACCTGTGAACATTTTTGTCAACACTTTACTGCCAAAGATAACTTGTGATTTCTTCAGTGACTTTGTTGTAACAGGTATGTATAAAATATACTTTACAGTACAGTGTAAACGTTTTATGTGTTAACCAGGTTTCTTGCGAGTGGTCATTTCTGTTTTTGATTTATTTCAAAAAAAAAAAAGAAAAAGATGTATATCATTGAAACTGAATCTCAAATGGAACTTAGAATTGCGAGAAAGTTCTCTTGAATCAAACGGTTAGTGTTTCATCTGACTAATTTCAAGGATACTTTTAAATAACTCATTGTTTAGATTAAGAATTAGAAGAAAAGGTTAATAACATTATATAATGGTACCTATTTTTCTGCACCAGATGGCCATTCAACAATAAATGTCTCTTCAGTGATGCTCGAGCCCAAAATATTTGAAAATCCAAAACTTAAAAAAAAAAATGAAGTTTATAAACTTAAAAGATATCTATGGTTTATTATATGACATAGATTTAAAATGAGTAAGAAAAATCTGTGAGCTAGAATGAATAACTTTAGTTTGCAATGTAATCATGCATTTTTGGATTGATATTTACACCTATACTAAGAAGTGGTAATATCTACAAGTTTGAGGATTTTTCAGCAAACAGGAAATATTTGATAGATGAAATAAATAAAAAAATGGGTTTCAAGTTCAACTGAAATATTTTAGATAAAATAAAAAAAAAGATTTTATATTGCAAAGGGAAATAACTCATTGATGTAACATTTTTTCTTCATTGATTTGAAAGTCATTTTCATACCACCACTAAATGAATGTGTCTAAAGCATCATTATTGTCTATTTATTAGCACAATTTATCAACCATATTTGTGTTAATCACAATTCTGTGTCCACAGTTGGTTTTACAATTGTTAAAGTGTCCTGGTTGACGTAATGTGGTAGTATCCATGTTGTACACTCATTATTGTTAGAGGAAATATAAAGGTCCAAGTCACCAACCTTGTGATATCATAAGGTAAATCGTGTGCAACTAATTCAATTGTTATTTTTGTTTAGGGTTCTCCTTGGAAGCAATGATACAGACTTATCATTTAACTGAAGTAACAACACTGCCTAGCTACTTTGTACAGCAGGTTTTGAATACAGCCAGCGTTTCCCAGTATCTACTGGAGCAGTCATGTAACAGACTGACTTCACCATTTGGTACTACATTCGATGGATGGATGAAAGGTAAAATGATATACAATATGGCTGTTTAATCCCAAAGGAATGTGATTTGAGACATGAGAAAAAATAATAAAAGAAAGGATTTTGAACTGACATAGTATAAAATTAAAGCATTTACAAGTAAAATATTTTATTTGATTTTGCATGTACCTATTTATAACAATTTAATTTCATCAAATATTAAGGTTAGTAAATATTTCTTTATGCAAATTATATTTGTATGTAGACAAATGAAAATTGCATTTCTTTATTTTTTAAAGTTTTTTTTAAACACATATTAAAAGTTATAGAAAAAGAAAGTAAAAATCTTAATAATCAAATTGGAACTGAGAGAGGGAAATTAAGTTAAATATTCAATTTGCCATTTTAGCCACTAAGGGCACATCAAAATGTTGTGATTGGTCAACTACCTTTTAAACAATGGATATCTAGCCAATGGGGTAACTTTATTTTCACTTTGGTGCACAGAAATCATCCATAATCCATTAGATTCTTAAACAGTAAATGGATACAGTGAGACTGTGGATTGTAAATTCTGATTTATATTGTTTATAGGTTGTACCACTCAGTCCTTGACACTGGAATATATTAAACCAACAGAGACAACCTGTTATACATTACCAGATTGTACAGGGTTCCAGATGCTCTTCATGTTAAATTTATATTTTAGGTGATTTGTGGCAAGTTTGGCTTAGAGGAATTGTTAGAATTGAGTAAGTTTTCTTTTTATCACTGTTTTGTAATTACGTGTATTTACCAATTTGTGAATGCATAATTACCTGATTCTGAATAGGTCTTGCAGACTGTATGTGTTAACTTTTGTTAGTTTATGATATTTAAACCAGCAAAATTTAAATGGAGATCATCATTTTCACTATGCAATGTCATCATCATACTATTTATTAACACATAATCCAATGACAAAATGATTTCATTGAATGCAAAATTCTTGGTGAAAATATATTAAATGTATAATTGAACATTTGCAGCTTCACCATCAATAATTTACCAAGTGAGAACATGTACTTAATAAACATGAACATGAGTGTATGTTATGAGTCCTTAGGAGCATGTGAAGTTGGACCTGTGAACATTTTTGTCAACACTTTACTGCCAAAGATAACTTGTGATTTCTCCAGTGACTTTGTTGTAACAGGTATGCAGAAAAATATACTTTACAGTACAGTGTAAACATTTTATGTGATAACCAGGCTTCTTGCAAGTGGTCATTCCTGTTTTTGATTTATTTCTAAAAGAACAAAAAGAAAACAATTTATATCATCGAAACTGAATCTCAGATGGAACTTGGAATTGCGAGAAAGTTCTCTTGAATCAAATGGTCAGTGTTTTATCTGACTAATTTCAAGGATACTTTTGAATAACTCATTGTTTAGATTAAGAATCAGAAGAAAAGGTTAACATTATATAATGATACCTATTTTTCCTCACCAGATGGCCATTCAACAATAAATGTCTCTTCAGTGATGCTCAAGGCCAAAATATTTAAAAATCCGAAACTTAGAAAAATGAAGTTTATAAACTTAAAAGATATCTATGGTTTATTATATGACATAGATTTAAAATGAGTAAGAAAAATCTGTGAGCTAGAATGAATAACTTTAGTTTGCAATGTAATCATGCATTTTGGGATTGATATTTACACCAATGCTAAGAAGTGGTAATATCTACAAGTATGAGGATGTTTCAGCAAACAGGAAATATTTGATAGATGAAATAAATAAAAAAAATGGGTATCAAGTTCAACTGAAATATTTTTAGATCAAATAAAAAAAAGATTTTATATTGCAAAGGGAAATAACTCATTGATGTAACATTTTTTCTTCATTGATTTGAAAGTCATTTTCATACCACCACTAAATGAATGTGTCTAAAGCATCATTATTGTCTATTTATTAGCACAATTTATCAACCATATTTGTGTTAATCACAATTCTGTGTCCACAGTTGGTTTTACAATTGTTAAAGTGTCCTGGTTGACGTAATGTGGTAGTATCCATGTTGTACACTCATTGTTGTTAGAGGAAATATAAAGGTCCATGTAGAAAGTCACCAACCTTGTGATATCATTAGGTAAATCGTGTACACCTAATTCAATTGTTATTTTTGTTTAGGGTTCTCCTTGGAAGCAATGATACAGACTTATCATTTAACTGAAGTAACAACACTGCCTAGCTTCTTTGTACAGCAGGTTTTGAATACAGCCAGCGTTTCCCAGTATCTACTGGAGCAGTCATGTAACAGACTAACTTCACCATTTGGTACTACATTCGATGGATGGATGAAAGGTAAAATTATATACAATATGGCTGTTTAATTCCAAAGGAATGTGATTGAGACATGAGAAAAAATAATAAAAGAAAGGATTTTGAACTGACATAGTATAAAATTAAAGCATTTACAAGTAAAATATTTTATTTGATTTTGCATGTACCTATTTATAACAATTTAATTTCATCAAATATTAAGGTTAGTAAATATTTCTTTATGCAAATTATATTTGTATGTAGACAAATGAAAATTGCATTTCTTTATTTTTAAAGTTTTTTAAACACATATTAAAAGTTATAGAAAAGAAAGTAAAATCTTAATAATCAAATTGGAACTGAGAGAGGAAATTAAGTTAAATATTCAATTTGCCATTTTAGCCACTAAGGGCACATCAAAATGTTGTGATTGGTCAACTACCTTTTAAACAATGGATATCTAGCCAATGGGGTAACTTTATTTTCACTTTGGTGCACAGAAATCATCCATAATCCATTAGATTCTTAAACAGTAAATGGATACAGTGAGACTGTGGATTGTAAATTCTGATTTATATTGTTTATAGGTTGTACCACTCAGTCCTTGACACTGGAATATATTAAACCAACAGAGACAACCTGTTATACATTACCAGATTGTACAGGGTTCCAGTGTTGTGTAGATGCCTCTGTCATTGGAAGGTCATTCTTGTACAAAATATCTGTTGATGCTTGTAAATACAAATTGACTGTCGCCATTGAAGGTCTTGAATATGAACAGAATCTCTTGACTTACAAGTTTGGTGAGTTCAGATGACTGTTAGGAATAGAATTGATGAAATATTGAAAAATAAAATAATAAAAAGATAAAGGCAGAATATTTTCAGTTAATCAGGATTTCAAATATGTATTTTATTATAAAACTTTCTGTCCGTACATACAAATTTTGCCAAACAAGCTATTTATAGAGAGCAGTTTCTATATTAATTATGCTATAATTCATTTTATGATTGCAGTTTCTTTTTCACTTAAGTAAACAGATGATATCTCCTGTATATATAAATGATGTTTCTTGATACATTTCAGGTACACAAGATAAGTTCTACATAAATGGTGTCTTCAAAATGGAGTAAGTTAACAAATTTTGGTAAAAATATTAAATTCTACAAAAAGAAATGAAACTGCAACAAATATTTACAACATGAACACAAAGAGAAAACTTTATCATAATATGAAATCTTTAAATTCATTAAGAAAGTATGTGTTTCTAATGCTATCCGATTGGTTGTTGAATCTGAATGTTTGATCATACTTAATGCTAGATGAAAATATATGTTTAAAGATGTGACCTTCTAATGAGGGGGGATTTATACTTAAAGAGTTCTGTTTGAAATACATAGTGGAATATGAAAGGAATTAGAAGAGTATGGATACATATTAAGATTGTTTACATTTCAGCTATCAAATAGAGGAATTGCCAATAGATGGTTCATATTTGTTGACAGTAACACTGAGTGTATGTTTAGAGGCCAATGCTGATTGTGCTGTACAGAGAGTAGTAGCTAGTAGTCTCAAGATAGACAAACCTACATGTACATCTACTGGACAGTTTGCCATTCCAGGTAATATAATGATTTATAGCGTGTAAAGTTGAATGGATTTAGTTCATTTTGAAATCAGAAAGTGACTTAAGTGCAAATTTTGGAATTTCAAGGGTAAAAAGACATTACATTTGGTTTTGGTTGATTTAAGTTTTCTGGTAGATTGCTATAGGGAAATATTTAACAAACGTGATATCTATTTCACCTATTGATTTACTTTTCAATGAATGGTTGCAAGTAGTCTCAAGCTTAACCAGCTTGTGGGTTTGAAAGTTACTGAAAACCAACTTATTTTTGGCAGCTATATATTTTCACAAGTGCAAAAATAACGCAATTATATTTTGTCATGAAATTTATCAAACTTGGATCTTCTCTTGTACAGTTAAAAAATTTGAAAATATATTGCCAAGAAAGCCAGTAGGAATAACTACGAATGACTAAACACGAAAAAATGTATCTGCAAAAATACGTAGGTTTACAATATACAATGTACCACAGTCAGTATGCAAAAATACGTAGGTTTACAATATAAAGCTCAAACACATTTAACAAATGGAAAACAACTGTCATATTCCTGACTTGGTACAGGCATTGCCTTATGCAGAAAATGGTGGATTAAACCTGGTTTTATAGCTAGCTAAACCTCTGCAAGTTATTCTGTACTACAGCATAAATGCTTAGGATACTTGCCAAACATTGAAGGCCATATGATGGATGACGTTTAGATATAGAATTTGGGTTACGTTGTGTTGTACTGGTTTACTATCTCTTGTGTCATCTTTTTATGAAAATTATATTTCCAGGATTTTCAGTGACAGATTGGAAGGCTAGTAAAGGATTAGGTACATCAGATGAACTACCAGAATATGCTGCTTCTCTTCTCATGAGTGATATGAAGATAGCCAAGTACATGAAGGAACCACAGTGTACCATTGCATCACCAGGCTGGCAATCAGGAGGTAATAGCCTTAGGTTGAAGAACTGCAATTTTCAACTTTTTTATGCTGAATTTGTTCCATCTATTGTGTTTGCTAACTAATAAGTATTGATATATGATATATTTTAGATATACAAAATTCTCAAAATAAATCTTATTGCCTTCTTGATTCAGAAATACTGACACCAATGGTTCTGAAATTAAGCAATGCTATGAAATAATAATTTTGAATAATAAGCTTTTGTAAAGGTAAATTTTACTATACTTTATTATCGGTCATCCCACTTTCTGTATCACTCAGCTGAGCTCTTAATAAAATTGCATATCACAGCTTTGTGACATCAAATATGTTTATCCAGCCTTAATAACTTTGACCCTGACATATCACCGACGTTGATAAGTTTGAGCCGAACTTATCACGTCATCTTCTTGGATGCTGGTGAAACAAAGAAAACACTTGTTTCCATTATGCAAAATACGCAAATACAACCTGATAAATCGATTATCTGGTTGTCTGCATATTTATATTGTAAAATATCAGCTGCTCAACATAATATGAAGCCTTTCTTATCTCGTTCACTGTGCTCACTCAACAGAAAGCTTCATATTGTGGCTCGCAGCTGATATTTTAAGATATCAATATGCAGACAACCTGATAATTAGTACTTATCAAATTCTGTTAATGTAGATTCTTTGATATTCATGGGAATCCAATATACCTGGATTTCTTGGAAAGGTAATAATCACAAATTAAAATACACAAAAAATACTCATTAGCTCCCATCAAAATAACAAAATATGTGTATTTCTTTAAGTTAGGAAACAATGAAAATACACATTTTTCTCAGATAATGAAAAGTGATATCAATGAAAATGAATGAACCCACCGAATATTTAACAATTTTCTTACAACAGTTTAATCGTTATTTTTCTGTTGTGACCAACATCATATTTTGACATTTTTGACTTTTTAACAAAGTTACTGAATATTTTAACAAGACAATTAATGTTAGCTATATCTTGTTTTGAAATTTGTTTCACAGGTTGTCCTTTGACCATTGACAAGCCAATGCTCCATGATAATGTAACCTGCCAAGTTACCAGTAGTTGTACTGGTGTGAAGTGTTGTGTGTACACAGAGGAACTGAACCGTAACATAGATGTGCACCTTCTACTGGACCCATGTGACCAAAGTTTGTCCCTAACCATTGATTATCTGGAGTACAATAGAAGTTTGTTTGACTTTGACTTTGGTAAGTTTAATTTATTGTATCCAGATGGATATAAAAGAACTAGAATGGAAACCTAATTTGAATTTAATTAGTAAATTTTTGTAAATGAACAAAGATATTTTGCAGAAGTAATGGACTCTCATCTAAGCATAATTTAAATTCGAAGGATGAGAGTCATTCTAGTAATGGAGCCTGATAATAAATTTATAAGAAAGGCTCTGAAAATACTTCTTCTAGGATGGAGAGTTGAATAAAAAAGATTAATTAATGCTAAAAAATCTTTTCTTTAATGAATAAGTGGTAATTAAAGTGTTTCCAGTAAAAAATGAATGTATTAATAAATCTTAATTGAACAAGTTGTATGGTATACATGTATATAATGTGTTAATCCATTACAGGAAGTCTACAGAAGTTCTACATGGAAAATGTTGTAAGAGTAGAGTGAGTATCATAGAATAAAATAACATACAAAAAGAAACATTTTCTTATAGAAATCCAAAATTAACCAAAGTGAATTTTGGATTTCTATATCAAAATGACTAAAATAATATATAAACAGACTTAAAATAGAATTCTGTAACTGTTTAAAAGGAGAAATATTTTAATCAGACCTTTTCTTGTTGTCTCGCCTTGACGGAGTCAAAAAACAAGACATAGGTATGCTGTTTCCGGCGACGGCGTTGTCAACAATGTATTAGTTTGTGATTAGGTCTAGTTTATGGTGAACCACAAGTGGTAGGTCAATCATATTTGGTATGCAGTTGTACTAGCATTGGCATATCTCATTTCCATGGAGATTATATGGCTCCGCCCCCTTAGTCATGGTCTATTGACTTTGAAAATTTTGCAAAGTTAGGCCAACATTAAAAATATCTTTGTTTCCCCTTCCCGACTGAGGTTTTCAGGGTATGGGTAGGTAGGTAGGCAAATTATTTTATTTTATTCCTTGATATGGTTTTCTATATTGAATTTGTACAAAATTCAAAGTAGATAAATTTTAAAGCATGATTCAGACAATTTCTACTCAAAGATTTTATCCTTTATACAGGAACAGCTTATTGTATTGTTTATGTTTTAAATGTACTGTGTTGATTTCTGAGGATATTCATGGTCAAAATTGCCTTTCAGTCATGTTACGTTTCAAGGGCTTACTGGGGATAGCCCCTTGAGCATACTTCTGACAGAGACATGACAAATATAAATTCAATTTCAGTTAACTGAGAAAAAACCACAGTGACTCCTGTAGAATTGCAAAGCCATTTCAAGCAAGTCTGTTCAGACAAGTACATATTAATTTATTTTATTTTGGGGTGGGGATTTTATGATATTGTCATTTTATATCTTATAAATATAAAATGACAATATAAAATCCCCCCCAGCACAAAAATAAAAATAAATGTATGTAAAAGTAAGTATATACAATTATTTGCAGTTTCAATCTTTCCCCCAGATTGTATGCCTTATTTAAATAAATTTAAATGGCATGAGATTGAAATTCTTTGCTGGCTATAAATAACAAGATTAATTTAGGGATTTCCCGTATTTTCCCGCCAAAAAGCACATGGCTCCCAACAAATGTAAACACACAAATTTTGCATGTAAGCATGATTTGTTTGCTGGATTACTGCATTTATTGATTTGATTTGGATATAGATATTTAATTTAAGGTACAGTCAAGCATTTGGATTTGTAGAATAGTTTGCATACAATTTTTTTATTTTCAACTTGAAGAAACTTGGTCATGATATGATGTTTGACTTGTTCAACCATGCGATACAATGTAAATAAATGGGAATGGGTAAATACTGAGGATTTGCATGTTGTTCATGGAAGATGGGAGTATATGATATCGCCCGAAACGACTGGGTTTTAAGTGAAACAGGGTTTTGTTGACATGTAAAATTTTGGTTTTTCAGAATGCCGATTCCGAATCATTTAAACGCTTCAATGCAAAAATGCCTTGAATTAAAACGCTGGTGGACTACAACATCGGAAAGGTATCACCAAAAATCAAAATAGCAAAAAAAAAAATATTGGACACGAACGGCCAATAAAATTTTTCGAGTCACGGTGATTTTACTGGGTCGGTCGTGGGAGGGGAAACAAACAATATTTTATTTTTGGCCTTAACATGTATTAATTTGTGATTAGGTCAGTTCAAGGGGAACCATTTAGGGTAGGCAAATGTTAATTGGTATTCAGTTGTATAAGCATTAGCACATCTCATTATCATGGAGAATATTTGGCCCCGCCCCCTCAGTCATGGTCTATCGACTTAGAAACTTTTGCTTAGTTTACATGTATTAGTTTGTGATTAGATCAGTTTAAGATGAACTGCTAATGTTAAGTCAATGATATTTGGTATGCAAATTTATTGGCATTTGCAAGTATCATTTCCTTGGAGATTATATAGTGCCACCCCCTCTTCATGGTTTATTGACTTTGAAACTTTTACATAGTTTACAAGTTAATGTTTGTGTTTAGGTTTGTTTAAAGGGAACGACTTATAATAAGTCAATGGTATTTGGTATGCAGCTGTATTAGCTTTGGCACTTCTCATTTACATAGAGATTGTTAAGCCATGTACCTCAGTCATGGTTCATTGACTTTGAATAATTGCATACCTTATGAATCATGTTAAAGTATTGCTATTTTAATTTCAACATTTGCATAATCAAAATTAAAAAAGGGCGAGACATATCTCGGTGATAACAGTTTATTACTTTTATTTGTTTATTATTAACCATTATTATATGTCTCTATAACTGTATTTTGTTGTACCTAAGTCTGTCTGTCTCTCAACACTTTGTATGATAACTCAAATTTGCTTTTACCAATTCTCATGAAATTTTAACAAAACGTTAGGATTGTTTGAAGAAAGTCCCCTTTCTCTTTTGAAAACTTTTAGTTGTGTTGTTCCCGAGTTTACCCCTTAAGTTTGAGGCATTTTTTTAAACTTACTCTAGTATTCTTTGATTGTTTCCCTCAAAACTAAACACTGTTGTTGAGATTGACAAAAAGTAGCTCCCGTTTAATTTGGAAAAATTCTGGTTTTTCATTCCAGAGTTATGGGACTTTAGATATCAGATTTAAGTAGTTGTTTTCATATTTTAAACCAGAACTTGAGTATCGATGGATTGATTTATGGGAAACTTTACTTAGATACTGTTCATTTTTCCCTATGAGTCATTCAAGAGTTATTGGGACATTAACCATCAGATTAATAAAATATAGCTCTATTATGCTTAGATCAAATTACCATAAACTTTACTCTGTTGTTGGGACTAGTGAATGAAGAGTCGCTTCTGATTTTGAACATTTTCTAGTTTGTATTGCCAGAGTATGGGTCTTTTAACAGTCATATTTGATGCATATTTAAATTCCCTCATATCTGCATTTTCTACAGAGCCTATTTACAAACTTCTTATTAGATGCCTTCGAGATATTACAATTTATACTCACAACAACTTCAATATATCATGTGCTCTTGACAAAGCTGTTTAATTTCTTTTCTTGTGACAATACTAATTTCAATTTAAGATATATTATGATATTGTAACTTGTCCTAGTCTATATTATCAACCAATATTTCAGTTACGTGATATACGATCTGACCAACGAATTCAAATACCTTGTTGACATGAATGTCAGTATTTGCTACGAGTCATCAGCACCATGTGAATTAGAATCAATGATTTTCCATGGTTCTGTCTTGTATAAAAAGCCGTGTCAATGGAGGACGGGCTTCAGAGATCCAAGTAAGATAATAATATTCTGACTTCTATGGTCTGTAGAAAAATCCTTGTCAATGGAGGACAGGCTTCAGAGATCCAAGTAAGATAATAATACTCTGACTTCTATGGTCTGTATAAAAAAGTCTTGTCAATGGAGGACAGGCTTCAGAGATCCAAGTAAATTCATAATACTCAGATTTTTATGATAATACTCAGATTTTTATGATCCGATTTGTTTTCCTGAACTTGCTTGAATTATTTGCCACTGGACGTTAAGCAACCAACAATTGTCATCTAGGAATTGTCAGATTTTGTCTTTAACTAATTTATATGAATAAAATGAGATGTGAAAAATAGGTCAATGAATTTTAAACTTTAATAAAGACACTAAAAAACTAAGGGATATCTAGAGGTCGACATGCCTTCTTTTTCAACATTTGAAAGATGTCTACACAATATGTCTTTATGTCATATATATTTTATTTGTTACATGATTATAATTGTAAAAAAATGACAAGAAATACAATATTCTGCTTATCTGTGCTAAAATTGTTTCAAAATTTGATTTCATATCGTCATGAAAAATATTCATACAGAAGTAACCATGCAGTTTAACATATTAAACTTTAAAGAAGCAATTATGCTGATTTTTTCGTAGTTTTAATGCTGGTCAAAAGTGAAAAGAAATTATATTAAATAGATGTAAAGATATATAGTTTTTTTCTGATGTAGATGTAAACTTGACAATTTTCAAGAAATATGATCCAAATATTTGGAATCAAAGTTTAATGAATATCTTACAGATTTCTCTGAGTCTGGATGGAGAAATGAGATGAACATTACATCAGATGCCCAGCTGTTCCCAGTAGACATAGCCAGACTGACTGAGGCTCTATATGTTGGGCCTTACCAGTTAGACACACCATGTCAGGGATACAATTCACCATACACAGGAGCCATTAATGGATGGAAAGATGGTAGGTTTCATGCATAAAATATAGTGTTTTTGTCTCAACTGCAATTAGTGACAGAAGTGAGACTTTAGGCATCAATGTCAACAATTGTTGCAGTTTGTGATTAAGAAATGCAGGCATGACATCTCTCTGTGTTAACATATTGTTTTTTAAGAAAATAATGGTTTTAAAATTTTTGGTATTGCAAATATACTTAGAATAGCTGTACATTATCACTGTCAACTCTGTAGAGGTCATCTTAAAGATTGAATTGTTGTCTGATGAAAGACCCATTCTGCTTAATAACAGAAGTTTGGCTTAAATGTTAAAAGTTTGATATATAAAGAGTCAATGACATACATACTATCTACATTACAGAATGCTCAGTTTCAAACTTGGAGAACTTACCATCAGATATGATGAAGTGTTACATACCTCCAACCTGTAGCTTTGTCAGGTGTTGTCATGAAGTTGGCCTACTTGGTACACCAATGGAGACAGAGCTTGCTATTGACTGGTGTAACTTTGAACTGTCTGTCAGGATTGAAAAACTGGAGTTCAAAGTTCCATTCCATGACTACCAGTGGGGTAAGTTCTAGTTAGGGGTCAGTTTATTTGACATTAAGATTTCAATAATTCTATCCAAATGAGATATATATTTTTTTTTGGGTGTATGAAAAGTAGATATTCAAAATATTTTGTTATAATACAATACATGTTGATGTTGAAAATTTAAATTGAGAAATTCAGGCTTTTTTATGGTGATATATTTACAAAAAAAATCTGTTAATTCAGATGGAATATGCAAAAATCGATTGGAAGAGGAAAATAAGTTTTTTTTTTATCATGGCCCTATTCTTTCTAAAGAAATGGTGGTTTTCTTATTTTTTTTCTCTTGGAGTAAATTTGTACTTTCATCTTTATATTAATGATAAGTTTTTTGAAATTTAATATTATGAATATAAGTTTATATCTGAGTCAAGCTAACAATGTCTTCCTCAATTTACAGGAGTTGTACAAAGTATGGACCTGTTTGGTTTGTTAACGATGGAGTAAGTACTGACTTATTTTGATTGATCAAAGGGATCCATGCAATATTTCTTTCATAAGACCCTACTGTTTTATAATTGCAAAATTATGAGTTGATTTAAATGCTTTTATAATTCTTTTTATTAGTTGCATTAGACTATCAATTGTTACATTTGAGTAATCACATAAAGTCAAAAGATATCAATAATAAAAAAGTTTTGTAACAGCATACTAAGCACTAAATTGTTATGGGTCTTAAAAATTTGTAAATCAATTTGACGTATTATATAGGATCTATTATTCAAATCAAGTTCTCTATAGGACTAACACACTAAGATATAACTAAAGACAATCATTTATGACGCTCATGATTTGAGATCTGTTTATGTGGCAGAGTTGGACTAGTTTTGTGTCAGCAGTTAACCCTCCAATTAATCCCGAATAAAAAGTGGAATAAAAAATCAGATAAAGAAAAAGTAAAAACATATATCTGTACAGAAAAAGCACTTTTTTATGTTAATAATACTTTCTTAATAGATTAAGAAAAGCAAAAGTAAAAGAAAACAATGCAAAATATATATCTTTTTCCTATAGCTTTGTCGTAGAGAATCTATACGAGTCCAGACAGTTCTTGATTTCTATGAATCTGACATTATCGTATGAATCAGCTGGACCCGTTGAAGCAGCCAACATACTAATGGACAAGGTCCTTCTATCTAAGAAACAATGTGATTGGAGCTCAGATTTCCATATATCTGGTTAGTATTTATAAACAGATATCAACAACATTTATAAGTTAACTTAAAATAACTTAGAAATTACTCATTTTATGATTTATTTGATATAGTTCTGAGTTCTCTTGTTTGCTTTTTTTATTTCATGTTTTTTTTTGGGGACAATGCTTAAATAGATCTGTTCAACATATCTGTTTTTTAGCTATAATGAGCTGTTATGAACATATCCTAATTTACAGTATAATTACAGAAATAAGTGTCTTTTGTTTCATGTATTGAAATGTTATTTCAGGGTTACAGCATTTAAAAGGGGATAGGTCATCACTTTTCAGAATAGAATGGATCTTTCATGACTAAGCATTGAAAGTTTTGAATTAAGAAAAATTAGTTGCTTTTATTGTGATGAAGAAGATGGAATAGTTTAAATATTTACTATTGTATAGTTCAAACTTTTCGATTTGGCGCTAAATAAATCCCTTCAAAGAAGCTGAGGAATATATAGTTTTTGACCTGTACAACCAACAATCATTTTGGTTACAAGTTGCTAAATCAATTTTTTTATATCTGATTGCGACTTTACTTGGATATATGGTGGCATATAATGAGAGAAAACCCTATTGAGGTCTGTTTGCAAGGCCAAAGTGATATTTAATAAAAATCTACCAAAACTTGTGCTTGAAAGTGGTTTCTGGAAGCTTGTCTAAATACTATAGTTTGATATATGTTCACATATGAAGAGAGGAAGAATGATGGTGATTTTGAGGTCACTGCCTCTAAGGTCAAGGCTAAAGGTAGTAAAAATAGACCTAAATTTGTGCAGGAATTTGGTTTCCGAATACTTAATCAAATATTTTATTTCAGAATTCAACCTTACTTCAATATGTGGTCACATCTAATTGATTTTGAAGTCACTTAGTCTTAAGTCAAAGTCATAGTTACAAAATATATTTTTGTTAGACAATATTACTGATTGAAATCATAACAGGAAAGAATTATACCGAAAAGTAAACAGAAAAACACTATGCAATTAGGTCACGATAGACTCTTCTCTTTATATAATGAGCATTTGGGTATGTGTGCTTGCCCCATAAAGGCTCTTTAATAATATATGAGATTGTTATTTCTCATGAACTTTTTATACTGTAAATTCAGAAATTATTGCGAGGTTTTTATTAATGCGAATAAGAGACTGGGTGAGCATTGCAATAATAAGAACTCGCATTCTGATATCTGATCTGTATATCTGAATGCACATTTTCCTGAAATCGCAATAATTAATCTCGCATTTTTGTCCATTCTTCAAAAACACAATAATTAATTCACACTATAATTTTTGAATTTACAGTAATATAACTTTGAATACAATTTGAAAATTTGAAAAAGTGCATAATTTTATTAAAATATTTCAGGTTTTTCACTGGACACATATTTGGTAAACAGAAACCATGGACCTACTGATCCCTTGACACCAAACTTGTTACTACAGTTTATGGAAGACACAAACCTGGCACCATTCATGCAGGATGAAATGTGTAACCGAACTGGTGCCCTGTATAACAATGAATCATGGACACAAGGTATAAAACAAATGTAACTTTGTTGATCTTATTTCAAAGCTGTCGTTTTTTAAACCCCCAAAGTTTAAAGTCTATCTCATAGTGAAAAATTTCAATTAGAGATTTGCTGTAGAACCTTTTAGTAACCATTCTAAGTTACTAAAAATACTCGTTTGTTTATAAATTTATTAATTATTAAGTAACTAATGTTTCAACTCCCTTAGATAAAGTTGATCGTAGACTGAATTGGCTATTATTTTGATGCCCTTTTTGGTCATATAGCTCTTCAATTGTTTCGGTTCTTATACATCCTTGGCTTTCAATTATTCCGCTTTGAGTGCATGTTCCTGATGAAGGTAAATCTAGAAAAGTGCTTTGGACGCATGGAATTTATAAAGTGTTGTTTTCATTTTTTATGGTATTTTGCATATTATTTATTTTTTTAAAAGTTCTTAAAATTTACATTCAATTGAATCCAAGCATTAATTGACCAAAACTATATGTCAGATGGACTTGACACTCTACTGTGTAAGCAAATAGTCTTTTGACAATATTTTGCCCATCTTACAAGCCAAACAACTACCAATAGAAAAACAGTTGTAAAAGATGGAGAAATTGGGAGATTTTTATCTCAAAAGTGAGAAACTAAATCTAACTGTCAGAAGACAGGTCTTCAAACGAATGTTTTAAATGTCTAAAAAAGTTAGTGAAGCTCACATTAAAATTTGGAAAGTTGACTCTTATGTTATTTGTAACTTTCAAGTATTTAATTCAGTGAAACTGTATCATAACCATTGTTGAAATCGGTAGATTTGCAGTAGTTATATATATGTCCTTATAGTTTGCTCACCATTAGTGTGGGAGGTTATGGGTTCTATCTTCAATGGTTAAACCAAGGACTTTAAAATTCATATCTGCTAAGCAAGTGGTGTAAGGGAGAAAGACAAAAGACTGGTTGGCTCTTAGTTAGAATAATGTGTCCGGGTGGACAGTGAACTAGCATGTTAAAAATCTGGCTTAGTTTGTTGGTCCAGTACAAAGTAGGGTTCATTTTAATATTTCAATGATATGTTTATATCTTGAATATGCATTTAACTTGCCAATGGATCTTAAACAATAATACATCATCATCATAAAACTTTCTGAAAATGAGATGATTTAGTTTTCCATCTTTATACTATTTATTGAAAGACCCTTCAGAACTTCAGTATGTATAAAGTGAGGATAATGTTTTACATCAATAACTTTTCTTAGACACAGGTAGTCCAAATAATTATGACGTCTTGAAAGGCTATTATATTTTTTTTCTTTGACGCCTTACATCGACGTCATAATGCCGAACTCATATATGCGGTTGGACTTTGAGAGGGAATTTACTGCTTTATTAAATCGTTTAGCTGATTTCTCCTTAAGATGCTTCACTTTTGGAGTATAAAATATAATTTTGAACCAAACTCGGTAAAATTTGACGGACCTAAATTTCGGATAATATAAAACAAAGGTTCCGGAAATTGGTCTGTCAAATGTTACCGAGTTTGGTCAAAATTTATTTTATACTCTCTAAAGAGATCAGATAAACGTTTTAAAAAGCAGTAGATAATCGTCGCCTCGGATGGAATTGTAACTTATTTTATTATTACTTTAGGGATTTATTGGAAATATTTTGCATAAACAAACACATAAAAGGTAAGACTTTTATATATGCAAAAATTTTAAGCCTCAATGAAAATTTTATGGCTAAATTGGGTCTCAAAGTTGAGAGCAAAATTCCCTCTCAAAATCCAACCAAAAAAGATGGCTTCAGCGTTATGACGTCGCTGTAAGGCGTCAAAGCAAAAAATAAAATAGCCTTTCAAGACGTCATAATTATTTGGACTAGGACACAGGTACTACTATTTTTAATTAAAAAAATTGCTATATATTTCAACCAAATTAAATTGTACAAAAATATTATACATGTTCACATAAGGAGAAAACAAAAACAACTGAAGCCAACTATGACCAAATAAAAAAATATACTTTAAGGAAGTTTGCTGCTCAGTTTCAAAATAAATAAATTTCCATGACACCAGTATATATTGATAGGGGATTAATTGAGGAATCAAAAAAGCAAAAAAAATATAGGGGTCAATGTGCTTGTTTCGAGATATGAGCCATTAGAATTTTAGCGGAAAATGTTCTCTCTTGATTTTTCATAGCTTTACCATTGGCCAGTTAAAGTTCTCAAAACTATTAAAAATAAATAAGATTTTATAAGACTTTTACAAATGGCTTATAATTATACATGTAAAAGATTTATAAATAGAAAATGGGGTCCATGGGCAAAATTTTGAAGGCATTCAAATGGATAAAACCAGAGGATTTCGAAAATCTGACAAAAATTCCAAAACCTGACAAGCAAACATCCTTAAACCATTCTGCGCCTTTCAACACCTGGTTTGACACTAACAGTAAATAGTTAACAAAAGATCTGGATATACTATTAGATAGCCATATGTCAATTCTTTTAAACAATGGTCTTGTGTGGCTAATATAGAAAGAGCTGAGAGGGTACCAATCAAAAAGATCAGAGAAATTTAATTTATAATAACATAACATACATAATAAAAAAGCTGTATTTTCTTCTAATCCTACTTTTGATATAAAAATGAGGGGATTAGGGATAATTGCCAATGATACAACAATGCATCAGAGTCCAAATGATGTGTGATTTCAATGGACCACCTTCAACAATGAGCAGAAACCCATACCGTATAGTAAGCTTTAAACTGACCTGTGTCTATATTGAACTCTATAATTTGAATAATCTGTATTAAAATAAAATAAAAAAACAGAAGTCATCATCACTTTGATTTATTTTCATTTCTCTTTTTAGTAACTAAGCAATATAAACAGCTGAGAAATAGGAATAGCTGTCACCATGTGCTCTATATGAACCTTGGCTTCTCACTGAAACTTTATCTCCTTTCTCAAGGTCTAGTACAGGATTGGCAGTTTCAGTTCCACCATGGATCTTTGGGCCGTACATGTTCATGAGTTTATCTCTATTTTTACTGATGTAAACGCCCAATTCAGCACCACCGCTAGACATGACTGTTGCAGAAATGAGATATAGTCCTGCCTTTGTTGCTGTAAATATTCCTGTTTTGGGACTATATCCTCCACCTTTGTTTAAAATCACAGAGTCAAATTTAATTGTCGTGTCTTTTACAAGAGTTAATTGACTTTTCAGTATTGCTGTAAAAGCCGGTCTGTCTTTTTCATTACTATCCCTAAAAAGATAAAATGGTTGTAAGTTAGGAAAATTATATTATATGAAGATCAGGCAAAACAAATCTTACTTAGAGGACTCTCACATTTTAAAATTTCAAATCAATGGAGTGAGCCTGGAATCCGTTTCTATATTTGTGAAAGACCAAGGTAATCTGTTTAAGTATTCATAGAGATGTTGTCTTATCTTTAAACTTGAATTATATTGAAATTAAGTATTTACCAGATATTTGAGATCCAGATTTAATGGCAACCATCATATCCACTAAGTTGTCAAATATCTTGTTTTCTGAAAATAAAAAGTTCAAATTAAGATTTGATTTATTTTGAATAAACCCTAAATGTATGTAATCTATACCTTTCACATGTTAACACTCAGTATAATAAAAATTAAAAAATCAGTTATGTAAAATTTAGAGATTAGACTGGGGTGTTTTAGGGTGGGGTGGGGTTTTGGGGGTGAAGTGGGGGTAAAATAGTTGAGTCCATCCTGAATTTCCGAGAAATAAATGGGAAACCCTGAATTCCTGAGAAAGAAATGTGTGTTCTTATTATAATAAAATTCTGAATTCTCGAAGATTTAATGGGCTATTCCCAATTCCTGCGAATTAGACTTCTCAATTCCAAATTCCTGAACAGGTCCTTAATTCTGCCCCTCTTGACTAGGCATGATTTAAAGCTTGAAATACTGTAAAGACAACTGTCTATTGTTAAAGACTGTATGTTGATCAGTTGATGTCTATTGGTTTTTTGGGGGTAAAGGTTGCATGAAAAACAACCAAAACCCTATGGTACTGACTTGATATCTAAATCTTCCAAGGTTTATCACTACCTTTGATAGTTCAAACAAAATAGTGCAGTGAAGTGATCATTCTTTAGATCCTATCCAGTCAATGTCATGCAATTTATTAATGATATGTTATAATAAGATATTCAAGTTACAATATGATGTGTATTTGAATTACCATACTTCTCAAAATCAAAGAGCTGATAGCTCTGAGGTGGAAGAAGGTGAATAAATTAAAGGTAACTTGAATTACCATAAAAGCAGCCCCACTAACCCAGCCTGCTTTGTTCCATTATCGCTATGATGTATTTTTTCTTCAAACAAGAATGTGTCATAAGTACATGGATTTCCAATCTATACAATCATTTTCTATGTTCAGTGGACCGTGAAAATTAGGTAAAATCTTTAATTTGGCAGTAAAATTAGAAAGATCATATCATAAGGAACACATGTGTACTAAGTTTCAAATTGATTGGATTTCAACTTCATTAAAACTACCACGACCATAAACTTTAACCTGAAGCAGGACGGACGGACAGACCAGTAAACATAATGCCCATAAATGGGGCATAAAATAGTAAGACTTGTTACATACCTGCCAACTTTTGAAATTTCCCATGGGGTTTTAGTGTGCGACAACAATTTTTAAGGTTACAATTTTAGCGAAGTATTTTGCACGATCTGGATTGTCTTGAAAAAGTGTCATATTTGTATGATGAGCTTACATGCCTTTTTCTTAAGTCTGTTTGCATGATTTAAGTTTTAAATCAGTAGAAAAGATGAACATGTAGCTAGCAGACCAGGGTTTATTTTCTTGTGTAAGAATATTAGATGCTTGTTGAAATTTCCAATTTTGAATTATGCAAAGATGTGTCACCCTCATTAGAAGAACATTACAACCCACTGTAAAAATGAGCACCTCTATATTCATATTATTTGATGAAACTTTTCCCCAAGAACTATGCATCTATCAAGTATTAAAGTGTCAAAACATGTCAAAAGAATTTTGTGATGTTTCTAAACTTATATCTTCTTTATTAATTTGACCCTCATTTAGAAAAGTTGTTCCAAATATAATGAATTTTCCCACTTTTGAGTTAAAAATCTTAAAATTTTCTTTCTTTTTTTTCAACAGTAAATGACCCTTTTTAAGGGACAGTCCCTCATTTAAGGGACACCACTCATAATGGGTGGGGTGGGGGTGGGGGTCCCAACCTGTTTGTTGGTCTTTGTGAAAAAGAATAGTACATTGTGCTTTAAATGATTTAATTGAATACAAAATAACATATGTTACAAAAGTATAATGTCAATAAATTAGTGAAAAAATACTATTTATTATCTTTATGGTAGTACTGCATCATTGAATTTGGTCAATCAGTCATGCTTTTATCCTTAAGCTGTGTAAGAACCTCCTTGCAGATGAAAATTCACATGCCATGTTCACGATTTTACAACTTCTTCTTCTTCTTCGTATTTCCTTCCAATTAGGAACACCAAGTAGAAACGGAGTTGTTTTCACTTGTATTATTTAAAAGTATTTTTTTAAAGTACTAGATGAAAACAACACAAGTTCAAAATCTAGCATGTTAGAATAATCTTCAGAGAAAACGTTTTGATTGGCTTATTAATTTGATCATGAGAAACACAGAATTTGATTGGCTGAACACTATTGTCTTACCTTGGGAACAAAATAAGGAACAGATGATTTTCACTAAATCGTGTTTAAGAGCTTTTTTAACGATACCCTTAATATCAATATTTTTTAATAAATGCAAGGACGTATTATAAAACGTTGTGTAAGATAAGAGTGAAGAGAATGAACACAGGGTGAACGTACTATACGGGCGAAAGAACCCAGGACGAACAGACCAAGGGCGAACATGTAAACAGGGCGAGTTGTCCCGATACCAAATTCACGCATGGGTACTACAAATATCTACATTAAAACATCCGTTACAAGTAAACAAATAACGCTCATGTAGATGAGATGAAATCTAATAAATTACATAAATAAAAGGGTAAATATTAACGATAGTGATTGTTTTCAATCTAATTTACAAATTAAATGATTCAGATGCTTAATCATGTGTAAAATCGGTGTCAAGAATCGGAAGTTGTTATGAAATTGTAATACACAGAAACGGATGCGGCATACGGAGGTGGTTCAATGATTTTAAAGTCGGCACCATAGGCCTTCAGAAGACTTGAAGTCTTCTTCCACCAAAAACTTTTCTTTATTGAAAATTACTTAAGTAATTCATGGTATATGAATCTGTTATAAAAATAGACTCAACTACAAAATGTACTATCATGAACAAAGGAAGATAACTCCAACTCAAATTTATAATCTGCTATTCTAATTACAATTCAATGTTTTATTTCAAATTCACAAAATTGCAAAATGAATGCAATCTTTACCCTTTAATGCTCACAAGCACTTTGATTTATTATTTGGTTGCTGTTTTTACTTTTGATTAACCTACTCTCTGTTTTAACAGTTGCATTTTAAATATTTTTGTTTTTATTAAAAATTGAATTGAACACATACAAGATAATTGGTTAACACATGTAGGGTTTTTACTGTAAATTATAGAAACTTACCAAGTTTTGGGCATGATCCAGCTTCCACTTCTTTAGCAAGCATTGAAGTCAACAACAGACAGGTACTAAACACAAACATTTGGAAATTCATCATGTTGAATTTACTCACATCTATTGGAACTGTGATGTGAACTAGTTTAGCTATACACATGTATTATACTTTCAGATTTCCTGCATCACCGTTTCATAATGATGATATTGCATGTTTAACACTTGAACATATGTTAGCTATTTATTACACCAGTAAAAGAGTATTGAGTTTCGTTTCTCTTTTTGAAAAATGAAATAATTGTTCATTTACATTTGGTTGAATTTGTACTTGTTTAAAGACTTTTTTTTAAATGCTTCCTTAAAAATAATATTACAGAAACTGCAGATGTTTTTAAGAACAAGGTTTTTCTGATTTAATGATACTAAATGCTGGAGTTGTGTCATTTGGGTTGTGATCACCAGTTACAACCAAAACATCTGTCATTATTATGCATGTGAAAAATTTGAAAAAAAGAATTTATCACAGAGTATTTATAAGTCAGTTACCTAAAGATATTTTTCCTATTTTCTATGGCAAGAAGTAAAGTTTCTTTATTTTATTTGTACCCCAGACCTGCAAACTTTGAAGATTTGTGGGGGATTTCCTCCATGAGAAGTGTTGATCTGAATTTTTAAATTCTTACTAATATAAACTAAACACCTCAAAACAGGCATTCAAATGATTTAAAAGAGTATTCAAGCATATTCATTCTCGTTCAAACAATATAGTTTTAGATTGAAAACACAAGTTTATGACAATTTAAGAGAAGCATTAGGTCCTCTAGCCCTTAAAATCCCCCATGGAGATTTGAAAAGTTGGCAGGTATGGTACACTCTTTCTGTCCTTGTGTCTGAAACAAATGGTCTGTGAGGATAACTTTAGAATCCCTTGTTTGATTGGAATGAAAACTATACAGATGGAAAGAGATTGGTAAGGGGGAGAACTCTATTGATTTTAGGGACAACAGGTCATGTTCACTGCTGAAAATTGATTTTTTTTTTTCAATTTGGTTTTCGGATTGAAACTACTATGCATTGTAACACATTTATATAAGTGAAAAATCAGCAATAATAGAACATGATGATTTGTACCTTTCAAGAATACTAGTATTTTGAACCCCACAAAATTATTTCTGTCAATATTAATTTGCAGTTCAATGAGCATTAGTTTGCAGTGCCAGATTTATACTAGTTTACTTTAGTTGTAAACAATGGTTAGTCATTATACTATTCAGGTATGAGTTCCTGCTGAAGATGTCAAATTTAAACAAAACTGTTCTTCTTTATCATTGATTTGTAAATTGTCCTACTAATATGTTGTTGAAATTACAATGTACTAGTAAACATCCTGCATGTATTTTCAAAATACTTTATATGAATAATATATATATATTGATATTAGATCCCTGCAGTTTTTATTTTGTCCCTCCATACATCTGTCTTCTCTATCTGCCTATCCATCTTTCTGTCTGTCTGTCTGTGTCAACAATTTTTCTAAATGCGAAAAAAAAAAGGTATTGGTAGGACCCTGATAAAATTTTGAACAGTTATTGCACATATTAATATGTAGATTTGCATATTATTTCAATGTTAAAATTGACAAATTGATTTTGGAAAAAACTTAGTTTTTTTTTAAAAATCACAAGTTCTAGACATACTTTTATGTTATGGCAAAAATTCTAAAGTATTTTGTCCTTTCATTCATTACTTTGAATTGCAAGTGGGGTTATGATGAGCACATTAAGTCATTAAGACATGCAACTTCTTGTTTATCTGCCATTACTGAATATTCCAGATGTTCCCATGTCTTAAGAAAAAACGTTTGAAGCCACATAGCAAAACTTTCTACTGAATGAAGTCAAAAGCCATGTAAGTGCTGTAAATTCTTGGTTCAAGTTATGCAGATTTCAAAATAGTTATAAAGAATATGAACTATTCCTTTCTTTTTTCAGATTGTGCTGCTAACCTAACATTGCCAACTTTATCAGACAAAGTCATTGGCCATATAACTACTATGTGTACAGGTGTGCAAGGATGTATAGAGAATGATTTGATTCAGAGGTCAATTGAATTCTCTCTCCTACTGGATCCCTGTTCAAACAGGCTCAGCATCAGTATAGAGAGAGCAAGATACAACAGAACACTCAGTGATTTTGAATATGGCAAGTTACATTTGAATTATTGAAATATATGATGTAATATTTTTAAACAAATAACGACAACACAGAATTTTTGAAAAAAATATTGGAAAACCTGTCTGAACCTAAACCTGCACTTATTTAAATCTCAGTGTAGTAAACCAGACCTTTCTACTTTTCTGATTCATGGAGGTTTCCCTTATGAGAGGTGTTGACTTCAAAACAGGCATTCAAAAGGAGTTTAAATGGCATTTAAACACATGAATAAAATCATTGAGACTCATAGTATTGATAACACTTATGACATGTATAAGAGATTCATTAGGTCCTCTTGTGCATAAAAAAAACCCATGGATATTTGATGGATATTTGGAGAAGTTGGTAGCTATTGTAAACTGAAATACAAGACATACAGTAAAAAGTCTATTATTTTAAAAACCAATGTGACTAAGGTTTCTGCCAAATTAGAATTTAAAGTCCTGAAGTGGTTTTATTTAAAAAGGTTTTGCTGTAATATTCAAATAAAACATTTACAATTAACCATAGTTTCTGTTTGCTTTTATATTTTTGAAAATAAAAAAAGGTTAGTTTATGTTATTTTCATTCAAGCATAAGTCCATGACAATTTGTTCCTTTCATTCAAAGTTATTCAAAACATGAATATTGTTACAGAATATAATCAAAAATAGAGAAAACTTTGGAGGTAGTGTTACCCTTCCTAATCCAGAATGGTTGTTCATAAGTTTTATTCTAATGTAATGGCTTATTCAAGAAAAGGTCTTTACCATGACTAAATTTGTACAAAACAAGATGTATTATTATTAAACATAAAAAATAATGATAATATTTTTTAAGAATAAGTGTTAAAATAGGGAAAATTTGTGAAGAAATAACAAGCAAGATTTTCTTTAGAAATGTTTACAACAGAATATTCCATAAAATCCTGATAATTTCTTTTTTGAAAAATCAAGTGTAAAAATAATTCCATATACCATTTAATTTTAGAGTAAATATTTGTTGTGACTTCATATTTCATGTTCAATCTTTTCTTTTTGTAGGGGAGGATCATTACTATAATCTGCAAGGAATCATCCGTCTCAAGTAAGTGTGTAATATAATGATCAAAAAGAGCTAGAAAAACATGTTGATATATAAAAACTCATCAAAGATACACAGCTTATAATTTGGTAGGTTATCTATGTCTTGGGGATAAAAAAACCTTGTGTGTGTCAAATTATTTAATATTTCATAAACAGTTCATTTACAGGAAATGAATGTATCAAGGTATTTTATATTTTTATGCAAAAGTGCTGCATCACTAGGCTGGTGTTACTCTCGGGGAGAAAATTTCCACCAGCAGTTGCATGGACCAATTGGTTGTAACAAGTGGCATGGATCCAATGGATGTAAAAACATCAAAGATATCAGCCCTTTAATTTAGTACGCCAGACACATGTTTCGTCTCTATAAAACTCATAAGTGGCAGTAGGAAGGCCAAATGAAACATAAGAAATTTATGACAATTGAAAATCATTAATACTGAAAAATTTTGCCAAATACGACCAAGGCTATTTAGGAGTCAGGGTAGAAAACTTTAAAGGGCATTAGTGTTTAGTGTTTGGTTTTTATGCTCTCAAACCTTTTATATTGGCTTTCTTAATCTTTTAGTCAAGAGTCTACTGGATGAAGATTACTGCAGACACATGTACATGTGTTGTGCACACAAATGTCATTTATGGCTTTTATAGCAAAATTAAAGAAAATAGACAGAAATTTGTTTTGCTAGAAATAGATATGGTGTGTAGGATGAGAATCTAGGGTTTTGTTTTATTATGGCCTTACTTATAAAGAGAGGCTAAAGATACCAAATGGACATTCAATCTCATTAGTCTAAATTTAACTGACAATGCCTTGGCTAAAGCAAAAAACAAAAAGACAAACAACAGTATACAAAACACTACATAGAAAACTGGGGGCAGTACTTTGACCTATAATTGTTTACTTTTAACTTATTGTGACTTGGATGGAGAGTTGTCCCATTGGCACTCATACCATATCTTCTTATTTATATATAAAGACTGAACAACATGAACCCCACCAAATACCAGGGGTGATTTCAGGTGCTCCAAAAGGATAAACAAATCCTGCTGCACATGTTGTACCTATCTGTTGCTCATATAAGTTCAAACCCAGGAATAAGTCTTAGCTTACAAAAGATCAGTCCGAAATATCTTGTATGTTCCACCAGTGGTTCCCAAGTTCTGATGGCATTTACTGGACATTTGATCCAGTAATGTTGGAGTAATTGGATAAGCTAACAGAATTCAGTAATGTACACTAAAGAGATTTATCCTGCCGAACTGACTTTAAATAAAGCTAATACTAACATTGAACACTGCCCTTTCCTGGATCTTGATATCTATATCTTTAATGGGAAGATTAATACCAAAATTTATGATTAAAGAGATGATTTTTCATTTCCTATTGTTAATTATCCATTTTTAAATGGTGACGTTCCTTTGTCACCATCTGATGGTGTTTATATATCTCAACTTGTTCGATTCACTCGTGTATGTAACAATGTATTTGATTTCAATGAAAGAAATCTCTGTATTACTGAAAAATTATTACACCAGGGTTTTCGATATCACAAACTAGTCAAAACATTTACTAAAATTTATCATCGGTACAAGGACATCATTCGTAAATATAAATCAACATGCAGACATCTTATACGTTCGGATATTTCACATCCAATATTTTATGGTAATATTCTTTATGCAAAGCACAAAAATGTCGGCATTCACCTCAAAAGCTAACCAAACCTTTAAACAGACTTATTCGGATAGGATATAGTTACGATACCGTTGTCAAGTCATTAAGGATTGCATATTTTGGTATTAATATTCATTCACTCATAGGGTCTTTGCATCGGAAATAAACACATTTATTCTAAAACCAGTTATTGGCATGATACAGGTTATGTTCTTCTCATATATTTTATGATGGTATGATACTAAACCCCTTACGGGAGGGATTGTGCTTGATTTTCATATGATGAAGACATAATCTTTCAATCAGTTTAATTGAAGTCTGGAGCTGGCATGTCAGTAACTAGTAGTCCTTTGTTCATTTATGTATCATTGTCAGTTTGCTTAGTTTCTTTTGTTACCTATTCTGACATTGGACTCAGACTTCTTTTGAACTGAGTTTTGCTGTGCGTATTGCTTTGTGTTTCTTTATTCTACATTGGCTAGAGGTATAGAGGGAGGGTTGAGATCTCACAAAACATGTTTAACCCCGCCACATTTTTGCGCCTGTCCCAAGTCAGGAGCCCCTGGCCTTTGTTAGTCTTGTATGTTTTTTTAATTTTAGTTCATTTATATGTTTTGGAGTTTAGTGTGACGTCCATTTTCACTGAACTAGTACACAATTTTATTAGGGGCCAGCTGAGGACCACCTCCGGGTGCGGGGAATTTCTCGCTGCGTTGAAGATCCATTGGTGGCCTTTGGCTGTTGTCTGCTCTTTGGTCGGGTTGTTGTCTCTTTGACATATTCCCCATTTCCATTCTCAATTTTAAAATATTACTGGACTGAAAAAAAAAAAACCAAAAAAAATAACCAACTTAGCCTTATTAATTTTTTTCACAACTTATTTAAAAATTCTATTCCTTCTATCCATTTAACTCAACCATCCTTCACTATGTTCATCTTTTTCACATAACAAAATCCATTTCTTTCACTGCCCCCTCGATGAATTTCAGACCAGTTATTGTTTATCTATGTTTGTGACTCGTCATGTTTTTGTTTACATGGATCAATGTTAAATCAGCACTTTCATCAGAATAAATCATTCTTCTTTAAAAGGGTGATGAAGATGCTGACAGTTACCCAGGCTTAATTGTTTCACTTTTCTACCTTAATTGTAGGTAGAAATGATGCAAGACACATCAATGGTTTTATTTTTGGACTGTCATCTGTCAGACCATTTGTAACCTATGCAATAAGACAAAAGAAATAAATAAATAAAAAGTCTATTGACAGATTAATTTAGAATTACTTTATTGAAAAAATTTATAGTTTACACCTGGTCCAAGAAGCAACAGAAAATTAATGGACCAGTCCCAAAATAACCGTACTTTTGCCAATGTCCAATATAACTTTGAAATCTCTGATGTTCACATAAAACCTTTATTTCAGATATAATATAGAGGATCTGCATACAGAAGGTTATTATCTGTTAAATTTGGTTGTCTATTTTTCCTATGAGACATCTAGTTCTTATACACCTGAGAACACCTTTACAATCTTTGAGAACACCAAGTTACCTAAAAGAATATGTAGCTGGGATCAGGGATTCAAAACCTTAGGTATGGATACACCATTTAAACTATTTTGATTAATTTTTTTTCAATATCTGTTTTTTGAAGAAGACTTTTAAAGTTGTAATATTCGCTGCTAATGTTGTAAATTTCAGACTGAGTAAAAATATAGTTTGTATTAAGTGAGTAACCCCTTAAGAACTTATAAGTGATATATGTTTAAATGACAATGTAAGGGTCCAGGCAGGAACTAAATGAAGGTTTATATTTGTGAAATGTTAATCCAAAGTCATGTAACTACATATGATCAATTTGTATGATTGCAAACTTATTTCCATTATTTCCAGGTTTCTCTAAGACCCAGTGGTATGCTGACAATGGAATAGCAGACGGACAAGTTCTCCTGACTGGGCAGCATCATCATTCCTTAATGACCTTCACATTGCTGCTTATTTACAGACGGAACAATGTGGTCAGGCTGATCTTCAATATACAGATGGATGGAATCTTGGTGAGTTTTTGAATTTGTTTATTTTTATATACATTTGTCTATACTTATAGAAAATATCTAAACATAATTGTTTACCCACAAATACTCCGTGTTGGTTGATTACTTTTAGAAAATATGGAGACTATAGAATTATTAATATTTTTTGAATGGTTTTCATTTGAATTATTTTACTGAAATTGATTGATGAGATTTCACTATTGAAATTAGGACTACTGTGTATTCATTAATATCTGGGGATACCAATTTCATGGTTTTCGTCTACAAATCTTCAACGAAGTATGAATTTTCTATTGGCTGTTATGCAGACTTTTGGAAACCAAAAAATCAAATATCCATGTAAATTCAATTTTTCCTCAATCCATAAAATTGGTAACCTCGAAAACAAATGATGGTTTTATCACAGCAAACTTGATTGATGATTGCTAAACATCAAAGAGGGGGTGGCCAAGTAATCGCATAATCACATTTTTTTGCCAATATAATCACATAATCATTAATTATTTTTTTAAACAAGATAATCAAATAATCAAAAATTCAGTCCAAGATTATCAAATAATCATGAAGTATTTGGTCTGGTAATCAAATAATCACTATAAGAATGGTCTAGTAATCACATAAACAAAAACCCCATGAGGAGACTCATCAAATCAAACTTGAAGAAAAAAAAGAACAAGTTAAGATTTATTGAATCATTGAATTATCAAAATAACTGTTTAACAGACAGAGTTTGTCTCCAATGTCTTTAAATTTGAATGCCTCAAATCGAATGAGTACAGTTGTATATATGATACTTTTATTTAGCATTACCTTAACTCCTTCCCTTGAAGTTTTCTGTAAGGTTTGAGGACCTTATGAGTAGAACCAAATATATTTGATATACAAATGTTTTGCAGGTTGTACAAAGTCTGTCAGTTTACCCAACATCACAGATTCCACAAAATGTCACCTGACATCAGCTTGTACTGCAGTAGAATGTTGTACTGAAATCGACTTCCTCTCAAGGTCATTCAGGACTTACCTACATATTGACCCCTGTACACAAATATTGTATCTTGGAATTGAACATTTCAATAGAAATGTTTCTTTAATTGGTTACATGGATGGTAAGCACATTGATGTTATTTGATCAGGGTAATATTGTAAATTCAGAAATTATTGGAGGTTTTATTTTATTTTTGTGAATAATGTGACTGGGGGAGTATGCAATTATAAGAACTCGCATTCTGATATCTGATACATATATCTATATGCAGATTTTCCTGAAATCGCAATAACTGATATCGCTTTTTTGTCCAATCTTTAAAAATTGCAATGATTTCTGAATTTACTGTAATTCACTAATTATAGAGCTTGATGATGTGCTATCTAAGTTGAATGTAATTGTCCCCTTATTCAGTTAACTTTATTTTTGCAAATTTTATAATTTGAATTTGAACTGTTGCAATATATTTCTAATGGAATTGATTGCGATAAAAATCATGCAGAAGAAATACTTACTTAATGTCTTAGTTATTCACAGACAAGTTCATGATCCGTAATCAATGCTAATTACAAACTTAAAATCAGAAAATCGTTTTTTGTAACTTACTTAATTAAATGTCGGTACTATCAATCACTTTGACATTGCGAGGAACAACTGCAATAAATGCAGTGTTCCTTTGTCTTTAAATTTTCCAAGTACATGATATCATTTTGTGTCATGAATTGATACACCATATGTTTTTTTCCACATTTTATTACTATTCTAGATAATTATAAGTAAATCATTGACATTTGCTTGTTTTAGGAACCAAGAAACTGTTTGCACTCGTTGGATCAGTTATGATTGAGTGAGTGTTTTGTTAAATTATAACAATCTTTGTTTTTCACTACCATAAAAAAAGGCTGTTTTAACAAAAATTCATAGAAAACATGTTCTCTCTAAGGATCTGTTAGTGTTTTCTTGAAAATTATGTTTTATTGGGTGTCTTTATAGACTTTTTTTGATGTAAGTCTCTATTTTTGTTTATTATCAATTAACTACACTTTCACTGACTCTTATATTTGATTCATGTTATAGAATATTTAAAAAATGGCTTTGAGGTATCATTTAAATGTTACATTTGTCTAATATATACTTTAATTTTACATCTCATTATATATTTCTAGCTACGTGATAGAAGATATACCAGGAGAGAGTATGTACTTAGTCAGTATGAATATATCTTACTGTTACGAGGATGGACAGCCATGTTATATGGTCACTACAGTGTTTGACAATACCAGATTACCTAAAGATCTGTGTGAATGGAAAACTGACTACCATATTCCAAGTAAGTCAAATGTTAGGTGCTTACTAATATCAATGTCAATCATTTTGTACGTTTTACAATATTTCATTCAACAAAATTATTGTCTCAGAATCATAACAGAAAAGAATCATATCTACAAGTAGACTGAAAAACTATGCCAGCAAGTCACATTAAGATCCTCCCTTTAAATCTAGGGTAGGGAGTATGTGAGCTTGCTTACTAATGGTTTAATTCTTTAACTTATCAATATTTGGTGAATAGTTTATTTGGATTATACAGTGTTTTGTCACATTAGTATTGTAAAACTAAGCCTTTAACTAGTTGATAGCAATTTCTGATAGTTATGAGTATACATTAAAATTTTTATCCACTACATTTATTAATTTTTTTTACAGATTTCTCATTTGAAACATGGCAAGGAGATCAAGGATTGATAATAGGTGACCCTTTGCCGATGTGGGCAGAACTTTTATTATACGAACAAACTGGTCTGTCTCCTTATTTACAAGATAGTATGTTTCAATGTAGTAGAAACAGTGCCAAGTTTAATTCATCTATTTCTGGTGGATGGATAAATGGTAAGTGTTGTCATTTATATTTTAAGGTATCTGTTAAGTAATAAATGTCATGCCTTGTTGAACTTTTGGTAGTAAACCCTTAAAGGTAAAAGAAAATTTGATTGTTCCTTCAATATTTGAAAAAATTACATTTTACCATGTGCAATTTATTAGTTTACTTGTTCAATGCATGTGTTATTTTATGTACCATCTGTTTCTGGTCTGTGCCTCTGTGCATTCTATAGTCAGTCCTGTATCAGGTCTGTGCCTCTGTGCATCCTATAGTTAGTCCTGTATCAGGTCTGTACCTCTGTGCATTCTATAGTCAGTCCTGTATCAGGTCTGTGCCTCTGTGCATTCTATAGTCAGTCCTGTATCAGGTCTGTGCCTCTGTGCATCCTATAGTCAGTCCTGTATCAGGTCTGTACCTCTGTGCATTCTATAGTCAGTCCTGTATCAGGTCTGTACCTCTGTGCATCCTATAGTTAGTCCTGTATCAGGTCTGTACCTCTGTGCATCCTATAGTTAGTCCTGTATCAGGTCTGTACCTCTGTGCATTCTATAGTCAGTCCTGTATCAGGTCTGTGCCTCTGTGCATTCTATAGTCAGTCCTGTATCAGGTCTGTGCCTCTGTGCATCCTATAGTTAGTCCTGTATCAGGTCTGTACCTCTGTGCATGTGTAAAAGAATAATTAATAATATATTTGGAAGAATAATTAAGTTTTACATTTGTTTTAAATATCAGTCTGATCAAGAAGTAAAGTAATTTCATCAACTTATTTAAGTTTCTTAGAAATGTATCCTTAGAATGTAAACTTTTAGTTTAGAGTTATTTTGTGCACTACTTATTATACAAAAATTAAAAAATAAACAACAATGATAGATTATTTTATGAAATTCCTATGAATGTTTATGAAGAATATATTATTAGGAAATTTTAGATAAATTAATTTTTTAATGAATTTGATTTGGGCCCAGTGATGTTCATGCTGTCATCAAATTTTTCACATTAACCCTTAGACTGCTGCATTCATTTCTATTGTACTTTTGTGTATTGCTGAATAAATTTTTGATCACTGATGAAATAAACATGTTTACTTATAATTTCTATATCTTTGTAAATATTGAATATTCATCAATAAAAGTTATATAAAAAGTATTTTTAGATTCTGTCTTTTTTATTTATTTTATTTTTGTTTGAGTCTTTGGTCATTTATTACCTGTACAGGTGCAAATAGAGGTAAACAAAGGTAAATTTAAAAATTTTTATGTTTTATTAACGAATCCATCAATGTAAAAAATTACAAAAGTATCCATTACTTCAGAATTGGACCAATATTGTTGAAAATCTCTATTAAGAACATGTTCCATTGCGATTATCAAAAGAAAAAAGTTTCTTTTCGGACCAGTGTCCTTTTTTATGCAACCATTTTCCTTCCGACTTTCACTGCGCCGACTTTTACTTCCATGCACAAATAAGTTTATCCAACAAGTTCATGGATAAGGCTTACGTCAATAAATAATCTTAAACAAATATGAAGTTTGGATCTATCGATGTCAATGATCATTATTTTTTCACAGTTGAAAGGTGCAATGATAAACATCACAAATCATGTTTCATGTCATCCATTTCGTACATTGTCTGGGGAATCCCCATTGTTCTCGCATGAAAAAGTCTTCTGTTCGCAGAATTGTTAGAATGTTTCTAATTCCATCTAATATATCTTCTGTTCTCGTCCAAATCCTTTAAATCGGCCGCTGCTGTTTCATCATTATCATTGAAATACTTCAGAACGTGTTGGCCATCACTCCAAACAAAATCTGCCATTTTGTTGCTTTTTTATGAAAAAATTTTCACTTTCGGTTTTATTGGTTTTTTCTGATTTAAAGTCAAGAGAAACTCGAAAATACGCTGAATTTAAACCAATCGGAATCCATACAAGTCTTAAATGCCACAATCTCATGAATATTTACTCCGCCCATTCCATGGTAACTGTGTAAACAAACAAGTTACGGAAACCACAATAGTCGCGCGTAGCAGTAGCGGACTTCTTTGTTGTAATAACAATAGTCGCACGTAGCAGTCTAAATGTTAATATAAATTCATTTTTGATTTATAGTTTACAGTAATGATCTTGTTTATATTTTTTAGAATGTAGCCTTACTACCACCATACCAGATCTACCTAGCAGTTACAGTGATATTACATGTCATGTGACATCAAGCTGTACAGAAATCGAGTGTTGTGTTGACTCTGTGAAGCTTCATAGAACTTTCCATGTGGTTGTCAAATTAGATCCATGCAAGTTGGTCATCAATGTTGGAATTGAAAACTTTCAATTCATATTGGCCATGGCAGACTATACATTTGGTAAGTTATATCTCAAATTTCTTTTTGAAATGTCATCTTTAATATGCATGAAATATTTACCACTGGACTTTAAGCAAACACCAACCATTAAATCAATCTATCCTTTTAAAATACTGATATATCTGCAAAATAGACAGAAGTTTTACTTTACGTAAAAAAGGTATGATGAGGCCACTTATTTTACCCCTTGATATTATCAAAAAGTATGATAACAGACCTTTACCTTAAAATTTTTTTAACTTGTCCATTCAGGCAAGTTACAAAACATCAACTTGACTAACTTCTAAACTCACTTGTTTCGAAAAAAGTCCAAAATCTCAAATAAGTTAATGCTAGCCTTACATATCGACACTATTTTTAGATCATGTACAACTTCTAGCATACCTAATGTAGGTAAATCAAGGAAAGCATTTTGTAGGCAATTAATTTGTTGTTTGCATTATAGTTCTAATAATGTATTTTTGGCACATAATATAGGTACTTGTTAGGGCAAATACACACGTCCTGGATGCATGATTTTCTGTCTAGATGCCCCATATCATGAACTTGTGAGTTTGGGGGACGTGTTACCTGTTGCACTGTCTGAGTGCTATCTTCATCAAGATTATTTTTAGCTAATAAAAAGTGGTTCTTGTCAATATTTTCACCTAAACTAGTCAAAGGAGTTGAGCTGTAGTTTTTTTTGTGAAATTTCATAAATATTTAAATCAAGTCATATCAGTTCCAATTTAAATGTTTTCTTAAACAAACTTTCGTGCCTTATGAAAGACTAGTTTGAGTTTTCTGCAAACTTTTGTTTCACCTGACAGTGTCCTGCCGGGGCAACACAAAGGGATCACTTCTGTTGTCTTGTGTCGTAGCCCTAATTGTCTTTGTTGTTCTCGTCACACTTTGTCTATTGACAACTTCTTCAAAAAAAGCTTTACAGAATTCAACCAAAATTCTTCTTCAGACATTGCACCTTCTTTTTTATTTACCATCAATGGGATTTTGTGGTTTCCAAAACATGGACTTAGCTACTCATACTTATATCAGTTTGTTTTAAAATGGCTTGACAGAATTCAACAAAACTTGCACAGATTCTTCAGGACTTGAATTGTGCACCTGTATTTTAATTTTTGATCTGAATTATATTTGGGGTTTCCTGTGCCAAAACATAGACTCAGCCATTTTTTGTTTATATAATTAGAACACAGCAGGATGCACACTTCTTTCTTGGAAGACTGAACATTTTTCTTTATAGTAGTATATGATTTAATAATACATATAACGGTTTTCATCTAAAATCAGAAACATATTTAATTTGTGGAATATTAATGTTTGAGTTCACAATATCATTGCTTTTATAAAATCTTTTATTTAAGGTGAACAGAGGAACTTCTCTTTGGGAGGAATAGTCAAAACAGAGTAAGTCATATAGAAAGAAAATGCTCTGAGAAACTTGACACTCGAGATTGACATTTTTTTCTGGTGTGTCTATTCTATGATAATCTTTCATCTTTAATGATGTGCCAGCCTCTATGATCTTCCTCATTTTCAAGATTTTGCAGTATGAAACTACACAGTTTATGTAAAAAATATGATAGTTCCATTATTATCATTCTACATGTTTCAGGGTTCACAACAGTAGTTTCAGGATTTAGTTTTAAATATTTTTGACTTTTTGGTGCAGTGTAAGGACTTTAAACTATTTAGTTTATGGACATGTAAATGAATAAAACAGTTTATAGTAATCTGAACAATTCCAAACAATTCCACTAATTTCTTTTCATTGAAAACTTTAAAAAAAAAAAATAACCTTAATTTAAAAGAATTAGTAAAAAGTATTTCCATTGCTCATTATTTTATCCCTTTTGCTCCTTATTTTATTATAATTAATTCATTTTCTATTTTATAGGTTTACTGTATTAGATATTGAGTCAGAAAATGCCTACTTAATAGATATGAATGTTGCTGTATGTACAGAGAGTGCCCAGGCTTGTGAGCAAGATTATGTGATAGCACAAAATGTCCTTCTACCCAAAAAACAATGTACATGGGATGCAGGATTTGTTCATCAGAGTAAGTCAATTAAACATAATACTAATTGTTTGTACAGTGGGAACATGCAACAAATATCACATGAAACATGAAAATATAATTTATTATCAAGGAAATCTTTCTTTCATTACTACCTCCATATCAACAGTCACTTTTAGGTCTTTTCAGGAAAAAGGTTATTGCAAATATTCAAACATCAATGTTTAATAAGAAACAAATGTAAGTTTGTTATTTGGCTGTAGGAAATGATTATTTGATGTCTCTTATGTAATGATGTTACTTTTAAATCTATTTTATACTATAAACACAAGTTAACTAGAAAACAAAAGATTCTGGAGATAAAAAATGAAATAGGGCTGTTGATTAGAAGAAACGTGGTTTTTTTGTTCTAAGATATTTTATGCCCCCTGCTCTCTGAAGTGGTCAATGTATATTGATCAAACTGTGTGTTTGTACAAGCATTTATTAAAGTGAAAGTACATCATTCGAGTAGATTCTTGATCATGTTTTGAAATAATGCACAAACTGTATATAGAGTAATTTTCATTGGGTTTTGAATCTTAGAGAGGGCAGTGAAATCTTCACTCTGGTCATTTTTTGTGTTTCATTGCCTTGTACAATTCATTTAAATGGACAATGAAATGTTCATGTAGGGTTAATCTCTGCAGTAAAATGCCCACTGCAAACATAGCGATAATTTCCCCATATTCTTTATATGTCTGAAAGCCAAAGTACATACATATTGGAAGATTTTTAAATATATCTTCATTATAAGCAAGCTTTTGGTGGCCATGATTGTTGGTTTAAATATTTAAAATTTGTAACAGAACACGATATAATAATGAAGATACCCTAACATCTATGTCAGAAATTAGATGCCAGACAACAATCGGTGAAAATATCAGTTGACATTTGCATGCACAAACAAGGAAAGAAATATACAAACACAGAAAAAATGTTACGAGGGTATATTACACAATTTGTTATTGCCTATTTTTTTCATTTTTTCAGATGTCTCTTTAATCCAGTTTAAGACCAATAATCAGATCTCAGGGAACTTGGAAAGCTACGATGCCTCTCGGTTTTTGAAAGAAGCCTTGATATCTTATTATCTATTAGCTACACCATGTGATAGAAGCAGTGATTTGTATTCGTCTGCAGTAAATGGATGGACATCAGGTAAGTGAATCAGAATTTACATTAGGATCATTAAATACATAGTTGACTATATATAAAAAGAAATGTGGGGTATACATGATTTAGACAGTAACCTAACATCACAAATAGGAAAATTACGAAAATTACTCATCTTACACTGATTTGTATGATGATATAACTTATTAAGATTTTCTAGGGCCCAGCCAACATACAGATAGTTAATCTCATCTTACACTGATTTGTATGATGATATAACTTATTAAGATTTTCAATTTTGCTGCCATGGCTAAAAATAGAACATAGGGTAAAATGTAGATTTTGGCTTGTAACTCTGAAACCAAAGCATTTAAGCAAATCTTACAGGGATTAACTTGTTTATCAAGTAAATATCTATCTGCCCTCAAATTTTTAGATGAATTGGACAACTGGTTGTTGGGTTGCTGCCCTGAATTGGTAATTTTAAGGAAATTTTGCCGTTTTGGTTATTATCTTGAAAATTATTACAGATAGAGATAAACTGTAAACAGCAATAATGTTCAGCAAAGTAAGATCTTCAAATAAGTCAACATGACCAAAATGATCAGTTGACCCCTTAAGGAGTTATTGCCCTTTATAGTCAATTTTAACAATTTTCATTAATTTGGTAAATTTTGATAAGTTTTACAAAATGTTTTCCTTTTGTAATCTTCTTTTCTGAAACTGCAGTAGAATATCAATATAGAAAACAATCTACTAATGTACTGGCAATAAAATAATTGATAATTCTATAACATGAAAAAAAACCACATTAATACCTGATGATGGTGTTTCTTTCTTTACATTGAAAATGATGTCACAACTATAATCCCAAACAATAGGTCGAATGTCAGATATGTTTCAGTACTTTGGCTTCATTTTCTATAGATTCAAGTGCAAATGATGCTTGAATTCCTACACTAATTTATACAGACTTCATCCCTTTCACAGGTAATGCCTGTCTCATATTATATTTAAAACTTTAATAGAATATCAGAAATTTTGAGAGAAAATTAATCAACCATGCAAGATCTAAAACTTAATTAATATTGTTCAAATTATCAATTAACTATTAAAAAAAATTCTCATTAAAAAATATAGTTCTTCATTTTATATTTTATCAGAAATTTAGGAAAAAATTGAATTTAATTGTGTCCCTTGTTCTCATTTTCTGGGATAAGTCCAATACAAATTAAAGTATTGGTATTGAATTAATATTTAAGAAATATTTCAAACCTTACCATTTTCTTCACAAGAATGATTTTTGTTTTTTTTTTTTTTGGGGTGTTGCAACAACAAAACTTATGACCTTATCACCATATGCCAAATTATGAAAACCACTAGGATATCCAGGGACCACTTATGTGCCCATCAAAGCAAATTGAAGAAAAACAGTTGCATTTGCACAAATTAGGTTTTTCAAAGCAAATTGACTTGCACAAATTAGGTTTTTTACTTGCACAAATTAGGTTTTTTACGAGTTTTTATAAACATGCAGGAACTTATTTGATTTTCATTGTTGCCAAAGGTTTTCACACAGTTTCTATTTCTGTTACATGATTTTTGTCTCTTCACTTTGAAAGCTAGACTGCAGCATGCAGTTTCGAGTGCAGCAACTAAAACAGTCCTTAAATTTTGTTATTTTGTTATATAGATGAGACAAATTTGAAGCTGTTTTAACAATTTTCTGTTCACTGGACAAGACTACTGTGGATTCATTATTTTTTGTGGTATTCCAATTTTCTTGGATTTCCTAGGTAAAGGTGATCCAGAAATTTAAATGTTCAACGAAGTATGCATTTTGTATAGGCTTGTATGCATACTTTGGCAGAACCAAGAAATAAAATATCCACAAAAATACAATTTTTCCTCAATCCACGAAATTTGGTACCAAAAATAAACTCTGAATCCACAGTTGTAGAATAAGTATTTGAATGAGTAAATCTTCTTTGAAATTACTTGTTTATCTTTAACATGATGAAACATCTCATACTGAATAAAACTTTTTGTTGCAAACTAAATAAATTCAGTTTGCTCATTAGATTTTAGTGCCATAATTTATAAAAATTCACTTGCCATTTTTTTTTTTCATTTTTTCAGGTTGTTCTGTACTTCCTACAAGTACCTTGCCAGCGCCGCCAATACAGTTTCATGTAATTTTGACATCTCTTGTGAAAAGGTTACATGCTGTTTTGAGGAAACAGAAGTAGGTCGAAGTATTGAGGCCAGTGTCCAGATAGATGCATGTAAAGGAGAGTTGATTGTCACACTTGAAAGAATGACAAGAACCATATCATTGACTGGCTACATTTGGGGTAATTATTCAAAGATTTGTATACCTTGCTCCTAAGATGGTATACATGTATACCTCTGTCCATACATTTGTTTGACAGTTACACATTTCAGTCTAATTTTCCTCTGTGACTACATATATAGCTTCCAGATGTATAGTTACAAGCTTTATATTGGTATATATACCACACTGTAAGACATGTTTTCGGTTTCTTCAATGGTCTACTTCCTATTTGCCAAAAATTATATCTTTAAAATGTCATGCACATATATTCGTAACTTTTTTCAGCAGCTACAAGTCAGAACTTCTTGATATATTGCACCACTTGAATTTATTTATTTATACATGTATTTACTGCAAAATACAGTCAGTAGCATTTAGCTGTGATATAATTCGTGAGCAATAGAACTGATTATGTCTGTGTGAACTTTTAAAAAAAAATGGAGAAAAATAATCTGAGTTAATTTCAGTGCAGAAAATTTTTATTTTGAGGAAAAGGTAAAATTAGGTGATTTTATTTTGAATTAAGGAATATGTATTCCATATTTTCAATATTGGTACTTACTAGTTCTCAACGTTGATAAGATATTGTCACAAATAATGAAAAACTAATTCTTATATGAATGTATAAGTTTACTGCTTCTATCGCCTCAAAATATAAATTAAATAATTAATTTGATATTTTAGGAAATGAGGAAGTGTACAAGTTAAATGGAGTTTATGGTCTTAGGTAAGTAAAATATTTATGAAAGCACTGACAAGTATATAATTAAAAAGGTACTGCAGTATGTTACAGGTTGACATACCAAAAATATCTAGCATGTATTATCTTTGGTTCTGAGTTTTGTTCTAAGAAATTTTAGCATCCTAGGAATTGTATTACTGTTCTTCATCTTAAAATTATTTTCACAATAATTCCACAGCACATACTCTTTACAATGTGTTTAATATTAAACGACAAGTAACTTATGCTTCAAGGCAGTTTATGACTATATATTTGAATAACAAATTGCATGAAAAACAAAAACAAAATCAATTAAGTATTTCGTTTCAAATAATTTAATCTGTCTCCTGATAAAGAACATCATTACTGTTGTGGAAAGCATTTAAACCCTCCTTTAAAAGTATTTGCTGACTTACTGCATTATGGACTCAAAACACCAACAGGTATCTTCAAATAATTTCTTAAAATATTTTTTTTATATATAACACAGCAAATAAATGTCTATTTATATATTACAAAAAAGTACACAATAGTAATTTGTTTGTCTTGATAAAATATTGTCCTATAACAGTAAAATTGATAAAAAAGAATGTGAAAATTTCAATTTGGCATCAAAATAAGTACATTGTGAACAATTGTATAAGGTTGTGTCTTTGAAACTATGCATGATACTGTAGATTTACAACAAACATTTGTATCTAAAACTATTCTTGATATTGAAGATTTACAGTGAACAATCTTGTGACAAGTAATAAGTACTTAGTAAACATGGACCTGATGGCATGTTATGAGGCTAATGGTGCCTGTTCTTTACAAGAAACCATCTTTGCTGACTTTGAACTAGCCAAACAAGCTTGTGATAGGTCAACAGGATTTATTAATTCTCAGTGTGAGTGTGCAAAACTTTGCATGTATTTTTCTGAGTCTCTTTCAACTTGTTGTTTTCTTTTTCTTTTTGTTATCAAATTTTTGTTATTATTTCTTGTTTGTATCTATCATTTCTACATTTAAAATCACATTATTTTTGTAGGATAAAATTTCTATTAATTCATAAGTTTTACAGAAATCTATTTTCATGTGAATTATTGGGCTTATGAATTTTTTACCATATTCTCAGAATAAAATGTAAAATATATTTTTGTGTCTTTGACACATTCCCCGTTTCCATTCTCAATTTTATTTCTGAAAGTGTTACATGTAATTTTTCAACAGCTATGTATTGGCTGAATACCTTACTGCATAATAATAGCATTAACAATTTTATTACAGTTTCATATAGTTCCTGGCTGTCATCAGTTGGTCTACCAGCCAATACTTCACCCCTACCAGAATGGGCCAGATTACAGCTGATTGATGACCTTGATGTGAATAATTACTTCAGTCTTGATGACAAGTGTTACAATGTAATGACTCCATTTATGACAGCTTCTGCAACAGATGGCTTCAATGATGGTATGTAGTATGTTAAATCAGACCATTAGTTGTCTCTTTTGAATTGTTTTGAATTTGTCATTTAAGGGCCTTTTATTAATTGCTATGTGGTATGTGGTTTGCTCATTGTTGAAGGCAATGCAGTGACCTATAGTTGCAAACTTCTACGTCATTTGGTCTATGGTGGAGAGTTGTCTCTTTGGCAATCATACCACAATTTCTTATTTAAAACAAAACTTTTAATGACATTTGATTTTTTTAGCTTTTATGTAGAAGATGAATAAACTGTGATGTGCTTTTAAAAAATTGCTGGGATTTTAAAAGATTCCATAGTTTCAAATAGAGTGCACAGATAACATGATATCGAAGAAAGTAAATAATTGGATTTAACAATAAAATCACGTTTTAGTTTAAAATCACATATTAGCTGGAACTTCAGTAAATCATAAGTCTCCTGAATCAGGTTTCTTAACTTATGTTATTTTGATTGCAGTTCTAACAATTTTTTTGTAAAGCTTCTGTCACATACTAAATAGAACATGTACTGACAAAGTGTTTAAAAAAGAAAGGAAAGAGAGAGGGATGCAGAATAAACTTCTTTCACTAAGCATTAAACAAACTTGTACAGAAATTGTATTGACAAACACATGTATTGTGGGTTGTGTGGAATTAAATACATGCATAAGGTTATTTTATTATTTTGGCAAAACGTTTTGTTTCTACCTGAATATGAATAATAAGATAAATTAAAATATATTAAAAAATGTAAACAAAAAGAAATGTTTTTTGGTATATTTTCAGATTGTGGTACACCAATTGCACATGAGACATTTACATCAGCTGATACAATCATATGTAGTATCCCAACAGACTGTAATGGAGTAAGATGCTGTGTTGATGTGCCTCAGCTAGCTACATCACTGGAATATAAAATGATTGTGGACACATGTGGCAACAGACTACGTCTTAAAGTAGACAAATTGGACACGGACATATCATTACATGATTATGACTTTGAATCTAGTGGCAAATTCTCCATATATGGCTTGGCTGAAATAAAGTTAGATTTGTTATATTTATAATTTTCCAAATATGGCTTCTTTCCTGCTTTTTTAACTCAAAATATTCCATTTGAAAGTTAATTGTTTTATATTATTATTTTAAAATGTAGGAACGCAAATTTTATTGATCCAGAAAAAGTAGCCATTTTACTGAATAATATGATTTCAGAAGGTATAATGTGAAATTAGCTAAAGTTTACATTCCCTTATTTAAACAGTTCTAGTTTACATTCCCTTATTTAAACAGTTCTAGTTTACATTCCCTTATTTAAACAGTTCTAGTTTACATTCCCTTATTTAAACAGTTCTATCATATAGAGAGACATAGATGTTTAAAGAATCAGTACTCTTGAATATGTTACTTAACTTTTTTACAGTATTGCTATATTTCTTTATTATAGTTACCTAGTAAGCAATCTGTTGCTAAGTAACCAGTATGAAATTACAATGTCAATAAAATTCTGCTTAAATGGTGATACCTCATTGGCATGTGACCAGGAATACACCATCTTTAATAAGACAATCATTAATAAAACAAGCTGTGATTACAATACAGGCTTCAAGGATGCAGGTAAGATATAGACTGGTTTAAGTTGTCTTCTGGACGGCTTTTGGTTAGTTGTGTGATTTGGTGGTTGTCTCATTGACATATACCCCACATCCCCTTCACTCATATTTAGAATTACAAACCATTTTTGGTACTGACTTCTTCTTCTTCTTTCTTCTTCTCAGTTATACAACAAAACTTCAGAATACTGAAGATTACTTTTCGTTGCGCATGAGTGCTATTTATCAAAATTCAGTTTTCTTATAAATGCCAAAAGAAAAATATATATAAATTTGGCAATTTGTGCATGTATAAAACAAAAAAAACAAAAGTGATTAAAATAAACATTATTTACAAAATTTATCATCTGGGTTAAATCAGTTGACAGAGAACATGTGACAGTATAAAAGTTGCTTATCAGACAAATATTTTTTTTAAATCTGCTTAACAGTCAAGTTGCTAATTAGCTGTATCATCATGATCATTCAACAGAATTTTTTAAAGAGCAAGATTACTGGTAAAAAAAAAAGATAAGCTTGAAAGAAGATGAAAGTTATCAAAACTATGCTCAGCATAAAGTTGTCATCAACAAAACAGGTTATTATTATATTTGCAAGCTGAAGTTCTTGTTACCCTAAATTGTGGTATCCATAACAATGTCTATTTTCTGCACATAGAAAAAAATTGTATAGATTTTCATATGTTTCAACAGACTTTATGTGTTTTTGGCAGGATTTTCCCTATCCACATGGTTGGCAGACAGAAGTATAGGATTAACAAATATGTCAATAGTCAATGCTGATGATTTATTACAGTTACTGCAAATAGATGATTTTATGGAGTATTCCAACATTTGTAACTTTACTGGATCACCCTATGTTGGTGCTGTAGATGGATGGAATAATGGTTTGTATCATAAGTTAGATAGGGAGAATGAAGTGGTCAAGTACATATTTTATTCCAACATTTGTAACTTTACTGGTTCACCCTATTTTGGTGCTGTAGATGGATGGAATAATGGTTGGTATCAGACAGGGAGAGTGTAGTGGTCAAGTATATATTGTATTCCAACATTTCTAACTTTACTGGATCACCATATCTTGGTGCGGTAGATGGATGGAATAATGGTTTGTATCATATACTAGATAGGGAGAGTGAAGTGGTCAAGTCTTTATTGTATTCCAACATTTGTAATTTACTGGATCACCCTATGTTGGTGCTGTAGATGGATGGAATAATGGTTTGTATCATAATAAAGATAGGGAAAAAGTACTCAAGTGTTTGACTTGCATATTTTGTATTCCAATTTTTTTGTCAAAATGTAGATTTTACTGATGATACAGCAACAGTCAAGATGGACAACTCCAATCTTTTTTGGTTGTCTCCCCTTCTGTTTCATGAGATCATCTACCCAATATCTTACCTTTTCCAATCATATGTTTAATAAAAAAAAAATAATACTGTTTGATCTATAAAAAGAAAAACTTGTTTTTTTTTAATTCAAAAGAAACTGATGTTTTTTGTTTAAACAATACTAAACTGACATTGCTTCCTCCAAAAAGTTGATCTGAAAATAGCTCCATGAAAAAAATCAATTTTCAATAAAGAAAAAAGATAGGTTCAGTAAAAGAAACAGTCGAAATTTCAGGATAATTCGACTGCATTTTGAAAATAATTGATACATTTGTGACATTGTGCCTTCACTTGAAAAAATCTGAATTCGCAAAGTTGACTTTATCTTTTCAACATATATATTAACTCTAGATTTGGCTTTCTGTCATATATAGTAATGTATAGTTTGGTTTTATTCAATACATAACACAATAAAAATATTCTTTTACAGAATGTGACAATGTAACATCAGGGGACTTAACTCTTCTACCATCATCGGAATTACTATGTCATATTGCTACTGATTGTAAAACAGTTTCCTGTTGTGCCAAGTCTGATGTTCTCGAACGAGACTTTTATGTTGCTGTGACCATGGACACTTGTAGCTACACAATGACGATACAGTTAGAAAATCTGATCATTGAAAAAGATTTATTGAGCTATGTTTGGGGTATGTTACTTAGCACCAGAAGCAAAAAACTTATGAGTCAAAATACTTATAATGAATTCATTTCAGTTTTCATTATATCTTACTATAAATTTTAATTGTAAGATTTTTTTGTGAAAAGAATTGAGGCATTTTTCTTCACTTAAACTGCTCTTTTCTTTAGTGAATTTTATATTTACATATGAAAATAGTGATCTTAGCTTTAGTTTGCCTCTTCCAAATTCTATAAAACTCATACACAATGCTAAGAACCAAAATTTGCAGACAGAGTTTGAATTTGGGCACTAAGTCACTTACCGTTCTGGAGTTATGCCCATTTATAACTGTAACTTTATAACAAAAATACCTAAGACTAGAACAAAAGAACTCGTTCAAAACTAGCAGTGACATCAAATGCTCTCATTAAGTATTTTTGAGTATTATAAGCAAGCTTTAGCAGGGGCATTCACATCCTCAGACACATTCTTCTATTGGTTTATAAATTTGTCCTCATCCTGAACCTGCACGAGTTATGTCATTAATGTTAAGCAAACAACAATCAATCATCTCATGCATGTTTTAGATAAATGTCAAAATTTTGAAAGATTAGAAATATACTTTATTGTATCACTATTTAAATGATAATGCACTATATTTTCTTTTACAGGAACAACGGAATACATGAACCTCTATGGAGTTTTGAGAGTTATTTTCAATGTTAACCATGTAGCATCATTGAAACACTTTAATGTTGATTTAACTATAAAATTATGTTACGATTCTGCATCAGGGTCATGTTTAAAGGAATATAGCATATTTACCAGTAATAAACTTTACTATCCTGAGTGTACAGAGCCTACTGTACCTTTCTATGGTATGTATCAATAATTGACCTCATCAAAATAAAGATAATTCCTTTGTTATATTGTCTGCTGATTTGTCCTGCAAACTTTCAATGATAGAGTTTGTTTCTTTTTTAACTTCTAAAACCATTTTCTCCAATTGTAGTTTATAATTTAAATGTCCTATTTATGAATAATTAACCTCATTAAAATAATGATAGTTCCTTCCTTTCTTCATGTTGTATGCTAATCTTTCCTGTGAACATATCATGATAGAGTTTGTTTCTCTTTTAACTTCTAAACCATTTTCTCCCATAGTAATTTGCTATTTAATAGTTGTAATTTTCTATATCAGATTCATGCTGTTTCATCATATTTATACAGGCAGATTTCTATTATAAGCTGTAAAGATAACTGACATTATGCATAACATTACTCTAATTGAGAATGTTTATACAATAATTACATTTTATATTTTTTCAGGAATTTCATTTGATTTCTGGAAGCCAATAGCTTGTACTCTGTTTTCTACAGGAAATTATGCTCAAAGTATATATAGTTATATTAGATTATTTTTATTGTAAATTGAATAATTTATTTCGATAAACATCTTTATCTTTTAATTGGTAAATGATTTAATATGTTGTTAAACATTTTGGAGAAGTTAGCACCATTAAATAATTCACCAAACAAAAATCTCATTATGATCAGGAAGAGAAAAAAATGTTGTGCTATGAAAGAGGGGGATGCCAAAAGGTCCTTTGAACCTAGAAATTTAAGTACTTCAGAATGAGGTGATTATTAGTTTAAGAAATGGCTATGTATTTACAGAGTTTAAACCATAAGGAATTTTAAGTATAATGAATATTCTCTGAGATTTTGCGGCCAAAATAGTGCATATATTTCAAATTTCTAAAAAAGATGACAAAAATGGTGTACATTGTTGCATATTTATACCCCACGCAACGAAGTTGCAGAGGGTATAATGTTTTTGACCCGTCCGTCCGTCCATCAGTCCGTCAGTCCTGTTTCTTGTCATCACAACTCCTCTCAAACCACACAACAGAATTTCACGAAACCTTTTTAGATAATAAGGACATACTATGTAGTGCATATCGACAGGAAATTGCAATTCAATTTTTTTTCTAGGAGTTATGCCCCTTTGAACTTATTTACTTTAATGTACTGCTGCAACAGTTTGTCATCGCAACTCCTCTGAAACCACACAACAGAATTTCATGAAACCTTTTAGATAATAAGGACATATTATGTAGATGTGTGTATCGACAGGAAATTACGATTCAATTTTTTTCTAGGAGTGACGCCTTTGAACTTATTTGCTTCAATGTACTACTGCAACAGTTTGTCATCGCAACTCCTCTGAAACCACACCACAAAATTTCATGAAACTTTGTAGATAATAAGGACACACTATGTAGATGTGCATATCGACAGGAAATTACGATTCAATTTTTTTCTAGGAGTTGCGCCTTTGAACTTATTTGCTTTAATGTACTACTGCAACAGTTTGTCATCGCAACTCCTCTGAAACCACACAACAGAATTTCATGAAACCTTTTTAGAAAATAAGGACATGCTATGTAGATGTCGACAGGAAATTATGATTCAATTTTTTTTCTAGGAGTTGAGCCCCTTTGAACTTATTTGCTTTAATGTACTACTGCAACAGTTTGTCATCGCAACTCCTCTGAAACCACACAACAGAATTTCATGAAACCTTTTTAGATAATAAGGACATACTATGTTGATGTGCATATCGACAGGAAATTACGATTCAATTTTTTTCTAGGAGTAACGCCCCTTTGAACTTATTTGCTTCAATGTACTTCTGCAACAGTTTGTCATCGCAACTCCTCTGAAACCACACAACAGAATTTCATGAAACTTTGTAGATAATAAGGACATACTATGTAGATGTGCATATTGACAGGAAATTATGATTCAATTTTTTTTCTTACACTTATTTTATTTCTCCAATGACAATGTGGGGACGTGGGGTATGTGAGCCCGCTCACTAACGTTCTTTAATTTGATCACATACTATTTTCAAATAAATATTTGCATGACAGGTGTTTTTCACAAAAACAAACATTGTGGTTGGTATTATCGGGCCAAAAACTAGCTGAATTTTGACCAAAATCTATGCATTTTTTACAAAAATGTCTTTTCCATTGCAGCGCAATTACATTTAGTATGACCTCATTGACATTAAACTACCTGTTTTTGATTGTTTACCTCATCTTTACAGTAGACATAAATAGAAAGAATAAATAAAAAGTTTAAATTTCAATAAAAAATTAGTATGAATACAGCCCTTATTTCACCTTGTCCTTTGTCAGTATTTTACCAGAAGTGAAATATTAGGCATAACATCATGAGCTAATGATAGAACATCAAGTATGAAAACTTAAAGTGACCATTATTATGAATATTTCCTGGTTTACACTTAATTGGAGAACATAGATAAACTGAAAGAACTTTGAACAACCAACTTGGTGCAGTTTGTTTTATTTTGTAGTCATTTTTAATATACAGATGTTTGCATAAATAGAAACTGAAAACTAGGGTTTCAAATTTCCCCCAAAAATGTATATGATATTATGTTGAGAAATTGAAAAAAGAAATCCTTTATACACTCTGCACATTAAAAAAAACTTTATTTATAACTACTGATTGGATCATAGTTGAACTGTTGCAAGTAAAAATGAATTCCCTATCCAACATATTCTCACTTTCCACTGGCAGACTAAATTTTGCCCTTTATCTTTGTCTACCAGCATATCATCTTTAATTTGATTGTTAATTTGCTTCCTGTCTTCAATATGCATGTAATATATGCAACTGGATTTTAAACAAACAACAATGAATCAATTTTTTTTCATGATATCTTAATACAAAAATCAATTATATTATTATTCTAATTTTTATAGGCTGTACAGGAGTAAACTTCACCACTTACGCTCAGACAAGATGTCAGATGGCTGCTGACTGTTTCAGTGTCAAATGTTGTTTAGATTTGGACTACTTGCCTGGTAAACATAACACTGAGCTGACATTTACTTTGGATACATGTGCTGATCAAATTGACTACACTCTAGAGAGACACACATGGACAAGGACTGGACTGGCTTCAATTAATGGTATTACCTTTTTAATTAGGGGCACAGGACGTTTGCACTTTTTTACCTGTAACACGATAGGACATTTGCGCTTTAAATTTTGATACACCTGTATTAAATTGACTAGACATTTGCGCTTTTTACCTATAGAAGTCTACCTGTAATTTTAATGAAATGTAATCATTATGTAAATAAATTCAACTTATATCTGTGGTTAGTTAGTTCACATCGACATAGTCTTAAACATAGAGTTAAAAGTTATAGACTAGTAAAGGAAATTTTTTTTTATGTCACGATGGATTTTTACTATTGAATTACAGTCGGTTAATTATAATAAAATTCGTGGTATTGATGAACAGGGACCTCAGTCAAGAGTTGAGAAAGAGAAACTAGAATGTTTATTTGAAATGTGGGCGAAATACCAGTATGGACAGATTACAAGAGCTAATTTTTCATTCCCTGGGCTTCAGATATCAATCGAAAACTGACTTGTGATGACTAAACATGTCTTTGTGTTTTTAACCATAATGAAAATTATGACTTAAACTCTGCCTGGTCAAACCTACCAGTCCTAAGCCCGGATAAAATAGGAGGGAGTCATAAGAAGCAAATATTGTAAAAGCGCAAATGTCCTTTTTAAAAAGCACAAATGTCCATTAAAAAAGCGCAAACGTCCCTCGCTGGTAATTAGACCATTTTAAATATTAAAAGGGATGAAAAGATAATGATTTATTATTTGTGTCATATATTTGAGAAAATCTGTCATGTGGGGATTTTTTGTTGTTTAAAAAACATAGATTTATTGCTTTCCCTCCTATTAATTCTCCACATCTATTTTAAATACAGTTTCAATGCCTAAAAAGTAAATGCAAAAATGTAAAAAAAAAAAAAACAAATTTTGACTTAATGAATTAAACTATCAAAACCATGATGACAGTTTTAAACAGCTGTAAATAGGAATAATTTTTTTTCAGGAACTATTGAAATGATTATTATTCAAATTTAATTTTTACAGGAAACAATCTGGTTGAATCATTGTCTAACTCATTCAAGTTTAACTTTACTCTGGATACAACAAGTTCAGGTACAGCTTACAAGACCACTATAGGATTGACTGCATGCTACATTTCTCCTGGAACATGTGAAGATTATCAGTTACTGACAGCATCAGACCTGAAGAAAAAGACATGTCCAGGACGGAGGAGACGTAGAAGTGCAACAACAGAGTAAGTGTTTTTATACCTCCCCTTAATCTAAGTTTTTGAAGGGTATGTAGGAATCACCCTGTCCGTAAATACTAAAAAATAATCAAATTTACTGACTTTGCAAATTATATTGCCAGGGGTTCCCTTTGTCAGGTCACTCACAGTTCTTGTTATTATTCAATTTTTGTAAATCAGATTTCAATTTTTAGACTGAAAGTAAAAATATACTTTATCACATAAAAGTGCTTTTTATGAAATGTGTTTTTGTCATGTTTTGTGGATAGAACAATTTGGTATCATACATTGAAATTTGAATATTTAAACTGTTTTAATGAAGGAAAATAAATATTTAATATTAACTAATAATATTCTTTTGCGTAAGACTCATAAAAGAATAAATAAATGTTTTCTGATAATTTCATTTCACGTTTATTGCTTTGTTGACTTTCTAAGGGTTGATGTCACTGACATGAAAACTGGCCTACAGATATTAACAGATAGAAATGCAACTGACGAAGAGAAGAATATTTATATTGCTGCTTGTATTGAGTACAGCGTAAGTATAATGTAATAGTCTTGTATTTCATCTATTTTTTTTACTTTGCATAGCCTACCTATTATTGATTGTAAAAATTTTGTTGTCCAGAGTATGCATGAAATATTTGCAACTGGACATCAAGCCTCCTGTTTTCCACTCTTTTTTCAGCTGTGGACAGGTGCCTTTAAAATTGCATCAGTATGTAGTGAAGCATTACTACAAGGTAATCTATACTCTTATATTAAAGGGGCACTAGCTACGAGATATAGAAAGAATTTAAAATATAATTTTATTTGTTCAATCATTAATGAAAGTGAAATAGTGAAATGATAATTCGCTTTTAGTAGCCAGTATGGTTCAATTTTGTCAAAATAAGCTAAGAAACATCGATGATGAATTATTCACTTGCAAGTGAATAATTCGACCTCATTGAATCCGTATTCATGTGACCTTCAATTTAACCCCTTAGCTAGAGATGTATCAAGCATGAATTATGCGTGTTCAGTTATTAAAAGGAAAATAATGGCAACATTGAAAGTGAAACAAAGGTAAATCATTTGATTGACTGATTTGATCCACAAAAACTCATTCTTATACAGGTAACAACGATAATTAAGTTATTTTTTAAATCTATAACATGAAATCAAACAGACATAGAAAAATCCAATTGCCCGAGGTCGCTATCTATTTATATTTATGTTTATGTTTATGTCGTGTTATGTGACCGTCGTCAGTTTTCGGAGGTCATCTCAATAGTTAATTAGATGGCGTCTAGACTAAAATACACACGAAATTCTCATGTATAGTATCTAGTATATGCATTGTTAACTGTTTATTTCAGACTTTTTGTAATTTGGATATGTGTTTTAGTATGTTATAAATCAAATATGAGAATTTGAGTTAAATAGGTGAACATGATTTTGACAGCTAGTGCCCCTTTAAGTGAAAATGTCAGTATAAGAGCAGTGACATCTTTTGAAAGGTGATACTGTAAACCAATAATTTTTTTGCGAGCCATTTATTTTCACGATTTTTGCAAGTAGAAAAATAACGCGAATATAAATTGTCGTGAATAAGTAAAACTTGGATCTCTCAATATTCAAGATGTTTATGCCTTTTTCATCCTGTGGTATGCATGTGAATTTTCTCGAAATTGATCTTGTATGAAAATCTAACGTCTTTTGACACGTTAAACTGACTTCTTTAAAAAGAACTTTTAATTGTGCAATTCTATAGAATATAATGCATCTTTGTCATTTGAAATATTTTAATAGTTTTCTTTACTTAAATAAATTGATTATCTTTGATGTTATTTTAGAAAAATAGTAAGGATTATTCCATAACATATGTCAGTGATGGTGATGAAAAATCTGGTGGAAAGTCTGCTCTTAAAGCTCTTGGTAGTGGAAATCCTACAACTGTTGGTGTTAGTGGAGAAGTTTTCAGTGGAACATTTACAGTACAGGGAGGTAAATATCTTTATTTTGATTTGAGTAGCTTGGATTGAGGGGAGATGGAGGGTTTAGTTTATAAAAAGGGTTATTAATTTGGAAATAAATAAAATCCTATAATTGAAAATGGAAAACTGTCCGAACAAGATTGGCAACACATAAAAGCAACAAACAAATAATGAAATAAAGATATTAACTGACGAGGATTTCCAATATTCCTGCCAAAGTTTGTGGTTCTATTCAGGGACTCCCTACCTCCTCCACAATAAAAACTGGCCACTATGGTATAGCCAAGGGCACTGAAAGTGGTATAATGCACCAACATACAAAACAAACTAAAATCCAACTACTTTTGTCCAGTAGCTTAAATATTGAATTCTGCAAACTTACATTTAAAAAAAATTTGTCTACATAATCTGACATTATGTAGGTGAAGAAATCTTTAATGCATTGGATGTTGCTGTTACTGGTATAAAGGATGCCTATGCTATTGGTCAAGGATTGTCGGAGGTTGGAGCCAAACTTTTAGGAGAGAAGTTAGCCAATATGACAGTTGGTGACATTGAAACCTTAATGGATTTCAAGAATATTGATCCAATATTGGTTGCTCAACTTATGAAAGATTTGAGAGATTTAGCAAAGGCATTGGTATGTTTTTGATAATTGATCTATATTATAGTTGTATTAACTGACTGTATTGGCCCTGGCATAGATTTGAGGTTAACTGTACTGGCTAGAGACTTGAAAAATCTAGACCAGGGCCAATACAGAAACATTAAATTCATAATCCTTATTATATGATTTTAAAGCTATTATTCAATTAAGGAACTTATTAGTATGAAGGTATAATGAATCTTATAAAAACTTGACTTCTCGGGTAGTTACAATGCATTTTTTTCAAATTTAATGAGATTTCTATTTTCCCATCCAAATACTTATATTCTATGTTAACACATTTAATGTTACAGATTGGGCCCCTACAAATTCAGTTCCCATGAACAAGAAATTAGACATTTAACCATTCATATTCTAGGATATGCCTGGATTTCGTAGTGTTTGGTGGATGGAAATGAACCAATGTTACCTTGTGAACTAGCACTTTGAAAAACAGGGCTCAGCATGTCGGGTCTATTACAAAGCAGGGTTCATATACATTATCAAACTAATATGTTCTCGTCCTGAATAAGCTTTGAATTAACCACTAAACATTAAACAGCCATTCATCCATCTAAAAGGCTGTGGAATTTCCCAGTTGTAATTACTGAAACACAGAACACAATTTAAACTTTTTATGAGGGTGATCATGAGGGAATTCTGAAGTTATGCTATCCCATCCATTTCCAATATGGTATTCAAGCCAGGTTAACAATCAAGAAAACATTCTTACACTGTCCCAATCTTAACCCTCTACTATGCATGTGACCCAAATTTGTTTGAAAGTGCAAATATTCTGCTTATGGTTAAATCAAAATACAGGGCTAACACCATTAATTACAAAGGTTTCATCTGGTTTTGTAAAAGTCTGCATACAAGTCAATAGAAAATTGGTACTTCAACATTTATTTTACCATTTTATTTTATTTAAGGATATTCGCTACTCTGTTTCAAACATAACAAGCTTTTCAAAAGACTGTTATAAATTGATAGTATATGAATAAAGGAACTAAAAAAGCAGAAAAAAATGAAGGGTCCGTGTACTTGTTTTCGAGATATAAGCCATTGAAAATTTGGCAGGAAATGAGTCTCTCTTGTTTTTCATACAATTAACATTGGCACCTTTTTCTTTCAAAAACTATGAAAAAATAACAAGGATTTTATAAAATTTTCAAATATGGCTTTTAAAACTATATGTAATAATATTATAAAAAGAAAAGTAGGGGTTAGCGGGCAAAATTTTTAATGGCACTACATGGATAAAACCTGAGGATTCCAAATATCTGCCAAAAATTCAAAAACAAGAGTAGCGAACATCCTTAAACATGGTTTACCTATACCCTGAAAATCCATGACAATTTGTAACCCACGAATAATAATGAATCCACAGTACCTCTAGATATTTGACAACTTTACTATGGACTGATTCCAGTAGATCTTTTTAACTGCAGTAAGATGTCATCTGATCGACAGATATAAGATGTACTATTTTTGTTTGCACTTACCTATAAATTTAAGTTACAGAATAATAATATGATGTGAATATTTTTTCTGTTCTTTAATTTTGAAATCATTGAATGTTTTAGATTTCATATTGATAAAGAAAATTGCAACAATCACAAATAACATCTTTGGTATTAATTTTTTTGTTCTTCCAATTTTATAATTGCAGTATTCTGAGTTTCTTACCAAGCTTCTGAACAATGGAGACGAGGTGTTTAAATCTTTTGACTTCACACTAAAGGGAGACTTTAGTTTCCCTAAACAAGATGTAGACCTATTTAAATATAGTATTCACATGTTGGTTGGAGGACTTGTACCAATGCAGTTCTGTAAGTAGTTGCATGTCCATTTGGTAGAATGTTCAGTATGTTTAGCATAAGTAAAGTAATTACCGTATATGGTCGTGGATAATACACACTTCTTTAGCAAAGACATAAAGTTGATAGAGGGAATGTATTTAAGACACAACTACAACGGTTTTTAATTTGAAAAAAAATTCATTGAATAATAAAGATTCTTTCTTCTTTATTGTATATTTAAAGACGTTTTTTATTTATTTAAATTTTTTTTAAACATTTTTTTTTTACTTAGATATTGAATATTCAAAGTACAGGTGTGTCATCCTGCATGAGTGAGCATAAGGGGTAATTAAGAATAGCCCATTTCCTTATAAATATCTTCATTATCAATTATTTAAATGTATTCTTTTAGAGAAATCATCGATGTGAGCATGATTAAACAATTTATAGAAAAAGTTGACACTTCCCAAGATTAAAAGTAAAAAAAAGATATAGTTCTCATTTTACACATATTTTGCTTGACCAATTTAAAAAAACAACTATATGAAAGAAGTTTCCTCTTAAATTAAACCCCTTGCCCATAATGATCCATGAGAGGTATTGCTATCACTTGATATTTTTTGTACTGTGTACCACCAATATGGCTACCATTATTAAACATAGAAATTAAAAGAAAACATTTTTTTTTAAATTCTGATTGAATACTAGTAATAGATTTGACCTGTTTTGAGTAGTTTTGGAAGAAATTTTGCTCAAATGTTTGGATTTCAAATTTCAGAATTAGTTTCTAGTTTCAAAATTATGTGTGTTGATGCAACCAGCCAGCCAAATTGAATGGTTTTATATAATTTTCCATTTCTGCATTTTCACTGTAGTTATGTGTCATATTAAGATCAAATGTGTCAGAATAAGTATGTTAATTCCATTATAAGAATCAACTTTGATGTAAGTTTTTCTATTATTTCAGCATTTGGAGCCGGAGCATACTATGGAATGAAGTTTGAAATTGGTGCCAAGGTGTTAGAAATGAAGGCTATATGTGGAGTAGAACCTTATGGTGGTGTGACGGTCTATGGTGAACTAGGTATTGGTTTTGCACTGTATGGAAAACTTCGCTTAGAAGGAAGAATAATGGACCTGCGTTTCCCAACAACAGCTGAGATTTCATTCAATAAATTCCCTCTAGATGTTGGGTAAGTGGCAGATTACATTCATTAAGTTCCCTCTAGATGTTGGGTAAGTGGCAGATTACATTCAACAAGTTCCCTCTAGATGTTGGATAATTGGCAGATTACATTCAATAAGTTCCCTCTAGATGTTGGGTAAGTGGCAGATTACATTCAATAAGTTCCCTCTAGATGTTGGGTAAGTGGCAGATTACATTCAATAAGTTCCCTCTAGATGTTGGGTAAGTGGCAGATTACATTCAATAAGTTCCCTCTAGATGTTGGGTAAGTGGCAGATTACATTCAATAAGTTCCCTCTAGACGTTGGGGTAAGTGGCAGGTTACATTCAACAAGTTCCCTCAAGATGTTGGATAATTGACAGATCCCATTCAATAAGTTCCCTCTAGATGTTGGGTAAGTGGCAGATTACATTAAAAAAACACCATCATAGATAGGGTAAATATAATGAGGCAAACATTTTAAGAATAGCAGCATCTACCTAATTCCTTTTTTTCATCATAATTATCAGGTGACTGCTTAAATGAGTTATTGCCCTTGAATGATGATTTTGGGCTAATTTTCATATTTTTACCTATCAAATCAAAAATTATAATAGGTAGAAACTGTAAACAGGCAAAATGATCAGCTGTACAAGATCTACAGAAATGCCATATAACTGAAACCCTTGGATGACTTCTTATAGGAGTTATTGACCCTAAATGACAGTTTTATAGAAATAAGAAGATGTTGTATGATTGCCAATGAGATAACTCTCCACCAGAGACCAAATTAAGTATAAGTTAACAACTTTAGGTCACTGTACATAAATCTATAGTAGATGGAGAGAAACTGTTAACATCAAAACCAATCATCAATACAACAAAAATGATATTATATAAAAAAAGATGTGGTATGATTGCCAATGAGACAACTCTTCACAAGAGACCAAATGACACAGAAATTAACACTATAGGTCACTGTATGGCCTTCAACAATGAGCAAAGCCCATACTGCATAGTCAGCTATTAAAGGCCCCAAATGACAAATGTAAAACAATTCAAATGAGAAAACTAACGGCCTAATTTATGAACGAAAAAAACAAATATGTAGCACAGCAAAAAACGACAACCACTGAATTACATGCTCCTGACCTGGGACAGGCACACACAGAATGTGGCGGGGCCAAACATGCCAGCAGCGCCCAACCCTCCCCAAACTGGGACAGTGGTGCAACAGTACAACATAAGAACAAACTATAAAAATCGGTTCATGAATAAAATGCTATTCTATAATGTTGGAGATCCAGGTGAGCAACACAGGCTTTTTTTAGCCTCTAGTTTGCCTTCCTAAGACATTTTCATACATGATGTAAGGCTGATAAGCTCTCCACTTAGAGATAAGTACTGTTCTAATGTCACAAAGTAGTGATGCAAAAATTATGGATTGACTTGTGCAGGGTTATGCACATCTTCCAATATTTTGATGAGACATTTAGGTACTTTTTCCCAATGGATAAAATCTGTCCTAATAAATCATATTTACTACAGACTCTCACCTTATAATTTTTTTTAATAATTCAGCAAATTTCTGGGCAACAAATGTATAGATTCAGAAAAAGAAAAAAAAATGTTTTATAAAGATGACTTATAAATCTTTTCTTTTAAAATTCTTTTAGTTTAAATGGACTTGTTAAATATGGCAAGTGTTTAATACATGTGGCTCGTACGTTGTAATGTAAGTTAACACCTTTATTTGATCTACTGACAAATTCAACAATTTTTGAAATTTTCTTTACAGTCTGGTTATGTACTTAAAATTGTATTTTTGTACTGTGTACCACCAATATGGCTACCATTATTAAACATAGAAATTAAAAGAAAACATTTTTTTAAATTCTGATTGAATACTAGTAATAGATTTGAGTTTTGAGTAGTTTGGAAGAAATTTTGCTCAAATGTTTGGATTTCAAATTTCAGAATTAGTTTCTAGTTTCAAAATTATGTGTGTTGATGCAACCAGCCAGCCAAATTGAATGGTTTCATATAATTTTCCATTTCTGCATTTTCACTGTAGTTATGAGTCATATTAAGATCAAATGTGTCAGAATAAGTATGTTAATTCCATTATAAGAATAAACTTTAATGTAAGTTTTTCTATTATTTCAGCATTTGGAGCCGGAGCATACTATGGAATGAAGTTTGAAATTGGTGCCAAGGTGTTAGAAATGAAGGCTATATGTGGAGTAGAACCTTATGGTGGTGTGACGGTCTATGGTGAACTAGGTATTGGTTTTGCACTGTATGGAAAACTTCGTTTAGAAGGAAGAATAATGGACCTGCGTTTCCCAACAACAGCTGAGATTTCATTCAATAAATTCCCTCTAGATGTTGGGTAAGTGGCAGATTACATTCAACAAGTTCCCTCTAGATGTTGGATAATTGGCAGATTACATTCAATAAGTTCCCTCTAGATGTTGGGTAAGTGGCAGATTACATTCAATAAGTTCCCTCTAGATGTTGGGTAAGTGGCAGATTACATTCAATAAGTTCCTCTAGATGTTGGGTAAGTGGCAGATTACATTCAATAAGTTCCTCTAGATGTTGGGTAAGTGGCAGATTACATTCAATAAGTTCCCTCTAGACATTGGGGTAAGTGGCAGGTTACATTCAACAAGTTCCCTCAAGATGTTGGATAATTGACAGATCCCATTCAATAAGTTCCCTCTAGATGTTGGGTAAGTGGCAGATTACATTAAAAAAACACCATCATAGATAGGGTAAATATAATGAGGCAAACATTTTAAGAATAGCAGCATCTACCTAATTCCTTTTTTTCATCATAATTATCAGGTGACTGCTTAAATGAGTTATTGCCCTTGAATGATGATTTTGGGCTAATTTTCATATTTTACCTATCAAATCAAAAATTATAATAGGTAGAAACTGTAAACAGGCAAAATGATCAGCTGTACAAGATCTACAGAAATGCCATATAACTGAAACCCTTGGATGACTTCTTATAGGAGTTATTGACCCTAAATGACAGTTTTATAGAAATAAGAAGATGTTGTATGATTGCCAATGAGATAACTCTCCACCAGAGACCAAATTAAGTATAAGTTAACAACTTTAGGTCACTGTACATAAATCTATAGTAGATGGAGAGAAACTGTTAACATCAAAACCAATCATCAATACAACAAAAATGATATTATATAAAAAAAGATGTGGTATGATTGCCAATGAGACAACTCTTCACAAGAGACCAAATGACACAGAAATTAACACTATAGGTCACTGTATGGCCTTCAACAATGAGCAAAGCCCATACTGCATAGTCAGCTATTAAAGGCCCCGAAATGACAAATGTAAAACAATTCAAATGAGAAAACTAACGGCCTAATTTATGAACGAAAAAAAACAAATATGTAGCACAGCAAAAAACGACAACCACTGAATTACATGCTCCTGACCTGGGACAGGCACACACAGAATGTGGCGGGGCCAAACATGCCAGCAGCGCCCAACCCTCCCCAAACTGGGACAGTGGTGCAACAGTACAACATAAGAACAAACTATAAAAATCAGTTCATGAATAATCTGCTATTCTATAATGTTGGAGATCCAGGTGAGCAACACAGGCTTTTTTTAGCCTCTAGTTTGCCTTCCTAAGACATTTTCATACATGATGTAAGGCTGATAAGCTCTCCTCTTAGAGATAAGTACTGTTCTAATGTCACAAAGTAGTGATGCAAAAATTATGGATTGACTTGTGCAGGGTTATGCACATCTTCCAATATTTTGATGAGACATTTAGGTACTTTTTCCCAATGGATAAAATCTGTCCTAATAAATCATATTTACTACAGACTCTCACCTTATAATTTTTTAATAATTCAGCAAATTTCTGGGCAACAAATGTATAGATTCAGAAAAAGAAAAAAAAATGTTTTATAAAGATGACTTATAAATCTTTTCTTTTAAAATTCTTTTAGTTTAAATGGACTTGTTAAATATGGCAAGTGTTTAATACATGTGGCTCGTACGTTGTAATGTAAGTTAACACCTTTATTTGATCTACTGACAAATTCAACAATTTTTGAAATTTTCTTTACAGTCTGGTTATGTACTTAAAATTGACCCCAATAGAGCTGAACTTGTATGCCCTGGTGACCTTAGAGGTTGATATTGTAGTTGCTAAGTTTACGAAAACCTTGTTTAAAGCTACACTATGGTCGTACAAGGCTCCAACAATTACTAAGAAACTGATCGACAACAGGAAAGATGAAGAAGACAAAACTCCTCCAGATATATCACCATTTACTGATGGACCTGATACAAGAAGAAAAAAAAGGGTAATGAATTCATTTGTATGGTTGCTTGCTGTCCGAAGTCTCCTGGCTTGAGTGAATGTTCTGAATGTTGCAACAGATTATTTTGAAAATTATTAAAATTGTTCATTATACCCACCTTCCCATCCAAAAGGAGGGGTATACTGGTTTAGATCTGTTTGTCTGTCTGTCTCATAAAGTTTTGGTTGCATTTTTCTCAAAACTACAATTATGAAAGCTTCTTAAAATTTAGTACCAAACTTCATATAAATATAAAAATAAGAAGATTTGGTATGATTGCCAATGAGACAACTCTCCACCAGAGACGAAATTACAAAGAATTTAACAACTATAGGTCACCGTAAGACCTTCATGTAAGCATGCTTTGTTGAAGTGACATAATGGTTCATTTATAAATTTTGATTCATGATCTCTCTTCTTCTTATATCTGTTTACATTTTCAGATTCATGATCCTCTTCCTGTTTACCGAATACTTATACACATAATGGCCATGTTTGTAAGTTTTGTCATGTTTTTATCAGGTACTACAAATAAAGGCTTTCTGAAATTTGGTATCAACCTTGACATGAGCTTGTAATAGTTTGCAATGCTTTTGAAATATATAATCATCAACTTCTTTTCACTGTAATTTTATTGCAGGCTCATAACTAGTGAACAATAGCTAGCATTTTATTTTTATGGCTCAAAACTTTTGAATACTAAAATTGATGCATTGTAGAAACAGATAGGTGAAAAGGTATTTTGCTGAAAATTAAGTGCTTTGAAATGTTAATGATGTAATGTCAATAGTTGCTTTGCATGTGAAGGTACCCAAATAACACCTATTTTGACAGTTTTCCATATTCATGAATCGTGTATATAAGAAACAGACAAAAGTTTCGACTCTGTTTATTTTGTAAATGTCTTCTTATTTACTATATAATTCCACAAATTTAATTTTGAATTCTTACTTATTAATAGAAAAAAAAGATTTCTGTTGCTTAAAAAAACACTAGATAAATTCTATTTAAAATGAGCAAAAAATACTGTTTAACATTTCAAACTTCACAACAATGTCTTCAATGAAATGAAATCTCCCACAACTCACTAGTGAGATTGTTTTTTTTTTTTTTTTAAATATCTAGGCCACACCAAGTTGTGAAGTTGAACAGATAGCAGGTAGAGACTATGTAGAGCCAATGTTTGAAATCGCTGTTCGTGCTGAGGACGACAGAAGTGACGTGGCTTACTTTCTTGATGTCGGAACAGTACCAGGAGGAAAAGATGTAATGGACCAGCATACTCTTGGTGGACCAAAGACTTCAGTTGATGAGGCAAGTCATTATAAAATGTTTGCATCTAGTATTTGGATGATAGATTTCAGATTTAAAGTTTTCATTATATTATTACTTCATCAAAATTGTATGCCAAAATGAATACTTTTCTATTGCCTTGTCTTTGAGATGTGCATGCAAACATATAAATTTGTCTTGTCTTTCAGATAATAACTCATATAAAAGAAAACCTACTTTTTATGCATGCCTAACACTGACTTAGTTTTAAGCCAAGGTCCTTATTTGAGCATCTAAATGAATGGATTTTGTCAGTTAACATACTGGATAATAATGAAATTTTATACAGAAAAAGGATCACTGCAAGCTTAATCATCTGTGGATTCATGTATTTTCATGGTACCAATTTCCTATGATGGAGAGAAAAAAATGTCTTTTCATCAAAACATGATTGTTGTTTTAGTAAAATTCTGCATACAATCTTTTAGGTAATTTATATTTCATTGAACTATGTGAAATGGTAGTTCCCTTATACCAAAGAAATCAGCAAAAAATTAATTCTTCACACATTTGAAATAAATCCACAAAATATTTTAGAGAAGAAAGTTTCCAGATAATATATATAAGAGCCAAGATGTAATGGAGATTTTTGACGTTAAATGAGCAAGATCACTTGCTAGTACGCAAAGTCCAATTGAAACTTATGGGTCTTGTTAATTTATATGTTGTAATTTCAGAGACTTAGTGCTACTGGGGTCCCTCTGTATTTTACAATGTATGCACAAAATGATGCTGGTGTGCGCTCCATGGCAACTTGTTCTTTAAATACATATGATGTTACTCTTCCTGGTGGCCGATTCACAGAAGACTTTTTATCAACCAGTAATCCAGCAGTGATGAAGGCATTTGTTGTTGTATACGAAGACTCTGATATAGTTCAGACACAAGTAGGATTGGGTTATGGAAAAGATGTGTGGGGCGATCAAATAATTCCATGGAACACTGTGAATGTAAATGCTAATGCCTTTGTACCACCAGATCTAAGTAAGTTTTAGAGACTCATAATATAAATTATGAGACATGGTCCTGGTTTACTAATAATTACAGGTGTTGCACTTGACTTTAGCTCCTCCCACTGATATGGTATAATAAAGTAGTATCTGCATGAGCATACAATGCTTTAAAGGTTTGACTAGCAAGCCACCTAACCTAAAATCCTGATAATTCTGACATTGTTAAATCTTTCTGCTGGAAAGATTTATAATTTAAGAGCTAAACATTCCTTTACCTATTCTCAAATATTACTGAATATAAAGATTTATTTATTCAGCAGCTTAACAATGATGAGTTGTAACATGTGAGCACTTTCTGATCTGTTTTCTGTTTGTCAATTCTTTGAAGTAAGAGTGAGGGTATGCTACTCATGACAACATGTGCAACTTCTTGTTTTTATAATTGATATAAAAATTTTCAAATTATGTCTAATTTTTGCAACAAAATTTTAGCAGAATTAAAAACAAATTTTATATTGTACCTTGAATATTTATTATGTAGGTAATGACCCACATAACCATAAAGTTATGGAAATGTTCACAGACTTCAGAGTAGGTCGCCTGATTGCGCCATTAGGAGGGGAGATAACCCAAGAACATTCAGTTGGTGATTGTGCTAAACAATGTGCAGACTTGCTGAACACCAAATGTATGAGCTTCAATTATGACTTCCAGGATGGTACATGTGAACTGCTGGAAGGAATAGAAGGCCACCACTACAAGCTTGCACAGTATGGAATGTTCCTTCACTATGAAAGACTTGGTATTGGACATATCTTGAGTTTTGATTATAATACTTTGTGGCTGACCCATAATAAGACACATTACTTCAACTTCCGTATCATAAATGATTTAGGATTTGAGAGTATAATTTCTACCCCTGGAATAATGGTGGATACTACGCCTCCAGAAACGGGTGAGTTGTCTATTATCATAAACACTTTGGGAGTTGAGAGTATTATTTCTACCCGGGAATCATGGTGGGTACTATGCCTCCAGAAACAGGTGAGTTATCTTTTAAGAGGAGTTCAAATAACAAAATTAAAAATTACAAGGACCAATGATACCAATTGTAATACAAGATGCATGTTACTGAAAGAACCTTTCATTAGTTAGGCTCATAGCCAATCTATGTTTTAGGAAATAACATGCAGTCCATTTGATCCTGCCAACTTTGATTACAGACTTTATTCTAATTTTGTATTGGACAATTTTTTAAAAATACAACGGCTTATTGAGAATGTTGATAACATGTTTGGAAAATAAAGATTTTTTTTCTACCTGATCAAATAATGATTTTGTAAGATTGATTGATGGATTGGTGTTTGCTTTACGCTGATTCAGCACAAAAATGTTTTATCTCAGCAGATTTGAAAAGAAGGAATTTTATTAGAATTATGTTGCCTTTCTTTATGTCTGTTCATAAACTCTTTAATGTGCTTCTATTTATAGGCTCTACCCTTTCAAAATGCAATTTGCATTTGGCTGAAATCAATTTCAAGTTTAGATTGTATTTCCCATTATCTTGCAACATTGTTATTTTGCAAATTTGATCTGCTTTGCTAGATCAGATTTAAATAACATACTCTGACATTCATTCTTTTTTATGCAACACAGGGCTTATACAATTTCCAATGGACTTTTAGATGCAACATATGGCATTTGTCATTGCTAAATAACTTTTAGTGGCAACATATAACATATACCATTGTCAATTTACTTTGAGTGGCAACATATGGCATAAACCATTGCCAATTAACTTTTAATGGCACTATTTGGCATATGCCATCGCCAATTGACTTTTAGTGGCAACATATGGCATATACTATTATCATTACCAATTGACTTATTAAGTAAAACATAATCATAAATGATATTGTATTTCAGGTCCTATATACAACAGCACCATTGACTATTTGGAATTCGTAGACTGCAGTACAAAAATAATACCAACCGATAGACCGGACTTCCTTATGTGGTGCAGAGGTGAAAATTCAGCAGTTAAAAATCACAGGTATATGTTATTGTTCTGTCTGATGCAATTTTCTAGCGTATATGATAATATGATATATAGATAAAACTGTGTACTATAACTTTGCATAGATCGCTAGGAGTTCTGTGAAAGAAAAGTCATAAAATTTGATATACAAAAAAAAAAAAAAAAAGCGTAAAAATTAGTATATGATTTCAGTATGCATCTTTAAACCTACAACCTCTTAGATCTATTAGTACATATGAAAGAATAAGTTGTTCTAGATGTTGGGAATATGTAAATGAGACAGCAACCTAACTACACAAAGACCAAATGACACCTGGAAGGCTTCATTGGTATAGAATTCATTTAATCTTCAAAGTGTATTGTTATAATCAGTTTGAGAAACCCAAAATATTTTAAGGGTCAGTAGCTACTATGTCAAACAGTGTTCAAACTTTCAATTTTATCTTTATTTTGTAGAGTAATACAAGATGGACCAGAATCATTGGCTGTTTTCAATGGACCAATATTTATGAATGATATGCTGTATACAAGAGCAAATAATTATATCTCAGGTAAGAAAAATAGGTATTTTCTGAATGTTTTTGATATAAGGCCAGACTTTTTTTTATCTGTTTAACGAGAAAATTTGTAAAAATTAGGGTCGAGGGACGAAATAAAAAAAAAATAAAAGTGCAAAATTGGTCCAGTCGACACTAAAAATAAAAATAAAACCGTTATCGTGACCTTTTTTTTTTTTGGAATTTATTAAAATACAAGAACAATGAAATGAGAACAGACCAGCATAGTAACCCTTCTATTAATATGAACATAAAACTATGTTTTGATTCTATATTTCCACAAATATAGATCCATGGCACCAGGCAAATATATCAACCTGCTGCATATACACTATATATGTATAATTTAATTTCGGATGTAACGCGTCTTCTGATTGGCTGACGTTGTTTTGTTTATCAGCTAATAGACATAATTTTGTCGTGACCGTGACGTCATCAACGTTTTTTATGTTTTACTCGGTTTAAAATTGAATCTAGAATTAAATTATAAGAAATGACTGTAATATTTTTCTGTCTATTGAATACATAAAAATGTGGTGCACACTATAAAATAACCCGCTACGCGGTGTGCACCACATTTTTATGTTATTCTTCATAGACAGAAAAAATATTACAGTCATTCCTTAAATATACCTGTCACCCAATCAGGAACCTCTTATATAATTAGTGTATGTAGAGACATATACACATGTGTATATTAAATTTAATAAAAAAAATAAAAACTTGAAACTTGAAACTTGATATATATATGTCTCTGGTGTAATAGTCCCAGATTTGAGCAAATTAACCTGGGAACAGTATATCTAACTGAATTAACTTATAAATTGAAACAATGCATATACATGGAAATATATACATTAATCAAGAAGATCTAACCAAAAGTATGTTAATGGGTGTGGAATGCGTAATTTTCCATTTGGATCAATTTTTTATGTCAGCAGTGCCATTCATACGTCCGTAGTCATTATCGCAAGAATCCGGATTTCGGTCATAGCGGGTCCGTTTCGATGAAATCCCGACTCCGATCCGTAGTTCCAGAATAACATGCCCAATAATATAAATGTCGGACGAGTAAGATTTACAAAATAAACGATGTTTGATACGCTATTTGGAAAGGAATATGACGTTTTAATGCAATACATGGATAATAAGTTTACTCCTGGCTAATTTCATCAAGTTCTGATGAAGTAATAACTGATTTTGCCGAAGTTGGAATGATTTGATGTACGCTCTCGTGTATTAAACAAGTATGAAAAACATGCCACCGGCTTAAAAGTCTTTTGAAGAAAATATATCGTTCCTGCCTTGAATTTCTTTACTTTTAATGAAAATTGCTTTTATCGACTTGGTAAAATTAAATATTACCGATTTATACAGATTTTATTTTGTTCTGAGGATTTCGTTACAGTCGGTGGGAAAATAAAAATAAAAGTAAAAGCACTACTTTTATTTTTATTCTGAAATCGGGAAAGGTGGAGTCGGATCTCGTTAAACAGATAATAAAAATGTCTGGCCTAAGTGGATATAAACAATTTGACAATAGAAATATGAGTATTGTGTTTTTTTATGTTCCACTTTTTCTTTTAAAGCACAACTTCAATACAAAAAAAATGAACATAGGGGGAAAATCCCACTATTTGACTTGTATCTCAATGGCTGAAGTAGTTATAGAAAACTGACACAGGATAAAGTATTAATTTCAAAAATCTAGATACAGAAAACAGAGTTATTTGGCTTCTTTTGTGGGAAAATGAAGACATATGTGACACTGTGGCTTTAATTTGTTAAAAATTTATTACAATAAGAAATCAACTGCTATAAATAACTGAAATTTGGAATCAAGCTCTGTGTGATTTTGCTATACTGTGTGATGCAGATCACTCATCAACTTCCTGTGTACCCAGTTCTTTATAATTTTTTTCACATAGTGACCATGAATGAAATTTTCATTACATTTTTGGGTGAAGGTTGCATTCATGCATTCAAAACTGTCATGTGGCTGGCATGATATCAATTTTCCAAACTTTATTATTACATTTGAGATAAAATAAAACAGTGCATTGAGCACAACATTCTGTATAAAGTATCCATGAACATTTAAACTAAAATGTATACACAGATATTTAAATTATGATATGATATGGATGTGTATAACCAAAATTACACAAATTATGCATGGTGCATTAATCAAATCTAGCTGCATGTAGCATCTGTTCTAAAAAAAACAATGACATCGTTGTTATTAAAGTTATATTTAAAATTTGAGTTATCTTCATTTGTTAATAATTATGGTTGAACCAACTACAATTATCTTCAAGTATTGCCTCCCAATGCTTAATACAATGCAATGTTTAATTTTTAAACCCCAATGAATGTAATCTTTGATTCTCAATAACTTTTGATTGGAACACTCTGAAATTTGGTATCAGCCTTCATTTGAGCATACTAAGCCTTGGGACTTTTTCACATCCTTTTCTCGTCAATTTGCTGTTGAAAGTTGCGACAGTATAATGGTAAGCTGCACTTTCCAAATTGGCAATAAATAATCTCTCATTCATTGTCCTACCAAATACTTATAGAGCAAAAGCTCACAGTATAACTTTTTATGGCCTGCCTACTTAGGTCAGGTCCATATAGTGTTACGCTTTTCCATCATTCTGCATTGAACAGTTATACAGACTTTTTTTGTTAACACCTTCACTTATTGAGCTGATATTTAGAATGTGAGTCTACTATGATGAGTTACAGATGGAATTTACATTTAGTTCTGCTCTGCTGATTTTTGGAAAATGACGCTCTGAAAGCGTCAATTTTACTATACCATTGACCAGATTTCATTTTATCGCTTCCAGTCGCTTCCAAGCCGCCTTCCAAACTCGGTTCCGTATTTTACATACCTATGTCCTGTACAGAATTTCATTCTTAACCTATCCATATGTTTATTGTTATTAAATGGTATTTTGAGCTATCCCTTTGGTATTTTTTCATATTTATATGAGCTTTCGCTTTTATGTGCACGACTTTACAATCCGTAAAAAAATCAGAATATAAATAGATCCGTATTGTTATGGTTTTGGACTTTTTACATACCAACAATAACAAATCGCTATCGCTAGAAAATAGTTCTTGAAAGTATGTTTACCTTTCTTGTCAGCTGAACTTTGAAACCATTAAAAAAATAATAATCGGAATCATCTTGAAATCATACGAAAGATATTGGTCTTTATTAAGATTTTAAAAGTTTTTAAGAATGATACAGTTATATCCACGCGGTGCGTATGGATTTGTTTACAAAGTTACTGCTGCAGACATAATATGGGTCAAATATCGCAGGGGCCAGTTCTATTACAGAATAAAATGGCGATAATTGCAGAAGTTTTTCTGTCAAAAAGACTTTATTTCTTTCTGGATTTCTTCACTTTAAAAAGAATTATAAGATGCAGAAACTTTATGAAAGGAGTAGGCAGTGCTCAATGAATCATACCAGAGTATTGAAGGAAAGTTTTACCCTTTTTCTGACAACGTGGTCTCGTCCATTTTTGAAACATTACGATTTTTTCATTACTTTTTCGAGTTAACAACTAAACTATTGAATTGAACCTGTATTTTTTTGAGAAAAGCATCCCGTTGTCCAGATGTTCATTACAAAATTTACGCTATTTTCAAAATCGATATGAAAATTTCTTGAAAATAAAAAAAATATTGAGATTTGCCATCCACTTTTCAATAACTATTAATTAAATGTTAATTTAAAATCAATGTTAACTGTGGATGACTTGGATAAGGAATGGCATTTAATGATTCCTAGAGATACAACATAATGTGTAAACAGGAAGTTGTGAAGGAAGACAATTTCATTGGGCAAAATTTAAAGTGCTAAAACAAGTATTGTCAAATCTTGTAAAATATTTCTGGTGGCAATAATTCACATATTCATAAACTAACCAAACACAACTTTTAAAGGTGGTTGTAATGTTTCAATTGGCAAACATTTATTTATTGATAATCCACCTTTAATAATAAAAAAAAAAAACTTCTTTAAAAAAAGATTTCTATCATATTCATCTGTTTGCATATTTTAAACATGCCTTTAATAACATTTCAGTACTTATGGAAAGAGTTATTCCATTTCTTCCTTTGATATTAAAGGATATACCAATTTTTTTTGCAAAATTATAATTTGATAAATATAAATAAAAATTAATGCAGAAATTCCAATTTTGTCATTGTAAACCTTCTTAAATATGTGAAAGTAAATTATGAAGCTGTAAAGGATATATAACTAGTTTATTTTAAGTCAAACAACCGAAAGTGAGAAAAAAATATAAACCTACTGTGCTACATTTAGGGACGGGTGGTAATAAAATCAAATTATTTAAGTTATCTAGGCATTTTAATTTTTAAAGTTTAATTAATAATTGAAATGTCACTTATTTTCCTTTCAGTTAATGCACATGTATAAAAAATCAAACATGGTAGTTATAAATAAATGTAACACCAAGTCACAAACATGAAACTTAAGGTGAATCAATCTTAAATCGGGCGCTAATACCACAGCGCTATAAAAAAATCCTGGGGAGAACACTGGATTGTATTGCTTTCAGAGTTATATAATACACATTGCCTAAAAAAGGTCTAGCTAGGTCATTTTAAAACAAATGAGGCTATAATGATATAAAGTGACTTATAACTGCCAGCAGCCACATTATTTAGACTCTGATGGATAGTTATCAGTCTGTTATCTCATTGGCAATCATGTAACCACATCTCCTTATTTTAGTATGGGTTAATTATTTGAAATAAATGACTCACAAACATTAAATCATTTGAAAAAAGATAATTCTGCAATAATTTATGTTGTCATTTAAAAATTTCAGTTTATATATATAGATATCAACAATGAAATTTGGTTGTATAAATGGTGTCCCTATATTTGTAATTGTCAAACTAGTATAACAATACTATTGTCTAAATCTACAGAATTTGATCATCCTTAAAATAACAGAAATAACAATGTCACTAAGTCACTTATAACTTATCTCTTAAATAAGGACTATGTGGGGTATCAGAGCTTGCTTACTACAGGCTCTTCATCATCATTTTGTTAAATAATTCTACAAAGAAGGGGATAGTCTGTTAATGTATCCTTGACCAAGAATAATGAAATTGCAAGAAACAAATTCACATATAACTTTGAATATTGTATATCGTTCAGGTAGTCTTGAGCCATTTCTTTATACAAAAGAAACAACCAGTATATAAATATAGTCATGTTACACCACTGTCCCAGGTTAGGGGGAGGATTAGGATCCAGCTAACAAGATTAACCCCGCCACATTCTGTATGTATGTGCCTGTCCCAAGTCAGGAGCCTGTAATTCAGTGGTTGTCGTTTGTTGATGTGTTACATATTTGTTTTTTGTTCATTTTTATGCCCCATTTATTATGCCCCATTTATGGGCATTATGTTTTCTGGTCTGTGCGTCCGTCCATCCGTTTTTCCCGCTTCAGGTTAAAGTTTTTGTCGAGGTAGTTTTTGATGAAAGTCCAATCAACTTGAAGTCATGTTCCTAATCAACTTGAAACACGGTCCACTGAACATAGAAAATGACTGGGGCACACTGGGATTCTTGTTTTGTACATAAATTAGGCCGTTAGTTTTCATGTTTGAATTGTTTTACATTTGTCATTTCGGGGCCTTTTATAGCTGACTATGCGGTATGGGCTTTGCTCATTGTTGAAGGCCGTACGGTGACCTTTAGTTGTTAATTTCTGTGTCATTTGGTCTCTTGTGGAGAGTTGTCTCATTGGCAATCATACAACATCTTCTTTTTATATTCACTTCACACATATATATCCCAATATTAGAGACAATGACGTCATTTTTCCTCAGAGCTTTCAGCTCTTTGATTTTCGGAAATTACAGGCTTTGGACTTATTTCATAAAAATAACAGTTATACAGACTTTTTTTCTAAATGCCTTCACATTTTGAGCTGATTTTAGTACAAAAAAAAGTAAAATACCAAAAATACAGAATATTCAAAAAGGAAAGTCCTTTATCAAATGGAAAAATCAAAAGCTCAAACCCATCAAATGAATGGAAAACAGCTGTCATATTCCTGATTTGGTGCAGGCATTCCCTCAAGTAGAAAATGTTGGATTAAACCTAGTTTTATAGCTAGCTAAACCCCTCACTTGTATGACATTTACATAGAATTCCATTATATTGACAACAATGTATAAGCAAAACAAATAGACTTAATAGGTAAAATTGTCAAATATTAGGGTACAGCAGTCGAAATTGTGAAATAAATTTAATCACTATAAAAACAGATAACTATTTCAACAAAAATAAACAAAATGGCCTAAAGACACTGTATAAGCAAAAATGAAAGACAAGAATACAAAAAATGACCATAGCACAATAACACAATGGCAGGATGTATAAATAAAGAGCCACGTTTAAAGAATATTTTACCAACAATGGACTTAATAGTAAAGGTTAAAAATATACAAAGACAAATAAAAACACTATAACATATAGTATGTGAGTGTACTATGATGAGTTACAGGTCGAATTCATTTTTGGTTCTGCTCTGCTGATTTTTGCCGAAATAACTAGCTTTGGACTGAAAATTTCGTGAGAATAACAGTTATACAGACTTTTTTCTTAACACCTTCACAAATTTTTAGTATTTGAGTCTATTATGATGAGTTACAGATCATGTTAACGTTTGGTTCCACTCTGCTGATTTTTGCTGAAACGACAGGATATGGACTTAAGAATTTCCACTCCTCAAAATGGCTTCAAGCTTTTATTGCGAGGGGGGCCATTCATGTCATTTGGACATATCTAATATGTATTAATGATAATTATATTTTGTTGTTTTAGCAAACTGGGATGGATTTAATGACAAGCAGACTGGACTTTTATTTATCTCTATTACTGTTGGTACTGAAATCTGTGCAGAAACAATCCATGAACATTATGATCCACATTCTTTTTTGTTTGATATATCTCAGTGGACACATAGTGCTATGATAAGTCCTCTTCCAGCACCTTATACACAGCTACCAGGTATGTAAAGAGTTTGATACATCTCAGTGGACACATAGTGCTATGATAAGTCCTCTTCCAGCACCTTATACACAGCTACCAGGTATGTAAAGAGTTTGATATATCTCAGTGGACACATAGTGCTATGATAAGTCCTCTTCCAGCACCTTATACACAGCTACCAGGTATGTAAAGAGTTTGATATATCTCAGTGGACACATAGTGCTATGATAAGTCCTCTTCCAGCACCTTATACACAGCTACCAGGTATGTAAAGAGTTTGATATATCTCAGTGGACACATAGTGCTATGATAAGTCCTCTTCCAGCACCTTATGAGCAGCTCCCAGGTATGTGTAACATAATTTGCATAAATATTAAGATAATTTTCAACAAAATTGAATTATTTGTTGAAAAATATAAATGTCCTGCTTTGTGTCAATAATTTATGCTATCTCCGAATGCATATTTCTAACATCCAATACAGTAATATATGTTGTCAGTAACCACCTAGTTCTAGTGTGTAGCAGTTGGCCAGGATCTAAGTTAAGGTTGCACTATTATATACTAGTATGTGAATATGGGTTACTATAATTAAATTGTTCTGTTTAATAAAAGAATTTGAGTAAGCCACCAGGGCAATGAATGTACTCAGTTCTGAATGGACCTGAAAAATAGTGATTAAGACTTGTTATATTTTCAGATGACCAGTATTTCATTACAGTAAGAGCTGTAAATGGGGTGAAATATGGAGGTCCCTTTGCAACAACTGTGTGCCACACAACTCCGTTCATCGTTGATAATTCACCTCCAATTATATATGAGCTGTATAACATTCAGTATGATGAATTCCAATATAACCTTACTTACAGACACAATTCATCGTAAGTATTAAAAAGACCTTGTTGGTATAATGGTACCATACTGTCATGCTAGTATAGAGTAGACAGTGGGTTTTGATTGCAGCATGAGGAGACTGAAGTCTATATTTGTATTTGCTGCTTCAAAGAGAAGTAAAATTATGTTGATTCAGAATCAGAAAACGGTGACATGTCATCTTGGGTACTGTATCCTTGCAGATATGATTTCTGTCATGTTCCAGCAGGGTAATTTCATTTGACATTGAGATGTTATCATCCTGAATATGCATCGGTAGTTAAACACAGATGATTCATAATTATATGTTGCGTGATCAGATATTAAGATAAAAATGTTGTAGAATCGGGCCAAAATATAAAAAAATGTTGTGTTTAGGGTTTTTCTACCTACAATTTGTTTTTACTCTTCAAAATGCCTTCTCTAAAAATTTTATGGCCATTTTTTGTAGGTATCTTGACAAGGTTGTTGGTGATCCCCATATACTCATGGTAATGAGCCAAAACAAAATTGCTACCTACCTATCACCTACTTTATTTTTCTGAATGAGGAAACCCTAGGCTGTCATATTTTGAACACTTGCAAACAAAGTTTGTTGTTTTTTTTTGTTTTTTGTTTTCTTTTTTCAGGGTTGGAGGGTGTATGTATATGAATTGTTCTGTCTGTCAACGTGCCTAGTCAGCACATATTCACCTAAATGGCTGGAAAGATGTTGATGAAACTTCAAACAGTTGTAGAACACTATCTGAGAATGTGCATAAAGGAATAAAATCCCAAGTCTACATTTTCCAAGGGTGATAATTGAACATACTTAATTCAATATTGCAATAGGTGATAATAGTCTCTCGTCAGCGCAGCTCCTCTAAAACGACTTGATGGATCTTGATAAAACTTTACACATTTGTATATAACTTCCTAAAAAGTATATATTAATCTATATAATGTTTATGTTTTCAGTGATCCTGAATCAGGTATATTGTACAATGATTGCTGTCTTAGTCTTGTCCAAAGAGACTGTTATGTCTTAATCTTTATTTATGTTTATGTTTTCAGTGATCCTGAATCAGGTATATTGTATAATGATTGCTGCCTTGGACTAACCCAAAGAGACTGTTATGAACTTCCCTGGACGCGACTAGATTTCACTGATTTTGTTACGATAACTGTGTCCATTACAGCTGGTATACCAATATGGGTAAAAAACAAAGCTATTAATAATGGTAAGTGCTGCTAATTTAAAAGATACTGTAATCAGATTCTATTTTTATGCCCCACCTAGGGGCATTATGTTTTTTGGTCTGTGCGTCCGTTCGTTCGTCCGTCTGTCCCGCTTCAGGTTAAAATTTTGGGCAAGGTAGTTTTTGATGAAGTTGAAGTCCAATCAACTTGAAACTTAGTACACATGTTCCTTATGATATTATCTTTCTAATTTTAATGCCAAATTAGAATTTTGAACCCAATTTCACGGTCCACTGAACATAGAAAATAATAGTGCCCGCTTCAGGTTAAAGTTTTTGGTCAAGGTAGTTTTTGATGAAGTTGAAGTCCAATCTTCAAACTTAGTACACATGTTCCCTATGATATGATCTTTCTAATTTTTATGCCAAATTAGAGTTTTGACCCCAATTTCACGGTCCACTGAACACAGAAAATGATAGTGCGAGTGGTGCATCCATGTACTATGGACACATTCTTGTTAGGTAAGTGTTTCCATCATTACTTTCTTTAAGGGCATATACAGCAGTTTAAAGCCATTTTGAGATTTTCTTTATTTTATAATATTTAATAACCAGATATAAATATGATAAAAAGTTATCAAATAAAATACAAGTTGCTAGTTTGATAAGATATATTTCTGTTTATCCAAGTTTTGTACCAAGAAATTAAAGGCATATAATCAAACTAATTGATTGATGTAAATGATTTGCAAAAAGTAAAAAGTAACCATTTTTATCATCTAACAATAACTTTTCACATGTAATTTGTCCTTGTATTAAAATAAATCAATTTTGAGGTAAAGTCGACAGATCTTGTTATACAGTTCGTAAGAAATTATGATACTATTTTTTCAGTATCATATGCTTGTCGAAGATTATGAATAAAATTCAGTATGAACTGTGTATTGAAATCAGTTTTCAATATTTTTTTTGAATATATACAAAGGGAGACAATTTCATCCAAAAGTATGAAAAGTTAACACATAAAAGTTCACTTATCTATATATTATGCTTCTTTTTAATAACAAAATTCTGCTACAAAATGATCTACATTAGTATGTGACTTTTCAACTAAGTTTCATGTATATCTCTTTGAATACTTCAAAATAGTGTTTTAAATAACTGCTTTGAATTAGATATTTGTAAAAAAAAAATGTATGTTTTTTTTTTGTGATCAAGTCAAATTGACCGCTGCTAAAAGCATCCTCAGTGCTTTGATTTAAGAATGCTATATATTATTTTGAAATATTATAAATATCACAAAACAAAAAATACCTGTTTTTAAAGTAATAAGTATATGACATAGCTAAAAAAAATGTTCTAGATATTATCTCCCCTGAAAGTAATGGATTTTATTTTTACGCCTATAGTCTATGTAAGTTTATAGATTGGTTAAATACTCAAATAAGAAGCTCTGCTCAAACCTTGCATTATTTTAATTAAGAGAAGAAGAAAAAGAGCATCATAACAGGACACCAAATATTTGAAACATTTTCCTCTATGCTTTTCAAGGAAAAGGAATGGAGGGTTGTATGGACCTTATTTACCTTACTGATCCCCTATACAATTTTTAAGGAAATTTTAGTGTATTATAAAAATATAGTTAGAAAAGTCCTTATACGCCATGACCATTGTATAAAGAATAAAATGAGGTCCAAAATTTCAAACCCAAATACAACTTTTCCTAGAATAACCCTCAGTATAATTTGTATATGAAGTTTGATTTTGATTACAGTGGACCTGAGAACAATTAAAGCAGCTGACCAGCCAATCATTGTGGACCCAACCCCTCCAATTGCTGGCAAAGTTTATGATGGACAGACTTATGATGTTGATCTTTTGTTTACCAAAGAACAAGATGTGGTAAGCTATTCAGAATTGGTTTGTTTCTCTTAATATAAACGCAGTAAGATGAATGACCTCAATAATTCAAAATTGTTTGCAAAGTTGTTCTTCAAAGTATTAAAATATATATTTATTCTTATATTTTGCAATTATTATTCACTTAGTTAAAAGAAAATCGGTCACACCGAGGAATATTTGTAAAAGTTGGGTAACAAGGCATAAAATTTAGTCTCTGTTGGATAGTTGTCTCATTGGCAATCATACCACATCTCCTAATTTTTGTGTAAGATTACATTGTTATAGTTACCTTTTTTTTCAAAATTTTATAAAATACAGTCCATCTGGACTCTTTTATGTTTACAACCAAACAACTTTAAGTGTTAACCTGTTCACTTGGAAATGGCCAATTCTAGTTTAGCTTTTTGAAATGTTCTTTAAAAAACTATCAGGTGTTAAACCAAAATTGTTCATTTTAACGAGGTTACTATCAAAGAAATAGGCTGTTTTGCTAAGCTATGGCTCTAGGTAAATCTAGCAGACCAGTTGAAAGAAAATTAATTCACACCGGTATGAAAAAAAAAGTCTGAAATGATGAGTTGAAACAATCAATGCTTTTTTCTGCAAATTTGAATTAAGACTGTTATGCATATTTTTTTCAGATATGTGCCAACTGGCAAGGCTTCTATGATCCTGAATCTGGAATTTCATTCTACATGGTTAGTGTAGGCTCTGAACCATTAGAAAATGTTACGGACGTTTCTAACTTGACACAAGTAAGCAGTAAGTTACATGATGCCTGTGTTCTTCTGCAACAAGCTGCTTATCTTGAACATGGCAGGATTTACTATACAACAGTCTGGGCATTTAATGGAGCAGCCAGACAACTTAATATTTCAGCAATTTCAAATGGAGGTAAATTAAATTTATATACTTATACCAAATGTACAGGTACTAAAAGAGTACACAATACATGTATTTGAGGAAAAATTCAGAATGACTTCAGAAGCTTGTATAGATCATGTCAACTGGTTGAATCAGTCATAGATGTTGTTATTTTTGGGGACCTCTGTGGTTGAGTGATCTAAGTAGCTCATCTTCAGTAATCACCAGCATTAAACAACACAGAGGAAGTGATTTTGAACCCTTTTTGTGGCAAGGTGTGTTCGACTCCAATCTTAATTAACCAAGATAACCAGTTTTCCTTTCAAAGGACAATGGCTCTCTCTGGGGACTGTGGAATCCTACATCATTGAGAACTGGCTGCCGTGGTAGTCAAGAGTGCTAATAATGGTGATTAACACAAATCAATCATGATACTTTTGAAGGTGACAAAAAGGACTTGCTATCATTTGATTGTTAGTTTTTGTGCAATGATTTTGTTAAACCCACCTTTTCTAAAAAAAAAAAAAATCTGCAATTTTCTATACCTCATATTGCTATGATATTGCACAACTGTATGGATTGTAAGTTTTATCTTAAGATTTTGTCCCTACCCCCAATTAAAATTTTTTAAAAAGCAAAAAGAAAAGAAAAGGTAGTTTATCTCTACTTCAGATTGTCTGGATAATGGAAAACTGTTTTCAAAATGGTATTTAATTATTTCAGACAAGCAAAATAATAAGTATTAGAATGACTTTTCCAATGCATGTTCAATAATTCTATTACTAGTACTGGTTGATAAAACTCCATCTGTGCCTGGGGAAGTTATTGATGGGTTGCTGGATAATTTTATCGACTTGGATTACACATCAAGTCAGGCTAAGGTGGAAGCACAATGGAAGGATTACTATGACCCAGAGTCAACTATCAAACAGTATGATGTACAAGTGTCCAGTGCTCAGTAAGTGTGTTTATATATGATAATAAGATGTGGTATGATTGCCGTTGAGAATACTCTCCACCAGAGACCAAATGACGTAGAAGTTAACAACTATAGGTCACCATATGTTTTGTCTATTCTTTCAATTTCTTTGTAAATTCAATACTGAATGGTAATACTGAAATTTTCACTTTGCTTAGTTTTGAAAAAAAAGAAAGTTATATTTAATTAGGAAGTCCAACTACTTCATGTTTTTGACCTACTTACACGAAATTTTGTATTACATGTAGTAGGTTTAAAAATATATAAATGACCTTAAAGTAAAAACTTTCTTTCAGAAACATGTCTAATGACTTCACTGTGATTAGGGAATGGGTGACGTTCAGTAACGATTCCACCAGTGCTAGGTGGCTTAATTTCCACTTGGCACACAGAGTTAGAATAAAGATAGAACTAAAAACAACAAATGGAGCTTTGAATTTCATTGTAAATGAGACTGATACATATATTGTGGACTTAACTCCTCCAGCCCTGAGTTACCTTGGAGACGGATTGACACAGGGTGATGATATAGACTTCCAGGTAGGAGGTTATTTTTAGAAAGGGGGATTCCAGCTTGAAATTGAATCATATTGACATAAAAGATTATCAATCCTAAGAAGCAATTTTGGCAGATCATGACCTATATTAGAAAATGAAGGGGCTTATATAAAAATTTTCTGTTTACAATCTATTGAAACCTGAACTTTTCCCATATTTTTTGGAACAGAGAGCATCTATTTCTCATAAACACATTTTCGAGTTTATTAATTTTCTATATTGAAGCCATAAGGTGAAAATCAAGAAATCTAAGTCTCTGTCTTATGTTTAACATTTGAATATTCATTTCATGATTATATTACTTTAACTTTTGTAGTCTGATGCCACTTCCTTGAGTACAAACTTCAAATTTGAAGACAATGAATCTGGACTGGATTACTATAGAATACAGATTTTTGAAAAGTACCAGGGTAGCAAGAGACAACTTGTCCCAAGTAAGTTAATTGGTTCACATCTTCAAGGGCACAAAAAGAATTAGGCCAAAGTCAATACACCTTATTGCTAATTTAGTCCAATCTGGAAAAAAAAGTTACTTAGACATCTTTCTGTTTGTGTCACGTGTCGCAATAAACAAAGGTCATCAGTGATGAGCTGAGGGAAGGAAAAAAATTTTGCATTCATATAATGCTATGATGTCGTCGGTGTCGTCGTCCGAAGACACATTTGGTTTCTGGACAATAACTTTAGTTTAAGTGAATGGATCTCTCTGAAATTTTACCAGAAGGCTCAATACCACAAACGGTCTTCAAAAATCTTCAATTGAACAGTATTGCGCAATAGCAAGAAATCTTCAATTGAAAATAAATACAAATCTTTTAACCAATTTCAATGGGATTAATTTAAAGTCTTTAATTTTTGGGGGTTCTAACCTTGTATTTCTATTTTGGATATTGGGCCCCATTTTTAAATTGGTCTACATTGAGATCAAAAGGGTCCAAAATTAAATTTGTTTGATTTCATCAAAAACTGAATTATTGCGGCTGTATGATATGCTGAATCTTATTGTGCATTTAGATTTTTTATTTTGGCCCCCATTTTCAAATAAGTCCATATTAAGGTTTGAAGGGTCCAAAGTTAAACTTTGTTTGATTTCAACTAAAATGAAATTTTTGGTGTTTTTTTATATGCTGAATCTAACCATGTTGTTAGATTTTGGATATCAGACCATTCTAGGTAAATTAAATGTCCCATTTCAAATTTTTAAGATCTTTGACCACATTTATTTTGTGTCAGAAACCTATATTATGTCAAAAATTTGATCACAATCCAAATTTAGACAGTATCAAGCTTGAATATTGTGTCCAAACTTGCCCCGCCCCAACTGTTCAAGGTTCGACCTCTGCAGTCGTATCAGGCTGCGCTCAGCGAAGCATTTTATTAAAACATATATGGACTGTCCATTTACGAAAGTAATATGTATTTTTCTATTATTTTTTACTGTTGATATGATGATTGAAGCTATCTTCTAAAATTTGGACAAAGGTTTCCATTCATTAAATCACAGATGAGTTCGATAATCAGAAATTTTTTGAAAGGGGGACCCCTTTTTCTTTTTTTTTTTTGGAAGGAGACTTCTGAAAAAAATTTGTGTGAGAGTTCTTTCATTTTTGATGACTAAATGTATATGCTGCTTTTGTTTCAGTTATTAAAGGTAACTGGATGGATCTAGTTGGTGACCCAACAAGGACATCATACACTCACACAGGAATGTCCCTGAACCTTGGGGCTGCATACAGTATCAGAGTGGGATGCCTTAACAAAGCAGGACATATGTCAGTATTTGAAACTGATAGTGTTAGAGTGGATACTTCACCACCATCTGTAAGTTCATACTTTTTTAATGACAAGTTTACTAGAAAGTTGTGTCTTATTTTATATTTGAATCAAGAATGATTGCTTGTCCAAGCATCTAATATTTAACTATGTATTGATCTGGAAAAATTCAGAAAAGAAGAAAGTTTTCAAAAGATCTTTTTCATCACTAGAAAAAAGTGTTTGAAATAACTGCATGTACCTGTTTGTCATTTAAAATCGTGAAATCTAAACCGAGGAAAATTAACCACATTACAATTTAGTATTCTGCTTTTTTTACTATTGATATTTGATTATTCTTAATAGGTAAAGTGGTTGAGAGTAGGAACATTAATCTCTGGTCAAGAAGAGGAGGTTGGAGGATATGTGTATCAGGCAACTACAAAGGGATCAAGGCAGCCTGGTTGGCTGTTGACCCTGAGTCTGGAATTGTAGGGTATGAGGTTGCTGTCGGAACTTCACCTGGTAAATATTTTACATTAATTTTTTCTTGGAACTGATTTAATCTATTCAGATTGTTGAAATAGCTGGGTAAATTCTGTTTTGGTGTTGAAATTAAAATGACCAAGGATTAAAACATTGATTAGTTTTACTTGATAATTTTTTTTTTTTTTTCTTTGAAAAACTTGAGATTTATTCCTTTAGATTGACAGTTACTGTATCAATTGAATTTTTTGGTGTCCATAGAGAATTTTTCATCTTTTCTTTTGGGTACATGTTAACATGTGAAAGACATACTGTAGCTGAATTAGTTAACTAATATATGATATTTTTCATGCAAAATTGAAAAACTTTTAAAGACTGCTAAAAGTGTTACAATTTCTTTTCTTTTCAAAAATGCTAAGATGATGTATTAAAATGTTTCCACATATACAATATACACCTTTTGTCTCTTTATTAAAGGTGGGACAGACAAACTAGGATGGACATTGTATGGTGCAGAGAATGATGTGTATATACAAGGTCTTAGTCTGGATGTCACCAACCTGACTACCAAGGAGCCTGTGTATTATGTCAGTCTAAAGGCTGAGAATGGAGCACAATTACTCAGCTCGTTTATGACATCTACTCCTATTGTGGTTGTTGAAGAAGACAGAGCAGGTAATTTATGTAGTAAAATATTTGAAAAATGAGAGAAATTTGCAAATCATGATGTAAAATATAATCTAAGTTGATCTAAGTGGTCTTTCTTTATTAAATTTCCATTCAAAGGTTTCCATTCATTAAATCACAGATGAGTTCGATAATCAGAAATTTTTGAAAGGGGACCCTTTTTCTTTTTTTTTTTTGGAAGGAGACTTCTGAATAAAAATTTGTGTGAGAGTTCTTTCATTTTTGATGACTAAATGTATATGCTGTTTTTGTTTCAGTTATTAAAGGTAACTGGATGGATCTAGTTGGTGACCCAACAAGGACATCATACACTCACACAGGAATGTCCCTGAACCTTGGGGCTGCATACAGTATCAGAGTGGGATGCCTTAACAAAGCAGGACATATGTCAGTATTTGAAACTGATAGTGTTAGAGTGGATACTTCACCACCATCTGTAAGTTCATACTTTTTTAATGACAAGTTTACTAGAAAGTTGTGTCTTATTTTATATTTGAATCAAGAATGATTGCTTGTCCAAGCATCTAATATTTAACTATGTATTGATCTGGAAAAATTCAGAAAAGAAGAAAGTTTTCAAAAGATCTTTTTCATCACTAGAAAAAGTGTTTGAAATAACTGCATGTACCTGTTTGTCATTTAAAATCGTAAAATCTAAACCGAGGAAAATTAACCACATTACAATTTAGTATTCTGCTTTTTTTACTATTGATATTTGATTATTCTTAATAGGTAAAGTGGTTGAGAGTAGGAACATTAATCTCTGGTCAAGAAGAGGAGGTTGGAGGATATGTGTATCAGGCAACTACAAAAGGGATCAAGGCAGCCTGGTTGGCTGTTGACCCTGAGTCTGGAATTGTAGGGTATGAGGTTGCTGTCGGAACTTCACCTGGTAAATATTTTTACATTAATTTTTTTCTTGGAACTGATTTAATCTATTCAGATTGTTGAAATAGCTGGGTAAATTCTGTTTTGTTGTTGAAATTAAAATGACCAAGGATTAAAACATTGATTAGTTTTACTTGATAATTTTATTTTTTTTTCTTTGAAAAACTTGAGATTTATTCCTTTAGATTGACAGTTACTGTATCAATTGAATTTTTTGGTGTCCATAGAGAATTTTTCATCTTTTCTTTTGGGTACATGTTAACATGTGAAAGACATACTGTAGCTGAATCAGTTAACTAATATATGATATTTTTCATGCAAAATTGAAAAACTTTTTAAAGACTGCTAAAAGTGTTACAATTTCTTTTCTTTTCCAAAAAATGCTAAGATGATGTATTAAAATGTTTCCACATATACAATATACACCTTTTGTCTCTTTATTAAAGGTGGGACAGACAAACTAGGATGGACATTGTATGGTGCAGAGAATGATGTGTATATACAAGGTCTTAGTCTGGATGTCACCAACCTGACTACCAAGGAGCCTGTGTATTATGTCAGTCTAAAGGCCGAGAATGGAGCACAATTACTCAGCTCGTTTATGACATCTACTCCTATTGTGGTTGTTGAAGAAGACAGAGCAGGTAATTTATGTAGTAAAATATTTGAAAAATGAGAGAAATTTGCAAATCATGATGTAAAATATAATCTAAGTTGATCTAAGTGGTCTTTCTTTATTAAATTTCCATTGGCTAAAAAAAAATAATACTTAATAAAAGTATAACAGGAAAATTCAATGGTATAACTACAGGTGAAATATGCAGCAGGTTTGACTGTATATTATGAATTATTGAGAAAAAATATTCAGTTCTTTAATTTCATAAAAATATGGTTAATTAGTATTACACATATTGCCAATGAGACAACTATCCACAGGAGTACATGTGACGCACATGTAAGCAATAAGAAGTCACTGTCCAGCCTTTAACCCATACCTTATAGTAACCTTTAATGCATTGTTGACATTAATGCAAAAGTAGAGTTTTGATCATCGCATATAAAAATAACAGTATGACTTGAGGTAGGGATTTATCAAAATTGTTGTACATATATATAGGTCTTGTTGTCGACGGAGCTGATGGAACAGATGAAAACACTTCAGAATTAGGCGTGGATGTAGACTACACAGTTGATACCACCACAGTAACTGTAACGTTTGATGGATTTGAAAGTCACCTTCATGGTGTGATGATGTATGAATGGGCTGTAGGTACCTCACCAGGTGGAGAAGATGTACAGCCATTCATGAGTGAGGGTATTATACATTCAGAGGAAGAAAATGTAGCAGGAGACGGTAAGTGTTGTCAGCTTAGTTTTAGAATCATATTCATCTCCCATCGTCAGTACCAGGTACACTTCTTAATATATGGAAAGGTCATTTATTGTTTGTCTGCATCTTGATCCAGGAATAGATAAAGCTGAAAAAAGCAAAAGTTTTGGTTTCTTGTCTATAAATTGATGAAGTCTCCAATAAATATAGTTTGATGTTGAAAATGTTGTTAGTGACCAATAAGCACACATTAAGATTTATTATGACCAATTTCACTTTTGTAGTTTAAAAAAGTATCAACATACAATACAAAAAAAGCGATTTTTCTTGACCAGATATCTTATTTAATTATTTAGAGGGAATATCTTCTGTGAAGCCCTAATAACAATTATAGTATGATGGAGTGTTGGAATTTCAGCATTAATTACCATTCTGATCTTCATTTTTGTTCACTGAGTGTAAGGACTCATATCTCAAGTTAACCAATCAAATTGCAGGATTAGATGATATATTTCACTCCAGTATTATGTTAGAACTTCAAAGGTTCAAATGTGAACAAATTTTTTGAAAATATTATATTCATTCTCTTTTCTGACTTATAGGAGTAACAAGTTCTGGACACGCCCATGCCACACTACCATTGAAGCCTGAGACCTTGTATTACGCCTCTGTCAGGGGAATCACTAATGGTGGAAATGTTGTGCAGTCATCTTCTGATGGTTTTACAGTTGATGTTTCACCACCTTTGATCATTATTGACAGGTAAGGAAAATAAGTTAGTGTAGTATTTATTTGTTATTGTAGCAAGTTCTATTGGAAAAGTTACAATATGAAAAATGTATATAGACATTGGTAACAGTATTTGTGAGATAGCTTTTAAAAATGATATACTGTTAAAACATGTATTGTCAAATTAGAGAATCATTCTATTATTACAGTGTAAGATCTTAACATATCCCATTAAGGATCATGATTAGATGACCTTGTATGCAAATTTTCAATCAACTAATCATTTTGAGTGACAAACTGGTACTTTGATTACAAATCTTTACCCAAAACATAAATTGACAGGATTAATAAAATTTGTATGCCCCCCATCATGATTCAGGGGCATAAAGTTTTACCATTGTCTGTCTGTACCTCCGTATGTCCCAAAATTAAAACATTACAAAAATTAATTGAAAATGAAATATTGACAACAAGTAATTGTATTTTAATAGGTTAACAGACAAGATCCCATCAGATCAGGACATCACTAGTGGTAATTCTTTGTACCAGACAACAACTGACTCACTGACTGCCCAGTGGACATACAACGACACAGAGAGTGGTATAGAACGAGGATGGTATTCAGTAGGAACCTATCCATTTGCTCAGGACATTGCCTCAAGGTCGGAGGTAGAGATCTCATCCATGGATTTCAGTACTTTACCATTGGCTTATGTTACTGCTGTTGATACAGGTATGTTGGACACAAAATAGTGACGTGAAGTTACGCGACCCATGGCTATTCAAAATTTGCCTCATGAATCATTTATGAAAGATTGTTTGTAAATTTTGATAATCATTGTTTCAAGATTCAGTTCGTACAGTTTGTAACTAGTAAAAAAATAAAAAGTAAAATTACTACCTTACCTTTCAAATGACATTTTTACAATAAATATGTAAAAAAAATTATAAGCTGCACTTCACTAAATACTTCAAGTGGAACTTGAATCTAATATGATTGTAACTATGCTTAGATATTCACTATGCACTACTAATATTGATGACTTGACTCTGGTTCTTCAACTGCACTTAAGTAAAATTCCTAAAACAGTTGAACAGTTTTATTTGACGAAACAAATTTGTTTGGGTCAGAGTTTTGAATTAACTGAAATAGTTGAAAAGAAAGACATACAATCTAGTCACTGTACACTGAAACTGTTTTTATTTTAAACAATACAAAACATATTTGTTACGTATCAAAACATCATTTTCAATGTAATGTTTGTATTATACATATTACCAAATTACCAATCATTTCACATACAGTGCTCATACAAGGGAGATAATAAAAACTTCAGAAAAGCTTGTTTTTTTATAACAAATTATGTTCATAATGAAATAGAACAACCAGTACCCTAGAGTTCAGAGTACCAACTTTATATGTTTTAGGAAAGCCAAACATTATCAGCATCTGGGCAGAGAACAAAGCTGGACTAGTATCTGAAGTAGCTACAGGATCAGTCATCATTGACAAAACTCCACCAGGAGAAGGCTTTGTCTCCTGTCCTGATTATGTTGGGGTGAGTATATCATTGACAAAACTCCACCAGGGGAAGGTTTTGTCTCCTGTCCTGATTATGTTGGGGTGAGTATATCATTGACAAAACTCCACCAGGGGAAGGCTTTGTCTCCTGTCCTGATTATGTTGGGTGAGTATATCATTGACAAAACTCCACCAGGGGAAGGCTTTGTCTCCTGTTCTGATTATGTTTTGGGTGAGTATCACCAGGAGAAGGCTTTGTCTCCTGTCCTGATTATGTTGGGGTAAGTATATCATTGAAAAAACTCCACCAGGAGAAGGCTTTGTCTCCTGTCCTGATTATGTTGGGGTAAGTATATCATTGAAAAAATCCACCAGGGGAAGGCTTTGTCTCCTGTCCTGATTATGTTGGGTGAGTATATCATTGACAAAACTCCACCAGGGAAAGGATTTGTCTCCTGTCCTGATTATGTTGGAGTGAGTATATCATTGACAAAACTCCACCAGGGAAGGCTTTGTCTCCTGTCCTGGTTATGTTGGAGTGAGTATATCATTGACAAAACTCCACCAGGGGAAGGCTTTGTCTCCTGTTCTGATTATGTTGGGGTGAGTATATCATTGACAAAACTCCACCAGGGGAAGGATTTGTCTCCTGTCTTGATTATGTTGGGGTGAGTATATCATTGACAAAACTCCACCAGGGGAAGGCTTTGTCTCCTGTCCTGATTATGTTGGGGTAAGTATATCATTGAAAAACTCAACCAGGAGAAGGTTTTGTCTCCTGTCCTGGTTATGTTGGGGTGAGTTTAACTCTGGTCTTATTATTGACAAAACTCAACCAGGAGAAGGCTTTGTCTCCTGTCCTGATTATGTTGGGGTGAGTTTAACGCTGGTCTTATTATTGACAAAACTCCCCCAATAGAAGGCTTTGTCTCCTGTCCTGATTATTTTGGGGTTAGTTTATCATTGACAAAACTTCCCCAGGAGGAGGCTTTGTCTCCTGTCCTGATTTTATTTGGGTGAGTATAACTCTAGTTTGATTAATGACAAATCTCCACCATGGGAAGGCTTTGTCTCATGTCCTGATTATATCAAGGTGAGTATCACTAGGGGAAGGCTTTTGTCTCCAGTCCTAATTATGTTTGGGGGGAGTATCACCAGTGAAAGACTTTGTCTCCTGTCCTGATTATGTTGAGGTAAGTATCCCCAGGGGAAGGCTTTGTCTCCTGTCCTGTTTATGTTGGAGTAAGTATAAATCTAGTTCTAATATTGACAAATCCCCACCAGGAGAAGGCTTTGTCTCTTGTCCTAATTATGTTGGGGGTGAGTATCACCAGGGGAAGGCTTTGTCTCCTGTCCTGATTATGTTGGAGTGAGTATCACCAGTGGAAGGCTTTGTCTCCTATCCTGTTTATGTTGGAATAAGTATAACTCTAGTTCTAATATTGACAAATCCCCACCAGGAGAAGGCTTTGTCTCTTGTCTTGTTTATGTTGAAGTAAGTATATCTCTAGTTTTATTATTGACAAATCTCCACCAGGAAAAGGCTTTGTCTCTTGTCCTAATTATGTTTGGGGTGAGTATCACCAGGGGAAGGTTTTGTCTCCTGTCCTGATTATGTTGAGGTAAGTATCAACGGGGGAAGGCTTTGTCTCCTGTCCTGATTATATTGAGGTGAGTATCGCCAGAGGAAGGCTTTGTCTTCTGTCCTGTTTATTTTGAGGTGAGTATCACATGGGGAAGGCTTTGTCTCCTGTCCTAATTATGTTAAAGTGAGTATCACCAGGGGAAGGCTTTGACTCCTGTCCGACTCCTGATTATGTTTGGGTTAGTACAACTCTAGTTATATAATTATTTCGACACTCCATCAGGGGAAGTCTTTTTCTCCTTTGTGATTATATTGTAAATTGCTTTTACAATGCTCACCAATTAAGATTGCAACCAATTCATGAGAATGCAACTTCTATGACTGCGGTAAAATAAGCATTGATATGAATATAACCCCTTGGAAAGATCCCACATGTAATTTTGAATATACATTTAATAAGACAGTATCCCAACAACACAATAAAAACAAAAGATAATAAATTTATTTTTATGTTTCAGACAAAGTGGACTCATATATAAGGGGGAGACTAACTAAAAAATGTACTAATATTTGTGTTTATCTTTGTTGTTTATAGTTGAATGCTCCTATACTGTGTACATGGCATGGCTTCCTGGACAAACAGAGTCCTATACAGAAATACATCATAACAATGGGAAGTCAACAAGGATCAAATAATATCTTCAATGGAACAGAGGTCCCAGGATTCATAAGTCAATATTCAATCCAAGGTGAGTTCTAATCCAATAACATTGGGAAGTTGACAAGAATCAAATAATATATTCAAGTTGACCTTTGATAAATTTTGTTATTCTTTTTAGGTCCCTTTAAGTCATATATGTCGTCATGCATGCAGTTATTTATAAATCCATTGCAATCAAAATATTTTGTTTGAGCGTTTCTGATAAGGTAAATCCTGAAAAGTGCTTCAGACACACAAAATTTACAAAGTAATAATAAATGAGAAATTCTTGTTATTGTTTAGGTCTTGGTGACCAGTTACATCATGGTGATAAATACTATGTGACAGTGACTGCAGTTAACTATGTTGACATGGAGTCCTATGGTTTCTCTTCTGAGATTGGTATTGACTCAACACCACCAACGTACGGTAAAGTGATTGACTTACACACTACATACAGGGTAGATGTCACAGACACTGAGATGACGTTAGCCATGAATGCCAAGAAATGTGACACAGATGATGGTAAGAACATATTACGGCGATAAATATTATAATGTTTACAATTTAAGGCTGAATATTTTATGTGGTTTTTTACATGGTTGATTGACTTAGATTTTGGGTTTACTCAAGGTTTTGTTTTAAAAGTACATTTATACACTACAGTTTTTGTCTTGTTGTCATCTGATATTTTATGTCTTAAATAAATTTTCTACAATTATAAGTTAAGGTTGTATTAGGGGACTGAAATTCAAGCTGTCCATTTTGGATCTCAAATGATAAATATGAATTAATTAAAATTTGCAGAATGTGATTTGCTGGATGCCACTTGTTCAGAGTCTATGACTTCAGTGTCAGCCACGTGGCAAGCATTCCAAGATCCAGAATCTGGTGTACTAAGGTCAGTTGAAAATAAGAAAAAAATTATTGCAAATAAAAAAATAAAAATAGTCTATAAGAGTTGTAAATGAACTAAACAGAAACAATCAAAGATCTGCCATCCACACCAAATTCTCTATATAATTAAAAAAACATTCAGATATGACATAATACAACTTTTGACTAGATTCTGACACGGGTTAGACACAGGAATGTTTGAAAGTATTAAACTAGTATATTCTTTTGATACTATAACCCTTACCATTTTAATCTTGATCAGTGGACTCACAAAACATACATTAAAGAATATACAATAATAATCAGTACAGAAAAAACACAAAACAAATAAACAATATACTGTATTCAAAAATGCTTGCAGTAATTAAAAGCAAGCTCAAAGTTCTTAACCTAATGAAGACAGTATACAATATAAATTTGGTTGCTATATTTCATAGAAGATTTCATACAACAATATTTTCAACAGTGCAGGAAGACATTCTCATTCCTAGAACAAACTTTACAGAAAAACATATGACATTTGCTTAAAACTATGGATTAGGGAATTAATTTTTATCCCCAAAAAATCAAAATGCAATGATAGAACAACAACAGTTTATCATATCATTTTAAATTGTACACCAAAATAAAAATATCATCTTGTCATTGGTCAAATGTCTATGCTTAGGGTTTTGCTTGCCAGTTAAAATGTTTTGGTGCAACACTTTTGTAAATATTACCCAAAATGCCTTATTTTCTGAAACATGTATTATGCATCATGTCTTTGTTATACATCATAGGTACCAGATAGCTCTTGGAACAACACCTGGTGGTGGACAAATCAGGCCTTTCTTCGACATAGATTTAGAAGATGGTGTCAGATACTATACAATTGGTGGTCTCAATCTTCTAGGATATAAAGTGGTAAGTTTGAAATTATTTTTAAGTCTTAAACTATAAGTTAAAACTTATTACATGTGCATGGTGTCTTTTTTTATTTATGTAATGGAGTGTAAATAGAGGATTAAAAAGTAATTGCCTCATGTTGTAAGGAGAAAAGATCATATTTCATTTCAAATCTTTAGTCTCAAATCACTTTCAAAATTTAAATACTTCTGAGTGGTGGGTGCAAGCCAACAATTCTGAGACTTTGGGATACTCAACTGTTAACTCTCATATTAATAGTTTAAAGTTGTGAAGGCAAAGAAAAAAGAACTTTCCTGTCTCACCTAAAATATTTTAAACAAAGTAATGACATTATTGTTATTTATCTAATTGTATCAATTATTTTGTAAATGATATATTTTAGGTTTATGTTTCTGTGAAAGGAATCAATGGAGCTGATCTGACAAGTGTTGCGACATCCAATGGACTCTATATGTCATACCTCAGTCAGGGAATGAACCCTCTCAGTCATGTAGGGGTTGCTGATGTATTAGAGAATTCTATTGGAGATGTGTAAGTAGATACAGTCTGTCTTGTTAGAGTTTTAACTATATACAAGTCATACCTCAGTCATGTAGGGGTTGCTGATGTATTAGAGAACTCTATAGATGTGCAAGTAGATATGGCCTGTCTTGTTAGAGATTTAACTCTGCAAGTCATCTGTCAGTCCGGGAATAACCCCTCTCAGTCATATAAGGGTCGCTGATATATTAGAAATTTTGACAGAGAATACCATTAATTTTGTTAAAAGATATAGTCTCTCTTGTAGAGTTTTAACGGGAATGACACCAAACACATTTTCTGAGTTTGCACTATATAGTGTATGTCATTTCAATAATTTAGGCATACAGAAAAAAAAAATATGAAAGTTACCATTAAATAAAATATGCCATTTTAAGTGTTTTTTCATGACAAATTTGGCCCGATTATTGAGTTCAATGTTTCAGGATAAAATGTGTTTTAAGTTGATGAAAAGACATGTGAGAAAGTTAAATAAAACTATTTTTGCCAAAGTTATATTTTCAAGCATTGATTTTACATCCCAAGTAGGTTAAAATAGAGATTTTGCAACATTAGACAAAATCGTCCGGATTTCAACCAAATTAAGACCTAGGAAACATAGAGCGCAGGCGTCAACAAACAAAATATTCAAGTCAGATATGTAAAATTTCATAACAAACATTAGGCTAAAATTTCTTTGTTGTCGACGCATGCGCTCTATGTTTCCTCTCCAAAAAATCAATGTAAATTTACCCGTTTTCATCGAATTTTCGCGGAAAATCAAAATGAGTGCTATTTGTGACGTCATGAATAGAACGCAAAAACATAAATTTTCAACAAAAAGACGTTTTTCCAATCTAGTCATTATATTACCTATGATTCCTTGTGACATTGGTCAATAAATCCTAATTTCAAATTTCAGCTAGAATTAGGGGCCATTTTAGGGCCTTATCGAACCTACTCCTTTTAGATTTTTGTCAATATTTCTGTAACATATCTTTTGTATAGTCAGTTCCAGTCAGATGACCACACTTACAGAGCATCATGGGATATGTCAGGTGACCCATGTCCAGTCAGTAACTATGAATGGAAGATCCAAAGGCTTGATGGTCTTGTTGTTCAAGACTGGCTGCAAATGAATTGTAAGTTTGGTTTTTTTTTTTAAGCTCCCCAGTGACCCAAAGGGTCAGTGTGATCTTTTCTCATCACTGTCTGTTATGTTTCATTGTCTTCAGTTGTCAGTTAACCTTTACAAAAATCTTCGCTTTTGACACTACTGGTCCAGTTGGAACTAAACTTTGGTCTGGACCTATGCAATGATGATTTGAACTACAGATCTGCTTGGCTGTCACTTCTTGGTTGATGTAACTTTGATTTTATTTTGATCACTGAACATGAAATTTTTTGTCAATGTCTAATAAAATATGGGGTCAACTTTTCACCACATTGTATGTACATCTTTTGTTTTTTTCTCTCTCACTAATTTTTAAGTCCATATTTACAAGGCAATGTATGTAATAGTTATTAACTTTTGACATATCAGTTCCAGTTGACATTAGTATAGATCACATGACCTATATAATTCACTTCTTTTATTTTTAAGTGAACACTGATGGCATGACAGATGGATTGGGATTGGAAAATGGAAAAATGTACTACTCTCTAGTGAAAGTTACCAATAAATTGAACTACACTTACATTCTAAGATCAGATGGTGTCACTATTGAGAAAAATCCACTATTACCAGGAAAGGTGTTTGATGGCGATGTTAGAGGCTACGATATTAACTACTTACCATCCAATAAAATTATCTATGCAAACTGGGATGGATTTGGTTTACCTGCTGATGCCATTGCACAAGTGGATGTGTTATCAGGTATTGCTTTAATTTGTTGTATTTTGTGGAATAGTAAATGTTCTTTTCTGAAAGATTCAAGCAAAATGAATTAATGTATTAAATAAAATGCAATGATTTTGTTTTTTTTACTAGTAATAGGATATAACAAAACCACACAACTTTAAATATAGAGGAAACAAACAGTTCATTTTTACAAAAGTTGATATGGTCAGGACACTGATTGAATCCACTTTATAGATTTCTACATCAGTGTTAAACAAGTATGTTAGATTTAATAAAACTAGAACCTTAAATGACAGCAGTCAATTCCTGGGACCTTTTCAACTTGCTGTACGGTATGGGTTTTGCTCACTGTTGAAGGCTGTATGATGACCTGTAATTGTTCACATCGTTGTTCTTTGGCCATTAATTGATAGTCATCTCATATTTCCAATCATACCACGTCTCCTTAATTTTATTGTCTCGTCTTGATGGAGTCAAAAGCGAGACATAGGTATGTTGTTTCCGGCGTCGGCAGCGGCGTCAACAATGTATTAGTTTGTGATTAGGTCTAGTTCATGGTGAACCACTAGTGGTAGGTCAATGATATTTGGTATGCAGTTGTATAAGCATTGGCATATCTCATTTCCATGGAGATTATTTGGCCACACCCTCATTCATGGTCTATTGACTTTGAAACTTTGTTTAGTTTACATGTATTAGTTTGTGATTAGATCAGTTTATGGGGTACCACTAGTGGTAGGTCAATGATATTTGGTATGCAGTTGTATAAGCATTGGCATATCTCATTTCCATGGATATTATTTGGCCCCACCCCCTCATTCATGGTCTATTGACTTTGAAACTTTTGCTTAGTTTTCATGTATTAGTTTGTGATTAGGTCAGTTTAAGGGGAACCGTTAGTGGTAGGTCAATGATAATTGGTATGCAGTTGTATAAGCATTAGCACATCTCATTTCCGTGGAGAATATTTGGTCCTTACCCCTCAGTCATGGTCTATTGACTTTGAAACTTTTGCTTAGTTTACATGTATAAGTTTATAATTAGGTCAGTTTAAGATGATAGGGGTGCCACTGGGATTCTGTTACTCCACCCTTTTCATATAATTTAGATTTTAAAAATGTATACCTTTTCATATATTGCATAGGAAAAATAGTAACCTTTTCCCATATTGTTTGAGTTTCATGTGGTGTTTAATGTAAGATGTATTGAAAAACTTTATCATTGGATATGGACGAAAGAAGAAAAGAAAAACAAATAATTGAGACATTTCTTCCATAACATAATGGAAGAATTTAACTTATTGAAAATTTTGTAGGAAACCCTGGAATGCAAGTAGACGAGGCACAGTTGGAGGCACAAAATCCTAACCAGGAAGTCGTTTACTATGAGGTTGCTGTGGGAACAGACAGAAGATTCCCCAAGACCAGGGATGATGTTGTTCCATTTACAAATGTATTCCTAAACAAAACTGTCATTTTCTATGACCTTGAGTTGACCCCATTAACTGGTATCTACTACTTTACAGTCAAGGCATACAGTGCCTCATACTCTATAGCAACTGTCACTTCAAATGGTTTCCAGGTTGGATTTGATGGAGGAGTTACAGGTAAGTGTATACCTTGATCAAGAGTACATAATTCCAAGGGGTGAATCAAGGATTTTTGAAAGGGGGTGTAATTCCAGAAAATCGAATAAATACTGCAGAGTGTTGGGAGGCCAAAAAAATTTCAAAAATTTGTATGCTAAAAAGTTATATATATTTTCCAGCCTGTACACACAAGCCCTGAATCCGCCACTGATTCCATAATGACATTAGACCAGAAAATATTTATGAAATTAACATTCTGTGATCGTATTGTTTCCACTTGATTGTATTGTTATCAAATAAAGTATGAAAATCAGAATTTGTTGTAAATTATTATGAAATATATCATTACTCATGTTGAATTTTGTTTGTATTATATTACAGCTGGGATTATTGTGATGGAGAGATACATTCCAACATACACCTATTTAGATATTCAGTTTGAAGGATTTAGTTCCAAGTTAGATATCTTGATGTACTATGTAGCTTTGTCAAACAACTCTGATGCCAATAATACTAACTGTAAAGCATATGTAAGTTATTCATTATTATCTCATTTATAATGGAAAAGAAATGAAATACCGGGATATATCCAAATGAGACACAGACCCAATGTTACACATGTCAACATTCATTCTTACGAAGAGACAAGTTTTCATACAATATGTTTAGCTCTTAAGCTCCAGCAGGGCTTTATTTCATCTTTTGTTTAGTTCAAAATGTTTGCCTTTACTAGGAAAACAGATGGGAGAGAGTTTGAGAAACAATGCATACAATTTTTGCAAGTGAATTAGGTTATCCCAAAATTTTAGATTTTTATCAAATCTCGGTACTGACTAATGATGTTTAGTGAGAGTAGCAGAAAATTATTTGTGATATAATTATACTCTCTATATGTATGCCACGAAGTTCATTCCTTATCAATATAAAAACAAGGAGATGTGGTATGATTGCCAATGAGGAATCCTTTATTTTAAACATTAAGCATGATCTTTTTATCTCATCCTTTTTTAAGGCATGATTTTTTAATATCTTCCATTTTGCACAGATTGATGGTGGTTCAGCTACAGCTGAAGAGAAGAAACAATTATTTACAGATTATGATGTCACTAATATCAACAAGTACACGGTTACCACAATGACAGGACTCAATCTGACACAAGGAGCTACCTATTATGTGTATGCTATGGGTAAGTCTTGACTAGTGTTTCCAGCAGTATTGTCAATTGTTTAAGTTTGTGATTACATCTTACAGGCAAGACATATTTATGTGTCAACAGTTTATTTCAAACTCCACCACTATTTTCTCTTAAATAGGTACTGATAAATCTGGAGCTTGCGGTATGGTCATGCATGAATTCACTGTTGACACCACGCAGCCAGACAGGGGCAGGATAAAAACTGGACCCTATTATGATATGGTTTGTACTTTTACGGTTATGCTTATATTAAAGAAACAAGAATGTATATGAACATTCATTTTTATATGAGATTTCCAAATTAATTGTGACTTGTAAGATGACCTTTCTTAATTTGGAGATAATACTAGTCATTACCTTGGAAGTAAGCCGTGCAGCATAAAACTTTACAAACCAAACTGCTCTGTTCAAAAATTGGTTTTAGATTTACTGTAAACCAACTAATTTTCACAAGCATTTTATTTTCACGACTTTCATGAGTAGAAAAATAAAGCAAATATAAATTGTCCAAATATTTTATACTTTGATCTTTCCTTATTTAACTATATCAGATGAATTTGAAAATTGAGAAATTTAATCGCCGCCAAAGGGGCTAGAAAGGGTTAAGCACGAAAATAAGTAGATTTACAGTACTTTTAGATGTGTCCTGTTGTATAACATAACAGGACTGAATATTGTAATGACAAGAAGAACAATGTAATAAATAAACACGACTGATTCTATAGTAAACCCTTCTATTTCAAGGATCATATATTCAACGAAAGATGTAAGGCTCATCAATTTGAAAATCCATTAAAATAAAACTAAGGTGGATTTTAAAAAAATATTGTGCAGAGAACATGCATGGACTTATACATTGCACTAAAGAAACTTGTACTTTTTATTCCATTTGTTTAGTTAAAAATATATTTCTTTTAAAAAAAAAATGACATAGTGTTCTAGATTATATCAGACCTTTGGAAGAATGCTAGTTTTTGGGTAAAGATTTCATGAAATGCAATCAAAACCCTATGGGACTGACTTGATATCAAAATCTTCCAAGGTTTATCACTACCTTTGATATACAAAAATATAGTGCATTTATCATAACATTCTATACATTCTATCCATGAACATTTCCAAAATTTATTAATGAAATATTTGCTCAGATATTAAAGTCACAAAATGATGTTATACTTATCAGGAAAATTACTTTTGCAAGGAGCAGGAATCTAATATCTGTTCTAAAAATATCAATGATGTCATTGTTAAAGTCATCTTTAAAAATTGAAGTTATCTTCCTTTGTCCAGAACTACAACCAATGCATTATATAATGCAATATTTGGTTTTACTTCCCACTGTCAAATTAAAGCAATATTTACCCTTCAGTGCTTACAAGCACTTTGATTTCACCATAATACATATTCCGTCATTCTGATATGCTCAGTGAAACTAATTTTAATACAAATTCATTGAACTCTTTCTGAATAAAAGCGTTTTATTTACATTTCAGCCTGTGACTTACAATCGAGCCAATACCTCAGTATATGTATATTGGGAGGGATATGGTGATGATGTTTCTGATATAGCCACATATGAAGTATCTATCTGGAGAAATAAATCATGTTCAGTAGATGCTGAGTCTGAAATGGTTGTTAGCTGGATAACCTTGTCAAATAATTATACAGATTATAGTTTCATAGATCTATCTCTTAATGTAAGTTTTTTTATGTACTATGAAACATTGTAATGACGGTTTGATTCATAGAAATATGATAATAAATTCAAACTTAAATAAAATATTTTACAGTTTTATTAGTTGAGCATGGGAGCACATAGGTCTATGATTCACTGTAGGATGAGTTATCCGCAAACACTATGCACCTCTTATGCAAGTATATACTAAAAAAATGACAAAGTTCAGCTATATCTCAAAAGAGCAAATATTAAAAAAAAATTAAAACCCTGACCACATGCACACACACTTTCAATATATGTACAAACAGTCATCAAGGTGAAAACGTCCTAGCATTTAAACTGTGGGAGGAGTTATCAGGAAATGCTATGCACCTCTTATGCAAGTAAATACTAAAAAAAATGACACAGTTCAACTATCTCCCAAAACAGCAAATATCAATAAATATCAAAACCCTGACTACATGCGCACCTTCAATATTTATACAAACTGCCAGCAAAGTGAAAACTTCCTAGCATTCAAACTGTAGGAGGAGTTATGTGGAATAACTATATACCCATAATGGGACAGATGGACAGGGGTAAAACAATATCCCCCTAACTTTCAGTTGTGGTGACATGAAAATTAAATTTGACAGATGACAACCGATGATAACTTCTGCATTACAGGGTCCTTACTTGGATCATGATCTTAAAGAATGTGGTGGCTTTAAACATGTGTGAACGATAAACCCTCCCCTTTTCTGGGACAATGGTGTACTGACTCAACTTAAGATCAGTTAGAATGTACTTGACTCTTTAGATTGTCACATTTCACAGAAAACCAATTCACAAACAAAAAAGAGACACAAAGTACCTATCAAGAGTACTCAACAGTAAAACATAAGGAGATGAGGTATGATTAACAATGAGATAACTATCCACCAGAGTTCAAATGACATGGTCATAAGCAATTATTACAGCCTTCAGCATTGAGAAAAATGCAAGATGTTTATTCAACTATAAAAGATCCTGACATGAAGATGTGAAAAAATTAGACCTGAAAAACTAATGGAGATACCTAAATGACAAGCCAATTAATAGATAAATCTTTTTTCCAAAGCCCTTTTTCAGTGATTTTGTTTTCTCTTGATTTTGCAAAAGTTGTGGACAAAATTGCCTGAAAATATCTGTTTTCTGCACTTCAATGTCTAAATCAAAATTTAATTATGGAAATATTTGTAATTATTCAAGAGAGGCAAAAGATACCAAAGAGACATAATAACTCAGAAGTTGAAAAAAAAACTGACAATGCCATGGCAAAACAAGTAAAAAGACCAGAAGACAAACAACAGCACAGAAACACAACATAGAAAACTAAAGACTAAGCAACAAGAAACCCGCCAAAAACAGGGGGGATCTCAGGTGCTCTGGAAGGGTAAGCAGATCTTACTACAAAGCTGTGTGAACACTTATTTTTAACAAGGTAGTGTAGTATGAGACTATAGGCTGAAAGTCAAAAGTTGATTTTATGATATTTATATCATTTACAGAAATCTGAACCACTAGTGGTCAAGTTTATCATCACAAACGGAGCAGGTCTCTCCATAACAGATGAATCGGTACCAATACTAGTAGACATGACCACCCCAACTCCTGGAAAAGTTGTTGACGGCTGGGATTTCAAGAAAGATCGTGTTTGGTTCAATTCTCCCAGCAGTGCTAAAGGTTAGTATGTAAAAAATGATCGATAACTGTGATATATTTTAAAACATATTATAACCCCACTTTATATACCCCTCTTTAAAAAAGTGGGGGTATACTGTTTTACCTCTGTCTGTCCGTCCCATGAATATTTTTCGTCGCATCTTTCTCAGGAACTACATCATAAGGATTTCTGAAATTTTGTTTCAGGGTTTATATAAGTCAGCTATACTGTATGATGCGTTTTCAGATTCATCACTCAACAACTTCCTGTTTACCGAACACTTACATATTTTTACACTATTAAAATTATCCAGTTGCGACGGGGGTATCATCAGTGAGCAGTAGCTCGCAGTTTCACTTGTTAGTATAAGGGGTTTACATAAACCATAATCCCTTGCAAAACTGGTCAAAACAAAATATATATAAAAAACAATTTTTTATGGTGGATGTTTTTCAACAGAACAATATATTCATCTTACAGTAAGACAGACTCTGCAGTCACTGAACAATTACGGTATTTTGGAGAAAGGCAGAAATTATGTCGTGCAACAGGGCAAATACCAACACGTTTTGTTGCAAAGGTTGTTTAATATGCAGAGAGCTAGACACTATAGCTAAATGAGGCATTAGATTTAAATATCCCTATTCCAACAACGCTGAGTATTTATACATCCCTCACAGCAAAATAGACCTCACTTGTTGGGCGTAACATACATGACTACTGTGGATTCATTTATTTTCATGGATTGAGAAAAAAATGTATTTTCTTGTATTTGCCTAAGTCTGCATACAAGCCTATCAGAAATTTGAATTTGGTTGAACATTACTGTAAATTCAGAAATTATTGCGTGCATTTATTATTGCGATTTTATCATTTTAGACTAAAATGCAATTTTTATTTTTGCGATTTTGAGAAAAATCCTGTTTAATTCATATAAAAATTTCAAAATGCGAGTTTAAATTATTGTGATTATAACCCTGTCGCATTTTTCGCAATAATAAAAACATCCCAATAATTCTGAATTTACAGTATATATTTATGGTTCACCTTTACTCACAAAGTCCACAGAAATTGGTATCACATGAATAATAATGAATCCACAGTATATACCGTAACAAAAAAATTGAATCTTGTAGGAGCTACAAAAGATTGCTTATTGTTAAGAGAATTGCCAAAAATATTTTTCAGGATCTATTCTGCATTTGGCAACTCCATTTGGTCAGGCATGTCCAACTCGTCCAGTGTCAATTGTCAACGATAGCAACTGGAAAATCTTACAGCAAATAGGTTTCAGAGATCCTGAAGGACAGGACTGGCCCATTAAGATGCGTACAGAAAATCTTGGAAAGGAAATTTACGATGATGAACTATGGATCAAGTTAGCACGAGATACAAATTTGAACACTATGTATTCCGCAGGATATTACAGAAAAGCTGATTATCAATTAGGAGGAGAGTGGGAGGTTAGAACAGTATAGTATAACTTCGCTGTAGAATTGTCATTGACCTTTTGTTGTTTTTCAGAATAAAGAGTTGGTGACTCAATGGTAATTGTTTAAACTAAAACCAAGATTCTGCAAATATACATTAATTATTCCAGTTCATAATATGTTTTTCATTATAGTTGTAGTTTTTAAAATTTTGATTTCTTTAGCAGACAAGTAAACTTATCAATGTTTAAAATTACAGTTTGAAATAAAAGCTGCCAGTGGTGAAGGTATGGCTGCAACGTCTGTGATGTTATGGGATGGACCAGAGGGTGAAATTATGCCATTTGATCATGTTCCAGAGGCTGACTGGTCTGTCACAGCCTGTTATTGCTGTTTTGAGAATCCTATTCCAACAGTAAGTACATATCTTTTTATCTTTTAACATAGGCTTTTGATATATGACACATGTACATTGGTACATGATTTTAAGAGGATGTGTTATGGAACATGGAATATGACCTCTGACCCTGAACTTTTACTTCAAGGTCAAATAATTTTTTGAAGAACAGTTTTATGCCCACCAATTTAGATATAATGAATGGTTTGATATTTTAAAAATGGTTCAGATCCACACCTTCAAACCATATATATTCCAAAGATCTACACCTTCAAACCATATATATTCCAGATTGCATTGATAAGACCTTTCTAGTGCACCATAGCTTTGTCCTATATAACTCTCCATTTTTAAGAGAAGATAATATCCCTAGCCAAATAATTATATGTTTGAAATTATTCTTTATTTTAAGACATGCACTGCTTGTAACTGTACAGCATATTTAGCTGAAAAATTTGGTAATGGTTCAATAGTTGCACCAACAACTGAAGCTGTTCCTATTGTTGATAACAGCACATCATCTCCGTACCAAGTGGTAGAAAACCCAAAAGGTGGAGCTGTCATCACACCCATTGATTTATCAAAACAGCCTGCTAGAGCTTCATGTGGTATTGAAATTTTTGCAGGTAAAAAATACTTATTTATTATCTTTTGCACCAAGATATATTTATCAGTGAATTTTGAATTAATTTTCAAATCTCAGTAGATAATAAATGTGTAAGGCTGTGACTATTTTTTGCTTTGGGGATATGTGGGCATTTGGAAATTGGTGGGTGTGTTGTGAAAATTGTATAACTATACTTTGTATAATCAACTTGTTCTACAGTCCCTAAAACCATGAAACTGCTTAGAATAATTAAACAAATTCATCCCCTTTTTTTAAAAAAAATGGAAACATTTTAACAGGGTACAAACTGCTTTTTGATGCATTCCTGCAGAGTTTTCAGCCTATTTTTATATCATTTTGTGAGCTTTGCTCCAAGAACCTCTAATTGATATAAAATCATACAATCTTGCTATTAGAACTTTAATCTGAAGAGGAATGTCATATTTTTATGTTAACAATTATCATATACATGTATAGATATTATATTGTGTCTCTCATTTACAAAATAGTTTTTGACATGCAAAATTTTATTTGACATGTATTAATATTATTTCATGACTCCATGATTAAAAGAAAATAAATTAAAATATCTCAAATTTCTATCTACAGGTGATGACCCACATGTTGTAACGTGGTGTAGAATCTTCAATGATACATTACCCCCACAAGTTGTAGAAGATGTCCTAACTTTTGACCCATCAGCTGATTTTCATACTTACAGGATTGTTGTTGACTTTGAAGCTGATGAAGCTGTAAACGTAAGTTTTTAGAATGATTTTTAAAATTTACGGTTAGACAGCAGTTATCTTTTTTTTATGCCTCCGGCGTAGCAGAGGGGGCATTAAGTTTTACCCTTGTCAGTCTGTACGTATGTCCGTACATCTGTCCGTTTGTTTCCGTTCTCTAACCTTAGATTGCCTCGACCAAATGTTATGAAACTTATACACAATGCTTATTACCACAAAATACAGATCAAGTTTGAATTTTGGTGGCGTCACTTTAACCGTTCTACAGTTATGCCCCTTTACAAATGGAACAATTGCTGAATTTTTCGTTTCTGTTCTCTAACTTAAGTTTGCCTCTACCAAATGCTATGAAACTTATACACTATGCTTATTACCACAAAATACAGATCATGTTTGAATTTTGGTGGTGTCACTTTTATTGTTCTAGAGTTATGCCCCTTTACAAATGGAAAAATTGCTGAATTTTTTATTTCTGTTCTTTAACTTTAGTTTGCCTCTACCAAATGCTATGAAACTTATACACAATGCTTATTACCACAAAATACAGATCAAGTATGAATTTTGGTGGTGTCACTTTAACTGTTCTAGAGTTATGCCCCTTTACAAATGGAAAAATTGCTAAATTTTTTTTTCCATTCTTTAACTTAAGTTAGCCTCAACCAAATGTTATGAAACTTATACACAATGCTTATTACCACAAAATACAGATCAAGTATGAATTTTGGTGGTGTCACTTTTATTGTTCTAGAGCTATGCCCCTTTACAAAACGAAAAATTGCTGAATTTTTCATTTCTGTTCTCTTACTTAAGTTTGTCTCAACCAAATACTATGAAACTTATACACAGTGCTTATTACCACAAAATGTAGAACAAGTTGGAATTTTGGTGGTGTCACTAACCCTTTACAAATGGAAAAATTGCTGAATTTTTTGTTTCCGTTCTCTAACTTAAGTTAGCCTCAACCAAATGTTATGAAACTTATACACAATGCTTATTACTACAAAATACAGATCAAGTTTGTTTTTTTGGGGTGTCACTCTTATTGTTCTAGAGTTATGCCCCTTTACAAATGGAAAAATTGCTGAATTTTTCGTTTCCGTTCTCTAACTTAAGTTTGCCTCAACCAAATGTTATGAGACTTATACACAATTGTTATTACCACAAAACTCATATCAAGTACAAATTTGGGTAGCGTCACTATTACTGTTTTTCAGTTATGTCCCTTTATAACTTTATATGATAGACAAGCGGGGGCATCATCTGTGTCCCATGGACACATTCCCCATTTATTTTTTTTTACATTATTCTTATGCTTAATGCTATGAATTAACTTTAATTCAACTTACTTTTAAGAAAAGTTTTATGTGGGAATCTGAATGTCTTGTATACAAATTTAAAGGGTGGTACCAATAATTTATTTATGTACATTTTGACTGAATGTTGAATTACATGTGGGTGATGCATGCATAGTAGATGTTTACCCTGTGGACAAACCCAGTCTCTCTCCTTTTTGAGAGACATTCAATAACCTCCAGTTTTATTATGCCCTTGCCGCAAGGCGAAGGCTAAATTTAGTGCTACCCTTGACCTATGTCCTTCCGTCTTTCTGTCCTTCTGTCTTTCCATCCTTCTGTGGTCCCATTTTCGTTTGAAAAGCAAGCTTGAGTGGGGGCATTCCTGTCCTCAGACACATTCTTCTTTATTTTTTACCCTGATTGTGAATGGATTTATGACATTTGAACATTGGACTGGTAAACTACTGTTCCCTCTTATTTACCATGAAGTTGTTGTCACATAAACATGAAACTTAGTACACATGTTCATTTTGATTTAAAGTGTTTGAAGTTCACTGAGCATGGAATTATTATAGGGCTTATCAGGTAAAGTTTTTGGTTAAATTTTGGTCATACACATGTATCAACTTGAAATTTCATTTTGATGTAAACTTTTAAAAATGGGGTACCAAATTAGGATTTTTATCCAGATTTCAGTTAGCTGAATGTGGAAATATGATAGGGGCATGGTGTCCATAGTGGTGTAATATTGACACAGTATTTTGTTGTTGATATAATTCAAGATAATTAGATAGACAATTCAAGATAATTAGATAGACAATTCAAGATAATTAGATAGACAATTCAAGATAATTAGATAGACAATTCAAGATAATTAGATAGACAATGCCTAAAAATTTTAGCTTTCTGTTTTTTAATTCAAAAAAGTTTTATTTGATGCACATTATGTATGTGTGGGGCCTCGGTGGTCGAGTGGTCTAAGTAGTTACTACTGTAATCACTAGCCAGTCAACACTGAGGTTGTGAGTTCGAACCCCGCTCCTGCGGGTGCACTCGACTCCTATCTTAATTGACTAGGATTGTCAGTTTTCCTATCGAAGGTCGTGGTTTTCTCCGGGCACTCCGGCTTCCTCCACCAATAAAAACTGACCGCCACGAAATAGCCCAAAAGCGGTGCTTAAAAGTGGCGTTAAAACACCAAAAATCAAAAAATCAAAATCATTATGTATGTGATATCTAGCACATTTATTTGATATTATATTGATGAATTAATTTACTTGGCCTCAACTCACTTTTGCTGTTTGTTCTCAATAAATATATATTATAACTTATTTTCCACAACTTTAAATTTATGGCCTTTTCCCTTATCATTTTTGGCTTGATATGTTTTGTAGGATTTTAATCTATTCCTCTTTATTTTACAGCCAGCATTATGCTTCTATTTGTATGTGGATGGTGTATTATGGAGTAAAGTATGTGGCATACGTGATCTCAGTACAGACACAGACCTTATCTTCCATGTTTTCCCTAAAAACAATTATTTGCCACCAGTTGTTGACAGTTTTAATCCCTACTCCACCAAGGCATTCTTCCGAAATGTAGTTTTGCCACCAGAACCAAGTGCATATTGCAGATATGGTGCTCCATTCCGCGGAGGGGAAAATCCAATAATCAAGTACGAAATTGGTATCGGAACAACGATATTAGGCACAGAGGCTGTTCCTTACAGAGAAAAGATATCACCATGTCTCCCGTGTTATAACTTTTGTTCACGGTACAATTGTAATTCAACATGTGACGCTAATGAACATGTGTTATACCAGTTTATGCTTGACAACTTTACTCTACCAGCTACGAAAATTGAAGACAATGAGACTAAACCAATAGATTATTATTTCACAGGTAAAAACCACTTTCATACATTCTATTATAAATTATGTACATCCTTTTATAGTAGAATATTATTCCAGTCAAGATAAAATCTCATTGATTAGATGTTGTGCAAAGGCCCGAATGACAGAAATTCAATTGACATCTTTAACCCTTACCATGAGGGGACGATAATATTACTGTCTTACCCAAAATATAGTTATTTGGCTCAAATGGCTCTCCATACCTTTTAGAGGTCAACTTTATGACATTAATTTTGAAGTTTATGCATGTTCCCTCAAACTTACACTATTTATTGTCATGTTTCTCAGATTTAATGTTCATTTTGAGCTCAAATATGTTGAAAATTGAAATCAGATAAAACTGGGTTTTTTGGAGGGGTGGGCTTCCCTTTGATGTCTGACACACGAAGTTCAGAGACCTAAAACTTCCATAAATAGTGTTAATCGGTGGGTATATAACTACTGATCGTGTTTAATATTGAAATATGCCTAGGAAACGACTACTTGGGTTGCAGGTCCAGTTGAAGTAAAAATCAGAAATATCGGAAATTCCAGATTTTTGTGCAATGACTCTGCATGCAGACTACAGATGGATACATCTATCAGCATCCCTCTGTCTTCCAGGTCAAGAAATAGGATGAAAAATCTTCAAAATTGACGCTTTTTGCACCTGGTGACCAACGCTTACTTTGTGGCATATGCTTTTTTATGCATACAAAAAAGACATACCCTAAAAAAAAATTCAGTCAGATAGAACGAATCAAGTAATCTATCAATAAGAGTAAGAAAAATTACATTGCAACCTTGATTCTGTAGACTTACCATTGAAGAATGAGAAATCTGTTTTTGTATGTAAATGATTTAATTTATTTCAGTAAAAGCTGTGCTTAGTTCTGGTGTTACAACAGTTGTGTCTTCAGATGGATTTTACATTGACGATACACCACCAATATTTGATCCTGATGTGATGGGCAGCGATATTTATATTGATGTAGATCAGGGGGAGTTCACTCCTGTCAGATATCAGGGATCAAACAACACCATTAAGTCATTCTGGAGATGTTATGATGATGAAAGTGATGTAGTGGTTAGTTTTACTTATGCCTGATATAAAGAAAATGGCCTTGATTTATGCTCCCACTTCAATGCTTAATTGATAGGGGTAGCCGCTGGAGTTCTGTTACCCCACCCTTTTCATATAATTTAAAATTTTAAGATGTATACCTTTTTATATATATTGCATAGGTAAAAATATAACCTTTTCCCATATTGGTAAATATCACCTTTGCTCGGAGCTCATACATATTCTTTAATGTTAACTTCTATTTCTTTTACTGTGTGTGTCATTTAGTCTCTTGTGAAAAGTTATTTCATTGACAATCATACCATATCTTCCTTTTTTATATTTACTGCAGGGTTTGTTACTAGTGCTGTGTGGATACAGTAGAATGTGTCCCCGTGCCAGTAGTGTATGCCCTTATATTTTTACGGGTTTTTCGCTTGTGAGAGAGCTGTCTACATATTCTATTATATTAATGTTCTATTTCTTTTACTGTCTGTGTCATTTGGTCACTTGTGAAGAGTTGTCTCATTGGCAATCATACCACATCTTCTTTTATATATTTACGGTAAGACTTTCGGCTGTGAAAAAAATACAAGGCTTTTCATATAACAAGTAATGGGAATCTTATTGACCTTATCTTGTATTTCTGATAGATTTCCCCACCTTTTCACATATTTTCAAGCTGGAAAATGTGACCTATTCCAGTGGCATGTCCTATCACCTTGTATTTTGAAAGTGGCACTTCAACAATGAGCAAAATCGATACGGTATAGTCAGTCACCTCAATTGTTTATCAGCCACCTGTTGTGTATTGAAGAGATTTCATTATTGAGCCATCTTCTTTTCTCTTATTTTGTAGGAAAATTGGTGGGCCATAGGTACAACAGTTGGTGGACAAGAGTTACAGGAATTTGAGTCTATAGGTACCAATCAAATTGCCATGAACAGTACATTTGAAGGCATCTTGGAACACAATACCACATACTATGTATCCCTGATCTGTGAGAATGGGGCTGGAAAGGCTGTTGGCTTCAATGATACTAAAGGTATATGACATTGCATTCCATTTTAAAATTGACTGGCAATTCAACATTTTGCCAAACAATTTTTTAGCTTGTGCAGGGTACTGTACAGTCAGAAATTATTGTGTGCATTTGTAATTGCAATTTTTTTTAAATTGGCAAAATGCAAGTGCAAACAGATATATTTATCAGATATCAGAATGTGAGTTCTTATTATTGTGATAGTCACCCAGTCGCATTATTCGCATTAATAAAAACCTTTCAAAATTTCAGAATTTACAGAAAGTTTATGTTAAAATGAAGTAGGTCAAATGAAAAAAGTTCAATTTTAGATAATGAAAAGAAGGTCAGATACAAAAATTGCTTATTTTGAAAATGAAAAAAGTTAAAAGAAAATTTGAAAAATTCTGACAAAAACTGGGAAATTGGCCTATTCCAGCATGACTATATTCAGGGCTGTCTAATCAGGTCAAGTTTAGAATTAAATAAATACCCAACCTCTTTGATTTACTTAACAGGTGTTATTGTACTCCTTGAGGCTCCAGTAGATGATGTAAATACCACTATACCTGGTGCTACCCAGTTATCAGCTGATGTCGTTCCAAAAGATGCTCTACAGAGTACTGATCCAACTAAATTAGGAGTTGCATTTACACTAAGTCATGATGCCTCAGTCAATAGATATGGTAAGTATACTTTTTAACATGATGCATACACCGATAGAAGCCAAATTCAGTATTTAGTATCTCATCAACAAATTCACATTTTGAATTTTGAATCTTATAGAAAGATTTCCAAATGTATGCATGTTAAAGGACATTAGCTGTCTAATTCATGTTCCACGATTTGACTCAAATTCTGGTATTGGACTTATAACATATTAACACATATTTCAAAATTACAAAAAGTTTAAAAGAAACAATAAACAATGCATGGACTTGTGATAATGTTTCAGCATTTCCTGCATATATATTTTAGACTAGATGACATCTAATTAACCATTTAGCAGACCTCTGAAGGCTGTTTTTGGTCATATGAATGGATGTAAACAGAAATATAAATATATATATAGGCAGACAAGCACATGAAAGTATCACTGATCTTCAGCACAATTCTGTATGCAAAACCCTTATTTTAATTTTTCTAAAGCCCTGGCTTACTGAAAAAATATTTCTGTGCTATAATTTTTATGAAAATTTTCAGACTTGTGTTTTGGAACGGATGAAGAAAAGGATGATATTTTCCCATGTACTTGGGTAGCATACAATGTCTCTGGGACGATCATGGTTGAAGATGGATGGGTGAAAATCAATGGAATGAACATAAGGCGATTATCTGAATTGAACCCGGTGCAGGATCCAAACATGTCTGAATCAGACCGTCTCTCAAATGCCAATAATGCATTCAATATGGAGCCAGGTCGTACTGTGTTTATGATGATGAGGTTATGTAATGCTGCCATGAGATGTTTTAACAAGACAATGGGTAGTGTTATAATAACCAATGCCAATACTGATCTAGAAACATCACTGAATGGATTGGCCATTACGATATCAGTCACCCCAGGTTCTGGTAGAAGGAAGAAGAGAGCTGTAGGAGATGATTTAGTCATTGTAACACCAAGTAGTAAGTATTAGCAAGATAAAAAAGGACGTGGTTACTTGTGGTTACTATTCAAACCTCTAAAATACATGACAAGTTTAGAAGTCAATCCTCTAGATTTTTAACACTCTTAATTTATTCCTGCTTTACAAGTACCGTTAATTAGTTTTAACTAAAAATTTAGTCATATTCAAATCTTACATTCCTATATAAGAATAACACCAATCTCCTGCGCCATCATTAAATGTCCATTGATACAAGAATTCAAATCACAATATCTAAGATGTTTACATGTAACAGATATACTGTTCAACCAAAATGATAATATTTTGATGTCACTATTGAATCCAATGATTCAGGGCAAGTTGGGAGACAATGAATTTACAGAAGATAAAGGTTGAAAAGTTCCTGCTTTCTTCTACAACAAAAAATTAATGAAAAGATATGCTGTCAATTTTGGAAATTTTGCAATGTTTTATTATCGCAAAAATTTAACAGGATAGGTGTTGCAGAAATAAAATTTGCGTTTTATTTTTGTTAGCATAATTTGTATGCATCATATTCTGAAATTGTAAAAATAAAATTATCTTGCATTTTTGTATTGTTCAAGCATTGTACTAATTTTTGAATTTATAAGATTTAATTATGTGAGAAATTATACATCTTTTGCCAAAGTTATTCTGCATTCTGTTGGTGTAAAAGATTTTGCACATCTACGGACCATATTCCAATTATAGTTAGAACCTTTCATACATGTATGTATATGTTATATGTCAGAAAGTTTGCATGTACTTTTTGTTATTGAAGGTATATAGTTAATTTTAGATAACCACCACATATTATTTCTTGTTTTATTTTAGATTTGACTTCTGGACACAGTACAACATTTACAAAACTCACTCAATCTGAGTTAACAGCATCCTATGATTCTGCAGCATCAACAGATTTTGTACCTTATATCGTAGATCCATCTACTACAACTGATTTGGTGGATAGAATTCTGCTAGGAAGGTATAATTGTGAGATAAAAAGCAGTAGGCAATGAAAAATTTTTAGGTTCTTAGTTTTTGTCCTTGCCTCTTTAAAGGATCAATATCAAAAATAGTTGATCAGTTTTCACATTCATGTAAATTTTGTATTATAAGATATTTTTTTAAATGTTTTTCTTATACTATATATATCTAGTACTCCAGATCAACCATGTTGAGCAGAATCTGCTCATCTTCCAGAGCACCTAAGATCTACCCCGGCTTTTAGTGATTTTGTGTTGCTCAGTCCTTAGTTTTCTATGTTATGTTTTGTATACTGTTGTTTGCCTTTTGGTCGTTTTGGGATACGATTGCTTTCAGGCAATCTGTAGACTTTACCATTGACTCAGGGCCATGCCCTCACGTCAACCGTTTATTCTAAACATTAAGGAACATCTCAGATTCTTAAGATTGTCTTGCTTTAAAAGGTAAAAACAAACAAAAGGATTGAATTTAAACAACTGTCCTATAATGTTCTTCTCATAATCTTCATGTTTCGATATTTCCCTCGACTTATATGCGTGTTTTTAACAACACGGAAAATCAGAATTAAGCAGTATTTATATTTAGTGTTTTATAAATTTAGAAACACGTCAGAGGAATTCCCAGTTTTGATAAAATGCAGTGTTCTCTGAATTCGATAAATCTATTTCTGTAATATAAGAACTGAAGTGGAGTTTTCTTATATGTCACCGTTATGAAACTGATATTTGATATTGTACTTCCATAAAGAAATGGAGAACCATCTAGGTCGTTTAATTAAAATTGAATATACGTCCTTGCTACAAATCACAAGTCTAGGGTTTGTTTAGGTAATTATGCGCATGCGTATAGTTTTCTTGACTTCAAGGGGAATCAGATTGAATGATTGCTCTGGATTCCCAACTTCATTGATTAATTTGAAACTCATGAGATCCTTTCTATGTCTGTCTGCTATTGAGGGTTATTGTTGTTGCATAATTTTAAATCATATGCATCATTTAAATTAAAATAAATGTAGTCCACAACGTAAAGGTGTAACTAGAACACCCCTTCAGCCGAAATGGAGTCTTCCATATTATCGCTTGAGTTGTCTCCCTTATACTACGGTCAATTCTGAATCAAAATACGACGATACGTTGAGAAAGATTAACTCGTTCTGTCGATAGACGTCGTATTATATTAAAAGCGATCGCAATTTAAACAGAGGAATGTGTACGGAAAGGAGTCATGCCCACTGACCCAAAGGAAATTAAATATTTAAAGAGTTAGAAATGGGATTCCTCCTAGAATTCACGTGGGAAAATAGGCGATAAGGTGCAGTGAAATACCTTCTCTCACTCTCAGTGACTGCTGTGGAAAGTAAACTTGGAAATGATAGTACAAAATAAAACACAATAATTACATTATTCATTCACTTGTATCGATGATTGGCTATTTTAAAGTTGAATAACTATTCAGATTACGTAAATTACATTTTACATGTGCAGTTGAATTATTTTTGAAAATAATACTAATACCTGTATCAATGAAAACAATGGCAATCGTATCCCTCAGAGCAATCATGCTCTTTGATTCATTTTTTCCATTAAGCTGTAAATTTGTCATTAAATAGTGAGTTTAAATATCCCTTTGGTATCTTCCACCTCTCTTCTCCTTTACAAAACTTGTTTTCTAAAATAGGGTTGCAAGATAGAAAAAAATATATCCTCAGACTTTAAAGGTTCACTTTTACATTAAATTACAAAATAGATATGATATAGGTGTATGTGACAGAATATAAGTTCCCCATAACATTTGTTCCAAAGAACTTTTAGCATATAACAAAGTTCCATTGGGAACTTTCCTTATATAATATTTTATCCAATGCTATAAGAAAATTTCGTTCACAAAGGATAAAATATTACATAAGAAAGTTCCCAATGGAACTTTTGTTATATGCTAAAAGTTCTTTGAATAAATATTATGGACAATGTTATATTATAAAAGTTCCAGGAATATTTGTTATGTTATAAAAGTTCTAGGAATATTTGTTATATTATAAAAGTTCCAGGCATATTGATTATATTATAAATGTTCCAGGAATATTGGTTATATTATGAAAGTTCCAGGAATATTTGTTATGTTATAAAAGTTCTAGGAATATTGGTTATATTATAAAAGTTCCAGGAATATAGTTATCATGGTTATTAGATGATTAAAGTTCTAGAAATATTTATTATATGATCAAAGTTCTTGGAATATATACTACAATATCCAAAATTATTTCTAGCTACAATGTATGGAAGTAAATTTCCAATAATAAAGTACAGGCATTTTCAACTGAAATTTGTGGCTAACTTCATGCTCGACTAAAATATGTAAAATTGTGTTATATTCCTCAGATTCCATTCTATGTATGTACTACATGTACAGGTAAATGTCAGGTGAGGTGAGCATTAATTAAGATGCAATCAGGTGTAAAAAATTGCATGACACTCTTTCTTTAAAGGAACAAATATTATGAAACCATATGATGTTTTAGTTCCAGGAAAATATCTTATGAAGGTGGAAATAATATTATGTAATGTTTGTTCCCAAGAACTTTTATTATCCATAGTTTTGTTCCAGGTGGAACAAGTATTATGCGGAACAAATATATGTTCACACATGTGCTTGTGATGTGGGCCATGTTTACCATCCAAAAGTACCTTTTAATACCAAAACCAGATTCATTGCATGTGACACATGTCAATTGTCGCAAGAGTCAAGACATGAATGGTCAAAATACATTAATTGTTTGGAAGGATTGAAATATATGATGATGCAGTATAATGTCAATGGCAAATTAAACATATATTCAGGACAAGAACATGTCAATATGATATGAATTTGAAGCCTTCTTCCTACTAAAAGAACACACTGATCAGTATTTTTAAGTTAACAGTTTACAGGAAGACATGTCACCCTACTTTGACAAATTTTTCAATTCTGATGCCAACCAGTCTTTGCTCTGCCAAATTCAAAATTTCAAAATCTCTGGTTTGAGCCGACAGGGGATCAAATCCCTCAAGAAGAGCTAGCAACCATAAGACCACTGAGGCAGTTATAAAAATAAAAGAATAGCCAGAATCATCTACGTTCAGTCTTGCTTTATGGAATTTCAACCTTAATTATAGATTATACATTATGATCCTGCAATATTATGCAGCACTGTTGGTATACTAATGATAAAATTAACTGTGTAATATATCTGAACAAACTTCCATCCTGGAAAAATAAGAAATTTTATTGCCTTAGAATTCATGTAGATATTTTCTGTTTTAGGCTCTATGGAAGTGAATTTGCCTTTGCCTTTGTGTCTGTGGGACATATTATGATGCCTGGACCTATTCTGATGACCTACAGGGATGTTGCGGGACCAGGGCCACATGATTCAGGCAATAGGACATTATTGACAAACTGGAATCCAGGTAAAACAAGAAATTATTTTGTTGTACCTTTTCACTATCTCTTGTATTTTGGATTCATTTGTTGGGGGAAAAGATGAAATTTTGTTGGCATTTTATTTGAGCTATTCTTAAAACATTAGAAATACATGATATGTTCTTCACTATTTGCTTATGTTTGTTGAAATAGCATTAAGCTTTATAAATTTATCTTGATTTGTCTTTCTTTGTAGAAATGGCATTCAGCATCAACATATCATGATTTGAAATTGTTTGTTTGCTGATGAAATGCAATTTTTTCATTAGGTGCCTCTGCTTGTGTGCAGCAATGACAGAAAAAAATTATTTCACTCAAAATATTCTTAAAGATTTTGCTTCTTCGCATATAGTAAACATATGTGACCTATTGTTGTTTAATTCTACGTCATTTCGTCTCTGGTGGTGAATTGTCTTATTGGCAATCATATCACATATTCTTATTTTTTATATGATTTCATAATTGCCTTGAAAATTGTATGAAGTGTATCAAATGTGAGAAGAGTTCAGAATACAACAGTAAACTAAAATAAATTGTGCAAGTTTAAAAGCCTTACCCTCCTTTCTTAGAAATAGTTTATGCTATATTTTTCAGTGAGACAAGTATGGGAGGAGTCTAGTAGAACCTGTAATGAAACAGATACCGAGGTCTTCCATAATGACAGTACTGTCACTGTCAAGGTATTTATTTATCAATTGTTTTTTTTACTGTATATACTTTTTCTATATTTTACTTACAGAGTTGTCTATAGATACAGTACATAGAATGTATCCCATGCTTAAGGCATATGCTCCTATAATTTTAGTGCTTTTGTTTTAAAGTTGTTTTTTTTTTTTAACATCTCTTAAGGACATGCTTCCTCAATGTATTACTCTTTTGGATATTATGAAAATTGAGCAAGTTAAAGATGTTTTCTCCTCTGTTTCAGAAAAACAAGCTTTAAAACAGACTGTTATAAATTTTATAGTATATAGATAATGAACCTTAAAAAGCAGGAAAAAATGAAAGGTCTGTGTTCTTGTTTTTGAGACATTAGCAATTGATAATTGATGGGAAATGAATTTCTCTAGATTTTTCATACATTTTACATTGGTATCTTTTTTCTATTAAAACCTATGAAGGTTTAATTTTGTATATTTTCTGCCATGTTTACAGGTATGCAACACTTGGAGAGATTTGACAGAAGGTGCAGTCAATGAACCATACTTCCGTCATGAGACCATGTTTTCACTGACGAATGCCAAAGCAACCATTATAAATTCAGAACCCAAACTTACAGTACCAGATGTTATCTTCATGTCAGAAGATGCAGGTAAGAAAGGGGATAAAAACTTGTCACACCTTAAAAAAGGACATTTTGCAAAAGTGCCAGATTAATTATTACGTTTTTTAGAAATACTGCATTCACAAATAATGCTATCAAAATTTAAAATGTATTTTTTTATTTTTGTTAATCCCATCCTGTTACAGTTTTCACAACAGTTTCTAAACTTATAACAGTCACTTAACAATGGCAATATTGTTTGAGGAATACCTCTTGCAAAAAATCACAAGTTCTAAAAACCAAAACAGAGCTGTATAAGAAGTCTTTTATATATTCAGGATCTATTTTATGGAATAACTTTACAATATCCAGGAAAAAATCGACGTCAACTGCAAGCTCATTCAAAAAAGATTTAAAAAGTTACTTGTTTGCACATTTAGAAGCTGTGTAATTTTACATGCATAATAATTTTTAATAATGATGCCAATATATATGAATTCATCATTTTACCTTTTTGAAAATTGTATATTTCATAGCAATTTTATTTGATTTTCTTATGTGTTTAAACATCTTTAACCAGATAGCAATTTTATGCCAAAACGATCTTTAAGTCCAAACTGTCTCTTTTATTCATATTTTCTTTACAGATATATGATTTGTATATTTTTAGGTACAATACAGTACCAGTTTATAGCTACTATAGTTATTTGTGATTTTTAAATTTAAAGGTACAACACAGTACCAGTTTATAGCTACTATAGAGCTATGAGTGATTTGCATATTTTTAGGTACAATACAGTACCAGTTTATAGCTACTATAGCTATGTGTGATTTGTATATTTTTAGGTACAATACAGTACCAGTTTATAGCTACTATAGTTATGTGTGATCTGTATATTTTAGGTACAATACAGTACCAGTTTGTAGCTACTGTAATTATGTGTGATCTATATATTTTTAGGTACAATACAGTACCAGTTGGAAGCTACAGATGATGAGGGTGATACAATTGAGTTCTATCTGGTCGGTAACTACACTAATTATACCATGGGAACACCAATCCTGTCTGTTGATGGAATGTAAGTTCATTTAATGATGATTTGACAGCATAAGATTGTAAAATACATTTCTTAGACATTTGAAAAATGCTTGTGATTAATTTTGCATTTTTAAAATTCAAGATGGGTTTTCACATAAACCATCAAGTTCTTTATTCAACTAATATCAAGCTACTCTCCTAATGCTGACATTTGAGTTTTACAAATCAAAGATATAACATATTACAAAATTATGTGGGGTCATGTGATAGACCACACAAATTTTGAAAGTAATTTATTTCTAAAAAAAATTAATGATGGTGTTAGTCAATTCCTTGCAATCTGTTTTAAACACCTGTGAGAGCTGTTTGGGTAATTTAGTATTAAATTGAGTTTTTTATTTCTCTGCAGCCTGCTGTACACACCTTGTGAGGACTGTATGGGTATTGAGACATTCCCAGTCATTTTACAGGAGGTTCAAAATGATCCAGATATTATTCCACCAAATAATGTAACAGTATGGCTGACTGTCAATGTAACAGATATAGTAGACCCACCAGTCATCTTCCTAACTTTGGTAGGAGAATCACAACTACCAGCAGATCCTACGGAACCAGTTATAGTAAGTTGTATCCCCTCAGTTACCTAGTGTGTTTACCAGGTTACTTTACCACTGTTTTGTTATGTAGATCCTTTGGAACCAGTTATAGTAAGTTGTATCCCCTCAGTTACCTAGTGTGTTTACCAGGTTACTTTACCACTGTTTTGTTATGTAGATCCTTTGGAACCAGTTATAGTAAGTTATGTCCCCTCAGTTACCTAGTGTGTTTACCTGGTTACTTTACCACTGTTTTGTTCTGTAGATCCTACGGAACCAGTTATAGTAAGTTGTCTCCCCTCAGTTACCTAGTGTGTTTACAAGGTTACCGCTGTTTTGTTATGTAGATCCTACAGAACCATTTTTAGTAAGTTGTCTCCCCTTAGTTACCTAGTGTGTTTACCAGGTTACTTTACCGCTGTTTTGTTATGTAGATCCTACAGAACCATTTTTAGTAAGTTGTCTCCCCTTAGTTACCTAGTGTGTTTACCAGGTTACTTTACCGCTGTTTTGTTATGTTAATATCATTATGAAATAAGGAGATATGGTTTGATTGTCAATCATGCAACTATAGAAATAACAGAAGGAAACTAATGGCAATCCTTTAATTACAGGATCTATTATGGAAAACCAGTTAATTAATAAAACTGCATGATTCAGATGTACAAGGACTCGGTAACAACAGATTAAAATTTTATAATAATGTACTGCATTTGACACTAAATGTTAAATATTATCCTCTGCTTAAGTAAGTTGAACAATTTTGAAGGTGATAGCTACTGAATATAAATCCAAATAAATGGAGGAGAGGTGTTTCCCTGATGATTATTCAAGGACCTTATGTGCATTCTTTACAAATGTTCACCTATTTTTAAAGAATTTAATCAGTAATGTATCGGATAATAAAAGAGAAAATGCACTATTTTTTCGATTTTCAGTTATATTTCAACGATCAACCCAAGATTGTATGCAAATTTTAGCAAAACCTTAAATGGCAAGAAGGAAATTGGTGAAACTGTACACAGTATAGAACACTTCCTGAGGATACGCATTCACTTAATTCCTTAATTTAAGGAATAAATAACTCCTGACCTACATATTCAAGGGGAGATAAGTTAATTCAATTACTTCAATATTGCAATTTGTGGTATATAGTTACTAGTGAGGCAGGGGTTTCCTTTTGTGTGTTTAACCACAGTTTAGTTTTATGTTATTGTATAAAAGATTGGATTTATCTATTACAGGTTTATCTGGAACAAAAGAATGATTGGAATGAGCCTATCTGGTCACCATCCTGGTATGCTTTGATAGGGGCTTATGATATTGAATCAGGGGATAAACCACAGCTTAATGTTCAGGAACCAGTAGTAGGAACTTTGATTATCACAGACAATACAACAATGTTGCCCACCATTGCAAACCCATGTCCAAATGTAACAGAAAGAAGTGTAAGTTCATTTCAGTAGAGATTGATAAAATTATGAAATTGGAATATGTTTTTGCCCCAAAGTTGGTCATCAGGTGCAAAAAGCGTCAATTTTGAAGATTTGTCATCCTATTTCTTGACCTGGAAGACAGAGGGATGCTGATAGATGTATCCAACTGTAGTCTGCATGTAGAGTTGACCCAAGTGAACATTTTAACCACAACAGTTCTTAGGTCAGAGTGAAACTGATCTTGGTACAGCAGCCTAAAGAAGGTCATTTGCACCAAAAATATGGCATTTCCCGATTTTTTCCAATTTTTGACTTCAACTGGTTCTGCAACCAGAAGTAGTCTTTTCCTAGGCATATTTCAATAATAAACACGATCAGTAGTTATATGCCCCTGGGTTTACACAATTTTTGACAGTTTTAGGCCTTTGAACTTTGTGTGTCAGACATCAAAGGGATACCCACCCCTCCAAAAAAAATACTTTTATCCGATTTCAATTTTTCGAAGTTCATATTTGCGCTAAAAATGAACATTAAATCTGAGAAACATGACAATAAATAGTGTAACGTTGAGGTATCATTCATACACTTCAAAATTAATGTCATAAAGTTGACGTCTAAAAGTACGGAGAGCCATTGGAGCCAAATAACGGTATTTTGAGTATGACTGTAAAATTACAGGCCCAGCATGGTGAGGTTTAGGAAGGCTTCAGATACACCAAACAGGGGTTGACTAAATAAAAAGAAGTACCTGGCCGAAGGGCCAAACATTTTGATCAACTGGCCCAATCAAAATCTTACTGGCCGAAATGTCGGTCCACAAAGTGGACCGACGTGGTAGGGGGTTTGGGAGTTTGCCCCCAGAAAATTTTAGTATTATTTGCAATCTGAGAGCTTTTGATTCAATATTTGGAGAAATATTGTCTTGAAACATGCCATTTTATACTGAGAATTCATTGATGATAACTTTTATTAAGAATAAACACTTTAAATTGAAGAAGTTTCAAGCTGTTCACAAAAGTCAGAAAAAGCATTGCACTGGTCACTCCTTCTATCATCAATATCTTTATATTGCAGCTCATCATCATCAGATTCATTGTCACTCTCATACGGTTCATTGTCAATCATTTGAATGAGTTTAACAACTCTCCTGGCTCTATTCATGATTTCTATTTCAATTTCATCTTCAGTCGTCTCAATGGCTGAATTGTCATCATAAGCAGGGTTTTCAACAGGGTTATTTACAGGTTTGATGATAGTTTGATGATATGATTGCTATCATTCCGTGTCTGACCTCTCCTTGAGTCATACTCCATAAATTAATTGCTGGTACAGGGTCAAATAAAAGTATGGAGGGTCCCTCCAGCATAATTGTCAGTTGGTCCGAGAGGTTTGCATCTGATAGTTTGCTCCGCCAATCACTTTTGGTCATTTTGAGGCGGTTAAAACCTCTCTCAGCATCAGCTGAAGATGCAGGTATGGTAAGTATTAGGTCAACTAGACTGAGGAGATTTGAACACTGCAAGAACACATCTGGTTTAACTCCTTCCATGTTGTGCTTCCTGGATCTTTAAACCTGAAATGGATGGTACTAACTTTTAGAATGGAACTAGCATGGATTGACTCACATTAATCAATAAAAGTAGCTATAGGTTTATATGATGAGAAGACACGAACCAAAACTCTCAACAATTTTTGTTTTCACTATAAAATGCAATAAAGGTGTTCTCTATTTTATATTCCTTACAACAACAAAGGGAAGTGTTTTTGGACCTTGACTAACCATAAGGTTTGGTTATGCATGGTCGATACTTCCTTACTGTATCCGTTTAAATGAAGTAAACACACAGCAAATAAGAATGTCTTCTGCAAATAAGCAGTGACACAATGACTTTTATATGAACAATAATTTGAATTGTACAGTGAGTATAATCAAATGTCAATAGTCAATAAAAGCAACACAAAGACATGTATTTATAATGATAAGATAGCTTACAGTGAGTATATCAAAGAAAAGAAAAAGCAGTGGAGTTAATCTGAGGTTAGATATGATATAAATACATGTGAAAATATGCTATCACCAGACTAAAAGCTAAGACTGAAAAGGCATACCTCAAACTTTTCTGAAATAAATCAACATATATGAATTAATCTGATATTGAAGCATCAAAACACTTATTTTTCTAGATGCCTTTAATTGAAAGTTGATAAACCAACAAACTAATATTATACACTGGCATGACTTTTTTCTTTATTTTATATAAGATTGTTGTTTATTATCATTTATTTCATATTTAGGTGAATAGAATTTTATTGAACCTGTATAGAATCAGAGATTAGCAATAAAAATTGTCTGACAATTATTATTTTGTGACATGTTTAATTATGAATGCAACAGTATGTTTAAAGTACCTGGTTATTAAATTGTGTTTTAATTTAGTCCATTCCATTTCAATCATCCCAACCTCAACCCCAGCCTCAATCAACTCTGATCTGAAATAGTCCACCAATTCAGCTATCTCATGATCCCCATAATCTGAAGTAGAGAATAATTGATAATACATTAGAATTAATTTGAGCTTACTCACAAGTTAATGAACAGACAGACAGCTGACTGACGGACAAAAGGATTTCTTCATATTATTTTTCAGCTGTATTTTATATATAATATTAAAAAGATCAAAATAAAATTAGAATTATGTATTGACACACTTGATTTCGGTTGCAACAAGAACAAAAGTGGACAATATTGGAATAAGACATGTATGAAAGAAGAAATATTTTATACCTTTAGCCTCGTCTGTGTTTAGAGGAGATTTCAGTAAGTCAAGTACACCACAAGTTTTCAATATACCAGGATTTTCAACAAATCGAACATTCAGGGAAGACAATATGTTGGTGGTGAAGATTCTGCGGGCACTTTCAAATGAAGTCAAGTCTCCTTTCAGATGATCATGGGCAGTTTCCACAGCCTTCCTCAGATATGGACCATTACTGGAAAATATATTAAATAGTTGTATACAATAAACTTAAAACAATAGTATGAAAATATTTTTAATGGTATGGAATCTGCCAGACAAACAAATTACTAAAGGACACTGCACTGCAAAAACAAGTTCTGGGCCAGAATAATACTACTCAGTATAATGTTTGCCTACATACCCTTTTTTGCACCTATCCTTATATGAGGGTAGGTGCCAAAATTTTAATGTTTTGGCCAAGCACTGTCAAGAAGTACCCCATTCAAATTCATTATTTTGGCCATATTAAAGCAAAAATTAAAATGTATTAATTTATGCAATGACATTGAAGCAAAATTATCAAACCTGGTTTGTAACTTTGTGATTTGCTTAACTGCCACTTCTATATTCACCAAGATTCTAGATATGGTTGCAGTTTTTCCTGAAAAGTTTACTGACGTCTACCAAAATTGTGAACACATCCATCAAAAGTGCAGCATATACCATACAGACTTGGAGTTTACAACTTTTAGGAAAAAGTTTGCCTTGTTCCCTTATCACTGGTGTATATTTTGTCATCAGGATTCTGGAGCTGCAAGAAGAAGAACACAGAATGTTAAATGTTTATAATTTAAAGATGTTTCAAAATTGAAGCAGAAATAACTGTTAATCAAAAGAAGGGTAATGAACAAAGAAAACTTATAAACTGCAAAATGACGCACATAAGCCATTAACACTCACCACTGAAAACTTAAACAAATGAAAAAATGGGAAATCGCAGGTGCGCCAGAAGTGTAATCTGCTTATTGTGTATTCTCTAATTATGCAAAAGGAAGATACATTGTAACAGATCATGGCATGAAATAAATACATGTTCAGACAATAAGCTTGTGCATAAAAAAATTATCAAAAGAATTTGAAGTTAAAAACTATACTATAAATACCTGATTCAAATGTTGGGTTATTGCATCATAGCCTTTAAGGAAACACTTTATTGCCTTCATTAGATGTGCCATCCATCTTGTGCCTCCTGTCTTTGTAGGGAGTATCACGGTTTGATTCAGAATTTTAAATGAATCGTTTAATGCTGCTCTGTTCAGACAGCTGTTTCTGTAGAAGTAGTAAATGTTTAACAACAAGAGTGAAAGTTTGTCGTATAAATTGATTTTCTTCTTGATGGTGTCTTTAAATGCCAACTCAAGTTTGTGTCCGGAACAATGCACCGCTATTAACCATGGTCGCCCAACTGCTTCACGTAATCTTTGCACTGACCCCGTTTTCGAGCCAAGCATCACACTTGCTCCATCTGTCCCACATTCAACAATATTTTTGGCGTAGTCTTCATCAAATTTTTTCATACCGGACATTATCACTTTAGATATACTGTCAGCATCAGCTTTTGGGATGTTTTTCACCAATGCAAAAATTATATTTATGTCCCCTTTGTGACAATGTCTGACAAACACAATTTCTGCTTCTTGATAAGATGAATCTGTTGATCCATCTGATATTGCGGAGATGAAACAAATATCTTTCATGTCTTGGGTAATCTTGGCTACTTCCGCTTTAGCAATAAAACTGGCAAACTCTGCAGTTTTTTTGTCAGTGCGATACTGTGTCCCTATATTTAAACCTTTCGATTCATCCAAACCACATAGCATTGGATAATCAGTATAGGGGCGTCCCTTTTCACACAAGGCAAACACACTTCTAAATTTCAACATCAATCTATTGACCGTTAATTGATTAAGGGCTCTCAGGGCTTTGGCTCCTTTAGAATTTTCAGGGTTTTTCTTGCCATAATAAACTTAAAATTTACTTTATGTGACTCCGATTTTTCATGCTGGTTTACAGAGTTTCTTTTGTAATTCTGGCAACCGTTACGAATGTACCATGTTTATCATATAGTGCACAAATGTTGCAGGTCATCCCCATTTGGCCATTCTGCAACCATTTATATGTTATGCGTCCATGAAGGAAAAACTCCCTTTTTCTTTTCGATTTTTCATATTCTTTTCCTTTTGGTTGCTATCGGTTTCAGTTTTTCTTTTTGGGGTAGTTCGTTAGGAAAAGTTCCATATCATAAAGTTATTTAATTTAACTGGGGCTGCCATATTTCACTCGACAAATCCCGAATAAGCGATCTCGCGCGATTCGGAGAACCTCGGAATCGTCGATTTTACCAAGTAATTTGATTGGCGGCTATAATTACCAGTCGATTTCAGTAACACGGAAGTATGTGCAATCTTCCGCGTGGTAGAAAATGAAAGTTGCTGGCCCAAGTGGCCTGAGAACATTGACTGGCCCATCGGGCCGTTCTTTGTTAAGTTTGACTGGCCCGACAGTAAATTTACTAGCCACGGGCCAGTGGTTACGTCGACCCTGCCAAATTTATAAAGAGTTATTTTCTTTTTACAGGATAATATGATGTTCCCATGTGATCTAGGCCTGTTGAAACCAGTAAATGAACATGAATGGAACTACATGAAATTGACGTATGTGCAGAATTATTCCTTCTCTGGCTATGATGAGGCAAAGGTCTATTTCTCTGATACTAATGGTGCTTTGTCACGTCTTGTCACCATACAGTTTACCGTGTTGGAGTCACCATGTCGCAATGAAGGAGAATGTGAACGTAGGTTTACCAAAATATCACTGCAAAAGAAATAAAATCTTTCCTCATAATTGGTTTCTCTTTATCAGGCTATTTAATTGTTTGCAAGTTCACTTTAGGACACACAAAACTTTATACTTGATGTTATACTTATTCAATTTTTAAACTGTAATTTGTTGTTTAGTTGGTTAGTAGATTGTATGAGGGATTTTTTCTTCTCCTCTTAAAGCCTTTTCTAGGGCGTTTTGCTGGAACATTTCTGACTTCTGTTTGACATCTCTTATAACCTATTTATTCATGGTCTTGAATGCAAATGTTTATGTTTCAGCTAAGAACAAGAGTATATCTTATCCATGTGAACACTACCGTAGGGCTATAGAAAGTTTTGATATCAACTACAACTGTATATGTGCCTCTGGTTGGACTGGTATCCATTGTGAAGAGAATATAAACGAGTGCATTAGCTCCCCTTGTCAAGACCCATTTGTGTGTTATGACTACATTGATTATTATAAGTGTGCGTGTCCTGAGGATTATCCAAACTGTTTGTTGCGGCCTTGGATGATTGCCCTGATCATGATAAGCTTGTTGATTATTGTAGTGATTGTACTGTTCCTAGTTTACAGATGGAAGAGAAGAGAGTAAGTATTGTCTCTTTATTGATTACATGAGTTACCTCTCATAGATGATTGCCGTGATCATGATAAGCTTGTTGATTATTATAGTGATTGTATTGTTCCTTGTTTACAGATGAAAGAGAAGAGAGTAAGTATTGTCTTTTTGTTGATATCAGGAGTTACCTCCCATATTTGTGTAGTAGTTTCATTTAATTTGTGTAATGATTTCTTTACCAGCAGTTAAAACAAGAAGTGTATATATTATTATAGTGTTTGGCATGTCAGTCTACTGTGGATTCATTACTTTTGGTGGGATAGTCATTTTCGAATTTGAAGGTTCAAAGAGGTTCAGATTGTAGGCTTGAATGAAGACTCAAAATCAAATATCAATGATTAAAGCTATTTCTAAAATTTTTCATTTTGCTTTGACATTTTTATCAATGGTCACTAATTTTCTTGAGGCATCTCATCTCATATATACATCACTGTCTCAGGTTTTTGGAGGTTGCTTGCTCACAAAAGTACTTAAATTCCCTTACCTTCTTTATGTGCCCGTCACTATTCAGGAGTCTGTTATTCAGTGGTTGTTGGTTGCTGTATGGTTTTGTCATGCTTGGGCCTTATATAGCTAAGTTTGGGTCTAGCTAATTATTGAAAGAAGTATGGTGATCTGTAATTGTTTACACCTTTGCCCTTTTGTCTGTATGGATAGTTGTCCCATTGGCAATCATACCACATCTCCTTATTTTTATACATGTACTAAATAGAGAGTAATACAACAAAATTCAAAGAAAATTCAGATGTTAAGAAAAAATCCAAAACTTTTCTGCTACTATTAAAAATCTTGGAAGATTTTAACTCATAAAATAATATAAACTTTTAAATATTTACTTTCAGTAGCCACATACCTTGGGTTCAGAAGTACATCTTATGCCAAAGTGATGACACCAGCAACCAATTTGGGTCCACAGACTCTTTTGAAGATTATATGGATGATGAATCTGATAGTGGATTGCCAGGTAGAAACCCTATATTTGGTATGTGTATTATGCTTATATTGACATGAATTATTGATATTGTCATAATTATAGACGAACTGTTTACAAAACTTTGAATTTTTCTAAATACTACTGATTTTCTACCCCAGGAATAGATTACCTATATATAAAAGCTGTCTTTAGCAAAACCTTTGAATTTTTGGCCCCAATGCTCTTCAACTTTTTTATGTATTTGGCCTTTTGATTATTTTTTTTCAAGTGTCACTGATGAGTCTTTCAAAGATAAAAAACACCTGTCTAGCGTACAAAATTATTAGCCTGGTATCTTGGATAAGTTTTAGCTCACCTGGCCCAAAGGGCCGAGTGAGCTTTTCGTCACTTGGCGTCCGGCGTCCGTCGTCGTCCGTCATCCGTCGTCATTAACTTTTACAAAATCTTCTCCTCTGAAACTACTGGGCCAAATTTAACCAAACTTGGCCACAATCATCATTGGGGTATCTAGTTTAAAAATTGTGTCCGGTGACCAAGCCAACCAACCAAGATGGCCGCCATGGCTAAAAATAGAACATAGGGTAAAATGTAGATTTTGGCTATATCTCTAAAACCAAAGCATTTAGAGCAAATCTGACATGGGGTGGAATTGTTTATCAGGTCAAGATCCATCTATTCTGAAATTTTCAGATGAATCGGACAACCCGTTGCTGGGTTGCTGCCCTGCATTGGTAATTTTAAGGAAATTTTGCCGTTTTGGTTATTATCTTGAATATTATTATAGATAGAGATAAACTGTAAACAGCAATAATGTTCAGCAGAGTAAGATCTACAAAAAATTGACATGACCAAAATGGTCAATTGACCCCTTAAGGAGTTATTGCCCTTTAAAGTCAATTTTAACAATTTTTGTAAATTTTGTTATCTTTACAAAAATCTTCTCCTCTGAAACTACTAAGACAAATTTAACCAAACTTGTTCACAATCATCATAAGGGTATCTAGTTTAAAAATATGTCTGATGACCCGCCCACGAACCAAGATGGCCGACATGGCTAAAAATAGTACATAGGGTAAAATGCAGTTTTGGCTCATATCTCTGAAACCAAAGTATTTAGAGCAAATCTGACGGGATAAAATTGTTCATTAGGTCAAGATCTATCTGCCCTGAAATTTTCAGACCAGTCAGGCAACAAGTTGTAGGGTTGCTGCCCTGAATTGATAATTTTAAGAAAATTTTGCAGCTTTTGGTTATTATCTTGAATATTATTATAGATAGAGATAAACTGTAAACAGCAATAATGTACAGCAAAGTAAGATCTACAAATAAGTCAACATGACCAAAATTGTCAATTGACCCGTTAAGGAGTTATTGCCCTTTATAGTAAATTTTTACAATTTTCATAAATTTTGTAAATTTTGTAAATTTTACAAAATATTTTCCACTGTAACTACTGGGCCAAGTTCATTATAGATAGAGATAATTGTAAGCAGCAAGAATGTTCAGTAAAGTAAGATCTACAAACACATCACCATCACCAAAACACAATTTTGTCATGAATCCATCTGTGTCCTTTGTTTAATATGGACATAGACCAAGGTGAGCGACACAGGCTCTTTAGAGCCTCTAGTTTTTATACTTATAGATGTCTGTATAAGTTATATTAAAAGGTAAACAAAACTTTTGATGTGTTATATTAAAATGAGAAATCATGCCATGACATGACATGACATGTCAAAAGCGTGTGAAAACGCACAATGTAGATTAGGACTTTTAATATGAACAAGCAAATCATAATGTTACATTATACACATTTGTTAATATAAAAACAATATTCTACTGTAAACTTTTATTGTATTTAACAGTGGCCTGTTTTGCTGCTAGGCACATATTCAAAACAACTGCCAGTTTGGTTACATTTACATGATAACAAGGCACACAATATATCATTGTCCAGTTCTGATCTGAATTCAGTGTAAATTTCTTAATAATTGAAAATGTTCCTCGATCACAGTCAGAATTGCTATTTCGCAGAACTAAAATAGCTTTAGCAAGCCTTGAAAGAATGTCATAACGTTGTTTTGCCATCTTAAATGTCATCTATTATCTCTGCCATTGCTCCCCACAAATTATATATGTTGCTATTGCCTGGTCAAAACCGGTATTTCATCAGAAGACAGCTGGTACTATGAGAACTGATCCAACAGTTCTGTGATATTTCAACCCTATGGCCTGTGGAAATCTGTTGGCTAGATTTGAAACTGAAAAGAAAATATTATATAATTTGAATACCATTAAACATGTCTAATGCTTTATCAAATAGCTACATTCTAGTTCTCCTCTCACATGTGTTGTAAATTGTAATGATTGCAACATAGGGTCACAATGCATTGTTTGACCCTCTATCACTTTCTTTGATCTATTTAAACTCGGACTCCCAACTTATTGGATAATAGATACTATCTTGAAAAGTTGATTATCTTGGTACGTACACACATATAGTTTTCACTTAGCAATCAGCTCTTTCGATGACGGTACAGGTTCAGAAAGCGACCTCTTTCTGTAGGATATTTCCCAAAGTGAATTTGAAAGAAAGTAAGTCACAAAATCGTAAAACTACTCACAAACTACTTACCTGAAGGGCTTTTTGTTCGTCCATATCGAAAAATAAACAATGCCGACCAAACAACTACTTGAAATTTTCGGTATTTATCGTCTAATAATGAAAAACCCATAAATCGCAATATCACTAATGACAAAAAATCAAAACAACGAAAAAGGGTATAACGACGTGTTAAGTGACGAAAAGCGTGTACACGCCATGTGACAAAATCCTCGCGTGTAAACCGTTGATAAAGCGTGTATTACACGAATATCATGTGAGTTGGCAACTGTGAGCTAGTCTTATATTTCATATTAAAGATATTGAATCATGGACATTGTTTTTGTTTATTCCAAATTATTTTATCACAATTGACTTATTACTTTCATGTATACTAGCTTCTGATGGATTAATGATTGATAATTGATTAATGTCCAGTAGGATGTTAAATAAGTAACTATGAATCATATAGCTTCAGAATTTTGCTGTGGACATTATACAGGTTTTAATGGTATGCTTTATTAGTGGATAGTCACAACTATAAGTAAAATTCTGCCATAATTTAAGTTTTCAAGCTTCCAAGCAGCTTTCGAACTCAGTTCCGTATTTTACATACTCATGTACTATACAGAATGTCCATTCTTAACCTGCCCATAAGTTCATTGTTTTTAAATGGTATTTTGAGCTATCTCCTTAGTATATTTTTCATTTTATATGAGCTTTCGCTTTTATGTGCATGTCTTTACAATCCGCAAACAAATCAGAATATAAATGGATCTGTTTTGTTATGGTTTTGAATTTTTACATACCAATGATAACCAATCGCTAGACAAAATAGTTCTTGAAAGAATGTCAACCTTACTTGTCTGCTGAACTTTAAAATCATTAAAAAGATAATAATCGGAATCATCTTGATAACCATACGAAAGATAATGCTCTTTATGAAGATTTAAGAAGTTTTAAGAATCAAAAATTAGTAATACGGTTATACCCACGCGGTGCGTATGTGTTAACAAAGTTACAGCTGCAGATATAGGTCAAATATGGCGGCTTTTGCAGAAGTTTTTCCGTCAAAAAGACTTTATTAATTTCTGGATTTTTCACTTTAAACAGAATTAAAAGATGCAGAAACTTAATGAAAGGAGTAGACAGTGCTCAATTAATCATACCAAAAGTATTCAAGGAAAGTTTTACCCTTTCTCTGAAATCGTGGTCTCGTCCATTTTTGAAACATACGATTATTACATTACTTTTTCGAGTTTACAACTAAACTGTTGAACCTGTATTGTTTGGAAAAACAATCCGTTGTCCAGGGTTCATAACAAGCCTGTATTTCACGATTACTTGTTCTTGCATCGCTATTTTCAAAATTGAATAGAGGATAACTAAACGAAAAATTCTTGTAAATAAATATAAAATATTGAGATTTGCCATCCACTTTTCAATATCTATTTATTAAATATTATTCTAAAATCAATGATAACAGTGGATGGCTTGGATTAGGAATGGCATTTAATGATTCACAGAGAAATAGCCATTAGTCCTCAATTTGAATTGGTGTAAACAGGAAGTTGTGTATTAAAGGCGGTAGGTCTTTTCACCACCGAACACCACTGCACATCGCGAACACCACCGAACAAATTAAAATACCATCTAACATACCTAAATATATTGTTTTCATCTTTATTTATATATTTTACTTACCTTCTGAACTAGGATGAATATGTTTATACATATATATACATAAATTAATAAGAAATGATAACAAGAGAACCAAAAGGACAGTCTTGCAGGGCTGTTGTCAGAACAGTACACTTTCAAGTCTAACATTTTTTAAATATAATTTTTGTGATAATTTAACATTAAATAAAATGTTTTAACTTATTTGAACAATTTATTTCTAATAATTGAAAAGTAAAGACCATAAGATAATATACAATGAAATACAGACAATGTAAATCCGGAAAAATATTGCTGGATCCGAAGCGTTTTTTTTAATTCTCAACTTTAACATTACTAATGCACATAAAAATGTGAAAACATGAGAATAGGATTAAATTTTACGTAATTTAATCGAATTATTGTTTTATTATGTAACATTACTGTTTTTCTTAAGTGTTAGTGGTCTTTTGGGTGTTCTGTGGTGTTCGGTGGTGAAAAGACCAACCCATTAAAGGGATGGTGTTAATTACGGTTACCACCCTAGGCATTAATTTTGATAGGTGGCAGCAAATAGGGCAGATTGGCCTATATATGTCCACACATCTACTCTGTTGTTCCTAAGTCTAAAAATTCTGCTCGCCCTGGTTAAGTCCTCAACGTCTTTCTTTTCTAAGTATAGATCAGCAGCTCCTCTAAGGGTTAGTAATGGTGCACTTTATATATAGTCCAGTGGCTTAGTCCTGTCTTTTTGTCTCTCTTATTTTCCTATTTATATTCTTATTGTCATATTTCTTATATTTTCTTGTAAGCCACCAATCCACAACTTTTTCCTATGGTGCCTGAAAACAATGAACCGGTTTTGTTCATTGCTGAGGTCTTTAAGTGACTTATAACTGCTAACAGCCACATTATTTGGACTCTGGTGGATAGTTATCAGACTGTTATCTCATTGGCAATCATACCACATCTCCTTATTTTAGTATGGGTTAATTATTTGAAATAAATGACTAACAAACATTAAATCATTTGAAAACAAATAATTCTGCAATAATTTATGTTGTCATTTTAAGTTTTCAGTTTCTATATACTAGTATATCAACCATAAGTTGTATAAATGGTGTCACTATGTTTGTAATTGTCAAACTAGTATAACAATACTATTGTCTAAATCCACAGAAATGGATCATGCTTTAAGTAACAGAAATAATGATGTGTATGATGATGTCACTAGGTCACCTGTAACTTATCTCTTAAATAAGGACTATGTGGGGTATAAGAGCTTGCTTACTACAGGCTCTTCATAATCATTTTGTTAAATAATTCTACAAAGAAGGGATAGTCTGTTAATGTATCCTTGACTAAGAATAATGAAATTGCAAAAACAAATTCACGTATTACTTTGAATTTTTAGATTGTTCAGGTAGTCTTGAGCTATGAAAATCAAGACTTGCATAAAAATATACCAATATTAGAGACAATGGCGTCATTTTTCCTCAGAGCTTTCAGCTCTTTGATTTGTTTTATGAAGTACTTGGGAAGAAAATGAAACCAATTATATTCCCATATGATCCCATATAGTAAAATCTTATCTGTATTTGTCAAATTTTTTGCCCTAAATGCTATTTATCTTTGTACTTTATTTGGCAATTTAACTATTTTGATTAGAGTGTCACTGATGAGTCTTGTAGACAAAACGCTAATCTTGTGTACAAAATGATAAGCCTGGTATATATATCTTTGATAAGTTTCTTTACTGAGATTGTGGAAATATTTTTCTTTTGTACAATAAATTTTTATGTTTTCATTTTGATTTACAGATTTTACAGATCCAGATCAAATATCAGATGTCATGGTAAGTTTTTTGGAGTTTTAAAAAAAATATAAGTTTTGAGAGTTTTTATCATCAACAATTTCTCAATGACTAACAAAAGACACAGGGTAATAAGTATGAATGAAAGAAGATGTAGGATATAGGTCAATGAGACCCTTTTCTATATTTTAGTATAGAAAAATCTGGATTAGTTTTGAGAGTTTTTAACATCAATACTTTCTCAAAGGATAAACAAAAGACCAGGGATAATAAGTTTGAATGAAAGAAGATGTATGGTTACTGTATATGTCAATGAGACTCTTTTCTACATTTAGCATATGTATATCCAGAGACATTTTGTTTGGCTATCTTCCAGACTCCAGTATCAATGAATATCTCCAGGGAGCAATGCCTATACTTATCATGTGGTGATTCTTTTTGGTCGAAAAACTTAATTTGAAAAAATGAAATTTACATTGATAGAGGAATGTTTTAACAACAACTTACTTTTTTATGCCCCTGTTCCTATGGACAGGGTACACCAGTTTACCTCTGTCCCTTCATCCAATTTTATCAGGATCTACAATAATGGCTTCCTGAAATTATATATCAAGATTTATGTCAGCATGCTTAACCATTTGATATGTTTTCACATCTATCGCTCAGCAAATTCCAATTTACCAAATTATTATATTTTCTACACATTATGGACATGTTTGAAATATTTGTCACATTTTAGAGCTGCCTGAAATTAGGTATCAAGCTTCATGTGAGCATGCTATATCCTAAAATATGTTGTCAATTCCATTATCAATTTCCTGTTTATAAAAGACTTATGGTTGGTGTATCATTATTTAACAATAGCTCTTTGTACATCTTGGTTCTTTTATAACCATTATTTCATCATACTAAAATCACAATTTGACATGAATATTGCTAAATATAAAAAAAACTATATTATGCTGGTTCCCCCTTTTTTTTAAAAGACATCTAGAGGTGAACTTTGAGTTTAAAACAATAGACAAGTTTTTATATCATCTGTTCAACAATAGACTAGTTTTTATACCATCTGTCAAGCTTTATACTGTCCACAGTCTTAAAAAATAGACTAGTTTTTATACCATCTGTCAAGCTGTATACTGTCCACAGTCTACAACATTAGACAAGTTTTATATCATATGTTCAACAATAGACAAGTTTTTATACCATCTGTCAATCTTTATACTGTCCCCAGTCTACAACAATAGACAAGTTTTATACCATCTGTCAAGCTGTATACTGTCCCCAGTCTACAACAATAGACAAGTTTTTATACCATCTGTCAAGCTGTATACTGTCCACAGTCTACAACAATAGACAATTTTTTATACCATCTGTCAAGCTTTATATTGTCCACAGTCTTCAACAATAGACTAGTTTCCATAGCATCTGTCAAGCTTTATACTGTCCACAGTCTTCAACAATAGACAAGTTTTTATACCATCTATCAAGCTTTATACTGTCCACGGTCTTCAACAATAGACTAGTTTTTATTCCATCTGTCAAGCTTTATACTGTCCACAGTCTTCAACAATAGACTAGTTTTTATTCCATCTGTCAAGCTTTATACTGTCCCCAGTCTTCAACAATAGACAAGTTTTATACCATCTATCAAGCTTTATACTGTCCCCAGTCTTCAACAATAGACTAGTTTTATACCATCTGTCAAGTTTTATACTGTCCACAGTCTTCAACAATAGACAAGTTTTTATACCATCTGTCAAGCTTTATACTGTTCACAGTCTTCAACAATAGACAAGTTTTATACCATCTGTCAAGCTTTATACTGTCCCCAGTCTTCAACAACAGACTAGTTTTTATACCATCTGTCAAGCTTTATACTGTCCCCAGTCTTCAACAATAGACTAGTTTTATACCACCTGTCAAGCTTTATACTGTCCACAGTCTACAACAATAGACAAGTTTTATACCATCTGTCAAGCTGTATACTGTCCACAGTCTACAACAATAGACTAGTTTATATACCATCTGTCAAGTTTTATACTGTCCACAGTCTTCAACAATAGACAAGTTTTATACCATCTGTCAAGCTTTATACTGTCCACAGTCTACAACAATAGACTAGTTTTATACAATCTGTCAAGCTTTATACTGTCCCCAGTCTTCAACAATAGACAAGTTTTATTCCATCTGTCAAGCTTTAAACTGTCCCCAGTCTTCAACAATAGACTAGTTTTATACCATCTGTCAAGCTGTATACTGTCCCCAGTCTACAACAATAGACAAGTTTTATACCATCTGTCAAGCTGTATACTGTCCCCAGTCTACAACAATAAACAAGTTTTATACTATCTGTCAAGCTTTATACTGTCCCCAGTCTACAAAATAGACAAGTTTTATACCATCTGTCAAGCTTTATACTGTCCACAGTCTTCAACAATAGACTAGTTTTTATTCCATCTGTCAAGCTTTATACTGTCCACAGTCTTCAACAATAGACTAGTTTTATACCATTTGTCAAGCTGTATGCTGTCCCCAGTCTTCAACAATAGACTAGTTTTTATACCATCTGTCAAGTTTTATACTGTCCACAGTCTTCAACAATAGACAAGTTTTTATACCATCTGTCAAGCTTTATACTGTTCACAGTCTTCAACAATAGACAAGTTTTATACCATCTGTCAAGCTTTATACTGTCCCCAGTCTTCAACAACAGACTAGTTTTTATACCATCTGTCAAGCTTTATACTGTCCCCAGTCTTCAACAATAGACTAGTTTTATACCACCTGTCAAGCTTTATACTGTCCACATTCTACAACAATAAGCAGTTTTTATACCATCTGTCAAGCTTTATACTGTCCCCAGTCTTCAACAATAGACAAGTTTTATTCCATCTGTCAAGCTTTATACTGTCCCCAGTCTTCAACAATAGACAAGTTTTATACCATCTGTCAAGCTTTATACTGTCCACAGTCTACAACAATAGACAAATTTTTATACCATCTGTCAAGCTTTATACTGTCCCCAGTCTTCAACAATAGACTAGTTTTATACCACCTGTTTTATACTGTCCACATTCCAACAATAAGCTGTCAAGCTTTATACTGTCCTTTATACAGTCTTCAACAATAGACAAGTTTTATACCATCTGTCAAGCTTTATACTGTCCACAGTCTACAACAATAGACAAATTTTTATACCATCTATCAAGCTTTATACTGTCCCCAGTCTTCAACAATAGACAAGTTTTATACCATCTGTCAAGCTTTATACTGTCCACAGTCTTCAACAATAGACAAGTTTTATACCATCTGTCAAGCTTTATACTGTCCCCAGTCTTCAACAATAGACAAGTTTTATACCATCTGTCAAGCTTTATACTGTCCCCAGTCTTCAACAATAGACAAGTTTTTATACCATCTGTCAAGCTTTATACTGTCCACAGTCTTCAACTATAGACTAGTTTTTATACCATCTGTCAAGCTTTATACTGTCCACAGTCTTCAACAATAGACAAGTTTTTATACCATCTGTCAAGCTTTATACTGTCCCCAGTCTACAAAATAGACAAGTTTTATACCATCTGTCAAGCTTTATACTGTCCACAGTCTTCAACAATAGACTAGTTTTTATTCCATCTGTCAAGCTTTATACTGTCCACAGTCTTCAACAATAGACTAGTTTTTATACCATTTGTCAAGCTGTATACTGTCCCCAGTCTTCAACAATAGACTAGTTTTTATACCATCTGTCAAGTTTTATACTGTCCACAGTCTTCAACAATAGACAAGTTTTATACCATCTGTCAAGCTTTATACTGTTCACAGTCTTCAACAATAGACAAGTTTTATACCATCTGTCAAGCTTTATACTGTCCCCAGTCTTCAACAACAGACTAGTTTTATACCATCTGTCAAGCTTTATACTGTCCCCAGTCTTCAACAATAGACTAGTTTTATACCACCTGTCAAGCTTTATACTGTCCACAGTCTAAAACAATAAACAAGTTTTTATACCATCTGTCAAGCTTTATACTGTCCCCAGTCTACAAAATAGACTAGTTTTTGTACCATCTGTCAAGCTTTATACTGTCCACAGTCTACAACAATAGACAAATTTTTATACCATCTATCAAGCTTTATACTGTCCCCAGTCTTCAACAATAGACAAGTTTTATACCATCTGTCAAGCTTGATACTGTCCACAGTCTTCAACAATAGACAAGTTTTATACCATCTGTCAAGCTTTATACTGTCCCCAGTCTTCAACAATAGATTAGTTTTATACCATCTGTCAAGCTTTATACTGTCCACAGTCTTCAACAATAGACTAGTTTTATACCATCTGTCAAGCTTTATACTGTCCACAGTCTTCAACAATAGACAAGTTTTTATACTATCTGTCAAGCTTTATACTGTCCCCAGTCTACAAAATAGACAAGTTTTTATACCATCTGTCAAGCTTTATACTGTCCACAGTCTTCAACAATAGACTAGTTTTTATTCCATCTGTCAAGCTTTATACTGTCCCCAGTCTTCAACAATAGACTAGTTTTATACCATCTGTCAAGTTTTATACTGTCCACAGTCTTCAACAATAGACAAGTTTGTATACCATCTGTCAAGCTTTATACTGTTCACAGTCTTCAACAATAGACACGTTTTATACCATCTGTCAAGCTTTATACTGTCCACAGTCTACAACAATAGACTAGTTTATATACCATCTGTCAAGTTTTATACTGTCCACAGTCTTCAACAATAGACAGGTTTTTATACCATCTGTCAAGCTTTATAGTCCACAGTCTACAACAATAGACTAGTTTTTATACCATCTGTCAAGCTGTATACTGTCCACAGTCTTCAACAATAGACATAGATTCTACCACTGCATTGAGTGTGATACGATATTTATCCACTCGAGAATGTTAAACTTTCAAATGTAAATGCGAGGCTCGCGAGCATTTTAAATATTTAAAATTTAACTGTCGAGAGTGGATAAATATCGACACACAGATTTGGTGGTGGAATCTGTTTCTAATGATTTTCAAACAATACGCAGGCAAGTTTATTCTGTCTTTTCGAATGATCTGCAAAAGATGTGTTCTTTCTATGTGATGTCATCAGGCATGGTCACCTTTTTCATGCCGTCACAATAGGAAATTCAGAGGAAATCAAGAAAGTTTGACGTCATAATCGGATTTTAACCAATGAATAACTGAGATCAAATGAACCACACGTTGATTAATTTTTTATACAATGGGTGCAGAAAGGGATAAATTGACGAAGAGTTAGAGAAAGTTTTATACCATCTGTCAAGCTTTATACTGTCCCTAGTCTACAACAATAGACAAGTTTTTATACCATCTGTCAAGCTTTATGCTGTCCGAGTCTTCAACAATAGACAAGTTTTATACCATCTGTCAAGCTTTATACTGTTCCCAGTCTATATATATATATAGCTGGGGACAGTATACAGCTGGACAAATGGTATAAAACTTGTCTATTGTTGTAGACTGTGGACAGTATAAAGCTTGACAGATGGTATAAAACTTGTCTATTGTTGAAGACTGGGACAGTATACAGCTTGACAGATGGTATAAAACTTGTCTATTGTTGTAGACTGGGGACAGTATAAAGCTTGACAGAAAACTAGTGAAGTTTTATATAGATCTACTTTGATGGTCTTTCTTTCAAACTTTCACAAATATTTGAGAATGGTAGAAAGATGATCACTATATTTGATGAATTACACTTTTGTTATGGGACTTAGTTGGAAAAAATAGAACTTTTGTAAATATGGCTGCATTGTAACTTTACAAGATACAAGTGGGAGGTTTAGCTAGCTATAAAACAAGGCTTAACCCACTATTTTCTTCTGAACATACCTGTACCAAGACAGTAATATGACAGTTGTTTTCCAAGTCTGTTGGTTAATATAGTAGAGCACTTGATTTTGTCGGTTTTATGGACTCCCCACTTCTGACTTCATTGGAGTTCAGTATTTTTTTTAATACTTTTTCAGTGACGAATGATAACTTCTTACATCAACTAATATAACCCCAATGAAATTTTGTTTTTTGGCATTTTTTAGATTCCAGCTGGTTATCATGAGTGCATCACACAGATCTATTATATTTTTGTCAGTTTATTTTAGGTGGAGGTGTTGATAACAGATTTCCTGAACAATTCTTTATATACTTTTTTAATCTCTAAAACAAAAATAAAAAGGCTGTTTCATTATTGCAGGAATTCCCTCCAAAAGATGAATGGAAAAATGAGAAACGTCATATGATGTCTTCATTTGAACCTCTGGTCCCAACTTCTGATTTCAAAATTGCTCCGCATCCATCTGAAATTGTTGAGGCCAATCTCTCTGCTGATATTGATGTCATGTCGAAACCTGGCTGGAAATTTCCTAGAACTGATTCATCACCTAAACCAGGATCCTCTGGATATGGTGCCCCCGTGCCACAAGCATTGTCCAAGAATGCCGCTCAGTGGGCTCTAGCTGATCAACCCAGTGGACATCCAGCACCATCTAGTAGTAAATCTCCTTATCTTCTCTATGACCGACAGACAACCACTGTAGATCCTGACACAGTATCAATGTATGATGGAGCAGATCTAGAAACATTAGAAATGTGAGCGCTTTGATCAATAATTAACAATTGAAACTGTTTACTTTTCATGTCAGATTTCACAGAAAATTAAACCACATTACTGATTTTGATTTCTTTTCCTAGAAATGTCATTTTAAATTTTAAGATGAATGAAATCCATCCAAATAGCTATTTTTATGTGATTAATATCCGTCCAGTTATTTTTAATGTGATAAATATCCATCCAGGTATTTTTGTGTGATGAATATATCTCCATATATTTTACAAGGTATTTTAAAAATTTTGTTTATATATATCTTTAATAGTTCTAATTTTTTTATATGCAATTTTCATATTAATGTATCACAGTAAATATTAAAGAGTTGTAAATATACTCAGCAACACAAGAAATGCAACACATCTTATATATGTTCTCAGTTTTGTTTCATTTGAATGTTGACATTTATTTTTGTATAAAATGGAAAAAAAATAAGAAATTACTGGAAACGAAGATGTCAGTAAAAAAGTTGAAAATCAATATTTTTTTGCAATGCATGTAAGGTAGAAATTAGACTAGAAATCAGAAAGCAACCACTGTGACTTTCTGTCATTTTAAGGACTTCCATGAGACTTTAATAGTCTAAAAATTTATCAACAAAATAAATTTGGGTTAAATATTGTTTTTTTTTAGAAATAATTGTGTTCCATGAACTTCCTGAAACTTACAAAATTTTATACTCTTGATTTCAAAACCAATGTGTCAAAATTCTGACCAATCTTATCACTAATTTTAAAGATATAGCAAATTGAATATTAGAATACAAAGAAATTAACCGTGGTGGTTTATAAATTTTGTTGTAAAGTAAATATATTTGTGTAATTTTCAGAATTTTTTTAATACATGTTACTGGTACATTATATAGTTCAGAAATCAGAATCTCAGTTCAAAAGATTATGTGATATTTAAAGCTGACTGTTATAAATTTTAGACTATTCAATTTTACTAAAAATTTACTATTTTTCTTACCTTTACTAATAAACTTTTGAAAAAAATTGTTTTCATTTTATTTCTATATAGTGACTGGGAGGTAGATATGTACTCCTTTGTGACAACAAAACAACAAATAAAGATACTGTAAATAACAGTGCGTTGAGAATCTGTCCTATAGGCATGACATTTCACACCATACTTTTTATGGAATGGCTACTGTTAGTGATAAAAATCAACTGGAGCATTGTGAAAATCTGTTTAAGAATTGGTTTGAAATTCTTGCCTGTTTGATGATTTTGTTTTTAAAGGTGGAGATGGAACACTGATAAGTTAAATGGTTTTGAAGAAAAGTAATGCAGTAGTCTCTACTCGAATCCAACCTAGCTTGGGTATAAACAGCTACGTTTAAAGTTCGACACTTAAACCCCAAAATGTGTATGCCAGGGATGTATTTGTTATCAATTTGGTCACCTAAATTTGTAAAAATAAACCAAAAAAATTAAAGAAATTTTACCTGGTAACATGTTTATTACATTTTACCCAAGCTAATCAACAGTTAAAACGGGTGTTATAATTTGTGATCAAATCGTAGTTTACAAAAAGAAAACTATAATGAACTTTTAAAAAGCATTGTCTTGCTTGAATTCTGTTTAAATGTTAAATTTAGACATATACTGTCTTTGCCAGTCCACACTTTTGATATTAGAATAACTTAACGTGCATCCAAGGATTGCTTTCCCTTCTACTGTGTAAAATCCTCAGAATTGAGAAGTAGGTGAACACTCAAATATGATAATCTTATTCCAATGAAAATAACTAAATAATTAAAAACAAACCAGACATACCTCTGTGTCAACAGTTTATATATGCAAAAAGTAGCAATTTCAACTTTAACACCTTTGAAACAATACAGCATAACAAACAAATCAAAAACATATGATATGTATCTTCTAAAGCATAAAAAGTATAACAAAAGTACTGAACTCCAAGGGGCATATTCAAATAGGGGAAGTCCATAAAAACTGACAAAATCAAACGCTATCAATCAATGGAACAAGTGAAAATCAGCTGTTTTGTTTTAATCTGTATTGTTATATTTTAACTAATGTTAACTAGTGAAATGATGAAAAAGAAAGCACACATTAAACCTGTTTTTTTAGTTAGTTTTATTATCACACAAAAGTGACTTAAGGGAAAACGGTACTATTTATTCTGCCATAGGCCACAATACTAACATTTTCTAAATTTACCACTTTTTATAATAAAAACCTGGACAAAACAGTTATGTGTGGTGTTAGAACTTTATTACTCTGTTTTAAAAATTGAAGCCAAATAGTATCATGACCAACTTCCAACGGAGCTTGTTTATCCATGCCCACAATCATTCTACATTAAATTTATGAAATTTTGGAAGTCTTTTCGAATAATTCTCTAGAAAATACTTCAATGGGTTTCAAAATTTATATTGTAAATATACACACTGCAGTTATTCATAGATAAATAAAAACATATATTGTACCCTTACATCCAATCACAGCGCTCCTAAGTTGGCTTCCTTCACCTGCCTTGGGTACACAAAAGGCCAACCTAATGCTAGGAAAATGTAATAGTACCGTTTTCCCTATACTGTGACATAAAGATATAAAGAATTCTTATGACTCATTAATGCTATATTGGGTTATTGTGAAAACCTTGGCTATAATAAATTCTTGTATGTCCCCATTACTTAAAGAAACATGGACCATTTCATGTCCCCACCCCTATATGCTGGTTTACCTCTTTCTGTACTTCTTTCAGATAAGGCTTAATAAACTACCTGTATCCAATCATATCTTATCTTATTTAAAAAGAATAATAAACAGTACCATTCAAACAGATAAAAATGACAGTTCCATTCAATTTGTATTCAATTTATCCAAAATTTACAACATAAGCACAAATTCAAGATTTTTCATACTAATCTCCATTCCATGCTTTAGTATATGCCATATTGTGGTTAAAAATTTCAGAACTTGTTATAAAATCCATTATTCTGTCTTGGGATGATAAAAACAAAGATATTAGACACTTATAACATATAACATTAAATATGCAAAATACTCAGCTGTAAAGTTGCCTTTCTTGCCCGTTTCAGTCTATGAAAAAGCTGAATTATGTCCCTTGGGAGTATTCATTTCCAACAAAAGTCTTTTCAAACAGTAGAAAATGAAAAATTATATATGCTTGATATAATAAAAGATAGAAACTACAAAATGAAGCACTATTCAAACATTTGCTGCATGAATTGCTAAGAATGTGATCAATTCTTTACACTGGAGAATATAAAATCTACCTAAATTTAGCCTCAATTGGGCCTCTTTTTTTCTTAGATGGACAATTTTTATACTGAAAATGCTTCTATTGTGACCAAATATTGCTTTACTCCATAAACAGTACAAACTTAACCAGACAATTTCCCAATTTAATAGATTATGTCTTGAGAAATACCCAAGGGATACATTTAGGGAATTACACACCAAAAAAGGCAAATATTTCAGTTAAAAATATTTGTCGTGACTTGAAATCTGTTGTTTCCAATTGAATTAATCATTGCGAAAGGTGAAAACAAATACAAAAGAACTAGAGTTAGGTGCATTTTATACAATATAGTTAATATTGAAATCCTAGAATGAAGTTTTATATCAGTACCCATCAATTTGACTTATTATGATGACTCAGCACTTTTCTCAACACAGTATTGGTCTCAGTGAAAATTTTTATTCTTGGTGATAAAATCAAATGTATTAATCAAAAGCTTCAAAATAGTGTAATATAACTGAAGTCTGATTGATTTTGATTTCCTTGCTATCTTCAGTATAGAGAAAACGGTACTATTTATTCTGCCATAGGCGACAATACTAACATTTTCTAAATTTACCACTTTTTATAATAAAAACCTGGACAAAACAGTTATGTGTGGTGTTAGTACTTTATTACTTTGTTTTAAAAATTGAAGCCAAATAGTATCATGACCAACTTCCAACGGAGCTTGTTTATGTTATCCATGCCCACAATCATTTTACATTAAATTTATGAAATTTTGGAAGTCTTTTCGAATAATTCTTCAAAAAATATTTCAATGGGTTTCAAAATTTTTATTGTAAATATGCACACTGCAGTTATTCATAGATAAATAAAAAAATATGTTGTACCCTTACATCCAATCACAGCGCTCCTAAGTTGACTTCCTTCACCTGCCTTGGGTACACAAAAGGCCAACCTAATGCTAGGAAAATGTAATAGTACCGTTTTCCCTTAAGCCCTCAAAATCCTAGCTTAAACCAACTAAGGTAAAGTTTGCATGAGTGAATAAGCAATCATACCTTTAATAAATGGTACTTGGCTTGGAATGATTGTATGTGTACATGTACGTCTGGCAGTGTTAATCTGATTTTGACCTCATTTTCATGGTTCATTGGTCATAGATAAATTTTCTTACGTTAGGTCTGTTTTCAGATACTGTAAGCAATATGTAAACTGTTTGGTGCATGGATCAACTGTAAGACGTACATGTGCGTCCTACAGGGTCTATCTGACCTTGACCTCATTCACATGGATCAATGATAATCTAAATGCCTGTACCAAGTCAGGAATTTGACAGTTTTTTTCCAAAGTCATTCCTTTGCTTGATATAATAGAGAATTTTTTGTTGAGTTGATATCTCCTTAACACTTCATCTCCTTTTATTAGGTCACCTGGCCCAAAGGGCCAAGTGAGCTTTTCTCATCACTTGGCGTCCGTTGTCTCTTAACTTTTACAAAAATCTTTTCCTCTGAAACTACTGGGCCAAATTTAACCAAACTTGGCCACAATCATCATTGGGTATCTTGTTTAAAAAATGAGTCCTATGACCCCGTCTGCCAATCAAGATGGCCGACATAGCTAAAAATAGAACATAAGGGTAATATACAAGTTATGTCTATTACTTTGAAAACCGTTATAAATAGAGAAAATCTTACAGAAACAAAAGTCTTCAGAATGTTGAGCTCTACCAGTTGACAATATACGTCAAGACTGTCAGACGACTTCTAATAGGAGTTATTGCCCTTAAATGACAAATTTTACCATTTTTTTCATTTTGCCTATTATCTTGAAAACTATAATAGATAGAGTAACTTTAAACTGCAAAAATGATCAGCATGACAAGTTCTACAAATAATTCTAACACGATCGAAATCGTCAGTCTCACTCCTTACTAGTTATTGCCCTTTGATAACGATTTCTACCAATTTTTTGCATTTTTGCTTTATATCTTAAAAATTATGATAGATAGAAACTTAAATAAGCAAAAATGATCAGCAAGACAAGATCTACAATTAATTTTTACCTTTTTTTTTTTGCATTATGCCTTATATGATAAAAATTAAAATAGATAAATAGACACTTTAAATCACAAAAAATGATCAGCAAGGCAAGATCTACTAACAAGTCAAATTTTGTCAATATAGTTAGTAGACTGTCACTCTTTATAGGAGTGATTGCCCTTAAATGAGGATTTTTTTTACCCTCTTTTGTGTTTTGAGCAAAAACTAAAGAAGATAAAGATAAACTAAACAGACTAAATGATCAGCAATACAAGATCAACAAAACAGAGATTTTTGTCATGAATTATTCTCGTCTTCAATGATGGTGAGTATCCTTTGTTGAATATGCACATAGACCAAGGTGAGCGACACAGGCTCTTTAGAGCCTCTAGTTTTAGTCACTTTTACTTGAAAACACAATTTACTACAATGTACACCCTGCCAACCCATGATTGTTCATAAAAATTATAGATTGTACAAGTATGCAGTACAATACTCAATTTGAAGTGTGATCGGAGAGAAAATGAGGCACAACAGCCGCCAGTTAGCCACGATCTAGTGAGCCTACTGGTGGTCAAAAGAAGTTTATAAAGGATTTATTTTTCCGTATTCATAGTTTTTGTACAATATTCATACACTTTTTGAACGTTAGAGCACTTTAAGTATACAATGCTTCACGGAAGATTTCACAAAAGTAGAATTAATACTAAAAAAACCTACAAAACTGGGTAAACAGACAAATTCTCTGTTATGCTTCAGAAAACATAATTTAACAAAACAAAATGTTTATACGCGCTTCGTCTACAAAGACATATTAGCTAGAACAAAAACAAGTGGAAGGCACAATTAATTGCAAAGTTGCCAACCCCAAACTCTTCAAAAATGTTCCAAATCTGACTAAGGCCATCTTGGCCTGGGTGTAGAAAGAGTTCAGTGTTTCGAATGATTAAATATTTTATGAACAGAAAATATACCCAAAGATATCGTTTCAATGACCTTCCATGTCGGCTGTTGTGCAGAAAACTTAACTGGTGAAACCCTCAAAGATGAAACGTCCAATAGCATTCGGCACTCCAGATACGCGTGTCATCTGCTTAAGATTCATTAGACGCGCTCGAATTAGAACAGTTAGAAGGCCAAATGCTCAAAGCCAAAATAATTGAAAACCTAATCAGAGCATTGAAGAGCTGATTAAACCATAAAGGGCCTATGTCATAGCCAAATCCGGACAACATTACTGCACAAGATTCACATTTCTACAATCAATTCCCTTGCTCGAGGCAGAGACATATATACACAGAGATTGGCAACTGTAACAGTGGTCAGCGAAATCTAATCAAAAACACGCAGCACACGAGACTTTAACGAGATCGCCATTTTGATTCTATCACGACAAGTACACCACCTCGCTTCGATTTTTATTTTACATCAAGCATTTCAAAACAGCATAATGTAAGTATATATTTCAATTTCGTAAATTATTTACCTTGTTTTATCCAGTTTGCAGTAATTATTAGTTAAAATATTGTGACGATTAACGTTTTATTGTAGTCAATATTAAGGGGAAAGCTTGGCCGTTATGAAAACTTTGAACACGGACGTATTTTTTATTAAAACCTTTTCATTCGAAAAGAATAAAAACATTACTTTCCCCAAGACATACTGGTTTTGTGTAAATAAGTTGAATTTTTCATTAAATCACCCACTTTGATGCAATTTACAATTAAAATTCAGTATTCTCGCTGTCGGCCACGTTCAATTTCTTCAATATAAAGACAGACCCCTGTCCATGGCTACAGTCAATAAACTTTTCCATCTTTAGAGAATAATTGTTCTCAGCACATGAATTACTTTCCTATGACATACTGGAATTGTGTATAACAGTTGTTTTTTCCATATTTTCACCCACTTTGATGCAATTTACAATTAAAATCACTATTCAAGCTGTTGGCCATGTTCATTCTCTTCAATATAAAGACAGACACCTGTCCATGGCTACAGTTTATAAACTTGTCCATCTTTAGAGAATAATTGTTCCCAGCATGAATTACTTTCCTATGACATACTGGAATTGTGTATAACAGTTGTTTTTCCATATTTTCACCCACTTTGATGCAATTTACAATTAAAATCACTATTCAAGCTGTCGGCCATGTTCATTCTCTTCAATATAAAGACAGACACCTGACCATGGCTACAGTTTATAAACTTGTCCATCTTTAGAGAATAATTGTTCCCAGCACATGAATTACTTTCCTATGACATACTGGAATTGTGTATAACAGTTGTTTTTTCCATATTTCCACCCACTTTGATGCAATTTACAATTTAAAATCACTATTCAAGCTGTTGGCCATGTTCATTCTCTTCAATATAAAGACAGGCACCTGTCCATGGCTACAGTTTATAAACTTGTCCATCTTTAGAGAATAATTGTTCCCAGCACATGAATAACTTTCCTATGACATACTGGAATTGTGTATAACAGTTGTTTTTTCCATATTTTCACCCACTTTGATGCGATTTACAATTTAAAATCACTATTCAAGCTGTCGGCTATGTTCATTCTCTTCAATATAAAGACAGACACCTGTCCATGCATGGCTACAGTTTATAAACTTGTCCATCTTTAGAGAATAATTGTTCCCAGCACATGAATAACTTTCCTATGACATACTGGATTTGTGTATAACAGTTGTTTTTTCCATATTTTCTCCCACTTTGATGCAATTTACAATTAAAAATCACTATTCAAGCTGTTGGCCATGTTCATTCTCTTCAGTATAAAGACCGACACCTGTCCATGGCTACAGTTTATAAAATTGTCCATCTTTAAAGAACAATTGTACCCATCACAGGTATTCCTTTCCCAAGACATACTGGTTTTGTGTATATAAATTGTTTTTTTCATTATTTCCACCACTTTGATGACATTTACAATTTTATATATATTTACATTCAGTATCTGACAGCATTTTTTTTTTTTAACAGGATCCTGCATGTTATAAAAGAACAAAGATGTTGATCAAATTTACCTAACAGTGCAGCATACAAGAGATGTAATATCATACATGTGCTGAATTTAGGACTCCCAAGCCTTTCTGATTGAAAATAAGACTCCTGGCAGACAGGAACAACTATTTGTTAGTGATGACTTTTTCAAATGTGACTGCACAGTCTTGTATTGGACCGATTACTACTATCAATGTGATACTTAAAAATTGTTATGTAGGAGAGAAAAATACATGTGCTTATCCACCATATTATTGTAGTTCATATATTATAGTTCATATGCCAAACTTGATGTACATGTGTATGCGATTTTTGTGCAAGTGATGGTGACATCATTGAACTAAGAACAAATACAAGACTGCATTCAATCTATTGAATTTGAAGCAGAAGTGACACAGTGGCAGTTGTGCAGAGACTATATGGAAAAAAATGCAAATAAATATCTTGTGTTCAACTTCATTTGTCTTCTTTACATTTACAAAGTATACATGTACATAGTTTTTACATACATGTATAATGTTTGCACCTGTCCTAAGTCAGGAATCTGATGTACAGTAGTTGTCGTTTGTCTATGTAATTTATACGTGTTTCTCGTTTCTCGTTTTTTATATATACTAGACCGTTGGTTTTACCGTTTGAATGGTTTTACACTAGTACTTTTGGGGCCCTTTATAGCTTGTTGTTCGGTGTGAGCCAAGGCTCCGTGTTGAAGGCCGTACATTGACCTATAATGGTTTACTTTTATAAATTGTTATTTGGATGGAGAGTTGTCTCATTGGCACTCACACCACATCTTCCTATATCTATATAACAATATGATGATGTAGTATGATTGCCAATGAGACAATGATTTACATGTATGTCTTTTTTTGTATGACTATCATTGGAAGGCCACTCTATAATATCTTTGTACATCATGAGAATGGAAATGCATGCTTCCTTTGTACCATAAAGGTAGCATAATGTAAAAAAAAAGAGAAAATGTTCATTTATTCAACAACACTCCTGTGAATATATAACTTGACAGTACTAAAGGCAAAATATTTCGTTTCACAATTTCTTTCCTCTCCTCGGAAAGTAACATATTTAATTGTTTACATGAAATGACAAAATGTGTAGAATAAGAAGCAAGAAATGTTCACTCTACTTGTACACTAGTCGCTCATATTGGTCATCATCTATGTTTGTTTCAGTTATTTAACAATGGTGCCTGTTTATATTTATCTGTTGTGTTGTGTTGTTTCAGTTTTACATGTCCTCATTCTGTGATCACTATTTCACCTCTCCTGTTTTGAAAAATGTTTATGCAAATATTTGACTATGAGACTATTTTATTTAAACCAGATGAGATATTAGTGGTAAAGGTTTGAACAGAAGCAGGAGATGTCAAGGGCAATACAAACAGTACAAGTGGTGTAACACAGGAAAAATAACAAATGAAAAGAAAATAACAGCCCACATAGCACTGCACCGAAAATTACCTTGAACAACATAAACCCACAAAAGATCAGATAAAACTTGTGTACAATTTTAAATCTTTTAATTGGCGAAACACATTCCGGTCAGATATGGGATTCACATGCAACCCCAAAAAAAATGACGCCCGTTTTTATTCATCATGTTCATTTAATGCTAAATAATTCTGTTGAAAATATTTTTCTAATAGCAAAAAGTGGACAGTATTGTTTTCAATCCAGATACGGCCGACTACCCCTCAGATTAAATGGTCCGTACCTTAGACTTTAAATCTATATCTAAAGCTTACTGACTGGGGATCACTATTCAGCAATGTTATTAATGGGCTGGGGCGTGGGGGGTTAAACATGTTTTCGTAGGTAAATAATATTGCTGTGGAACTTTTTTTTTCATGAGAGTGTAATAGAGTATTTCTTTCTGTTGGGTGGAATTGTGAAACAGAAGTCAATACGTTCTTGCTCAATATTTTGTCACTTTGAAGGCGTCATGCTTGTCATCCTCAGCCTAAGCAATGTGTTACTGTAATTTGAATTTTAAAATTACTGAGTGACGTTTTTTCGACGAACTGGATTTTATTTAAACCAGATGAGATATTAGTGGTAAAGGTTTGAACAGAAGCAGGAGATGTCAAGGCAATAAAACAGTACAAGTGGTGTAACACAGGAAAAATAACAAATGAAAAGAAAATAACAGCCCACATAGCACTGCACCGAAAATTACCTTGAACAACATAAACCCACAAAAGATCAGATAAAACTTGTGTACAATTTTAAATCTTTTAATTTCAAACTCAATTTCACTACCCGATAGGAAAGAGTAAAGATAAGAATGTTGCAGTACTCGGTGGTCTATGAAACAGAACATTAAAATTCTACAGTTCAGCAGAGCATTTTACTGTACATATGATACACATTGTTTTAATCAGAGTCTGTGATATTAAGTCTTAAAAACTACAAATAATGACAGATTCATATTCAATATTTCATGGCAGCAAAATAAAGTGATTTCGACAACACTATAATGTACGCACTTCATTTAGGAAATTCATGCAAAGGTTCCACAAATAATTTAATTTTAGGTCAATCAAAATTAAACATTATAATTAAATTAAAACAGATATAAAATCAGTTTCCACGAGACAAAATTCTACTGGCTACATATTTTTTATATGAAAAAGTTGCTTTATTTCTTTTCTTGACATGTTAAATGACTATTTTTTCCTGATTGAATACTATAGTATAGCCCAGTGTTTCTGTTAAAATAAAGTTCTGGTCATGGTTAAAATAATATGTCAGAATTTGTTTAGTTGTAAAACAATTACCAAGTAATAATCCATTCAGAACTTCACCTCCGGCAAAATTCAGGTGATCGGAGGCAATAAATTGCGTAATCGCACACCTGTGAATCCACAGTCACAACTCTAAGGAAATAATGACCGGAAAATCGGACACATAATTTCACTGTGTAATTTAGAAGCAAACTTTAGCAAAGAAATGTTTCTTGTAATATCATGATCATTACCAGATTTTACTTTTTAAATTAAAAGAAATGCCGAAAAAGAAAAAATATTTTCTCAATCAAATACATTAAAAAATACAACTGTTTCAAGTAGTTTTTAGAAAAGAAATGATTTGATCTGAAATAAGTTTTCCTATTACTTTTCTTGATTAGCTATCGAGGTTATTCATCCCTGACTTGTTTACATGTTGTAGAATAATTATCGACGAGAATCTCATTCCGGGCCTCGTGTTTTAACGGGATTTCACGGAGTTGCCAATCTCTGTGTATATATGTCTCTGCTCGAGGCAAAAACATTTGAAAATCCAACACAAACGTTGAAGAGCTGATTATACCATAGATATAATAGCCATTATATCTATAATTATAGCAAAAGGACCTAAAGCATACCATAATCCGGACAAGGAATCCGAGCTTGATATGTGGGAGATATATTCCTTAATGTAAAATGATTTCAAAACTTTATAACCGCAAATTTTGATAAACTTTTCACAAGTGTCGATATTATGTATATATTAGGCCCCCTTGCAATTTGTCACCCCATTGAGAAGTCTCTACGACACGAGCTGTGACGATATCGAAAAATGAGACCATTTATACAGTTTCAGCTGGGAATATGCACTGTTTACTCAAAGCATGGAAGTATTATATTGACGTCAATATAAGCGAATGATCAAAATCAGAGAACACGTCGAAAATCTCACACTTTATGTAATTCACCATAAAACAGTTCAAGCTATAAACAAGCGTCCGTGATATTGAGGAACTGAACTAGAGCTATGCTTTTAACGAGTGTTTGAGATATCGACGAACAAGACAAAAGCTATACCCTACGATTTTTCATCCGGGTTATTGCATCTTTTTCTGACAGTGAGGAATATAAATCTGAGAAATCCTCAAATATGTCAACCTCAGGTTTAGTTAAGCTATATTTTCTTGCAATAATTAACCAAAAGGATTGGATACAAGTTATCACATTTCATTTTAATTGCGCTCCTCACATTAACAATACACATGTACAATGACTGAAAAACGTATACTTTGGACGCATTTAATTTATAACGTGTTGTTTTAATTTTATACAACACATTAGTATAAGCAGAAAGATAAAGGCGTCACAGATTGGTGCAACCTAGAGAAAGAAAAAGAAGTCCAATACCAAGTATGGGCCTGTTTCGCTGCATGCAATTGATTGAGTTTGACTTCCATAAAGTTTCCTTGTACATTGAGTGTTGTAACTATCGGTAAACTGGAACTTGGTTGCTGCACTGTAGATTTAAAAATGCCTACCCGCTACAACTCAACATTATCAAGCTGCAGACCAAAGATAAAATCATTCCCTTTCATAGAAGCCAAGACAAATGTGACGAAAGTTTTCCTTGAAATGAGTGTTGTAAAATTTCGAACTATCGTCAAGCAGGAAGTGGTTGCACTGCAGATGTAAAAATTGCTTACCTGCTACAAATCAACATTATGAAGCCGCAGATCAAATATAAATTCATTCCCTTTCATAGAAGTCCAAAAAGGTTTTCTACGAAATGTCATTCGGACGGAAGGAGTCGATCTAAAACTAGACCTGCTTTCGCTTTTGGCGACGCAGGTAAAAGTACAAATAATAACAAACAAAAAAACAAATAAACTCATAGAAATTAAAAGTAAAACAAATGCAGGACGAGTGGAGAAATAAAATCGTTTTGACTGTTTAATGAACAACGTACTTAATCAAAATATTTTGAATTAGTTTTGTAATTATATGCATCTTTTCAAAACAATAGGGTATCAATATCAATTTGTATATTCATGATAGTGAGTTCATTGACTAGATATTCTTTGATTGCAATATAAAAGCATTCTAAAAGGTAATGAATGAGTATTCCATAGAACCGCAGAAACATATAGGATTGTTCACTTATGGAATTTCATGTAGGGCGGAATTTAGAAATGTCCCTTGCATTATTTTAAATTTTCTGGACCCTACGTCAAATAATTTAGAGTTCTGAATGATTCGCCCTTTATTTTACGTTTATATTATGAGATGAATTACAACTATTCTATACTCTGGTGGTGGATGGTATAAACGACTTTTCTGTTATTCGAAGTCTACACCTAGGGGATATATGATTTTCCTTATTTCTGAGGTTGAATCCATTGACATCAGATGCAACTGGAGGTATGCATTCATGGAATATTGAGGACAAAATTTATTGATAAAAATGTTAATTTTCTTTGTCCACGACGTTCATCTAAGATTTCACAGACGATTTCGAAATATATTTGAGAATCATCAACTTTATGTAATTCCTCATAACATGCAAAAGTACATACGACAAAGATTTTATTGATTGTCGGTAATATCGACGAATGAAACAAGAAATAAGCGCTGCAAAATGTATCTGCTAGCTAAATGCACTGTTTTCAAAAAGCAAGGGATAAAAAATCTGAGAAAAATCATAATACAACTCGCATCTTGGGTACCCATTCAAATGTCCATACAGTATAGTTTTAACGAGCTTTATCTACCGGTATATCGACAAACAAGACTAGAGCTATGCACTTCCCGATTACTAAGCTGGGTAACAGTACAGTTTTTACATATAAACCTGAAAAAATCCTGAAATATACTTTGTCCCTATAAAATTCGTCCGCCATGGATAAAACTTTTAATGAACGTTAACGATGTTGACGAATGAGACCAGAGCTATGCACTACTAGTATGCGATTTCTCAATTTGGTAAATCACCATTTCCACATTGTGAGGGATTAAAATCTGATAAAATCTTCAAATACGTCGCCACTTTGAAATTTGTCATCCCGTCCTTAAGGTGGTACCTAACACTACAGGAGATAACTCTGTAAAAATCAGCTAAACGTTTTAATCACGTTGTATTGTTAAGGAAATATTAAGCTTCTCAATGATCAAAATAAGTGTTTGTCAAACTGCTATATAACCAATGAAATTTTTCTGATAAAGTGGTTGGTTCAAAGTTTTGAATTTTTATATTTTGTCAAAGGGTCATAGTAAACATTTTGTCAAAATTTTATGAAAATTAAACGAGCCAAATTAATATTAGTCAAGGTGTTGGGTACCACCTTAAGTCATGACGTGAAAGCTTTTAACAAGCGTTGACGATATCGACGAATGAAACCAGAGCTATTCACAGTTCAATTCCTTATGGTATATGCACTGTTTTCTGACAGCGGAGGATTACTATCTGACATCTTTCTCTTATATTTCGCTTTGAAGGCTTTAAAACAGGAGAGGTTCTGATTTAAGTAAAGTTTTTCTCAGACAATCCTTTGTGTTTGTTTTAGTGTAAAACTGGAAATCTTTTGGTTTCTTTTGTTATTGTTATTTTATCAAATTTTTTCATGTTGTTAAATCTATATAATCAAATCGGCATAAATGAAATGATGTTTCTTTGATCACGGTATCTAGTTCAACGACTGAAAGTTTAATTATTTAAGAAGCAAAAACGCGGACGCTGCTTCATTACAATACTCAGATGAAATCGATACCCGATTGTGGGAATTCCAAATTACCTCAAAAAGCGATAAACTCGATATCCCTCACAAATTGAACATTTTATCAAAGCAAAGAGTAATATTCTGAGAAACAAATTAGTAAACTAGTAAAAAAATAAACCGTACATCTTACAAGTAAGCAGTCAGCATCATTGAAAATGTGTTCATTGATTACAATGCACTGCTAGTTATGTATCTTCTCTTGTTATTTGTGCAACCGTGTCCTGTGTGTTGGGTTCCGTTTTTTGATTTCTTGTTTGTATGTGCAAAATTTTCCTTTGTCTCATTTGTCCTATTCTTTGGATTTATTTTTTTTCTTGATTATCTGTTCCACCGATCTAGATTTCGTTTGTGCCAAATTTGTTGTGATCTTTTGGATTTAGATTTAGATTTTTTGTTTGTCTGTGCAACCGTATTGTTGGTCTAGATTTTATCGTATGTGTTCTTTTCTTTTCTTTGAATTTAGATTTAGGTTTCTTGTTTGTCTGTGTAAAAGTCTCTTTGATCTAGATTTTCTCCTATTTGTTCGGATATTTTAGATTTATATTTAAATTTCTTGTTTGTGTGTGCAACAGTATCGTTGGACTATATTTTATCGCATGCGTTCTTTTCTTTGAATTTAGATTTAGATTTCTCGTATGTCTGTGCAACCGTATCGTTGGTATAGATTTTCTCGTATGTGTCCCTTGTGTCATGATCATGATGCTTGGATTTAAATTTTGATTTCTTATTTGTCTCTTCAGTCGTTTCGTTGATACAGATGTTCTCGCATGTCCGTTGTATTCTATCTAGTGAATGAAATTTAGTCTTAAACATTCATATGGATGTTAAAATCACACGAGCCTAAATTAACAGCAACTTAATTGTCAGAATGGTACTGAATTTATAGCAGTGTATAAGTCTGAAAGGCTGAAAATGTCCTAACAAAGTATTGTTCGCTCTTTTATTTGTTGTTCATATCAAAATGACTATTTCAATTCAAAATAGTTTACAATAGTGCCTGATCTTTGGGTTTAAATTTCGATTTCTCGTTTGTCATAACAACGGACTAGATTTACTCGTATTTATCCTGTTCTTAGGATTTAGATTTTAATTTTTTCATCCACATGCAGTTCATCCCCTCCCACCATTTTCCAAAGTAAGTACTGGAAATAGGTAAACAATACTAACAGTTATCGTTGATACCGATTTCATAGCTCAAGAAACTGTTCTTCTGGAACAATATTCATCCCACTAGAGCGAGATTTTTGGTGGCCATCAGCAAACCAATGCACCAAAACCTAAACGGGGACCAAAATCGTAGTCTTAGATCATTTTAAACTGAGGGAGTTTCAATCTCAGTTTCTGTACAAAAGTACAAGTTTGAAAATGATATTACTCTTAAGAGGGAAAGAGAATGTGATTTTTTTAATATCCTTCCAATGAAATGTCCGAGAAGACACATCTCTAAATAATGGTATGCTTCTTCTTTGAAACATTCATTTATAAATTATAAAACTGTTGTAATAACGTATTTATTGAACAATAATACAAACAGTAGTACAAAAATGCATTTAACAAAGTTAACAATCCCTTTGTGTCAAATAATTCCACCCATGGTGAGGCTTTCCTCTTTCTACCCGTTGTATCTTTACTCTGCAAAATAAAAATAAAAAAGATTAAATTCATGTTATATTTGTATGAAAACTACAAGTATATAAGATAAGAATAAAAATATCATAAGTCGAAGAAGACAAATATTTGTGTTTTATGAAACCAATGTAACAAAAAAGAGGAGGTTTTTTTACCAAGTGGACATTCAAAACGCATAAGCTGAAGATAAACTGACAATGCCATTTCAAAAAGTAAAGTCCACAAAATACTACAAATAAAACTTAAGACTGAGCAACAGGAACCCTGCCAAAACTAGGGTTGATCTCAGGTGTTCCAGAAAGGTATGAAGATCCTGCTCCACTAGTGACATGTTTTAAACGTAATAGCTTGCGATTCAACATCCATAGGACATGTTCTTAATAGGGAATAGCATTGCACATGTACAGTATAAAACAAGACTGATAAAAATCTTTAAATCAAGCCTATCGACAAATTAGCTCCCATTTAGTGCAGCAACTATGCAGAGAGCAAAATTTTAAATTGGACAAGGTGAGCAAATAAATTTTTCTTCTGTATTGATGTATATTAAGAGCTCAAAATGTATCTGTTGTAGAAATATGTACGCGTTCCGTTCAATATAGAGGCGCTTCTTCGTGAGAGTATCTGTTTGGTTATGTGTGATATATAAAACGCTATTATATCTGATGTTTAATTCCAAGGAATGTTGGTAGAATGAAAATCTATCTTTTCACGTTAGAGAAAAAATTAAAATAACAACTGTTCAATGGGCCTTGTTATGACTTGTTATCATCTTATAAATAATACAAAACGTATTGGAACTACAGCTTTTGATATCCAAAAACGTTTGTGTAGTACTAGTAGTTTGGACATCCATTTTATAATACATTCTTGTTTGAAAGGCAAAAGATGAATATTTATGAAATATCATTGAAACTTGATATACGTACCAAATCGTTTTTGGGATTTTCTATGGTCAATCAACGAACCAAAACTTCATTAAACAACAACGCTTGTAAAAAATCCTTAAATAATAGTTGTTGTACCCCTCACAGTCTCCAGGGTAGTATACTTCTTCAAATGGATCAGGGCAATCATCTGGGAAACATCGACAGGAACCGGGTATCACTTGACCATCTGAAATCATAAGTTGTCCATAAACTATTTGTATAGTTCAATGGGAATAAAAATAAAAGCAATTATTTCATGTTTTTTTTTCAAATTTGCATCGAAGGACACCGCTAACCAAAATGAATAAATTTGTATTTGAAAGACAATATATAGCTTTATTTTCAACAAAATTTTGGTTTTGGTTAACGATGTTCCTCTGGTACATTTTTGGGACAAATATTCAAAATAAATCAAAATTGCGTTTATAATTTAATGACTTGTTTAGAAATAAGTTAACATATTGTTAGAACCTTAACATGCACATATTTGGCTGTGAAACTATCAGATTCATTGTTAGTTTGTTTTCTTTCTGAATTTGCATGAAATATCTGCCACTGCATATTAATACAACAAATAATTAAACAGTCATTCATGCACAAGATAACAACAGACAACATTTCACTGAAACAGCCCCAAAAAATATAATGACACAAATGAACACCTCAACCCTGAAATCTAATGCTTTTGACATTATAAGGTTAAAATTGTTGCAAAAGGTGAAAAGTATAGGTGGTCTGTAACAAAAAGCAACATCAAGTCAGATAGATAATATCAAACAAAACATATGTATAATATGTCTGTGGCAATCGCAATTATATTTCACGTGATTATTTAATTGGGAAATTATCTTTTCCGGAAACGAAAAAAGGTGTTTAAAACATTTCAATGTCATGTTTACAGAGTTTTTTATGTTCCAAATGACTAGATATAGTATTTCAGTTTATTTTGATTGTACGATACACATGTCCATTTTGTTATTTCTACGATTTAAGCAAACGTTTGTTTGCACGATTTGATTGTGTGTATTAAGTGCATGTGTGTCATTGAGGGAAAAAGTTAAATCACAAAAATAATATCAAAACGGAAAGTTCCTAATCAAATGGCAAAATCAAAAGCACAAACACATCAAACGAATGGACAACAACTGTCATATTCCTGACTTGGTGTACCAATACAGGCATTTTCTTATGTAGAAAATGGTGAATTGAACCTGGAAAGAGAGGTGGTATTAGTTTAGAATTGGTTTATTACGTCATTTACGTGTTTGTTCAAATTTCAATTTTTGTGGCTTCTGTGTTTCATTTTATTTTCAGCATAGATATTATTGGTCAGTTTGTGATTTTCAGCATAGATATTATTGTTCAGTTTGTGATTTCACTCATGTAAACATTTGTTTTCAAATTATTTATCTATGGGGTCTTTTATGTTCTTACTTTAAAATGCTGACAAAAAGCTGGAAAATGCCTTTTCAATAACTTTCATTTCCTATTTACATATATGATGATAAATTAGATAACTTTCTGCAAGCAGGACATTTTTTGTTATAAATATGATATGTGTTTAAAAGTAAAACAGGAGTAAAAGAAATAAGAAGATACCAAAAACACAACGGGCATCCCGATCCGAAATCCGCGGACGGATCCGAACCCAGAAGAGCAATTACATGAGACCGCAACAAGGTGGGTAAGTAAGATCTGGATCCAATTCCCACGGAGCATAATTCCTCCGTTGGAATCGGATCCAGATTTTACTTACGAATTGCACTTAACAACTTTACAACTTTATTTGATCACTCAGACACATTAAATACGTGTAACAAGAGGAATACAATATTTACATATATACAAACAATACAAAACAATGGTGGGTATGAAAAAGAAAAAGAAAAATACATTATAATACAATCATTTTACAAAATGTTTTTAAGTTTACTAATAAACAGTGATAGATTTTTTAAAACTTTTACATTACATAGTGATAATAAGCCTATCATTTTTTGATAACATGGATATCTAGTAAAGTAAATAGGAATATGTTTATTTCGTATGTCTACGACTGTCGAAAACTGACACTCAAAAAGGGAATGAAATTCAGTGCCAATTCCTATATGACATAAGTGGCATATTCTTTCTTCTTTTGGAATGTTTGTCCACCTTCCGGTTTCTATGGGTATTTTTAAAGTACAACACCTCAGTTTTGTTAATAATTGTCGTTCTCTTTGAAATAATTTTTGAAGGTAGTTTTCTAGATTAAATTATAATTTAAATTGACCATAAAATTTTCCTCCTGATGAATTTTTTATTTGGCTATACCATTTTTGGATGAACTGATCTACGAGCCTTTGTTTTACAGTAACTTTTAGTTGGACTGAATGAACTGGAAATTGCTGAGTCCATACATAGCTGAGTCCCGTGTTATCAAAAATAGACTTTAAATGATTGATCCACGTGGTTAAAACTATCATTACCTGATTGACTAAGCTTATACATTACTCTATATAATACACTGCTTAATTTGTTTTGATTGACAACAAGTTTGTTCCAAGAACAAACCATTTTTAAATTAACAGCTACTTCAATTGGAGTTCTGCCAAGTTCACCATAAGACATGAAATTAGACGTAGTTGTTCTTAACTTAAGTACGTTTCTACAAAATTGTAGGTGAATTTTTTCTACCATCTGAATGTTTTCGAACCCCCACACCTCACACCCATAAGTCAGGATGGGAAGTATGAGGGTATCGAATAAACTAATATGTAAATCAACAGGTAATGATATGTTACGTATTTTTCTGTATAAACTGAATAGTGCTTTTTGTGCTTGCTCGACTATTTTTTTCTTGGCTTTAACAAAAGAACCATTGTAACTTAAAGTTACTCCTAAATAAGAGTAAGAATCTTCTATATCTAGATCATGGCCAAAAAGTTTAAAGGTTGGGTTATGTTTGGATTTTCTCTTGCAAAAAAATACAACTTTCGTTTTATTTAAGTTCACTTTCAACTTCCATTTGGTACAATAGGCTTCAAAGATATCCAAAGCGTTTTGTAAAGACTCCGGTGTTTCTGCGAGAATTATGGTGTCATCAGCATAAAGCAATGCAAATATTTTGACATAAATATCAAGATTATCAAAACATAAACTTTCGACTTTTTCTAAGCTGCAATTATTATTTTGGATAAAGAAATCTTCTAGATCATTTAAATAAATCGCAAATAGGAAAGGAGACAGATTCTGTCCTTGTCTTACTCCTATGTCGCACCTAAAGAATGCAGAACATTCTTGACTGATTCTAACACAAGATTTAACATTATCATATAAACTATTCAGTACGTTGAACATTTTCCCAGTTATATTTGCATTTGGTATCTTAATCCACAATGATGCTCTAGATATTGTATCGAATGCCCTTGAGAAATCAACAAAGGTACAGTATAATTTTTTGCCAAGTGACTGGTAGATAGAAATTAAAGCATTCAAAGTGAAAATATTATCAGTTGTGCTATATCCTTTTCTAAAATCCGTTTGAGCTTCTGTTATTAATCCTATCTCATCTGACAATTTGCTAAGTCTTTCATTCAGGATAGCAGTGAAAGTCTTACCCAAACAAGACACTAATGTAATAGGTCTATATGAACTTGGATCATAAATATTACCTTTATTTTTAAAAATTGGTAGGATAATACCTTCTGACCACGAGATTGGTATTTTTCCGGAATCTAATATTATATTAAACAGTGTGCAGTATATGGGCATCATAAAGTGAACAGTATTTTTTATATGTTCGTTTACAATATTATCATACCCAGAGGCTTTATTGTTTTTAAGATTTTTCACAACAGCCAGAATTTCATCTTCTGAATTTGAAGAATTTAGAATATTATCAATATTCTCTGGAGGAATTTTATCAAAATCAATATCATGTTCTTCATCCCCATAAACATTCTCATTCAAATTTTTAAAATATTCATAAAAAGTATCCAAAGTAACCTTGTCATTACAACTAGATTTGGATTTGTCAATATTGTTTAATATTTTCCATAAGCCTTTAGGATCAGTCTTAGATTGTTGTCTCAGAGTATTAGCAGTTGTTATCTGATAATCTTGGAAATGCTTGTTCATCTCTCTTTTGTATTCTCTACTTGCCTTCTTTAATGACGTTTTATTTAGCTGACTTTTTAAATGCCCATATTTTCTTTTAGCTCCATGAAATATCTTTCTTTTAGATGCACATTTTGTAATTGCTCCTCGGGATTCGGATCCTCATCGGAATTTGGATAGGGATAAGTTAGATCTGGATCCGATTACCATGGAGCATAATTCCTCCGTGGGGATCGGATTCAGATTTTACTTACGAATTGCAATTAACAAAGTGTTATTGCTCCTTGGGATTCGGATCCTCCGCGAAATTCGGATGGGGAAACCCGGTGTGAAAAAGGCAACACAAAACCAAAGTTCGAAAAAATAACATCATGGCCAAACAGGAGAAAAAAAGGCGGCAAAAAGGTAAACAACATACAATCCACAAACAACTGCATAGGAAACTGACAAGATTGTGCAATACGAACCTCAAGAAAAAAAACGTGTGGTCAATTCAGGTGCTCTAGAAGGGTCAACAATAAGCGATTTTTTTTAAAAACATACAATAATAGGATAACTATATCGTTCTTCAGTATCAGTTTCCCTACAAAAAATGTATTCTTCTTATAGAATGTCACCTTGCAACAGGAAAACACAATAAATATTGCAATATTTGCACTGATAAATAAGAAATATTTTGTAGTTTGTAATACTGTAATGCATTTGTTCAAAAAATATTTCTTAGTTCCGTAAAAATGTATAAGTGACGCCATCCATCAATTATTTAATCATATAGGAGAGGAATTTGGAAAAGGTATTTTTCCTTTATTCGGTTCTAATCAACTATTGTATTCGTAATTGTTATGTTATGATTAACACATACAATAAACATTGTTACACTAAGGGTTTTAATGAGTGCTACAACAAGGACGTCCTTTTTGTCCTATTATTTTAAATTATGTATTTATTTCTAGCAATATGGAAAAAAAGTATAAAAAAAGATTTGAATTCTGGAATTATAGTAATATAAATTCAGCAACAAAACAAATTAAACAACATATAAGTATTTGATAAACATAAGTTTGATAACTTACCACACACAAGTAGCAAGGTAACAATAAGAAAAACACAGAGTAAAATGTGTTTCATCCTTCCCAGTCTTAAGTGGATGATCAAATAATTCTACCGGTCTAAAGTGGAAGATCAAATAATCCCAAATATACAAAACCTGTATTATATGTTTACTGATATCAAGAGGTCCCAATTGGGGCGTGTTTTTATGTCTTATTTGCATTCTCATAACAATACGTATCAATTATATCACTAAAATGTGGTTGTGGTAAATGATTTTGATTAATTTCAAACTGTAAGGTGAATGATAATAAATGACATTGTCAAATGCAAAATTTAATTAGTTATAAAAAGCATAATATATAACGAAAAGTGGTGAAATATTAGTATTTTTTGAATAATGTTGTATTGAGAGTTGACATGTAAGAATGACTTTTAACTATAAAAATAGAAAGAATTAATTAACTGATATCTTATATTTTGATAGAAAGACGCCTTATTGATTTATTCTTTCATTATAACAGAACTTTTTAACATATATTTCTCAGAGTAATATGTAAACAAGTTTTTTTTTCCTATAACGGTACTATTTTATCATGAGTTCCGTATTTTCATCAAGATACTTTTAGAACAGAAAAAGGATGTAAACATAAACCGCAACTACATGTAGTCATTATGAAATCCTAAATGCAGATGGGCATCTTTCAATGACCTTTAATTAACTCATTCATAACCAAATGTTAATTAATATATTTTATTGATAAAACACTAGCAATACTTAATACTATAATTAGTTTGCGGAATAATTACTAAGTATGATAATTGTCATTATGACAAGCTAATAATTACTAGTATCTTCGTCGTTTGAACTTTGGTGGATAGTTGTCACCACACCTCCCTATTTTTGTATTTACAAAGTCACTCAAGTTTACCTATTATCTCATTCCTTATGCACAGCATTGATTCATTACGTAAAGTGGTTTCATTGACCGATCATTAGCATGTACTTTACTGGGTTGAACTTTTATTATGACCATTGAGGAAAAAGGAAACTGGGTGGGTGTTCATGAGACATAATATACCGGGAAATCACCATATATCGGAGGAACTGAACTTTTATTGATATTATTCAGGTCGGCTGTCACTGTGAAGTTTTTAGCGATGAATCAGAGAACATTCGACAATCTGAAGTCAGATTAAGGTGACACAGTGCGTCGATAGTCATTTACCGTTCTTAACACTGAAGAAGTGTGCGCAGGTCCTGTTCTAATTGTTTTTAGTTTATGAATTATGTAACTATTGTAAGCAACTCACTCAGACAATGATGACTAAAGACGGGTTAAGCTGTTACTCATTCATAAATAAGCTGCTATTCACTCAAGCAATGGTGACTATAGACGGGTTAAGGTTTTACTCACTCAGACAATTATGACTATAGTTGGGTAAGATGTTGCTCACTCAGACAGTGAGGACTATGGACGGGTTTAGATGTTGCTCACTCAGACAGTGAGAACTATCGAAGGGTTAAGATGTTGCTCAGTAAGACAATGATGACTATCGACGGGTTTAGATGTTGCTCACTCAGACAGTGAGAACTATCGACGGGTTAAGATGTTGCTCAGTAAGACAATGATGACTATCGACGGGTTTAGATGTTGCTCACTCAGACAGTGAGAACTATCGATGGGTTAAGATGTTGCTCAGTCAGACAATGATGACTATCGACGGGTTTAGATGTTGCTCACTCAGACAGTGAGGACTATCGACGGGTTTAGATGTTGCTCACTCAGACAATGAGAACTATCGACGGGTTAAGATGTTGCTCAGTCAGACAGTCAGGACTATCGACGGGTTAAGATGTTGCTCAGTCAGACAATGAGGACTATCGACGGGTATAGAAGTTGCTAACTCAGGTGATGGTGACTGAAGACGGGTTTACATGTTGCTCACTGAGGTGATGGTGACTGGACGGGTTTACATGTTGCTCACTCACGCAGTGATGACTATAGACGGGTTTAGCTGTTGCTTTCTCAGACAACGATGACTATAGATGGGTTTAGATGATGCTCACTCCTGTGATGATGGCTGTAGACGGTTTAGATGTTGCTCACTCGGGCAATGATGACTGTAGAGGGGATAAGATGTTGCTCACTCGAGCAATGACGACTATAGACTGGTTTAACTGTTGCTCGTCAGTCAACGACGATAATAGAGGGTTTATATGATGCTCACTCCTGTGATGAATACTGTAGACGGTTAAGATGTTGCTCACTCAGGCTATGGTGACTATAGAGGGGTTTAGATGTTGCTCACTTAGACAATGATGACTATAGACGGGTTAAGATGTTATTCACTCAGGAAATGATGACTATAGACGGGTTTAGTTGTTGTTCACTCAGGCAATGATAACTATAGACGGGTTTAGTTGTTGTTCACTCAGGCAATGATAACTATAGACGGGTTTGGCTGTTGCTCACTCAGACAATGATGACTATAGACGGGTTTGGCTGTTGCTCATTTAGGCAATGATGACTATAGATGGGTTTAGCTGTTGCTCACTTAGGCAATGATGACTATAGGCGGGTTCAGATGTTACTCACTTAGGCAATGATGACTATAGACGGGTTCAGATGTTACTTGCTGAGACAATGATGACAATAGATGGGTTAAGATGTCGCTCATCCAGGCAATGATGACTATAGACGGGTTTTGATGTTACTTACTCAGGCAATAATGGCTATAGACGTTTTAAGATGTTACTCACTTAGGGAATGATGGATAAAGACGGGTTTAGATGTTACTCACCCAGGCAATGATGGCTATAGACGGATTAAGATATTAAACACTCAGGCAATGAGGACAATAGACGGGTTTAGCTTTTCACTTTATGCTGATTTGATTTTGTTGCTCACTGACGTTTTATGCGTTTGACTTCAAAAACCTTCTTTTTTTTAATTCAAACTTAACTCTAGAAACACGTGTCTTGTGTACTGAGAGTGGTATCATAAATTTTCACGAATTCAAATTCACTAATGAAATCCAACGCTTTTGAAATGTGAACAAAGATTATAATTTTTGTTGACCATATTATAAAGCAATTCATTATATAAGCGATCACATATCTTATGTTAATCAAAGAAATTGCATATTGTACGATTTAACAGCAAAAGTTGTTTGGTTACATTCTTTCATCTACACCGAAGATAGTCCTTCACTAAATTATCTTCCGATGATTCTATTAAATTATACTTTTCATATTCTATCAAAGAGCAAAAAAAGTAGCATTTTCTTAAAATGCAAAATATCCTATACTACTTTATAAATTGTATGCGTCCGAAGCACTTTTTCTGGATTTACCTTCGTCAGAAACTATCAAACCTAAACATTTGAAAGCCAGGGATGCGTAAATAAATAAAAACGTTAGGAGCTAAATGAACAAATGGGACCCATAAAGAATAGCCAAAATTCATCTAACTTAAGGTTAACTTTGCCCGAGGGCGTTGAAACATTAGTTTCTTGATAATTTCTTAAATTCGCTAATGTTCTATATTTATCAATATTTTTTCTATTACATGTAGTTGTGTAATTAATAAATGCCAATTTTTAACGATATCAACTTGTATAATTGTCGTCGTGAATTCTTATGTAAGTGATTATAAGAGGTTAACTTTCTAACTACGATAAAATTTAAATTAGTATGTCATATTTGACAAGAAATTGAAATAAATTATAAAACATGATTGTTTGATTCATTTATTTTTGCAGTTTGATTTCATTTGAAATTCAAATACGAGAAGAAATAGTTTAAGGGAAAATTGTGAACAAACGTCGTTAACATTTGATTGGCTTTAAAGTCCGATATGATTTGAATATATAAACACATCGCATGGGGGGATAACAGTACACTAGACAACAACACTAGTACTGAATGTACTAACAAAGCGCTACGAATCAAAATCGGGCAACCGAATTTAAACATAAAAATATAAACAAATCATTGAAACGGATCGTACTCATTTCATTTTTAATCAAAATTTTATTGACAGGTTTAAAGAACATCACTACATGTATGTAAGGTAGATCGGGTGTCTGTTTCTGATCATCCCTTCAGGTCATTTTGCAAAAATAGTTTAATGATTACAATAACTTATCAAGTATCATTCAATATACAACAGACACATCTAAAACTTGAAACTGAATGATTAAACTATCATAAATTTAAGTGTCGTTAAGTGTATTTAAAATTTTCAGAAAAAAATCCTTCGTTTTAAAATAAATGTCAGATGACTATAACTATATTGAATTTGAATGGACTATTTCTTTTTTTTTTTCATGAAAAATAGACCCTTAACCCCTATCTTTATTTGATATTTCGGAACTATTTATAAACAGTAATTTCCTTATTGAATATTAACCAATTCTATCGTATAATGTTTCGATAATAAGGATAAATTAAGTTTCCTCTATACATACGTTAACCCTGATAAAATAACTGTGATTTCGTAAATTTCAATGTAGACTAAAACAAGGTCTGTTACCCTCAGTTTTCACACATTTTTGAATCCCCAATGTTTGACTCGGGCATAGGAATACAGTCGACTTCCCTTCTTCCGTACCGACAGAAAACCCTTGTCATAGTTGGGCGTTCGTTTGGCTGCACGGGATCATGTATAAATACGCAGCCACTACCAGTTGGAACGGTGACGTTAAATCCTATGTCCAGTGTATGAAGTGTACTTTAAAGAATACTTGCAACAACTCTTTGATGGATCCGTTTGTGGCCTGTTGAAAGGTTAAATTTCTATCCCCTATCCAACATGCCCTCATTTCTAGTGCTAGTTCAAATTTCCCATCATGCATTCCGGGCGGTCTACCTTGCAGAAGCTAATTATTGTCATTAATTGTTAAAGGTTTCTCGTCCTGAGTACGCATACAATAATTACCGCTGGATTTACTCCGAATTTCCTGATTTTTGCATTAAAATGGCATAGTAATGATATGAATTGAATATTTTTTGTAGTTTTATATGGTTGTAAAAAATATTGACCTCAGTGCATACATTTTATGTTTCATTTTGTATGAAGCGTTGAAGCGCTTCGTACAAAATATGCTTCAGTCAATTTTTCAACATCCTAATAAAACCATACAAAGAAGAAAAATTACAATTTTAAGTGGCAAAATAGTCAGTAGTTTATCATTTTCAGAACATTCAATATGTAAATATAGAACAAGGAAAGGTGGTATAATTGTCAATGAAGCAAATATCGAACAGAGTCCAAATGAAGTAGATTTAAGTAGCTATAGATCACTGGACGGCCTTCAACAATCGTATAGTTAACTAAAACAGACCCCGACATGACAAAATGTGAAACAGTTCAAACGAAAAAATCCAACGGCCTGATTTTCGACAAAACAATTAATGAAAAAACCAATATGTCAGACAACCAGTGAATCACAGCTCCTGACTTGGGTCAGGTTTACATAGAAAGTGGCGGGTTAAATATGTTTGTGAGCCCTCTACCATCTCCTTACCTAGCTCAGTGGTGTAACAGCACAACATAAGAAAATGTTGTAAAAAAATCGATATGGCTCGACTCATCAGATTGGCACAAAGCTAAGTTCAAAGCCAATAACAACCAATAAATAAATCATGTTCTCTTAGACTAAAACCCTATGCAACGGCATTATCATACAATAACAACCAATAAATAAATCATGTTCTCCCAGACTAAAACCCTATGCAACGGCATTATCATACAATAACAACCAATAAATAAATCATGTTCTCCCAGACTAAAACCCTATGCAACGGTATTATTATATTAAGAGGTCTGTTCCCCTTATTTTTCGTTTTAAGTATATAAGACGACATTGCTCAAATTTTTATAGTTTTCGAACTTAATTCGTAAATATAATATAAAAATAAAGATGTTGTATGATTGCCAATGAGAAATCTCCACAAGAGACCAAATGACTCTGAAATTAACAACTATTGGTCACCGTACGGCCTTTAACCATGAGCAAAGCCCATACCGTTTGTTTTTAAATATACAACATGCACATTACCCAGAATACGCAATGTTGCTGAACGAAATACACCAGGGTGTGGAGCATACCCATAAGGCAACCTCTAAATGCTGAACGAAATACATCAGGGTGTTGAGCATACCCCATATGGCAACCTCTAAATGCTTCGAATGTCTTTTGACTTGTGTAAAAGGGTATGAACTTTTTCCCTTTTCATTACAAAATAATTTCAGGCTGTTTATTTATTTGCTTGCTTATATTTCATTTCTATTTGCTTTATTCTATTTAGTATTCATATATTGAGGAAGACTGACATTTGAGTTCCTTTATTTATATTATTTGACGTTTGCGATAATTTTGTAATGTTATTTTTGCTTACCGTTTTGGGGGAACTTATTTAAATGAGATAATAATACTATTTGAAGCCTCTCTGAGAGCGAAGTACATTACAATTTATCAGATAAAAATTTAAGAAAGTAAAATTTAAAACTAATAAAAATTGAAAAATAAAAAATAAAAAAGAATTAAGAAAATAATTTATTAAGAAAATAAGTAACCAACCTAGTATATCCTTTGCTTCTATCAAAAACACGTGATACGATTTCAGCGCGATTAACACGTGTTTCTGGAATAACCTTTATCCGGTACGCTCGAGACCAAAAAATTTAAAAGCCAACATTTTAAAATTTTAAAAGCATAAAACTAAAATGTATAAATAAAACAGGCTCAATCTTCTATAGTCTTCTTTGCTTGAGGGAGATGCAATGTTTGAGCTTAGTTACATAGTTTTATTAGCTAGAAATGTACAAACAAATTGTAGCCAATACTGAAGCTCTGGCTTCTAGACTGGCTGTACCCTCTATGATGGAGGTATTTAAAGTTGAGAAAACAAGGTGGTGTCTTCCTTTAAGATAGAAATATTGAAAACTAAGCGAACAAGCATGCAAGCAACATGATTTTGAAAATTAGAAAGACCTACGCTATGGGAAAAGAAAAAATGTTCTATATTTATCAATATTTTTCTATTACATGTAGTTGTGTAATTAATAAATGCCAATTTTAACGATATCAACTTGTATAATTGTCGTCGTGAATTCTTATGTAAGTGATTATAAGAGGTTAACTTTCTAACTACGATAAAATTTAAATTAGTATGTCATATTTGACAAGAATTTGAAATAAATTATAAAACATGATTGTTTGATTCATTTATTTTGCAGTTTGATTTCATTTGAAATTCAAATACGAGAAGAAATAGTTTAAGGAAAATTGTGAACAAACGTCGTTAACATTTGATTGGCTTTAAAGTCCGATATGATTTGAATATATAAACACATCGCATGGGGGATAACAGTACACTAGACAACAACACTAGTACTGAATGTACTAACAAAGCGCTACGAATCAAAATCAGGCAACCGAATTTAAACATAAAAATATAAACAAATCATTGAAACGGATCGTACTCATTTCATTTTAATCAAAATTTTATTGACAGGTTTAAAGAACATCACTACATGTATGTAAGGTAGATCGGGTGTCTGTTTCTGATCATCCCTTCAGGTCATTTTGCAAAAATAGTTTAATGATTACAATAACTTATCAAGTATCATTCAATATACAACAGACACATCTAAAACTTGAAACTGAATGATTAAACTATCATAAATTTAAGTGTCGTTAAGTGTATTTAAAATTTTCAGAAAAAAATCCTTCGTTTTAAAATAAATGTCAGATGACTATAACTATATTGAATTTGAATGGACTATTTCTTTTTTTTTCATGAAAAATAGACCCTTAACCCCTATCTTTATTTGATATTTCGGAACTATTTATAAACAGTAATTTCCTTATTGAATATTAACCAATTCTATCGTATAATGTTTCGATAATAAGGATAAATTAAGTTTCCTCTATACATACGTTAACCCTGATAAAATAACTGTGATTTCGTAAATTTCAATGTAGACTAAAACAAGGTCTGTTACCCTCAGTTTTCACATTTTGAATCCCCAATGTTTGACTCGGGCATAGGAATACAGTCGACTTCCTTCTTCCGTACCGACAGAAAACCCTTGTCATAGTTGGGCGTTCGTTTGGCTGCACGGGATCATGTATAAATACGCAGACACTACCAGTTGGAACGGTGACGTTAAATCCTATGTCCAGTGTATGAAGTGTACTTTAAAGAATACTTGCAACAACTCTTTGATGGATCCGTTTGTGGCCTGTTGAAAGGTTAAATTTCTATCCCCTATCCAACATGCCCTCATTTCTAGTGCTAGTTCAAATTTCCCAACATGCATTCGGGCGGTCTACCTTGCAGAAGCTAATTATTGTCATTAATTGTTAAAGGTTTCTCGTCCTGAGTACGCATACAATAATTACCGCTGGATTTACTCCGAATTTCCTGATTTTTGCATTAAAATGGCATAGTAATGATATGAATTGAATATTTTTTGTAGTTTTATATGGTTGTAAAAAATATTGACCTCAGTGCATACATTTTATGTTTCATTTTGTATGAAGCGTTGAAGCGCTTCGTACAAAATATGCTTCGGTCAATTTTTTCAACATCCTAATAAAACTATACAAAGAAGAAAAATTACAATTTTAAGTGGCAAAATAGTCAGTAGTTTATCATTTTCAGAACATTCAATATGTAAATATAGAACAAGGAAAGGTGGTATAATTGTCAATGAAGCAAATATCGAACAGAGTCCAAATGAAGTAGATTTAAGTAGCTATAGATCACTGGACGGCCTTCAACAATCGTATAGTTAACTAAAACAGACCCCGACATGACAAAATGTGAAACAGTTCAAACGAAAAAATCCAACGGCCTGATTTTCGACAAAACAATTAATGAAAAAACCAATATGTCAGACAACCAGTGAATCACAGCTCCTGACTTGGGTCAGGTTTACATAGAAAGTGGCGGGTTAAATATGTTTGTGAGCCCTCTACCATCTCCCTTACCTAGCTCAGTGGTGTAACAGCACAACATAAGAAAATGTTGTAAAAAAAAATCGATATGGCTCGACTCATCAGATTGGCACAAAGCTAAGTTCAAAGCCAATAACAACCAATAAATAAATCATGTTCTCTTAGACTAAAAACCCTATGCAACGGCATTATCATACAATAACAACCAATAAATAAATCATTTTCTCCCAGACTAAAAACCCTATGCAACGGCATTATCATACAATAACAACCAATAAATAAATCATGTTCTCCAAGACTAAAAACCCTATGCAACGGTATTATTATATTAAGAGGTCTGTTCCCCTTATTTTTCGTTTTAAGTATATAAGACGACATTGCTCAAATTTTTATAGTTTTCGAACTTAATTCGTAAATATAATATAAAAATAAAGATGTTGTATGATTGCCAATGAGAAATCTCCACAAGAGACCAAATGACTCTGAAATTAACAACTATTGGTCACCGTACGGCCTTTAACCATGAGCAAAGCCCATACCGTTTGTTTTTAAATATACAACATGCACATTACCCAGAATACGCAATGTTGCTGAACGAAATACACCAGGGTGTGGAGCATACCCCATAAGGCAACCTCTAAATGCTGAACGAAATACATCAGGGTGTTGAGCATACCCCATATGGCAACCTCTAAATGCTTCGAATGTCTTTTGACTTGTGTAAAGGGTATGAACTTTTCCTTTTCATTACAAAATAATTTCAGGCTGTTTATTTATTTGCTTGCTTATATTTCATTTCTATTTGCTTTATTCTATTAAATATTCATATATTGAGGAAGACTGACATTTGAGTTCCTTTATTTATATTATTTGACGTTTGCGATAATTTTGTAATGTTATTTTTGCTTACCGTTTTGGGGAACTTATTTAAATGAGATAATAATACTATTTGAAGCCTCTCTGAGAGCGAAGTACATTACAATTTATCAGATAAAAATTTAAGAAAGTAAAATTTAAAACTAATAAAAATTGAAAAATAAAAAATAAAAAAATTAAGAAAATAATTTATTAAGAAAATAAGTAACCAACCTAGTATATCCTTTGCTTCTATCAAAAACACGTGATACGATTTCAGCGCGATTAACACGTGTTTCTGGAATAACCTTTATCCGGTACGCTCGAGACCAAAAATTTAAAAGCCAACATTTAAAATTTTAAAAGCATAAAACTAAAATGTATAAATAAAACAGGCTCAATCTTCTATAGTCTTCTTTGCTTGAGGAGATGCAATGTTTGAGCTTAGTTACATAGTTTTATTAGCTAGAAATGTACAAACAAATTGTAGCCAATACTGAAGCTCTGGCTTCTAGACTGGCTGTACCCTCTATGATGGAGGTATTTAAAGTTGAGAAAACAAGGTGGTGTCTTCCTTTAAGATAGAAATATTGAAAACTAAGCGAACAAGCATGCAAGCAACATGATTTTGAAAATTAGAAAGACCTACGCTATGGGAAAAGAAAAATCATTATGGTTAGTAAATGTATCTGGAGAACCATTGCTTACTGTGGAAACCAGCAAGAGTGACTTTAGTATTGAAATAAGGCCTCCTATACTTCTCAAATCACGGCATCTGTTTCTTTTATAGACAGTTACATCTGATCGGATGACATACATTTAATCGGAGAGCGCCTAGCACTTCTTTACAGTTGAAAGAACGTTTACAACAACCTGTTTTGGTCTTGTTGCAAGGCAAGATGTTTGACCATACTCAGAACGCCGTCTTTTTCAATGTTCCGTGTCAAACTTCTGTCCGACATAATTTACCAAATGATTAATTGTTTAATTTGTTAACGTCCGTAGTAATGACCAAATATTTGATATTGGACGTTTATTTTGCAAGAAAACAACTGTTATTTTAGCAATTCCGCAGCTATCTTTTGCGGTGATATAGAAATCCTATTAATAATCATTCGATCATATCTTGGATAATTGAGTAAATAGTGACTGTACGCCAGATGAACTTATTTCTTTTCTTAATTTTACTTTTATTATTCTACTAACTGATTTTAAAAGGGACGAGTATTCAAAAGGTTTAACCGCAAACTATGTTAATGTGCATGTACCAAACCAGGAACCTCGCCAGCAGCTGTCTTAAGTTACACCATAGTGTTTTATGTCTTATATAAATTATATTCACAACCCGTCAAGACTCCTGATGATTTACAGCTTGCCGTATGGCATAGACACGTGTTAAAGACCAAATTGAATGTTTACCTCTAAATGTCGCTTTTGTAGTTATGTGCCGTTTCACTGATTTATACCGAAGTATCCTTTTATATCTACTAGAATGGAAGCATTATATTGTAAATACTTGTAACTATAGCTGATTATAGCAAAACAAGTAAATAAATAAGGTACTGCTATTTTGCATGTTGCATGTTGTGTGTTGCATGTTGCGTGTTGAGTTGCGTGTTGTATGGTGACTTAAAGGATAAAGATAAATGACATTTTTTTGTACATTAGAAGTCTTTTCTTTCTTTTTGTTTGTTGTTTGTTTGATTTCTGTTTCAATGATGTCAATTATATTACAATACCTTCATTGCATGTTAGATGAATGGTGGTTTGATTTTAAGGGTGGTTAATTAATTATCATGAGAACAAATTTATGTAATTTATGTTTTACCAGTGTCTGTAAATTTAAAAAGTAACAGAATCTGAAAAATAAAGGTTAAAATTTTGAATATTTATTTGTTAAATTTACATGAGGTTCAATGTTTAGGTTTATGTTAGAACTAAATGTATATGAGTCAAATTTATTCTGCGCTATATTATTCTTGGTAATAAATGGACCAAACATGAAACTATCTATTGACATAGTGTATCCTTCAATTTATTTGAAAATTATATTTAACCTATCAACAAAAGTCATCAAAACTTGGATTCTGGAGACTGATCTATAGTATTAATTAGATGATATGGGATAATTTTATAGAATTTTATGACCTGTTAATTATTTTCAATGACAATGATGTTCTCTCAACATAGAGATTTTTATATTCCTGCTAAAATAAATAAAAAATCAAGCTAAAGGTACATAGGTTTGCTCAAATTGACCCCAGATTTAACTTGTGTTTTAAATTACCTGTTGTTTAACCATGAGAATATCAACCTTAATGTCTCTTATTTTTGTAATATTGGTACATATCAGATCATTTACAATATCAGAAGTATTATTTGTTTATACAAATATAAAAAAACATTTTAAGAATGCAGTCTGGATTCAAACACAGCTGATATATACTTTCAAACATGTCTGTTTGAATAAATGCTTTACTATCAAAAGTCTACTTTATACGATTTATTTGTCCATTTGGGTATCTCCTGTCAGTTCCTTCTTATTTGGTAGATATTCTAATAGATAATTAGCAATGTTTAATAGTTATTTTGGAAAATTCAAATTTGCTTACAACAAGGATTTTATTCTGAATGATGGAAAACTGTATAAAATAGTTATTTTATTAAGTTCGTCCTTCAGAAAGCAATAAGTTGCCACTCATTATTATTTACCGTTTTGGGGAACTTATTTAAATGAGATAATAATACTATTTGAAGCCTCTCTGAGAGCGATGTACATTACGAATTTATCAGATAAAAAATTTAAGAAAGTAAAAATTTAAAAACTAATAAAAAAATTGAAAAATAAAAAAATAAAAAAAGAATTAAGAAAATAATTTATTAAGAAAATAAGTAACCAACCTAGTATATCCTTTGCTTCTATCAAAAACACGTGATACGATTTCAGCGCGATTAACACGTGTTTCTGGAATAACCTTTATCCGGTACGCTCGAGACCAAAAAATTTAAAAGCCAACATTTTAAAATTTTAAAAGCATAAAACTAAAATGTATAAATAAAACAGGCTCAATCTTCTATAGTCTTCTTTGCTTGAGGGAGATGCAATGTTTGAGCTTAGTTACATAGTTTTATTAGCTAGAAATGTACAAACAAATTGTAGCCAATACTGAAGCTCTGGCTTCTAGACTGGCTGTACCCTCTATGATGGAGGTATTTAAAGTTGAGAAAACAAGGTGGTGTCTTCCTTTAAGATAGAAATATTGAAAACTAAGCGAACAAGCATGCAAGCAACATGATTTTGAAAATTAGAAAGACCTACGCTATGGGAAAAGAAAAATCATTATGGTTAGTAAATGTATCTGGAGAACCATTGCTTACTGTGGAAACCAGCAAGAGTGACTTTAGTATTGAAATAAGGCCTCCTATACTTCTCAAATCACGGCATCTGTTTCTTTTATAGACAGTTACATCTGATCGGATGACATACATTTAATCGGAGAGCGCCTAGCACTTCTTTACAGTTGAAAGAACGTTTACAACAACCTGTTTTGGTCTTGTTGCAAGGCAAGATGTTTGACCATACTCAGAACGCCGTCTTTTTCAATGTTCCGTGTCAAACTTCTGTCCGACATAATTTACCAAATGATTAATTGTTTAATTTGTTAACGTCCGTAGTAATGACCAAATATTTGATATTGGACGTTTATTTTGCAAGAAAACAACTGTTATTTTTAGCAATTCCGCAGCTATCTTTTTGCGGTGATATAGAAATCCCTATTAATAATCATTCGATCATATCTTGGATAATTGAGTAAATAGTGACTGTACGCCAGATGAACTTATTTCTTTTCTTAATTTTACTTTTTATTATTCTACTAACTGATTTTAAAAGGGACGAGTATTCAAAAAAGGTTTAACCGCAAACTATGTTAATGTGCATGTACCAAACCAGGAACCTCGCCAGCAGCTGTCTTAAGTTACACCATAGTGTTTTATGTCTTATATAAATTATATTCACAACCCGTCAAGACTCCTGATGATTTACAGCTTGCCGTATGGTATAGACACGTGTTAAAGACCAAATTGAATGTTTACCTCTAAATGTCGCTTTTTGTAGTTATGTGCCGTTTCACTGATTTATACCCGAAGTATCCTTTTATATCTACTAGAATGGAAGCATTATATTGTAAATACATGTAACTATAGCTGATTATAGCAAAACAAGTAAATAAATAAGGGTACTGCTATTTTGCATGTTGCATGTTGTGTGTTGCATGTTGCGTGTTGAGTTGCGTGTTGTATGGTGACTTAAAGGATAAAGATAAATGACATTTTTTTGTACATTAGGAAGTCTTTTCTTTCTTTTTGTTTGTTGTTTGTTTGATTTCTGTTTCAATGATGTCAATTATATTACAATACCTTCATTGCATGTTAGATGAATGGTGGTTTGATTTTAAGGGTGGTTAATTAATTATCATGAGAACAAATTTATGTAATTTATGTTTTACCAGTGTCTGTAAATTTAAAAGTAACAGAATCTGAAAAATAAAGGTTAAAATTTTGAATATTTATTTGTTAAATTTACATGAGGTTCAATGTTTAGGTTTATGTTAGAACTAAATGTATATGAGTCAAATTTATTCTGCGCTATATTATTCTTGGTAATAAATGGACCAAACATGAAACTATCTATTGACATAGTGTATCCTTCAATTTATTTGAAAATTATATTTAACCTATCAACAAAAGTCATCAAAACTTGGATTCTGGAGACTGATCTATAGTATTAATTAGATGATATGGGATAATTTTATAGAATTTTATGACCTGTTAATTATTTTCAATGACAATGATGTTCTCTCAACATAGAGATTTTATATTCCTGCTAAAATAAATAAAAAATCAAGCTAAAGGTACATAGGTTTGCTCAAATTGACCCCAGATTTAACTTGTGTTTTAAATTACCTGTTGTTTAACCATGAGAATATCAACCTTAATGTCTCTTATTTTTGTAATATTGGTACATATCAGATCATTTACAATATCAAGTATTATTTGTTTATACAAATATAAAAAAAACATTTTAAGAATGCAGTCTGGATTCAAACACAGCTGATATATACTTTCAAACATGTCTGTTTGAATAAATGCTTTACTATCAAAAGTCTACTTTATACGATTTATTTGTCCATTTGGGTATCTCCTGTCAGTTCCTTCTTATTTGGTAGATATTCTAATAGATAATTAGCAATGTTTAATAGTTATTTTGGAAAATTCAAATTTGCTTACAACAAGGATTTTATTCTGAATGATGGAAAACTGTATAAAAATAGTTATTTTATTAAGTTCGTCCTTCAGAAAGCAATAAGTTGCCACTCATTATTATGATTTCATCAAAGAATACATATTTACGTATCTATGTTAACATCTATTTACAGTATTTTTATTGAATGTTTTGTCTACATCTTAAATTCCTTAATTTCTTTTCAAAACTGGTATAAAAGATGAAGCACTGTGAACATTCAATAAACATCAATAGTTTTGATTTGTTTTAATGTATATTATACTCACAATTTGATGCTGCATTGTTAGTTTTATAACTGTATTATACTTGTTGAGAGAGATGAGACTTAAATAAAATATTGAGTTGAATTGATTCAAATTTCATATATACATATTTGTTATCTACAAGTTTGATCATATATACCAATTCATAGTTAAAAGAGACACATTCATTAGCATAGGCGTATCAAACGGGATAGCTAATCAGAGGCGGATCAATTTTTCTGAAAAGAGGACAGGCCTGCTTCATTTTTCTAATCTGTATTTCAATAAATCGTTGTCAAATCCTATCCAAGCACCCCAACTCCATAGATCACAAGGTGTTTCGAACATCTATTTAGACCAATTAGAATTAACTAATTGACCATGGCCATGTCCATCGTCAGGAGCCCAAGCCATTGCATAGTGACACTTATAAAAATACTGTAATTTTTATTAGGGGCTCGACACCTTGTGATCTGTTTGACTAATACTTTTCTATACTCTTTCCTATTTAACCATGTTTATCAATTTAACAAATATAGTATATAATCTATTTTCATAATCTGCAACATGTTAATTACCCAGAGTTGCTGATGTTACTGTTTCTTTCAAATTTTATGCCTACGGAAAGCAAAAGAGGTCTTTTATCAAATAAAAGTTTTGCCTCTTCGTCATCCTTTAATTTGTCCAAGTGTTTTGAGATATTGTTCTTTATGTGTGATTTCTGTCTTGAAAACACTGTAGAGAATATCAAGGAGGCGACCTGTAATACAGATTTGGGTTTTACCATTAATGTGTCATTTCTTTGTTTTGCAGTCACTTCCTGTATAACAGTTTTAATTTCATTTTTGGATGTCCCTTTTAATAAGGCGTTCAGAAAAACGCATATTTTGTTTGTAAATCTACTGGATCGTTCGTACATCTCTTAAAGCGAAGCATTTCTCCTTTAATTATGCCTCTGAAAGTAGAGGATGGGTGGCATGAGGACCTCTCTAAGTACTGATAATTTTCAGTCTTTAATTAATTAGTTATCTCAGATATAGTTTACAAACTTAAGCTCAATGACAGTATTTTAAACTTTAATTAAAAAAAAAGAGATATTGATACAAGTGCAGACTCCATGATGTATGTCAATGACATAAGGGTGAAAATACGATGACTGATAATTTTTTTACATATTTTGTATATCCAAATTTCAAATTCTTCCAATTTTACAAAAATATAAAAGAAATAATCTAAGATCATGCAACACGCAACACGCAACATGCAACACGCAACATGCAACACGCAACACGCAACATGCAACACGCAACATGCATACTAGTCAATTTCAATAAATAATGCAAAACCCATATAAAAGAAAAGTGCTTTATTTATATCATATCTTTTTCGAATGGAATACAAAAACAGGTCCTCAAATAGGATATCAATGATGATCAATAAAATTCCACTAAAAAGGATTGTAAAACATGTAAACTGATAAAAAAATAATCATATATGTATCTGAAAATAAAAACAATTACAGAAATAACAAGAAACTATAGAACAGGAATGGTATATCGTTTATCCGATAAAAACCGACAGTTGTGTTTACAATGAATACTGAATATTATGAGAAATATTCAAAGGTATTTTGTGATGACAAAAACAAGGTAAGAAAACACGATGAGGTCAGGGTAACAACAACTGATATAAATAACCAAAACAACCGGGAATCAAGTCCGTTCATGACATCATCCCACGTGATGTTCAAGTTGTCAAATTCTGAATCTTTTTCATTGGATTTGATTGTATTGCTATCCTCATTGCTGACTGAATTTTCATTCAACAAGTATTTTTCCTTCCTGCGACAACATGATAAACAAAACCACGAATGTCGTTTTGCTAGAAAACGTAAAGAAGATGGAATTGGTCGTTCTTTATATCTTATATAAACACGCGTCTGTATAGCAGAAATAAGAACTATGCATGTACATAATACCGCTAGGGCCGTCAGATAGACTGTCAATATTGACGTTTCATGAGAGTTTGGAGGCAGGCGAGAGCTAAGACTCCCAAGAAACACGGCAAATGTCAAATAAACAGTCATGGAAAACCCGATTTTCCCTTCACCAACTGGTGTGATGAAGACACTTAAATTCAAAAAGGATAACAAAATTATAGGCACAAGAAATGTTAGCACTGTAAAGTCCGGCATGCGTCTTAGAAAAAAGTTTACACGGAGTAACGGAGTATCTCCCCAGTTGTCTATTGTCAAAAGCGTATCCATCACTTCCCATTCGACATGCGATTCGTAGAATTCGAACATCACTTTGTCATTTAAAGTACCAAATGTAATGTCTTCCACACCATACCCCCACACTCCCACAATTAGACTACACTCCTGCTTGTCAAACGGATAATACTTTATATGTAGCTTGCACAAAACTGAGAAATGTTCTCCGGCGAACCAGCGGACGGTTCCGTCGTTATTAATAATAACAGGAAGTGCAGGATCGCCTATCAGATTAAGCCTGATCATTGTATTTAGAGCTGATATTTCCGGTCTCCAAACTTTATTTTGGTATGTTGTTATATTATTCACGCCTCCATAGTCAGAGGAGTTCCATACTAAGTATTCGTCTTTCCAACGAACTTCGAAGAAACCATAAACAGTAAACATTTGAGACTTTTCTTTAATTTCCGTTATAGACACAAGCGAAAAAGTAAATTTCATGTTCACAATATCTTGTAAATTCCTCCTTGGTTTAATTCTTCTGTCGTAGTTGTTAAAGATATCTTTGTACACATTTTGAATATCCTCTTTTGTTGGTGTACAGTAGCTGGTCAAAACATTTAGAGCAATTATTATGAGAATCATAGTTGTGTGTGTTGTCATTCTGTGGTACATGTTTTACTGACTAAAATCGTTAACATTGAAGGATTTAAGAATGACCATGATGATATAGATCAAATTTACTAAACAAACTATCAATTAAAGTAACAAAGTAACGAAAAAATGTATTCAATCAACATACCTAACTTACAAATGTGATTCTCCGACGTTGTTGGTGTGCGCGAGCATTTATTTAGTTTGAAAGGTGATTTCCATATCTTACCTCTTTGTGAACAAATCCCATACACTGTATTTATATACATTAATATAGGACATACTAGTATATTATTTGATTTGGGTAGGCCGCTTAATAAGCAAGTGTATCCTTTGTAATGACTCAAACATTTGAACTAAATAAAACAATGTAAAAATTAATAAAAATGTTTTTCTTTATTATCCAGCATGTACATTCAAGACGATATCAAGAAGTCTTATATTCAAAGCACAACAGATGTACTACATCAATACAAAAATCATAAATTAATCAATCGAATTATTTTCAAAACAACCATGGCTATGGTATGTTTGGATGCTCGAGTTTTTTCAGACAATTTGCAAACTTAACAGAAATGTTTGGATTATTTTACCATTACGTCTATTCTTTTCAAGTATTATTTCAAATAATTATTATGAATAAAAGAAGGTGGCCTGATGACACATATGTATCTGGTATATTGATAAAGTATTGATTTATAGGTGTAATAGGTATTGTGCTGTGGTAATATTTTTGTATTCTTGTCTTTAATTTTTGCTAATGTGCTTTGTTTATTATATTCCTTTTTGTATTTCTTTGTTACATGTAACATGGCTTTGTACTTATATACATCCCGTCATTGTGTTATTGTGCTATGGTAAATTTTTGTATTCTTGTCTTTTATTTTGCTAATGTGCTTTGTCTGTATGCCTTTGTGTGTTTCTTTGTTATATATTTGTTTGTTTTTATAATGATGATGATTATAACACAATGTTGACTGCTGTACCCCATTTTTTGACATTTTTTCTTGTTTTGTTCACACACCGTTGTCAATGTATTAAAATCTAATGCGACTAGCATACAAGTGAGAGGTCTACCTAGCTATAAAACCAGGTTTAATCCACCATTTTCTACATAAGAAAATGCCTGTACCAAGTAAGAATATGACAGTTGTTATCCATTCATTTGATGTGTATGAGCTTTTGATTTAAATTTGTCATTTGATTTCGGACTTTCTGTTTTGAATTTTGCTCGGAGTTCGGTATTTTTTAATGTAACTTTTTTCATAATGGCACTGTTATATTTTCAAGGTCTGTAAAATTGGTCGAGGATGTCTGGTAATGGTACGAGGCAATGCCGAGGGATATTGCAGCCTCTCAGACCATTATTTCTGACCGAGGACATATAACAGGGCCATTATGGATCATTATGAAAACACACATTTCTTAATATATTTATGAACCAACTACACCGAGAAAATAATTTTGAATGATTTCTTGTTTTATTGTCATGAAAGTGCCTTATGTTTTGTGATAAGAACTAATTTTGATCTATTGCATGAAATCCAAGTGTCTACAAAAACAGCACCAAATCAATCTTTGATAATACGATATAATATCTAGTTCTCTGCATGCATGACTTTAAAATGTCTCACAATTAAAACTGTCGCTATGATATTAACCAGAAGGAAAAATAAAAAAATTATCTTAGAAACTTGGCAATCATACATTGGAGATGGTTACAGAAAATAAATTTTAGGATTATTTTTTTTACAGGAACTTAACTTGGCATAAACATATTCAAAATTTACAGACTAAGTGTATCCAAGTTTTTAACTGTGAGAAATTACAAACAGGAAACAGATGTAGATGTAGATCAAACATTGATTATAGTTGTGAAATATATTATTTGTATAAATGCGACTGTCATACAATTTGAGGGTTAGCTAGCTATAAAACCAGGTTTAACACATAATTTTCTACTCAAGAAAATGTCTGTACCAAGGCAGGTATATGACAGACTCAGTTGTTTTCCATTCGTTTGATGTGTTTGAGCTTTTGGTATTGCCATTTGATAAAGGATTTTCCGTTTTGAACAGAGTTCGGTATGTTTGTCATTTTACCTTTTTGTAACACTTCACTGTTCTTCTTCAAACAATGTAACATTCTTCATTCTCCAAAACATAAATGCTAGAAATAGTATTGTGTATCTTAACCCGTAACTCTATTTGAAAGAAAAAAATATTAACATAAGCAAGTGTGATGATTTTGTATCATAGGAATAATAGTTTACCTTAGTTACAGTTCGGCAGAATCCTTCTTTTATGTATTTGTATATACTTTAATAAAAATAGAAAAGAATAAGATGTTGCGCGGGTAAACCTTGGGTCAGGTCAAATGTGAAGGGGTGTTCCTGTTAAAACTGTAATACGAGTAATGAGGCACTTTGGTAGAACATCCCTCATTCAAGAATGGTACGGCTACCATTGGGGTATATAAGCAGGAGCGATTCTTTGCTCTTTGTCATTCGTCTGAAGTCTACGAAGACGATAGCCATTATTTGTACGGCACCTGATTATTAGAGAAGGATATTACTTCAAGTGTAATAAAGATCAGGTTGGTGCCTGTTAGTTTCCTCTTATATGGAATTGCATTCATGATTGTAAATTCAATGCCACAAAGGACAAGGTTGGTGCCTGTTCTTTAAGACTTGTACAACTCGTACTTTGTCAAGTATGAAGTTTACCGTACAAGACAAGTGTGTTCACTTGTAGGGTACCACAATGTATCATTATGACAAGTCGTAGCTTGTAGGGTACCAACATGTACCATTAGCATAAGTGTGTTAACTTGTAGGGTACATAATTGTACCAAGAGGACAAGTTTGTTCCTGACCAAGGACAAATTGGTATTTTTCTCCCCCCTTTCCCTCCAAAATTGCCCTAACCTCATACTCATAGTCCAACGGCTGTATTGTGATTCCAGCATTTTAACTCTTATTTCCAAATTAAACACATTCAGCCATTAAGCTTATTTGCATCATTAATGAATGAGGTGTTAGATTATGTTTTCCTATTGAATAAGGGTCATTTGCATAAATCAGCTTCCATATTGCATTGTAAATTACTTTTTCCGTTGGTCACGTGACAATCTTTTAAAGTGAATATTAAAATGCCAGAATTGATGGGTCAATGTGAAAACTGTCCAAATATGAGAAATTAAAGGGTGGTAGTTACTTAACTTACTTAAATGACGAGAAATATGAAAAATGAACAAATTGAGGCTCGACTTATATCGATGTTGCCTCCAGAAGCAACAAAGCAGCGCATCCACTTTGGACTTTTTTTTTGGATTTTTTTTCAATGTAGATGTAATATATATGCAGGATAGTACATGGACTTGATACTGCTTCAAGTTTATACAGGTTTGTCAATGAAAAATAATTTGTTTGCTAACTTTAAAAATTTAAGTAAAAAAAGGCAGGATAAGACACTTTGAAAAAGAAAAAAAGAAGGTAGGATGACAATTTGTGTAAAAACAATTTGGGATAAACTAATAGAAAAAAATGCAGGACTGAAAAGAGTGAAAATAAAAAGGCAGCAGACAGAGATTACAATTTTTCATCCTACCCCCCTTTTTTTGCAGTTTTCATACGCCTGTTCATGAGAAATATGGTATGCCTTTGTCTGCCTGCCCTGATCTGTCTGTTTCCAGCATGTTGTTCACTAACACTTTAACCAATTTGCGTGAAACTCTGGTGTATTGATTATATCTGTTGACGCGAGCTCCCTTCTTAAACTATATGAGATATTTTATAAAGTATATATAATAAGATATCTTATATAATAAATATTTATATATTATATAAGATATATTATATGAGTCATCTTATTAACATACTCTATAAACAATTTAAAAATTCAGTCAGTGGCACGCAAAAGTAGTCAAGAAGACAGTACTATTTTTTTCATGTGTCGACAGGATACACGTAATTCGTTATTAGTTTTAACTTCAAGGTTCTTATGCAAGCAAATTTAATAAGCAATGTTTTTATGATACAGTTTTTTTCACCTTACATGGGGCTTTATTTCTGATCTTATTTCTGTGTACACAATTCTGATTCTACATATTTCACCTTTATCAGGAAATCAGTTTGGACGATTCCATATACCATTTATGTTTTAGGTTTTTTTTAGCTTCAGTGTCGAGTTGATGTATATTATTAAGCGTCGTCTGCGAGAAATAAATCATTTTTCTGATAGGGTAACTAAATTCAAAACCAATATAAATATAGTTAAATATATATATTTTTTTAACTGAGTAAATTGATCGGAATGTGAATGACAGCATAGACCTAAAATTCTTTTTGGTCTATCCTGTTTAACATAGTCATGACATTTGCACGGGAATTTCTTCCATTGACATCATAATATAATTGACTTTGGATTATTGTTAATTTTAGATGTAATGTGATAGGATTTAATGTGATCTTATTTGTCTCTTCTTCTATAGTACATAGTTTGACATCAGGTTTGTACACATGCAGTCTCTAGTCTAGTCAAACTGAATTATAGATGTACTCATTCTCAAATTTATGTATTGCATATCCCATCTTATTGTCCTTCCCTACGTCACCCTGCTCAGTCGCTCCATAATTCTCGTATCACGGCTTATAGACGAGAGAAGGCATTATCAGCAATGTCATAATGTCTGGAAGAAGTTCTCAGCGATGTCACAATGTGTGAGGAGACGTTATCAAGCTTGCTTTCGTCTAGCGTAAAAACTGTCTTAGGGAGGTGAAAAAGCCAGTAATAGAATGATAAACAGATAATCGGGGTTTTCTTCGTATAGATATCGTAAAGTATCAGCCACTCTACACAATGTGATTCATTCGCTGCGCTTACTCGCCAAAAAAGGTTTATTGTGGCTCGCTGGCTGATATTTTACGATACCAATGTGTAGAAAAACCGATAATCTATACATATAGATATATATAAACCAAAAGTTATCAGGGACGTAACAATGTGTGAGGAGACGTTATCAAGCTTGCTTTCGTCTAGCGTAAAAACTGTCTAAGGGAGGTGAAAGAGACCAGCAATAGAACGATAAACAGATAATCAGTTTTTTTTCGTGTAGATGTCGTAAAATATCAGCCGCTCGACTCAATGTGATTCATCTTAGCTCGTTCGCTGCCCATTGCCAAAAAGGTTCATTGTGGGTTGCTGGCTGATATTTTACAATATCAATGTGTAGAAAAGCCATTAATCTATATATATATATATATATCAACCAAAAATTGCAACTGATTTACACTACAACTGTTGAAAAGACCTTTATGTACTTATATCTAATCTTATTCTAGTCCGTTCAACTGGCAAAATCAACAGAATCGGTGTACATTTCGTGAACTCTGAACAAAAATCGTCATGGACTATTCTATATACCAATATCTTTTAGCCATTTAGGGGTCGTTTGCATTCAAAGTCGAATTATTGAAGTATGTTACTTAGTGGGTTTATTTTGCGAAAAAAAAAAACTCAATTTCCTGATCAACTCTCTTAATACAGAAACATTACATTTAGTTCACGTTTTTCTCTATATTTTGCTGTGTCAAAATGACCTAAATATAAAAGACAGTATATAGCCCTAAAAATGGTAAATCGCGTTCTACACATGACATTTACGCGGGAAAGACTGTGATTGGAATATATCACCACACTGCGACAATAAATGTCTTAATTTGATCTCCTTCCACTAAAGTCATTCAAGTAGAATATTATCAACATTTGATGTCGGGTTTGTCTACAATTTGGAATATATATGTAAGACTCAGATCGACGTCCGGTCTCTAATTGACGTCTGTTCCTGAAATCGACGTCCAATTCTGACGTCACAATAAAATAACATTACAAAATCGACGGCCAATTTTATGTCCCTTTAATCGACGGCCAATTTTTGGATTCTCTAAATCGACGTCCAATTTTTAGCTTTGCTAATCGATGTCCGTTTTATGGACTTGTGTAAGACATAATAGTGTCCTGTGAAAAAGTGTCCACCTGGACAGTTTTTCATAGAATTTGGGTATTAAATAATGTCCATTGCCATGAAATATTGTCCCTCAAGTAGACAGATTTTTACTGCAAAAGTTATGAAAAAGTGTCCACCCAAGGGAAAAGTTTTCATAGTAGTTGCTATTAAATTGTGTCCTCCAAGGGAAGTAATACAAAGGTCATTAAAAAGTTTTATTATACTTGAATTTTAATAAAATCTGAACGATTGATTAGAAATTGATTAATATACAAATGTAAACAAACAAATAATGGATGGAAATGAATATAGAGACATTTAAGTTCTAAGAAATACCCAGCTAATGCTATAAATGACAACGAAAGAAGAACAATAAGAAGGAAGTGTGTAAAGTATAAAATCAAATGTGAAGAACTTTACTATATTTATTATGAGAAAAAGGCAAAAGAAAAAAGAATTTTGGCATTAAATTTTGTCCATTGCCATGAAATATTGTCCCCTAAGTGGACAGCATTTTACAACAACAGTTATGAAATATGGTCCACCTACGTGACAATTTTTCGTAATAATTGTTATTGAATTGTGTTCTCCAAGGAAAATAATACTGAACAACATCTGTTACTTGTTTGAATTTAAATCATTATACATGTATTATATATATTAAAAAATATAAATAAGAAGATAAGGATGGTATGAGTGCCAGTGAGACAACTCTCTGTCAAAGTAACAAGGTATTAAAGTTCGCAATTGTAGGTTAAAATACGTCCAGTAATAACAAGGCTATGGATCACTTATTCATATCAAAAAATGTCCTGACGGACATAATGTCCTGTGAAAAAATGTCCACCTGGACAGAATTATAGTATTAAATAATGTCCATGTTTATGGACACTTTTTCATACCTGAGGACATATTTTCATAGGAAATTGTGTCCGGGACACATTTAAATAAGTAAATATTGTCCATGGACAGTATTTACTATGAAATAAATCTCCGGTGGACATTATTTCATGGGGGACATTATTAAGACCTACACTTGCAACAATGACGTCATAACTTTATAGAATGACATCGTAGATGACTTTGAGACAACAATGGAGCAAGACACAGTACCTAATGAAGGATATTGTTTCGATCTGCTTTGCAAAGAAAAAGAAAAACAAACAAAAATAGGCAAAGATCCAAACGCCGAGACATTTTGTGGCGACATGTAGTATTACATGGAAATATCCAAAGTAAAGGAACAAAGCGGCATATGGGGACCTAAACAAATAATCGCAAAATAAAAAAAATGGTTGAAGACTGAATACTGCCTTCTAGATGTCGTTCTGTTCTCTCTGTCGTTGGGTTGTTTTTTATTGATTTACACTGACATGCATGTCATCTATTAAAATGAACAGGAATGTTACACTACAATGTAGATCGATTGGATTGACTTCTATCAAGATAAATATCAATATTCATGTTCCCTATTTCGGATTGAAAAAATCTATATGCGAGGTAGGTACAAATGTTTGAAAGTTTTGTTGTCATAAGAAGCCTACAAAACATTACATGTCAGTGGCGGATCCAGACATTTTCATGAGAGAGGGTCCGTTGAGTGCCTAAGATGGGAAACTCTCCAGTCATGCTTCAGTAATTCCCTATATAATCAACCCAATTTTTCCAACAAAATGGTGCCCCCTCCCCTTAAATCAGCCTTTGCATGTATAAGTGTAAGTGCAGTTAATTATAATTTATTGATATTAGACATCGATAAGAGAAGGCCACAATTAATTGGACGTCGTTTTGTCAATACATGTCTCATTGGATGTCGATTGGAGGATCAAAATATTGGTCTTCGATTTGAGAATGTGACGTCAGATTTGGACGTTGATTTGAAGATCAAAATATTGGACGTCGATTTGAGAATGTGACGTCAGATTTGGACGTCAATTTGAGAATGTGACGTCAGATTTGGACGTCGATTTGAGGAACGGACGTTGATTAGAGACCGGACGTCGATTTGAGTCTAACATATAAATATAAATATACTGTTGAGTCTGTTCCTGGTGTGCCGGACATGGACTAGATGGACTTCAATTTATATTATTTATTGAAAGTAAGCGGATCCATCCTTTAGAAAAGTTGTTCCTATGGTAATGTTTTCCCCCTCTAAGTTAAAAGGGCAAATTTTTTTTACTTTTTTTAAAACAGCAATTTTTTTTTGGGGTGGGGGGGGAGGGGGGTCATAACCTGTTAATTAGTTGAATTGTAAATTTGGCCATTTCTTTTCTCAATACTTTTCATGTGAGGACTGTTTTCCTCATTTTTGAAGGCTATATATGGTTATCTATAATTGCTAAAAATGTAATTTGAATCTCTGTGGATAGTTGTCTAATTGGCAAGGATGAATCATACCACATATCTAATTTTTATATGGATCCATCCTTTTGAAAAGTTGTTCTGAATGTAATCCCCACCCCTTTTATAAGTTGAAAAGGCTACATCTTCTTTTTTTCCTTTTTAAAAACTTTTTTTTTGGGAGAGAGGTGGTCCCAACCGGTTGTTTAGTTGTAAATCAGGCCATTACTTTTCTCAATTGAATTGTTGCATACTTTACATGTCGGGACTGTTTTCCTCATTTTTAAAGGCTGTATAGTTGCCTATAATTGCTTTGATATTTGAACCTCTGTGGATAGTTGTCTCATTGGCAATCATACCACATATTCTGATTTTTAATATGGGTTGCAGACCTTAAATAAGATGTTCAAAGTTGTATATGCTACAAACTTCAAACAACCTACTACAAATGATTTAACGGAACTGTTGAGCAGAACTATATATATTATCAAAAGTCCATTACTAGAGGAAGTGTGCAACCCGCTATAGGTACCAGTCTTGTATTACAACTCCAGTTTCCGTAAAGCATTATATTTTATTTATATATATTTAGATTTGAACCAAACATTTTTTGTCCAGAAGCCAAATTAAAAAAAAAAGCACAAATTTACTAAACAATTCTACTCGTGCTACTAGCAATATGATGCTAGGTGGTTTTGTTACACTTTTTTTATACATCTGTACTGCCTACTGACTACTCAGTCAGAGTGTAAATTGTCATTCAGTAGGATTACAAAAAAAAAGAACAAAATTCATAAGGTCTATCTGGCCTAATTAATTTCTAAAATTATATTTCATTATTCAACATTTATCATTCATTCGTTTATTTCTTAATTTGTGTAAATTAACAGTAAATGTTTTTACTGCACTTTGACATTCATACCACAACAAAACTGCCTTACTGTATCACTTATATTTGTATCCATATATAAGGGAGCTACCATTTGATTTTTATGGGGGGGCTAGGATGAAAAATTTTGTCCTGCTTTTTTTTTTTTAGTTGTAATCTCTGTCCTGCCTTTTTATTTTTTACTCTATTCGGTCCTGCCTTTTTTTTCACTAGTTTATCCTGATTTTTTATACACAAATTGTCATCCTGCCTTTTTTTTTTACCAAGTTGCTCATCCTGCCTTTTTTTTAACTCAAAACTGCTGTCCTGCCTATTTTTTTCAAATTTCATCCTAGCCCCCATAAAAATCAAATGGTAGCTCCTAACCAAAAAAAAAAATTGAAAACAAGAATATTTTTGCAATACCTTTTTCATTTTGAATACTATAACTTTTTAGATATTTAGACATATTAAGTAGATGTTCATATCCACTAGAAATTTTGTCAGATGACTTCTATAGCAGTTATGAGTCTTTGAAGCATGCTCACAAAGGTTCTTTTGTTGATATCATTTTCATACAGGTCAAATTTTTTTTTTTGCTTTCACCAGGCTTTGGAGAATATATTTTTCGAAGAATTAATAAAATATAACACAGAAGTTTACTTTCTAGCTCATCTAGCCCCAAGCATCATGTCAGGCATTGTCATTACTTAAAACCATTAAAAAGTTAAATCACAAAAATACTGAACTCCGAGGAAAATTAATTCCAAACGGAAAGTCCCTAATCAAATGGCAAATTGAAAAGCACAAACACATCAAACGAATGGATAACAACTGTCATATTCCTGACTTGGTACAGGCATTTTCGTATGTAGAAAATGGTGGATTGAACCTGGTTTTATAGCGCTAAACCTCTAACTTGTATGACAGTCGTATCAAATTCCATTATATTGACAACGATGCTGAATAAAACAAACAGACATAATAGGTAAAAATGTCAAAATAGAGGTACAGCAGTCAACACCGTGTCACAATCTCAATCACAACAAAAACAAACAAATATTTAACAAAGAAGCACAAAAAAGCATATATCACATTTAACAACCTCGTTCATTGCTTACTTATTTTTGTATTTTATTTATGTATGCCAAATCAACCCATAAAGGATCGAGTGATTTTAAGCAATGGGACCGAATCGTAATTTTAACATAACTTCTGGCGTAGAATCGCGTGTTTGGCGTTAGAATGTAAACGTCACACAGGTAGAGATATAAAATAATTTTGTCGTTCAAAGTATGTAAAAATTATATTAGAACAATAACACAATGGCGGGATGTTTAAAGTACAGAGAAACGTCATATGTATCAAAGAAACATAAAAAGTCACACGGACAAAGCACACAAGTAAAAATGAAAAATAATACAAACAACACAATGACGGGATGCATAAGTTCAGAGCCACGTCAAATGTATATCACCAAAAACAGACCAAACTGTAAAAGTAATATTAATAAAGACAAATAAAAGAACACTTTAACACGTTATTAAGATGATAAACAGCGTCAGTACGCAGAATCTATACTTCAAGACCATCATGTATTATTTGTGAAGTTGATACGGAATAATTATCAACAAGGTCTTGGTACCTTCCGATGAACTTTTTTTTAGAAAAAGGACGAGACGTTCTTTGAAATACTCCTGGTTCATCAACGTTCTGCTCAGACACTGGTGACGTTTTACAAAGTCTGAGTGGGAGCTGCAAGCTCTTGCATACAGAATAAGTTGGGAAATGTATATCCCATATGCAGGTGAAGTTGGTATATTGCTACTGAAGTGAGGGAAATTGATAATTTTAAAATTAAAATCGTCTCGTTTGTCATAGATTCTGGTACTGAGATGACTGTGTGTGTCAAATTCGAGGTATAAGTCTAAAAATGAGGCGGAGGAAGCCGTGTCTGTTGTTTCTTTAATTTCTAGTTCTGGGGGATATATTAATGGTACCCAATCAGAAAAGTTCGGATTGTTAATGGAAAGAACATCATCAATATATATGAAAGTGAAATTAAATAATCTGGCTTCTTTGATCTTCTTGTTTTTGACAAGTGTCTGAAGGAATTCCGATTCATATGAAAATAAGAAGAGGTCGGTAAGGAGAGGCGCACAGTACGTTCCCATAGGAATGCCGACAATTTGTTGAAAAAGTCTACCTCCAAATTCAACAATGTTGTCGATAAGAAACTCCAGCATACTGATCACTTGTTCCTTTGTGTAGCATGTTTTACCCTTTTGTTCGCTATTAACAAAATATGCCTTATGGTATCCCAAAGTAATAAGTTTATAGCGTATGCTACCATTTTTATGTTGAAAGGCATTGTGGATTATTTCTTTTAGGCGATTTTTCAATTTCACATGGGGAAGGGTGGTATACAGGGTTGAAAAATCAAAAGTGTTGATAAAACTAATTTCAGAAAAAGACCGAGATTTAAAATTATCCAGAAGTTCTTTAGAATTTTTAAGAATCCATATATGATTAATACCACTACGCGAGTAAACAGTTTCACAGTATTTCTGAAGACCCTCTTTCACTGCGGACAGTATTTTAGTCAATCTAATGGACAATTCTTTGGTGGAACATGCAGATGAGCCGGCAATGTACCGTTGTTTTTACGGAATTTTGTGAAGCTTAGTATCCAATACAAACAAGGTAAGTCCTCTGATTTGTTGTTCAATGTAATGTTCATTGTAGCCATGAAGGACTTATGATTCGCCAAAATCTCATCCTTGTCAAATGATATGTCTTTGTATGTAGGATTACCTGAGTGCTCATTTATTCCTAATTCTTTTACAAGACATTCGTAGTAATACGATTTACATACAAAGACAATATTATTTGAAGCTTTGTTCGCAGGAACAACAACATAATCTTACTTATCACGAAGAGATGATAGACATTTCACAGCCTCTTTGTCTCTGAAAATGGACTTTGGTCGATCCTTCACACAGTTTTTCAACTTATGAATGCGACGTTTTATCAGAGACCTGATTGTTTTGACCCATTCTGACAAAGTGTCCAGTTCAACTTCTTCTCGTTTAGTTTATGCTCTGGCGTAGTCCTCAATGGAATCCATAATTATTTTGAAGTTATGGTTCCAATTGATGTGTTGGGGTTCTCTAAACTTTGGACCATGCGAAATCACCTTTCGGAGATTTTCATGTTGAATTATGTTTAGATCCCCAGTAATAACTGGGCCAGAGGGGCTGTGATTATAAGGCGAGTGGGAACAGTAACATGTCATAGGGTTTTTTAGGTATTGTTCTAAATCAAGGTCCTGCAATACTTTGGGTGCAATGGTTTTGGTGTAACTGTGGGATACAATAGGAACAGACTGATTTTGAAAATAAATAGGAATTTTAGATGTTACCTCCTTGTGATGTAGAACGTTGCAGATGTTAATTGCATCAATTCCTCTATTGGTAAAGTGAACAGGAAGGAATTTCCTCTTTTCCTCATGTAAAGGTTCGATCTTAATGGTTTGAAAAGGCGGAAAAGAGTTACATCACAAATAATACTGACAAGTCTGTATATTGGAGAAAATGTATTGATGCATCCTTTGTCAAGAGCATAATCTCTCAAACATTTAAGAAAATTAACAGGCAGTGAAAAAAGAATAGTTCTAATGTAATGTAACCCTAGCGGATGATGAAGATGTGAAAGAAGGTCATCAAAGCTCCCAGAGGGCAATCTAGATTTGGAAGACTTTTTTACATTAGACCGATGGTAATGTTTTTGCCCATGACTACGTTGTTGTCGTAAGGTATTATCAAATAAACTCATTACATTTACATCACTGCAGGCTGGACTTATCATTGCAACCATATGGCATTGTAGTACCTAATTCCCTTATCCAGAAATTTTCTCTATCTTTTCGGAAAGGAGTACTTAATTCAGGGATATTTGTGTGGTGATAAATTTTCTCGATGATGCGTACTTTCATAGATAAAGAAGGATCATGGTCCGGTTGATTAAAATGGTTATAAAGAACCCTGAATTGCGGATCTTTATTATCAGACCGGTGTTGATTCATCCTTTTGGGCAAAGTTTGTCGAGTTTCACCAACATAAAGTAGCCTACACAAAGTACATTCAATTCCGTACACGACATTGTCCGTGGAACAGTGCAGAGGCTCGAAAGATTTAGTATAATACGTTTTACCTGTTAAATTGTTGGTAAAATCAGGAGTCGTGATTAACATATTACATGTCTTACACGTGCTCCTTTTTCCTTTTTATGTTTACAAGATGAAATGATAGGTGTTGATTCACTTGTAGCAGGTGTCTTTAAACAGTCAAAAATATTAACGCAACATGGCTTTAATTTATGAAAAGTATCTGAATTTTTAAAATAGTAATTACCTTCTGGCTGAACATACGTCAAATCAGGGGTATCCCAGAGGATATTCCGTGGAACACACAAATCAAATGCTACAGTGTTCCATGCCCCCCCCCTTTTGCATCCGCCTATGAAAAAAAGATTACAACATAAATGTAATAAAATGTATAAGCAAAAACAAAACCACATTTTTTATCGCCTATATTAGGTCGATGCTGATGGTTTTATATGTCAACGTTCTCATTATTGTTCTATAATAAATACTGTACAATATTATTTAATTTTTGTATAAACGTTCATCTTTGTAGTCCTTTAACATAAGTATTTGTAATTAGTGTTCCTTTGGCATATATCTACAAGTCCAAATACTATGTACATATAAATAAATCTATATTTATATCAAACAATATACATGTATTTGTATTCATACTAAAATTTTACATTTTCTCAAATTACAAAATAAATTTCTAAAATATTTTAAATTTACACATTTTGTAAATAAATGTTCTTAAGTCTCCATATGTTTTTTTACAATAACAACGTTTATATGTTTATTATCAACAATATAATGAAAAGAAATATTCGTTTGACCAAATAGGTCAAATTTTCGAAATTTTCCATCCAGGTAGAATATTTGACCGTTGCAGACGACTCAAATTTAGAAAATTTTCCATAATTTGACCGTTGCAGACGACTCAAATTTACAAATTACACCCCTCAATTTAAGAATCGACTAAGCTCTCCATCAGGGTATTTATAATCACAAGTAATAGCTTTTCGAAAAAAGCTAGCCGTCTCTTAGCTGATAAAAGTGAAAAGTGTTCTCGTTTTGTAGATTAATTCATTCAGAATAGCCTTGCATATTAATCAACAAATTTTACCACACACGTTATGAAGCCGTAGTATATCGTTTAATGCTGTGTGTCAAATAAGGTCCTTATCGTACTAATCCTTCAAATCATGGTTGTAAATGCTTTACATGTTTGTCAAACAATTCATTATCTCATCATGAAATATCATAACCATGTTCAAGTTTTCTTATGTTTTTCATGTATAAAATGTACGTAACAGTGAGCGACTGATTGAATGTGAAACAATCATGTGCGTGTTTACAAGATTCGGCTATTTATAGATAAAAATTACCTGTGTATCGACATGCATGATTTGTGACTAGGCAAAATCTAATTGCTAAAATAGAGAGTACAAATCCGATACTCTACGGGATTGAAAGACATTTACTAGGTTTGGATTGTCCCAACCAATCAACGAACTTTGATTATTCACGTCTCAGTACTATCTTCCAATCAGGTAGTAAGAAGAATTCAGCCCGCAGATTGTCCATAGTTCGATTCTTAATAACGTCTCCGAGGAGACGTTAATTAAATCTCTATCAGGGTATTTATATTAAAAAACATGCTTTAAAAATAGGTTTTCTCTCCACTTTCGTGAAAAGATCAATGATTTATTATATGTTATTTAAATTTTTTGCTAAATACCCCTTCACCATCAATTTGACTAGTCGGAGTCGGAGTCGGGCGGGAACCAGGTGACGATCGAGGGTAGTAAAATAGAAATATTCTATGCTTCACAAAAAAAAAAAATAGTCGGGGGGATGGAAGTGGGAACTACCCCATGTTCATCCCCTCTATTACAGGGGCGGGAACCAGGTGAAGAGGGTAGGAAATAAGCGGCGGGGATAATTTATGCCTCACTGACAAAAAAAAAAAAAAATTGTAAGAGAGAGGGAAGTGGGAATCATCCTATGATCACCCCTCAATTACAGGGGTCACCAAATGAATTGATGAATTAAGCCACTAAATTAATTGACGAATTCTTTTTTTTTTTTTTATTTCTTTACCCCAATTTAACAATTTTATTGATAGTAGTACGTTTTCACTCTCAACCAAACAGTAGACAAACTTCAAAAATTTAATTGAGTAAATTGGTTGAAGATTTCAGCTTTATCTTTTTTTATGTGTTTTAAGACGGAACAAATTATGGTATATCGTTGTCTGATCGTCTGTCTGTCTGTCAACATGTCGTACAATAACTACAACCTGCTGTCACCATTTCACATGAAACTTTGGTGAATTGTTTATAAATAAATATCTATTGATGTAAGCTCCCTCCCGATTTTTAGAAATTTCAGATTTAATGCTTTGGATAAAAAAAAAAAGGGGTGCAGTTTTCAGACTTTAGCTCAAAAACACTTTCACCAATTTCTAAGAAACTTAGGTGAATAGTTTAAATCTATTGATGTAAGGTCCCTTCCAATTGTTATAAACTTCAGATTTTACGTCTGGATCATTTATTGGACTTAATATAAATTCATAAAAAGGGTGGATTTCCACATATTCGACGTATGCTCTAAATATGCATGAAATATTTGCGACTGTACATCAAGCTATCAACCACCAAGATTTAATGTATGTGTTGCAAATGATTATATGTTTAATATAAACAACTGACTTTGAACAAACCAATGCTAATAAATGACCACTTAATCAATAGTTAGAGCACTGAGAAAACTAGTCAAGTAAAGGCAAGATAAAACTTAATGTATAATATTTGTGAAATACCTTCATCTAAAATTTAAACTTTAATAATCATATTGATGAAAATTCAAAAAAAGAACTCTGGCAAGTGACAATCGTTTTAATTTTGATATTCTTTTTGGCAAACCCCGGTCGTACAGGATGGGGTATTACGATTTACCCTCATCCGCCGTCTGTACATCCGTACTTACGTCCGTATGTCCCAAAATTGGTTTCCGTTCTATAATTTTAATTTGCCTCAACCAAATGTTATGAAACATACACACAATGCTTATTAATACATAACACAGACAAAGTTTGAAATTGAGTAGCGTCACTTTTACCATTCTAGAGTTATGCTCCTTTATAAATGGGAAAATTGCTGATCTTTTTGTCTCCTTTCTCTAACTTTAGTTTGCCTAAAACAAATGTTAAGAAATGTATATACAATGCTTATTACCACAAAGCATATAGATCAAGTTTGAATGTTCGTGGACTCACTTTTACTGTTCTAGAGTTATGCCCCCATTCAAATGGAATTTTTTTTAGAATTTTTAAGCCCCCGTCGTAGCAGAGGAGGCAATAAGTTTTACCCTTGTCCGTCTGTACGTACATCCGTACGTCCTCAAATTGATTTCCGTTCTCTATCTTTAGTTTGCCTCAACCAAATGTTATAACTGATAATCAATGCTTATAACCACCAAAATACAGATCAAGTTTGAATTTTGGTGGTGTCACTTTTACTGTTCTTGAGTTATGCCCCTTTACAAATGGAAATATTGCTAAATTTTTCGTTTCCGTTTTCTTACTTAATAGATATAGGAAGATGTGGTGTGAGTGCCAATGCAACATTCAAACGGGAAAACCAACGGTCTAGTCTATATAAAAAACGAGAAACGAGAAACACGTATAAATTACATAAACAAACGACAACTACTGTACATCAGATAATTGACTTAGGACAGGTGCAAACATTTGCAGCGGGATTAAACGTTTTAATGGTACCAAACCTTCTCCCTTTTTCTGAAACAATAGCATAACATCACAACTTAGAAAATCATACGATAAAATATCAATTGGAAGGCTTAACTCAATCAAAAAACGTAAATTAACACAGTTAAGTTTGCCTCAATCAAATGTTATGAAACTTATACACAATGCTTATTATCACAAAACGCAGATCAAGTTTGAATTTTGGTGGTGTCACTTTTACTGTTCTAGAGTTATGCCCCTTTACAAATGGAAAAATTGCTGAATTTTTCATTTCCATTTTCTTTCTTTAGTTTGACTCAAGGAAATGTTATGAAACTTATACACAATGCTTATTACCACGAAACACAGATCAAGTTTGAATTTTGGTGGCGTCACTTTGACCGTTCTAGAATTATAACCCTTTACAAATGGAAAAATTGCTGGATTTTTCGTTCCCGTTCTCTAACATAAGTTTGCATCAACCAAATGTTATGAAATATATGCACAATGCTTGTTACCACAAAGCTCAGATCAAGTAGAAATTTGTGTAGCGTCACTTTTACAGTTGTTGAGTTATGTCCCTTTATAACATTTTATGCAAGCGGGGGCATCATCTGTGTCCCATGGACACATTCCCCATTCATTCGTATTTGTTCTCTAACTTAAGTTTGCCTCCAGCAAATGTTATGAAACTTATAAACAATGCTTATTACTACAAAACACAGATTAAGCACAAAATTGGGTAGTGTCACTTTTGCCGTTCTTGAGTTATGTTCCTCTATAATCTTATATGCAAGCAGGATTATCATCTGTGTCCCATTGACACATATCCCATTTATCTTATCTGGTGTCTGTTTATCCATCATTAAATGTCGTAAACCTTTGTGCATAAATATTGGGGACATATTTGAGCTAAAAGTTTTTATTAAGTGAACTAGTTTTTGGCCAATAACAATTGTTGGACATGTCAAATTTGGGAGAGTACTGTTTGTGTACATGTTGGTTAGTTCAACAGGAAACACTTATGGGAAGTCAATGATACGTGTTATGTACGTGTTCTATAATACAGTTGGAGGAGCATTTGCATATCTCATTCTATTGATATAAGAGGGTCTGACCCCAAAAATCATTGGTTAGTTTATATGCTGAATCTGATTAGTTCAGTTTGAGGGACACCAGTAATGGTAAGTGTATTATTAAATTGCTTTCCTTTGAGCTCAGTTCAATTTTATGCAAATGCATTCTTTGTGAAATAAAGATTTGACACACAACTCACATCTTCACATGATCTGCTGTAAGGTCAGATAATTAAAACTGTCAGCGCAAGGAGTTGTTGACATAGCAACCATTTAATGTAAGTATTTAAGGGGAGATTAAAGCATTTTATTTACACTTAAACCACACATATTTTGTCCAGAAGCCAAATGAAAAAAAAAAGCACAAACAATGCTACTTTTGCTACTAGCAATATGATGCCAGGTGGTTTTATAACACCTTTTTAAACATCTGTGTTGCCTGCTGAAGAGGACTGAGTGTAGATGCTCATTGACGTAAACAGTCCTATTCATATCTGAAATATTTTTTATCAGTTTGTAAGAGTTATGATCATCTGTATTGGTATCTGCCATATTTCGTATACTGTTGTTACTTAAAACCATAATATACCTTCATAGAAATACTTCCGACATTTAAACATATTTTTTTACTAATAATACTGGGAAGATCCTGAAAAAATTACAGTTTTATGTGGACAAACCCAAGTCAGAAATTAACACCTCAAAGGAACATAAATAGAACCATACAAACATTCTTGCAGGTTCTCGGATAACATCTCGCATATTAAAAATCACATCATGCAGAAATGTACCTTATGTGATATCGATCCTCTTCTTATTTTAAGCTTTTCCTGCTATCCGAAATAAAAGTTATGGAACATATTTTATCGGAATCATTTGGCAATACTTGCAATCTTCTGTTTGCTTTCTTTACGTAAATCTCTGCAGCGTTGTAGCCCACTCACCTAGCTGTGTTCCCTTAAAGGATTATTGTTAAAAATGTTAATGTATTCAAATAGAAGTTATTCCAAATGTTGAAAGGAAATTCCCGAATGGAAAGTTGGGCATGCACAAAATTTAATTACATGAATGTACATATTATATAAACGAAGCAGTCATAGTATGTTGACCAATATGTAGATTTGATATCAATAGCAATTTTTATTTAAATAAATTTATGAACGGTTGGCACTGATTTAAATTAGTGTCTCCTTCATAACAGTCTTGAACATTAAAACTAAATATTAGATAAAAGACACAGCTATTTTTAGTCTTTGGTACAGGTTGTCACTGTGCACCATAGTTCAACATAGAAACCTATTGGGAAAAACCAGAGAACTATCTACGTCAGAAAACACTGTCAAACATCTAAATATACTATCCACACTGATCTGTGTCCTAACTTGTTGTCTATTAAAAAAAAATCTTGAAAGCCATGCTCCTGTAGGTAGGATCATATGAATAACTTGATAAATAAAATATCTTATATATGAATTGTTCCCTTTGTAAGTTATTCCATATATGTTGGAATTTTACGTATGGGTGTTGTATTTCAATCTTGCTTTTTAACATTATTTAGTTCCCCTAGCTTTTAATAAATTTCTTTAAAGCTTCTGTTATCAATTATAATATTCTTTTTATATTTTGAATGTATAAATTCAATTTTTCATAATCCCCTATTGTGACCGCAGAGTGTCTATACATATTATATGCTAATTTTGGAAGATTGATTTTTGTTGTGATTCCTACGAAGTAGACAAATTATGATGTCCATACAGATATGTTTCCTGCTAAAACATAATGATAAGGCTTCACTTTGCATTTTTGATGTCTTGAACTTGTAACCCGCCGTCTTTATATTGCTTGATATAATAATATTATTCTTTTCAAAAGTCCCTAATCAAATGGCCAATTCAAAAGCGCAAATAAATCAAACGAATGGATAACAACTGTCACAATCCTGACTTGGTATAGGCATTTTATGTGTAGAAAATAGTGAGTTAAACCTGGTTTTATAGCTAGCTAAACCTCTCACTTGTACGACAGTCGCATAACAAAATACAATCGTCCAAAATTAGCAGATAATATGTTTAGACACTCTGTGGTCACAATAGGGCATTATGAAAAATTTAAATTTATATATTCAAAATATATATATAAAAATTATATTATAATAATATATTGGAGAATATGTTGTTCTGTCTAATAGTTCGATATAGTCCCAGAAAAAAACCATATATATATGTATTACTGTTATAACACGTGGCTATATTGCTTATCCACGTGTACATTCACGTGTGATTGTTTATTTACTTTAATAAACACTGACTACTGGTCCGAATTGACCTTTAACTTATGTTAAATTTTTAGTTTAAAGTTGCAACTTATGTTGCACGAATTTCAAAAGCGGGAATAGTTTTCTTTGTTTATCAAACTACAGTACATCATCATTTGAAGCTCAGTTTTCAGTGCAGCTACCCACCATCCCCCTTTTCACACCCTTAGCTATTTATATGGAGAATAGATATATTGTTTTTTCATTTGTATGATGACTGTTTCTGTTTTATCTTTGTAGGTATTTAAAATTGGCAGCGACCAGTGCAGATATCATATGTGACGTACGCTTTTTATATATATTTTTTGTTTATAATAAATTAAATAAATTTAGCTACACAACTGGCGAGGTGATCCCATAATGATATGGTGTTTTTGTTTTATGTAGTAGTATAAGTGTTGTGGTTTAAGGATACTTTATGTTCGGTTGATGAACGAATGAAAACATACATTGCTTTTATTTTCTTCATATAGTAATTATTAGGCGGATAGAGGAAATATTATTTTAATTTCTTCTTAATTAGATAATATTAAGTAGGAAGAGCATTATGTACAACTCTAGACTCCAAATCTTGCTGGTAATTGCTTTATACATGTATATTGTTAATATTAGATCAGCTACCTGTGAAATCGGCATAGCTGTACTTGATTCAGATTTTATGTTTATGATTATCAATTTCAAGAATTTACTTTAAAATATTTTTGTGGTTATAACTTTGTAAGTTAGTTTTATTCATAATTGGTAAAAGTGTCAAACATACGGGTATATCAACATACTTGTCAAAACAGATGTGTTTCGTTGTAAGAAAAGTGTCATTCTTTGAAGAAGCAGGGCATTTTTTTGAGAATTATATTTGGTAATTGTTGTCAATCATATATTTGTGATTATGACTTTCTATGCCTAAATTCTAAATTACAACTCCCCAATAGAATATGAGATATAATATATTTATTTATTTATTCATTTTTGTGTCACGAATATTCTGGTAAAGGGGACACCACTCCAGCAACAACAAAAAGTTTACTAATGGTATGTGTATTTATAACAATAATTTATGTACAGAAAACAAATATCTAAAGATACCAAAATGCAAATAAAAGGTCACGAAATTCAACAGGAGACGGCGAAAAGCAAGAACACTTATAATGAACTCATAAACGAGATAAACAATGGAAAAAACCAACCAAAAAACAACATAACCATCAAGTTTAAATTCTAAACACATATGTACTTAGCAATTTTTTTATACAAAGCAAGGATGTAAATACTATTTTTGCAACTCTGAAAATAATACCTTAAAACATTAACTGTTACATTGTAACAAATTAAGATTATTTAGAAAATATATGAATGATTTCATTAGAACATATTAAATATTAAAACAATTCGTTTGTAAATGAAACAAATTACTTGTTATTTAAGCTACCATGGGAACTTTTCTCAACTATCTATGCATGTTTGTTTATGGTGTCAACTTAGTAATAATATTAATTCCAGTGGTTTAGTTCATACTCAGAACACTACCTTTCATCGAAATAGACATATATATATTTCGATAGAAACAAGTGTGGACACAGATCAGTGTGGATAGTATATTTGGATGTTTGACAGTGTTTTCTGACATAGATAGTTCTCTGGTTTTTCCCAATAGGTTTCTATGTTTAACTATGGTGCACAGTGAGAGCCAACCTGTACCAAACACTAAAAATAGCTGTGTCTTTTATCTAATATTTAGTTTTAATGTTCAAGACTGTTATGACGATGAAGGACACTAATTTAAATCAGTGCCAACCGTTCATAAATTTATTTAAATTAAAATTGCTATTGATATCAAATCTACATATTGGTCAACATACTATGACTGCTTCGTTTATATAATATGTACATTCATGCAATTAAATTTTGTGCATGCCCAACTTTCCATTCGGGAATTTCCTTTCAACATTTGGAATAACTTCTATTTGAGTACATTAACATTTTTAACAATAATCCTTTAAGGGAACACAGCTAGCTGAGTGGGCTACAACGCTGCAGAGATTTACGTAAAGAAAGCAAACAGAAGATTGCAAGTATTGCCAAATGATTCCGATAAAATATGTTCAGGCCATAATTTTTATTTCGGATAGCAGGAAAAGCTTAAAATAAGAATAGCCTGGCATCCTGACCTAATCTAATACTTCGTCGATAGGGCCAGCCGTAATACAATCCACGTGACCAACTATCAGCGCTGAACAGGACTGAATTACTGCGCATGTGCATGTTCTATAAACAAGGAATATATCGATCAGATCGTTAATTAATAGTTGATTGACGATGTTAATCAATAGCGTTTGGATTATATATGCTCAATTTTTCGAAATTTGCATTTCATATGAAATGAAAAATAATTTTCAATGAATTCGTGATAATATAAATATTTCCCGCCATGTGTCAAAAAATGACGCTATCCCACGATGCATCATTCTAACATCCAATTGACGAAACCGTGTCGTTGTATTCCGCCTGGCTCTACTGTCGAGCAGTGAGCCAGGATGCCAGGCTAAAAATAAGAAGAGGATCGATATCACATAAGGTGCATTTCTGCATGATGTGATTTTAATATGCGAGATGGTATCCGAGAACCTGCAAGAATGTTATATTTGTATGGTTCTATTTATGTTCCTCTGAGGTGTTAATTTACTTGGGTTTGTCCACATAAAACTGTAATTTTTTCAGGATCTTCCCAGTATTATTAGTAAAAATAAAAAAGAAGATGTGGTATGATTGCCAATGAGACAACTGTCCACCAGAGACCAAAATGACACAGAAATTAACAACTATAGGTCACCGTACGGCCTTCAACAATGAGCAAAGCCCATACCGCATAGTCAGCTATAAAAGGCCCCGAAATGACAATGTAAAACAATTCAAACGAGAAAACTAACGGCCTTATTTATGTACAAAAATGAACGAAAAACAAATATGTAACACATAAACAAACGACAACCACTGAATTACAGGCTCCTGACTTGGGACAGGCACATACATACATAATGTGGCGGGGTTAAACATGTTAGCGGGATCCCAACCCTCCCCCTAACCTGGGACAGTGATATAACAGTACAACATAAGAACGAACTATAAAAATCAGTTGAAATAGGCTTAACTCATCAGATGGACAAAAATACAAGTGGACGTGGCAGGGTACTTGTACATCCCAACAACAAAAGACACTAGGAACAGATCTGAGAGTACTCGCAGTTATCTGACAGCTAGTTCAAAGCCACTAACAACTAATAAAAAAATCATGCATCTAAGACTAAATTATCAATCCGTACACATCCAACATCCAATGGATTTAGTGTAAAGACGTCATAAACAGTCAGAGAAAAACATGACCTTGTGCAATGCCAAGATACAGGTATCGACAGATTGTAGATCCATGAATGTGTATATGTATATAACATTCTAGTAATATTTAGTTTGCTTTTAATTTACTGATAACAAAATCAATATTTATACCAATAAAACAATATTCAATGATCTTATTACAGTGTTGAATTGGTAACCTTTTAGAATAAGTTTATTTAAAGGAGCGATAAGTTTACAAGGATCATTTCTAAATTTCCGGGCACGGTTAACAACATTTCCGTAAAATGAGGATGTGCTATCCCGTTTGAAATAAGTTTTCTACAGGTACAACCAAACTTCAAAACCAAATCTTTATATCTATGGAAAAATTTGGTAAAGGTTTTAAGTAATTTATGGTAACGATATCCCTGGTTTAATAATTTACCAGTAATACATAGATTACGTTCGTTAAAATCAAAAACAGACACGGGCATAGCGAACGAGCTGTGAAATATAAACACCGTAAGATGGTGCCAAAGGAACATCACCATCTAAAATTGAAAATTAACAATAGGGAACGAAAAATCGTCCCTTTTGTCGTAAATTTTAGTGTGGAGTTTCCGTTTAAAACCGAAATATCTAAATCTAGGAAAGGACAGTTATTACCGTTTAAATTTGATTTATTTAAAGTAAATTCCTTGGGGTAAATTTCAGCAGTATATTGAGAAAATTCTTGATTATTTAACGAAAAATATCATCAAGATAACGGTAAGTGTTGTTGAATTTATCAATTAAATGCAATTTCGACGGGTCTTTACTGAGTTTAGTCATAAACTGTGATTCGTAACAGTACAAAACAAGTCTGCTATTAAAGGGGCACAGTTAGTGCCCATAGGGATACCTACAACTTGTCGATAAACTTTGTTGCCGAAACGTACATAAATATTATCAAGGAGAAAATTAACAGCTTCAGTCATCTCATCACACCTCCAGTAAGTATATCTAGCATATTTACCTTTCTCATTAGAGAAGAAGGCTTTAAATGAGTTGCAGCAAATATATTTGCATTCAGCTTTACCAAACGACCATTTAATTAAATAGGAAAACTTTTGTTTGATGAGATAGTGTGGAAGTGTAGTGTAAAGAGTAGAAAAATCAAAACTGTCAACAGAATCAAAAGGACCATCAAAAGCATGTAATTTATCTAAAACATCCAAAGAATTTTTACACTCCAAAATAGTTTATACCACTATGTTCATATATTTTATTACAATAGTTTATGATAAACTCTTTAATAGTAGTTAATGAACTTGTTAAAAGCACGGAAAGATTAGTTGTAGAACACTTACTAGAGGACTTAAAAGATTGTTTAAATGTCGGAAGTGTTTCTATGAAGCTATATTATGGTTTTAAATATCAGCAGTATACGAAATATGGCAGATACCAATACAGATGATCATAACTCTGACAAACTGATAAAATTCTTTCAGATATGAATAGGACCGACGGTCATAAGGATTTAAAAATACATACTCACTAACATTAATAGTATGTTTAAGTCAATACAGATCTGAGAGTACTCGCAGTTATCTGACAGCTAGTTCAAAGCCACTAACAACTAATAAAAAATCATGCATCTAAGACTAAATTATCAATCCGTACACATCCAACATCCAATGGATTTAGTGTAAAGACGTCATAAACAGTCAGAGAAAAACATGACCTTGTGCAATGCCAAGATACAGGTATCGACAGATTGTAGATCCATGAATGTGTATATGTATATAACATTCTAGTAATATTTAGTTTGCTTTTAATTTACTGATAACAAAATCAATATTTATACCAATAAAAACAATATTCAATGATCTTATTACAGTGTTGAATTGGTAACCTTTTAGAATAAGTTTATTTAAAGGAGCGATAAGTTTACAAGGATCATTTCTAAATTTCCGGGCACGGTTAACAACATTTCCGTAAAAATGAGGATGTGCTATCCCGTTTGAAATAAGTTTTCTACAGGTACAACCAAACTTCAAAACCAAATCTTTATATCTATGGAAAAATTTGGTAAAGGTTTTAAGTAATTTATGGTAACGATATCCCTGGTTTAATAATTTACCAGTAATACATAGATTACGTTCGTTAAAATCAAAAACGTCACAACAGACACGGGCATAGCGAACGAGCTGTGAAATATAAACACCGTAAGATGGTGCCAAAGGAACATCACCATCTAAAATGGAAAATTAACAATAGGGAACGAAAAATCGTCCCTTTTGTCGTAAATTTTAGTGTGGAGTTTCCCGTTTAAAACCGAAATATCTAAATCTAGGAAAGGACAGTTATTACCGTTTAAATTTGATTTATTTAAAGTAAATTCCTTGGGGTAAATTTCAGCAGTATATTGAGAAAATTCTTGATTATTTAACGAAAAAATATCATCAAGATAACGGTAAGTGTTGTTGAATTTATCAATTAAATGCAATTTCGACGGGTCTTTACTGAGTTTAGTCATAAACTGTGATTCGTAACAGTACAAAAACAAGTCTGCTATTAAAGGGGCACAATTAGTGCCCATAGGGATACCTACAACTTGTCGATAAACTTTGTTGCCGAAATGTACATAAATATTATCAAGGAGAAAATTAACAGCTTCAGTCATCTCATCACACCTCCAGTAAGTATATCTAGCATATTTACCTTTCTCATTAGAGAAGAAGGCTTTAAATGAGTTGCAGCAAATATATTTGCATTCAGCTTTACCAAACGACCATTTAATTAAATAGGAAAACTTTTGTTTGATAAGATAGTGTGGGAGTGTAGTGTAAAGAGTAGAAAAATCAAAACTGTCAACAGAATCAAAAGGACCATCAAAAGCATGTAATTTATCTAAAACATCCAAAGAATTTTTTACACTCCAAAAATAGTTTATACCACTATGTTCATATATTTTATTACAATAGTTTATGATAACTCTTTAATAGTAGTTAATGAACTTGTTAAAAGCACGGAAAGATTAGTTGTAGAACACTTACTAGAGGACTTAAAAGATTGTTTAAATGTCGGAAGTGTTTCTATGAAGCTATATTATGGTTTTAAATAACAACAGTATACGAAATATGGCAGATACCAATACAGATGATCATAACTCTGACAAACTGATAAAAATTCTTTCAGATATGAATAGGACCGACGGTCATAAGGATTTAAAAAATACATACTCACTAACATTAATAGTATGTTTAAGTCAATGAGCATCTACACTCAGTCCTCTTCAGCAGGCAACACAGATGTTTAAAAAAGTGTTATAAAACCACCTGGCATCATATTGCTAGTAGCAAAAATAGCATTGTTTGTGCTTTTTTTTTTTCATTTGGCTTCTGGACAAAATATGTGTGGTTTAAGTGTAAATAAAATGCTTTAATCTCCCCTTAAATACTTACATTAAATGGTTGCTATGTCAACAACTCCTTGCGCTGACAGTTTTAATCATCTGACCTTTCAGCAGATCATGTGAAGATGTGAGTTGTGTGTCAAATCTTTATTTCACAAAGAATGCATTTGCATAAAATTGAACTGAGCTCAAAGGAAAGCAATTTAATAATACACTTAGAGAAATAGCTAAATCCAGTGATATACTTTGTTATAGAGGCCTGTCATGAACATTCACCCGTTTCATAACCACATCTGTGATCTAACAAACATGCCAAACTACATAGATCAGAAGTCCTGAAAAACATCTTTTTTTATATTATATGTCCGTATCCAAATTAAAACATACAAAGTTGTGGTAAAAGCATTCAGTTTCTAGCAAGTAGTTGTCACTGTATGCACATGTTGATATCATATGTTGAGTGCCCCTCTTTTTGAAAGTAGAACATATTTCCACCTAATCGTAGTAAAAAGGCGAACAAACATTAAAAATTCAAACTGTTACCAGACTTATTTATCAGTGTCTATTAACTGTCACAACTGAATCAGTCTCTAACCAACCTTCATTCCGGAAGTCGACATCTAAATGAAAGTTGTGAAAGTAAATATTATAGATCTTGCAAATACATGTAATTATATATTTCAACAATTGGGTATACTTTTAATTTTTATTTTGTCTATTGTTTGAGATTGTATATTGACATGTAGACGCCTTTATGTATCTTGGGCATTTGTGTTGGACATGTATATATCAACATGGCATTTATCTAAATGAATATGAAAGCAATATGACAAAGTAGATTGACAGGATGAACTTCTTTCAACAAAATATTGATATGCATGTACATATACATGTAATTTTCAAGATGATGTTGACGGTAGTCTTATTGTTATTTTCTGAGGTTTGACCATTTAATTTTAAGCTGTAACATGCCCAAGATTTAATGTCAATACACCATGACAACCATGACTAAGGGGATTGGCCAACTAATCCCCATGGATGAGATGTTGTAATTCTGACAACAACGCACCAAATATTGTTGACTTACCATTACTGGTGTCCCTTAAACTGAACTAATCAGATTCAGCATATAAACTAACCAATGATTTTGGGGTCAGACCCCCTTATATCAATAGAATGAGATATGCAAATGCTCCTCCAACTGTATTATAGAACACGTACATACCACGTATCATTGACTTCCCATAAGTGTTTCCTGTTGAACTAACCAACATGTACACAAACAGTACTCTCCCAAATTTTACATGTCCAACAATTGTTATTGGCCAAAAACTAGTCCACTTAATAAAAACTTTTAGCTCAAATATGTCCCCAATATTTATGCACAAAGGTTTACAACATTTAATGATGGATAAACAGACACCAGATAAGATAAATTGGATATGTGTTCATGGGACACAGATGATAACCCTGCTTGCATATAAGATTATAGAGGAACATAACTCATGAACGGCAAAAGTGACACTACCCAATTTTTTGCTTAATCTGTGTTTTGTAGTAATAAGCATTGTTTATAAGTTTCATAACATTTGCTGGAGGCAAACTTAAGTTAGAGAACAAATACGAATAAATGGGGAATGTCATGGACACAGATGATGCCCCCGCTTGCATAAAATGTTATAAAGGGACATAACTCAACGACTGTAAAAGTGACGCTACAGAAGTTTCTACTTCATCTGAGTTTTGTGGTAACAAGCATTGTGTATACATTTCATAACATTTGGTTGATGCAAACTTATGTTAGAGAACGGGAACGAAAAATCCAGCAATTTTTCCATTTGTAAAGGGGCATAGTTCTAGAACGGTCAAAGTGACGCCACCAAAATTCAAACTTGATCTGTGTTTTGTGGTAATAACCATTGTGTTTAAGTTACATAACATTTAGCTGAGTCAAACTAAAGAAAGAGAATGGAAATGAAAAATTCAGCAATTTTTCCATTTGTAAAGGGGCATAACTCTAGAACAGTAAAAGTGACACCACCAAAATTCAAACTTGATCTGTGTTTTGTGGTAATAAGCATTGTGTATAAGTTTCATAGCATTTGATTGAGGCAAATTGTGGCAATGAGCATCGTGTATAAGTTTCATAACATTTGGTTGAGGCAAACTTAAGTAAGAGAACGGAAACGAAAAATTTAGCAATATTTCCATTTGTAAAGGGGCATAACTCAAAAACGGTAAAAGTAACACCACCAAAATTCAAACTTGATCTGTGTTTTGTGGTTATAAGCATTGTTTATCAGTTTCATAACATTTGGTTGAGGCAAACTAAAGTTAGAGAACGAAAATCAATTTGGGATGTACGTACAGACGGACAAGAGTAAAACTTATTGCCTCCTCCGCTACGACGGGGGCTTAAAAATTCTAAAAAAATTCCATTTGAATGGGGGCATAACTCTAGAACAGTAAAAGTCAGGCCACCAACATTCAAACTTGATCTATATGCTTTGTGGTAATAAGCATTGCATATACATTTCTTAACATTTGTTTTAGGCAAACTAAAGTTAGAGAAAGGAGACAAAAAAATCAGCAATTTTTCCATTAATAATGGAGCATAACTTTAGAATGGTAAAAGTGACGCTACTCGAATTCAAACTTTATCTGTGTTATGTATTAATAAGCATTGTTTGTATGTTTCATAACATGTGTTTGAGGCAAATTAAAGTTATAGAACAGAAACCAATTTTGGGACATACGGACGTAAGTACGGATGTACAGACGGCGGATAAGGATAAATAGTAATACCCCATCCTATACGACCCGGGGGTGCATAAAAAAGAATATCACAATTAAAACGAAAAACGATTGTCACTTGCCAGAGTTCTTTTTTTAATTTTTCATCAATATGATTATTAAAGTTTAAATTTTAGATGAAGGTATTTCACAAATATTATACATTAAGTTTTATCTTGCCTTTACTTGCCTAGTTTTCTAAGTGCTCTAACTATTGATTAAGTGGTCGTTTATTAGCATTGGTTTGTTCAAAGTCAGTTGTGTATATTAAACACATAATCATTTGCAACACATACATTAAATCTTGGTGGTTGATAGCTTGATGTACAGTCGCAAATATTTCATGCATATTTAGAGCATACGTCGAATATGTGAAATCCATGAATTTTATATCCAATAAATGAATTTATATAAAGTCCAATAAATGACCCAGACGTAAAATCTGAAGTTTATAACAATTGGAAGGGACCTTACATCAATAGATTTAAACTATTCACCTAAGTTTCTTAGAAATTGGTGAAAGTGTTTTTGAGCTATAGTCTGAAAACTGCACCCCTCTTTTTTATCCAAAGCATTAAATCTGAAATTTCTAAAAATCGGGAGGGAGCTTACATCAATAGATATTTATTTATAAACAATTCACCAAAGTTTCATGTGAAATGGTGACAGCAGGTTGTAGTTATTGTACGACATGTTGACAGACAGACAGACGATCAGACAACGATATATCATAATTTGTTCCGTCTTAAAACACATAAAAAAAATAAAGCTGAAATCTTCAACCAATTTACTCAATTAAATTTTTGAAGTTTGTCTGATGTTTGGTTGAGAGTTAAAAAGTACTACTATGAATAAAATTGTTAAATTGGGGTAAAGAAATAAAAAAAAAAAAAAGAATTCGTCAATTAATTTAGTGACTTAATTCATCAATTCATTTGGTGACACTGACCCCTGTAATTGAGGGGGTGAACATAGGATGATTCCCACTTCCCGCTCTCTTACAATTTTTTTTGTCAGTGAGGCATAAATTATCCCCGCCGTTTATTTCCTACCCTCTTCACCTGGTTCCCGCCCCTGTAATAGAGGGGGTGAACATGGGGTAGTTCCCACTTCCATCCCCTTACTATTATTTTTGTGAAGCATAGAATATTTCTATTTTACTACCCTCGATCGTCACCTGGTTCCCGCCCGACTCCAAATTCCCTCCAACCTAACTCCCACTCATTCCCATGCTTCGATTCAAGAATCCTGTCCACCTCAGGGAAGTTCCGATGGTTGGACCCCCTTTCTCCTGGGTTGGGAACCCCTTTAAAAATAGCTGGATCTGCCCCGACACCCCCTCGTATTTGTAATCATAATTGATATATGTACAATAAACTAGGGTTCTAATTTGGGCGGAAAAATTAATAATTGAATACTAGTAAAATTTTAATAATTGAATCAAATAGGAACAACAGCTTAAGGAAATCTTTCGTATCAAAGACATTGTCTTCCGCAGCCAAGCCGTATGACCATTATTTATTAATTACCACTATAACAGCTAACAGTAACAGTTATGTAGACTATTGAACATGAATATAAAAAAAAAATATATACATGTAATACACACCTTGCAATTACCCTGTCCCATTGGTACATGCATATGCGTTTCGTATTGCTTTACACAGTATGACCTCTAACACATTCGATCGGCCAGATTGTCACATAATATGCAGACTAGTCAAATCGATGGTGAAGGGGTATTTAGAAAAAAATCAAATAACATATATTGTACGACTTTGCCCCAGCAGAGCTATAGAAAAACAATACATTAACGGGTGTTACACGGACACTTTTAGATGATACACGGACACTTTTGGTTGTTACACGGACACTTTTATGAATAGAATCACTCGTGCATGATCAGTGAGTTCATGGGCACTTTAAATTTCAATTAGATTTGAACTTTTGTTTCACCGACATATTTCTTGTCTTTTTCATTAAAATATTTACGTTGGCATCAATAACTATATTTTTTTCAAACAATTCCAGTATATTACTATTCATATCAGTACACTAAGGGATTGACCATTTAACTTCAAAAGGGGAGTTATGTTTTTTCCTAAAAAATATTCTGATCCCCAATTTTATGAGAAAAAAATATATTGTGGTCAATCAGATGACAAAATAATGTTCTGATTCCTGATTTTCCGAATACCGTATATAATAGTGTTAATTTCGAAAAAAATATTTGGGTGATAGCGTTGATAAACTAAATAATTTTCTTACTCAGAAAAAAACATACCCACCTTTTGAAGCTAAATTGTCGGTCCGTAAATGTATTTTTTTCAATATATGGACATGAATAGTATTCTGGACAATGCTGAAAGTAAAGAAATGCTGGTACCGACGTTTATATTTCAATAAAAAGACAGAAATATATATAAAAATCAAATCTAATCAAAGATATAACATAAATAAAAAAATCATATGATATGTTTCACGAAAGTGGAGAGAAAACCTATTTTTAAAGCATGTTTTTTAATATAAATACCCTGATAGAGATTTAATGATTATAAATACCCTGATGGAGAGCTTAGTCGATTCTTAAATTGAGGGGTGTAACTTGTAAATTTGAGTCGTCTGCAAATTTCAAATTATGGAAAATTTTCTAAATTTGAGTCGTCTGCAACGGTCAAATGTTCTACCTGGATGGAAAATTTCGAAAATTTGACCTATTTGGTCAAACGAATATTTCTTTTCTTTATATTGTTGATAATAAACATATAAACGTTGTTATTGCAAAAAAAAAAAAAAACATATGGAGACTTAAGAACATTTATTTACAAAATGTGTAAATTTAAGATATTTTAGAAATTTATTTTGTAATTTGAGAAAAATGTAAAATTTTAGTATGAATACAAATACATGTATATTGTTTGATATAAATATAGATTTATTTATATGTACATAGTATTTGGACTTGTAGATATATGCCAAAGGAACACTAATTACAAATACTTATGTTAAAGTACTACAAAGATGAACGTTTATACAAACATTTAAATAATATTGTACAGTATTTATTATAGAACAATAATGAGAACGTTGACATATAAAACCATCAGCTGTTATATTTATCTTTTTAATACTGGTTAATGAAATCATAACAGTGTGTTCTGGCTGGTCATTATCTCGTATGCGATCTTGACACGCCTACATAGCTAATAAATATTCATGACTTGAGAGATAAGAACAGCACGTGTAGCCAAGTGAAAGGGAGTTGTAGATTTGTAGCGTAAATGTATATATGTAGTTTATAGAATAGAAATTAGATCAGAAAGATAGTTATTAATTATTATAAAGCCAAGCGAGTAAAAACACGGATCTATCATGGTGGAGGACCTAAATTAGATTTATTGATATTGTGACTTTAATTTCGTAGTAGTTGCTGGAATCAGTTCAAAATGGCTTGTTTTTCTCCTGGATATATTTACTTTTTATTTTGATTTACATGGAATTGTTAGTAACATTTGCTTCATTTATTTGTTCTATTTGATCTTATATTGAATTGGTTCTTTTGCATGCTTATATATAATTATATAGGGCTACACGTGACTGAAGTTTTAGAAGTACTATTATATTTGTTGTTAATACTGAAATCGTGCTGATAAGGTTATATTTAAAAGTTATTTTTTTGCTATTTGAGAGACAAATTGTATTAGGAATTTTTAGGTGGAATCAAATTATTCAAGAGATTTAAGGTGTAATAGTGGCCAAAAATTGGTGGCCGGGATTTTGTTAGAGGGGCCAAAAATTGGTGGCCAGGATTTTGTTATAAGTGTTTAAACGTTGAACAACAGATGTAGTAGCGCAAAAGATGTTATGCTAGAAATAACCTATGTTTTCATATATTAATATCTATTTTTATTGAATGTTGTAAGAATCTTTAATCTTCGCTGGCGGGGATTAATGAATAATTCTGGGAGTGAGTGAGAATATATTAGTTATTATTATTTGAAATTTATTAAGAGTCACGGGTCTCTGCTAGTGTCATCACTTTCAAACATGTATGTTTATTTAAAGCTACAATCTATGCATCGCAGGTGTTCACTTGAGCAAAGTTGACAGTTGTAATCTGTCGTGCTCTTAGAAGTATCCGTTAGATAAACAAGTGAAAGTTTAATGGTCAAGATTTTACGACCTATAGTATCGAACATCTGTGTACAGATATTCACACACAGATATTAATGGTGTTGTGGTTTCTACATAATGAGTTATAATGAGCTTTGGTGGTTAGCTTTGTTGATTTGTAACAATAAAATTTATGCACACTTGTCATTCTGAAAAATCAGATAAACAGAATTTCCGTTTCAAGAATTGAAAATAAAACTGCAAGTTAATTACACTGGTCATTAAGTTTAAACCATGATCATTGATTCTAATTAAAAAATGTTTTATAGTTTTTTGTTTTCATATACATTTTGACGTAATATTTTTATTTTACTGCATATTTTAACGAAGAAAGAGAAACCTTTATTCTAATTCTTTTATAATTGTTTTTTTTTTTTATTTTGATTACCTAATTTCGCAGTTATCAAATTTAAAACATAGTAATTTAATGAGAACTTTTGATTTTTTAATGTGTGTTTAAGTACAATTTATTGGCATATAGATTGTTTCAGATTTTTTTTTTTTTTAATTATTATTCATAATTTTTATATTTACAGATTTCATTTACCAGTAAGAAATTTTTAGAAATTTCTAAATTGTGGGCGGGGATGTTATATTTATCTTTTTAATACTGGTTAATGAAATCATAACAGTGTGTTCTGGCTGGTCATTATCTCGTATGCGATCTTGACACGCCTACATAGCTAATAAATATTCATGACTTGAGAGATAAGAACAGCACGTGTAGCCAAGTGAAAGGGAGTTGTAGATTTGTAGCTTAAATGTACATATGTAGTTTATAGAATAGAAATTAGATCAGAAAGATAGTTATTAATTATTATAAAGCCAAGCGAGTAAAACACGGATCTATCACAGCATCGACCTAATATAGGCGATAAAAATGTGGTTTTGTTTTTGCTTATACATTTTATTACATTTATGTTATAATTTTTTTTTGCATAGGCGGATCCAGGGGGGCCCTGGGTGGCCCGAGCCCCCCTTTGGTGGGGAAAATTTGGTTGATTATATAGGGAATCACTGAAGCATGACGGGAGCGGGCCCTCCTTATGAAAAGTTCTGGATCCGCCACTGTTTTGGTTCTAGCTTTATACTTCTTTCTTATCATATGTTATCACAACTAAACTCAACTCAAAACTTTTATAACTCACGTTAGGTAGATATCGAGCTTTCGTTTTTTTTTTCATTTTACACTTCCTTTGTTGAATTGTTTCTTTTTGTTTTATATATTATAACTTTTTTGCCAAAGTCAACAACAATCGCTTCATGTACAAATTGATATAGGTTGAGTGCCCCTATGTCGGAAATAAGAACATACCTCCACCTAATCTTAGTAAACTGGTGAAGAAACATTCAAAACTATAAAATGTTATTAGACTTCGTCAGTGTAGATTTATATTACCATCATCACTGGATCTTTTTTGACATCTGGCCTTTACTCAACCTTCATTCCTCAAATGGATGTTCAAATCTGACTTCACAATAAAATAAGATTCCAAATCTGCAACCAATGAAATATCCCTCTAATAGACTAGCCGCAATGAAATCACAGTTTTCTAAAATGGTAGGTGGAACCTAAAACTCATATTTTAAACAAAATATTTTAAATCTTGCAGATACATGTAATAATAATTCTTCTCAATAATTCGCTATATTTTTTCTTATTTTGTCTATTGTTCCAGACTGTATATTGATCTCTAGATGTCTACTATTACATCCAACGGTTTGGTGTTGGATTGGTGTCTGATTGTTGCACATGCAATATATCCATGTGGGATTTGTTTATATAAATAACAACTATTCCCTTAAATTCAAATAAAATGGATGTAAGAAATTATAGGCAACCATACCACCTTCAAAATTGGGAAAACCCCATACTGTATATTGGGCTGTAAAAGAGCCCAACATGTTTCTATTGCGATATAGTTTTAAACTTTATATTGATAAGATTCAAGATTTATTGAAAAAACCTTTCAAGACATCATAATTATTTGCATTTGTTCTGTTGATTGAAAGTGGTATAAGGACTGGAATGAGATCTAATATACATTGTATAATATCAGAAGTCCATTACTACACGAAGTGTGCAAGCTGTGCTATATAGTAAGGCCATCACGATGTCACCTTTATCAGTGGAAAGCGCCATTGGTGGTCACAACAAATGGGAGTTTTTAACGACCTTGACTGGCTATACAGCTATACATCCCCCAAATCTCGTTTTATAACTATGGAATCATGGGTAAAAATGTTATCATCAAACAGATAGCTGTTAATTAGACTCCTTGAGTGTTTGATTAATTCATGATCAGTTTGTTGAAAATAAAGTAAGCCGACTTAGTGCGGCGGTTTCTTATAATTGCCAGTTCATTTTCAACATTTAGAAAATGATATAAAACTTTAAAAAGGAATACATTGGTACAATTTTTCATCGCGCAAAGGCAAATGAGAACTATAAAATCATATAAAGTCTGCCATGTCGGACTATAAATGTATCGTCTATGTATTAAATGATATATCGTTGTTTTCGTCAAAATATAGTCATAATTGCCTCTTTTTTTAAATAGAACTTGACGAATAATGTCTCGGTTATTTACGGCATCAAGGAAGCTATATATATACTGTAATGTATAAGCAAAAGACGGGGTTTTTCCTTCGCTTTTACCGAAATACATTTGTCAATAAAATGCTTCGCTGAGCGCAGCTGGATACAACCGCAGAGGTCCAACCCTGAACAGTTGGGGCAAAAATGGACACAATATTCGCGCTTGATACAGGTCTGAATTTGGATTGTAATTAAATATTTGACACATAATAGGTTTCTGACACAGAATAACTGTAGTCAAAGAACTTAGAATTGGTTATATGATTTGAATTTATATTCAATTTTTTGCTTTTGTGCAATACACCATGCTGTTGCGTATTGACCCCCCCCCCTTTTATTTTGCGAAAAAAAAAAAAAAAAAATTTGAAGAAATTGTTTTTTTTAATTTCTGAAATCTGAAATTAGAAAATTTGCCCCCCTCCCCAATTTTTTTTTTCACCTCCCCTTTTTCCAAAAAAAAAATTCTGTCCCTTATGATATGGTCATAATCTCAATTCAAATTTCCAATGGAGTTTGCAACCATAACTACCAATTTAAATACATCATAAAATTCTTAAAATAGAGAATGACATACATAATTATAGCTAAAATTAATATTCCTTTAATAGTAACTTCTAAAAATTAATTGACAGCTAATCACCTCAAGACAATATAACATCTTTATACATAATTTAAAAGAAATGTAAGGGAGGTAATCCAGTTTTCTTTTTTTAATACTTTAAATGTGTTTGGACTACCTCCCTTACACTGCTTTTAAATTTTCCATTTACCAGGAAACCTTTGTTTTTCCCACTTTTTTGCCCCTTATTCCTAAACGGTTTGAGCCATAACCCCCCAAAATCAATCCTAACCATCCCTTTGTGGTATGGAAACTTGTGGTATAATTGACATTTTTTAAACACTTAAGTGTCTACTTTAGTTGATTCAATTAGTTTATGTTAAAGATATGAACTGATTTGGTCATTACAGACGCTCAAATTCAAGCTTAGATATGAAAAATCTATCAAATATGCCACAAAACGTCACTTTTCAGATGGTTTTTGTCTAAACTGTAAGTGGCCGCATTCGTGTTCAGTCTCAACATTTATATATGTTTATTATAGGCTGTGGTATGTATTATTATCAAATACAACATATATTTAAATATTAAGACTGAACACAAGTGCGGTCACTTCCATTTTAGACACAAACCGTCTTAAAATTAGCACAAATTTTAAAATTGTGAAGATTTCAGTATTTTTGCATGAAATAATGATTCTAGTATCTGATGCATTTCCATTGTATTGTCAAAAACAGCCCATGTTTATGTAACAAAAGTATTCTACATTCCAATAAATAGCTAAAAGATTACATTTTCAACAACTTTGTAAAAACGTTATATTTTAGGGCCAAAAAGGAGTCTTACCGGCCGTACTCCTTTGGTTGAGACAAACTTAAGTTAGAGAACGGAAACGAAAAATTCAGCATTTTTTTCATTTGTAAAGGGGCATAACTCTAGAACAGTAAAAGTGACGCCCCCAAAATTCAAACCTGATCTGTATTTTGTGGTAATAAGCATTGTATATAAGTTTCATAACATTTGGTTGAGGATAACTTAAGTAAGAGAACAGAAACGAAAAATTCAGCAATTTTTCCATTTGTAAAGGGGCATAACTCTAGAACAGTAAAAGTGACGCCCCCAAAATTCAAACTTGATCTGTATTTTTGTGGTAATAAGCATTGTGTATAAGTTTCATAACATTTGGTTGAGGCAAACTAAACATAGATAACGGAAACGAAAAATTCAGCAATTTTTCCATTTGTAAAGGGACATAACTCTAGAACGGTTAAAGTGACGTCACCAAAATTCAAACTTGATCTGTATTTTGTGGTAATAAGCATTGTGTATAAGTTTCATAGCATTTGGTAAAATCAAACTAAAGTTAGAGAACGGAAACCAACTTTGGGACGTACGTAAAACAGTCCCGATCCCGACATGAAATGTATTGAGAAAAGTAATGGCCAGATTTACAATTCAACTAATTAACAGGTTATGACCCCCAAAAAAAAAAAAAAATTGCTGTTTTAAAAAAAGGAAAAAAAAAAGATGTAGCCTTTTTAACTTAGAAAAGGGGAGGGGAAACATTACCATAGGAACAACTTTTCTAAAGGATGGATCCGCTTACTTTCAATAAATAATATAAATTGAAGTCCATCTAGATATAAGAAGATGTGGTATGAGTGCCAATGAGACAACTCTCCATCCAAGTCAAAATTTATAAATGTAAACCATTATAGGTCAAAGTACGGTCTTCAACACGGAGCCTAGGCTCACACCGAACAGTAAGCTATAAAGGGCCCCAAAAATTACTAGTGTGAAACCATTCAAACGGGAAAACCATCTAGTCCATCTCCAGCACACCAGGATCAGACTCAACAGTATATCTATATTTATATGTTAGATTCAAATCGACGTCCGGTCTCTAATCAACGTCCGTTCCTCAAATCGACGTCCAAATCTGACGTCACATTCTCAAATCGACGTCCAATATTTTGATCCTCAAATCAATTCCAAATCTGACGTCACACTCTCAAATCGAAGACCAATATTTTGATCCTCTAATCGACATCCAATGAGACATGTATTGACAAAACGACGTCCAATTAATTGTGGTCTTCTCTTATCGATGTCTAATATCAATAAATTATAAATAACTGCATTTACACTTATACATGCAAAGGCTGATTTAAGGGGAAGGGGCACCATTTTGTTGGAAAATATGGTTGATTATATAGGGAATTACTGAAGCATGACTGTAGAGTGTCCCATCTTAGGCACTCAGTGGACCCTCTCTCATGAAAATTTCTGGATCCGCCACTGACATGTAATGTTTTGTAGGCTTCTTATGACAACAAAATTTTCAAACATTTATACCTACCTTCCATATAGATTTTTTCAATCCGAAATAGGTAACATGCACATTGATATTTATCTTGAAAGAAGTTAATCCAATCGATCTACATTATAGTGTAACATTCCTGTTCATTTTAATAGATGACATGCTTGTCAGTGTAAATCAATAAAAAACAACCCAACGACAGAGAGAACAGAACGACATCTAGAGGGCAGTATTCAGTCTTCAACCATTTTTTTTTTATTTTGCTATTATTTGTTTAGGTCCCCATATGCCGCTTTGTTCCTTTGCTTTGGATATTTCCATGTAATACTACATGTCGCCACAAAATGTCTTGGCGTTTGGATCTTTGCCTATTAAAAACGACGTCCAATTAATTGTGGTCTTCTCTTTATCGATGTCTAATATCAATAAATTATAAATAACTGCACTTACACTTATACATGCAAAGGCTGATTTAAGGGGAGGGGGCATCATTTTGTTGGAAAATTTGGTTGATTATATAGGGAATTACTGAAGCATGACTGGAGAGTGTCCCATCTTAGCCACTCAGTGGACCCTCTCTCATGAAAATTTCTGGATCCGCCACTGACATATGTTTTGTAGGCTTCTTATGACCTTTGAATCAACCTGATCATTCCATCGTTTCTATGACAGTTCGTATTATCGAAAAAATGTACCACAAGACTAACAATCCTCAACTTGCAACGCCTCTCCGTAGACAAAAAGAGGACTACTGGATTCGACAATTGGGAACTGCGACACCATATGGTTGCAATGACAAAATTGGTGGTATAGGTATTCTATCTAGTCCTTCCTGTAGCTCGGTAAATGTGATGAATATTTTCAACTCTACTCCTCGACGTAGACGCAGTCATGGTCATCGTCATTATACATAACCTACTTTGCATGATGTCTCTATTAAGTACTTGCTGCCATTTATACAAAAGCCGTTAGGTATTCATCACATTCGCACGAAACTTTATTCATTACCCCTTTCAAAACTTCATTCTCTGTTCAATTTATGTTTGGAAACCACTGTTACAAACCCTCATTCAAACCAATACAAACTTACAGCTATCATTTCGGATATTGCAAGTCACAGACTTTTCAAACCAGTTCGCATTGGAAAAGATGAAAAAGAGAAAAGATCCTTTCTTAAACTTTCCTTTGCCAACAAAGGTCTCGATGGCGTCAACTTAGGCAATATCCTTCATCATAAATTAGTTCAGTCGAAAATACCTCCTTATTTTAAAGATTAGTCTGTACCAATAATTTCTTATACTATACCAAACCAATTGCAACTAAAATTTTCAATTACAAACACGTCTTGCAGGATCTCAACATTGACGACTTCAAGTTTAAACCTCCTGATTGCACCTGTGCTAGTTCCCAATTCACATATAATCCGGCTGGCCACGTTATTACCGGAGACCTCAACATTGTCAAATCCAAAGGTCCGAAATATCGTGAGCCTAAATCCATCAATTGGAAATACAACTTCAAAATACTGATGGATTCAGTCGAGGATTATGCCAGGCAATGAGTTAAACGCGAGAAAGAAGACGTAGATACTCTTTCCGAATGGATTAAGGCTGTGAGGTCGTTGATACAAATCCGAATTAAGAAACTAAATGGGTCTATCAATACCCACGCTAAGTCAATTTTTAAAGACCCAAATGTTGCAAAACACTTGTCCTACCTCCATGACAAATATGTTGTTGTCCCCGCAGATAAAGCCCCAAACAACATCGTTTTTGTGTGTAAATATTATTACATAAACTTCTTGATAAATGAATTAGGTATTGACAATTCACTTGGAAACTCAACATATACCCTCACGACATTTACCAAAGAGGAAATCCTGGATAATCATAGGTCTGTTCTATGTTCCTTTGGAATTTCAACCAAAGATGAAGAACTGGATCTTCTATCACTGTATTGGATACCTAAACTACATAAGTGTCCTTACAAACAACGGTATATTGCTGGGTCTTCCAAGTGCTCCACGAAACCTCTTTCTAAATTATTAACATCTATTTTATCAGCAATCAAAGCCGGGCTCCAAAGTTATTGTGAAACTGCCTATTCTAGAGGTGGCGTGAATCAGATGTGGATACTAAAAAATTCCAAAGATCTTTTAGAGTACATACAATCTAAGACTCTCTCATCTTGCAATAGTATTAAAACATTTGACTTTTCTACACTTTACACAAGTATTCCCCATTCCAAACTAACAGACAAATTGAAAGAGTTGGTATTACTTTGTTTCATTAAAAAGAATGGCGAACGTAGATACAAGTATCTTGTCTTGGGGAGGGATAAATCCTACTTTGTAAAGATTCAAACAAAACATTCTCTGAAACTGACATTATCAAGATGCTACATTTCTTGATTGACAACATATTTTTACGTTTGGAGGACGTGTTTTTCAACAGACTGTCGGAATTCCAATGGAAACCAATTGTGCACCTCTTCTTGCCGACTTGTTTCTTTATTATTATGAGGCTGACTTCATACAGGAACTTCTTAGGAAGAAAGATAAGAAGTTAGCAATATCCTTTAACTTTACGTTCCGCTATATAGATGATGTTCTCTCACTAAATAATACAAAATTTGGTGACTATGTTGAACGAATATATCCCATCGAACTAGAGATAAAGGATACTACAGATACAGTTAAGTTTGCCTCATATCTTGACTTACATCTAGAAATTGACAATGAGGGTCGGTTGAAAACAAAACTTTACGACAAAAGAGGTGATTTCAGCTTCCCAATTGTGAACTTTCCATTTCTATGTACCAACATTCCAGCAGAGCCTGCATACGGAGTATATATCTCCCAATTTATACGATATTCCCGGGCTTGTATTTCTTATCATGATTTCCTTGATAGAGGATTGCTGCTCACAAGGAAGCTATTAAACCAAGAGTTCCAAATGGTGAAGTTGAAATCATCCCTTCGTAAATTTTACGGACGCCATCACGAGTTGGTTGACCATTATGGAATAACCGTTTCACAGATGATATCGGATATGTTCCTTATGTCGTAACTACAACACCCTTCCCTTTTCACGAATGTGACCTACCGAATTTGTATTAACATAAGCAACACGACGGGTGCCACATGTGGAGCAGGATCTGCTTACCCTTCCGGAGCACCTGAGATCACCCCCAGTTTTTGGTGGGGTTCGTGTTGCTTAGTCTTTAGTTTTCTATGTTGTGTCATCTGTACTATTATTTGTCTGTTTGTCTTTTATTTTTGGCCATGGCGTTGTCAGTTTGTTTTCGATCTATGAGTTTGACTGTCCCTCTGGTATCTTTCGTCCCGCTTTGTTTGTTTTTCTTTTTCTTTCCAAAGCAGATCAAAACAATATCCTTCATTAGGACCTGTGTCTTGCTCCAATGTTGTCTCAAAGTCATCTACGATGTCATTTATAAAGTTATGACGTCATTGCTGCAAGTCCATAAAACGGACATCGATTAGAGAAGCTAAAAATTGGACGTCGATTAGAGAATCCAAAAATTAAAGAGACGTAAAATTGGCCGTCGATTTTGTAATGTTATTCTATTGTGACGTTAGAATTGGACGTCGATTTGAGGAACAGACGTCGATTAGAGACCGGACGTCGATCTCAGTCTTACATATATATTCCAAATTGTAGACAAACCCGAAATCACATGTTGATAATATTCAGTGGAAGTAGATCAAATTAAGACATTTATTGTCGCAGTGTGGTGATATATTCCAATCACAGTCTTTCCCGCGTAAATGTCAGGTGTAGAACGCGATTTACCATTTTTAGGGCTATATATTGTCTTTTATATTTAGGTCATTTTGACACAGCAAAATATAGAGAAAACGTGAACTAAATATAAATGTTCCTGTATTAAGAGAAAAATCTTCAAAATAAACCCACTAAGTAACATACTTTAATAATTCGACTTTGAATGCAAACGACCCCTAAATGGCTAAAAGATATTGGTATATAAAATAGTCCATGACGATTTTTGTTCAGAGTTCACGAAATGTACACCGATTCTGTTGATTTTGCCAGTTGAACGGACTAGAATAAGATTAGATATAAGTACATAAAAGTCTTTTCAACAGTTGTAGTGTAAATCAGTTGCAATTTTTGGTTGACATATATATATATATATATATATATATGTATAGATTATTGGCTCTTCTACACATTGATATTGTAAAATATCAGCCAGCGAGCCACAATGAACCTTTTTAGCAATGCGCAGCGAACGAGCTAAGATGAATCACATTGTATCGAGCGGCTGATATTTTACGATATCTATACGAAAAAAACCTGATTATCTTTTTATCGTTCTATTGCTGGTCTTTTTTCACCTCGCTTAGACAGTTTTTACGCTAGACGAAAGCAAGCTTGATAACGTCTCCTCACACATTGTGACGTCCCTGATAACTTTTGGTTTATATATATATATCTATATGTATAGATTATCGGCTTTTCTACACATTGATATCGTAAAATATCAGCCAGCGAGCCACAATAAACCTTGTTGGCGAGTGAGCGCAGCGAATGAATCGCATTGTATCGAGCGGCTGATATTTTACGATATCTATACGACGAAAACCCCGATTATCTGTTTATCATTTTATAACTGGCTTTTTCACCTCCCTAAGACAATTTTTACGCTAGACGAAAGCAAGCTTGATAACGTCTCCTCGCACATTGTGACATCGCTGAGAACTTCTTCCAGACATTATGACATTGCTGATAATGCCTTATCTCGTCTATAAGCCGTGATACGAGAATTATGGAGCGACTGAGCAGGGTGACGTAGGGAAGGAAAATAAGATGGGATATGCAGTACATAAATTTGAGAATGAGTACATCTATAATTCAGTTTGACTAGACTAGAGACTTCATGTGTACAAACCCGATGGCAAACTATGTACTATAGAAGAAGAGACAAATAATATCACATTAAATCCTATCACATTACATCTAAAATTAACAATAATCCAAAGTCAATTATATTATTATGTCAATGGAAGAAATTCCTGTGAAAATTTCATGACTGTGTTAAACAGGATAGACCAAAAAGAATTTTAGGTCTATGTTGTCATTCAAATTCCGATCAATTTACTCAGTTAAATAAAATATATATTTAACTATATTTATATTGGTTTTGGATTTAGTTACCCTATCAGAAAAATGATTTATTTCTCGCAGACGAAGCTTAATAATATACATCAACTCGACACTGAAGCTAAAAAACCCTAAAACATAAATGGTATATGGAATCGTCCAAACTGATTTCCTGATAAAGGTGAAATATGTAATATTTCTCATGAACAGGCGTATGAAAACTGCAAAAAGGGGGAGGGGGGTACGATGAAAAATTGTAATCTCTGTCTCCTACCTTTTTATTTTTCACTCTTTTCGGTCCTGCATTTTTTTCTATGAGTTTATCCCAACTTGTTTTTACACAAATTGTCATCCTACCTTCTTTTTTCTTTTTCAAAGTGTCTTATCCTGCCTTTTCTTACTTAAATTTTTAAAGTTAGCAAACAAATTATTTTTATTGACAAACCTGTATAACCTTGAAGCAGTATCAAGTCCATGTACTATCCTGCATATATATTACATCTACATTGAACTTAACAATACATGTATGTGGTCATTGTCGAAGTTATAATTTATAATTTACAGTTTACTTTTCTATTGCTTTCAATTTAAGATTATAACAGTTGTAAATTGAAATTGAGTTTTGTAGTCAGAGAAGTTACTCTGACCTCCAACAACTGTTTTGCTCGACCAGCAGAGACAGTGGGATGTCAGCTCGTCCCATATATCAAAAAGAGGATATTTGCCCGTCCAAAGTGGATGCGCTGCTTTGTTGCTTCTGGAGGCAACATCCATATAAGTCGAGCCTCAATTTGTTCATTTTTCACTTCATTTAAGTAAGTTTTAACAACCTACCACCCTTTAATTTCTCATATTTGGACAGTATTCACATTGACCCATCAATTCTGGTTTTTAACATTCACTTTAAAAAAAGTAATAGTTAAATTTATGTTCGAATCAACACCTCATTCATTTATGATGCCGTTGGACTATGAGTATGAGGTTAGGTCAATTTTGGAAGGAAAGGGGGAGGGGAAAAAGTGTTCAAGGCAAGCAAATGCTCTTTAAATTGTGCGTGTTTCAAAAATTGAGGAAAAACAACAGGGAGAGTTGAGTAATTTTTTTAAAAACTTACCTTCTAATTCTATATAAAGAATATCACAACTAATATTGAGAATGGAAATGGGGAATATGTCAAAGAGACAACAACCCGACCAAAGAGCAGACAACAGCCGAAGGCCACCAATGGGTCTTCAATGCAGCGAGAAAATTCCGCACCCGGAGGTGGTCCTCAGCTGGCCCCATTACTAAAATTGTGTGCTAGTTCAGTGAAAATGGACGTCACACTAAACTCCAAAACATATAAATGAACTAAAATAAAAAAAAAAAAAAAAATACTAGACTAACAAAGCCCAGAGGCTCCAGACTTGGGACAGGCGCTAAAATGCGGCGGGGTTAAACATGTTTTGTGAGATCTCAACCCTCCCCTTATACCTCTAGCCAATGTAGAATAAAGAAACACATAGCAATACGCACAGTAACAATAACAGGAACAATAACACTATAGTATGGTACTATGTCTATGAAGTTATGACTACTGATCTGCAAATCTACAAAGAAATATCATAAAATAGTGAAATATAAGATTGATTGCACCTTGTTATATGGATAATTCCGACACGTGTTACATGGGGAGCCCGTTTGTTTACAAATAATAATGTCACGTGATCACGCACTGACGTCACAAATTTATTATATCGTCCGACATTATTGTTGTTACACAATTTGTTATTACACAATTCACACATACATAGCCCATTAATCTTGCAAACATGCATATTGCATGTACAGTTAATGAAGAAATTATTTCATCAAATAGATAAGATTTTCACTCATTACACAAATCGACTGGGTTGACATTTCTGTCATCGCGGATAATTGATAAATGGGATTAACTTGACCATCAAGAAGGTCTAGAGAACCACCTCTGGAGAACCTTAACATTAATAAGTAATACTCGGGGTCGAAGTTCAACATATTAACGGAAAATTTTGCGTTGCTTTCATTACATCATCGAGACTACAGTGGGGGTCTCATTGGGGGGTTCTGATCCCGGATCCCGCTTACTGTTTTGTCAGATTCCCGTATCCCGCTTACACTATGTACGTAAGCAATTCTCATTTTTTTTGTAATTTCCCGTATCCCGCTAGACTTCATTTCCCGTTTTCACGGCACAATAATTTGACTTTCACGTGTCACGCGTCACGCTTAGACCCCAATGAGACCCACTACAGTTTTTCACGATAAATTAGATCTGGGGTATGTGTATCATAGTCACATTATTTTTACAACTCTCCTTATTCTTGGGAAGCGTGTGCTTTACATCGAGGCTTGCGTTGCTTTACATCGACGCCACTGTATAGTTCAACCAATCGGGGAATGTTTATTTAGGTTTGTGAATTTTATGGATCACCTCAGTAGTTCAACCAATCGGTGGATTGGGAAAATCTATTTTAAAAGCAGTTTTTTGAACACTTAAATAGGAATTATAGAAAAATGGAATTTTGTTAGTAGATAAAAAACAGAAAATGATGAACACTTTTAGCAAACGATAAATTGGATCGGGGTTTTGTGTATTCACATTATTTGTAGAACTCTCCTTACTGATGGTAAAAAATGGTCTTTCCCGTGACCTAAATGGTTCGCGAAAATTAATATTTTTATATATAGTATAGTAATCAAGTGTTTTGAGTAGTCAACGTGACTTGATGTGAATGTGTTGAAATTTAGCTTTTACAAAAGATTGAAGTTTCAAACTATTTAATGCTTAAAAAGTGATGTTTTTGTATGAAATCAACGTTATAATATTATACAATAAAGAAAGAACTAATATAGAAAATTGCAGTTTAATAGAAATAGATCAGTAAACACAATATTAGTGCGAGTCCGGCATCATACAAGACAATGTAAACAATCAGTTGACAAACAATATGTTTATGTATCCACAGAATTGGCATTTGAGTAGTTAAATATAATAATAAAGGAACGTAATTCATTTTATCAGGATGCATATTATATGGAAAATTCAAGTGCATAACAGAATGAAATCAAGTGCACTTAATTATGATTAACGACACGCCCCAAAATAGTCAAGAGACCTTGATTTTTTACAATTACAATGTGTATCAATAATAGGTATGTGATTTCAGTCAAATACTAGATCATCGCATATAAGAATGCGAGAATAATTTTGAACGCAATGTTACAGAAAAACTGACTGAGAAAATTTCGGAAATGATCGCAAAAAAAAAATTTTTAAAAGAAAATTGACGTTGTACGAGATGAGGTGAAAACATGACAGCCATGTAAGATAAAATACAAGCACTAGAAAAAAATATGAGGGAAAAGAACATTGAAAAAAACAAATGTGATAACAAGAATAAATTAGGAATTAGGAATTTCAAATATGATAAGAGAAAAAACAAACTTCTAAAGAACAAGAAACAAGGACTCTTTAAGGACGGTTTAGAACTCCCTGACATTACAATAAAAATCAGTGCTAGACGTCTACACCCTGGTATAGAAATTGGTGAAACTAATAATTCTGATGAAAAGTCAAAATGATGAAGAACAAATGCAAAATTGAAAAATATGAAGCGATATGAAAATATATACATAGACAGTGATCAATCATATCAGACAAGAAACGTACCAGCTAGTTTTAGAACAGCTTTGAGAGAAAATATACTAAATAGTTCGTTACCGAGTCGTCAAGAAACAATAGGGTGTACTGCTGCTTGGAGTTTGGAATGCACGATGATGTTCACTGAAGACAAACGACAACTTGCAGTTTCGTAAACTTGTACTGGAGTATTCAATTTGTGTTGTTTTTTTCCCATCCTGATAACTTTTCTGCGTCTAGTCAAAAAATTGGAAATAGATGGTTTTAGATGTTACGTAAATAACCGAAAAAATCAGAATAGAACTGCGATTCGGGGATCCGATGGAGTAGAATTACTAGTGAAATGTGTGATATTAGAATATGTCGATAGTGAATTCAGAACATAAAGGAGTATCGTAGATAAAGTCAAAAGGGAATGATTTATGCCACTGTATAGCAGTTGGCTATATGCCACCCTTAGAACCATTTAGATCGTTGAAACCAGTTTTTTCTCCAAAATTTGTTAAAGGATGTATATTCTTACCAAAATATTGGTAAAATAATGATTTATTAAGATTTTAATTCCGTGTTGGCTACAATTTAGATTATATTGAAGAAGTAGATTTAATCAGATCCAGAACAGGAAGATAATTTGTGATGTTAATTTCACCACACCCAATGGTCGTTTTAATGATAGTGATTTCTAAAAAAAAACTTTTAAAAAAACTTCTGGATAATTTAAGTCTCCATCTTTCTCTGAAATAAGTTTAAACTCGCTGCATTTGTTTGCACCTGTCCTAAGTCAGTTCAGTGGTTGTCGTTTGTTGATGTGGTTCATAAGTGTTTCTCGTTTCTCATTTCTTAAATAGATTAGACTATAATATTATTTTCCCGTTTGAATGGTTTTACACTAGTCATTTTGGGGGCGGGGTGGGGCTTTATATCTTGCTGTTCGGTGTGAGCCAAGGCTCCGTGTTGAAGATTGTACTTTGATCCTATAATGGTTTATTTTTACAAATTGTGACTTGGATGAGTTGTCTTATTGGCACTCATACCACATCTTCCTATATCCATCAAAACTTTCGATTTTTAAACCCTGTATTCCACCATTCCCCATGTGAAATTGAAAAATCGTCTAATTAAATAATCCACAATGCTTTTCAACATAAAAATGGTAGCATACGCTATAAATGTATTACTGCGGGATACCAAACGGTATGTTTTGTTAATAGTGAACAAAAAGGTGAAACATTCTATACAGAGGAACAAGTGATCAGTATGCTGGAGTTTCTTATTGACAACATATTTGTTGAATTTGGAGGTAGACTTTTTCAACAAATTGTCGGCATTCCTAATGGGAATGACCTGTACGCCTCTCCTTGCCGACCTCTTCTTATTTTCATATTTCATATGAATTGGAGTTCCTTCAGACACTTGTCAAAAACAAGAAGATAAAAGAAGCCAGGTCATTTAATTATACATTTAGATATATTGATGATGTTCTTTTCATTAACAATCCAAACTTTTCTGATTGGGTTCCATTAATATATCCCCCAGAACTAAAAATTAAAGAAACAACAAGCTTCCTTCGCCTCATTTTTAGACTTATACTTCGAATTTGACATACACAGTCACCTCAGTACCAGAATCTATAATAAACGAAACGATTTTAATTTTGATATTGAAGACATCAATGGCAGGCTTACTAAGCTAAAACCAGTTGTTAGAATGATACTGGTTTTGTTCTCCTCGTATATTTTATGATCGTATGATACTAAAACCCTAACGGGAGGGATTGTGCTTGATTTTCATATAATGAAGATATAATCTTTCAATCAGTTTAATTGAGGTCTGGAGCTGGCATGTCAGTAACTACTAGTAGTCCAAGTCAGGAGCATCTGGCCTTTGTTAGTCTTGTATGTTTTTTAATTTTAGTTCATTTATGTGTTTTGGAGTTTAGTATGACGTCCATTTTCTCTGAACTAGTACATATTTTTATTTAGGGCCAGCTGAGGCCAACTTCCGGCTGCCGGATTTTATCGCTGCGTTGAAGACTCATTGGTGGCCTTTGGTTGTTATCTGCTCTTTGGTCGGGTTGTTGTCTCCTTGACATATACCCATTTCGATTCTCAATGCTATTGAGACATATTTTATTTAACTAAGCCCTAGACCAAATTTAAGTATGTAAATATAAAAAGAAGATTGGATATGATTACTAATGAGACAACTCTTCACACCAAATGACACGGAAATTGATGGCTATAGGTAACTGTACGGCCTTCAACAATGAGCAAAGCCCATACCGCATAGTCAGCTCTAAAAGGCCCCGAAATCACAAGTGTAAAACAATTCAAACGAGAAAACAAACGGCCTAATTAATGTACAAAAAAAAAAAGAACGAAACACAAATATGTAACACAGCAACAAACGACAAGCTTTGAATAAAATTAAATAATTTAAAGTTAGCATAAGTGTTACAGTGGTATCTGTGTGTAGACCAAAACACAATCTCAATAAATCACACGGGCTCAAAGCAAACAGAATCTTCGAATGAATAATATTTATTAATACAATAAATTCAGTTACAAAATATGTTGGCCCTTGAGAAGCAGTCAGCATAATTAAGAATTTAGGAGTTCCTGTCGAGCAAGTCAAATTGCAACCTGTAGTGTGATGAAGAACCTGCCTGCCCGACAATGCGCCAGCCATGAATGTGAACCGAGGGTTCTCTACCAAGGGAATGAGACTATGCGTCTCATCTGCAGACGGGATGTGCAAGGCCTGCAAGGGGTAGCCCATGTGGTTCTATTACAAGTAAGCAGACATGCAGTGTCTATCATTCTGGCTCTGAAATAAATTTGATAAAATTTGTCACCGAAATGCTCGGGGATGAATGAAATTTTAGAAATGACCAGTGATAAAATTCAATCAAGGAAAACAAGTTATGAAACAGAAAAATTATCACTGGTAAATGCTTAGATATTTTTCATGCCATGAACATTATTGAAGGTGTTTGGAAGGGGTTAACAGGTGGTAAATTGAATTCTAGCACTGTTAAACTGTCAACTTGAACTTAGTTTGAATGTTTTGAACCAAGAAACTGATTACACAAAGACCATGCATACGGCTTAACAAACAGATTTTGGGTACAACAATCATATAGTGCGAGGAGACTGAAATCACTACCTTCAGTTAATATACATATTCATTAATGTGTATCTATTTTTATGAGATCTGAAATTATTCTGCCTTTCACAAATAGTTATTGTTGTTGTTATCTCTGTACTGATGTTATGCATTAATTTTATCAACAACAAAAAATACAGATAAATAACCACAAACAGTAACATGTATCTGATTAAGAATAGATTAGTATGTACCCTGGTTAGATTGCAGTGTTTTAAAATGTGTGTCTCTCAATTATATAAAAAAATACTTTTCTCATCATGGGCCCTTTAATTCGAATAAAACTATTTTTATTTTATTTTTATGTGAAACAAAATACACAATTTTAAATTTCGGAAATCGAATAAGGTGACACATGTATTATACACATAACAATACACAATACAGGATAATTTCTATGTCCTTCTATCTGCTTTTTACAATAAAATTGATGCTGACATTCCAATCTGTAGATTCATAAAACATAAGTTCTAAGGTCAAATGTCATTAATTTATACAACTTCTATTGACAGGAAAGATTATAAATTAAAATGATATTATTAATTAAAAAGTATAAAGTACAGTTTTAATAAACAAGAAGATAATGTATAAACAAATAAAAAAAATAAGTGCATGTTAATAAAAAAAAATAAACATATGAAGTCCAGTCTAAGAATCCAGTCCAGTCCCGTACAGGTAAAACACATTGCCCTTTAAAGTGTCAAATGCCAGAGAAACTAATCTCAAGATGTAGCAAGTGGTCTGTGTATGTTAGCATGTTTACTGGAAAGATAAATTATCAAAGTTGGCTGGAAATATTGTTTGTATAAACAATACTTATATTACATATTAGTACCCTAACAAAAATAACAATACATATGTATAGCTTTACATTTTAAGGATAATATTGAATTGAAAAGATGTGAGATACCGTTGGAATTATATTTTTGTTCTAATATGTTTAAATTTTACTTCGTTTCACTCTCTACACTTTTCGATGCCGTTTATGAATGAAAAACTTTCAGGTGAAGCAGCCTTACTTTACTAACACAAATAACAAAAGAAAAAGTAAGCTAACAACATATCTATTTAAAAAAAAAACGATACAAAGGAAAAAACGCAGATAATTAAGATATTACCCCTCCCTTTCCCTTTCCAATGTTAATATATTCCCCCAAAAAGAAATTGGTTAATCTAGAAAGACTTTTCTATTTTTTGTTATCCACTACACTTTATATATACAAGGCTATTCTGAATGAATAAAACTACAAAGCGAAAGTCAAACATTTTTCACTTTCGTCAATGATGTTACGTCTAGCTTTTTAGAAAAGCTATTACTGGCTAAGATGTTATCAAAATGAAGTGCCCATTGAAAAGTGTAATCCGAGGATATCGTCTTCCAGGTAGTTTAAACACTCCTGTAGTAAACTTAAAGTTTATTTTAAATGTACATGACAAAGATTAAGAAAAGAAAGTAGAATTCTTTATGTTGTTCAAACGGGATTTCATCTTTTGATAGCATGAAGACGTAACATACATATTTCAGAAAAAGAAAGCAAAAACTATATCTTAGATCAAAGACGTATTAATGTCCTTGCTTAGGTGAGGCAGAACAAAAATGGACCACATGTGGTTCTTGTATGGAATTGTGTGTGTAATAATGTGGACGTTTGTTCTAAATGAAGCCAAATTTATTAGATTTAAACCTGGATATGAATATGAATATAAATTTGAATCAAATTCAGAATTAACAGATTACGGAAATTTTAACATAAAAGCAAAGGTAAGTTTTCTAATAAGCATCTGTAAAATGCATTTCATATTATAAAGTAAATAAAGTCTGTGATAAGGATCTCATTTGGCCAAAGTTTTCACTGAAATTTTGACTTAAAAAAGAAGTTTTCTTATATATGTCAATAAAAAAATAGAAAACTAAATACATTTATGACAATTGACGACACAATTTAGGTAGTTTCATAGAAAAGTTAATCTAGAAACTTTTTCTAAACACTTTTTCCTTTATAATTGTCACTTTTAGAATTTTTTTAGATCCGTACAATACATGAAATAACTGAATAAATGTGTTATAAATATCAGGTTCGGTTATTCGTGTGTTCGATTTTCTCAATCATAAATACATTGTACGCATCAAAACTATGCATTTTTGTCACCTTCGGTAGAATTTCCAATTTATATAATCTTTTAACAGACTATTCAAATGTTAAAAACAGTTATGATTAAAGAAAAATACTATTTTGTATGTCCCTGAATATAAGCTCAACATCCATTAAAGATAAGCATACAAGTCCCTAGAAAGACCATCACTAGAGTATGCTTGCTCTGTTTGAGATCCATACTTACAACAAGACATGGATAGCATTGATAGCAAATACAGAAACTCCTCAAGCTTTGGTAATCCTATTTTTATCTGTTTATATAAGTTGAAAAACAAAAGATACATTAAAAAGGACCAATATAAATAACAGCATTTGTTTTTATATCTTGATTCGTATATGCCGTAGATGTAAAACCCCATATCATTCTGTGGGTTTATACATTTATGCTTATCTAAGCAGATTTACGAAATTTGTACGTTGGGAAAATAATGTTTTCTCTAATTCTGTTTTGAGTGGTTTCTCAGAAAAATATAAAGTGTGCACTTGTAAGAATATAATTAAAATCACTGGACGGAAGTTAAAGGTCAAATGAATTAACATATGAGTATTATTTTCCGTTTAGTTCAAAAAGTTATCAGTGTGACACTTGAGGCCAGTAGACCATCAACTAGTATTTCAAATGTTGTATGACATTATTTCATTAAACCTTTAGAGCTAATTTCCTAATGCATGTAGAGTAAGACTTTGGTTAGCGTGTAGCTTTGTCTGTATATAGTACATTGTAATTGGGATAGCATTATATTAAATAAAATTTCAATATAATATAATATAATATATACAGGTTTAACTATGCCTGTCTATATTGTTTTCCGATGTAAATCTTATTTACAATGTTTGAGCTGACGTTTAAGCAAGCCAAACAAAGTCTTACTCTACAAGCATTAGGAAATTACTCTGAAATAATTGTTGACCTCACCTAAGTCCCTAATTTTGGGACAGGTAACTGCATGAACTTGTAGCGTGGTTGACATAGGTTTTTTTTCAAATCTTACCTGTATTTAAAGGTACACAAAAGTGACACACCGTTCATTGTTTTCTGTTTGCACTATGATGAAATCTTTTGGTAATATAATAGAGAGAATTTATATAAAATCGAAAATTAAAAGGCTAAGAACTTTTTGTGTTTACATGTTTTTGTGTACTTTTATATAGGTTAGTTAAAAAAAAACCTATTCAAACCATGCTAAATGTAAAAAAATTAGGGACATATTCAGTAGCTGTCTTTAATATAATAATAAGGAGATGTGGTATAATTGCCAATGAGACAATTATCCATCGAAGTTCAAATGAAGTGGATGTTAGCAATTTCAGTTATATCTTAAAATTGGAAACGGGGAATGTGTCAAAGAGACAACAACTCGACCAAAGAGCAGAAAGCAGCTCAATGCCACCAATGGGTCTTCAATACAGCGAGAAAATCCCACACCCGGAGACGGATTTTAGCTGGCCCCTAAACAAAAATGTATACTAGATCAGAAAAAATTGACATCACACTAAACTCCGAAAAATATAAATGAACCAAAATTATAAAAAACATACAAGACTAATAAAGGCCAGAGTTTCCTCACTTGGGACAGGGGCAAACATGCGGCAGGGTTAAACAGGTTTTGTGAGATCTCAACCCTCCCCTATACATCTAGCCAATGTAGAATAAACAAACACACAGCAATACGCACAGGAAAACTCAGTTCAAAGGAAACTTCACTGTTTATGTGATTTCGATATTCTCTTAATTTTATTCACATTTTTTCTGCACTCGCTTTGATTTGTAATAGCTTGACATATTATATAGGCATGCAGTTATTGTGTTTGTCGTCCTGATGCTGTGATAGTGACGTATTCTGCACATTTCCCATTAGGAATATTCCATAAATCACTTAGACATGAACATTTATTAGTCTATTATGAACCATAAAGACCAATTTAACGATTAAATTGATGAAAAAAGTTTTTCCGGACGTTATTGTGGCTTTGTTTCCTTGCTATTTCTTTAAAACATTCATAATTTAAAAATTTTTATACTTCAAAACTTGCAAATACCTTTCGTTTATTTTTATACAAAAACCGCAGTGATCTGATTTGAAATGGGACATATTCATGAAAATGCAATAATTTTTTTTCAGAGTAATAGTCTCACATATTTCGATATGACTAAAAACTGAAAATAAAAAATGGAATTCGTAAAAAAGATGTATTTCATTCTCTATAAATGTTCTTCATTTTATAATCCCCTCCTATTCTGCTCCAATGTGACTTACCGAATTGATATACTCGGTAGAAATAATGGATGTAGTGACGATCTTTATAATTCAGATGTAAAAACTCAAACGAGTAAATATCCCCATCAGTTAGATGGTTCCAAACAGTTTTTAACGACCTTTTTAATAAGCTTTAAGTATGCAGAGATTTCATCATTAAACAGGATGTGAACAAACCCAACTATCATCGAGAGATAACCCCTTAAGATAAAAGACTATCCATTAGATAATGTACATTTCAAACTTGGGGTTGAAGATGTTTTTTACATTATGACTTTTTAATTAAAAACTGTGAAGTTTGCTTTTACTTTTTCAAAAACATCATGTTTATCTTAACAAAGACAAAAACATCATGTATATCTTAACAAAATAAAAAATCCACAACATGAATATTTGAAGTTTGAAATGTAATTTCCCTAACAAGCAACTCTCTCATTTAAGAAATTGTTCCTTTATCTAAGGAATTCCCAATATGATGAACAAAGTGTGAAGAGTCTTAAAGTCTTTCGCTGTTTCATTTCTTTTAAATTGTCTCATGAACATCTTTAATTTAGTTGTACAATGCTTCATAAGCTTAAATATGCTGTTTTGTTGTTTGAAGAAGAACATTTATGATATATTTTCATATATATATGTAACAAAAAATTTGTTCCGGCATGACATTTGTTCCGCAGGAACAAATTTCATAGGAAATATGTTCCACCGGAATTTATATCACAGAAAATATGTTCCAGCACTGTAAAATTTGTTCCGGAACTAATTTTTTTACCAAATGTGAAATAAGTTCCGGAACAAAAATCATAGCTGCATGAATTTTGTTCCAATTAATATTTAAAGTTTTAAAAAAGTTAAATAAGTTTCTGTGATATTAGTTTTAAACGAACATGTACATATTTCATAGAAATCAATGAATAAGTTCCACTCAAACTTATTTTCACAGAAAATAAGTACTTTACAACATATTGCACAGCGAAACATTTTCTTGTTGCACTTAAATTATAATGCAAGCTAAATGCTGTACTGAGTGTGCTTGCGTGGGATACATTTGCAATTGAAGGCATGACTCTTACTATAGGATGAAGATAAGAAATAAAAGCGATGGTAATGTATCATAATATTTATTTATGTTTTATGTGGTATTCCTCCTTTTGTTCCAGTTAACTGTCATGGCCCCGTGTTCTAGTCATACATGTACTTAGGTCATAGCACAGTTTCAAAAGAGTGTGTCTTTTGTTTCTACGTGTCTTTTGATATATAATTCAGTCATTTGTCCTTTTCAAATTAGTACAATTAGTACATATGTTCATCTTTAACTATATTATTTTTCTGAATGATTTTTCTTATTCTACTCTTTTCTGGCTCAAAAGTGTCATTTTGATATTTTTTACGGTATATATAATTAAACATTTGCTATACTCCACAGAATCTAAATTGGATGATTTACACTTTTTATTATACGACCGCAAAAAAATTTTGCGGTCGTATATTGGTATGACGTTGGCGTCGTCGTCGTCGTCGTCGTCGTCGTCGTCGTCGTCCGAAGACACATTGGTTTTCGCACTCTAACTTTAGTTTAAGTGAATGGATCTCTATGAAATTTTACCATAAGGTTCAATACCACAAAAGGAAGGTTGGGATTGATTTTGGGGGTTATGGTACCAACAGTTAAGGAATTAGGGGTCAAAAAGGGGCCAAAAATAAGCATTTTTGTAACTTCCAGACATAACTTGTGTGTTAGTGTATGGATCTCTCTGACATTGTACTACAAGGTTCCATATCACAAAGGGAATGCTGGGATTGATTTTGTGGGGTAATTGCCTCAAAATTTTAGGAATTAGGGGCCAAAAACAAAACAAGCATTTTTCTAGTTTCATGACAATAACTTGTGTGTAAGTGTATGGATCTTTCTGAAATTGTACTACAAGGTTCCATATCACAAAGGAAAAGCTGGAATTGAGTTTGGGGGTAATTGCCCAAAACGTTTAGGAAAAAGGGGCCAAAAATAAGTATTTTTCTAGTTTCCAGACAATAACTTGTGTTCAAGTGTATGGATCTCTCTGAAATTGTACTGCAAGGTACCATACTACAAAGGGAAGGCTGGGATTGATTTTGGGGTAATTGCCTCAAAATTTTAGGAATGAGGGGCCAAAAGGGCAAAAACAAGCATTTTCTAGTTTCAGGACAATAACTTGTGTGTAAGTGTATGGATCTTTATGAAATTGTACCACAAGGTTCCATGTCACAAAGGGAAAGCTGGGTTTGAGTTTGGGGGTAATTGCCCTAAACGTTTAGGAATTTGGGGCCAAAAAGGGGCCAAAATAAGCATTTTCTAGTTTCCAGACAATAACTTGTGTTCAAGTGTATGGATCTCTCTGAAATTGTACTGCAAGGTACCATACCTCAAAGGGAAGGCTGGGATTGAGTTTGGGGTGATGAATCATAAGGGGTTCACAAAATTTGGGGGATTTTTTTTTCCTTTTTTTTCTTTAAAATTTTCCATTTTAAGTTGGTTGTTTCTGATTTATATTTAAAAGCAAATAATAATGATATGGCAGGAGATACACACCAAACAGGATGTGTAAATTATTATATAATAAGTATTGTGCAATAGCAAGAAATTTTCAATTGCACAGTATTGCGCAATAGCAAGAAATCTTCAATTGCACAGTATTGCGCAATAGCAAGAAATATCCAATAGGACAATATTGCGCAATAGCAAGAAATTGTCAATTGTACAGTATTGCGCAATAGCAAGAAATATTCAATTGCACAGTATTGCGCAATTGCAAGAATATTCAATTGCACAGTATTGTGCAAAGAAGATACTTTGTATAAATTGCTTATTTCTTGACCAATTTCAATGGGGTTTTATTCTTGAATTCTTGGGGTTCTTTAATCGTTGAATCTAACCGTGTATTAAGTTTTTGGATTTTGGGCCCGTTTTTAAATTGGTCAATATTGAGGTCCAAAGGGTCAAAATTAAACTTTGTTTGATTTCATCAAAATTGAATTATTGGGGTTCTTTGATATGCGAATCTAACCGTGTATTTAGATTCTTAATTTTAGTCCCGTTTTCAAATTGGTCTACATAAAGGTCAAAAGGGTCCAAAATTAAACTTAGTTTGATTTTAACAAAATTGAATTCTTAGGGTTCTTTGATATGCTGAATCTAAACATGTATTGAGATTTTGATTATGGGCCCAGTTTTCAAGTTGGTCCAAATCGGGATCCAAAATTAAACTTTGTTTGATTTCATCAAAATTGAATTATTGGGGTTCTTTGATATGCCGAATCTAACCGTGTATTTAGATTCTTAATTTTAGTCCCTTTTCAAATTGGTCTACATTGGTCCAAAGGGTCAAAATTAAACTTAGTTTGATTTTAACAAAATTGAATTCTTAGGGTTCTTTGATATGCTGAATCTAAACATGTATTTAGATTTTTGATTATGGGCCCAGTTTTCAAGTTGGTCCAAATTGGGGTCCAAAATTAAACTTTGTTTGATTTCATCAAAATTTAATTATTGGGGTTCTTTGATATGCCGAATCTAACCGTGTATTTAGATTCTTCATTTTCAATCCTTTTTCAAATTGGTCTACATTGGTCCAAAGGGTCCAAAATTAAACTTAGTTTGATTTTAACAAAATTGAATTCTTAGGGTTCTTTGATATGCTGAATCTAAACATGTATTTAGATTTTTGATTATGGGCCCAGTTTTCAAGTTGGTCCAAATTGGGATCCAAAATTAAACTTTGTTTGATTTCATCAAAATTGAATTATTGGGGTTCTTTGATATGCGAATCTAACCGTGTATTTAGATTCTTAATTTTAGTCCCGTTTTCAAATTGGTCTACATAAAGGTCAAAAGGGTCCAAAATTAAACTTAGTTTGATTTTAACAAAATTGAATTCTTAGGGTTCTTTGATATGCTGAATCTAAACATGTATTGAGATTTTTGATTATGGGCCCAGTTTTCAAGTTGGTCCAAATCGGGATCCAAAATTAAACTTTGTTTGATTTCATCAAAATTGAATTATTGGGGTTCTTTGATATGCGAATCTAACCGTGTATTTAGATTCTTAATTTTAGTCCCTTTTCAAATTGGTCTACATTGGTCCAAAGGGTCAAAATTAAACTTAGTTTGATTTTAACAAAATTGAATTCTTAGGGTTCTTTGATATGCTGAATCTAAACATGTATTGAGATTTTTGATTATGGGCCCAGTTTTCAAGTTGGTCCAAATCGGGATCCAAAATTAAACTTTGTTTGATTTCATCAAAATTGAATTATTGGGGTTCTTTGATATGCCGAATCTAACCGTGTATTTAGATTCTTAATTTTAGTCCCTTTTCAAATTGGTCTACATTGGTCCAAAGGGTCAAAATTAAACTTAGTTTGATTTTAACAAAATTGAATTCTTAGGGTTCTTTGATATGCTGAATCTAAACATGTATTTATATTTTTGATTATGGGCCCAGTTTTCAAGTTGGTCCAAATTGGGGTCCAAAATTAAACTTTGTTTGATTTCATCAAAATTGAATTATTGGGGTTCTTTGATATGCGAATCTAACCGTGTATTTAGATTCTTCATTTTCAATCCTTTTTCAAATTGGTCTACATTGGTCCAAAGGGTCCAAAATTAAACTTAGTTTGATTTTAACAAAATTGAATTCTTAGGGTTCTTTGATATGCTGAATCTAAACATGTATTTAGATTTTGATTATGGGCCCAGTTTTCAAGTTGGTCCAAATCGGGATCCAAAATTAAACTTTGTTTGATTTCATCAAAATTGAATTATTGGGGTTCTTTGATATGCCGAATCTAACCGTGTATTTAGATTCTTAATTTTAGTCCCTTTTCAAATTTGTCTACATTAAGGTCCAAAGGGTCCAAAATTAAACTTAGTTTGATTTTAACAAAATTGAATTCTTAGGGTTCTTTGATATGCTGAATCTAAACATGTATTGAGATTTTTGATTATGGGCCCAGTTTTCAAGTTGGTCCAAATCGGGGTCCAAAATTAAACTTTGTTTGATTTCAACAAAATTGAATATGTGGGGTTCTTTGATATGCTGAATCTAAACATGTATTTAGATTTTTGATTTTTGGGCCCGTTATCAACTTTGTTCACATTGAGGTCAAAAGGGTCCAAAATTAAACTTTGTTTGATTTCATCAAAATTGAACTCTTGGGGTTCTTTGATATGCTGAATCTAACCATGTATTTAGATTTTGGATATTGGACCATAATAGGTGAATGTCCAATTCAAAATTTTTAAGTTCTTAGACCACATTCATTCTGTGTCAGAAACCTATGCTGTGTCAAATATTTAATCACAATCCAAATTCAGAGCTGTATCAAGCTTGAATGTTGTGTCCATACTTGCCCCAACTGTTCAGGGTTTCACCTCTGCGGTCGTATCAAGCTGCACCCTGCGGAGCATTTTATTTATTATATTATGAATTTAATACTTATTTTTATAATACACTTAAGAGGTAACTTTAAACTCACTGATGACAAATGCTCAGTATATAAGATAACTTGTTTAACCAGTGGAACATATTTCACAGAAAAGGAACTTATTTCACAAGATTAGGAACAAATCTCACAAACCCAGAACATATTTCACCAGGTAAGGAACAAATCTCATAAACCCGGAACTTATTTCACTAGGTAAGGAACAAATTTCACCAACCCAGTACTTATTTCACCAGGTAAAGTGTGGAACTTATTTTATAGAGATGGAACAAATTATATAGAAATTATCTGTGAAAAAAGTTCCCCCAGAACATATTTCCTGTGTGATTAGTTCCACTGGAATTTTTTTCACAGGAACAAATTTTGGCTCACATATATGTACAGACATACAAAAGTTATATGAAAGCAAGAGAGAGGTAAATATCATAAAGGACAGTATACATATTACTAGTAAACTAAATGATATCAAGTACATGAGTTACCCAAGAGAGCCTACATGCATATTGACTGTCTAGTCATATGAATTTGCACTTAAGATTTGAATGCTTCTTTTTGTAAATTTATTGGGGTGTAAAAGCGTTGACCGAAGTACATTTTGTATGAAGCGCTTCCGCGCTTCATTCTAAAAATGTGCACACGGTCAACGCTTTTATAACCCTATAAAATTACTAAAAGAAGCATTCAATACTTATAATTACATTTTTTTGCTAGGATCATGAAAACACGATTTCTATCAGGTTTTTATTTTATTTTCCTGTGCACTTTATTGTGGAAGCTCGTGTCGTCGTGAATGTTACATTTCATTTTGAAATGAACGTTAATTTCAGAATGACGCGAGATTGCTGTTAGCCAATCAAAATAACGTATTATAATGAAACATACATGTAATGTAATTATAAGTTGTTAAGATCAGAAATATTCATTAATATTACATATGGTGTAGCATTCTACTGTTTTCGTTGGATATGAATATCACGTGTTTCATAAGTTATTGTACGTATCTGAAGCCTTGTTTCTATTTTTTACGTATATTGACGCTATGTTTCTATTTATATGTATATTGATGGTCAATATAAAGAATCCGTTGCTAAATTTAAATTGATGATCACAGGCACTTGTCTCAGAAAAAAATTTCCTATATACCTTAATATAAGGTATATAAGAAATTTTTTTCTGAGACAAGTGCCTGTGCATATTGACCTCGTCAAAAGTCCATAATTGATAAATATGAACCGTAGCTTTTAATTATTACGTTGCGTAAAATATGCATTATTATATCTTTTATGTAAGCTTCTTCCTGATGTCTCACGTTAAATTATCTTGCTTATAATATGCTACATCGATTAGAGGAAAATAGTATGCATTTACTAATTTTTAGTGTTATTGTTTTTACCGCCTTTTTTGGAATTTGTCGCTTTTTGTCCTGATTATATTCTCTAAATTTAGACATCACACAGCATTATTTCGATAAATTTTAGATATTGGATATTTATTCTTGTATTTGAGATATGAAATACTTGTAATTATCGTTCTTAGGTATATTTTGGCAAAGAATTCAGGGTTCCTTGAATTATTTTTTGAAGGAAATATTAGGAATATTGTTCCGAGATTTCATTTTAAAATGTGAGATGTGTTGGAATGATATCAACGGTCACAATTTTATTGCATCAAATTCGCATTTCGACAATCAATGTCTCTTCAGTGATTCTCGATACCGAAATAATCGAAAATCAAAATATTTTCGAAATGAATGAATGAATTCTTGTTTGCAAGAAACAAGACTTTTTTTTTTTAGTGATTCCATATTCAATGCACAACGAAAAAGAGATAAACAAACTTAACATAAGCACAATAATACATAATGGTTTATTTCAAAATATAGATATACTGTTCCCAGGATAAAGCAATATATAAATAAGAAGATGTGGTAGGATAAAGCAAGTATAACTTATTAGACATGCATAGTTTATTACTTACATTTTTTGTCTCGTTTTCTTACAGATCAGTTTTACTAATATTGATGAAAAGTATGGCTACCAGGAGATTCTGTTACGAATTTATTCGTTTACCTTTTATGCAAATGATCCAGGTAAGGCATAATTAGATTGTCCGTCTGACCTCTTAAAAAACAAATATACAAGTGAAACAAGGCATAATATAACGCTAATATACAAATATATACCCCATCCAAAAAAAACAACCACCGAAATAATCAAACAGAGTGAGCAAAGTAAACAAACAAACAAATATTATCCAATATTGAGTTAATAAGTTTTTTCCAAAATAAAATTAAATGCTTTTATGTGACATCTTCGCCTAGTTTGAATTGATTGTTTGTCGTATTTTTTTTTACAACTCTTTTTTTTCTATTGTGAACCTTAAAGAATCGGGGACAGACGTGACCGTTGTCTGTTTGGCATAAAGTGTTGACTTTGCCATGGTCCATTAAGTATGATTAAGCTTAAAGCATAGCCGCGTCGGCCGAAGTTAAGTTTTACGTTTGTGTTTGTCCATTTAACCAAAGCCAGATGGTATCATTGGCATACCATTGCCAATGGCAATGCAATAGTTTGTATAACAGTTCATAGTTAACATGGTCGGGACGGCCGTGACTTTCATTTCATACCTGAATAACTTTCTGTTGTCATACATGTTCAAGACTACTACACCTGTGGATATCGTCGATACACATTTGGAACATAATTTTTCGATATTGACTCGATGTCGTCAATATCGATATCTTAAACAGACGAACCAGGAAACCCTAAATTGTTTATTTATAAAGATAACTGTAGCAGTTAGAATGTGAAACATGATTTGTCGATATCGTTGATATCGAAACTACATCGTGTCTTGGACATAGCTCTCTGTTGTTGAATCGTTCATTAACATGTGCATGGTCTTTTTTTAATGTTACATTGCGCCTATTCATTAGGTCAAAAATGCATTTCATGTCTGACTTATAAGCAGTGATCATTTATCAAAATTGACATTGTATTACTATTACAGATACACCTGGACATGATATGGACTTGAGTAAATGGTGAGTTACAGCGCTCTCAAATTATAACCATAGATACACAGAGAAATAAACCTATTATCTTCATCTCTTTGTCATTTAAAGGAGTCATAGGTTCTTTGACCCCTCTATCATGTCTGGAAAGTAAACATCAGTACGTTGATGGTGTTCTGTAATTGAAGAAGAAGATACATCAAATTTGTATTCGTTACGAAGGAATATAGTCCGTAGTTTTAACAGTGTATAACTTGCATTTCAAAAATTTGTTTCATACACTTTCCCAATTTATTTCTTGATATTTTGTGCATGAAATATTAAGAACGGGAATGAAATTACATGTTTAAAAAAAATTGGGTGCTGAATTTTTTTTGTTAAGTAATGATGATTAGGCCAGTTAAAAAAGGTAACAAATTAGTATGTCTGAAGCTGTCAAACTGAATTTTAGACCCCCTTAACATAGAATTGTCCATATTTTGAGTTTGAGCTGGTAGACTTTTCTATAATTTTGAAATTATTTGTCCCAATAGTAGTACACTACACTGTAAAAATCTTTTTGAGATGAGAGCAGGTGCGATTTTTTTAATTTGAATTTATTGTCTAAAAGAAATGCACTACGAAATAACTGTGTTCTTGGGCCATTAACACATAAAGGGTTGTTATTTCTTTCATCCCGGATCTAAAAATTAATACTTTATAGGAAGTTGAAGAGTTTGTGGTTGTCGGGATTTGATGGTCGATCGCTTTTTTGCAGTTTTACTGGCTACGCAGATTCTAAAATCCACGGACCTTTTTTGCAGCTTTCAACTATTCATTACAAGCGAATCTTTTTTTTCCCTCAAAATCAGGCGATTAAGGTTTTTTGAGGGTTTGGGAAAGATTTGTTTTTCATCGATTGTTTTTGTTTTTGTTGTTGTTTTCTTTAAAGAAAAGAAAAGAAGTTCATCTGTGGGTGTGTGTTAAAATTTCCTTCAATCGGTTAAAAAATGTCATTCTATTTTATTTTTATATTTTTTGGGGAAACATTCTATATACAATTCACATGAATTTCAACGTCGTTATATATAATATATATATATATATAATAATGTTAGTATGCTGTGAAGTTAGCTGTTATGTTGATTCCCGGCAGACTCTCAACAGACAAACTACATCTGCGAGAGCTGATACTGGGTTTACATGTTGGGGGAAACTAGCTGTGTACAATGCCTAGGATGGTGCATGGCATTGCTGCCGATGTAAAGGCAGGCCGGGCGTTGTTGCCGATGTAGAGACAGGCCGGGATTTTATTTAAAAATTGCTTGTTTGTCTTTCTTCGTGTCGGTCGTATTGTAAATTTCATTGAATAGCCGTATATCTTGTTTACAACAAGAAATCTGTGAGGTTATGCTAACTAACCACACAACAAACGAGAATTTTCCATGTCCATTTTTTACTGACAAATCCCACATCAAATATATTAATTAGTACATAGCTTTGGATCCATCCAATCATTTTATAATAGACAATTAATGGAGAGAATACGGCACCAAAAATGTCCAACCCCTACACTTTAACTATAAAATGCATTTTACACTTATTTTATGTTTTTTAGCCAAAAAAAGGTCCAAAAAATATCAAACTTTAATACTACGCCCCCCCATTTCCAAAATCCTGGATCCGCCCCTGATGTGGCAAGGTATAACTCCAAAACATTGTAATTTTAACCCTTTATTTCAATCATCCAATACTACAGAATGTGCTTTTCGTATTTTCAATAATGACAAACAAAAAATTAAAAACTTTTGTGATTTTAAATTTTTGCCTAATTCCATTTCACCACATATTGAGCAAATATCAGACAATTCAGTTCTAATTTATCAATATGATAATTTACATTTAATGTGTAATGATAAAAATATAACGGTATCAGGTTGTTCCTTTTGTATTTTCAAAATCCCTTGTCACTGTATTTTTCTTTCTAAAATTTCACACTTTGCTACAAAATTATCACTTTGTGAAAATGGAACACATGATTTTACGAAACTTCATCCAGTCAATTTAGCAATTTTACAACACTTCTTTGATGATACAAAAATTGAAAACATCCTTGCTACCACGACTTTCACTGATCCAGTTTCTATTTCCTTACCAAATTTCACGATATACAAAAATAAAATGAATCATATTTTTGCTAAAGATGAAAAATATCACCTCAATTTAAAATAAAATGCTCCATGAGGCGCAGCTTGATACGACCGCAGAGGTCGAACCCTGAATAGTTGGGGCAAGTATGGACACAACATTCAAGCTTGATACAGCTCTGAATTTGGATTGTGATTAAATATTTGACACAGCATAGGTTTCTAACACAGAATGAATGTGGTCTAAGAACTTAAAATTTTAAATTGGACATTCACCTATTATGGTCCAATATCCAAAATCTAAATACATGGTTAGATTCAGCATATCAAAGAACCCAAAGAGTTCAATTTTGATGAAATCAAACAAAGTTTAATTTTGGACCCTTTTGACCTCAATGTGGACAAAGTTGATAACAGGGCCCAAAATCAAAATCTAAATACATGGTTAGATTCAGCATATCAAAGAACCCCATATATTCAATTTTGTTGAAATCAAACAAAGTTTAATTTTGGACCCGATTTGGACCAACTTGAAAACTGGGTCCATAATCAAAAATCTAAATACATGTTTAGATTCAGCATATCAAAGAACCCTAAGAATTCAATTTTCGTTAAAATCAAACTAAGTTTAATTTTGGACCCTTTGGACCTTAATGTAGACCAATTTGAAAACGGGACCAAAATTAAGAATCTAAATACACGGTTAGATTCGGCATATCAAAGAACCCCAATAATTCAATTTTGATGAAATCAAACAAAGTTTAATTTTGGACCCTTTTGACCTCAATGTGGACAAAGTTGATAACAGGGCCAAAAATCAAAAATCTAAATACATGGTTAGATTCAGCATATCAAAGAACCCCATATATTCAATTTTGTTGAAATCAAACAAAGTTTAATTTTGGACCCGATTTGGACCAACTTGAAAACTGGGCCCATAATCAAAAATCTAAATACATGTTTAGATTCAGCATATCAAAGAACCCTCAGAATTCAATTTTGTTAAAATCAAACTAAGTTTAATTTTGGACCCTTTGGACCTTAATGTAGACCAATTTGAAAACGACCAAAATCCAATAAATTAATACACGGTTAGATTCAGCATATTAAAGAACCTCAAGAGTTCAAGAATAAAACCCCATTGAAATTGGTCAAGAAATAAGCAATTTATACAAAGTATCTTCTTTTGCACAATACTGTGCAATTGAATATTTCTTGCAATTGCGCAATACTGTGCAATTGAATATTTCTTGCTATTGCGCAATACTGTACAATTGACAATTTCTTGCTATTGCGCAATATTGTGCTATTGGATATTTCTTGCTATTGCGCAATACTGTGCAATTTAAGATTTCTTGCTATTGCGCAATACTGTGCAATTGAAAATTTCTTGCTATTGCACAATACTTATTATATAATAATTTACACATCCTGTTTGGTGTGTATCTCCTGCCATATCATTATTATTTGCTTTTAAATATAAATCAGAAATAACCAACTTAAAATGGAAAATTTTAAAGAAAAAAAAAAAAAATCCCCCACAAATTTTTGAACCCCTTATGATTCATCAACCCCAAACTCAATCCCAGCCTTCCTTTGAGGTATGGTACCTTGCAGTACAATTTCAGAGATCCATACACTTGAACACAAGTTATTGTCTGAAACTAGAAAATGCTTATTTTGGCCCTTTTGGCCCCTAATTCCTAAACGTTTCAGGCAATTACCCCAAACTCAATTCCAGTTTTCCTTTGTGATATGGAACCTTGTAGTACAATTTCAGAAAGATCCATACACTTACACACAAGTTATTGTCATGAAACTAGAAAATGCTTGTTTTTGCCCTTTTTGGCCCCTAATTCCTAAAATTTTGAGGCAATTACCCCAAAAATCAATCCCAGCATTCCTTTGTGATATGGAACCTTGTGGTACAAAGTCAGAGATCCATACACTAACACACAAGTTATATCTGAAAGTTACAAAATGCTTATTTTTGGCCCTTTTTGCCCCTAATTCCTTAACAGTTGGTACCATAACCCCAAAATCAATCCCAACCTTCCTTTTGTGATATTGAACCTTATGGTAAAATTTCATAGAGATCCATTCACTTTGACTAAAGTTAGAGTGCGAAAACCAATGCGTCTTGACGACGACGGCGCGCCAACGTCATACCAATATCGACCACAAAATTTTTTGCGGTCGATAAAATTGGTCACAAGAGTCACAAAATACTATATATTCCACTTTAGCTGATTCTATGGTAGATGGACAAATTGATCTAAACTTCGAAAAATGGCCTACGACAAATGATATATTATCATTAATTGCAATTATTATTACTTCACTAAACACAATTGTTCTTATCTGGTTATTTTATAAATTCAAAATTATCGCTGCTGCAATAGCTATATATCAACCTGTCCAAATATCTGCTACTACACTACCAAATTTTAAATTTGAACCTTCCACAATAAAAGCAATATTCACGAAGAATCGTGTTAATGTTTTATTTCGAAAACGCTTCATGCTCCGAAAAGTTTTATCGTTTTGAAGAGGTGTGACAATTTATTTTTGAGCTAAACTTGTATTTTTGTCCATCTGATGAGTTAAGCCTTTTTCAACTGATTTTTATAGTTCGTTCATATGTTGTACTGTTATATCACTGTCCCAGGTTAGGGGGAGGGTTGGGATCCCGCTAACATGTTTAACCCCGCCACATTATGTATGTATGTGCCTGTCCCAAGTCAGGAGCCTGTAATTCAGTGGTTGTCGTTTGTTTATGTGTTACATATTTGTTTTCATTCATTTTGTACATAAATAAGGCCGTTAGTTTTCTCGTTTGAATTGTTTTACATTGTCATTTCGGGCCTTTTATAGCTGACTATGCGGTATGGGCTTTGCTCATTGTTGAAGGCCGTACGGTGACCTATAGTTGTTAATTTCTGTGTCATTTTGGTCTCTTGTGGACAGTTGTCTCATTGGCAATCATACCACATCTTCTTTTTTATATTTATATTCAAAACTATCTAGTTATTTTGATTTTTTACAGTTTATTAGCGTGTACATTTGGGGTACACCAGCCATATATATTTTTTTTAAAGTAACAAGTGTGGACACAGATCAGTGTGGATAGTATGTTTGGATGTTTGACAGTGTTTTCTGACAAAAAGAGTTCTCTAGTTTTCCCCATAGGGTTCTATGTTGAACTGTTGTGCCCAGTGACAGTCAACCTGTACCAAACACTGAAAATAGCAGTCTTATATTCAATATTGCGTTTTACTGTTCAATATATATAAGAAGATGTGTTACGAGTGCCAATGAGACAACTCTCCATCCAAATCACACTTTGTAAAAGTAAACCATTATCAGGTCAATCAAGACTGTCATGTAGGAAACACTACTTTAAATCAGTGCTGACCGTTCATAGATTTTATTTAGCTAGACATTGCTTTTAATATCAAATCTACATATTGGCAAACGTGCTATGATTGCTTCCTGTATATAATATGTACATTCCTGAAAATAAATTTTGTGCATGTGCAACGTTACGTTGGAGGATTTCCTTTCAACATTCTAACTTTGAAATAACTTCTATGTGAATAGATTAACATTTAAAAAAATGATCTGTTAAGGGAACACAGCTAGCTGAGTGTGCTCAAACGCTGGAGAGATTTACGTAAAGAAGCAAAAGATTTGGAAGGATTGCCAAATTATTCCAATAAAATAAGTTTCAAAATTTGATTTGGGATAGCAGCAAAAACTTAAAAATAGAGGAGGACCACATTAGGTGTATTTCTGCATGATGTGATTGTAGTATGCATGTAATATTTGTATGGTTCTATTTATGTTCCTTTAACATGTTTAAGGTGGTCATTTCTTACTTGGGTTTGTCCACAAAAAAAACTAAACATTTGTTCAGGATCTTCCCAGTATCATTAGTAAAAGTTTTTGTTTAAATGTGGAAATTAAAGATATATTATGGTTTGATAGTAACGATAATGTACCAGATATGGCAGATTCCAATACAGATGCTCATAACTCCTACAAACCAAGGCTTCCAAAACGGTCATATATTCCGGACAATTGTATAATGTCCGGTAAAAGTCCGGCTGGGCAAAGCATGAAACGGTCATCTACTTTTTAGTTGTCAAGGCTTTCTTAAGAGACGGTCATTTTAGCATAATTTCCCGATCTTTTGACCCAACCTTTTGCCTTTAACAGCCACACATTTCCGGTCATAAAAGTGACATGATGATTAATTACTATCAAAACAACCCCTACTTCAATACTTTCTAATTTTAATCAAGGCTAATTAGTTGTTGGACAGCTGAAATCTACCTGTTCAGGTGACAGGTAAACTATTTCCAGTACCGGACATCGTATAAATTGATCGGTCTATTCAAAGTTTATTTCTTACATTTCAGCGGTTTCTATCTAATTGATTTAGTCCAAAAAATTGAAATTATAAGAAATACGTTTATAAACATGATTTGATGAAAAATTTAAAAATGTTTTAAATCAAAAATCGTAAGAACTACGTTGTATGAACTAGAACACGTGTGCGCATGTGCGCAGTAGGGAAATTTAATTATGCATCCTACATTTCTTAAAAAATGATAAAAATTATCATTGATACCTGTATCTAACGTTCATTTCAAGTATTTTGTTGAAGAAATAACGTGGAAAGAGCTTCTTCACTCAGTCGTGCTTTGTAAACGTACACGGATTTTACGTATCCGTTTCTGGTCCATGTTTTACCATTGTCAGGTCAACATCCGGTATTAGGAAAATGTGATTTTAAAAACGAAAGTAAAGTTTTTGACAACATAATTTTGCACAAATAAAGAGTCTAAGGCAGTTATGAGCACGCTGATGTGCACACTTCGAATTATGCACTGCCAATTTAACAGTTTACGTCCGAACATCAAATTCACATCAAAGTAAAGTTTAATATCGTTTTTTTTTAATCGAATGTCAATCATTGGGATGGCCATCTGATTACCATAATTGCCTTTTGTGACTTAGTCTTAAGGGATTAAAATCGGGATAAGATATAAAATGTCCGGCTGGCTCAAATATTTTTTGGAAGCCCTGCTACAAACTGATTAAAATTCTTTTAGATATGAACAGGATTGAAGGACAAAAGAATAAAAAATATAATTTATACTTAGGAACATTACCGGTATGTATAAGTGAAAGATCATTTACACTCAAGACTCATCAGCAGGCAGCATAGATGTTAAAAAAAAGTGTTACAAAACCACCTACATGCATATGTAGCATCATATTTTTAGTAGCACGAGTATCTTTGTTTGGTAAATTTGTGCTTTTTTTTATTTGGCTTCTGGACAAAAAAAGTTTGGCTCAAGTGCAAATAAAATGCTTTAATCTTCCCATAAATGGGCACATTGAATGGATGGTACAACTCCTTTTGCTGACAGTTTTAATCATATTACCTTGCAGCAGATTATGTGCAGATGTGAGTTGTCTGTCAAATCTTCATATCACAAAGAATGCATTTGCATAACAATGAACTGAGCTCAAAGCAAAGCACTTTAATAATACACTTGGACAAAAAGCTCAATCCAGTGATATACTTTGTAATAGAGGACTGTCATGAACATTCTCCTTCATAACCAACAACATGCCAAACATGGAGCAGAAGTCCTGAAAAAGACATGTTTTTTATTTATATTATATGTACATATACATATCCCAGTTTAAACATACAAAGTTGTGGTAAAAACATTCAGTTTCTAGCAAGTAGTTCATGCACTAATATAATAATATTTGCTGAGTGGCCCTCTTTTTGAAATAAGATCATACTTCCACATAATCATTGTAATTAGGTGACCAAACATTAAAACTATAAAAAGTTATCACTTACATGTATCTATCAGTATCTATTTACCATCACAACTGAATCAATATATACATATATAAGATAAAATTGAGAATGGAAATGGGGAATGTGTCAAAGAGACAACAACCCGACCACAGAGCAGACAACAACAGAAGGTCACCAATAGGTCTTCAATGCAGCGAAATTCCGCACCGGAGGCGTCCTTAAGCTGGCCCCTAAACAAATATATATACTAGTTCAGTGATAATGGACGTCATACTAAACTCCAAATTATACAGACTCTGTTTGACATCCAGTCTTTAACTAACCCCATTCCTGAAGTCGACATTCAAATCTGACATCACAATAAAAATAACATTTCAAATCTACATGTTATTGTATGTATGACCAATTATATATCCCTAAAATATACATTTATTTTGTTGTTCTCAAATTAATGTCACAATAATATTGGCTTTTGTAATTGATGTCTTTTTTACAGACTAGCCACAATGAAATCCAAGTTTTATAAAATGTTAGGTTGAACCCAATGCTAAAAAAGTTGTGAAAAATATAAGTTTGCAAATACATGTAGTAATACATTTCAGCAATCGGTTGTACTTATAGTTTTTTATTTTGTCTATTGTTTGAGATTGTGTATTGAGGTGGCATTTATTTAAATGAAGGATGAACTTCTTACACCAGAATATTAATAGGTCTTATTGTTATTTTCTGAGGTTTGGCCTTTTAATTTTAAGCTGTAACATGCCAATAGACCATGAACACCATGACTAAGGTGGTTGACCAACTAATCCCCATTGATGAGATGTTGTTATTCTGATACATGTACAACACACCAAATATTATTGACTTACCAGTACTGGTTCCCTACAAACTGAACTAATCAGATTTAGCATATAACAGAGCTCCACATAAGAATTCACAAATTGGGGTTTTTACCCATTATTTTTAATGTACATGTAATGAGTGAAAGTTATTTTTCAATTGCATTAAGTCCAATTCACCATTCAAGCAAATATAAAATTGGGTTTTTCACCACCAAACTCTTTAATGTATTGGATTTTTTCACCATCAATATATTGAATTTAGGCATGTTATAATGATTATGTCAAACCAATGCAAGATGTCAGTCCATGATTCAAATATGTTTCTTTCTATATATATATATATACATGTATATGTGATTGCTGTTTTATTTGGTTTATACCTTGATGAGCAATTGATCTTTTAATTTGAGTCTCGTTTGTTTTAACTGTTCAGCCAGTTTTGTATTTTCTCTCAAAAGTTTTTAGATTTTTAAGTAGTACTTGAGAACATTTGATCCTGTAAGACAGTTTTGCCAGTCCTTTCAACTTTTGCCAGACCTACTTTAAATAAACTGCTTTGCTGAGCGCAGCTGACGCCCGCAGAGGTCCAACCCTGAACAGTTGGGGCAAAATGGACACAATATTCAAGCTTGATACAGGTCTGAATTTGGATTGTAATTAAATATTTCACATAATATAGGTTTCTGAATAAATGTAGTCAAAGAAATTGAAATTGGTTATATATTCAATTAAAGATTTCTTGCTGTTGTGCAATAAATAATAAATTTTAATAATAAATTTATTTATTAATGTGTCACATATTGATTGCAATACACTGTGCTGTTGCGCAATACTTAGTAAATCTGCTGTCCAACTATAAACAAATAAAGTTCAATTAATTCTCAATGTCATATTAGAAATTTATGAAAATCAAAAGGGAGCTTACATCAATAGATATAAACAATTCACCAAAGATTCATGAGAATTGCTGTCAGCATTTTTGAGTTATTGTCCGATAACTGGAAAATTCCCCCTTTTTTAATGAATAAAACCCCAGAACTCAGAAATGTAAAATGTAAAATTTATAAAATTCTAAAGGGAGCTTACATCAATAGATATAAACAATTCACCAAAGTTTCATAAGAACTGCTGAAAGCATTTTAGAGTTTTTGTCTGAAAAATGGAAAATCCCCCTTTTTTTATGAATAAAACCCTGTAACTCGGAAACGTAAAATCGAAAATTTATAAAAAACGAAAGGGAGCTCACGTCAATAAATATAAACAATCACTAAAGTTTTATGCAAATTGGTTAAAGCATTTTTGAGTTAATTTTGTACATGTTGATGAGGGTCGGACATACTGATGGACAACGGTATACCATAATATGTTCCGTAAAAGGGCGTATAAAAAATAAATGGAGAATGTGTCCCCATGGACACAGATGATGCCCCCGCTGCATACATTATAAAGGAACATAACTGCAGAACGATAAAAGTGAAGCTACCCAAATTTGTACATGTCAGATCTAAGTTTTGTGGTAATACGCATTGTGTAAAGGTTTCATAATGTTTGGTTGGGGCAATCTCAAGTTACTGAACTGAAATTAACAATTTTGCATTTTCTTTCCATTTAAAAAGGGGCATAACTTAAGAATGGTTAAAGTGACCCCACCAAAATTCCAACATGATCTGTATTTTGTGGAAATACGCATTGTGTATAAGTTTGATAACATTTGGTTGAGGCTAACTTAAGTTAGAGAACAGAAACTAAAAATTTTGCAATTTTTCCATTTAAAAAGGGGGAGAACTCTAGATCAGTTAATGTGACGCCATCAAAATAAAAAATTGATCTGTGTTTTGTGGTAATAAGCATTGTGTATAAGTTTGATAACATTTGGTTGAAGATAACTTAGGTTAGAGAACGGAAACTAAAAATTTTGTAAGTTTTCCATTTATAAAGGGGCACAACTTTAAAGCGGATAGAGTGACGCTACCAAAATTCATACTTGATCTGTATTTTGTGGTAATCAGCATTGTGTAAAGTTTGATAACATTTGTATGAGGCAAGCTCAAGTTAGAGAATGGAACCTAAAATTTTCAATTTTTGTAATTTTTCCATTTATAAAGGAACAGAACTCTAGATCAGTTGTAAGTGACGCCATCAAAATTAAAACTTGATCTGTGTTTTGTGGTAATAAGCATTGTGTATAAGTTTGATAACATTAGGTTGAGGCAAACTAATGTTAGAGAACGGAAACAAAAAATTCAGCAACTTTTCCATTTGTAAAGGGGCATAACTCTAGAACGGTAAAAGTGACGCCACCAAAAATCAAACTTGATCTGAGTTTTGTGGTAATAAGCATTGTGTATAAGTTTGATAACATTTGGTTGAGGCAAACTAAAGTTAGAGAACAGAAACCAATTTTTGGGACGTACGTACTTATAGACAGACGGACAAGGGTAAAACTTAATGCCCCCTCTGCTACGGCAGGGGCATAAAAAAGCTTTATTACACAAATCATTTTGGTGAATTAAATTCTTATAATTGATAATCAGCACTTCTGTCATTAGAGAAATGTTATTAAGAACCTTTAGAACAAACATTATTTCTAGTTTATCTTGACGATCACAAAGACACTTGATGATCTTTAATAGTGCAGTGATACAGGCGGTCCCCTCTATCCAGTAAATGACGTCATAAAGACGTGTAAATTTTCCAGCAAACATAACGTTAACTCTAAAGAGGTCTATCTATATATAAAGAAAGGGTTCCTCACCTACAATTGCAGCTGTCAGTGTTAATGTGTAATGGTGACTGCCAAAAAATAAGTCAATTTGTTAGTGAATTTACAAATGACTATTTAAAACAGTGAACATGACTAAGCATTCATAAAACTAAAAAGTAAGACATTTTGGCTTCATATGGAGCGTTTTAGTATTCATAATTAAAAAAAAGGACAGGTTTGGGGGATCAACATCTTGTTTCTGAGTGTTACAAACTTAATACTCCTTACTTTGGACCACTCACCACATCATGTGCATTTTAAAAATAAATGTAGTTTATAGTATACATACTGTCATACATGTACATTAGCTATTTTACATACATGTATATATATATGGATGATGATAATGTATTGTCTACTGAATAAGTTTCATGGGCATATTAGTTCAAGACAAAAATTTGGTTAGACAAATAGGTGGAATGTAGTATATTTTGCAAAATCTGTAAAAATAATCCAAAATTTAGAATGATATCAAAATTTCCGACACGTGTTTGTTTCGACTTTTGTTTACAAATAATAATGTCTCGTGATAGATTATTCCATGATGTCAAGTTTCATCAATGGAATTTCTGAACACAAAAAGATTATATTCTCTGTTTTCAAAGGCAAAGAAGTTTCATATAAAAAAAATTCACAACTACGTGTACATGCATTTAACTACTGAACAGGGTTGCGATCAATTTAGTAGCAGCTGCTACATAGATTTTTTACTACTAAACATGTAGCTAGCCTATAAGCTGCTATCTTGACTATCTATTTAGCAGCTAGGCTACATGTAGCTGCATGTTCAGTAGTCAAAAATCTACGTAGCCCTATGAAGCTGCTAAGATATCAGTGGCGGATCCAGAAATTTTCGTAAGTTGGGGCCTGCTCCAGTCATGCTTCAGTGATTCCCTATGTAATCAACCCCCTGCACCCCCCTAAATCCGCCTCTGAATATAGAACGCAACCCTGGAACACTAACACTAGTATGGTACTATGAATCTATGACTTCTGATCTGAAACATCTACTAACACACAGAGAAATATCATCAAATAGTGAAATTATATAAGATTGCTTGCACCTTGTATGGATAATTCCGACACGTGTTACATCAGGAACCCGTTTGTTTACAAATAATAATATCACGTGATCACGCACTGCACTGACGACAAAATCTACACACAAATTATTAACACATACATAACCCATTTACCTTGCAGACATGCAAAGGGTTTGTATACGGTTAACAAAAATATTGTATGTACAGTTAATGAAGAAATTATTTCATCAAATAGATCAGATTTTCACCCATGACACAAATCGACTGGGTTGACATTTCTGTCAAAAAAAGTGTCATCGGGGATAATTGATAAATGGGATTAAATTGACCGTCAAGAAGATCAAGAGAACCAGATCTGGAGAACCTTAACAATAATAAGTAATACTTACCACAATTGCTGATACCAAAGGCTATATTTTCTATTGGAAATGTCATAAACATGATGATAAAATAGTTTAATGTTGCAGGTTATTTTCTTTTTTTTGGCGCGAAATATTCTTACTCCTATTGCATGACGTAACAAAATTTGTATAGAATACAATTTAACTATAGCTCAGCGGAAATAAAAGTTAATATGCAGAAGCATGACAATATATTAATGATAAAATGTGTATATATTACTTTAAAAGATTAGAATTTGACTTTATTAGTATACTTCACTTAGAATTACATTTGAGCGCTAGAGCATCTCTGTTTGTAAATCGGTTGAATCTAGGGGTCGAAGAACAACATATTAACGGAAATTTTTGTGTATCAACGGAAAATTTAGTTTGTGCTTTGCATCGAGGCTTGCGTTGCTTTACATCGAGGCCACAGCAGTTCAACCAATCGGGGAATGTTATAAAGTTGGGACATACCTCTATTTTTACTGCAGGTTTTTGGCATAATTAAAACGGAATTATATACAAAACAGAAAATGATAAACACTCTTAACAAAAGATGAATTGGATCGGGGTTCTGTGTATTGCGTAAACCCATGAGGGTTTACGCAGTATATATTGGACGACCTCTATAGTCTTTCGGAACACCGGAAGTCTTTTCGGAATACATCTGTTCTTTTCTGTGACCACCTGCGTAATAGCCTCGGGTGATTATTTGATCTTATGAATATTCATTACCGTTACACCGTTGTTGAAGAGATATGTGTTTATCGAGACTATATATATATTTGATATCCTCTGGGACTATTATACTAATATATTTTGTGACAGATATCCTACATCAGTAGTTAATTTATAGAAGATGATGTGTGAAGTTTTCTGAAGCACAAGCTGTGCTCCCATATGGGATAAGGTTTTAAGCGAAAAAAAGTGACTGTCAGTGAACAGATAGGGCGTTTTTAAGATTTTAAAATTTTGCCATTTTAGCGAAATAAACAAAAAAGCGCAGTCTAGTCAATCTTATATATGAAAACAATGCCAGTTAACCCTGGAAATTAAGACGAAATTTAAAAGGCCCCTTTTGGGTGTGTTAAATCAGTGAAATATAATACAGTATTATAAGTGTCTGGCCAATTTAATGCAAAATTATGTCATATCAAAACAGTTGATTGATGAATACGCGTTAGACTAAGTCCTTAAAATTATTCTATAGATATAAATAAAACGATTCACGAACACTGACTTCCTAATTCTTTAAAACTTATGGTCATTGCGATAAACAAAAATGGGCTTTGATATATTCCTCGATGTTTGCCATCGAAAACTATTGTAAATTACTACCGGTATGTGGTTTTCGAGAAAAAGATTAGCAATATTGTTTACATACTTATTTAGTGATGATTACCTTATCAAGTCAGAGATCCGTTTGTCTTCTCTTTTGTTGGGGGCGGGAGGTGAGTTTTCAAAGGACACTGACCTGTGTCGACTACCCTCTCAAAAAATATAGTTATACATGGAAAATCCATTCTTTTGTTTTTGTCATGTGAAACCCTCCCAAATAAACCTAGTTAAGGAATTCCGTCAATTCATTTACAAGGAGTTGCGGCAATCTGTATGCATAAGTCAAGTTAGAGGTCTAGTTGACAGAGGCCCAGAGCGTGTTTGGCGAAAATTAGGACGATATATAAGCAAAATAAAAACACACATAAAAAACCCAGCTTAGTACAAATTATTTTTCTTAAATGAAAATCAATATCCGTATTCAACGGACAGGCGATTGCAAAAATAACATCTTTTTTAAATTGCGTACTGGACATGAACTACATGTATACTGCATTGGCCTTTTCATTCCTGCTTCCTTCTCAGTTTCTATCACACAGCCGTATAAAAACAACAAAGCTACAGCTTCTTTTTATTTGGGCTAATTTACAAAAGGACAAGCTAGAAATAAAAAAGTGAGATTCGTTTGAAAAAGTATAAAGTTCCGGTTTCAAACTGTTTCACTCCAAAAGCTTGGTTTGAGTTTGTTGCCCGTGAATGGTATTTATAAATTGATAAAAAAATATCGTGAATATGATAGCCAATGACCAAACAACAAAACAACACCAATATTAAAAAAAGAAAACATTAAATGTAATTATCTATAAGTATTTCGGCGAGGAAAAAACAAAATTTTGCTTCCGCAATTTGCAGATTTAACATTGTTGTTATGATATTTAGAGTAGTTATATGTATATAAACCATTAATATATATATATATAAACCAGTTTGATACGTTTAAAAAAAAATGGTTTTAGTTTGGGATTATCAAAAAAGAATGCAGCTTAGAATTTTTAACTATTTTCAAACTGGCTACAAAAACAAATAATCATGATTAATTGATTAAATTTCTCCACATTTGCATTTGAACATTAGCCTGAAAACTAACTCTTATCTAAAAAAAAAACCAGCATCTATGAATGAAACATCCAGTGGGTGACTTAGCATGTTGTCTTTCGGGAGAGAGGAGATAAAAAAAAAAAAAAATGATTCCTTTAACAAGAATAATATTTCACCCCACATTGAACAGTAGTTACATTAACAATCAATGTCAATTTCTAATTCTTATACAACAAAAATAATGTAAAACAATGCATCTTTATTAAACAATTATTTGATATTTAATGCTAAACAAGCATTTGGGTTTACGATTGCATTTTTTTTTAAAGAAAGCAACTTGTTTATATTATTTGTACAACCCTCCTTTACTCTTGGGAAGCGTGTTCTTTACATCGAGGCTTGCGTTGCTTTACATCGAGGCCATAGTAGTTCAACCAATCGGGGAATGTTTATTTGGGGCGTGTGACCTATTTTAACTGCAGGTTTTAGAATATTTTAATCGAAATTATAGGAAAATGGAATGTTGTTAGTACAAATAAAACAGAAAATGATGAATACTTTTAGCAAAAGATAAATTGGATCGGGGTTCTGTGTATTGACATTATCTGTACAACTCTCCTTACTGATGCCATATTTTGGAATTTCTGTGACCTAAATGGTTCGCGAAAATTAATATTTTTATATATAGTATAGTAATAATCATAATGATCTCGAAATTCACTATGTATTTGAAATGTCCGAAATATTTGATTACACCTGAAACATGTTAGATTATGAATTTATATTTGTCAATACTTATGTTCAATATTGACGGTTATTCAATATTGCTATTTGATCAATAATCTTAACTTCTGATAAATACGCGTGTAAATAATTCTGTTTCATGACCGGAATCAATCCGTTTTCCCCCCTTTCTGATGACAAAAAGACACATCTGCTTCGTTGGAAAATCCGAACGCATTTTATGTACTCTCGTTGGCAATACCAAAAGAGTCCCCGAATAATGATTGAACTTTCCGAGTTTAAAAACCAAATAACGTTGATAACAACAAAGTTTGTAATATTGTTTTTGGTTTAAAATTACTGATTTTTAATACCGTCTCATTTCTATATTTGGACTCTATTAAACTGAGAGTTGGGACTTTACCAATTGGTTTATGTTTACTTGGATTAAACTGCTAGCTGTCTTGGATATGATAGGACTATGATCTGGATTCCCATCCATTAAATGCACTTCCTCTAGTAATGGACTAGCTTCTGCTAAAACCCAATATCTTATAATTGTTACCGAAACATATAACCTGATGTTACAAGTGTGTATCTTGTTTCCCCAGCATATACATCAACCCCACAAACAGGCCCACTCAAAGCCATTCCCCAATGTTTACCAAAATTCTTTCCTGATACAGCATTTCCGCCTAGTATATACATAACCCACAAACGGGATCCCGCAAAAAGATGATTTCGGCAATGTTTATCAACATTCTTTCATGATACATCATTTCCCCTTAGCATCTCCCCCCCCCCCCCCACAAACGGGATCCCACTTAAAGCCATTTCGGCAAAGTTTATTAACATTCTTTCGTGATACATCATTTCCGCCTAGCATCTACACCACCCCCACAAACGGAATCCCACTTAAAGACATTTCGACAATGTTTATCAAATTTCTTCTCGAAGTCATTAGATCATTTACAGCAATTTAAGATTTTAGAATAATCTCTTGAAAAACGATAACTATGTTTTTATTCTGCATGGATCCTGATCGAATCCTTCTCTAAAATCGCGGATAGCACTAGTCTTTATATCAGACTTTACTTTATATGTTAGATGTCTAGGCCTATACCCAGGAATATTACTTTAATTTGAAGAATTTATATTAAATATCTTTTTCCTAACTGAACAAAGGATATAGAATATTCAGTTATCCCTACAGGTACAGATATTATGATTCATTATAAAAAAGGTTTCCGCAGAAGAACTTTAGTTAGGAGGGACAAATATAATTATGTTGACTGTTAGATGTTGGATGAGAGTCTATCCTCGGTTTCATTTACATAGCATCAGAGACATATAGGTACGTCTCTGATAGCATGATAAACTTTCTTCTGTTATATCTGTTTGTCTTTTTCTTTTTTTAACCATGGCATTGTCAGTTTATTTTCGCGGATCTATGAGTTTGACTGTCATCCTGGTATCTTTCGCCCCTCTTTTAAACTTATCATATTTCGAGAATCCCATTCTCACTGCCTAGTATTATTTATTTTTGATTTCGTTCTATTAAAACGGTTGTCTCCGCCAGGGAAAGTCTATACTAATGTGCTAGTATATAGACTGTTTCTCTAGGTTTCCGATAAGGTCTCAACAGCAGCTTGTTTCGTATCGCAAAAACAATTCGTAAATTATACCAATTGAAGCTGAGGAGCGGAGTTGAAGATTGAAATAAACAATTAATTTCCCCATAGGCGGATAGCCTTTTCGAGATACAGACTTTAGAAAGTTGAAACAAGTTTCAGTTCATACAGCGTGCATCTCCCATGCCTATCAATTTTGGGTTACACTAATGACTGGACCGAATGACAGGACCGAATGACAGGACCAAATGAAAAATCTAATGCTAATAATGCTTTTCATTTCTCAAAGACAGGACCAAATTAATCTCAAATTTGAAATATGATAAGATTTCATCATTTAATATATAGATTAAAGAAAAAATAGAATTTTTATTTAGAAGCTTTAGAAAACGTGACCTGACCAACGCTGATAATGACAGGACCAACATCGACAATGATAGGACCAAATAAAAATGCTAATAATTTTTGTTATTTTTCATAGGAATTATCTCAGATTTGAAATATAAAATAAGATATCATCTTTCAGTACATAAATGTTATAAAAATATAGATTTTTTTCAAAACTTGCGAAAACGTGACATGACCATCGCTAACTGACAGGACCAACATCGACAATGACAGGACCAAATGAAATTGCTAATTAATTTTATTTCTCAGAATATTTCTCTGAAATTTGAAATATAATAAGATTAGACAATTTTATACATAAATATAGGAATAATATAGAAAAAAATATTAAAAGCGTGCGGTAATGTGACCTGATCAACGCTGACAATGACAGGACAAACCTCGACAATGACATGACCAAATTAAAATGCTAATAACTTTTTATTTTTCAAAGGAATTATCTCAGATTTGAAATATAATAAAATCTCAAAACATAATTTAAAAAAATACAGATTTTTTTTCAATTGTGAAAACGTGACATGACCATCGCTGACTGACACTGAGACTACTATTAACACGTGTTATAGTAGTCTCAGACTGACAGGACCAACCTCAACAATGACAGGACCAAATGAAACTGCTAATTACTTTTTATTTCTCTAGGGATTAATGTCAAATTTGAAATATAATCAGATTTCAATATAAAGGTGATCTATGATTAATAAGATAATTGTGCAGGATACCTTTCTTTGTTTTAAATGTTCCGTAAGTCAATAAATATATTGTTGGCTAATACTGTTTGATAATCATTTAATAGTTTTTATATTTGATAAAATGAATAATTCAATCCTTATGTTTCTATAAATTTGAAGCAAATCCTATTACATATAAAAGGTATATGATATTCATTTTCCTGGGTCACTGACAATGTAGGACAGAAAGTCACAGACATAAGGATAAAATAAAACAAAATGTCAAAGTGGCTTGGTACTTAAACGACTTCATGATGTCAATAAATATAATGATTATAATTCAATAAATCTTAATTTATCTAGTTTAATGAACTATTTCCTAAACTGTAAAATGAATATATGCAATAACAAGTAAATATTTCAAAATCTCTCTTAAATATTCAAACAATTGTATACTGATCATTTGTGTCTTTTGTCCTGTGATTTTCTGTCCGCCAACGTACGTTTGTCAGCCAGGTCAAGTTTTTACCCACCAAAATCATATTTTCCTGAGTTTATTAGTAATATCTTTTAATTATGGATCAAAATTTAACAATTTAAGTAAAATAAGGAAGAAACTAGGACTTTTCATCGGCCATGTCATTGCCGATGTTGGTCAGGTCACATAACCGCAAGCTTTTAATACTTCTTTTCTATATTTTTCTTATATTTATGTATGAAATGGTCTAATCTTATTATATTTCAAATTTGAGAGGAATATTCTGAGAAATAAAAAAGTAATTAGCATTTTCATTTGGTCCTGTCATTGTCGAGGTTGGTCCTGTCATTGTCAACGTTGGTCAGGTCACATACCGCAAGCTTTTAATAGTTTTTTCTATATTATTTTTATATTTATGTATAAAATGGTCTAATCTTATTATAATTCAAATTTCAGAGAAATATTATGAGAAAAAAAAGTAATTAGCAATTTCATTTGGTCCTGTCATTGTCGATGTAGGTCCTGTCAGTCAGCGATGGTCATGTCACGTTTTCGCAAGTTTTAAAAAAAAAAAATATTTTTAGAACATTTATGTACTGAAAGATGACATCTTATTTTACATTTCAAATCTGGGATAATTTCTTTGAAAAATAAAAAGTTATTAGCATTTTTATTTGGTCCTGTCATTGTCGATGTTGGTCCTGTCATTATCAGCATTGGTCAGGTCACGTTTTCTATAGCTTCTAAATGAAAATTCTATTTTTTTCTTGAATCTATATATTAAATGATGAAATCTTATTATATTTCAAATTTGAGATTAATCCTTTGAGAAATGAAAAGTTATTAGCATTTTCATTTGGTCCTGTCATTCGGTCCTGTCATTCGGTCCGGTCATTAGTGTAACCCCATGCATGTATATATTAACCATGTGGAACGAAAAGAAACTGCAGCCCATGTTCTGCAAAATTTTAAGAAGACCTGTGTAAAAATAAACTATTTATTTAAAGTTGATTAATAGGTACGTAAATGTGTGATCTCACGAAATTTTATGAAACTTTGCATAAAATACTGAACTAGCTGCGGAACCGTAACTCTAAGACTAAGAGTAAGAGAGAGCAACCATTTACTTCAAAGGGGGTTTATGTTTTTTTTGTCTAAGTCAGAAAATTTTAACGCTATCAATCAAATTATTTATTTCAATATTTAACAGTATAACAAGGTATGGGGGAAATATGGATTCAGAATAATTTTTTTTTGTCGTCTGCTTGACCAGATTATATTTTTCATCAAATTGGGGATCAGAATATTTTTTTAGTAAAAATCATGACCACCCCTTTGATTTTGATTTGATTTTGATTTTGGTGTTTTAACGCCACTTTTAAGCACCGCTTTTGGGCTATTTCGTGGCGGTCAGTTTTATTGGTGGAGGTAGCCTTTCTACCTAAATTTGTAAATATCAACTATAACCAATGAAATAAGTGTTCTTATTTAGCCATCTACAGCTAAAGAATGATACAAGAAAGAATTTGATTGGATGTTATTGCCTTACTGAGAAAACAATTCTTTAATTTTTTTTTATTTATAGCGCAAATGAATAAAGGGAACAACTCAATTTTTCAAAATATTTTTTCATACAAAGAGGAACAACTCAATGTTTCACTCACCACTTTTATTTCTATAGTCTGTTTCATGCATGTTCTGGAAAAGAAAAGAAAATACAATTAAAATACATGTATACAAAAAATCTCAATTATATTATTATGTACCTAAATGAATTCATCAATTGGGTCAACATCTCCATTATAGATGTATTACCTTATCATTTAAAAACTTAAACAGTACAAGAATAAATATGCACATGACTTGACATACATCATGAGACATTGTACTTAAATTAATCATAATACCTTCAAAACAAAATATGCAGCAGCAAAATCTGTTTTCATTTCCTCACAAGTCAATTCATACAACTCTTGGTTTAATTTGCCATCTTTATCATTATATTGAACCTGCAAAATTAAATAATAATATATAGCAACATGTTTGATATATGGTTAAATATTGATATTTTCAATGTTATTCCTGAAATATATATATCGCTGAAGATATTTTACAATTATATGTATGATGACAGTAAGTGGCAATGTTTTGTTTTTCTGCTCATTTAAAATTATCCAAGACCTGTCCTTTCTATTGGCACTCTGGCTTCCTCCACCTCTTAAACAGATCAACATTATATTAATCTCATCATTCAACAAAACTGGTTCCCATAATATAACTTCCAAATTAAGGAAAACTTCACTCAATTAATTAATCTTTGTATAACCTTTTGCCTCTTCATACACCAAACAAGAGAATAATTGAATTAATTGCTATTTAAATAATTTATATAAGTTCTTATAATATGAGTGCACTTAATCATACATTAAAAAAATACATGCAACCCATACTGTGACCATCAATACACCATTTATAACACCAAGTAATTGTTAATATTATCTGCATGCAGGTCTGATTTAATTAGTTAAAGTTGGTTTCACATTAATGATTTACATTATATGAATTTTATTCTTGGAAAATAGAGTACGGTAGAATTTTTAATGTGTCCCTGTAAATTTTAATATGTGATAAGATCAATTCCATACAGGTAGTTATACATGTAAGATTAGAGACAGTGACAAATAGTAAGATGGGTTTGCTGAAAAGGTTTCAGAAGAGAAACAAATCTGGGAATGTTTTGTGAAATATCTAAGTTGAACAGTGTTATTAGTCATCCAATTATGAACTGTCATTATAACCTCAAATAGGCCTCCATCATAAGAATAAATTCTTCCTTTCCATTGTTCATCTTGTCCATTGTCTGTCCATGTATGAATGAAGTATTTTCCTACTAGTAGTTCGGGTTTAGAAAATATCTTCTTGAATGATGGTTGTTGATGGTGTATGAATTTGCTGATTTTGGATGAATTCTAATAAATTTAAACTTAATTTTGAAACATCTAATTGTTTTCCATGACTGCTAAATTGTAGAAGGTGTTTTAGAGTTTGATTTACAGGAAATAGTTTTTACACATCGAAGTTGGCTTTTAAGTGCTATAATTTGGTCCTTTTTTGTTGATTTTCGCAAGTTCTTCCTTTATTTTTGAATCAGTGTTCCAAATTCCATTACGATTAAAGACATCTAGTGCTGTTTGCATCTCAACATTGAGTTTGACCTGTCTGTTACTTTCGTTAATTTGTCTCTGCCTGATTGTTTCAATATTTTGATGAAATAAATCCTTTTTCTACATTTAATATCGGATAAAATTTATTATTTTATGTTCGTGCATTTGCAATGATTTCAGTTGTTTCAGCATCAGTTTTTATGCAGCCATTCTTGTGTATTATTATTCTTAAACATGATTACACTTTCCATTGAATTAGTGTTGTAAGTTGGGCGTTTACAATACAGTTGTCCATTTTAGCCATTAAACGCTCAACAGAAATGTTATTAGATGGACATGATTTGCATATATTTAAAATTTCATCATTTGGTGCATAATATTTTCCAGTAGGCATAAAATCTTTAAAAAGTTGCATACATTTTACTTTCAGTTCAAAGCAAAATTTAACTATAATATCCTTGGTAAAATAATCTAAATTACATGGTTTTAATAAATACGAATAAATGTCATCATCTGGAAAATCTGGTCCATAAAATAATTTAATTCCATTTTCTGTTAAAACAAGCTCTGGATTTGCAATACATATCTCTAAAAATTCCACAAGTCGGTTGTAAATGTTACCCATTCCTAATGCTGTTTCAATTTCACCACCTGCTTTTTTCCAATATGGTTCGGTAAAAATTTTAGAAATTAAACCTAAAGCTCTTAATATAGCTAAAATGTTGTCATTTGACAGTGCACGAACAGTATAATCTTGAATATAATTTAAAGTTGATTTTGATGTTTTCAAATAAGTTATTAAATGTTTGTGTAAAAAATATGTTCCAGCTGAATTATAAAATAAATAGTTAAAACGATTGCCACGCAATTTCATTATTGGTATGCGGTTTATATTTTGACTTTTGATATATGTAGTTGCAAGTTCTGGGTCTCCTGTGCCATCTTTAAAAATAACTTGGAAACACATTTTAATAAAAGGATGTCGAACACATATTACCAGATCCATCTATATTAACAGTTTTATCTTTTCTAATTTAACAATCTGTTTGGTACATACATCCCTTAACTGTAATAACGGATGGACTGCACATTTAAAATTGTGAGTTTCGTATTATTATTTTCGTCATGTATTTCAGCAGATAACAAAGTGTTTGCTTTGTGCTCTGTAGCACTACGGTCGGTCATGAAAGACTTAACTTTAGGCAAAATTTTATCATTACTTTTTGTAGTTATTTCAATATCTTTGATAATTTCATTTGTACATGACACATATGTAGATGCTTTTCCATTTGAAACTTCTCTTAAGCCAGCAGTAAGAACTTTTTCACCTGTCGCAATCTCTAAACCCACAAAATGTCTACCTTTTTTAGTTGTGGCATCTCTTTGCATAGTTATTTTATCTAAGGGAGCAAGCTCATCCTTAACATGATTCCTTGCTACTATTCCTAGCTCGAAGTTAGTTTAGCAGCTGTTGAGATACTAGGTAGGTCATCTAGTGTTAAAGTTATGTCAGCAAGAGAGAGACTGATATTATCAGTGGTGCTATATGCTCTAGTCCAATCTTTCTGCTACGAAAGCAGTAATATACCTGTCTCAATCGATCAGTAAACGGTTTACCTTTTGTACTATTTCTAAATATAAACATCTTAGTTTCTTGGTTACATTTTCAATCTTTTCTTCTGCCATGCACTCTAAATTGTCTATACTGTCTTTAATTCTGATATAATATTTTCATAGAGTTGCACTGGGTGCTTTTATCATAAAGTAATGGTTTTGAAAATATGTTTTCTTGATCTTATGTTTTCTTTATATACTTTCAAATCATTGATATATTTACGTTGCCTCTTTATTTGCAGGTTTAATTTTGATATATTGATATGCCTGATTTTACCATTTAACTGCTTTACCTTGTTTGATAAATGCTTTATTGTTTCAGAACAAGAATCACCACACACACTTTTCTTGTTTTGTTTTGATTTTGATACATCATCTGATATTATTTCATTAGATTTTCTTTTCAAATTTTGATGCGGCAGTTCAAAATTTTGTTTGTAGAATGTTTCCAATTGTGATTTGTCGCAATTCTTCTTCAATCGTTTAATTTCATTTATAACTTTTTTTACTTTGTAATGAAGACTGCTACTGTTTACAGATTGTTCCGGTTTTTTAAGGAGTTTACATATGTATCTATGTAATTCTTTTACATTTCCATCTACCTTTATGAAGACTTCATGTAAAATACGGTTTGATAATGACTCCATAATGACAGTTCATAAATCAGATTGTTTATGATATTTACCATATATGCTGTCATAAAATTTTTCAAAAAAATATATATTACATTAAATAGTGTATAAATATATCACCCAACTACCAACAAAACAATATGAATAGATAAAAGACCTAGTTTCTGTCTACAATTTATTACTCATGACAATCAATACTTCTGCCTGTATGCCTTTTACTAGAAATTTTTATCAGTTTTGTCATCCTATAAAAGCTTTCACACTAACTAGACAGAACAAACAAGTAAATGTTAAATACTGAAAATTCAGAAATTAATGCATACAATTATCATTGCGAATTACTTTTTACTGATAACAATGTGTCAACTAATAAATGCATTTATGAAATTATGAATGCCAGTTTTTATTTCTGCGAACCTGAGATTGTTGCAATTTCGCAATAATATCAATATTGCAATAATTTCTGAATTTTAAGTAAACCAGCAGCAATTGCATACTTAATATATGTTATTTGTCTTGAAACTGACAGTGCTGATCTTCTTTTTTCACTCTATAAACCTGCAAAAGCAGAATAATTCACCTTCATTAACAAAATACATTACAAACCCAACTTTTCAGAAAAGTTTGATTCATGAATAATATTATTTAATAAATAATTCATAATGACAGTTGAAAAGGATCTAATACCTCTTTTTTGTTAAAATCAAAATTTGGCTCAATGTATTTTTACAGAAGGTAGCATTTGTATTAAGATAGAGTTATCTCCCATTAGTTATTATCTCTTCATTAACAAAAGAAATCAGCATTATTTGGTGTAACATAAATAGTCTTTATTTAGTTAAACTGTATATGCAAGAATGATACATAAACAAATGTTAGTGAATGAAAGTTTTAATGATTGTACATTTTGTATATCAAGCTATGAGTTATCTCCTCTTAGTAATATACTTAAAGTGATAAAGTGTCTCTGGTGGTAACGTTCTTCATAAAGGTTAGTTTTACATTATAAAAAATATATATATACCTTAAATATCTGAAAAATAAGGGTCTGTGTTAAGCAACCCAATCTGTATTCATAACAGTCATATATAACTTTGAAGGAATAATATCTGTAAAATAAACAATATTGTATATTACATGTAAACTTTAATAGGGACAAGAGATAATTTGGTTTGTGACATGTACCCTTAGAATAAATGTTGAAGTGTATAATTTGACAATTTATATGTCAGTAATTTTTTTCAATAAATCTTGTCCTGAATATGCATGATATATTTGGGACAGTATGTGAATTAACCAATGATCAGATCAATCATTATTTTAAAATCTATTACTAGCATTATCCAGATATGTATTAGGAGGATTATGTCTCATACTAGATGAATTCTAATCAAGAGATTAAATGTAAAAATATTTTTTTCACACTTCTTTAAACCAAAAGAAAGTATCTTGTTTAATTAAATACCTGAATCTTGCTTTAGGCACAAATAATAATAATGGGCCATTCCAGTTAATTTCTGACAGGTGGGGATGGATGGGGAGAAATTTTTTTATACCTATCAGAAAAAAAGTTCATGAAAAACTACCTATCAGATCTAAAAATTAAGACCTATCAGATGTAGAGTTTCTGTTCATATTGGGTGGATGGGCTTTCATGGGAAAAATTGACCTATCAGAATTTTTTACTGCAAGGGTTGTACCCTTCAGAATTTTGCTGACACTTCAACCTGTCAGAAGATGCCTTCCATCCCTGGTAAACTTTCATTTAGTACATAATATATGACTAGTGAGTGTATCTTCGTTATTAGGCAAAAATGTATAACTACTTTTTTGGACTTAAGTTAATTTAGAACTTTGCATACAGTTTAAACAAGATAGTATGTTGACTGTCATACAAGTGAGGGGTTTAGCTAGCTATACAACCAGGTTTAATCCACCATTTTCTACATAAGAAAATGCCAGTACCAAGTCAGTCAACAATTGTTATCCATTCGTTTGATGTGTTTGAGCTTTTGATTTTGCCAATCGATTAGAGACTTTCTGTATTGAATTTTCCTGTGTATTCTGTATTTTGTTATTTAACTTTTGACTTCTAGATATTTTTTGGGTTGCTGTCATATTTACGTTTATCCCACACCACCTTTTATTCATATTTGTATCAATTGAAACTATTTACAGACATAAGGCAAAACAAAATACTGTGCCTGGTTCATTAAATTTTAGTTCTATAGCTTTCACTGGATTTTAAATAGGAAATTGTTTTAGGGTCGCAGGGATGTTAACAAAGGATAAATTAAATAAATTAACTGAATACTGCATTTGTATTTGCCTTCTTTTGCATGGTGAAAGGGAGGAAGAACAACACAATAATTATTTATTAATTGAAATGATATCTTAGAGTACTGAACATTATATAAGTTTTTCCATGTGCATGCATGTGTGGGGAATGGAAAAGGAGTGGACAATTTGTAATCATTTAATATTAATAAATCAATGGACATAAATCAGAAATAATATCAATTCAAACTCATACGTTCAGTTTTGTTCTGATAGATAAAGATTCCAGGTTCACCAATAAGCACTACTTGTATATATACAGGCACTGATCCAGGATTTGATGTAAAAAGGGAAGGAGAATGAGAATTAAGAGGATGTATTAAACTTCTCCTATCCGATATCTAAATTCAAATAACATTCTTAAAGCTGACTTAAAAAAGACTTGAATACTGCAGATTTGCAATTAACAACCTGTGTAAATATCTGCTGTATCAGACATTCTCATTTAGAATCCCCCTTTTTGTACACTTACAGCTGACTGAAAAGATTTCCAATAATGTCTTTTTGAAGGAATCATAAAACCCCATGTATATAGTGCTTTGATTTTCAGGGAAAGATTTATTCCTAACACTCTGATCCACGGAAATCAAATGAACATGTAATATCCACTGAAGTTTAAGACTTTGTTAAATAACAGCTTTTGATAGTTGATATTTCCTCATTTTGTTAATATAAAACACCTATACAGCCACACATGTTAACACTTGTATAAATGTGTCTTCACAGCAGGAGTTGTCCTATGATCATGGTATCCCAGATGACTGATAAGAAAATGACCATGCAGCTTTGTTTTGTTGATTACTTTTATACATAAATATTTCATTACATAAAATAGATTGGCAAGAACCAGTGGAAAACTGTCTTCTGACTTTTGAATTTACAAACACAGAATATACAAGTTTTTCCGATTAATTTAATACTACAATGCAGAAATTAAAAATAGGACTATTTTAATTCAGTATCTTATTTTGATTTTAAATAATATTACTAAAATTAGTTAGAAATGATGAAAAATAGGAATATGTCTAATCTTACAAATTGACTATTTTTTTATTTATTGTGAACTGGAATAAAAATTAAGAACATATTGAGTTCAAATTTTGCTTACATCAGGCATAAAGGTTTATTGGTATTTTTTTTAGAAACAAGTGACTGTGTCTCGAGCATATTTTGGAAATTTATTCTTATAACAAAGGAAGCAAAATCAGATACATTTTGTGTATTAGCAATGAATAAACAGCTGCGCCATGAGCGCATGATACGCCTGTGCGTTTTCAAAGAACAAAGTTCAATAACTTCTCAACATCATATTAGGCCAAAGACCACAATTAATGATCCCGCTTTCGTTGTCCACGAATATAGTTCCTTTTAATTAGAGTGTATTTTTCTTAATTTTTTCTTTCCTTCCTCACTCATTTCTTAGATTTTTGGATGGAAATGAAAGAAGAGAGGTGAAATAAACTTTTGGATGTTGTATTTTAACTGATTTTGATATGGAAAGAGTGATTAGGCCAGGTGCAAAAGGTGATATTTACAGTTTTCGAACATCTCTTGACTTGTCCATAGGGGTATGGATGTGTATTGGCTAAATTTGTAAGATGCTGGGGAGCGATATTTCTGAATGTTTGATATATGTTTGGACTAGTACTGTACTTTACACACACAAAATATTTGACAAAAGAATCGGTGCATTTTTTAATGAAACAAAACGTTATAAAGAACTAATAGAGAATTTAATTGTGGTCTGTGGCCATTAGAAATTAATGAAAATCGAAAGGAGCTTACATCAATAGATATAAACAATTCAACAAAGTTTTATGAGAACTGCTAAAAGCATTTTGAGTTATTGTCTGAAAACTGGAAAATTCCCCTTTTAATGATAAAACCCACAACTCAGAAAAGTAAAATCTAAAATTTATAAAATCGAAAGGGATCTAATGTCAATAGATATAAACAATTCCCAAAATTTCTTGCAAATTGGTGAAAGCATTTATGAGTTATTGTCCGAAAACTGGAAAATCTCCCTTTTTAATGAATAAAACCCCATAACTCGGAAACGTAAAATAGAAAATTTATAAAAATGAAAGGAGTTCACGTCAATAGATATAAACAATTCACCAAGTTTGGTGCAAAAGCGTTTTGAGTTGATGTCCGACATGCTGACAAAGGTATACCATAATACGTCCCATAAACGGGCGTATAAAAATGATATACAATTCGAGGTCTTTCTCAAAAAGACAATTAAAACATAGAAATTTTTCATATATGACAAGACATAACAATCCTATATTCCCTCTACCATTTTGTGTCCTCAAAGTTTATGTTTTTTATGCCCCATTTATGGGCATTATGTTTCTGGTCTGTGTGTCCGTTCGTTCGTTCGTCTGTCCGTCTGTCCTGCTTCAGGTTAAAGTTTATGGTCAAGGTAGTTTTTGATGAAGTTGGAGTCCAATCAACTTGAAACTTAGTACACATCATGGAAGTATTATATTGATATTGTCAATATAATACTTCCATGGTACACATGTTCATTATGATATGATCTTTCTAATTTTATTGCCAAATTAGAGTTTTGACCCCAATTTCACGGTCCACTGAACATAGAAAATGATAGTGCGAGTGGGGCATCCGTGTACTATGGACACATTCTTGTTTTATTATAGGTAAAGATTTTAAAACCTAAATGGGATTTTCAGAAATTTTGACATATTCGTTTCAAGGTCAATGAAAATCTTTTTTATTTTCTATTTTCATTATCTCACTGGTTAGTTGTCTTTTTGCACCCACATTAAGATACAATCTTGGGTAAGAAATCATAACCATAATAACTATGTCACACCTTCATGGAACTTTGAAATACTTGTATAGAATCTTTTTCATTACATAAAAGACATCATTCAGATAAAACTGATCTTTTTTACATTCTGTATTTTACTGATTGATGGACTTTAGTAGTTTATTTTTAAAATATGCATGGAGTGTGTGTCTTTAAACAGAAATACCTTTGTCAACACTTTATTGAATATAAGGAATTTATGGAAGAAGCTTATAATCTTTATAATCTCCACCAATAAAAACTGGCATACGAAATAGCCCAAAAGCGGTGCTTAAAAGTGGCGTTAAAACACCAAAAGTCAAAGTATAATCTTTATAATCCAGAAATAGCATCTTAAGAGAAAACAGTTTTCTTTTAATAATTCAATATATTACTGATAAATGGACTTATTTATATACAGTCTCTGCTATGTATAAGTAAAAATTTTGAAGCATCAACAGCCTTTCTGAAACCTTCAAACAATTTCAGTAAACTTTTATATATAAGCTTCTGCATAATCATGAGATACCTTGTGAAGTATGTGAATTTTATCCATCATTCTTTCATAATTTTACCATTAAGTTGGCATAGTTTATTTTGCAGTAATAACATTTAAGTATAGTCTGTGATTATAAGATTTCACAACCTAAATATTTTTTAATCCTCATGGTATTTTTTTAAACATGGACAAGAGTTCCTTCGAGATAAGAGGTTAACCATGATAAAAGTTTTGTACATTTTTTGGCAGACAGCATTAAACTTTCATACTGGCAACAACATTTTCGGAAAGAAACATGGTTTTCAGGGAACCCTTTATGATTCTATAACAAATCAAATTATGTATGATTAATTGGCAGTTCAAGATTCTTAAAAACACACCATAAAGTTTAAGAAATTCCTTACTTCAAGAAAAGTTTCATATTTTTGTGTCACTTTCAGTTATCAATTTCTGTAACTAAATTTTTGAAATAAGTATTTCTCCTAAAAAACAAGTATCTAAATCTTATTTATATTCCAAAAATACATCAGGGTATTCCTAGCACAAATAATTTTCACTCTATGCAGATCTCCAAAAGTGTGTTCTTATACAAATGTGAATGATACATGTGTCTTCTTCAGTTGATTTTTATCTGTGGTCTATGGTCCGGTTACCATGGTTACAGATAAAATTTTCATTCCCAGTTTAATATCTCTTACCACAACAGCAAGGATGCTAACAAGTGGTTGTCATTAGCCCTGTCTATAATTTCACTTTAATTGTGTATTAATTTGATACGGTCACTTGTGTTTCTTATCTGCTGTAATTATGATAATGCTTCTGAGTTCACCTCTTATAAATCATTAGAATGCATGCTGTGAGGACAAGACATTGTGAGATAGATAAAGAATATTTTCCTTCAATGTATTTTCAAGGTCAAGAATGTCATGTTGTAAATCTTTAACCTTTAATGACATTAAAATCCAAGAAAGATGTATTTCTAAATTATGTAAGCTTAAATAAAGGGTTATAATTGTTTGCCAGATAAAACAGATTCTTTAATTTCATATGATTATGAATTCAATGTCCTGTGTATCTGCCATGATAAAATATTTTGTCTTAAAATATACTGAAATGCAGAAAATATTTTAGTCATTATTTCTATGTATTATTTGTTTATATATCATCCAATCAAACTCAAAACATTTGTTTCTATAATGAGTTTTAACAAATGTTATAACACATGTAATAATACATTGATTGGCGGAAAACATAGGTGTTTTTGTATAAATATCCATTCACTGTATTGTGGACAAAATTTCAATTCAGTCATAAATACAATACCAGATAATGTATGATACAAAATGTCTAGTTACCAAAGCACCCCTAAGATCTGACATAGGCATTTTGTAACCCCTAAGATGTAATTATTTTTACCTTGCAAACTATTTACTGCTGCAAGACCCTTAGAAGTTTTTTTTGTATAATTGTACGTGTCAGATGAAAAACCCAAAATTACACCCCTAAGATGAATAAATTTTACACCCTCAGAAAGGACCATCCATCCCCTTTAGCAGACATTAACTGGAATGGCCCAATGTTCACTTTGCTCTGAATATTTTTAGCTAGTATGAGGATATAAGGAGTTGTAAAAGAGCACAAGGAGATATCCAGAAAGTGTTTCATAATAAGCAAAATTTGTCAAAGCATTATGACAAGTGATACTTTTGTTAATCAATGTTGAAGTGTTTGGAATCAGGTAAGGGTGTTAGAACAGATGTTCCAAATTTATTTGTAGATACAACACTTTTATCTAAACTTAGAAAATTGACACTAAGAACTTTGATTCGTAATATTGAATTGAAAGTTTAATGTGGGAATCTTCTGGTGCCAACTGAATTTGTATTTGTACTGTTTAAAACATGTGTAAGTTACACTTACCAAATTGTTTAAGATTATACCATGCAACTTTAATACTGACAAACAAAGGCTGGTACTAGTGTCTGAAAACCTAAAAAATTGAAAATATAAGTTATAGATATTAATCAACTCTTTGAGATCAGTAGTCATCACTCACAAACTTATAGGAATGATGCAGATATACAAATACAAGCTGATAAAAATTTTCACCATTATTTATAGTTAGCTTTTCTGTTAGTATAGTGACAAGTGCATGGGTTGATAAAAACATAATATTTACCTGAAAGCAAAGTATTAGGCCAAGAACATCACATTAAAAAAGTTATCATATCCAATTAAATTTAATAAAGAGGTTCGTTAACCTAACTGACTATGCCTTATGAGCTTTACTCATTGTTAAAGGTCATACCTATAGTTGTTAATTTCTGTGTCATTTGGTCTCTTGTGAACAGTTGTCTCATTGGCAATCATACCACATCTTCTTTTTATGCACCCGTCGTAGCGGAGGGGCATTTAGTTTTACCCTTGTATGCTGTATGTCCATCTGTACTTCCAAAAATTGGTTTCTGCTCTTTAACTTTATATTTTATATTTGGTAATCATTGGTCATATTCTTGCTTTCATTCAACTCTACCAATAACTGCTTTGATCTACATGTATTGACCCAAAAAATCAAAATGGGGTAATGATTACCTCATCCCATGAGTTCTAAGTTCGTGAATTTAAATTCCATGATTGCTTATATATATCTTTGATGGTTTTTGTTAGATATATTATTTTCATATACTCAGATCAATTAAGGGCTTGGCATATTAAAAAAAACCATCTACCCGTTTGTTGAAGAATGAATGCTGACCTGCATATATACCGGTATTTCTTTTTTTATGTAATTTAATTTGTTGGGTTGATGTCTAATTGACATATTCCCAACATCTCCACAGTTTTTTAATATTCAATTATTCAACAAAAACTATAAACCATTAATACTATTTATTTCTAAAATTTCTTGGTCTCTTTCCACTTAAAAGACTAACAGAGTGAGAATCTGAATCATCACTGATCTGAAATTTTCTCTTTTTGTCACATTCACTGTTTCCAGCAACACTTAACTCTGAAAACAGATCACATGACCCATCAAGTCCTTCATCTGCTGACGAGAACAGATCTTGTGAAGCCGGAAATTGAGTGTCACTAGATGTCGATGTATTTTCTAATGTTATGCATGTACTCAAATTTAGTACATGTACTGGTATTGAATCTTCATTAAATAATGTCAGTTCATCCATTATAGTATTGCTTGGATTTATCACTGCATATTCATTTGTTATAAAACGGAATAGTATGGCATCTTTTGCGCTTGTGAAAATCCTAAGATTAGGCGTAACATGGTAAAAATTAGGAATTGATATGATAATTTCATCTCTATGATGGCTTAGCCTAATACTTTTGTTGTTGTTTGTTGGAAGATGCTGCTCATTTTTATCAGAACTAATTTGTGATTGCCACATTTCTTTATTTTCTGAAAATTAATATTTGTATTCTATTTATTTAATATATTTCACATGAAAATAAGGAGATACATGTGGTATGATTGCCAATAAGAAAAAGTATACATTATATTATATCATAGGGCAAAATTATACTTTGTTACAATTATTTTCCTAAGTAAACTAAATGTATATTCTATTTCGGTATTATATTCCAGCGAGGATATTAAAGCTCATTAAGGCTACTCGGACTCACCTGTTCTAACCAGAAAACCAACAGCTTGATTTATATTCTGTAGAAATGTGATAGACAACAACCTACAACAATAACCACTCATAAATGTTTTTCTCTGATTATAATTGAGTATTATTCATATGTTTATAGTAGTTAAGTTACTAATAAATCACTATTTATATATCCATTCTTCCCAAAGAATGAAGGACTTGTACATAAATAATAATCTGCTGAATTTGAAATATAGAATGTCCAATTTTATGTGATGTTTATAAAGTAAATGGTCAACATTTATCATGACTACTGATTATACTTTTAAAAGTGAATGTTTATTTTTTAATCTGAAGAGGGTGAGAGGAAATTAATGGTGTTCTTAAAAATGCAAGGGCCCGTTCAATATTTCAATACTTCAGGAGGGTTAAGGTTGGGATGGGGGCTTCTACAAAATTTAAAATATTCCAGCAATACTATAAATCTGTTTCTGATTATTGAAGTGTCTATCATTTGAATCAAATGTTAAATCCAGGATTTGTATAGTATTTTTGTCACTATACAAATCCTTGGTCAAATCTATAATTATAGTAATTATTGTATCAGATTTTCATGTATTTGGAAAGGGGTCTTCAAAACAGAAGAGAAATTAAATTCAGATGTTTCCTCCCTCACCCCAAACCCCAAATGAATGAAAATGACCAGTCCCTTAATGAAACAGATTATAGTTAGAAGGGAGGCAACTCCATGGGAAATTTCATATAAGTCTTACGTGCATCGTTGTGCATCAAGTGAAAATTTGGAAAAAAAATGTAGTGATTATGTTCATACCAATATCACTATGTATTATAACAATAAGGCACAAATAATAGTATGTGTGGTTGTATTTCTCATCGATTGACGATGCCTCAAGATGACGTTATTTTTGGTGTTGGAAATTGTCTTGTTTTTCCTTTAAATTGCAAATATTCAGCAAGCTTTCAGTAACATATAACTGTATGTATAAGTTTGGTTTCAAATGTGTGAAACTGCGTGACATTGTTGTTAACCCAAATAAATACCCTATTTCTAAACCTGTGTCTTCGAGTGCATGATTTTCGTGAATATAAGATTGTGATTGCATCGATATTTCAACTTCCGGTCAAATAAGAGTTATCGACCTTTGAAACCCTAGCGGCATGTAGAAAGGCTAGTGGAGGAAGCCGGAGTGCCGGAGAAAACCACCGACCTTCGATAGGAAAACTGACAATCCTAGTCAATTAAGATTGAGTCGAGTGCACCCGCACGAGCGGGTTCGAACTCACAACCTCAGTGTTGACTGGCTAGTGATTACAGTAGTAACTACTTAGACCACTCGGCCACCGAGGCCCCTCCCCTTTTGAAGTTAAATGTTTGTTCCATTAGGTCTTTAATGATGATATTTTTTTACTATTTGCAGACTACAGCTATTGCATGGTCATGATGGTTAGGTTTCTTTGCAGAATGCAGTACATAGGGCAGGAGCGGATCCTGCCATTTAAAAAAGGGGGTAGGTTCAAACTTTATGTCCCATTCAAATTCATTGATTGTCCAAAAAAGGGGGTACTAACCCCCGGACCCCCCCTCTGGATCCGCCACTGTAATAATAATAATAATAATAATAAATTCTTTATTTAACGAAGGTAACTCATTTAACATACAATTGTTAATCTCACACAAGGCCTTCACACATTTAAATGAACAATTCATATAACAATCAATGCATATAACACAATAATCAATAGAGATGTACATTATTGCGATTTTGTCATTTTAGACTAAAATGCGATTTTAATTTTTGCTATATTGAGAAAAATCCTGTTTAATTCATATAAAAAATTTCAAAATGCGAGTTCAAATTATTGCGATTATAACCCTGTCGCAATTTTCGCAATAATAAAAACATCACAATAATTTCTGAATTAACAGTATTTAATTTTCTATTACAAAACAAACCAATTAAGATCCAACCAGTTATAACTTGATATAAACAAAACTGGAATGTGTTGTATTCCAATGAATTTTTAATTGAATGAAATTATTTTAGCTATAAAGATGTTGACAAAAGTATTCACTAGCCTCAATTGACAATGAGAAAAAGACTATCAAAAGAAAAGCATCCAACTATAAAATAAAAAATGATGAACTGCATGTACTTTACAACTATTGAAAAAAAAGAGAGAGTATTGTTTATTGTTTAATTTATGTTTAATAACACATGGTGATATTTTTCATATGATATATTGTGCTTTCTTTGAAGGACACTTTTTCACATCTGTGGGCACAATTTCATAGGTAAATGCAGGGGTCGAATTTAAGCTTTTTTGTGTACTGGCCAGCTGGACCAGTGGACTGAAAAATCTACTGGTCCGGCTCCAAATCTACTTGACCTGCAAAAATGACATTCATTTGACAAACACTAGTATAAATGAAAGATGTTTACTTTTATTTCCATGCTTTTTTACATATGTTAGACAAGAAAAAGAGAGAGTCTTGATCCTGATTTTGATAAAGGCTTTGATAATCTCAATGATTTTCTTTATCAAAATCAGGATCAAGGACAGAAACAATGTCAACATTGTCCTCAGGTGCTTTCCCCTCCTTTATTCCCTTACATTTTTTGTGCTGTTCTGATTGTTCATGAGCAAGTACAGGATCTAACTTAAAATTTGAAGATCCCGTTACAAAAATACATTTCTTATCTAGGTCTGTCACTGCAAATTTTTCACATGTTATACAATTTATTACATTGCGATCGGATATATAATTAAAATTAACTTTGGGTTATTTCTCAGATCTATACTATAAGTAATAGAGCAACTATATTTTGTGTATGGAATGATTGTAAGGTATACATGTACATAATCATTTTGTGGTTTGGTTTATTTCTCAGATCTATACTATAAGTAATAGAGCAACTATATTTTGTGTATGGAATGATTGTAAGGTATACATGTACAGAATCATTTTGTGGTTTGGTTTATTTCTCAGATCTATACTATAAGTAATAGAGCAACTATATTTTGTGTATGGAATGATTGTAAGGTATACATGTACAGAATCATTTTGTGGTTTGGTTTATTTCTCAGATCTATACTATGGCTTATTTGCTTCAGTTCATTTAGAATTATTTTCAATTATTGTATAAATGATTTATAATAAAGTTTACATGTATACTTAATGAAAATGTAGTTACATGTAGTTTGCCCAAACCTGTCTTTGTTTGAATTAGACTCAACATTGCCTTATGTTCTATTTGGTCGCTGTATCCTTTGGGTGTATCCATACCTGATATACGAAGCAAGTCAAACACATTAAACCTTCGCAGGGTGGCTTTTAGGAGGCAGTGTGAAAAAACCATGGACAACATAAATAGCTGTGAAAATCTTATCAGTTTTCTTTGAGACTAAATAATTTGTATTTTTTTTTATATGACATTAAAGAAATCTTTTAAAATAGGTAAATATATTCAAAAATACAAAAAACGTTCACAGTATACATGTATATTTCAACAGATGTGAAGCACACTGGAAAAAGTCAAATCTACAGAACATTGACATGCTATGTTCACGAAAAGTCTTCTTTTAGAAATGAGCAAATAAAATATGTTACAAGCATCTATTTCTTAAAAAATTAATACTAAGCATGGACTAATGTCAAATTGTTCTAAATATTTAAAGAAATAAAACAGTACATGTGTTATTTGATTTTTAAGAATGTGAATTTAAGCATGGGTGCAATTTGGGTACTCCTTATTACAGAATAATGGATCATTTGGAGGTCGGTTCAAACCCATTTTTTCTATGTACCAATATATGAATTCAAAATTAACTTGGTTTAACTATGGTATATAGTAAAAATGGATACATCTACCATGTCTACAAAATAAACACAGAATGGTAACTTTTGTCTGGATCGTAAAAAAACGTAGGTGAAAAAACTGTCAAAATAGGTGCAATTTGGGTACCCCCAGGTTACATATGTTTAAATGCCATTCTAATTCCTTTATATGCCTGTTAATATAAGTCATGAGGTCAACACTTTTCATAAAATTTTTGAAAAATCTGGAAATGTGTTAGGTCTAACTGCCATAGTCAGTAACTGTCTAATTAATGCTTTTCTTTTTAGGTTCTCTTTTGAGATTACACCTGTCGGCCAAATTTTACGTATGTACCATCCAGAAGAAAAAGATGATTTGGTCTTGGCCACGAAGAAAGGATTTGCTGCTCTTCTTGCATCAAGACTTCATGAAGAAGGAGAAGTACATGTCACTTATATTGTTTACTTAAATACATAGAACTCTTTCATCCTTTTAAAATTTAATACATTCTAGGTAATATGATAGCTATGGAATTACCCATTCTTTTAATTCTGAAATTGCTAATTGTTAGGTAGCAGCTCCAGCACACTAGATTTTCATCTTTGAACATTCATGCTCAGTGAAGTTAAAACAATTCTCACTATATTTTTCTTCTACGGTAATATTGAAATATTTGAATATACTATCATGTTATTTTTCAGATATCTGGAAGTCCATCACATGAAGGTTTTACTTACCAAACACAAGAACTTGGCCATGAAGGTAAATAATAATGATGTAAAATTCCAGAAAGTTATTAAAAGTTTATATATCGATAGATTAATTCACCATCTATCTTATTCACCAGTTTCAACGACAACCATTGATTATCAGGCTCTTGACTTGTAACATGCACATACAAAATGAAGTGGGGTTAACATGTTTGCTGGCACCAAACCCTCCCCCTTACCTGGGACAATGGTGTAACAATACAACATAAAAACAAACTATAAAGATCAGTTGAAAAAGGCTTACCTCATCAGATTGATACAAAGCAGAAAAAAACCTCCAAAAATCAAACAACATGATATACAAATCTGAGAATACTCGCAGTTACTAAAAGCTAATTCAAAAGCAAAACCTACTACTAAAAAAAAGATCATGTATCTAAGAGTAAATTATCAATCTCAGCATACACATCCAACATCCAATGGATTTAGTGTAAAAACGTCATCTGTAGTTTAAATGAGAAAATATGAGCTTGTGCAATGCCAAAATATAGGTATCAACAGATTGAAGGACTGTGAATGAACATACAGTTGACTCACATTATCTCAAAGTCAGTTTTATATCAAGCAGAGTGTTCACTCTCCTTCTCATATATACTCCTTGCTTGTATTATCTGTTTCATTGCATTTACTTCATGAATTTTAATGTTTTTCTAAAAACTTTTAAAAACAATTTATGGAATGCAACAGTTGAAATTGAAATGATTTTAATGACTCAAAACGGTAAATTTCTCCAGAATCATCAATGCATCTTTTGATTTTGAAGACAAAATAAAAACAGGAAGTTTCACGTTAATACTTAAGAACAAGTGATTCAGGATTCATTTCCTGGATTCTTTTGTTTATCAAATGACAGGCAATTAACAGATTTTCGTCTCTAATTGTAAATAAAAAAATATAATTTAAAAGTGGATGTGTTTATGATGTCAAGAAAGAAAAGAAGATGGTTTCAATAGACATGACGTGTGGTAATTTTTATGCAGATAGCTATTTATCAACTACATTTTGCTATTCCTTTTTTGAAAATTTAGTTGTAAATATGCAATACATGTGCTCTAAGATTTTCCATCATTTTGTGAGCTATAATGTTGGTGTCTATAGTACAGATTTTTGATTGAATGAATGGAAAATAAAAATGATATATATTCTAATGTGACAATATTTTTTCTTAAAATTTTTTGTTGTTGAAAATATACATATTGCGATAACTTTTTTTTGTTGATGTCTAAATAATGCTGTGGTTATTGTTTTTTTTTTCTTTATAGGACCTCATAATGCCACATACACTGTTAAACAGACAAGTACAGGACTGCAGTTCACTAAAGTACGACACGAACCACTGGTTAAAAATGCTGGTGGAAAATACCAAAAGGTTAGAGTCATTATTTTTAAAAAAAATTCATACCCTAATCTTGGTCCATAACAAGTCTTATTTAATCGGATTAGGTTGATGAGGGAAAGTCATCTTTGGAGACATTTTAAGTAAAGGGAAAGATATTTGCTTAAACTGCAATTTTTCAAAAACTGGAAAGATTTTAGATTTACGAGACTGCTAATATTGAAAGTTGGATATCTGTAATGAAGATGTTGTTATTTGTGCAATTACATGAAAAGGGTTTTTCTTGGATAAACAATACATATATAGAATACATCTTATAGTAATACTTCTGTTTATTGAACACTTACATCATTTCATTTTACACATGACATCCAAGTTGAAAATTTTCGTCACATTTTTCTCAGGAACTACATTACAAGGATTTCTGAAAGTTGCTTTCAGGGTTGATATAAGTCAGCTATACCGTGTGATGCATTTTAAGATTCATCACTCAACAACTTCCTGTTTACCGAACACTTACATTTTTGTACATTATTTTACAAATGACATCCAAGTTGAAAATTTTCGTCACATTTTTTACAAGAACTACGTACATTTCAAGAATTCTGAAATTTGGTTTCAGGGTTTATATAAGTCAGCTTTACGGTGTGATGCGTTTTTAGATTCATCACTCAACAACTTCCTGTTAACCTTCAAGTATTTGGGAGGGGGTATCATCAGTGAGCAGTAGCTCGCAATTTCACTTTTTTTTTTTTCATTGCAGGTTATGCATTACCACAAAGACCTTGAAGTTATACACAGTGTCTTAATAGAAGAAGATTTCATATCGCCTACTAGACCGTCTGGAAAGTAAGTACTTTACAATTATAGCCTTTGTATGAGGTCGATACAAGGATATATTGACCTGAAAGAAGCATAATGACTGAGGACGAAGTCCGAGGTCGATATACTTCTTTAGGTCGATATATCCTATATTGACCTCATATATAGGCTATAATTGTTATATTATTAATTTCCGACCACATTTGTATCCAAATCGTCATTTGATTTTGTTGGAATTTTATAGATATCATATTGTCTCCTAGACAATAACAACATATTAGTTGTTATTTCATTTACTTTTTATGTTTGTTTTTTTTACATCTTATGTATTTAAAGATTTTTTTTCTTCAAATAATCGATCATAGATATTATTTTATAAAACTTTTAACAATATCATGAAATTCATTACATGACGTCACAAAGTATATCGGTTTTTAGATATTCTAAAAATAACCGTGCAATATGCTTTTTGCTATCTGCCGTTTTCTATCTACCTTCGAAAATATAGTTTAACATGTGACTATCCCTGAACAAATCAAATTAGTTAAAATATACAAATTAATAATATTAAGTTATACACAGTGTCTTGATTGAAGAAGATTTCATATCACCTACTAAACTGTCCCCAAAATAAGTACTTGTGATATAGCTGATTGATTGTTGGTTTCTTGTGATATAAATCAAAGGAATTATTTTAGACACAATATAGCTGATTGATTGTTGGTTTCTTGTGATATAAATCAAAGGAAGTATTTTAGATATGATATAGCTGATTGATTGTTGGTTACTTGTGATATAAATCAAAGGAAGTATTTTTAGACACAATATAGCTGATTGATTGTTGGTTACTTGTGATATAAATCAAAGGAAGTATTTTTAGACACAATATAGCTGATTGATTGTTGGGTACTTGTGATATAAATCGAAGGAAGTATTTTAGACACAATATAGCTGATTGATTGTTGGTTACTTGTGATATAAATCAAAGGAAGTATTTTAGACACAATATAGCTGATTGATTGTTGGTTTATTGTGATATAAATCAAAGGAAGTATTTTTAGATGCAATATAGCTGATTGATTGTTGGTTTATTGTGATATAAATCAAAGGAAGTATTTTTAGACATGATATACTGATTGATTGTTGGTTTATTGTGATATAAATCAAAGGAAGTATTTTTAGATATGATATATATATAGCTGATTGATATTTTTACTTGTGATTTAAATCAAAGGAAGTAGGTTGCTATACTGACATTCACCTCTTGAATACAATTTTGGATTATTTACTATTTTTGTGGACATTGATTACATAGGCGGATCCAGGGGAGCCTGGGGGCCCAGGCCTCCTTTTGGTTGAAACATTCGGTTAATTATATAGGGAATCACTGAAGCATGACTGGAGCAGCCCCTTAGGTCAGACAGCCTGCCCCTTTATAAAACTTCTGGATCCGCCACTCTGAATAGATGTTTTGGTCTTCACTGGGTTGACTTCTTTTGGGTTTTGTCTTTACTTGTATAATGATGGGAGTATACGATCTTGGCTTTTGAATTGTATGACCTGCAAGATATATGATGTACAGAAATACATTATAAATATGATTTTCCTTTCAGGTTTGATGCCTTGCATGGAATGAGGAAAATTAAAGCAGTAAATGAATTCAGTTCCATGGGTATGTATTGCACTTTAACTGCCTTCTTTAGGTTATTATTAAAAACCTACTTGCATGAAATATTTGTTGCAACTTTATAGGATTGCAGAAATATATTTTCACCAATTTATTTTCTATGTGAATCCATGTTGTTTGATAACGTTGTATTTGAAAACGTCACAATATTCAAACATTATGCCAAATCATTTCACTTCAGTGAAAGGACTATGTTTCTTCATAACTTCAAAAATATATATTATACAAGTGTATCCAATAAAGTTTTATTATAGAATTTATTATGGGTTTGATTGCTAATTGGTCAAGAATTTCATCTAGGTTGATCACTAGCCTGTCAACACTGATGTTGTAAATTTTTCTAAATCATGCTCATGGTAAGGTGTGTTTGATTCCAGTCTTTATTGCAGTTTTTTCTGCCAAAGGGCTTGGTTGTTACGCAATATTACCAGTACTTTATATCAGGTCTTCCAAAACTTTCGTACTGTGCAGGACTTCACCATATCTTTCTTATTTATATTCATTGGGAATTATATTTTTGACTTGTTTTGCCAAGCCTGAACCAGACATATAACATGGGTTTGCCATTTTAGAATAATTCAGATAAAAATTTGAAGTTTATGTGATCATTTTGACCTTACATTACATTTCTATATTGACTAAAAGATATGATTTGTGTGTTCATCATTTATCAAGAATAAGTTTATAACATTTAAGGAATGACGGGAATATTTTTTTGTGTCGATGAAGACATAACCTAAAAAATGTGGTGCACACTGAATAACCTGAGTAGCTGGTTATTTAAAAGTGTGCACAACATTTTTTAGGTTATTATAAGTAGACAGAGAAAATATTACATTCATCCCTGATTCTTTAGTTCTAAATTCCATTTTAAAGAGAAAATCATGAAAAAATGTTGATGACTTCACAGTCACATTACAAAATTATGTCTGGGCTGAAAGACCAAATACTTTTAGCCAATCAGAAGACAAGGTTTTATCCAAAATTAAATTTTTGAAAAATTAGTGAAAATAAAAAATTTTGAAATTAATTTTAATAGATATAAGAAGATGTGGTATGAGTGCCAATGAGACAACTCTCCATCCAAGTCACAATTTGTAAAAGTAAACCATTATAGGTCAAAGTACAGTTTTCAACACGGAGCCTTGGCTCACACCGAACAGCAAGCTATAAAGGGCCCCAAAAATTACTAGTGTAAAACCATTCAAACGAGAAAACCATTGGTGTAAGCTATATAAAAAATGAAAAACGAGAAAGACGTATGAACCACTTCAACACACGACAACTACTGAACATCAGATTCCTGACTTAGGACAGGTGCAAACAAATGCAGCGGGTTTAAACGTTTTAATAGGTACCAACCCTCACCCTTATCTGAAACAATAGTGTAACATCGCAACATAGAAAGACACACTTTAAAATATCAATTGAAATGGCTTAACTCAATCAAAAAACATATTAACACAAGTGATCATACACTAATTTGTAATGTGTTCTTGATTTTATATTGTAGAATTTCCTGAGATGAAAACCATCAGTAAAGGAAGTCTATCCTATCTGACTAGAAGGTTTGAAAGAGATGCTGTCACTAAACCAATGCTGGGATTACAAGAATCAACAATCCATGTAACCAAGGTCAGAAACTAACATCGTATATCAGACTTATTTACCATAATTTAAGGAGTTAATGCCCTTTAAAGTCAAATTTAACAATTTTTCGTAAATTTTTGTAATCTTTTACAAAAGTCTTCTCCTGAAACACCTGAGACAAATTTCACCAAACTTGGCCATAATCAGCATTAGGGTATCTAGTTTAAAAAATATGTCAAATGACCCTGCCTGCCAACCAACATGGCAGACATTGGATAAAAATAGAACATAGGGGGGAAATGCAGTTTTTGACTTTTATCTCTGAAACTAAAGCAAAAGTTTAACGGTTGCATTATTTCATGCATCAATTGTAAATAAAAATATCTGGTGAGAGATACAGGCTCCTTGGAGCCTCTAGTTACAAGTAGCAATAAAAAACTGGACTTATCTCTTGGTCCATGATCTTCTTACAACCTACCTAGTTGATATATACATTGTCTTGGGTTTTGTTGTGAATATGCATGTAATATTTGCCCCTGGACATTAGCAACAATCATATTTATTTTTAGATGACAAGACAAACTCCCATACTTGACAGGGCTAAAGCTTGGCAATACATAAAAGGAAATATAACCTGTATGTGGAACCAGCCGGAAAATGGTAAATATTATAATGACAGATATATATATATATCTTTATTACCAAAGTCTATATAAACTATAGGTACACATTTGAATTACATCAACATCCATAATACATACAATACATACATAAACAAACTATGTGACAGAATAGCAGAAGGTGTTGTAGTAATACATAAACATTATTTTAACATTTCGGTTCTAAACTTAAAAGATCTAAATATAAATTTACCTAAATTACACAGCTCTTTTACATTGTTTGAACTCATTAGTTTAATAAATTTGTACATCAATGGTTTTTTCCAATAATATGGCTTAATATAAATTGTTCTAAAACCTTGAAAAAATGGACATTTGAGGTTGAAATGAAACTCATCCTCTATATCATTTTTACAAAAAGTACATGTTCTATTATTTCTTGTTATACCATAAAATCTTCCATTTTCTATAGCTAAGTTGTGGCTACTTAATCTTATTTTTGTTATACATGTTTTGTAAACCTTAGGAATTGGTTTGCATAAATAAAATTGCAGACAAAAATTATCTAACATATATTTATAATTAGAACATTTTGGAGAAGTATGCAACTGAGCATCAAGTTCTTGTTTAAGACAATCATACAAGCGTTGCTTTATGACAGCAAAATATACATCAGGCAAGTCTGAAATAAGGTTTTGGCTATACCATACATCACCTAAACCTATAACAAACAGTTCATTCTTTATAAAATACAACCAGTTAACCTTATTTTTTGGACATCTCTCTAATTCGCAATATAAGTAATTATAACAATTTTTCAATATACAGTTAGAAGTATTTAGCAATTTAAACCAATATTTGAAAATCTTGCATTTTCTTGTGAAAATAAGAGGCAATCTACCTAGTTCTTGATATATCATAACATTGTTAGTAGACAATTTTACACCAAGTATATTTTTACAATAGTTCATATGGACTCTCTTTATTGCCGGGGCTTTATGTGCACCCCATATTTCACTTGCAAAACTCAATAAAGAATTGATATAAGTATCAAAAAGAGATAACAAAGTGACATAATTTAAAAACATACTTTTGACATTTCTTCTTAAAGCAAACATTGCTTTTCTACCTTGTTCTGACAATTTCTGTTGTAACATATTATATTTGCCATTAAAATTTAAAAGTACACCAAGGTAGGTAAAATTATCAACAACTTCAATTTCTTTATTATCATAATACCATTTCTCATCAAAATGAACTCTACCACCTTTCCTAAATACTACAATTTTAGTTTTATTAATATTTACACTCAATGACCATTTTGATGTATATTCATATAATGTATCAAGCATATTTTGTAACCCTAAAAATGATTCTGAGAAAATAACCATATCATCAGCATACATAAGTAGAAAGAAATTGAATTCTTTCATCTCATATGGTATGGCATTACTATTAATGAAAGCCATTTCACAATCGTTAACATATAGTGAAAAAAGTATGGGAGATAACACCACTCCCTGCATCAAGCACAATTCATTGGTGAAGTAATCAGAATTAAAACCATCAACACAAACACAAGTAGACACATTAGTATACATAGATTTAATAACAGTTAAAAGTTTACCTTGAATACCAATTTTTGACAATTTATACCATAGCATAAGCCTTTGAACAGTATCGAATGCTTTTGTGTAATCAACAAAACAACAATAAAGACGTTTGTTTGCTGATAGGGACTTAAAAATTACAGAAATCAGGGCAAAAATTGCATCTACAGTTCCAAAACCTGGGCGAAAGCCGAACTGGGCGTCAGTAATGACATCAAAAGAATCGGACCATTCCATCAAACGTTGGTTTAATACAGAAGTAAATAATTTGGCGAAATTACTCACAAGACTTATACCTCTATAGTTATTTGGATCGTCTTCGTTTCCTTTCTTGAAAATAGGCACAAGTATAGCAATAGCCCAGCTAGTAGGAAATATACCGGACTGTAAAATACCATTAAAAACCTTGACTAATGTGGGCATAAACACATCTTTATACTCTATAAAATATTCATTCAATATACCATCTACTCCGTGACTTTTATTGCGCTTTAAATGGCGAATGGCTTTTAAAATCTCCTCCTCTGTTATGCCTTCGTCAAGTTCAGGATATACACAATCGCCATCAGTGTTATTAAATAAATCTTTGTCACATGTGTTGTCTATATTAACAGAAGACAATTCTTTAAAATGTTCATAAAAAGATTGTAACGGTACTTTATTTTTCCTTTCGGTCTTCCTAAATTTAGAATAAAACAGTTTTGGGTTACTATATCTCAAAAAGTCCATTGTATTACCCTCGATACGTTGGTATTCTCGCTTAAGTCGACGTTCCATAACTTTATATTCCCTCTTAGCACTAATTAAGTTTGCATGGTTTACACTTGATTTTGAACGATTGAATACATGTAGATAATCGATATAACAACGATAAAGTTCCTTGCATCGCGTGTTAAACCATGGTTTGTCAAAATATTTAACTGGTTTATACGGCTTATTGTCAACATAAGGCATCGTTTTAAAGAATGGCGACATAATGTCCTCTATCATACATGTAAAATCGCTCAACGATTCATCAAACGAATTTTGATTTTCAAAGTTTATACGATTCTGTAAACGAATGATATTGTCCATATTGATACGAATACACTCACTACACTGTTCTTTAAATTGATCTTTCCATTTGTATTTAACTTGACGTTCTATATTTTCCGCGGCATCTGAGCATTTGACTGGGTTTCGCAGGGTGTTTAATAGATTTAGTTCTACATGTAAAAACGCATGGTCCGAATAAGTTGTAAAGTTTGACACAATTAACTGATGTATATTCGGAAAATAAAACGAAGGTACAATGAAGTAGTCCAGAACGCTCATACCAATTGGGCCACAATATGTGAAGTCATTCGAAAATCCGTTTTTGTGCCTACCATTCACTATCCTCAATCCTGAGAATTTACACATACTGATTAATTTAGATCCATAACCCTTTGTATTTAAATCAGGATTTACTCTTATCGGAAGAACATTATCAGCTACATATTCGAAAGCGCCACAAATTCGGTTCTTTACAGTAAAATGAATATCATCTTTTTCTACATAATCGACTAACGCCTCAGTTCGACCATTCATATCCCCAAGAATAAAAACGTGACCAAGTTCAGAGTATAACTCAATACTATTTTCTAATTCATTATATAAATCACAATCATATAACTTATAGTATTTAGATTTGACCGGGGCAATATAAATACAAGCAATGTATACAAATTTGTCTTTGGTTAACATACCCTGCTTAATATTCAACCATACAATAGAGTCTAAAATACATGTTTCAAAAGCAATAACAGTAGAAAAACATTTTTTAATCAAAATAACACTACCTCCTCCTTGAATAGATTTAGACTTAAATCTAGGAAATAAATGACAATCATAATCAGGTAAATGAAATGAAAAATCTTTTTCAAACCAACATTCTGTAAGGAAAACAAGATCATATGTACATAAAAAATTTACAAATGCGTTATCATCAAGTTTTGTTTGTAAGCCACCATTTATATTCCAAGAGATAATTTTTAAACTATCAGTACAAATGTTAGATAAAGCACAAGTTGAAAGTCCCTCAATGCTATCCTAGTCCTCTTTGTTCTTTATCTGTTTGACCACGGTTTGTTCGCTGTCCATCTCAGTCATACTGCAGTTTGGGTCTGGGTCATTGTCGTTGCTACCAACTGTGCCCTTCGGCTTCGATTTCCCCGAACTAACAACCTTCGAAAATGCAACTGTTGACTCCTTTATAAATTGTTTATGTTTTAAAGGGTCGAAAATATCATTATCAATATAAAGCTTGTCCTTGAGCAACACCGCCTTGACATTTTGACTTCGAGCTTCCTTTAAAATTGGAATTAACTTTTTTCGTTTAACCAGTATATCAGATGGATACTGCTCACTAAGGCTGAAAGGAGACCCCTTTAACTTATATGCTGATCGGCGCACTTTTTCCCGGTCATTCAACCTTTCAAACGATGCAATTATGGGTCATGGTTTGAATTTGCTGTTCATGCGTCGAACATTTAAAAATTTTATTTCACTTTTAATATTTATTTCGGAACGAATAAACCCTTTTAATAGACTATGAGTGTTTTCACCTGGTTGATCAACGACTCCATAGAACACCAAGTTATGTTTCAGAGATTCGTATTGCAGATCTGTCACGGTTGATTTCAGTTCTTCGTTTTGTTTTTGTATATGTTCTAGTTGCTTTTTTATTTTAGACCCTTTTCCTGGACTACCTGACCCACCAGCGGCAATAGCTACCCACATGGTATCCTTCTCTACACACAACTCATCAAGTTTTATACTATGAGAATCGCATGTATTTTGTACTTCAGTCATCTGTGAAGTAAGGTTTTCAATACCGGATTCAGTTTTTTTTACTCGAATATACAAGTTCTCCATATTTTCACAAAAGCTTTCCAATTTGTCGATTTTTTTGTCCATATTTTCTAAATTACTAAGCCGGTTATCGATTGTTGTTATATATTGCATAATATGACTAAGTACGTTGTTATCAGCCACTATAGTAATGAATCTCTTAAAAACAATTGTTATTGATGCACATAGATCAGAAACTCAGTATTGGCAGTATTTTGCCACAGCTTTAATACAAACTACACAATTATAAACACATATCTAGATAGACAGTTAAGATATATATATATATATATATATATATATATATAGTAGGCAAAGAGATAATTAAATGAACGTAGGCACCTTTCATTTTGGCAAACTACAAAAAGATAACTAGATATTAATGATAAACAAAGCATCCAATTACCGTAAATGAATCCTGGGATACAGAGACCCAAAATGTCAAATGTTTCAGATGCTAAATAAAATATCATGCAAAATGACGCATATTTAAAGGAAACACAGCGAAATGTGCCCATAACTAAATACAGTACGAAATGTTCATATTAACGGGCATAATATTCAAGCATTGTTCTAAGTGATGGGAATGAAATATACAAAAATTTCCTAACTCTTGAAACAGATACATGGTTAGTTTGCAATACACATTCTATTTTACCTTACTGATGAACAACGAGAGTTAACAAATTTTAAAGTATTACTGATCCCTTATGGAAGCCTTTGCTTTAAGGTTGAGCATAATCATAACATTGATGAACTGAAACAAGAATTAAATAGTAATGAAAATAATATCAAAATGCTGGCATATATTTGTAGCATTATGTTTATTAATTTGTATTGCTAATTTTGTTTGAATTTATTAAAATAATCACAAAACATTCCATCTTAACATTGTTCTTTTTTAATTTTCAGGTCGTACATTGGAAGCACATACTTGTTTCTTTAAGATAGTGGATGTACTAAAATCAATACCTGAAGATGAACTTGTGAAGCTTGCTGACTACTACTTCAAAGAACTTAAACCAACGTAAGTCAGATTCCTGTTCAAAGTTTTATTGTACAAATGATCTACAAAAATGCAGAGCAAGTTATATGCTAGATAACTTATTTTTGCAAGCGATTTATTTTCTCGATTGTTGCATTTAGAAAAACATTATATAAACGAATATAAATCGTCGCAAATATTTTAGACTTGTATCTTTTCTTTTTAAACTACATCAATTTAATTAGAAAATTGCGAAAATAAATAGCCGCGAAGTTGACTAGAAAGGATAAAACTCGAAATAAAGTATTTCGTTTTCGAAAATATAAAGTTGGTTTACAGCAATCAAGGTTTTCTTTTAGCTTTACTTCAAAATCTTGATGTAGAATTGGAGACATGAAGCTCATTGGATACATGGTCTAAGTAGGTAATCTACAGTGATCACTAGCATGTCAGCACTATTGAAATCCTAGTCAATTAAGATCCAAGTCAAATAGATAAAATAAATTTGTTGCGGACCAACTATGAAAGAATTCCTTTTCATTCTTACAATTATAAGTACAGGATCAAATACGGACCAACTATGAAAGAATTCGAATGACACAGCTGACATAAGAATAAAGAAAAAGTGAAAATATGCAGTCCACATGAATTAACAGACATTGGTTGGATCCCTTAGTTAAATGTATATATTTCAATGCAAATGCATTGTTTTATTTATTGATTAATTTTAAATTGCTCAAAGTTAAATACTTTACATATATATATTTTTTAATGAGAAGCATTCAAATTTTGATGAAGCTATGTATTTGAAATTATAATGTGAGTGATACCATTGAAATTTAGAAATTTTAGTTTCATTGTTGGTAATAAAAGTTGTAATCATCAGACAAAATATGTTTAATCTGAATCTATATTCTAATTGATTCACTGTTTTAATTGCTTGATAAAATATGAAAAGGAAACTAAAGATCAAACATGAACATTTAAGACTCTGCAATGATATGGAATAAATGCATTAGACTTGTACAATGTGGCTGAATGCATGATTTCATATACAAAAAGAGCAAGGTATAATGATGCGATTGTAACCGATAGTCAGTTGGTTGCTGTCAACCGATAGTAATAGATAATCGGTTGGTAATTTCAACCGATTATCCAACACTACATAAGCTTTTTTTTAACATTTCTATCCTTAATAAAATACTTAACTTTATTATTTCAGAAGATATACACAAGCAGTTTTTTTTTAATTAAAAACCATTTGGAATATCTTCTTTAGATAAGTGAGCTCTAAATTTGTGTAACAATACTTTGGAAATAATTCGTATTTATTAAATTTTTAAGATTTGAGAAAAAAAAATGCATATTATGCTGTATATTTATCTAATAAAAAAAATTCATCTGACAGTGATTTTTTCATCAAAAATTTATACAGATAATCTTCGTACATTTTCCCAATATGACACATTTCGATGTCACAAAACATCATTTTAAGTTAGTAACTTTATTACCTCCCCTGTAAATGTATTGTATGCCCTTAAGTCAAGTCATTCTAAAGAACTGTGAATAGTTTTTAAAGTAAAAAAAATAATGACTATTTACATAATCAAAAACCCATAATAAGTGTCCTTACAAACAGAAGCGTTAAAGATCAAATATCTTAATTGCCTTATTTAAAGCAATCTGTTTTTTTTAGTCGTAGCAGGTATGTAGGAGCAATGAACATCATGTTGGATGCCTTTGGAGTAATTTATACAAACTTCAGTGAGAGCCTGCTGGCAGATTATATTCTAAAGAGTCCTGATCCTAAGCCTACACTTATCTTAAGGCTGCTGACACACATTGTAGGAAAAGACAACCCACCACATGATGTATGTATTGCACTCCTACACAGTTAATTACAAATTAGCTATTTTAAGAATCCTGATCCTCAGCCTACACTTATCAGCAAAATTGATCAGCAAAGTAAGATCTACAAATAAGTCAACATGACAAAAATTGTCAATTGACCTCTTAAAGAGTTATAGCCCTTTAAAGTCATTTTTTCACAAATTTTTGTAAATTTTTGTAATCTTTTACAAAATCTTTTCCTCTGAAACTACTGGGCCAAGTTCATTATAGATAGAGATAACTGTAAACTGCAAGAATGTTCAGTAATGTAAGATCTACAAACAAGTCACCATCACCAAAACAGAGAATTTTGTCATGAATTCTATTCTTGTCTTTACTGTTGTAGAGTGTCCTTTGTTTAATATGCACTGCAGCACATAGACCAAGGGAGCGACACAGGCTCTTTGGAGTCTCTAGTTTGATGTGACACGTTATGAGTGTGCATTCAATCTCCATATGTTTTGGTCCCTCACACAAGGGCAGATACAAAACATTCACAAATAAAGTCAATACACAAATATTTGCAAAGGTCAGTCCTATAAATTATGAAATCACTCATAACGAAACAAGTTCAGAAAGATTTCTGATGATCGAGGGTTGTTTGCTTTTCATTCAATTATTATAAATTGATCAAAATTGTCTTGATCCTTTAATTTATTGTAATTAATGAATTTTATCCGAACGATTGGGTTAAACTTAGCTTTGGTTATTTAGATAGTTTCATTTTTATGCCAGGTGAAATATGTTCAACACACTAAAGCTCCGCTAGGACGATCAGCAAAGATGTTATTTGCCGGTCAAATTAAACATGTCATTTTAACTGCTACACAAACAAGTATGTTTACACAGCTTCAAACACGTTTGAAAATGATTAGGTGTCATACGAAATGCATCCAATTTGAATTGTTATGATTAAGTCTGCATCTACAGAAATTTCTTAATTTGAAACTTCAAACATCAACTATAAAATTTACTCGACTTAACCAAGTATTCAAATCAACCAAGTAAATATGCCTTATTCAAACTGGAATTTTACCAGGACATAGAAATTACTTCAACTCATCTGAATTTTTGACACAACCCAGTTCGACACAATGAAATTTGACTGTATTTGGTTGGGAATAGTTTGTTTTGTGTTGTTTGGCTGCTGTCTCATTGTCATGTACCATACACATCCTTTCATTTATTTTTACAAAGTATTATCTGTAGTTTGATTCATTTTTATTTCAGAATATGATAGCTGCAATGGAAGACCTTGTATTTAACAAAGAGAACCACCCAGAAGATATGTACAAAGAGGATCTCCATGAAAGGGTCTTGCTCTGTCTTGGCTCAGTGTCACATAAGTTATCCAAAGCTGGACGGGAAGAGGAGGCCATCAAAATAACTGTACGAGTTCATCAATGGCTAGGAATACATGGTAATGAATTCAGAACTTGATTTGTGTTTTGACAATCTGCATATAAATTTGTGTTTTCTAAATACTTAATAGTTCTCTTTGTCAAGATCATACCTTATTCAGTAGAAAAAAAATAAAGTGATAAGATTTATTAGCATTAGCTTAATCTTCAATAGCTATAAAATCAAACCTAACATAAAGAGATTGTACCTCCATTAGAAACCGTATTCTGCAGTGGTAAGAATACAGATTGGTTGTCAGACTGGCAGTACACAATTTTTGTGTAAATTACCCAATTCAGTCTAGCACTATCAGTTGCAATTTGTTTCCTTGTACATATGATATGACCAATTTCAGTCATAATGTCCTACAAATGTCTGAAAGGTGAACGAATGGATCACAAATATGTATCCAATTCTCCTTCCAATGAAAAAATCATTGAAGCAGAATTCAGGAATTATTTCAAGTATTTATTATTACAATCTTTGATGAAATTGTGTGTTAAATTATTGCAATTTCAGGAAAATCAGCATACAGATATATGTATCTGATATCAGAATGTGAGTTCTTATTATTGTGATACTCACCCATTTACATAAGTGAAAACCTCTCATGTTTCTGGATTTCCATTACATTATAATTCAGATTTTAACATATATATTTTATATTTTGTTAGATCCATTTGAATACAGAAAGAAAAGAGCAATTCAGAGCGAACAGGAACAAATTGATTACGACCATTGGAGAGTGATTCTGTTAGAAACACTAGGAAACGCCAGAATGGACTTCTCTTTTGAATATATTGTATCACATATCAACTCATCTAACTCAGCTTGGATCAAAAGAGCTGGAGTTCATGCTCTTAGGAAATATGAACATGAAATAGTGAGTTGTATGAAATTTGACAGCAACCTAAAAAAGCATGTTTACCTATTTGCATTAGTGGAAATAAGTGACTTTTTTTTTTCCCATTTGAATGCCTGTCTGAAATAAAAATAATGTATTTTAATATTTGTTGACAGGCTGTTACATAAAAACATACACAGGACCCAGGGAAGGCACTTTGAAATCTCCCCTATGGGTTTGTGTTGAGTACAGTTAAAATTTAAGTAATATTCTAATTTTCTTCTGTATTTGGTTACACTCTTTTGAAAGTGCCGTTCCTGGGTGGTAAATAAGTTAAAATGGAAAAGTCCCAAGTCATAAGGTCTTAAAGGAGCATAAGCTGTGTATTAGACAAAAAAAATAAAATATGATTCTTTTTGTTTCAAGTTTTTATAAAAGCAGTTCCTTTGGCCCAATTTTTTCAAAATAAATTCAAAAACATTTCTTATGTGTTATTGACTTGCAAGTGAATAATTTGACCTCATGTGAATCCATATTCATGTGAACTTCAATTTAACCCCTTAGCTGGAGATGGGTTATGCATGTACTGGGGTGTTCAGCTATTAAAAGAAAAAGAATATCAACATTGAAAGTGCAACAAGGATGAACCATTTGCTTGACTGATTGGATCCACAAAAAAATCATTTTTACTAGAGGGGGAAAAATTCAATTGCACAAGGTTGCTATCTATTTCTTTTTCTTCTTATGTTTATAGTGGGTTGTATGACCGACGGCAGTCTTTGGAGGTCATCTCAATGGTTTGTTAGATAATGTCCAGATTGAAATAACATGAAATGCTGATATATATTAATGAGTCCATGCATTGTTAATTGTTTATTTTAGACTTTTTGTAATTTGGATACTGTAAACCAACTTATTTTCGCAAATGATTTATTTTTGTGACTAACACGATTAGAAAAATATCGCCATTATAAATCGTCGCTTAAAAGGTAACACTTGGATCTTTTCCTATTTAACTACATCAAGTTAATTTGAAAATCACAAAATTATATCATCCTGAAGTGGACTATAAAGAGCTAAACGCGAAATAAAGTATCCGCAAAAATAAGCTAGTTTACAGTATATGATTTAGTATGTAAAACATCAAATATGAGAATTTGAGTCAAATAGGTGAATATGATTTTGCCCCCATAATATTGCGATAATATTAATGAATCTATGTCATTAAAAAAATATTTTCAGGCTGCTGATGAGATGTATAAAACTGCCATGTTTGATGAAGATGAGAATGTCCGATACGAGGCTTTACTGCAGTATCAAGCACATCCTCAAGCTAGGGTTATTGCACCTCTTAATGCGTAAGTAATTAGAACTAGAAATAAGGCCTTGGAAAGTAAGTAAGTTTGTTATTGAAATTTTACTATCAAATCACTTGCCTCCCACTTGTCAAATAATTTCTTACATAGATATTTATACTTGCTAAATTTCAGTGATTTTATTCTATTTGATGTTTCCAGGCAAGAAAGTGTTAATGGAACTGGTATAATTGATCCCTATGAGTCTGGAATCATGGAAATAGCGCCTCATCTCAGAGAAAAACGAGACTTGGGAAGTTTTCTAAAAAAGTTCCCTAAGTTGAACTTTAAACTTGAGGCTCCAAGTGTTGATTGGAGAAAAATGTTGGGATCTGAGTCTGTAGGAGCTGCCTTCGGTATTATCATGTATAACATGCTGGATCTGAAAATTGGTAAGTTGATTCTGCCTAGAAATATAACAGTTAAACTTCAAAGTTTTAAGACCTCTGATATTGCAGGGATCACATACGCTTAAGTACTTGACATTAAGAGCACAATCTGTCAAGAAAAATAAATACTGTTCAAATCAAGGAAGCAAGTGACTACTTATTATTGAAAATTTCTAGATTTTGATTTTTTGAGTGCATGTTAGAATTTAAGAACACCAAATTAATTTAATGTGACCTAGATTTAACATTAAACCTAAAATAACGACTATGAGTGAACTTAATATATTTTCAATGTTTCAAAGCACATGAATACATGGTTGTCATCTATGAAAGTAAGGTGGTAGTTCAGCTATAATATGTGTATTTATTAAACATCTGTGTAATATTTTGTAAAAATCAATGTAATATTTTTTTGTAGAACCTCTAAGCGGTCATTTGAGAATAAATGTTCATGATGAGGCCTATGCTAGAGTGCTTCTTGGTATTTTGGATATAACCTTGGACTTTTTTGTAGCCAGACTTTGTTTTAAAGGAGGCACCCAGTACAATCTGAATATTCTACAAGTATGTTAATTAAAATTTAGATGAGAATAATAAAAGGCATTTCGAAGACTCTACTTTGTAATGACTAATGTATACGAGGAATTTGCTTCTGTCTATGTTAAACCCCACTCTCAGCACACTATCTGAAATCGTGGTGGCCAGGATTTGATTAGGATTCACTTGAAAGTTTTTCTGTCGAAGGTGGTGATTCTCTTTAGGTATTCTGGCTACCTTTGTCGTTATAAAAACTGGACACCACGATTTAAGATAGTGTGCTGAGAGTGGGGTTTAACACCAACATAAATCAATGAATCATGAGTTAATATAATTATTGACAGTCACTTGTTTTTGTTTCTTTATAAACTTTTATTACTCAAAAACAACTTATTTTAAGTACACAATTTTTTCACAAAGTTTAGTTTGATTATAATATTGTTTGAATTCATTAATATTTTCCACTTATATAACATGCTTTGGAAATAATTCCCAAACAAGATTTCAAGGAGGCTGAAACATCAGAAGAATACATCCTTAAATAAAAACACATTATGAAACTTCTGGACTTATTCAGATATGCAAGTTCTATTGTTCATTATTTTGTGCATCCTTGTTATTGTTTTGTCCAAATTAAAATGTTCAGAACATGAATGGTATCACATGATTTATTATATATTGGTGTTGGATTGTCTAGGAAATTGTAATTGCTGTTTGCTTTCAGGAAAATGACATGAAGAAAATAGCTCAATTGGCCACACAGTTTGACAAGAAAGTTAAAGAGATTGTCGAGGGCATTGCAACAGGAGTGCAGATGTTTAAAGACCTGATCGGGGGTCAAATAAGCATCAAAGAAATTGTTAATGAATTCATAGATGCCTTGCTGGAGTTGCCGGTCAAGGTAAGTTGATTTCTGACCAACATTGTTCCTATTGAATTTTGTTTTCATGTTTGACTAATAAGAACTGGAAAATGATGATGTTTAAATTAAGGTCTTCTTTATTTTAAATGTATTCTATAACTAAACAAAAACAAAATAATTCAAAATTTAAAAGGAACAATGCTAAAAAATTTGTCAAAAATCAACTTTTTATGATTGAACATAACCTCCAGGATAAAGTCCAATAATATTTAAAAATAATATAAATAACAATATAATCACCTTTTTTTTTATTAAATTTTGAACAGATTGAAAATATATAATTGATATTGAACACAAGCAGTTTGGAATAAAAGCCCTGTTCATTGATAATTTTCTATGTTTTCTATGTATTGTGTGCGATTTTGTCCCATGTACATTTACTCCATACCTTTCATTTTCTATTGTAAATTAAAACATGTATTTTCATCTTTAAGAAGATAATGTTTTTACTCAGATGAATTAATCAATGAGCTATGGATTTTTGTTAGAAGAAATTTAAAGGTCCCAGTGAATAAATTACACAATTGAATAAATTACACAGATAACAAGAGCTATTGTTTCTCTTCAATGGAACAATAGAACTGACAAAAGTTTAAATAGATTGACCAATAGGAGATGACTCTTTGGAAGAGTTTCATTTGGTTGGCAATAATTAGAATTGTATTTGTTGATTCCTAATGTGATCTAATGATTTTCTTGATTATCAAATCAGGTTTGGGGTCTTAGAGACAAAGCAGCCAATGTGATGAAAATGTTAGGACAGCTCGATGAGGAAGAGTTACCTCCCTTTTTAAGACCTCTCAGAAATTTGATTGTGAAAGTGACAACAGTCTTTAATGATGTTAAAACAGATATCATGAATTTTTATAATGTAAGTTGGTTTTAAAGAAAATTGATGAATACTTTACATTCAAAATCATAAATTTACTTATTTAAGCATTTATTAAAGAATAAAAATCGTTCAGTTAGCATGACATTTGACCTGATAAGATTTCCATATGTAAAGAAGATACCAATCAGAAACCTAATAAAATTAAGAAAGAGAGTATATGCCCTGATAAAAATAAAAAGCATAAAACAACAATTTTCCAAAAAGCATTGTACAGAAACAAGACTGAGCAACATGATCATACTAGAAAGCAGAAGTAATATCAAGATGAAAAAAATTTTTTTTTAATCCACACCTATAATAGTAGCCGGCATTATGTGTCTGGACTTTGCATGAAGTTGTCGTCACTTCAACTTAAAACGTAGTACTCATTTCTTTATCAAGTGAACTTTTATTCAAACCTTTGCCATGCGGGGGCCATAATATTATGGTCATACCCATAATACAGTTATTTGGCTCTAATGGCTCACCATACCTTTAGAGGTTCATCTTGAACTCGATTACAAACTTCGAAATTTTAAATCAGATAAAACTGGATCTCTTGGAGGGGTGGGCTTCCGTTCGATGTCTGACACATGAAGTTCAGAAGCTGAAAACTTCCAAAAATAGTGTAAACCCTCTGGCTCATAACTACTAATCATCTTTATTATTGATATACACCTAGGAAACAACTACTTCCAGTTGCGGGACCAGTTGTAGTAAAAAATCAAAAAAAATCAGGAAATTCATGATTTTTTGAGGAAATTACCTTCTTTGGACTGCTGTACCTAGATCAGTTTCACTCCCAACTAAGAGCTGTGGTGGATATTGTGTTCACTGGGGTTCACTCTACATGTAGACTATATAGCTACAGTTGCACACATCTGTCAGTAAATGGAAAAAAAGTCCCATGAAAAAAAATCATGGGAAAAAAAGTTGCAAAATCCCTAGGGAAAAAAGTCACAGGAAAAAATGTCACAATATATGCATACCTGTCAACTGACCCGGATCCTGCGGGTGTGACCTGAGATTTTCACAATTCTGAGGGGTCACCCGGGACACCCGCCGGGTGACCAAATAACCAGGGAATTCGGAAAATAACCCGTTTTCACCCGGATTCCTAAGCTTTCAGACTGATTTTGTAAGTGATTTTCCTTTGAAAATACCGGTAAATTCGTAATTCTTCCTGGACAAGAAGTTCAACTACCTGTGTAAACTCAAATCAAGCGACCCATTTCAGTGCATGGTTTCACTTGACAGCTTTGGTGTCAAACACACTGTTAATTAGCACCAATTACCTTAGCTTTAGGTCGTAAATAATTTGTGTATTTCAAAGTTGTTTTAAAAACAATTTGAGCTACTTCCCCTTTTTTGTCATCTCACAATATTCTCCTAAACTAATGTTTTTTTTGTAAAAAGATTAAATCTAAAATGAATTGAATGCAAAAACATATCAGAATAATACTTTTACTTATTTTTCTACCTTAGATCAATTAAAAGATAAAAATTGTGAAAATTACTTTTTTCATCTATACCTCCTTTAATTGTTTAACTTTATCTTACTATATTCGAATATCAACTTCTGATATGGTCTATTGATTAAAAGCTGCTCAAATGTATGCTATGAAAACAGACATTGGCACATTGTATGTCATGGAATGAAAATGAAAAGGAATTAAGGCAATGTAACACAAATCTATCAATGGCCTTCAAGTGCAATGAAATAATAATATGTACAATTTTAAATTACTTAACCATGTGGACATGTTTTGGAAACTGATATAAATTATAAGAAAAATGTCCCCTAAATACTGAAATTCAGCTCAAAAAAGTTTGTATGCATTATGATCTGAGATTTCATTCTTCTATGCAGGTGATGATCTGCATTTTCATTGTCATAGGTTGACAGGTATATATTTGAAAAAAAAATATTTATCAGAAGTATGTTGGAATGCACATGTGTGAAAAAGTCGATATGTACATTATGCAATAAATAATTAAACTGGAGTTTTTGAATGCATAGAAAAAAAGTCATAATATACTGTATCAGATCAATTGGAATGGCTATCTACCAATACAGGAAGTGAAAGGTCTACAAAAAGGGAAAGTTGCCACAAGAAGCCACTAATCAATATCAAACAGTCCCTATCAATAAGAGATCTAAAACAAAAATAATTACAACAAAACATGTATCAGTATAGCATGTACACATTTCATTTCAATGCTTTGCGATCTATATCTTAATTTCCAAATCTAAAGAGTATGAAACTGAATTGAAATGTGTTCATTTCCATACAAAATATATATTTGGATTTTTTTCCAATATATATTTATATATATATATGCGGCCATATGACCATTTTCATAAAAAAAACCTATATATTGGGAATTTTTCTGCTATAAATACATGTATGTGTAGACCATATGACTATTTCATACAAAATATATATTGTGACTTTTTTTTCTGTGACGTTTTTTCCTGTGACCTTTTTTCCTGTGACTTTTTTCTATGACTTATTTTCCTGTGACTCTTTTTCCTACATTCCATCTGTCAGCATCCTTCTGTCTTTCAGGTCAAGACAACCAACCGCTACCTCCTCCCCCAGTTATGGTTTTGGTCCTTATTTCATGCTTCATTGAACATTTGAACATGGAAAAAGTGTGAGTGGGGCATGGTATTATGGCCTCATGTTATTATTCAATAATTTTTAATAGAAAAAGGTTCACTATCTGATTTACCCGTGTATTGAGGCAGGTGGCAGTATACTTTAAGACTGGAATGTTTATTTATGATTTTTATTTGATCTTTCAGACATTGGTTCAGATCATCACTATTATAATTCCACAGAATGCCAAACTTATTTATGAAAGTATCGTTGATATCATTGATGCCTTTAAGTTAATAATGAAAGATCCTAAAACTGCACTAACTAAGATTGGTAAAGGTGTTGTACAGTGAGTAGAATTTTTTGTTTAGGGTCTGATACTGATATAATGCCTTGTTCACACGTAAATTTAATTTGAATTCACACACTCTTCTTTTTTTAATTCGAATCGAATTCTAATTTGCTAATTCGCATTATCCAATTCACATTAGAAATGCGTTTTCGTTAATTGGAATTAGTTAATTCGCATTAATTCAAATTAAACTGTGGTGTGGACACTTTCTTAATTTGTAATTCGAATTAAATTATAATTAATCAATTGCTAATGCGAATTAAAAGTTAAAGTCGTTCGGACAGTAAAGCGAATTTGACGTGCATTGCAATTCGAATTAGAATTTACGTTCGGACGTAAAACGTTTCGAATGCAAATTATACTAATTCAAATTAGTTAATGCAAATCGAATTCAAATTTCTTGTGAACGCAGCATAAGAGATAATACCATTCCTCTTTTTATTGTTTTTCCTCTATTTTTAACCTCAATTTGTGCATTACCATTTCTTTATTTAGCATAGTAATTGTCACCTGTTTCTGTGTTTATATTTGTTTTTTATGCCCCCGCTGTAGGGGAGGGGGCATTAAGTTATACCCTTGTCTGTCTGAGTTATGCCCCTTTACAAATGAAAAAAATGCTGAATTTTTTGTTTCCGTTTTCTAACATTAGTTTGCCTCAACCAAATGTTATTAAACTTATACACAATGCTTATTACCACAAAATACAGATCAAGTTTGAATTTTGGTGGTGTCACTTTAACCGTTCTAGAGTTATTCTCCTTTACAAATGGAAAAATAGGAATCTAATATCTGTTCTAAAACTATCAATGATTTTTAAAATTGAAGTTATCTTCCTTTGTCCATAATTGAAGTTGAATCAACTACAATTATGGACAAAGGAAGATAACACCAATTTTAAAAATTAATTTTAACCAACTACAATTATGGAAAAAGGAAGATAACTCCAATTTTAATTCTTACTTAAGTTGCCTCAACTAAATGTTATGAAACTTATACACAATGCTTACTACCACAAAATTCAGTTCAAGTACAAATTTGGGTAGCGTCACTTTTATCGTTCTTGAGTTATATCCCTTTATAATGTTGTATGCAAGCGGGGGCATCATCTGTGTCCATGGGGACACATTCTCCATTTATTTTTTTATAAAGAGTATATATAGAAAGTTGGGTGTCATGCTCTTGACCTTAGTTAAGCAGTTAGTTGACCTTCAATTAAACAATTGCAGTATAAGTATTCAAATATTTCTGAAATCAGGCTAGACTTTTTTGTTTGTCTTATGTTGTTGCAGGATTTATACGTCTATAAAGGCTTTACTAGATGTAAAGAATAAAACACAAGAAGCCTGCTTCTTCTTGAAAGGTAAGTAAATAGACAAAAGACAACATGGTCTTCCCAAAGCAGACAGAGCATATAGATTTAACTTAGTCTATCCTTTCTTAATCATTGTCAAGTAAAGTCAAGATTTATAACACTGTTAAAGTTACATAAATGCAGCTTTTATGAATGAAATACTGTAAAACAAAGACCTTAGTTTATTTGTGTAGGCAGTATGAATTCCTGAGATAACACTTGTAACAAAATTCTGGTTAACACCTATCATGAGGGATATTCCCGATAAATCGGGATAGTTGGCAGGTTTGTTTGTTGTAATATTTTCCATGCACATCTACCTTGTTTTCCTTATTGTGACATTTTCATGGTTTGGGAAAAGTTTGCATACATTTCTTTAGAAAATTTGTAATATTTCGTTGAACATTGGAATTCGTGGTTACCTAGGCCTGTTCCCACGAAATCCACAAAAAATGGTATACAACAAATATTAATGAATCCACAGTAATGAAATTTCAATTCAGACAGGTGATGCATGCATAATAGGAGACAATGACTCTGTCAACACAACAGGTCTTGCTCTGTTTGTAGTTTACACAATTATTCTTTATAGTGATTTGTATATTAAAAATGCATTGATGAGTTTGTTAATACAGTGCATTAATTACTTTTGACAATTTACAGAATTTCGGTTGATGTAAAACATATTTACTCGCATCAGGTGAGTTGAAGAGGTACTAAAACACAAAAAACATGTTTGAATAATTTTAAAGTGCAAAATAATCATGTTATTATTTTGCAGATGAAAAACCATACTGGTGGGATATTTCGACAGTTTTTGAAGAAATTTCTGCACTTGCACAACAAGCTGTTAAAGAATTGGCAACAGGTGGACCAAACTGGATAGCAACTTCTGCTATGAAAGGAGAGGATCCAGTGTCAAAATTTACTAAAGGCAAAGTTTCACAAGTCAGTTAGACCAATTATTCCTATTATGTCATCTTCTTGGTCTTTTAAGGATGTACTAAGGTGAAATTAAAACAAGTTGCTTTCTTAAAAAAAAGAAAAGCAATACATGAACCGAAGACCGCTGACTGGTCACCAAAAGATTGTTACTGAATTTTGTGTTTGTTTTGACCTGAAATAATTGACTTTGAATAGAAGAAGCCAGTTGAAAGTGTGTATTTACAGCTACTATTTGAATATACATTTTAAAGTTCAACTATTTTATTCATTACTTGGGAATGTACATAATTTTTCCGATGATAACCCTTTTGCAAATCCCAATTTCTACAAACCGGATGACTTATGCAAATTGCACAAACCAATCGCAATTTAAATTTATGCACCAAGTTTGCTTTATAATCTGGAATTCTGGATGCATTTATTTTATCTATTATATCTTTTATTTTGTTTCCTGTTTGTATGCCTTCATATTATCAACTCCGCGTTATTGAAGCTGTCTGTACTCATGGTAGATGTTGTATAGATAAATTTGAAGTCCAGTTTCCATGTGCAGTGAAACATGTAGCATGCAATTAATTGGGACCTTATATAAAGAGTTTTTGGTCTCTTAAAACATCTCAAATTTTACGGATTTGCTGATTTTACTTAAATCAATTCAAACATTCTACATGGAAATTTGGTTTTGCCGAAGAACAGCTTAATATTGATTGCATGATTGATTGTTGGTTGCTTAACGTCCAGTGCAAATATTTCATGCATGTTCAGGACGAGAACAAGTTCACAATAAATACAATAGGTAGGTCTTGTCACAATAGAGGCCATTCAGGATGATGGTCGGGGAAATTTGGACTACCACTGGAAAATTAGGGTATATTGGATAGGGACAGAAATTTTGCCTTGCAACAGGCCACCTACGGACCCCTCAAAGAGTTGTTGCAAGGGTTCTTAACGTGCAAAGAGCGTGGCACTCTCTGTACATGAGGCCTCGTATTTAACGTCCCCATTCTGACCGGACGTGACTGCGAACTTGATACATCCAGCACATCCAAACGGACGCCCCACTTCGGCAAGCGTTTTACTGTTGGTCGGGAGAAGACCAAGTGACCATATTTCGTTTCCCCAGTCACCCTTTGGGGCTCTAAATATTAAAGTTTTTTAAATACCTGAACACACTTTCAAAATAACCAATTTATATAAAACTTTATGTGGATATAAAAAGATACCACAATTAAATTGATGTACACGAGATGTGAGTTAAGTCTACAAAAATCATCAGTGATGCTCGAATGAAAAAGGTTAAAAGGCAAAATAAATTCCAAAGTTAATGAATCTATTCCTTGGGTAGACAATCCTTAGCTTTTCGAAAAGGTCAAAAATTATAATAGGAAACAAAAAGAGAAACAGCTAGAGGTCAGAATACCGTTAGTAATGATGACCGTGCTTGAACACATGTCAAGCTCTTTCTGTCGTATACTGAATTCAGATAAGAAAAACAAAAATGCACTTTCACGAGTGAAATTAATATTATTGGATGCACATGGTATATTAGCGCATGCAACAGTAAATAGAAAGTATACACACTGATACTCAGGAAAATAATACGCATTTCCGTCATCACATTTGTTAATCTAATAGTTGAATTCGAATGTCAAACTACCTACATCAAATGTTTTGACTCCTGATTCATCGACATTTTATCCGGAATTTTTGAGAACGCAAACCGATTGTGTGCATTTGAAATGTGATCTGTAATGTGAATGAATCAAGACGTGTAGGATAGTTGGTCAACACAGTGAATACAATTTTCAAAGCCGTACCATAGATGCTATAAGGTTAAACCATTAAAACAAACAAAAATAGAATTGAAATTTTATGATGAACATATGTTCCTGTTATTAATTTTTTTTTCAAAATTTTATATAATATCAACATGATCAATGAACACAAATGTCAAGTATTTCGCACGGACATTTTTTTAATCGAATGAATCTATTTTAAATTCTAACATTTCACTATGTATTACAGTACTATAGTGAGCCAAAAAAGTTAAGCAACAAAAATATAAAATTTTATTTTATTACAAAATCATATCAACATATAATTTTAATAATAACAAAATGGAAATATGACATGTCAGAAGGCAGCAATATGCATGTTTATCACTCATATTCACTAGGAATTTCTGTGTATGGAGCGCAGTAGGGTCAAAATGCGGAAATGAGTATAGTGTTATTCAAAATCAATTTCTCGTCCATGCGCTCCGTGCATCAATGAAGGATTGGCAGGCACTTCAGTAGCTGCCCTTAGTCTATTCACTACTCTTGTGGCCGGAATAAACTTGTCACATGTTGACGTAAAGCAAATGTAGCACTCCTCCCTTGACGTTAGTTTTTTTGGGTTTACGAGATCTCGACTTATCCTGTGCATTCGCAATTTGTCGATATCTGTTTGTTAGTCTCTAAACTGTTGACTTATGCCCATCAAATCGAGCCGCGTCATTGGCAGCACTCATTCCGGCATCAACCATCCAAGAGCTTTCTGACAGTCATTTTTGAGGATACCTGGTTGACGCGCCATGCATTTTTTTTCTAACATTTATGTGTTTTTCTTACCAATGGTGTGTCTCTGATCGTTAGTGAAAAGTAAATTTAAAATTTTGTTTTAAAAGTACAGGTACAGAAGGTAAAACATCAATTACACGTGCAAAGCATAAATGGCGCGAAATCAATCACCCGGAAAAAAGCACGACTGTTTAAAATTACAGGTAGACCTTAGAATTATATCAACGATGTTAAAAAATTTTTTTGGCAGAAACAACCAAAAAAAAAATGAAAAAAAAAAAGTGTTGCTAAACTTTTTTGGCTCAGTATATATAAAATATAAGCAAAGACTTACAAATCCATACTAAAACAGTATAAGATACTTAACATTATGATAGTAATTAAATTTTGTTATGATTATTGTAAATTGTGATTATGTTTTTTGTGAGCTGTAAGGATTTTTAAAAATCATGTTTTGTGAATTGAAAACACACAAGTATTTTTATTCACGACCGTTTAAAATTTAAATATTCAATTAAGGATTTGTATAGTAGCAAGGATTGGAATCTCTTACTATACAAATCCTTGAGTCAATTAATTTATCCTACTTTGTGCATACCTGCCAACCTCTGAAACCTTCAAAGAGGGAGATCTCCCTCTCAGCTATGACAGCTGAGGGGTAGATTTTGCGCGAACGACATTTTCAAGTGAAATATACGTGTTTATTTATTCATCTACGAAACACATATAAGAGTTAATAGATATACTTTGTTTCTTTAAATATGGTTATATCCTACAGAAGGTGTGTTGTTTGTTTCTTTCCCTTTTCATCATCTTTGACATTTGAATCCCATCAGTACAACATTTCACCCCAGATACCTCTGTTGTAAGAGAGCAATCATGTTGTCACAGATGGTGCATTATGTGTGTGCACATATAAGATTCACTACAACAAACAAATGGAAGTTTTTAACGACCTTGACTGGCTATACAGCCCTTGCACGGTCGACTACATTTGGTTCAATACATATCTTATAAATTTCAATATAACATGAATAGAAGTATAGATCTTTTAAAAGATTTTTAAAATATAATTATTTTTTTTGTCTTAAGGCATACAAAATCTTTTAATTGCCATCCTTTTATGGTTCTTTGTTTAATTTGTATTTAGTTTATATTGTTTTATCAATTCACATTATTTTAAGAAGGGTAACTTAAAACAGGATTAAACAGGGGAAGTAACCCGAAATTTCTCTGAAGTGTTTTTAATAACACAAAGCATGAAGCAAAAGTCGTTAATGATCGTTAATTAGTACTATGTTTGACACCCAAGCTGTCAAGTGAAGCCATTTAATTTCACATGGTCTGTGATTTACAGGTAAAAACAACCCTCATCAGTGACACAAAAACGTAATTAATGTTGACCTGTCATTCAAGGTTAAATTATCCAAAAGCGGGAGATTCTATACTCCGGCGCGTGAGGGTACCGGCAAGCAGGAGATTTCCCGAATTTCGCCATTTGAGCGGGAGTCTCCCGCTCAAAACGGGAGGGTTGGCAGGTATGCTTTGTGATTCAATTAATTTATCCTACTTTCCGCTTAATGGATTTATTATAATACAGAAAAATAGATAACAATTACTTATAAAACCTTACTTAAACCTGGGACTAGTATACTAACATTTGATATAATAGTCCCAGCTTAAACGGTATGAAATAATTATAATTAACATAGAAATATAATGATTATTGTTTATAAACATTTTTTGTTGGTTGCAAGGATGTATTCAGATTTAATTACTATGTTTCATTTACAAATGAATATTTAAAAATACCAATGCAGAGTATCTTGTCATTTAAAGTGCTTATTTCTTAATTGCAACTCTAAATATTCGGACTTCAATTATTGTCATTATTGCATGTTGGTTTCTACAGAAAAATAAATACAGTATATATTTTGTGTATCATGTATATATTTCTTTGATTTCGGTTAAATCAGGAACATATATGTTAGATGTACTGTTCCCAGGTTAAATTAATCAAATTAAATACGTTTGATAATAATATAATTTTTAGCTCACCTGGCCCAAAGGGCCAAGTGAGCTTTTCTCATCACTTGGCGTCCGTCGTCCGTCGTCGTCTGTCGTCGTCCGTCGTCCGTTAACTTTACAAAATCTTCTCCTCTGAAACTACTTGGCCAAATTTAACCAAACTTGGCCACAATCATCATTGGGGTATCTAGTTTAAAAATTGTTTCCAGTGACCCGCCAACTAACCAAGATGGCCACCATGGCTAAAAATAGAACATAGGGTAAAATGTAGATTTTGGCTTATATCTCTGAAACCAAAGCATTTAGAGCAAATCTGACATGGGGTAAAATTGTTGATCAAGTCAAGATCTATCTGCCCTGAAATTTTCAGATGAATCGGACAATGGGTTGTTGGGTTGCTGCCCTGAATTAGTAATTTTAAGGATTTTTTCCGTTTTCGGTTATTATCTTGAAAATTATTATAGATAGAGATAAACTGTAAACAGCAATAATGTTCAGCAAAGTAAGATCTACAAATAAGTCAACATGATCAAAATGGTCAGTTGACCCTTAAGGAGTTATTGCCCTTTAAAGTAATTTTTACCAATTTTTGTAATCTTTACAAAAATCTTCTCCTCTGAAACTACTGGACCAAATTTAACCAAACTTAGCCACAATGATTATTAGGGTATTTAGTTTAAAAAATATGTGCGGTGACCCAGCCAACCAACCAAGATGGCTGCCATGGCTAAAAATAGAACATAGGGTAAAATGTAGATTTTGGCTTGTAACTCTGAAACCAAAGCATTTAAAGCAAATCTTACAGGGATTAACTTGTTTATCAAGTAAATATCTACCTGCCCTCAAATTTTCAGATGAATTGGACAACTGGTTGTTGGGTTGCTGCCCTGAATTTGTAATTTTAAGGAAATTTTGCCGTTTTGGTTATTATCTTGAAAATTATTACAGATAGAGATAAACTGTAAACAGCAATAATGTTCAGCAAAGTAAGATCTTCAAATAAGTCAACATGACCAAAATGGTCAGTTGACCCTTAAGGAGTTATTGCCCTTTATAGTCAATTTTAACAATTTTCATTAATTTGGTAAATTTTGGTAAGTTTTACAAAATGTTTTCCTTTTGTAATCTTCTTTTCTGAAACTGCAGTAGAAAATCAATATAGAAAACAATCTACTAATGTACTGGCAATAAAAATAATTGATAATTCTATAACATGAAAAAAAAACCACATTAATACCTGATGATGGTGTTTCTTTCTTTACATTGAAGATGATGTCACAACTATAATCCCGAACAATAGGTCGAATGTCAGATATGTTTCAGTACTTTGGCTTCATTTTCTACAGATTCAAGTGCAAATGATGCTTGAATTCCTACACTAATTTATACAGACTTCATCCCCTTTCACAGGTAATGCCTGCCTCATATTATATTTAAAACTTTAATAGAATATCAGAAATTTTGAGAGAAAATTAATCAACCATGCAAGATCTAAAACTTAATTAATATTGTTCAAATTATCAATTAACTATTAAAAAAAAAATTCTCATTAAAAATATAGTTCTTCATTTTATATTTTATCAGAAATTTAGGAAAAAATTGAATTTAATTGTGTCCCTTGTTCTCATTTCCTGGGATAAATCCAAGACAAATTAAAGTATTGGTATTGAATTAATATTTAAGAAATATTTCAAACCTTACCATTTTCTTCACAAGAATGAAGACCATATTTTCAGTGTCATGAGTATCAGTCATCATATTTGTTGTACTTTGTTGTTTAAAAGTTGAATACAAAAAGATCAACAAAGCAATTAAAAACCACTTGAACTTTGCAACAACAAATGAGAGTTTTAACGACCTCAGCTGGCTATACAACCCTTGCACAATCAACTGAATTTTGCAGAAATCATTAATAGGAAAGATTGCCCTTAAATGATAATTTTTATTACCTTTTTTTTTTTGGGGGTTGCAACAACAAAACTTCACAACAAACTTTCTCATCACTTCGCATTTCTCGTTAGATAAATTTTACAAAATTCTTCCTGAAACTACTGTCAAATTAAACCAAACTTGGTTTAAATCACCACTAGGACATCCAGGGACCACTGTGTATGATGACCCTGCCTGCCAACATGGCACACATGGCTGAAATAAAACACACTTTTTAGTCTTATATCTCTGAAACTAAACGACAGTACAACAGTTGCATTTATCATGCATCAATTGTAAATAAAAATATCAGGTGAGCGACACAGGGTCCTTGGAGCCTCTAGTTCTGTTTTCTGATCTAATATAAATATTAAAACCAGAATGTTCTCTCCTAAGTCTATGATGAAAATACACAATATCACGTGGTTAAATCTTCAAACATATTTAGTTTGCATGTTATCGAGACAATGCATAATACCTCGTTATAATTGACCTAGATACACACAGTGTATATCGGTCGTTTCAAAACAAAATTAATATAATTACGTCGTCATTATACTTGTTTAGAAATCAAAGCGCTTATAAACGTTCACATTCTAAAAACACATTTGTTTTGTGAATAAGCAAATGATTTCTTAAATTTATATTTAAACGATTTATTGTCTGCAACTTAGTCTTTTTTGTTTTACTTTCCAATTTACTTTGATTGTTACAATGTGCTAAATGTGGTAGACTAGCCTAGCCATAGAGCCCACGTGGTACTGTATCAAAGACGAAGATAACTACTTGTATAAATGATCGAAAAATTTCGAGACGTTCCGAGAATTTTATTCTGACTTCCGGCCGAGAGATATCGAGTGGCCCATAGACACATCCAAAACTCGGCAATATATAAGCATGAACCCCTCAGGGGGTTCATGCAAAAATCTAGAATTCAAAATTGATACTTTAAGTCAGAATAGCATAATTAAAGAAACTAAATAAGTAAAAAATATTGATAGGTTATGGAGCACTTTTTTGAGATATTTGGATTTGAAAAAATGGTGTGAAAAGGTTGACTCAGACTTATACCTTATATTTGCATTGGTATTATTTGGGTCTCAAATCAAAAGAAAAGAAATCATGAATCTGCTTAAAATTGGGTAAATCACCTTTTATAAGTCTTATATGAAAAGAAAAATGGGTGTTATAATATTTTACACTGTTTCTTAGGAAAAAAACTAAAGAGTCTAATCATCTGTCAAAAATTCCTAAATGTCACATAAGTACACCCTTAAGGATAGTATATTTACAATGAAGCTGATAACAGGTGGTGCTGTTTTGCATCTAGGAAATTAAACATTTCATTATCTAAAGGATTGTGGGTAATTTTAATTGTTCGTACCCCAATATGAAAATAACATCATCTCATTGATTGAATACCCATATTTTAGGACTTGTAAGCCAATCACAATGTTATGGTGTAAGCTTTTGAAAATACTACCCAGAATTCATTAGATTCTGAAGTGGCAAATTACTATAAGGTCTTCAATGATGAAATAAAAAAAATCGCATCTTATAGACTGAAGCATGGACTCAAATTTTGTCATATACTTTTCAATTTTTTTTTTATTTAAGAATTAAAATATGTTTTTTTTAAAAAAGTGTTGATAAAAGCTTCATTGTTATAAAGCGTGGAAGTATGCAAAATATATGTATGTCAACATTTTACAAATAAATTTAGCTTCAAAAAAGAGGCATTAAATTCTGTATAATTACAATTTAATTCTACAACAAGGAAATTATAAGTTAAATCAAGCTTTCTGTTTGTTTTGTTTTAAATATTCCTGCACATTAGTTTAACATTGTTATGGAGACCATGTGTAGTCAATAAACGTTTTTTGTATTGCGGAAATAAATGTCACTTTCTTATACCACATAGATCATTGTTGTCAGCCAATCAAAATGAAGGAAATCTTATGATTTATATCATTTCAAAATAACACGCCTACATCACAACACACAATACAATTGATTGGTAGAAATCCCTTGCTTCCAGAAATATATTTGAAGCCACAGGTGCTGTATAGATCTATTGCCAACTGTACCTAAAATACTTATTATTATATATGGCGTATTGAATATTCTTAATTTAATATTTTCAGCAACAAATAAAAGAACAGATAATTGATAATTTAACTAATATTATCGATGAACTTTTGGAACCTTTTGACGGACTGAGAGGAATAGCAGATAAATTTATAAATAAATATATGAAGTTCTTTGGGCTAGTGAAATCAGTGAAAGAGGCATATGTAATACTGAAGGACGGGTATGTTTAGTTTTTTTTTTTTAATGATTTTTAAGAGACTTGTTTTTATGTAGGGTTTTGACTTATCAGCTAAGTGGGCTCGCAAACTGAACATTTTTGATATAAGCAAACAATATAGAACAAAAGGATGAAACAGCCAGATTGATGATCTTAGAATGTCGTCTCGATAAGAAATTTCACAACAGCAGCTAAAATGCAAGTATTGAAAGTATAAGTCCCGCTATTTGGACAGCTCTAGTTTTCCCAGATGTTACTCCACTGACTGCAACAAAACAGTTTAATTTCTTACTTAAGTTACCTGAAAGCTTACTTTTGTTTATTGCTGACGTAAATATCTTACCTATTTTTAACTGTGAACAAGAACATTATCGGTAGGTTTCTTACGGATATCATAAATACATATATTTAAGGAACTATTTAATATTGTTTCAGATATGAATTGGGACAGTCTATTATAAACTCACTTTTTGGACCAAAATGTCACATACACTTTCCAAGACTGTACAGATTAAATGCAGGGCCTTGTAAAGGAGAAGGATTTTATCCTTCAAAGATGGAAAAATCTGGCCAAGCAGAATATGCTGTAGCAGGTGTAGACATTGAAATTGATGTTGGAAAAACGGTAAGTAGCTTTCGGGCTTTTCTTTAAGAATAGGAAAACACATTTTATTTTGGGGAGATTTTGATATAATAGAAAAACAAAGGATATGGGATATCCATCCATGACACAAAATGTGTACAGCGTTATATTCATCTCAAATTCACAATGAGGCCTTCAACATGGAGCAAAAAAAAAAAAATCTCTCACCTCATTGCAAGTTTAAGATGGCCCTTCGCACTGGTTTGAGCCAAATTCTTTGCAAAATGATTCTGATCTTTTGTAAGATGTAACAACACCAACATGGGCCCTGTCAAGAAAGAACATACTTGAAAGTACTACATATTTAAACAAAAAATAGTTCCATCTAACCCTCCCACATCCATTTTAGGGAATAGCTGTCATTTAAGATGTATCATATGAGCTGCATTGGATAGAAATTGACCTTATGCAAGTGCTGTAATATATGTACATGTGATACGCAGGTGTGAATTTGTTTCACTAGATTTGACACTTAATTATAAAATGCAAAAAGATGTCATGCTCAATAAAATGAGTGAAAATATTGTCAGTTATATTCAAACATTTTTTCAGGTAATGAAATTAAAAATATTATGATTTCCTGTCATTTGAAAACAGAACAAATTCTGAAAATTAATGAGGAGTCACTCAAAATTTAGTATTCATTTGAAACTTGTGGTTTTTAATTCTTCTTCAAAATCGAAAGAAGTGTCAGTGATTCCTGAGAAATTTACCTTTTTAGTCATTAAAATCATTTGAGTTTTAAACTGTTACATTCCAAAATTGTATTAAGGTTTATGACCCCTTCTGTAGCCATGTGGATTACGAAATTTTAAAACTGGAATAGTATCAAAACAGCAAAGATAATGAATAATAGAGATGGGCTATTTTGTACATATACCAAGGGGAAACTTCGTGCAAAGCATTATTATTTATTTTTTCATTGCATTTAATAGAAAAAGGGGATTTTGTAGCAAATAAAACCAAAATTTTTGTAGAAAATCCACAGACTTTAAAAAAGAAATTTTTGTAGAAAATCCACAGACTTTAAAAAAGAAATTTTTGTTATAAAATTTTAAACAAATATTACTCAGTTGTTTTTCTATGACGTTCTAGCATTTATTGTTTACAAAAAGTCCTAAACAACCTTAAATTCCAAAAAAACTTGTGCTGAAGCACTAAAGTTGAGTGCATGCAAGAAGGTGTACTTGAATTGGTCCATATTTATATTTGTTTTAACCAATACATATGTACATGTATCTAAATTTATAAACTTGTTTTAAGTAAATCATTGCTAGCACTGCATGCAATAATCCTCAATTTATCAAGCACCAAATTGCCAATTATGAGAGTGCAAGGGGAAAGGCTGTGGATTTTCTATAAAATTTCCATATGTTTAGCATTGAATCAACACAAGGGTTCATAATCCTTAAATGTTTTTAGAAAAATGGTAAGCAACTTCTTGAGGAAACCAGTCAATACAAGTTCATTGATGCCATGAATCTAGTTTGAATTATTTCGAAAGTTTGAAAAAAAAAGATCTGAATTTTCAAGCCGTCTCAAAATGACTGAAATAGTGTGAAAAATTTCTGGATGCTTGATGTTGGATTTTGAATGCTACTTATTAATATCGCTCTTTGTCAACTTTTTGTGATCGGTTAATTTCATTTAATCATTTTCAAGTGAAAAATTGATTTAAACAAAACTACTATTATATTGCTTTTACAGGTGGTTGCTCCTTTTCCTGGAATTGTTTATAAGGGAGACAACCCTGATGAGGTTATCATTGAGGCAAACACAGCTGCCTTAAAGGGAATAAAGATCTATGTAAATGGTGTTAAAGTTAATACAACTATTCTGCATCCATCAGACGAACTTTACATTGAAAACAGGGTAAGATCTATTTGAAAAGCATACCTGCCAACCCTCCCATTTTGTTTCGCTCAAATGGCAAAATTCGGAAAATCTCCCGCTTGCCGGTACCCTCCTGTGTGGAAGTATAGAATCTCCCGCTTTAGGTTATTTTAACCATGAATGACAAGTCAACATTAATTACGTTTTTGTGTCACTGATGAGGGTTGTTGTTACCTGTAAATCACAGACCATATGAAATTAAATGGCTTCAATTGACAGCTTGGGTGTCAAATGTAACAAAAAATTTGTTCCGGCGTGACATTTGTTCCGATGGAACAAATTTCATAGGAAATATGTTCCACCGAAACTTATATCACAGAAAATATGTTCCAGCACTATAAAATTTGTTCCGTAACTAATTTATTGACCAAATGTGAAATAAGTTCCGGAACAAAAATCACAGCTCCATGAGTTTTGTTCCAATATTAAAATTTAAAAAAAAAGTGAAATAAGTTCCTGTGATTAGTTTTGAACGAAGGTATTTCATAGAAATCAATGAAAATGTTCTGCTCGAACCTATTTCACAGAAAATAAGTACCTTTTCAACATATTGCACAGCGAAATATTTTCTTGTTACACTTAAAAATTATAATACCAGCTGGATGCCGTACTGTGCTTGCATGGGGTACATTTGCAATTGAAGGCATTACTGTAGGATGAAGATAAGAAATAAAAGCGATGATAATGTATCATAATTTGTATTTATGTTTTATAATTTATGTGGTATTCGACCTCCTTGTTTCCTGTTAATCTGTCATTGGTGTTCTAATCATACATGTACTTAGCTAAGGTCATGGCACAGTTTCAAAAGAGTGTGTCTTTTGTTTCTTTATGTCTTTTAATATAATTGATCAGTCACTTTGTCCTTTTCAAATTAGTACAAATGTTCCTCTTTAACTATACTTTTTTCTGAATGATTTTTTTATTATTTCTTATTCTACTCTTTTCTGGCTCTTAAGTGTCATTTTTTGGTATTATTAATTGAGTATGTTATTAAACTTTTGCTTTACTCCACAGGATCCAAATTGGATGTTTACACTTTTTATGCCCCATTTATTATGCCACATTTATGGTCATTATGTTTTCTGGTCTGTGGGTCCGTCCGTCTGTTCGTTCGTTCGTCCGTTCGTCCATCCGTCCGTCCGTCCGTCTGTTCGTCCCGCTTCAGGTTAAAGTTTTTGGTCGAGGTAGTTTTTGATGAAGTTGAAGTCCAATCAACTTGAAACTTAGTACACATGTTCCTTATGATATGATCTTTCTAATTTTAATGCCAAATTAGAGATTTTCCCCCATTTTCACGGTCCATTGAACATAGAAAATGATAGTGTGGATGGGGCATCCGTGTACTATGGACACATTCTTGTTATTTATTACATTATCAATATAATACATGTTTTTATAATGTACTTGAATGATAACTTTAAACTCACTGATGACAAGTGCTCAGTATATAAGATAATTTGTTTAACCAGTGGAACATATTTCACAGACAAGGAACTTATTTCACCAGGTAAGGAACAAATCTCACAAATCCAGAACTTATTTCACCAGGTAAGGAACAAATCTCACAAACCCAGAACTTATTTCACTAGGTAAGGAACAAATTTCACCAACCCAGAACTTATTTCACCAGGTAAAGTGTGGAACTTTATATTTTATAGAGATGGAACAAATTATATAGAAATTGTCTGTGAAAAAAGTTCTCCCAGAACATATTTCCTGTGAAATAAGTTCCATTGGAACTTTTTTCACAGGAACAAATTCTGGCTCACACAAACATAGTACTAATTAATGATCATTAATGACTTTTGCTTCAAGCTTTTTGTTTATATTGAAAACACTTCAAAGAAATTTCGGGTTACTTCCCCTGTTTAATCCTGTTTTAAGTTACCCTTCTTAAAATAATGTGAATTGATAAAACAATATAAATTAAATACAAATTGAACAAAGAATCATAAAAGGATGACAATTAAATGATTTTGTATGCCTTAGGACAAAAAAAAATATTATATTTTAAAAATCACTTAAAAGAATTATACTTCTATTCAATGTTTGAATTGAAATTTATAAGGCATGTATTGAACTAAAGTTAATGGTATTAACAGCTAGTGAAGGTCGTTAAACACCCCCAGTAGTAGTAGTTTAATGAAATGTAAATGTGCAAACATATAATGCACCTTGTTGATCATTTGAAACAGAGATATCTGATTGAAAAACTGTCGTGTTGGGATGCAAATGTCAAAGATGATGAAAAGGGAAAGAAACAAACAACACACCTTCTGTAGGATATAACCATATTTAAAGAAATAAAGTATATCTCTAATAACTCTTATATGTGTTTTGTAGATGAATAAATAAACAGGTCATATATTTCACTTGAAAATGTTGTTTGCACAAAATCTCACACTCAGCTGTCATAGCTGAGGGGGAGATCTCCCTCTTTGAATGTTTCAGAGGTTGGCAGGTATGGAAAAGCTTCAGACAAACCAATTTAATTTCTGGGTCATCTGAATTTTTCAAGATAAAGAGAAAGAAACTGAATTTGTTCTTAACAAACAAAAAGATTTTTTTTTTTATAAAACAGTTCCAAAATGACAAGTGATGTATGTTTTAAATATTGTTACTGTGGATTCATTATTTTTATAGATTGAGGATTAATTGCAATTTTGTTGATACTTGATTAGCTTTACCCAGGAAATCCATACAAATTAGGTATCCAACAAATATAATTCAATTCAATTCAAATCTTTATTGCCATTACAACGTACATTTATAGCATGTGACACAACATAACAAAATAAAGCAAACAATATTAACAAGTTCATTTATATACATAATGAAAGTAAATATGTCAAAGAGTTCCCTGTCCTCAGTTCTATAGACTGTTTTAAAAAGGAACCAAGCTTATTGACCTGAATGTGTGATCTTGGGTTGAGTATATATGTAATTTTATCTATATCCTTTATAGTGTGTATTCTCATTTATTAAAAATTTAAAATAAACTTTTCTAATATGAATTTTAATATAACAATATAAAAAAAAATGAATTTCATCATCAATTTTTTGACAGTTTTTGCATTATCTTACTTAGTTTGACATCTTTTGAATCCTCTATTAAGTAATAGATTTCTTAATAATTTCAGAAATATTATTTTTGTCGAAATTTATTTATTTAATTCAACTAATTTAAAGTAAAAGTTGAACTTTTAAAGTCACCTAGAGCAAAAACAATACTTGTGAGCAGTATAATTTAAGTATTTTAAATCTAACAAATAAAACTAGATACTAAATAAATATAGGTCAAAGTCATTTCAGCTGATCAACATTTATAAGAATCTGCTACATTGCACTTTAGCAGTGTTCTCCCCAGAAATTTTTTAAGGCGCAAAATTCAAGGGCGTGTAACTTGTTTTTAAGAGTGAACTATTGTGCCCTGATGCAATCAGTTATAAATCATGACATGCAATATGAATTATTATGCTTTATGACATGTGTTTAATAATGCAGAGTACATTTTTTGTATTAATAAATTACAAGAATACATATATATATGAAATAAATTGATTTTAAACACAAAAAGTCATTTATATTAAAGTCAATTAAAGAAGTCAAAATGTACATATAGTTTAAGAAAAATCCTCCTGTTCTTCTGGGCCTTCTAGTGCTGAACAGCTTCAGAAATATCTATCTCTGTACTCTCTGCTCCTTCTAAGGATATTGTAACAAGACAGTTTGTTATTTTGTTGGACAGTCTGTTCCTCAACTCTGTCTTTATATCCTCTTTAGGGTTGTAGACACAGGCACTTGTCTCAGAATATTTTTTTCTAAATACCTTAATATAACAAGGTATATATAAAAAATTCTGAGACAAGTGCCTGTGGGTGTAGACGGAGGTGTATTCTCCTTTTCACAAGGATTTGTATAGTAAGATCTCACTGTACAAATCCTTGCTTTTCATTAGAAGTCATTGGTCTGAAAAAAACTTCTAATTCCATTATCAGCCTTTCTTATTTGCAGAGAACATGTTCATTCAGAATTATAATCGAATATGATTAAGATATTTAGTATATAACTTTTTAAAACAAAAATATTTTAATGAACAGCTGACCAGTTTCCGTACTTTGACATTACGCTTCCATGTGTATTATTGTCAAAACCTATCTTTGGCAGGTAGATATAAACGAAACTTGACAAATTCGTCAAAGTTAAGACCATTGAATTTATTTACTAGTGACATTACCTGTATACAGAAGCTGCAGCGATTCCGCACCCGTGTTGATTGTCACATATTTCCCGACGCACGGATTAAAGATCGATGTTCAATAATCATTTTATTTCTAAAACATGAGTTTGAGACGAATTTAACTTGCAAGCAACATTTTTTCACTTTCTAATATACTAGTAATAAATAACTCCTCGTTATCTTTAATCAAAGTTAATTTTATTTTTTTCAAATACAAATACTCTCATTCATAATTTTCATCGTAAATATCTTTAGCAAAGTGTATTCAAATTTATCACGTGTATTCAACACGTTCATTGGTTGTTTTTAAATAGATTCTTCTCGACCAATGAAAAAAATTCGTTATTTAGAATGGTCAGACGATGCGTATTGCGATCTATTTCTTCAATTTTTGCACTGAAGTTTTCAAAAACTTTTAATTTTCTTCAAAATTATCTATCTTCTTGATAATCATTTACGCTATAACCTGATAACATGGTCTGGTAACGGTGGCTCAGGTCAAAACTGATTATCAGTAATTGCGTAACACTGACCAACCTCTCAGCGGTGATCAGCAACTTGACAATTTTAACCAACATTTATAATGAAAATGTGAAAATTAACACGAGGCGGGATCAAGTATTAAGGGACAGCAGCCAATTAAGGCGCTGCTGGAATTACGAAAATATTTTGAAGGCCCTGCGGGACCGCAGAGTCATATCGGCCTGGGGAGAACACTGTTTAGTGTTTCCATCAAGCAATTATTTTTTAAAAGATTTCAAAAGATGGAACTGGGACAATTGAGTAATTTCTCTCTAAACACAAGGAGACTAGTATGAATAAAAAAAATATAGGATACCAAATAAATAAACGCACACATAATATAGAAAGAAGAAGATGTGGTGTGATTGCCAATGAGACAACTCTCCACAAGAGACCAAATGACACAGAAATTAACAGCTATATATAGGTCACCATACAGCCTTTAACAATGAGCAAAGCCCATACCACATAGTCAGCTATAAAAGGCACTGAAATCACAAAACAATTCAAATGATATTACTAATGGCCTAATTAATGTAAGTCTATTTTTGTCCTTTTATTCATTTTTGAATTAAAAGTACACAAACTTCATTGTTAAATTACTTTGTACTTTCCTGAAATATCCTCTTAATTTCTATTGCAAATATTCAAAATACCTCGCCTTTTTATCTGTATTATACACGCTCAAAGACATGTAATGAGCTTTCTTCACAACCTGTAGCTTCAAAGAAAGCATGGTGACCGATACTTTGTATTATATTTTCAAAATAGTATGTCAGAAACCTGTTTAACAAAGAATGAAAATAAAATTATCAATCTTTGTTTCTACTAACTAGTAATTACAAACCCATATAGATTCCTCAACAGTATGTAGCTAGTGATCAATTTTGAAGTACTAAAGAATCTAAATGACCTTATATTTTATCTGCTGAACCCAAATGATATTATGAATTTGCTTTTATAGATTGCTGCAGGAGAACCCATTGGTACTGCTAAACAGTCACCTTGTTACCCATTCAACCATATTCACTTTGCCATGAAGAAAGGCAATGGAACTGTTGATCCTACTAAGTTCCTGTCTCCAAGATTCTTTGAAGTTCCAAAGTGGATACAGACATGTGATGACTACAAATTAGTTTTTAAGGTAAATATAAAATACTGATGAAAGCATTCAAAATCTGTTTTATTTCATAAAACTTTGTATTGAGGCCAAACAATAAATATTTTAAAAATTATATCTGACGCATTCAGATGGGAGCATTTTTTAAAACCATTTTATTTTTTTCCTTTTTAGCTCACCGGGGCCATCACTTGGCGTCCGTCGTCGTCCGTCGTTTGTCGTCGTCGTCGTAAACTATTTAAAAAATCTTCTCCTCTGAAACTACTAGGCCAGATACCTTCAAACTTTAACTAAATGTTCCTTAGGGTATCTACTTTATAAATTGTATCCAAAGTTTTGATCCATTGACAAACATGGCCGCCATGGCTAAAAACAGAACATAGGGGTCAAATGCAGTTTTTGGCTTATATCTCAAAAACTAAAGCTATTAGAGCAAATCTGACATGGGGGTAAAATTGTTTAATAGGTCAAGATCTATCAGCCCTGAAATTTTCAGACGAATCGAACAACCCATTGTTGGGTTGCTGCCACTAAATTGGTAGTTTTAAGGACATTTTGCAGTTTTTTGTTATAATCTTGAATATTATCATAGATAGATATAAACTGTAAACAGCAATAATGTTCAGCAAAGTAAGATCTACAAAAAAGTTTTATATGACCAAAATTGTCAATTGACCCCTTAAGGAGTTGTTGCCCTTTTAAGACAATTTTACACAATTGTTCATCAAGTTTGCTAACATTTAAAAATCTTCTCCTCTGAAACTACTGGGCCAAATACCTTCAAACTTTAACTAAATGTTCCTTAGGGTATCTAGCTTATAAATTTTATTTGAGGTTTTGATCTATTGACAAACATGGCCGCCATGGCTAAAAATAGAACATAGGGGTCAAATGCAGTTTTTGGCTTATATCTCAAAAAACTAAAGCTTTTAGAGCAAATCTGACATAAGGTAAAATTGTTTAATAGGTCAAGATCTATCAGACCTGAAATTTTCAGACGAATCGAACAACCCATTGTTGGGTTGCTGCCACTGAATTGGTAGTTTTAACGAAATTTTGCAGTTTTTTTTATTATCTTGAATATTATTATAGATAGATATAAACTGTAAACAGCAATAATGTTCAGCAAAGTAAGATCTACAAAAAAGTTTGTATGACCAAAATTGTCAATTGACCCCTTAAGGAGTTATTGCCCTTTAAAGACAATTTTACACAATTTGTTCATCAAGTTTGCTAACATTTAAAAGTCTTCTCTGATGAAATACAGGTGAGCGATTCAGGCTCTTGAGAGCCTCTTGTTATGATATTTATTTGCCTTGAATTTAATTGCTCAAGTCTAACTCTGAAAATTGAGCACATGGATTTGTTCCTATAAAAATATATACAGTTAACTCTTGTTGTCTCCAACTTGGTTGACTGCCAATTTTGGATGAGTCGAAGTTTTTCCTTTTAAGATTTAGATTTCGAATAAAAGCATTATGAGTTGTTAGGACTTAGGTAATGTGATATGGTCAGAAATTCATAAGCCCTAAGTAAGTAGTTACATTAAGTTGATGCTTTTTTTCAGTTTGAGACAATAGCAGCTGGAGTAATTGTGGGACTTGGTGGACAGGCTCAAAATAACACAAGTCCAGACTTAGACCTCAGTAAGATTTCACCACCTGATGCACTAGCTACTAGTGAAGACCCAGGGCAAGGAGTAGACACCATTAAAAGTATGTTACCACTGCTTCAATAAATTTTTGAAATCATGAAAAAACAGAATGTTGCAAACCAGACATTATAACTCTTTGAAACCACAGAATAGTATTTTATGAAATTTCTTTTGTAAATACTTAATTAGAATAGAAAACCAAGTTCGATCCTTCAACTGTATTTTATCCCACCTTGAATGGTAATACCAATATAGTAATTGTGTTGTACCATAATTCTGAGATCAATCAGCATACATGTAAAGTTGTAATGTGCCTGATGTTTTAGTGGTCATAGTGTACTGCAAGTAACTTCTCATTGTGAGCTCTGTAGAGTTTGACAATAAACCATGTGCATATAAATATGCTTAGGCAAGAAACAACTTAAGACAAAACTCAATAAAGATGAACCAAGTGTGTGCACAGCTCAAAAATGATGCCATATAATCTACTATAAGGCATTACAAGTTACTGAATACTGTTAAGACTCTGCTTGGTATGCATCGACATATACCCCATATTTGCAAAGAGTGCAGCTACTCATATACCAATTTCTACATTTACATGTATGGATAGTTTGACGATGGATCTTATCACTAGTATAGTAATAAGAAAAGTGATGTCGACTTACTATTCTGATTCTCTAATTATATGGCTCCCTAATGTAATAATTAGACAAAACTAAAGTAGTTAATAATTTCTATTACTAAAAACATAATATCAATATATTTACATACACAATAAATCACTCAAAATTACTCTAGTCAAAAAGATTATACTACATGTATATTACATAACTTCTTATTACAAAATAACTAAAAACTTATACTTGATTTGGGTTTGGGGCAGACTCAGCATTTTCTAAATTACTGACATAGTTAAACTCGGTGTAGCAGCTATTGGAAAGCTATCCGAGCAGAAAAGTAGTTGTTTACTCAGTGCAGCTTAGGCTACAAGAGCCGGAATAACAATGTCAGTAATGCACATGGAAGTAATGCTCAACTCGGTGTAGCGGTCAACTCGGTGTAGTTAGCTACAAGAGCCGGAAGCAATGTTAGATGCTACTCGGTGTACCCAGAACTACAAGAGCCGGAAGACAAGTGTGCTACAAGAGCCGAAGAGCATTACTTCAAATTGATGTGGATGAAGATAGCAAGAACTGCTAGACAAATTTAATAGCCCATTCAAACTTTAATGTACATGTACTGTACATCGAAACAAATGAAAACTACAGAATTTTGGGAATTAATGAATTATGTATTCCCATTACCAGATTAATTAATTAATACGCCAATACGGCTTTAACAATATTTACTGAATCTGCCCAAAGTACATGTATATGGTCGACAAGTGTAAATACACACAATAATCATGATTATGTACTAAACTAAAAGGATATATGAAAAATATTCAGAGGTAGTTACATGTACACAAAACAACATTTAATGTGCTAAAGAAAACATTAAAAATTTATGGAAGAGCGGGGGATGGTGGTGGCTGTATAAACTTTGATAAGACACAATACCTGGCAGTAACAATGTTAAACGATCAATGATGTCATAATAAATTAACAGCCAATCAAAAGTCTTGAAAATCAGAACTAAAAATAACTGCCTTTTAGTTCAGTGTATAGCAATCAATTTAACAACATAAACATGACTTATACTTATAAGTCTTAATTTATTTTGTAAATACTTAATTAGAATAGAAAACCAAGTTCGATCCTTTAACTGTATTGTTATCCCACCTTGAATGGTAATACCAATATAGTAATTGTGTTGTACCATAATTCTGAGATCAATCAGCATACATGTAAAGTTGTAATGTGCCTGATGTTTTAGTGGTCATAGTGTACTGCAAGTAACTTCTCATTGTGAGCTCTGTAGAGTTTGACAATAAACCATGTGCATATAAATATGCCTAGGCAAGAAACAACTTAAGACAAAACTCAATAAAGATGAACCAAGTGTGTGCACAGCTCAAAAATGATGCCATATAATCTACTATAAGGCATTACAAGTTACTGAATACTGTTAAGACTCTGCTTGGTATGCATCGACATATACCCCATATTTGCAAAGAGTGCAGCTACTCATATACCAATTTCTACATTTACATGTATGGATAGTTTGACGATGGATCTTATCACTAGTATAGTAATAAGAAAAGTGATGTCGACTTACTATTCTGATTCTCTAATTATATGGCTCCCTAATGTAATAATTAGACAAAACTAAAGTAGTTAATAATTTCTATTACTAAAACATAATATCAATATATTTACATACACAATAAATCACTCAAAATTACTCTAGTCAAAAAGATTATACTACATGTATATTACATAACTTCTTATTACAAAATAACTAAAACTTATACTTGATTTGGGTTTGGGGCAGACTCAGCATTTTCTAAATTACTGACATAGTTAAACTCGTGTAGCAGCTATTGGAAAGCTATCCGAGCAGAAAAGTAGTTGTTTACTCAGTGCAGCTTAGGCTACAAGAGCCGAATAACAATGTCAGTAATGCACATGGAAGTAATGCTCAACTCGGTGTAGCGGTCAACTCGGTGTAGTTAGCTACAAGAGCCGGAAGCAATGTTAGATGCTACCGTGTACCCAGAACTACAAGAGCCGGAAGACAAGTGTGCTACAAGAGCGGAAGAGCATTACTTCAAATTGATGTGGATGAAGATAGCAAGAACTGCTAGACAAATTTAATAGCCCATTCAAACTTTAATGTACATGTACTGTACATCGAAACAAATGAAAACTACAGAATTTTGGGAATTAATGAATTATGTATTCCATTACCAGATTAATTAATTAATACGCCATAAGTCAGATTGAATACATGAAATGTATGCGGTCTGAGTGCCCCAAAATTAAGTAAAAGTTATAACAACCAAAAATATAAATCAAAACAATACATAATCTTACCATTATTATCACATGTATCATACTACACTACATAAATCACTAATTATATTCTAAACCAAAATGGCAAAAGGCATACAAGTGATACTAAATAGATCTGCAATATAGTATACTGTAAAACTAGTATGTTCATAATACTTATATAATTATTAACAATTTTGCCAAATTAATCAATTCTTTGCTAAAGAATTTTGAGCTCTTTTCAGGTCAGACTCTGAAATTTTATATATCTACAATAAGCATCTGAAGACCATCTGCCCATAACTTTTATCAAGTGGTCTTCAACCTGAACTGAACCGGCAGTTGTCGCTGCCCCTATGCGAAAAGAATGGCCACTGTAATAGGTAGAGTCAATACCTAAACTATCTAAAGCATGTTTGAATAAAGAGAGAAATTTAGCTCTGGTGACAGCAGCCCCAGTTAAATCAACAAACAATGGAGTTTCAGGAGATGGGTTCCTTTGGAAGTGATTATTCATATACAAACAACATATTCTATATGGGCAAATCTCGTACCAGTTTCAAAAGTTTAATAGTCAAACCTTGTCTAAAAAGATCTGTTTTAGAAATTTTAAGCTTAAGATGTATGCTGTCGCTTAAAATAGTAATATCTGATATACATAAATTAAAAGCTGGATCAAAATTTCCACAACTATCAACTGTGAATTCACCACATCTTAAAAACCAAAAATGCAACTGTACACATAGTTTCTAATAATAAATTAGAACTACTGTCCTGGCGCAGCCAGAGACAGACTTTCTTTAAAATATCAAAAGTTATAGGGTACCTTGGTTTTGGTTTGGTTTTATAAGTACGCTTTACTCCATTAAGTATAGCTTTAAGTCGTCTTAACTTAGTTAAATCAGGATAATCTATGTTAAGTTCTAAACATTTGAACCTAATACCACACATATACAGTTTAATAGTACTATAACTAATATGTAGTCTACTTGTACAATAAGCAACAAAAGTAATAATAACTGTTCATTGACTGGAACACAGCCAGGCAAGATGAATGCGACAACACCGGTTAATAACAAAAAGATGTGTATGTTCTGAAACCAGTTTCATAAGTTTTCTTGTACCGGTAGAGATTGCTGCCTCCCATAACTGGCTAACTACGGTGCCGAGCTCCATAACACTAGTTGAGGAGGAGGCACTTTGCATGGATACTCCTGTGCTTCTTTCGCAAGGCGACGAAATTTGTCTATCTGCAAACGAGACAAAGCATCAGCTTTAGAATTAAATTTTCCTGGTACATGTTTAGACAAAACACAAAATTTTGTTGTGCAGCTATTAATGTTAATCTCCTTACTAAAGGCATTATATGTGCTGATTTGGAACGTCCTTTTTCAAGATGGCTACCGTAGCCTCATTATCACACATGAAAATTATTCTTTGCTTTTCCACATGTGTCCCCACAAAACTGCTGATACCACTATAGGGTACAGTTCTCTAAAAGCTATAGATACCTCTTTTTCATCAACTACTAAATTTGAAAACATTGATGGCCATGATTCAGCAAACCACAGTCCTTTATAATAGCCACCAAAACCGATAGAACCAGAGGCATCTGTATATAAACACAAATCATCAGAAGTTATATTTTCTTTGTTATAAAACATGCTGACACCATTCCAATTTGAAAGAAAATAGAGCCACATTCGAATGTCTTCCCTGCATTCACATGTTAGTTTGATATAGTGGTGTAAAGCCTTAACTGTTGTTGACACTAAGATCAGATGGGATACAAATGCTCTCCCTGGGATGACGACTCTAGATGCAAAATTTAAATGGCCTAGTAATTGTAACACCTCCCGCTTTGTGCAGGATTTTTTAATCAGAAACTCTTTCAAGAAAGTTGAAATTCAAGAAGTTTATCTTTTGGCAGTCTTGCCTCCATTAAATTTGAATCCAGAATAATTCCAAGATATTCAATTACTGTGTCTGGACCAGAAGTTTTATGTTTAGCCATTGGAATCTTTAGTGTGTCAAAAATGTAGTACAATAAATCCATATTTCTCTGTCCACATTTATGTGGATGTTCAAAAGTTATGAAGTCATCAAGAAGGTGCAAAATAAATTCTATGCCAAAATTATTCTTTGCTATCCAACACACTGCCTGCGACAAGTTATCGAAAATTCTTGGGCTTGATCGACAGCCAAATGCAAGTTTGGTATAGAAATAATAATTTGTACGCCATTTAATACAAAACATGTGCCACTGCGAGGGTATTACTGGCATTAATTTGAACGCATCGAAATATCTGTTTTACACATGGTTGTGTATCTTCCTAAATTCTGTATAATTTGAATTGCATCGTCAATGCGCACATATGATAAAGAGCAACTATCTTTGTCAATCATGTCATTAACACTTTGATGCACAATATTTTCATGCGGGAAGATAAGTCTACTATAAGTCTTGGCTTTCCTGAATATTTTCCAATAGCAACACCTATTGGGCTTACTCTGTATTTCTTAAAATGCAATTCCTTAAATGGCCCTTCTAAAATCCTTTATTTACTTCACTTTCAATAAGTTTATCGACAATATCTGGTTGAGTAGATGCTGATCTTAGATTTCACATTCTTTAGTAGGAACATCTATATTAGAAATTAAGGTATCAAAACCAAAAGCAAGGCCATGGCATAAATAATTCACAAATTGTTTATCCGGATGATTATTTAACTGTTGTTTTAAGGCATCTACATTTATTGGAGTATCCACTTTTTCTCTCTCGTTAAAATCTAGTCATTTATTTATATTGTCTGTGTTGTTTTGTTTGGGATTTTTCTTTCTTGAACACATGAATGCTGCATGGTTATTAGAATAACAAATTGAACAAATATGTGCATATTGACAAGGTTGCCTATTACACCTCCTATCGTTAAAGTTATTGCAAAGTTCAGTTTCATTGTGTGTAACTCTTTTCCTGCCATAACGGTCCACATCCTTCACAGCAAAATTTGAACTCTTAGAATAATTAGCTGTGTTGGCCACTTTGTTTGTTCCTATATTTTGTAGTTGTGGACAGAATGAAGATAAATGCATAGTTGATGAGCAATTGGAACATGAATTGACCTTGGCATTCCCCGCAACCATACTGAGCATAGTTGTATCTTTGATTGACCAATCAACTTTAATGTTGCAGTCTCTCAATGCTGCTGCTGCCCTGGCTGAAAACTGACAATGATAGTCGTAAATTTAGCCCCATATACATTGTATATATCAATAATATTGGCTTCATATCTGTCCAACTCAATTCTCCTATTAGGAATTTTGAACACATTACTCTTTTGTATTTGCCAAAGGCAGTTATGAATTCACTTATGGTCAAAGATTTGAGTAGTCTTGTATCTTCATGATTGGACAAGTTGACCGTGATAGACCCTTGTTGTTGAACAATGTTCTTGTCTGCTTCGTGTTTAGGGATTAACAGGGCGCTAAGTTAACATCTTTCCTCCCAAATACGTTTCTTAATAACCTCAGAAACAATGTCAACATGTGGGATGCATTCTGATGGTACCCCAAATTCAAATAGGGAAACGATACCCACCATTCAAAGGAAAAGTCTGGCTACCTCCAGCTCCTGAACTGGTGCTTGGACCGATCGTTGCTTCTCATGGCTGCGTATGCAGTGCTGAGGTTGTTAGCATCAACGGTATTGGTCTGTCATTGATATTTATCAATTTGATGACTGTTTGTTGTAAACCAAGCATCGTTCCTTGCATGGACTGCATTGAATTCAACATCCCTGTCATAACTTCGTTGTTGACATTACTGGCACTGGGCGCCGCCATATTGGATGACGTAGTTCCGCCATTCCACTGTGAAAATTCATCCGCGGTTCTGTCACGGCGCTACTTCTAGCCGAATTACTACCGCTGCCGAATTTAAATCTCTTTGAACTTGAGGAACTTCATTAGAGCTGGCAATTATGTCTGTGTTCAAAATAGCACTTGCATCAGAAGAAGTTGTATTTGGTGCATTGTCTGATGATGCTGACGTCTGTGAGGTGTTGCCTGTCATCTGTTGGTCAGCTGGGGCAACGCTCCTCACGCGATATTGTCCATGTATATTTTCTTGAGCATATTCTTTCCCAGTGAAACAGGGACAAAAATGTTAATATTTTCTAATTCATCTTTCAACTTGTTAGCAGTCCAGTTAGCTGGTCGGCACTGTCCCACTGACTAGACCTCTGTCTGAACGAGGTGCACGGCGATCCGCCATGATCAGTGATGAATGAAAGGTCAATGTCCGAGTGTTACAGTTTAGATTCAACTTCACAATTAATCAGAGAAAAGTTGTATCCTTGGAAAACGATATATCTCGAATGATGATAATAATGTCAATAGTGTGAATAAAGTTGTAATAAAATATAGAATGATGTATAAACTTTGATAAGACACAAGACCTGGCAGTAACAATGTTAAACGATCAATGATGTCATAATAAATTAACAGCCAATCAAAAGTCTTGAAAATCAGAACTAAAAATAACTGCCTTATAGTTCAGTGTATAGCAACCAATTTAACAACATAAACATGACTTATACTTATAAGTCTTAATTGGTTGATAATAGGACATAATTATAATGCAGTTATACATTTCAACAAGAAACGTTTTATCAGTTGACTTTTGTACAGTTATGAGTCTTTGCACTTAGGAATCTGCTGATATTGTGTGTGCCCTGTGACAAAGTAGGGGTGTGGGGTATGTGATCATGCTCTCAAGGGTTCTTTAATTTCAATCAAAAGAAAAATAAATTCAACAAACAATATTTGGTCACCAGTAAGCAGTCATGGGTTCATGTATTGCTTTTTTTTTTTTTTTTTTTTAAAGAAAACAACTTGTTTTTACATCTTATATGCTTTTATTAGTTATATGCTTTATTTGATAATGTACTCTTTGCTCCATACTAACTGTATCTTTTGTTTCAAACACCAAAACAAAAATTGAAAATACAAAATACAAAATAAATTGTTGGAGAAGACTTGTAAAGTGTTAAGCAGGAGATAACATTTACAAGATGTTGAAAATAAGACAGAGGATACCAAGGGGACAATAAAAAATTATAAGCTTTGGGAAAGCAGACAATATCGTGGCCAAAAAGAAAAAAATAATGAAAAGACAAACAATATTCTACAAAATAGTACACAGAAAACTAAAGACTGAGCTACATTGAACCCTTACAATAACCAGGGGTGATTTTAGGTGCTCAGGAAGGGTAAGCAGATCTTACTCCACTGGTGGCACTCCTCATGCTGATCTTTGGAAGTAAAACTTTGGTGATTTGTCATAATCAAGTAAAAGAGGACATTGTGACATGGAAATTCCATTATTGACCAAATCATATTATGGCATGTGTAAAACTATTGAAGAGATGACTTCAAATTTACTGAAAGCAACCCTTGATTCAATACCTTCTTATGTTAACATTATGGTTGTTTGTTCAGTAAAACATATAGAAATAGATATATATTTCCAGGTTTATAAATTTTTTTTTCAAATATCTATACTATTAAAACGTTTACATTACATGTATATGCAAATTTGAAAGTTTCTGGTGTTTTGAATACACATGCATAAAAAATGAAAAAAAAATTATGCATATCTAAATATCTCGTATATTTATGTTATTATAGGTGACACAAATGGAATGTATTCAAAAACTAAGTCTAATCCAAACTACCTAACTGATGACTCCAAAAACAGGATGAAAGGTAGGTTTGGTTACCAAACAATTGAATATGCAATGTTATTTACATGAAGTAAAATGATATCATTAAATATTCATATTGCACTATGTGAAACTTTTACCAATGGAAGTAATAAAAATCAGTCAAGATAATGTTTTGTTCTGAATTTTATTTACTCTAATTAAAAATTGTTTGCTGAGTTTTAGCTTCTGAATGTCAGAACTGCTGTGAAACTGTTACAAGTGTTCCACTTGAGTAATTTTGGTTTTAGAAGCCAATAGGTATTTACAAAATTAAGAAGAATATCAATGTTGCCAGATACCTGTTTTGTTGTAATGATGTGTAAGAAGTTTTTTTTTAATTGGAGGACTATAAAATGGAATCAACAAGAGAAGACATTGAAGCATTTTTCAAATTTTTTGAAACATTTTATTTTTCATTTACTTAATCATATAATATAATTATTTCATTTTGTATAACGTTTAGATCGATTTACAACCCTTATGCGGAAAGCAGACAGCTTCATGAAGAAGTTTTCTCTACGTAGACTGAAAATGGGGACAATTATGAATTTTTTAACAAAATTGGGAATGACGGACAGCAGGGCAAAGTTTGTTCTAGCTCTCAAAACTTTGGAGGTAAGTGATTATTTAGAATATCCCAGTTAAATGTCTAAAAACATTGGAATTAACATAAATTTAGGAGTTATAAGTATTAAAGGCGATCTGGGGTAATTATAAAAATACAGTAACCAAACAATTGAAATAAAAAAAATTTATACAAGTCATCATATTCTCGTATTTGTCTCATGATATAATTACAAATATGAATTTTTGAAAATAAAGAAAATCTTGCCCCTTTTGTGTATGAAATTTGAGAATTGACAGTAGAATATGAAAACTGTTTCTTTAATTTTATTGTCGAGCCTGTGACTTTTGTCGCAAAAGCTCGACATAGGTATAGTGATGCGGCAGTGTGGCAGTGTTAGCTCACTTCTTAAAAGGTTTATATTTTAGAAGGTGGCAGACCTGGATGCTTCATACTTTGTATTTAGATGCCTTATGTTACGAAGTTTCCGTCTGTAATATGTCCATTGTCCTTGACCTCATTTTCATGGATTAGATACTACTTGAAAAAAGTTAAGGTTTTTTGTAATGTTGATTTCTTTTTTGTCAAGCCTTCGACTTTTGTTGAAAAAGCGAGACATAGCAATCCTACATTCCATCGGTGTCGTCGTCGTCGTGTCGTTGTCAGCGGCGTCCACAAATATTCACTCTGTGGTTAAAGTTTTTGAAATTTTAATAACTTTCTTAAACTATCCTGGATTTCTACCAAACTAGGACAGAAGCTTGTTTATGATCATAAGATAGTATCCAGAAGTAAATTTTGTAAAAAAAAATTCCATTTTTTCTGTAATTTACCTCTAAATGGACTTAGTTTTTCTGCCAGGAAACATTACATTCACTCTGTGGTTAAAGTTTTTAAAATTTTAATAACTTTCTTAAACTATCCTGGATTTCTATCAAACTAGGACAGAAGCTTGTTTATGATCATAAGATAGTATCCAGAAGTAAATTTTGTAAACAAAAAAATCCATTTTTTCTGTATTTTACTTATAAATGGACTTAGTTTTTCTGCCAGGAAACATAATATTCACTCTGTGGTTAAAGTTTTTAAAATTTTAATAACTTTCTTAAACTATCCTGGATTTGTACTAAACTTGGACAGAAGCTTGTTTATGATCAAAAGCTAGTATCTAGAAGGAAATTTTGTTAAAATTTTGTTCCTGTTTTTCCGTATTTTACTTATAAATAGACTTAGTTTTTCTTCCAGTAAACATTACATACAGTCTGTAGTTAAAGTTTTTTAAAACATTTATTAGATTCATAAACTATCCTGGATTTTTACTAAACTTGGACAGAAGCTTCTTACAATCAAAAGATAGTATCGAGAGGAATATTTTTATTATTTTTTTTCCTCATTTTTGTTGAGCCTGCGATTAACAGCAAAAATAGGCGAGGCACTGGGTTCCGCGGAACCCTTACGAATTTTTATTATAAGTAATAGGATAACTATATTAAGTATGTGCCTACCTTGTTAGGTTCTCATGCCCGTCAGGCAGTTTTCATTTGACTTCAACCTCATTTCATGTATCAGTGAACAAGGTTAGGTTTTAGTGGTCAAGTCCATAAATCAGATACTATATAGAATAATTCTACTATATTTGGTGTATGGAATGATTGTAAGCTGTACATGTCTAGCTGACAGGTTTCATCTGACCTTGACCTTATTTTCATTGTTCAGTGGTCAAAGTTAAGTTTTGAGTTTTGGTCTTTTTTTTCTAATACTAGATGCAATAGGTCAACTATATTTGGTGTATGGAAATATTTTATGATGTATATGTCAGTCTTGCAGGTTTTATTTGACCTTGGCCTCATTTTCATGGTTCATTGGCATTGCTCAGTGTTCAATCAATCAATCAATCAATCAGTGTTGAGTTTTTGTGTTTTATTCTGTTTTTCCTCAACTATAATCAATAGGTCAACTATATTTGTTGTATGGAAGGATTGTAAGGTGTATTTGTCTGTCTGGCAGGTATCATTTGACCTTGACCTCATTTTCATGGTTCATTGGTCAATGTTAAGTTTTCATGGTTAAGTATGTTTCTTAGATACTATAAGCAATAGGTTAACTATTCTTAAAACATAGATTGATTGTGAGGTGTACATGTCTGTTTTGCATGGTTCATCTGACCTTGACCTCATTTTAATGGTTCATTGGTCAGTGTTTAGTTTTTTTTGTTATTACTGTTTCTTAGAAACTATAAGCAATGGGTAAACCATATTTGGTGTATTGAATGATTGTAAGGTGCACATGTTTTTCTGTTTGGTTTATCTGACCTTGACCTAATTTTCTTGGATCATGTTAAGTTTATGTGATACTTGTAGTAAAGCTTTATATTACGGACTATCAACATAAAATCACTGATTAGTAAAGAAGGCGAGACATTTCAGTGTGTGCACTTTTGTTTTCCAAAGATTTTTTACCAATTACATTATTAGTTATGTATATCAGACATCATAAATGTGGGTCAATTTGTGAAAGCCTGATTTTTTGCATAATTTGGTGAAATTTATGTCAGCTTTCGGAAAAATTAACAGTTCCCTCACCAACTAATAATATAGTTGAAATATTTGAAATATACCATATTCATTACTTTTCAACCAAAATGTCAATGGGCGAGGGGTGGCCCCACACATGAAATGAAATAAGGATTAAACTTCTATCATGTTCAGGCAATTGTAAATTTAATAAGGTTTTACCTTATCTGAGAGCTTTGACAGGTGATTTTCCAACCATAATAAAAAGATATAAATAAATTCCTTTAAAAAAATTGTGAATTCCATTTTTTTCAGGCGATAATTAACAACAAGCCATGTTTTAACCCACATGAACTGACAGATGAACAAATCAAACAGACCCTACAGGAAAGAGGGAAACCAATCAATGGAACTAGAGCTCAAATGATTAAAAGAATAATGGACCAGGATAACCGTATGTAACTGGGGTTTATAGACTGGATACATGGACATTGCTAATGTTTTACTTAACTCCTATTACAAACATGTTAAAATCAAAGTGATTGTCTTAATATTAATTACTGCAGACCTCAAAGAATAGCAAAATTCCAGGGCAATCAGTATGAAAGTCTGTTATTAGTAATCATATTATAATTCAATAATAGATGTTTTAACAAGTTGCAGACCGCGAAAAACAGTTTATATTACAAATGTAACTGGCAAAATATTATGAAAATATTTTTTTATTCTTACTTTCACTTCCTCTTATCTGCAGGTAATTTCTTTATTCGCTTATATAATTACCATAAAAACAAAACAGAATCACCAAATCCAACTATTTTATATTATCTTTTTAAGAACCGAATTTGTAAGAAATTAATTTTTGTTATTAACTTTAGTTAAAAAAATGTATATGTTGATTTGACAAACAAATTATCCTCGAGTTATTTTATATTTGCAATTTATTGAAACTGTTCTCTATTAACTTGTGCAATATTTATCTTAATGTGAATATCTAATTTTTGCAGAATGTCCATTGATGTCTTTCACATTGCCAAAGAAAGTATACTGCATCTTCTCCAGTGATTGTATGGCTGTAGAATGCTGCATGAATGTAAAAATATCCATGTTTCTCAGAGTGATTAAAGCTTATGTTAATTTTAACCCATGTACTTTCAAGTTCAGCTATGGTTTTGATGTGTTTAAGGGAGAAATACAGCTTCCTAAACTTGGTTTTGATGGTAAGTTATACTGCTAAAGCCACAAAGTGCATTTAATCATTTACATAGCTTTTAACAATATGAATTATAAGAGATGTTGGGAATATGTCAATGATACAGCAATGTAACAACACCATAAAACCAGAAATGCATTACTGCATTGTCTACAATGAATGATCCATTATTTCCCAGGGAAATAAAAACAGATAATTTCTTATGTGTAATAACTTCCATAATTTTACTTCTCTCACATCGTACAAAATGGGTGTTGTAGAGACATTGATGATGACGTTGCATCAAAACGAAATGGGAATGTGTTGAAAAAGATAAAGTTCCTTGTATTTTCTACTTTATTTCCAGTTTTTGACCCTTAATGACAGTATTAGACCAGTTTTTGCTCACCTGGCCCAAGTGAGCTTTTCTCATAACTTGCAGTCGTCCGCTGTCGTCCATCGTTGTCGTCCGTTAACTTTTACAAAAATCTCCTCTAAAACTACTGGGCCAAATTAAACCAAACTTTGCCTAAATCATCCTTAGGGTATCTAGTTTTAAAAATGTATCCGATGACCCCGCCCATCAACCAAGATTGCCGCCATGGCTAAAAATAGAACATGGGGGTAAAATGCAGTTTTTGGATTATATCTCTGAAACTAAAGCATTTAGAGCAAATCTGACATGTAAAAATGTTTATTAGGTCAAGATCTATTTTCCCTGAAATTTTCAGACGCATCAGACAACCCCTTGTTGGGTTGCTGCCCATGAATTGGTAATTTTAGGGAAATTTTGGAAGTTTTTGGTTATTTTTTTATACGACCGCAAAATATATTTTGGGATCGTATAATGGTATGATGTCGTCGTCTGCATCGTCGTCGTCTGTGTCGTCCGAAGACACATTTGGTGTCCGGACAATAACTTTAGTTTAAGTGAATGGGTCTTTATGAAATTTAAAAAGAAGGTTCAATACCACAAAAGGAAGGTTGGGATTGATTTTGGGGATAATGGTCCCAACCGTTTTGGAATTGGGGACCCAAAAGGGGCCCAAAACAAGCATTTTTCTACTTTCAGGATATTAACTTGTGTATAAGTATTTCAATTGCTCTGAAATTGTACCACAATGTTTAATACCACAAGTAGAAGGTTTGGATTCATTTTGGCGGTTATGGTGCCAACAGTTTAGGTATTAAGGGCCAAAAAGGGGCCAAAAACTAGCATTTTTGTAGTTTCTTGACAATAACTTGTGTGTAAGTGTATGGATCTCTCTTATATTGTACCACAAGGTTCCATATCATAAAAGGAAGGCTGGGATTGAGATTGGGGGTAATTGCTCAATTCATGCGGGAATTAGGGGCCAAAAAAGGGCCAAAAACAAGCATTTTTCTAGTTTCAGACAATAACTCGTGTTTAAGAATATGGATCTCTCTGAAATCGTACTACAAGGTTCCATACTACAAAGGAAAGGCTGGGTTTGAGTGTGGGGGTAATTGCTCCAAGGGGGATTCAAAAAGTTTGGGGGTTCCAATTTTTTTAAGGGGTTCAAATTTTTTAAAATTTTCAAGAAGAATCTTTAATTGCACAGTATTGTGCAATAGATTTGTAAGATCTTGACATTTATTTTGTGTCAGAAACCTATACTATGTCAAAAATTTTATCACAATCTAAATTCAGACAGAATCGAGCTTGAATATTGTGTCCAAATTTGCCACAACTGTTCAAGGTTCAACCTCTGCGGTCGTATCAGGCTGCGCTCAGCGAAGCATTTTATTGAATATTATAATAGATAGAGATAAACAGCAAAATTGTTCAGCAAAGTAAGATCTACAAAAAATTAAACGACTAAAATTGTCAATTGACCCTATAAAGAGTTATTGCTCTTTAATGTCAATTTTTCAAAATTTTTCATTACTTTTAATAATCTTTACAAAAATCTTCTCCTCTGAAACTACCGGGATAAATTGAATCAAACATGGCCTAAATCATCCTTAGGTTATCTAGTTTAATAAATGTATCTGATGACCCTGCCCATCAACGAAGATGGCTGCCATGGCTAAAAATAGAACATGGGGTAAAATGCAGTTTTTGGCTTAAATCTCTGAAACTAAAGCATTTAGAGCAAATCTGACATGGGGTAAAAATGTTCATCATGTCAAGATCTATCTGTCATGAAATTTTCAGATGCACTGATCATGAATATATAAGTAGAGATAAACTGTAAACAGCAAAATTGTTCAGTAAAGTAAGATCTACAAATGAGTCAAACATTACCAAAATTGTCAATTGACCCCTTAAAGAGTTATTGCCCTTTAAAGTAAATTTTTCACAATTTTTCATGAATTTTTGTAAATTTTTACAAAAATCTTTTCCTCTAAAACTACTAGGCCAAAGTCATTATAGGTGGATATAATTGTAAATAGCAAAATTGTTCAGTAAAGTAAGATCTACAAATGAGTCAAACATTACCAAAATTGTCAATTGACCCCTTAAAGAGTTATTGCCCTTTAAAGTAAATTTTTCACAATTTTTCATGAATTTTTGTAAATTTTTACAAAAATCTTTTCCTCTAAAACTACTAGGCCAAAGTCATTATAGATGGATATAATTGTAAATAGCAAGAATGTTCAGTAAATTAAGATCTACAAACAAGTCATCACCACAAAAAAACGGAGAATTTTGTCATGAATTCTATTCTTGTCTGTAATGTGTGTCCTTTGTTTAATATGCACATAGACCAAGGTGAGAGACACAGGCTCTTGAGAGCTTCTAGTTTGGAAATATTGGAACTTGTTCTAAATCTTTCCTAAGGCACCAGCCTCCCTAACAACAATAGTAAAACAATAATAATGATTTGTACAGAACAATTCTGACAGTTTTCAGCTGAGGCAAGTATAGGTAGAAGAAAAAATATAGATATATCTATAGTTGAAATGATTTAATTAGCACTGTACATAATTTAATAACAGTTTTGTACTGATATATGTTATTTGAATCAACAGGCATATATATGATGATAAATATTGGTATGATATAATATTTTGGCAGGTTTTTTCCTCATATTAATGTTATTTTGATTAACAGGCATAGATAAAATAATGAATACTGGTATTGTCCTCCCCATTCCAGTAATAGGAGATCTGGAAATTGTTGTCTTGTAAGTATACATTTATTCATATTACACCCCTATAATAAAAGTTTGGGCCATATTGCATTCACCTTGTTCCTCTGTCAGTCTGTTTGGTTGTCAATTTATCTAAAAAAAAATTCAATCACGCTTTTCTCAGGTAGTACTGAACAATATGTTTGGCCAGAAACTTGGAAGTGATAAGTTGTATTGTTGAGCTTTTTAAGATATTATACTTCCTGATTGCTGATTATTTGAATTTTTTAATATATTTCTCACTTTTCTTGATTACTCCTTGACAGAATGACAGTGATGAGTTGAAATTTGTGAGCATTTTTTAAATCTTCCAGACACAACCGTATAGTTCGCTTACACTATAAATTTTTTAATATGTTTAACTACCTTTAATTTTTTTGTCACACTCTTCTAACTGAACAGAATAACTTTGTGCTTGGTCAGAAGCTTGGCAGTTAAGAAAAAAAGTACATATATAGTAGGAGTAGGGATATGCTTAGCGTGACATTGCATGCATTCTTACTCATATTGAAACACTAAATCATTGTCAGTGCTATAATTAATTATTCTAAAAACACATGTCTGCATTTATCTTATCTAAACTGTTGAATGTTCAAATCCATAATAAAGTTGAAGAGCATTAAAAACCAAAGACTTAACAACAAAAAAAAAATCTTTCAAAACTGCTGAAATGGAAAAAATTAACCTGCATTTCTATTCTTAAATTTTCTAAATAATTTTCAACAGCAAAAATTGGGTTTCTTTCTTATGACTGACCAGAGTATCATCATTATATGGGTTTTCATGCTATTTAGAATTCATTGTGACGTCACAATTTCCATTGAAAAAACATGCGTAATACCAATTCATATGAGGTATGAAAACATATGATCTGACGATACTATTACAGTCTGGTAGCGATGATGGCTTATTTTGATATGATGAAGAATTATGGAATTTTGTTTTGAATTAGATATAGAAAAGCATATTAATAACATATTATTCCTATATATGTAGCTTAAAGATAGAAAAGACAGACTTGGAAATTGTTGCGACATTTGGAGGAGGTCTCTGTGAACCTGGTTCTTACCCTGACGAAGAAAATTGTTTGGTTACAATCAACCTTCTGGATCAAGCTGTTTTACCATTACCAATATGTAATCCTGATGGAAGCTATTCCTGGCCTAACAGTAAGTTATATCATCCTCATGGCTTGACGGTAAGGAATCATAGATTTATTTGTATAAGGAAGCTTCAACCATGCTTGGAGGATGATAAGATTCATTTTCTGGATTTGTTTTCAGCAAATCGAGTGTGTGCACATTTGTTTCCACTTTTCCTACTAATTTTTAAGATTTGATCTCAATGAACTTAGCAAGGGGTAGGAGGTACAAGTTTGTAAGCTTTGCTTGCAGATCCAAAGTTTTAAATTGAAGTTTACATTTTTTCATGCTTTATTGTTGATTTACTTGTCTGGCATGTTGTTAAATAAAATATATTATTTTGTAAAAAAGATTTCTTTTGTCACATACTCGGTGTAGTGACTTATGGGTATCGTACCAGAGTTTACCCCTGGATATTGGAAGATGCACCGTTTCTTATATATCTATCTTTAACTTGTTAATTTGGCCTCTGTCGCCAACTAGCAATGTGTTGGACGTGTTGTTGTCTTTGCACAGACCTTATGTGTCCAGCAGCAATCAGTGCTAACCAGTGCACTATCCAAAACTTTGCTGTATTCTACCTATGCGCTGCTATTCCTGTGCACCGCTATCCTGTGCACTATCTGACCTGTCCCGCCTGTGCGCACACTCTGGTTTAAGGTTTACCGGTGCACGTATTTACCTGTGCACAATAACTGCACAGTCGCCTATGCACCTATTACCCGGTGCGCATGTTTCACTTATAATATCCTCCTGCAACCTTATTCAGGTACGCAGATAGATTCTTATTCAGAATCTATTTAATCTTTTATAAATGAAATAATTACCTTCTTGCTTCTTCTAGACGTCTTGACTATTCATTAAGCGACCCTTTTTCTGACAGCGCATCAGCTTTTATACTAGTTTTGGACCATACCATTTACTTTGGACGATACCAAATATCTTATTCCTATGAGTGTTTATAGAATACCTAACCCTTATAACTAAAACGTTTGAATGAAGGCCCTTATTTTTATAACTACCAATCAGAATATTTCCGGGTTTGTCAACCACAACCTGTCCGTTCCTGATTCTAAATATTATAAATTTCCATAGCAATGTAAACAAAACAAAACCGAAAGTAGACAAACGTTCAATTTTCAAACTAAACGAGTTGGTATAACAATGTTTCAGCTTGATAAAAGTAACAATAATTTGAACCCTAGTAAAATAAAACAGGTGAACTATTTTCATCACACTTTCACAAATGTTCTTTTAATACCTTTACAAGTTACCTTTGAATAATTTAATTTAAAAGAACTTATTTTTCTTTGATTTTGTCCATTATTACCCAAATCATACAGATATTATATCATTTTTTTCTTGTGAATAATAATGTACAAAATTTATGTTTGAAAATTCTGCATCAACAGCATTGATCCACAACTTTTTAGCTCAACTCGCCCAGAAGGAACTAGTGAGCTTTTCTCATCACTTGGCGTCTGTTGCCGTCCGTCGTCACTTGTTGTCATTGTCGTCGTTGTCTGTTTACTTGTACAAAAATATTCTCTCTGAAACTACTGGGCAAAATTTAATCAAACTTGGTCTGAATTATCCTTAGGGTATATAGTTTAAAAAATGTATCCAATGACCCAGCCCATCAACCATGATGACCCCATGGCTTAAAATATAACATGGGGGGGAAAATGCAGTTTTTGGCTGATATCTCTGAAACTAAAGCATTTTGAGCAAATTTGACATGGGGTAAAAATTGTTCATCAGGTCAACATCTATGTGCACCGAAATTTTCAGACGCATCAAACAACCGTTTGGTTGCTGCCCCTGAATTTAAAATTGAGAATGGAAATGGGGAATGAGTCAAACAGACAACAACCCGACCAAAGAGCAGAAAACAGTCGAAGGCCACCAATGGGTCTTCAATACAGGGAAAAAATTCCACACCCTGAGGCTTGCTTCAGCTGACCCCTAAACAAAAATATATACTAGTTCAGTGATAATGGACATCATACTAAACTCCACAATAATGTCTAAGTACATTTAAGAACATTTATTTTGGTGGTCATCTTGATTATTATATTAGATGTAAACCGCAAAATTGTTCAGCAAAGGAAGCTCTACAAAAAAGTTGACATGATCAAAATTGTCAATTGACTTCTTCCTGAGGTATTGCCCTTTAAAGTCAATTTTTCACATTTTTTTTATAAATTTTTGTAAATCTTTAAAATTTTACAAAAATATTTTCCTCTGAAACTACTGGGCCAAATTCATTATAGATAGAGATAATTGTAAACAGCAAGAATGGTCATTAAAGTAAGACCTACAAACCATCACCAAAACAGAATTGTCATGAATTCTAATCTTGTCTATAATGTGTGTCCTTTGTTTAGACCAAGGTGAGCGACACAGGCTCTTTAGAGCCTCTAGTTTTGTTCAGTATCAGTCATTTATCAAACCTGAAATTTTATTATTTATAATTACAGTAAACTGGGCAACATACTTTAGTAAGGAAGCTGTCTTGGAAAGACTAAAACAGGCAGGCAAAAAGGCAGCCAAGCAGTTGGCAGGCAATCTAGCTAAAGAAGCATTGGCTGCTCTTGGTTTACCTGCAGTAAGTTTTTTAGACAAAGTAATTGTACTTTTTCAAATTGACATTTTAACATTTTTTGTATTGTTGTTAATATTGATTTTTTTAAAAAGAAGTCTTGGAACAATTGCCGTAGAATTTCATAATTGGGCTAAGATATTTTGTAAATGAATTACTGTAAACTCAAATTTTTTACTTGTATTTATTTTTGCTATAATAATGCCTCCAAAATTTAAAAGGCAAGATTTTATTTCTGTAAACCTATCCTATTGCAATTTAGAAACATTAGCAACATCACATAATTGTCTTAATTTACAGTTAACCAATAGGCTGAAACTTAAATTTACAGATTATTAAAGGGCTGAAACTTGAAGTAGCTTTAGATTAAGGGAATCAATAGAATTAATGTTGAACCTGTGAATGTGTCAAAGAGACAACAACCCAACCAAATAGCCGAAAGCAAGTACATATAAAATTAACATTCTAATAAAGAACAATGTGTACTTCGTAAGTTTGTGAATGTGAAATAATTGATATTGCTATGATGTCTAACAATATGATTAACATACCTATATATCTTTGTAGAGTTTACTTGGTGCTACTGGACCATGCCCCAGACCAGAAAATATGACATTAGCCTTATTGAAAGGCAAGATGATTGATGCAGGGCTGAGTTCTGTTGGTACAAGACTTGTTCTGAATTCCAGATATGAGCTGTATGATAGAAGTAAGAAAGACTCAATTCTTAGCAAGACAGTAATTTTTATGCCCCCGCCCTAGCGGAGGGGACATTAAGTTTTACCCTTGTCCGTCTTTCTGTACGCCCCAAAATTGGTTTCCATTCTCTAACTTGAGTTTTCCTCAACCAAATGTTATGAAACTTATACACAATGCTTATTACCACAAAACACAGATCAAGTTGAATTTTGGTGGCTTCACTTTAACCATTCCTGAGTTATACCCTTATAAATGGGAAAAATGCAAAATTTTTAGTTTCTGTTCTCTAACTTAAGTTGCCTCAACCAAATGTTATGAAACTTATACACAATGCTTATTACCACAAAACACAGATCAAGTTGAATTTTGGTGGCTTCACTTTAAACATTATCAAGTTATGCCCCTTTATAAATTAAAAAATTGAAAAATTTTTAGTTTCCGTTCTGTAACAAGTTTGCACCAAATAATAATTTAATATAGATCTAACAAAATTCCAGTTTATTTGGTAGTTTGGTTAGTTGCTGTGAAACTCAAGAATTTAATTAATAGGTAAAAAAAATTTGATTAAATTCAGATAGTCATCTTTAATTCTTTCTATAACTTTTTCAAATCAACTTGGATTTTCTTAAATCTTTACAGCTATCTTAATTATACTTTGATCTTACAGAATGCCAGGTTGTTTGGTATATTGATTAATTACTGTCAAATTTGAGGATTTAATTAAAAGGTGAAAAAAGCTAGAATTTTCAGTCGAACTGAATTCAGATAGTCAACTTTAAATTTGTTTATTACTTTTTTCAAATTAACTTGGATTTTCATCAAACTATACAGCTATCTCAGTTATATATTGATCTTACTGAATCCCAGGTTGTTATGTAGTTTGGTGTATTGCTGTCAAATTTAAGGATTAAATTAATCTAGGTAAAAAAAGCTAGAATTTGCAGTTCGGACTAAATTCAGATAGTACACTTTATTTTTTTTATGGTTATGGCTAAGTTGGGGTTTCTTTTGGGTTAGGTTTAGGTTTTTAGGCTAGGGCTAGTGTTTGGATTAGGCATGGTTTAGGTTGAGGTAAAGGGTTAGTTTTGTATAACTTTTAATGGATTGGGACCCCAAAGTAAAAGAAGGCCCCTACCATATATATATATTAAAGAAATGTTTTTTTTCAGCTTGTTATTCATCTCTGACCAATAAAACTCTTAGTCTCCCAGCCATAATTAACCCCACACTGAAAAAACATCTGTATTACCAAATGTCACCAAACTGTATGAGATTTGATGCCTGTGCTGATGTAACCATCAAGGCCTTGAAATACACCAAAGCATTGAAAGCCTACGTAGAACTGGATCCCTGTCACTTCATCCTTTATGCTGGTTTTGAGAAATGGGAACGACAATTTATTCTGATTTCTTATGAATGGGGTATGTGTTATTAATGTTGTAATGTTACATGCTGTTATATAATACTTGAAAGAATACCAATAAAATTATTCTCCTGTAAAAATAATGTGGCAGTTTCTATTCTCTTGTGAAATAAACGTCATCTACAGTAACCAAACATATATACCCTACAAGAAGATAAAAGATATACATCATGTGGCATGTTGGTATGACAGTTACATTGAACTTTCCCAGATTGAAGGATAACTCTCTAACTTATGTCACCCAAGTAACATAGAAAAATCCTTATATTTCAAATATGTGACACCCAGCTCAAAGAAACAAAATTATTGCATGTTCCCACCATCCAAGGTAAAATAAATCTGAAAAGGTCTTACTTCAGCTGTCAAGGCCAATACAGTCAGAATGGATTAATACTGCAGCAATACACAAACTAGATGGATACCAGTCAGAATGTCAACAACTTTACATAGAATACACCTAACAGCCCTCAAAGTAGCCTCTGAAATGAAGTTGCCAACTGGTCACCAGACATGAAAATTTAGTGGCCAACTCAAAATTTCAGTGGCCAGGAAATAATTTCAGGTTGCCTACATTTTTTCTATCTAAACAACCCTTGTGAAATAAAAGTATTACGTTTTTGTTCTGTGTTTTTTTGCTGTCGAGTGTAGAAAATAGTTTGTATAAATCAACTGTTAAATAACCACATGATTTATTTAATTTTATATTCGTTGTACATGTTTTAAAACAGTCTGCAACGTTAACCAGTAGTCCAAAGCCCCAGTCTAGTAATTATCTCATTGGACTTGTGCAGAAGCACTGGTGATTGCCCCATCGGTCAAGTGAACATCTGAAATTGTTTGCGAAATTGTAGCCAGTATTTTTTTGAATCTATAAGAACAAATTACAAAATTGTCGCCGACATTATTACCATCCGTTTACTGATGAAATCGAGAACGAGGCTCGACCATGTGCTTTCAATAAACACAATCTATAAATGCCAATGGTTTTCTTTCAAACAGCACGCAATAGTCAAAGTTCTGACTGAGAGCTGAAATATGAAGATAGATAGATCTGTACCATTTTCAGTCAATGACAACAAATCGCTTACAAATGAACTACAATTACCTGATGCAATAAAGCGTTGACAAGATCAAGCTTAAATCTAAAAGGTGCTTGAAATACATTATTCATTTGTGTTACTGTCAAGCGCTCAGAAGATTTTTTAAAGCCGGCTCTGATCAGGGCAAAATTTCCAAAATATTTACGGTCGTTAGATTTTCAATATTCTAATAGCCTAAATGTCGACCAGTTATGAATTTTTGGTCGCCAATCAACTTTTAAAGTCGCCCAGGCGACCATTTCAGTAGACTGAATTGAGGGCTGCCTAAGCAAAAAAATCAAAAGAAGCATAAACTTGACCAACAATGAAATACAAACAGTACTGCTTAATTTAGAATTTTATATACCTTTACCAATTTTTTTTTGTCTATTCATGCACTCATTCAGTTTAATCCACTTGAAAAAAACATCAAAGGGAAACACTGTTCACAGCAATAATATTTATTGGTACATTTCATTTAATAGAAAATGTGGATTTTGTGGCTCCTCAAGCCAGGATTCTTACAGAAATTCACCAGACTTTATTACATAGATTCTTGTTATAATATTTTAAACATAGGTTACTCACTTTTTAGTTCATGTTGTGTTAGCCTTTATTGTTTACAAAAAGCCTTAAACAACCTTTACAATAAAAATAAAACCTTGTGCTGAGTCACAAAAGTCAAGCACATATTTTTAGTTGTTATTACTAATATCTTTACTTAAAGCTAGTTTTAAGGTAATCATTGCTAACACTGCATGCAGTAATCCACTGTTTATTAAGTTCATAATTGTCAATATAAGAGCACATGGGAAAAGCCTGTGTACTTTTTTTGATAAAATTCCCATATTTATGTTTAGCAAAAGGTTATATAATCCTCAATGTTATAATCTATTTTTTCAGGAAAAGAAGAAGTACTAGAAATTACACCTGAGATAAAGGTGATGTAAGTATTTGTCAAGATTTTTTATTGGAAAACTACAGTAAGTCTCCATTTAGAAAAACCTGCCTGAAAGTAAAAGTGATAATTGCAAATATTTTTTTCCAGCATCCAAATTTTGCAGTTTTGTTTTACATACTGTGGATTCATAAATATTCGTTGGATACTAATTTTCGTGGATTTAGTTGGTACAGTAGAACCACAAATTTAAATGTTCAACAAATTTCAAATTTTCTTAAGGAATGACGTATGCAGACTTTGCCAAAACCATGAAATTAGATATCCACGAATATGCAAGTTTTCCTCAAACCACGAAAATTGGTACCCACGAAAATAAATGAATCCACAGTATGACTGTTGGTAAACAGTGTCATAATATTGAAATTTCTTTACAGTTATAAGAGTTTTTCAGGATTTTAGAACCACTGTAACAACTTTTAACTGATACCTAATACATGTACAAGTTAAAAAGTTTTCATGACCTGCATTGAGAAAGAAATGTCAGCTCATAAAGTGTACAAATTTTTTTCAGTTTAATTTTAGCATTTAGTGGATTTCTTTTTATGCCCTCGCAACTGAAAGTTGGGGGGCATATTGTTTTACCCCTGTCCGTCTGTCTGTCCATATGTATTTTTATGCCCCTACGGGAGGGAGCATTAAGTGTTATCCATGTCAGTCTGTCCATACCATCTGTCCCGTACATCCCTGAAAAATTGGTTTCTGTTCTGTAACTTTAGTTTGCCTAAACAAAATGTCATAAAACTTATATGCAATGCTTATTAACCACAAAACACAGATCAAGTTCGAGATTGGGTGGGATCACTTTTACCGTTCATGAGTTATATCCCTTCCTAAACATAAAAGTTGATGAATTTTTCGTTTCCGTTCTCTAACTTTAGTTTGCCTAAACCAAATGTTATAAAACCTCTACACAATGCTTATTACCACAAAACACAGATCAAGTTCAAAATTGGGTGGCATCACTTTTACCATTCATGAAGTATGCCCCTTTATAAACTAAAAAAATTGCTGAATTTTCATTTCCGTTCTCTAACTTTAGTTTGCCTCAACTTAATGTAATAAAACTTTAACACAATGCTTGTTACCACAAAACACAGATCAAGTTTAGAATTCTGTTCTCTAACTTTAGTTTGCCTCAACCAAATGTTATAAAACTTATTCACAATGCTTATTACCACAAAACAAAGATCAAGTTTGAAATAAGGTGGCGTCACTTTTACCATTCTTGAATTATACCCCTTTTTAAATGGAGAAAATTCTAAATCTGACGGTATTGTTCTTTTACTTTAGTTTGCCCCAACCAAATGCTATGAAACTTATACACAATGCTTATAATCACAAAACAATCTTGACTACTTGAATTCTGCATCTGTATGTGGAAGTTGACTCGTGCTTATTTACAAGCGGGGGAATCTGTGGCCCATAGACACATTCTCCATTTATTTATTCATGAATTATACAAACCTTAACTATAATAAGAAATCAGATTAAGGTAATGTGTTCCTTTACATAGGAGGAAAATAAAGAGAAAGAATTTGTAGAGCACATGGATTTTTGTCGAGCCTTCGACTTTTATTGAAAAAGCGAGGCATAGCGATCCTACATTTTGTTGGCGGCGGCCACAAATATTCACTCTGTGGTTAAAGTTTTTGAAATTTTAATAACTTTCTTAAACTATCTTTGATTTCTACCAAACTTGGACAGAAGCTTGTTTATGATCATAAGATAGTATTCAGAAATAAATTTTGTAAAAAAAAATCCTGTTTATCCGTATTTTACTTATAAATGGACTTAGTTTTTCTGCCAGTTAACATTACATTCACTCTGTGGTTAAAGTTTTTTAAATTTTAATAACTTTCTTAAACTATCCTGGATTTCTACCAAACTTGGACAGAAGCTTGCTGATGATCAAAAGCTAGTATCCAGAAGAAAATTTTGTAAAAATATATTTCCTGTTTTTCTGTATGTTACTTAATTATGTACGTAGTTTTCTACCAAACCAAAGCATTTAGAGCAAATCTGACATGGGTAAAATTGTTTATCAGGTTAAGATCTATCTGCCCTGACATTTTCAGATGAATCAGACAACCTGTTGTTGGATTGCTGCCCTTCAATTGGTAATTTTAAGGAAATTTTGCAGTTTTTGGTTATTATCTTGAATATTATTATATATAGAGATAAACTGTAAATAGCAATAATGTTCAGCAAAGTAAGATCTACAAATAAGGTGACATGACCAAAATTGTCAGTCGACCCCTTTAGGAGTTATTGCCCTTTATAGTCAATTTTTAACAATTTTTCGTAAATTTTTGTAATCTTTTACAAAAATCTTCTTCTCTGAAACTACTGAGACAAATTTAACCATACTTGGCCATAATCATTATTAGGATACCTAGTTTAAAAAATGTGTCCGATGACCCCGCCTTCCAACCATCATGGCCGACATGGTTAAAAATAGAACATAGGGGTAAAATGCAGTTTTTGGTTTTATATCTCTGAATTTCTGAAACTAAAGCATTTAGAGCAAATCTGACAGGTGGCAAAAATGTTCATCAGATTTAGATTTGTCTGCCCTGAAATTTTCAGACGAAACCGACAACCTGTTGTTGGGTTGCTCCCCCTGAGTTAGTAATTTTACGGAAATTTTGCAGTTTTTTGTTATTGTCTTAGATATCATTATAATATCTAATATCTAATACTATTAATTATGATTTTAACTTTATTTTACATGATTTCAAAAGCATCATTAAATACAGGTGAGCGACACAGGCTCTTGAGAGCCTCTAGTTCTAGCCGCTGCCATTTTTATTAGCAATTATAATCAATTAATCCTTAGGTTATTGTATTATAATCCAAAGGGTACTCCTAATTATATTTTTCAAGCCCTGAGGGATATCCCGCTGAAGATCACTAATCACTTGTACAGGTAGATCGACACACCTTACAGGAGGACAAGATAGACGACTGATTGCATTATTTAATTACCTTTTCAGCAAATGGAAATTTTGTTTAAAAAAATAAATTTTTAATCCAGTTATAAAGAAAAAAGTTTTAAAAGTCGAACACGTGCTTATATTGACGACTTACGCAATCAGCATCCCCCTTTTTAGAAGAGTACAAAATAAGACGTTAAACTGAACATTACTCATGCCATATAACACGAGCACAGCAATTATCGATAATATTTATATCTTTACAAGTTTAAAAGTAAATACATGAATATTAACTACAATTTGATTATATCTGAAGAAATTTCGTATCGTAATTTCGAATTCATTCCGTAGTTTACAATCATATTGATACATCCGGTCTTCCGGTTTTCATTCAGAATCGAAAGATGAATGTTGCAAAGTATATTACTGTGACAATTCTGGACTGATAATTGTTATTATTTAATGTGTTCATCTTCTCTGGTGGCACAAACACTGATAAATGCATTGACTTTCATACTCATGATTTAAACCATTTACACTTTACAAGTGATAAGGGCCAGTTTTATATGTATATCTATGTAATGGTTACCTATGAAATACTTTGATTATCCTGTCAAATAGTGATTTATTTTGACAAATCTTGTCGTGAGATTCAACTTGTTTACATCCGCCATGACACCGTTCTGTACTTTCACTTTGCGATCTCATATCATTATTTGTTTAAGTTAATATCTTATCAATGCAGATAAATTACGTATTTATTATGTTTGTGCCTAACTTTTCATTAACATTGTCTATATTTATGATAGAACAGGGTTTTCACTGATCTCATTTAAGCGTTATATCTAATGCGTAAGGTTTTAGAATTTACACCTAAGTTCATACGCTGTATTGAGAAAGGAATTTACTGTCCGTTTAAAAAAAGCATTATATAGAAATGTCCTTTTAGTTTTATTCACTTTTAAATATAATTCGGACAAGAAGGACAAAGTAAGGACTACTTAATAACGTTTCTTTATTTATGAATAACGAAATCTGTTTGTCTTTCTAAATGTTACTAGCCAAAAGACGTAAGAAATGTTGCTTTTGATTGGATGATTTGACGTTTTCTGTTACGTCATCGTTAGTGCAAAAATACATAAATAGGAGCCTGCAGAATAACATGGCATACTGAATCAATCCTTTGAACTGTCAACTACATTTTATATTGACCACCCGTGCATTGTTTTGTCTGTTGAATGCTGAATGTGTATTTGTTGTTAGCTTACCTGGCCTGAAGGGCCAAGTGAGCTTTTCTCATCACTTGGCGTCCGTCTTCTGTCGTCCGTCGTCGTCCGTCGTTAACTTTTACATTTTGAACTTCTTCTAGAGAACCACTGAATGGAATGAAACCAAACATGGCATGATTGTTCCTTATGAGGTGGTGACCAAGTGTTGTTACTTTGTAGCCGATCCATCATCCAAGATGGCCGCCAGCGGGGGACTTAGTTTAACATAGGACCCTATGGGAAATGCATACAAATGACTTCTTTTTGAGAACCACTGAATGGAATGTAACAAAACATAGCATGAATGTTCCATACAAGGTGCTGACCAAGTGTTGTTACTTTGTAGCCGTTCCATCATCCAAAATGGCCACCAGTGAGGGACTTAGTTTAACATAGGACCCTATGGGAAATGCATACAGATTACTTCTTTTAGAGAACCACTGAATGGAATGAAACAAAACATAGCATGAATGTTCATTAGGAGGTGCTGACCAAGTGTTGTTACTTTGTAGCAGATCCATCATCCAAAATGGCTACCAGCGAGGGACTTAGTTTAACATAGGACCCTATGGGAAATACATACAAATGTCTTCTTTTAGAGAACCACTACATGGAATGAAATAAAACATGGCATGAATGTTCCTTATGAGGTGCTGACCAAGCGTTGTAACTTTGTAGGCGATCAATCATCCAAGATGGCCGCCAGCAGGGGGACTTCATTTAACATAGGACCCTATGGACAATACATACAAATGTCTTCTTTTAGAGAACCACTAAATGGAATGAAACCAAACATGGCATGAATGTTCCTTATGAGGTGCTGACCAAGTGTTGTTACTTTGAAGCCGAACCATCATCCAAGATGGCCGCCAGATAGGGACTTAGTTTAACATAGGACCCTATGGACAATACATACAAATGTCTTCTTTTAGAGATCCACTAAATGGAATGCATGAATGTTCCTTATGAGGTGCTGACCAAGTGTTGTTACTTTGAATGGCGATCCATCATCCAAGATGGCCGCCAGCGGGGGACTTAGTTTAACATAGGACCCTATGGGAAATGCATACAAATGACTTCTTTTAGAGAACCACTGAATGGAATGTAACAAAACATAGCATGAATGTTCCTTACAAGGTGCTGACCAAGTGTTGTTACTTTGTAGCCATTCCATCATCCAAAATGGCCGCCAGTGAGGGACTTAGTTTAACATAGGACCCTATGGGAAATGCATACAAATGACTTCTTTTAGAGAACCACTGAATGGAATGAAACAAAACATAGCATGAATGTTCATTAGGAGGTGCTAACCAAGTGTTGTTACTTTGTAGCCGATCCATCATCCAAAATGGCTACCAGCGAGGGACTTAGTTTAACATAGGACCCTGTAGGAAATACATACAAATGTCTTCTTTTAGAGAACCACTAAATGGAATGAAATAAACATAGCATGAATGTTCCTTATGAGGTGCTGACCAAGCGTTGTAACTTTGAAGGCGATCAATCATCCAAGATGGCCGCCAGCGGGGGGACTTCATTTAACATAGGACCCTATGGACAATACATACAAATGTCTTCTTTTAGAGAACCACTGAATGGAATGAAACCAAACATGGCATGAATGTTCCGTTTGAATTGTTGACCAAGTGTTGTTACTTTGAAGCCGAACCATCATCCAAGATGGCCGCCAGATAGGGACTTAGTTTAACATAGGACACTATGGGAAATAAATACAAATGTCTTCTTTTAGAGAACCACTAAATGGAATGAAATAAAACATGGCATGAATGTTCCTTATGAGGTGCTGACCAAGTGTTGTAACTTTGTAGGCCATCCATCATCCAAGATGGCCGCCAGCGGGGGACTTCGTTTAACATAGAACCCTATGGACAATACATACAAATGTCTTCTTTTAGAGAACATGTAAATGGAATGAAACCAAACATGGCATGAATGTTCCTTATGAGGTGCTGACCAAGTGTTGTTACTTTGAAGCCGATCCATCATCCAAGATGGCCAGCGGGACTTAGTTTAACATAGGACCCTATGGGAAATGCATACAAATGACTTCTTTTAGAGAACCACTGAATGGAATGTAACAAAACATAGCATGAATGTTCCTTACAAGGTGCTGACCAAGTGTTGTTACTTTGTAGCCGATCCATCATCCAAGATGGCAGCCGGGGACTTAGTTTAACATAGGACCCTATGGAAATGCATACAAATGACTTCTTTTAGAGAACCACTGAATGGAACGTAACAAAACATAGCATGAATGTTCCTTACAAGGTGCTGACCAAGTGTTGTTACTTTGTAGCCGTTCCATCATCCAAAATGGCCGCCAGTGAGGGACTTAGTTTAACATAGAACCCTATGGGAAATGCATACAAATGACTTCTTTTAGAGAACCACTGAATGGAATGAAACAAAACATAGCATGAATGTTCATTAGGAGGTGCTGACCAAGTGTTGTTACTTTGTAGCCGATCCATCATCCAAAATGGCCACCAGCGAGGGACTTAGTTTAACATAGGACCCTATGGGAAATACATACAAATGTCTTCTTTTAGAGAACCACTAAATGGAATGAAATAAAACATGGCATGAATGTTCCTTATGAGGTGCTGACCAAGCGTTGTAACTTTGTAGGCGATCAATCATCCAAAATGGCCACCAGTGAGGGACTTAGTTTAACATAGGACCCTATGGACAATTACATACAAATGTCTTCTTTTAGAGAACCACTTAATGGAATGAAACCAAACATGGCATGAATGTTCCTTATGCCTTATGAGGTGCTGACCAAGTGTTGTTACTTTGAAGCCAATCCATCATCCAAGATGGCCGCCAGAGAGGGACTTAGTTTAACATAGGGCCCTATGGAAAATACATACAAATGTCTTCTTTTAGAGAACCACTAAATGGAATGAAATAAAACATGGCATGAATGTTCCTTATGAGGTGCTGACCAAGTGTTGTTACTTTGTAGCAAATCCATCAACCAAGATGGCTGCCAACGGGGGACTTAGTTTAACAAAGGACCCTATGGGAAATATATACAAATGTCTTCTTCTAGAAAACCGCTTAATGGATTGAAACCAAACATGATATGAATGTTTCTTTTGAGGTGCTGACAAAGTGTTGTTACTTTGTAGCTGATTTTTCATTGTCCTTATAAAGTCATTTTCTACAATTTCAATGAATTTATTGGTAATTTCTGTAAACTTTACAAAAGTCTTCTGCTTTTGATTAAATTTTACGGGGCCAATATTAAACCAAATTTGGCCTCAATCATTATTAGGATATCTGTTATGATTTTTGTCTATTTTTACATGATTTCCAAAACCAAAGTAGAATCAGGTGAGCGACACAGGCTCTTGGGAGCCTCTAGTTATTGAAATACGAAGACAAAAATACTGCTGAAATAAATATTATTGTTACGTTTATTACAAATCTCTTTCTTCACACTGCCGTTGAGTTATTTAAATAAACGATGATTTCACTCCTCCTGAATGAGTTAAATAGTGTTATATCAACCCTAGGTTTGTTACATTACTATGAAATTAGCTATCTAAAGTCATTAAAAAAAATTAAGTTGTAAACGTTTGCCCTCCAAATCTTTTCTTCAGCGTTTTCGTTTTACAAAACGAGTACGAAACTTCTGGTAGTTTTAATGCTGAAAATCGTTGATACCGGTTCTGACTTTGACAGTGGAAAAATTATCCAACCGATTTTTAAGCCCTATTCAATTACCAAAATAGCAAGAAAACAAAGTAGGAACCCCAAGGACAGCACGTCATTCTTGACTAAGGGGAGCAATGCAGGCTTGGCATTGGAATCGTTACAAATGGCAGTCAATGAAAATATTGGTTATTCTATGACTTGTATTGAACTTGATAAATCAAATAAGCATTATATCAGCCTGTTCACTAATCCTTACATGGAAATGAAGGAATGAAATGTTTTCGATCACGCCAAGACGTAGACGCGGGATTTTGTCATGGTGAAAGTTCCTCCATCGTTCAATTTTCATCCATGGAGATCCCTGGTTAACATTACATACAATCTGCAGTTAAAGTTCCTAAAACATTTATTAGCTTCATAAAGTAGGCGAGACACTGGGTTCCATGGAACCCTTACACATTTTTACTGGCAAAAAAAAAAATAATGGTTAAAATAGTTTAGAGATATAGGTACTTGAATCTCTCCAACAGATATATGTATAAAGAGGGTCAAATTGTTTTAAAATGATTTTAATAGGATAATTTTACTTGCAAACAGCTAATTTTATAAATCTGGACTTATACGTGTTGAAGGCCGTACATTGACCTATAATGGTTTACTTTTATAAATTGTTATTTGGATGGAGAGTTGTCTCATTGGCACTCACACCACATCTTCCTATATCTAATTATAGATTATCGTTGGTTATCTCAACAAGATTGATTTTCTCGCTTGAGCCGGTACGGCGAAAGGGAGAAAAGCAATCGAGTTGAGATGACCAATGATAATCTGTTTATCGCTATTTTACCTATGAAGACGTTGTTAATTTCCTTGACAACGGCATATGCGCCCTTAGTTTCTAGCGATAATTTTCATATCACTCGACTCCGTTTTCATATCATTCGACTCCGCTGAGAAAGGAAATCATCAGTCAGCAAGATCAAAGGAAAAATTCGTAAAATAGCGATAAATACATTTATATGCCAAGCCTGACTAGCTTCAACCTTTCTCGGGTACAATTACCCCAAATAAATAGCAAATTGTTATTTTATTTCTATCAAAAGAGTGTCAAAATTATGTTTTGATAGCTGTAAATCATTCAATTGAGAGCAAATTTTTGAACTTCCTATCTAGGAAGAATTTCCATTTTGCTGATTTTCAGAGGAAAATCTAGCATTTTAAACAGTGGAAATTTCATGGCACTAGTACACAGGTGAAAACAGGTCATTTGAGGAAATATACCAGGTCTATTTTAAATCCAGCCATGCTCACAGGGTCAATGTGATCACTTTTGATTTTAAGAATTGTACATTCTGAATTGAAGAGTAAGGTTGTGTTTATGAGTCTTGCAGAAAGATTTAACACCATTTTTATCATCTACTACCAACTTTTGACATGTTATTTTCCCTTAAAATAAGAAAAGAGAGGTCAAACAACTACTTAATTTTAGATAAATACTTGCATGTATAGTTCCTTTGAAAATCAAAATTTACAGTTTATGAATTAGTATTAAAGGCCAAGGGAAAGATGTCAAAATTAAGCAGTTGATTTAAGAATTATGAAACTATTATTTCAGTCTTGCTTAAACAAAGTTTGGTGCAAGCTGTTTATGTCTATCAAAGTGGATTCCCACACTTTTTATGGGCCAAGTGAGCTTTTCTCATCGCTTGGCATCTGTCGTCCGTTAACTTTTACAAAAATCTTCTCCTCTGAAACTACTGGGCCAAATTTAACCAAACTTGGCCACAATCATCATTGGGGTATCAAGTTTGAAAAATGTGTCCGATGACCCAGCCAACCAACCAAGATGGCCGCCATGGCTAAATATAGAACATAGGGGTAAAATGTAGATTTTGGCTTATATCTCTGAAACCAAAGCATTTAGAGCAAATCTGACATGTGTAAAATTGTTTATCAGGTTAAGATCTATCTGCCCTGACATTTTCAGATGAATCAGACAACCTGTTGCTGGGTTGCTGCCCTTCAATTGGTAATTTTAAGGAAATTTTGCAGTTTTTGGTTATTATCTTGAATATTATTATAGATAGAGATAAACTGTAAACAGCAATAATGTTCAGCAAAGTAAGATCTACAAATAAGTCAATATGACCATAATGGTCAATGGACCCTTAAGGAGAAATTGTCCTTTATAGTAAATTTTTAACAAATTTTCGTAAATTTTTGTAATCGTACAAAAATCTTCTTCTCTGAAACTACTGAGACAAATTAAACCAAACTTAGTCACAATTGTCATTAGGGTATCTAGTTTAAAATATATGTCCGATGACCCTGCCTGCCAACCAACATGGCCGACATGGAGATAAATAGAACATATGGAGAAAATGCAGTTTTTGGCTTATATCTTTGAAACTAAAGCATTTAGAGCAAATTTGACATGCAGTAAAAATGTTCATCAGGTTAAGATCTAACTGTCCTGAAAATTTCAGATGAATCGGACAACCCATTCTTGGGTTGCTGCCCCTGAATTAGTACGGTAATTTTAAGGAAATTTTGCAGTTTTTGGTTATTATCTTGAATATTATTATAGATAGAGATAAACTGTAAACAGCAATAATGTTCAACAAAGTAAGATCTACAAATAAGTCAAACATGACCAAAATGGTCAATTGACCCCATAAGGAGTTATTCATGCCCTTTAAAGTCAATTTTTTGAAATTTTGTTAATCTTTTACAAAAGTCTTCTCCTCTGAAACAACTGAGACAAATTTGACCAAACTTGGCCACAATCATCATTAGGGTATCTAGTTTAAAAAAATGTGTCCAATGACCCTGCCTTCCAAGCAACATGGCAGACATGGCTAAAAATAGAACATAGGGGTTAAATGCAGTTTTTGGCTTATATCTCTGAAACTAAAGCGAAAGTATAATGGTTGCATTGAATTATTCATCAATTGTTAATAAAAATATCAAGTGAGTGACACAGGCTCCTTGGAGCATCTAGTTTTAAGTTCTGTTATTTCTATTCTTTCTTAAGGCAAGGGTATTGATACAATACCAGAATGGTTGACAACTGTCATGATTTAGGAACAATTACACTCAGAGGTGTGAGTATTAATTGGAATCACCTCCACTTTAATGCCATTCTTAATTGATCACAGCTAATATATCTTGTACAAATGTATTACACAATTGAACAGACACTTTATTACACAGCTCAGGAACATATATATTGACGGGACTTGACACTACATAATTGTAGCCGATTTCATCTTCGGCCCATAGTTAATAAATACACGATACGGAAACGAATATGTGTCAAAAACGTACTCGCTATTATACTAATAATTTCCGATCATATCAATTTAATGTCATTTAAACTAGTTTTATAGTGATGCCAGTGTATCGAACTTATAATCTGTCGCTTCAAATTTATTTTAATTGCATTAATTTCATCACAGAATGGTACAGAATGCAAACAGGTAATAAAAAAAGGGCGTCGATTGCATTCCCAAATTCACAAACCATAATAAAACACTTTACATCAAATAAATCACACTTATTTTGGTAATTTCATATGACAAAATATATCTACTTTATGATAAAACTTTTATTTATTTACGATTAGAATTATGTGGTTAATTCATTGAGCAGTTCCAATAGTTTTTCAGTCAGACGCTACCAAAATCCATAAATATCGCGAAGTCTCGTAAAGTCCGAGATTTTATCAATTTTATACTGAAAAGCCTATCAGATTCATATCCCGTCAGATACAGGGTTCTCACTAAGGATTTTTGAAGGCGAGTCCAGCAATGAAATGACGTTAAATTCAGATGACTTTGAAACTTTTGCTATAAAATGATGATATGTGTGTTCAGTTTATACAAAATATTTCAATCTTGATGCATCTTTGGACTCACCAGTTTTGAAAATGGTGAGTCCAGACAGATTTTCATGAGTCCAGGACTCATGGACTCGCCTTAGTGAGAACCCTGAGATATACTGTTCCCAGCACAGCTCAATACATAACTTATGACACAATCTTGATCTCAATAGTATACATAACTCTTGATTTACACTAAGATGTATTTTTTTCAAAGAAAAGACAAAAGATAAATTCAAACAAAATTAGAAGCAGAGTCTATTTTAAATCAGTGTCAGAATCATCTGATATTAGCCACTAGTTAAGGTCAATTGTAGTTACAATTATCAGTAAATTTCTTGAAACAATAAAGGAAATTGCAAAATTCTAACCTGAATAATTTCTGCAATAAATTGTATTTGTTTAATACTTTATTTCTCATTATATTGCTATGTAACAGTGTAAGGTATATATTCAGTATATTCAGTATAATCTGTATATTTGAATAAATTTGAATAAAAGTAATGTTGTTTTTTTCTCAATTTTTAACAAACACCAATTTGAATAAAAAGAAGTTATAACATATTTTGTATGTTTATAAAAAGATTTAAAAGTTTGAGAACCTAGCTTCTAAAATCATGAAAATTGAATTATTAAAATAATTTGTGTCAATATTGTGAAAATCTTTAGATGAAGATTATGGAAATGAAAATAACCCTATAAATCATTCATCTTCAGTGTCACATGTTTATTTTTTTTTTTTATCAAAAATCAATAAATAATATAAAGATGAAATAGAAAAATAGTATACCTATGTTTGAACTTAGAAATACTACTAAAACAACCATTTAGAGCAGCAAGCTTTTTATCAACTAAAAAAATATTATTATCTTTCTGATTAATCTCTTAATATATGAGGATCCAGTAAACCCAATCTAATTAAAAACCGATCTCTCATCGCTTGGGACATATCAGAAAACAGGAGCGATGAGAGATCGGTTTTTAATTAGATTGCAGTAAACCAACCCTGTAATACCCTCCACAATTGGCACATGGACAAAACACTGCTTCTTCTCTGCCTCCAAGTGGAATATAAAGCAGTGTACATGTGTACATAGAAAGTAAACATTATGATGGTTGTGATAAGTAGAATAACTCTTTTTTAGAGAATTAATAATGAAGCGATGTTCTACACTTAAATTCTTGCTGTTGCATGTTGTCTGTTTTTATTTGATTTGTAATTGTAGATGGTCCCTTGATATTATTTTTTTTAAAGGGAAAATTCACGATTTTTTACTATTAGTTTAAATATGTTCAGTATAACATAAAATACATATTCACAAAGTTTTATCGCTATATGTGCAGTAATAAAGAAGAAAATCAATAATTAATAAAAAAATTATTGACTTCTTCCTGTAGTACGTGACGTTTTCTCCTGGTATTGCATGCCGGGATTTAAAGTACAATCATTTAAAGTCTTGGTCTTTAATCATATTTTAACATAATCATAAGCGCGCCGATGACTAAATTTGATAGCTAATTACCATCCGATGGTAAGAAAATGAAATGAACAGACATGCAACTTTTTACATTCATAAGATAAAATTTTCTATATTTACCATATACATTTCGATTCATTTTTGTTTACGGCACATGGATATGGTGAACAAATTAAAGTATATAACTTAATCTGTAAAGACAATATATAGGTGTACGCTTATTGACCTTTTACTATCTACGCTAGGACTAGGTATATACGATGTGTGTATTATTTTCTGGCAATACTCGTGGCAGGCTTGTAAAAAGGTATAAGGTAATTTACAGATCGGCAATTAGCAGGGCCTCTAGGGCACACCGTGCCAGGTGTGACTGTCAATTCGAATGGATTATAAGACAGAAGGTCGAGTTTAATACACAAAGTTAAAATACATATAAAGGTGGTGGCAAATACAAATAGATCGCCGTGGAAAATTAAATGATATTTAGGGTTAGATCCGTTGTTAACTGAATCATTTTTTTGAACATTTATTTCATATGCATTAAGGACGAATAAATCAGATGTTATAGAAATGATAAATAATGTTCAAATTTATAAATCTAAAGGAGAAGTTATTAAAATCAAAATGATTTTTTTATTCCCGTACGAAATATCTAGCAGGATTCCTACCAGACTATAGCAGGAATTCACATGGAATTAGCAGGAAATTTTAAATTCCTGTTACTTTTTAGACGTACTAGGAAAAACTTCAGTTTTCTGGGAGGATTTTCATTTTCCTACAACAACATTCCTGGTATAGGTAACAGGAATAGTTTTCCTGCCAGAAAATCTTTCTACCAGGAATTTTTCTTATCTAAGCAGGAATATTATCTTGACTGCTATTGGTTTGTATTCAATTATCTTTAACTGGATTCGGTTTGCTAATAACATTTATGTTGCTGTGTTATAAGAAACCAGGTTCCAGTTAACAAATTCAAAAGTTGGAGGGTAAAGATTCAGATTGTGTATAAACAATGCTGCAGAGATTGAATAATGTTCAGGAAATATTTGAATGTAAGGCAGGATTGCTTATGAAGGTATTTGAATTTAATTAAGCTACACTTTTAAAATGTTTTAGAGGAGATTTTATTTTTTTTAATTTGCATGATAGTCAAATTAATTCAACTAATTAAAATGGAAATCTCAGTCTTCAATCATATTTTGTCTTATATATATTATAAGTTCATCTGATCTACATTTTGTTGTATACATAATAATAGACCAATACTTCTAAAAAATGTTTTGAGAGTGAACAAAAAACTGTTACATCTATTTCAATCATAATTAAATTCAAAACAGATTACAAACTAGGTTTATAACACAACTTTCATATGTGGTAGCTACTTCATGAATTTAAGAGTCAAATTTTGCAACAAGAAGTTTTACATGTGTTTTCTTTGTTCTTTGTGGCTGAGATTCAAATTTAATGAATGACCCAGATGTGTATATGTGTATACACCTAAGTTTGTAATGTATATTTTAGATTCCTGCTAGAAAATCAATTTTCCTAGTAGGAATTTATGAAAAAATCCTACCAGGACATTTTTTATTAGTTTAAAAACGAAGAAATAATCTTGGGAAAACAAATAATCAAGTGTTAAAATAAGAGTATATATCATTTACTGATCAAAATGAAAAAAATGGTGTATCCAAAGCGCTTTTGATTTACCCCTTACAGTTACAAAATGTACGGAAACACTATAATCTAAATATTTTAAATCTTGGTAGGTGTTACCTGGCCAAAAGGTGTTTAATCAATATCGGAAACCCTTTAAAGTCAACTTTGCCTATGTAGAAAAAATACATAGTTCGGCTGAAACATGTTACTCGTATATTATTTAGTGCAAGAAAACGTCTGTGGTTTGCATTTAAGACAGACTGGACGAATCAGATTTTCAATGTGCTTTATATCTTGTTCCTTTGCAAGACTTGTCATTCATATTCTTCAGTAGAACACATTATTCCCACTCTAAACAGACAAGAATACTCCTTAATACCGGACAAGCAGTAGTATTTTAAAATTTCTGTGATTTAATACCAAGTTAAATAAAAACCACCGAAATTAATTTGATACTCAATATGTTTCCTTGAAAATAAACACATTCTCATTTGGTCTGAAAATAAAATATGAAATTGGTAACAGAACATTCAGAAGAGTGAATGTCATAAATAGATATAAGAAGATGTGGTATGAGTGCCAATGAGACAACTCTCCATCCAAGTCAAAATTTATAAAAGTAAAATAAAAATAAAATCTTGTTATATCAGAAAAAGGTTTTGAACGCCATTATAAACGTGAACCTGTATACGTAAGACCTCATGGGACGGCACCTTACCATATATGATAATATACATGTAGCTCTGTAATACCCGGAAATGTCAAGGTAAATCACTACCTATTAGAATGTACCATGTCAATGAATTCTCACGATTGTAAAGCATGACCATTTATGATTTAAGAGGGGTCCAGGGTGGGGGAATGATTTTAAATTCTGACTAGATTTTTTTTCTCAGCTTACTAGTATGTCACTAAACTAAAAAAAAAAATTTACATCCAGGAACAAAATTAAAATAGAATACTCCTTAATATCCGCTACAGTACATAGTTTACAATCAGTATTTTAAAATTTCGATGATGTATTGCTAAGTAAAAAACATCGAAATGAATTTGATAGTCAATATGTTTCCTTCAAATTTACATATCCTCATTCGGTCTGAAAATAAAATATGAATTTGATATACAGAACATGCAGAATAGTGAATGTTATAAAACCTTATTATCATGAATAGATATTGAAACCCCAATATAAATATAAACCAGTATATACCTGAGACGTCATGGGACAGTACCTTACCATATGCAGGTAATATACATGTAGCTCCACTGTAATACCCGAAAATGTCAAGGTAAATCACTACCTATACAGAAAGTACCATGTCACAGAAATTATCATGATTGTAAAGCATCACCAGTCATCTTTTAAGAGGTGTCCTAGGTGTACCCTACCTATAATTTAAATTCTGACTAAACATATTTTGCTCAACTTTAGTTTTCAAATTACATCCAGGAACTTTTTTTTTGTAAATTTACGTTTTTCATCTATTACTTTCGATATAAGTGGGTTGTTTTTTTAAATTCCCTTTTGAAACAATGCTTTTTATTTTTAGTTAAGTTAGAATCATAAATTCACTCTACAATTAAACAATGTATAACCCCCCTCCCCCAAAAATGGAAAAAAAGATGAACGGTAAGTTACATCAAATTCAAATATTGAAATATTTTTTTGTTGTTAACCAGATATATATATGTCTCTGAGTTAACATATAAAAATGACAGAAATAAACTGGAAATATATTTATGGTGTGTACTATGCAACTGTAGCTATGCACATTTTTTATGGTGTGTTCTATGCAACTGCAGCTATGCACATTTTCTAGGAAGTTGAATAACCACTACTAACCACAGCGTACATGCACATTTTTTTGGGAAGTTTGCTATAGCAATACTTTCCTAAGGCGTTGGCCTCTAACTTCCGGTGACAGACTATCGCAAATGTTCTGCTCCAAGATAATGTAGTACTAGTGTTTGAATACTGATTCTAGGAAGATGCTTTTGAAATTTTGAGTCCTTTTGAAAAGATTACAGCTTGAATAAAAAAGGAATGAATAACTTCACCGACAATTCAGGTGAATTTAACTTCATTTTGAAAATGATTATTACAAACACTACTTCGCGGATTTTCCATGCGCTGAAGAGAAAATCAAAAGAAATCTCACGCGAGACATCGTTTCATTCATGAATATTTCATGAATGAACATTTTCCTCTTGTAATTTTTACTATATACGATATTTACAAATGTTTAGTATTAAATATAAAGTAAAAGCCGAGTGTATCGAAAGAATCCCGTATGACTGACATTACTGAATGCAACGTACTTTTTAACATGTTTATATTTTGACCAAGCCGTCGGATAATTGACAAGTGATAAAAGTTTGATTGAACAATTATACACAGGTGGCAGAAATACTCGATAATCATATGGCTTATGTCACACGCCAAGGATGAGTAAAGGTAAATACAGGCTATGATAGAAAAGTGCATGATTTTGTCAAAACATCGATCGGAAGGTTTTGATGCCAAAAACATTTGAGAACTTTGAATTTCGCTATTTAAATATTAGCTATTTCACATTCCAATGTGAATTTAAGGACCTTCACTCGTCCAGCATGCTCAGTCACGTGGATCAAACTGACAGCTAAAAAACATTGACTCAAGACAGTTCGTACATTTCACAGCCCATGTCCTCAGTGTTACGATTAACAATAACATTTGTACACAAATCGTTACAAGGATAAGGCAGACAAGTCAGCTTCTACTTAGAATAACTCAGTGTATCAAGACAAGTGATGTAGCAACATGATTAAATAAAATCTGTCCATGTAATAGCAAAATGACTTTCTTACTCTTAGTGCTAGTCCAAATAATTATGACGAACCAAAAATCTCAAATGTTACATTGCCTCAATGCTAAATTTCACAGTATCAACTTTAAAATGTGTTACAGGGTTATAAGCACCTCTATGAATCTAGCGTTTATAAATTTTTATTCCTTTCATCATACTGCTATTGTTATGTCCCCACTGTATTAAGTTTTACCCTTTTTCTTCTGTTAGTATGTACGTCCCTTACTTGTACATACGTCCGTACATCCAAAAATTAGTTTCTGTTTCTCTAACTTTAGTTTTCCTAAACCAAATTGTATGAAACTTATACGCAATACTTATTTCCACAAAACACAGGTCAAGTTGAATTTTGATGGCGTCGATTTTACAATTCTAGAGTTATGCTCCTTAACAAATGGAAAAGTTGCTTGAATTTTTTGTTTACGATCTCTAACTTTAGTTTGTCTCAACCAAATGTTATGAAACTTATACACAAAGCTCATTATCACAAAACACTGTTTAGATTTGAGTTTTGGTGGGTCAGTTTTACTGTTCTAGAGTTATACCCTTTACAAATTTAAAATTGTGATTGTTGTCGAGCCTTGACTTTTGTCAGCGAGACATAGCGATCCTACATATTGTCAGCGGCGTCCACAAATATTCACTATGTGGTTAAAGTTTTTGAAATTTTAATAACTTTCTTAAACTATCCTAGATTTCTACCAAACTTGGACAGAAGCTTGTTTATGATCATACGATAGTATCCAGAAGTAAATTTTGTTAAAAAAAAATCCAATTTTTTCAGTATTTTACTATAAATGGACTTAATTTTTCTGCCAGGAAACATTACATTCACTCTGTGGCTAAAGTTTTTAAAATTTAATAACTTTCTTAAACTATCCCGGATTTGTACCAAACTTGGACAGAAACTTGTTTATGATCAAAAGCTAGTATCTAGAAGGAAATTTAGTTAAAATTTTGTTCTTGTTTTTCCATATTTTACTTATTAATGGACTTAGCTTTTCTTCCAGTTAACATTACATACAGTCTGCAGTTAAATTTTTAAAACATTTATTAGATTCATAAACTATCCTGGATTTTACCAAACTTGGACAGAAGCTTCTAACAATCAAAAGATAGTATAGAGAGGAATATTTTATTAACTTTTTCCTTATTTTTGTTGAGCCTGCGATTAACAGCAAAGAGACACCGGTTCATGAACACTTACAAATATTTTTCAATTCCGTGCTCTAACTTTAGTGTGTCCCAACCAAATGTTAAGAAACTTATACACAATACTTTTAACCACAAAACCAAGATCAAGTTTGAATTTTGTGCCGTCATTTTACTGTTATGGTTAGGGTTATGCCCAGTTACAAATGGAAAAAAAATACTATAAAATCACAGGCCCTAGATATGGCATGGGCACATAAAGAAATTTAACAGAGCTTATTGTATATTTGATTATTTTAGAACAACAGTTTAAGGTTTCAATAGAAAATATCAAAATTTAAATGACAAACAATGAAAAAAAATAATTTTTGATAATTGCTGAAAAGAAAATTGTTTAGTTAAAAACATCAAAACTGTGATTAAATACATATTTGAAATAATACACATCTATAACCTATTTGAAATAATACACATCTACAGTTGCAAACTTCCCAGAGGTGCTATCCAGCACTTTGATTAAATGACTCCTTCCATCATTTTAACCAAGAGTGACAACTATATATGATATGCTATAGTTGGTGAAACTTTATTTTCTATCAAATGTGTGTATTTTTTATACATATATTTATATACCAAATGTGTGCATTTTCCCCTAAAACATTCGAGAGAATTTTCGTATACCCGATCATATTATGTACAGAAATATGCTATATTTATGCAATTTATATGATTATTTTTTCTCTTATTTTCAACATATATTTAAATTGTGACTATCTATAGCTCCGTAGGTTAACTTTCTATCGGTATAAACCAATGATCGACAAGTGCATACATTTTTGTGAAATAAATATATATAGGCTATGTTTCAAATTTTCCATAATTATTGACAACAAGTATTTTTCTAAACTTTACCGTAGGAAGTATCTAAATAGATTTTATTTCCTCAAATCTTTAGCTTGAATTATTTAGATTTTCATGAATATCAATCTTTACACCAGAAATATCATTCATAAACAAGGGGTAGTAAAATTGTATACACGTATGAGTTTCGCAATGACTAGTATTATATCACTGTCGGACTCGAGACAAAATATGTACAAAAGATGTATATTACATCTGATAGTTTTTAAAAGGAAAGTTCCAAGGTTCCGGCCGTGTACACTCATACGCTCAGTAGTAAAGCGATGAATGAACCTGCATTATGTAATTGTGTAATAAAAGAGTTTAGGCTGACAGGAAATCGCTTGAATACCTGGACGTGTCACCTCACAATACCTCAGGCAATAATTCCTTTAGCCATGCTGATGATCATATTAGAGAAGAACAGACTTAAATAAATGTATTGCATAAAAGATTTATGACCAAATTAGATTTTTGAAAAACAATTTTACAGGGAACCCTGCTCGTTAATTATGAATTTAAACGTTGAGAGAATCCATAAAAGTAATTGCTCTAAAGTAAATCTATATATTTACTTGTTTCACAAACTTAGTAAAAAATATAACGAGGTAAAAAACGACAGACCATAGTTATTTAAGAAAAAATAGATGTCCAATCGGCCGACTTTTAAACCTTATTTTAAACATGGTTCCGTATCAAGTTAGTGTAAAAAGTTTGCTGATAGGTAGTATACAACCATGTTTGGTGTAATTCTTTTTTTAGGATCCGGGAAACTGTGATTGCTTTTGTCATTACCTTGTCTGGTTAAAACAACCGTACGCCTTGCAAGTGATTTCGACACTGAATTGCGACTACGTTAGTCCCTGCTTGTTTTGGTACTTTGTGGTTTATAGATATCACATGGTTTTTTGATTGGGAAGCAGCAAGATGGCGACATGTAGAGAATTGATAATCTCAATTTAAAATCGATGCTGATCTCTTATCTAGGGGAATAAAACGTTAATATTAATGAATTTGTGCTTTTTTATTCATAATGAACATAATATAAATTTTTCATTTTTTTGCGAAGTTTCCCTTTAAATAGAAATTGTGCTCCAACACAAAATCACTTATACCAAGTTTTGATGGCTGTCTTGAAATGTTTTGCAGTAATTAAGGAAAAAATTATGGAACATGATAAGATCAGTAAAAATGTTTTAAGAAGCCAAGAATTTGACTGGGTCACTGGACCCAGATGCTTTGATTAAATATGTTTTGACAGTAATTTGAAAATGACTTTATACTGCATATTTCAAAAAATGATTTAAAAAATGACCTTTCTGTTGCAGGATAAAGATAGATCGTGATGCTGACGTAAAGAAAGTATTCATTGTGAACTTTGGACTCAGGATATGTATTGCTGGGGACTGTGTCATTGACGAGTATTTCGTACAAGATTATGAAGTTCCCATACCTCTTTGTAATGAAGATTTCACATTACCAGGTTAGTCACATGATCACAATGAAAATTTTACATTACTAGCTAGGTTAGTCACATGATCACAATGTAAATGTAACTTTACCAGGTTAGTCACATGATCACTGACAGATTGGACATGGGAGTAAATGATCACAATGACTGATTATACATGGGAGTAAATGATCACAATGATTGATTAGACATGGGAGTAAATGATCACAATGATTGATTAGACATGGGAGTAAATGATCACAATGATTGATTAGACATGGGAGTAAATGATCACAATGATTGATTAGACATGGGAGTAAATGATCACAATGATTGATTAGACATGGGAGTAAATGATCACAATGATTGATTAGACATGGGAGTAAATGATCACAATGATTGATTAGACATGGGAGTAGATGATCACAATGATTGATTAGACATGGGAGTAGATATTATTTATATGAAATTTATAGTAATTTGAAGGAATAAAAGGACAAGGTACATAATGTAAAAAAAAAAGTTTCACGGATTAAGGAGAAATTTCTGTAATTCTATATTAAGTTTTTGGTGACTTAAATGGATCTTTTAATCTATCAAGAGTTCACCCCTCCACCTTCATTCGTAGTTTTTCAATTTAATAAATTATGATTTAAAATAATTATTATGTTTTTCGTCTGTTTGTCCATCCATCCCAATAATTACTTGTATATTTTATAGGTGGTGGATCACTGACAGACTTTGCTAAAACTTTGGGAGGAACTATTACAGCTGAAGCTTTTAACCTCATTCTAAGGAAGTTAAAATTAGACGTAAGTAGGATTCAGAATGTTAGAATAAGATGTAAGTTACGGTTTGGTGTAGATGGTAAAGACAAGCCAACCAAATGTTAACGCTTTATAAGAAATGCTATACAAAAATAGTTTTATTTAACTTCTTTTACATGTTTTTTCATCAAAGTGAAACAATTTTTTATTGTGAAACAATGGCTCTAATCAAACCTACTTCTTTACAGCTTTTTTTTATAAATTTCTGTTTTAGACTATATTCCAGAAAGGAAGCTGTTCAGTACCTCTTGGACCAACAGGTAGACATTGTTACTATTTTGTGTATTTCTATTTTATGTTCAAGGGAAAACTTGTGATTTATGAATTATTCCCTAAATATGTTCATTTTGATTTGAAATACATATAAAAAAAAGATGTGGTATGATTGCCAATGAGACATCTTTTCACAAGAGACCAAATGACACAGAAATTAAAAAATTATAGGTCACTGTACGGCCTTCAACAATGAGAAAAGCCAATATCCCATATCCCATAGTCAGCTATAAAAGGCCCCGAAATGACAAATGTAAAACAATTCAAACAAGACAACTAAGGGCTTAATCTATGAACAATAAAGTGAACAAAAAACGACAACACTTGAATTACAGGCTCCTGACTTGGACCTTGCATTACCGCTGGCATTTGATTCTTTTTCACCACCCTTGCAATGGTCTGATAGATAATCAAAATTGATGGGAAAAGGGCTGTGTATGGTATCTCACCACGGATGTTGGCTGAGTCAGGTATATCTAAATAGTAAATATCTGGCAGTTAATTCATAGCAATATGAGAAATGTTGATATTTTTTTTTATGATTCCTACCCATTTTTCATTGTTTCCTTGTTTGGTTTCTATAAGGTAAATAAAAATAAAATTTATTGTTCAACATTTGTGAGTTTTTTTTTAATTTCATATATCCATTGACCTAGATTGTCCATGGAATATTGATGTAAAATCCTACCTACCAACCTCTGTAAAACATCTTGTAACCTGTGAAATGCCTGAGAACTGTTTTGGATTAGACTGTTGTATAGATGTTAAATTCCAATTACCAGCGGCTTTGGGAGGCAAAGTATTAGCATATTCTGTTCGTTTCTGGTTCAAAATGAGTCCTTGTGACTTTACCATTGATGTTGGACTTGGAACCTGGACTTACAAGAAGACTCTCTTTGAGTACACATGGGGTAGGTTTGTTAGCTAAAACCTTTTGTATGCCCCTGCCGCTAGGCGTTGTGGGCATTAAGTGTTGCACTTGTCCGTCCTGTCCATCCTTCGCGTACATTCCCAAAATTGGTTTTCATTCTCTAACTTTAGTCTGCCTCAATCAAATGATATAAAACTTGTAAACAATGCTTCTTACCACAGAATACAGATCAAGTTCTAAATTGGGCAGAATCATTTTTACCGTTTATGAGTTATGCCCCTTTATAAACATAGAAATTGCTGAATTTTTCGTTAGTTTACTTAAGTTTTCCTCAACCAAATGTTATAGAACTTAAACACAATGCAAATTACGGCAAAACACAGATCAAGTTCGAAATTGGGTGGCGTCACTCTTACCATTTATGAGTTAATACCCATTATGAACATAAAAAGTGCTGAATTTTTCGTTTCCGTTCTCTTACTTTAGTTTGCCATTACCAAATGTTATGAAACTAATTATGAACAATGCTTATAATCACAAAATGGGCTTAACTATGTGAATCCTGCATCTGTATGTGGAAGTTTTCATGCATATTTACAAGCAGGGGCATCTGTGGCCTATATTAGACACATTCTCCATTTCATTTTAGCTAAATATAGATATAAGAAAATGTGGTATTTTTAATGTCGCATAAAAGGTAAAACTTGTCAGTAAATAACACATATTAGATCCTTTCTTTTATTGTTCATGTAATTATATCTCCACTTAAAGGGAGGGAGAATACTGGTCTACCTTTGTCTGTTCACTCAAATCTGCATCCATCTGTAACACATTTCTGTTGAATTTAACTCGGCAGCTTATGCTTTTATATTCTTGATATTTTGTTCCAATCTTTATATTCATATATTGCTTAAGCTGTATAACCGGTGAAACATATTTAGATCTGTCACTTTTCTTCTTTCTGTTTTCCATCTGTATGTATATTATCCTCATTGATACACATGTAAGAAATTTTTAATCACATTTTTTAAAGCAGCTAAGAATTTTTTCATATTTGCTGCAAAGATTCAAATTGCTAAGCACTACCATGTATCACATTTTTGAACCTATCAATGATAAACCATCTGTTTGCTGCATACATATATGTTTTTTCACATTAATGCATGTTAAGAATTTTTTTTCAGAAAACTACAAATTAGACTTTCTTGATATTTGTTACCAAGCTTCATTTTGCAAACTATACTGTGACACATTTCAGATCCCTCTCTATCTGCTTCTTGTCAACATTGATATTAATTATATCAGAATGTTTTGTTGCATTTTTCTCAGCAACAACAAATCATAGCTTGGTGATAATTGATACCTGAAGTTTGATATTTGTAAAATGAAATGAGCATATCTTCTTACACTTATTTTGTTAAACTTTATTCCGTTCATTTGGAACAATAGCAGGGGTATGCATTAGTGTAGCTCACTCTCTATATTTGATACATCTTTAATACATATGTAATTCATTTGTAATGCAATCATATATTATATGTGTGTTTTCACAGCTATGAAACATATATGACTGGCCTTTTTATTTCAAATGTCAAAAACTTGTATGACAAATATAAAGTCTAAATATATATTGATCATAACAAATAAAAAGTAGGTAATCCCGAAACACATAATTGCTAGCACCTGGAGATGATTCATAGCCTTTGTCTCTATTGCTCATGCATTTGTATTGATATTTCATAATATTTCATAGGTACACAGAAAGAACTGACCATTGGTGATAATGATCCAGCACCTGTTAAAATTTTGTAAGTACTTTATAAAATTAAAATCTATGTCTGAATTAAAAATCTTTTATTTTAGTGATCATTACAGACCATTCTCCTTTTTTAGCTCACCTGGCCCAATTGGCCAAGAGAGCTTTTCTCATCACTTGGTGTCCGTCCTTCTTCATCTGTTAACTTTTACAAAAATCTTCTTCTCTGAAACGACTGGGTCAAATTAAACCAAACTTGGCCACAATCATTATTGGGGTATCTTGTTTAAAAAAGATGGGCCGCCAATGGCTAAAAATAGAACATAGGGGTAAAATGTAGATTTTGGCTTACATCTCTGAAACTAAAGTATTTAGAGCAAATCTGAATGTTTATCAGGTCAAGATCTATCTGCCCTGAAATGTTCAGACAAATCAGACAACCTGTTGTTGGGTTGCTGCCCCTGAATTGGTAAATTTTAAGGTAATTTTGCAGTTTTTGGTTATTATCTTGAATATAATTATAGAAAGAGATAAACTGTAAACAGCAATAATGTTCAGCAAAGTAAGATCTACAAATAAATCAACATGACCAAAACGGTCAATTGACCTCGTAAGGAGTTATTTCCCTTTATTGTCAATTTTTAGGCAGTTAAGCTGCCTTATGCGAGCACCCTGGATTTGGGTTCCCCCCCTAGAAATTTTTGAAAAAGTGCCATTGCTCTGATCTAGCAGATCTGGTAGATTCTTTATAACTACTTAGACATTTTTTTCATACTTTTTGTTATGAAAAACAATAAATATGTCGAGGATTACCTTAAATGATCGTCGAACAACCCAAAATAAATGATGTTGCCCATTGGAAATAGTGCTAATTGAAAAGTTTTACATTGCTTTTTATCTTATGTGCTTTTGATGAAGATGTAAGTGAACAATTGTAAGAATAGTTTCATCGACGAAAATGTCTGTAACGAAGTCGTTACCATTTGCCAAATGGCACATGGATATTATTTTGCGGCTATTTTTAACTGGAAAACCCGTTGATGAATTTGGTGGATTCCGTCCTGATAAAGGTAATATTAATCATTGACTTACTTATTCTCTGTTGTGAATATTGAATTTAATTAAACGGTTGAAAGAATACTTGATTATTTTTTTTTCTACATTATATGAAGTTATATATTTTTTTAAATCATCAAATGCAGCTGATGTTATTTATATTTTTCATCGTGCAACGCAGTACTTGTTACGTATTGTGTAAACCCCAAATATTTAATAATTCACGGGCATGCACAAAACATGGACTTTCTTTATTTATAAACTAGAAATAAGACCAAAATAGAACCTTGGCGGGAATTCATTAGGCACACACTGTGTATGATGTTCTAATTATGGTAAACTCCCGAGTATGCCAAAAATATATTTTCCGCTAGGTGTCTCTTTTGTACTTTCATTTTCAAATGTAGGGCCTCATTCTTCAGAAATTTCAAGTTCGTTTTAAGGATTACAATGTTTATAGAGGTTACTTAAGGGATTACATACATATCATTGAAGAGATAAATCAAGTGAAAACAGATTTATTCATGTGACAAAGTAAGTGAAAGTCAGGGAAAAATAATGAAACTAGAATTCAACACTCGTAATCTGATTTTCATACGAGTGTGAATAGTAAACCCCCCATTGACAGAAACAAGTGCCTGTGGGCAAATAGTACAAACCCTTGTGGTCCAAGACTGATCGACACACTGTTTACGGTATTTTTACTCGGAACTACCGGTTCTTATTTTAGAAACTTGGTATGTGGTAGCATAGGCACTAGACGTTCTATCAATTATAATAAAATATGGGCAATGGGAAGAAAATAGTGTCACTGTATTGTACATGATGATCATGTATGTAGTAACATAATGGGCTGGGGACCCCCGGGTGTCATTTTCATTTAGCAAAGGCAGGTCAATCAGTCTCTGACTTTGATCCCTTTAAATTATAGGGGTTTTTTATAATAATAGTAAACATTAGTCTGATTTGTGTCTTGCACATAACTTTTGTACTGTATAACTAAAATTGACTCTGTGTTATCCCCAGACCCTTTCAGCACAGTGGGGCGGGAGTGGGCAGGTGGTCCTATCAGGCTTGATATGGTGCCATATTTTTTGCCTGTGGTGCTATAATTTCCAATCAAAAATTGGTATACCAGTTGTGTAAAATTTCATTTGACTTGTCAAATGTCCTACAATGTATACAATTCCAGTTGAAACTTAACCAGCACAATAAGCGTGATTAGGTTACTAAGGTAAATTTATTGGGAAGAGTCTCGTATATCAAAGACCAGATGCTCGGACCCTATCATGGGCTATGACAGTTTATGTGTTTGGGAATAACTGTTCTCTTGAGAACTTGGCTAATGGTTAACCAAACTTTAAGGATGTTTGCTACTCTTGCAAATGTATTTTGGAAAGTGATGTCAATTAGATGGAAATACTGGAAATTAAAAAGTTTATGTGATCTTTTCATTCGTTAGTAAAAGGCAACAGGACATACATACATGAAACCAAATATAAAATGTTTAAATTTTAAATTTCTGTAATTTTTTAATTTTAGATAAAATAACATTTATTGATACTCATACTGTCATCAAAGATTTGCAGTATTTAATCATAAATGGATGCATTAATTTTTGAGAATATATTTATGTAGACCTATCAGAAACCTTGTGTGAACATAACACAAACATGACCGAGGCAAATGCAATGATTTTTTAAAATAGATAAATGAAAGCCAAATTTCTGAAAAGGTTGTTGTCTCAATACTGAATTCCAAAGTAGCAACTAAAATGCATGCACAGGGGTACATGTATCATGGGTAGTTTAGTCACACTATCCAGTCAGACAGCTCTAGTTATTAATGTAAGCATTAATTATCACAGCATCTATGAACATGGACAAAACTAATGCATAATAAACATATTAGACATGAAGCTTTTTTTGCTACATTGTATTTGTCAAAATAAGCAATATACCTATTTGTATTTATTTTTATTTCAGCTCGATTCCAATTTTTGGCTTATACTAGAAGAGGCAAGGCATACATGTACAATACATGATTCTCTCTAGCAGCTGGATTGACTATTCACCACAATAATTCCATAACAGCAATGAAACTCTTAGACTACTATGATGTTATGAAGATATTTACATGCATATCTACAGATAATATGATCAATTTTGAAGATTATTTATACCAGGTCTCATCATGTCGACTAGTTAGACAAATTTTTGCTCAGGTTTCTGACAGGAATTATTATAAACTTGCCAGCAGTTGCAACACATGAATATTATTTGTTATTAAGTTTGCCTATAGGTCCAGCAATTTTTAGAGACTGTTTAACGATACTTTCAGAACTATGATATGTCAGAATCTTTGTAACTGTTACGTAACAAAAGGAGATATATTATTGCACACTAAGAAGTATACCTAGTTATCAGACACTTTTTGCATGAAGTTATATAAAGATAGTTGAAATTAATGATATTGATGCATTGTGCAGAAACATGAAATATTTTAGTTTGTATTCTTGACAATCAAAGAGCAAGGTTAAATTTTATCAAGGAGAATTACTTATTACTATAATTACGCAGCAGTATTTCGATTATGGATTTTTTTCAATTTTATTATTAACTGAATGCATATTTGTTACTTGTTTAAATATATCTAAGAAATGAAGAAACTAAAAATATTAAAAAAAGATGGACAAAATATTTGTATTAAATTGGCTGCAATTTTTGTCTCGCCTTGACAGAGTCAAAAAGAGAGACATAGGCATGCTGTTTTTGTGGCATCAACAATGTATTAGTTTGTGATTAGGTCTAGTTTATGGTAGGTCAATGATATTTGTTAAGCAGTTGTGTTAGCATAGGCACATATCATTACCATGGAGATTATTTGGCCCCACCCCTTAGTCATGGTCTATTGACTTTGAAACTTTGCATAGTTTACATTAATTAGTTTGTGATTACATATAGGTCGGTTTAGGGGGAACCACTAGTGGTAGGTCAATGATATTTGGTATGCAGTTGTATAAACTTTGTCATTTCTAATTTCCGTTGAGATTATTTGGCCCCGCCCCCTCAATCATGCTCTTTTGACTTGGAAACTTATGTTACTTTGAAATTTCATTTATAAGTTTTTGATTAGGTTAGTATCAGGGAAGCCAATAGTGGTAGGTCAATGATAATTGTCATGTAGTTATAGCATTAGCACATCTCATTACCATAGAGAATATTTGGTCCTTACACCTGAGTTGTGGTCTATTGACTTTGAAACTTTTACTTAGTTTACATGTATTAGTTTGTGATTATGTCAGTTTAAGATGAACCACTAGTAATCTTAAGTGAAAGATATTTGGTATGCAAACATATTGTCATTCAAAAGTTTCATTTCCATGGAGATTATATAACCCCACCCCCTCATTATGGTTCATTGCCTTTGAAACTTATACATAGTTTACAAGTGAATTTGTGTTAAAGTTTGTTTAAAGAGAACGACTTATTAAAAGTCAATGGTATTTGGTATGCAGTTGTTGCATTGGTACATCTCATTTCCATGGAGATTAATCAGCCCTGTACCATCAGTCATGGTTCATTGTCTTTGAATATCACTTACATGTTAAAAGTATTTCTATTTTATTTTCAACATTTGCATTATCAAAATAACAAATAGGCAAGACCTGTCTCCGTGTTAACAGTTTATTATAGATTAGACAAAAAAATAAGGAGATGTGGTACAATGTATGATTGCCAATGAGACAACTATCCACCAAAATTCAAATGAAGTGGATGTAAGCAATTATCATGATTATAGGCAACCGTATAGCCTTCATTAGTATATGTTGCATCATTGCTAGGCCATTATAACAACATTTGCATTTAGTGTAATATAATATACAAGAAAATTACACCACTTCAGATAGTTTCAGGTATGATTTAATAATTTTGCATAGTGGCACCAGCTGATCCAACTAAAACCGCTAATATGGCATATTAAAAATCTAGTATATAGTGGAACTAAACCATGCACCACTGTTGGACACCATTATTCTGATAAGAATATTCCTCTATAAGTTAAATTCAGTCCTCAGTGTATGACTGTATGGTGAAGTTTACATAAGTTAATTACTATAGATCTGGTATGATGATAATACAGCCTCCAACAATGAGCAAAACCTATACTGCATAGTAAGCTATAAACGGCCCCGAAATGACAAATGTAATACAATAAAACTAGCAGCCTGATTTATGTACAAAACAATTATGGAAAATAATTATGATATACAGCAACAATCAACAACCACCAAATTACTGGGTCCTTACTATGGACAGGTACATGCAGAATGTGGCGGGTTAAACATGTTAACTGGCAAAAAACCCTCCCCTAACATGGGACAGTGTATGTGCATAATCTCAGACATTGAATCTTTAAAAAAAAGGATACATATTTTAAAGTAATTTAAAATACATTGGAAATAACTTTTGAAAATGGTAGGATTGGATAGCGGAAACATAACTGTACAAACATTATTCGATACTTGAGAAATAGCTGAGATAAATAATAAAACCAATTCTTCCACAATATTCATCTTAATAACTTCTGCCACATTTACCTTGGGTTTTTTTTAATTAACTGCCTAGAGCGCCCTTGGTGCTTTGATTAATAATGTTTTTGTAAATTGTTGTGATCTTTTACAAAATATTCTCTGAAACTACTTAAACAAATTTAACCAATCTTAGCCACAATCATCATTTGGCTAGCTAGTTTACAAAATGTGTCTGATGATGCTGCATTCCAACCAACATGGCTGACATGGCTAAAAATAGAACATAGGGGTAAAATGCAAGTTTTGTCTATTAATTTTTGAACCGTTATAAATAAAGAAAATCTGAATGGAGCAAAAATGTTCAGCATAATGAGCTCTACCAATTAGATATAGGAAGATGTGGTATGAGTGCCAATGAGACAACTCTCCAATTGTCCATATAAGTCAAAACTGTAAGATAAATTCTTATAAGATTTATTGTCCATAAATGACAAATTTTGCCATTTTTTTTTTCATTTTTGCCTATTATCATGAAAACTGATATTTATAGAGAAACATTTTTTCTTTTATGCCTTATACATTTTAAATTATAATAGATAAATTAACACTTTACATGATCAGCAAGGCAAGATCTATTAAAAAGTCAAATTTAGCCAATATTGTTAGTAGACTGTCACTCTTCATAGGAGTGATTGCCCTTAATTGAGGATTTTTTTTAACTCTCTTTTGTGTTTAGAGCAAAAACTAAAGAAGTTAGAGAGAAACTAAACAAACTTAAGATCATTAGTTCAAGATTAACAAAATAGAGATTTTTGTCATGAAGTCTATTCTGAACTACTAAGTTGGAGAGTGTCCTTTGTTTGATATGCATATACCAAGGTGAGCGTCACAGAGCCTCTAGTTTAAAGAAACATTCTGTTCAACTTTTATACAGATTTTTACAGAGATTTTTTAAGTCTTGACATTTTGAGAATCATTGTATTTATCAAATTATGTGAGTAAAGACTGGTACATTTTGATACAGAGACTTTTTTTTATGCCCCAATGAAAATGTAACTATGATATGAAAAGTAAACATTCTCTGACCCACATATATTATTGAAATTTCATTAAACTTTTTTGAAAGGGTAACATCAGCAACAGTTGTGTTAAAAAAAATCAGCATTGATCTTTTGATTTTTGTAGGTTTGTTCCCCTTCAAAATGTAAGTGATATGGAAAATTCCGGAATGTTCACAATGGCCAGGGCAATAGCTACTCTGAAGTATTCTGGTATCAATTTTAACCAGTATTTGTATTTGTATTTGTATATCTGTTGTCTGATATAGGATCTAATTTTTTACCTGTATATGTATATCTAATGTCTGATTTTATACCAGTATATGCATATCTAATGTCTGACATAGAGTCCAGTTTTATACCAGTATATGTATATCTATTGTCTGACATAGGGTCTAGTTTTATACTAGTTTATGTATATATATTGTCTGATATAGGGTCTAGTTTTATACTAGTTTATGTATATATATTGTCTGATATAGGATTTAGTTTTATACCAGTATATCTATTGTCAGACATAGGGTCTAAATTTATACCAGTATATGAATATCTATTGTCTGACATAGGGTCTAGTTTTATACCAGTATATGTATTTCTAATGTCTGATATAGGGTCTAGTTTTATACCAGTATATGCATATCTATTGTCTGACATAGGGTCTAGTTTTATACCAGTATATGTATTTTTATTGTCAGGTACACCATAAGTAAGATGGTAGGAGGAGAAGGATTTATCATTGATGCTATAGTGACCATCTGTATACCATTTGATGACAAGGATCCATTCTGTGCACCCACCCCTGATGGATTACACTTACTTAAGAGCCAACAAGTTCCGCTCTGTTCTAAGAATATAACAAATATCCTAAAAAGTAAGTATTCAATTTTATTGGCATTGTTGATATAAAAAAAAAAAGATGTGGTAAAGCTGATTCTATCCACAAAAGCTCATTCTTATACATGTAAAAACGATGATTAACATATATTTTTAAACTATAATATGAAATTTAACAGACCAATTGCACGAGTTCACTAGCTAATTATATCTATATTCATGTTTATATTGCTTATATGACCGTTGGCAGTCTTAGGAGGTCAACTCAATAGTTAATAAGGCATCTAAACCTAAATACACGTGAAACAATGACACATATTATCAATTCCATGCCTTGTAAATTGTTTATTTCAGACTTTTTATAATTTGTACATACGTTTTAGTATGTTATGAATCAAATATGGAAATTTGAGTCAAATCAGTGAATATGAATTTGACAGCCAATGTCCCTCTTAAGGGCTGTTGTAGGATTAAATAGTGTCCCCCATGAAATTATGTCCCATGGACAAAATTTCACGGATATGACCTGTGAAATTTTGTCCAGGACAGAATTTTATTATAAGATATTGTCCACTTCTGTGTAAAAGTGTCCCTTGAAAAGATATTCGATTTTGACCTTTGTTGGATATTTTTTCATAGTGAAATCATGTCCAAATTGCATAAAAGTCTTGTCTAATACCAAACAATTTAATTTACAATCAATAATAAGACTAAATCGACATTTGTTTTTAAATATACAGTAGGAATCAATGAATTGTTTTAACATCTTTGGATTGTCTTTTTTAACAAGATCAATAATATCATGAATAATATTCATAAATACTCGATTGTCGTTTCTTCTAAATGATCTTCTTTCATTATTATTAAACTCTGGAGGGTATTGACCATCAAACAAAAAGTCATATAGCTGTTTATATTCACCACTTTCCATTTTTGTTCACATCTGTGTTGTCTTGATTTAAATTTCAATTATGATTTAACTAATTGATTAAAACATTTCAATGATTGCTAAATTATGTCCCTTCTTTAGGGACAGAAAAAAACAGCTACACTATGAAAAATTGTCCCTTGTGACATATTTTTATAAAACATCTATGAAATTATGTCCAAGTACTTGGGACAATTTTTCACTAAGGGAGACACTATTTTATAGTTTACAAATGTGATATTCTGTCCTGTGAACGAAATTTCACAGATGAACTGTGAAATATAGTTCAAGAAGACACAATTGCATGTGACACTTTTTTGGCTTAAAAACATGCATGGGACCCAGGGAAGGCAACTTAAATTTGCCACTATGGGTGGGTTTGAAATATTGTGTTTAACAGACTTTAAATGTATGCAGGACTCTAAAATTGCTTCTATGGGTGGTCACTGTGTTTTTCAAGTGCCTTCCCTGGGTACCATGTATGTTTTAATGGAACAGCCCCAAGTTGTATTTAGATGGTTAGAAAATGATTATATATAGGTAGGCTAGCTGCTTAAATACATTTAAATGGAAAAAAAATTAAAAAATGGCAAAAATGTTACAATAGCAACTATTGTAACGAATTAAAATATAGTGCTTCAAATGTATTGATATCAAGTTTTGGACCAATCAAAATGTTTATTATCTAGTTACAGGCAAATTTATAATGATGCTATTTTTATAAAAAGTTTAACGAAACAATTCAGCATACAGACAATATGTGTAGAAAACAAGTCAGCATGTTAAGGGTTAATAAATTAAGAAAATAATAAGATACTTGAGAAGAAATGAACTTAATGAGTTTAATAAGCATTTTAAGATATGTTTTAATTCCATAATTTTTTTTACAATCATTTTTCAGATGTTTCTTTCTCTAAAATGGCAAAGGATCTTGGGTATGAAGCAGGACAACAGCTGGCCCAGGGCGCTGTACAGTATCTACTAGAACAGGTTGGGCTGACAGATTTCTTTGGTGTACCAAAATGTGATCGTAAACGTGGAATTTATGATCCTAGTGTAGTGGGATGGAATAATAGTAAGTTAACTATATTTAAATATGGAAACTTTTTATGACTTTAATATTTAACATTTAATACTTGTTACATTAATATGCAAAATTAAAAGATCAAATTTTGTTTCACTTTTGTATGGATTTGAGTTTTAAGATTTAATTTTCAAGTAATTTTCCCCATTATTTAAAGCTATATTTCATTTGATGTATGTTATCTGTTGTAGTCTTCTCCGTCATTGTACGTTTACTTTTACAAAAATCTTCTTTTCTGGTACTAATCAGTCAAATTTAACCAAATTTGGCCACAATCATCATTGTGGTATTTAGTTTAAACATTATTAAAATTGCACATGACAGTCACCTGGCAGATTTCAATGAAAGTGGGTGTTTTTTGTTGTCACAATTTTTTGGTCAAGGTCGTATTTGATGAAGTTTAAGTCCAATCAACTTGAAACTTAGTACACATGTTCCCTATAATATGATCTTTCAAAGTTTAATGCCAAATAAGGGTTTTGACCCCAATTTCACAGTCCACTGAACATAGAAAATGATGGTGCTAGTGGGGCATCTGTGTACTATGGACATATTCTTTTTCTTCCTAAATGCAGGTCATGACTTGCATTTTCATTTTCAGAGGTTAACAAGTATGAACTTATGTTTAAGGAATATATATATACTGTTATACATATGGCCATGTGTGAAATTTTTGTTACATTTTTTCAATAACTTAGAATCAGGACTTCCTGAAACCTTTTATTTAGCTTTATGTGAGGATGCTATACTGTGTTATATATTATTACAGCCATCACTCATACTTATAGGGGAAGTACCATTAATGCATACCTGTCAACTGACCCGTATTCTGCGGGTGTGACCCGAGATTTTCACAATTCTGAGGGATCACCCGGGACACCCGCCGGGTCATTGAATAACCCAGGAATTCCGAAAATGACCCGTTTTCACCTGGATTTCTTAGCCTTCAGATTGATTTCATAAGTGATTTTCCTTTGAAATACTGGCAAATTCGTAATTCTTCCATGAACAGGAAGATCAGCTAGCTGTGTAAACTGTCAAATTAAGTGATCAGTGAAGTGCATGGCTTCACTTGACAGCTTTGGTGTCAAACACACTGTTAATTAACACCAATTACCTTAGCTTTAGGTCGTAAATAATTTGTGTACTTTTACAAACAACTCGAGTTACTTCCCCTTTGTTGTCACCATTCAAAATTGTTCCTTATATTTACGTTTTTTTGGGTAAAAAAGATTTAATCTAAAACAAATTGAATGCAAATACATATTGAAATAATACTTTTCATTATTTTTCTACCTTAATACAATTATAAAATAAATAGTTAAAATTATTTTTTGATCTATACTTCCTTTAATTATTTAACTTTATTTTATTATCCTCTAATTTCAATACCTTAATGTTAAAATCAGACCTGTAAAGGCTGTATAGTATATTAATATAAAGACAAAAAAAAGTATATTAAGTACTTACATTTGTAGAATATAAACTGAGAAATGATATTTGATGGTGAAGTTGATATCATGCATATAATGATAATCAAATATAGTACATTATATGAACTGTAATGAATGTCAATAAGAAAAGGATTTAAGGCAGTGTTACACAAATTTATCAAAAGCTTTAAGTGCAATGAAATAATAATAAATAAAATTTTAAATTACTTAACCATGTGAACATGTTTTGGAAACTGTTTGATTTAAATTATAAGAAAAATGTCCCCTAAATACTGAAATTCAGCTCGAAAAAGTTCGTACGCGTTATGACCTGAGATTTCATTCTTCAATGCAGGTCATGACCTGCATTTTCATTGTCACAGGTTGACAGGTATGTTAATGATTAGGCAGATATTACCCAGAATGCGTCATATTCTCAAATGGAGATTCTTCATTGAACTTTTTGATGTATAATATTTATTAATTTATGATTAACTATTTCTTTAAAGTGTGTCCATTTAGCATTTCCAAGCTGCCTGATATTAGTGGTCCAATGACATGTATGATTACTGAAACCTGTAGTGGTATAGATTGTTGTGCTGAGATACCATTCATTGGGCTGACCATTCACCCTTATTTTCTGGTAAACACCTGTGAATATAGCATAGCATTTGGTATCAACAATCAGGGCAAGAATCTATCATTGTTTGAAGGTGGAATTGATAGTTATGAATGGGGTAAGTATCTGGATGTTAAGATAGTATAAAATTTGCATACCTGTCAACTGACTTGTATTTTGCTGTTCCTAATGAATATCCCCTCTCATCAGGGGACAGATGATCAAATAACCCGGGAATTTCAGAATATGATTCTTTTCACTCACATTTCTGATAGGTATCGATTCTGATATTTAGAGGTGAAATATACATTCTGTTTTATTAGCTTTTTTTCTTTGAAAAGAAAACAGTTGAAAAGTCAAAACATAGGATTCACTTATTTATCTTGCTCTTAAATGGATGCATGTATACAGCTTTTAAAACATATTTTTACTTTCCTTTGATTGAAAAGTAACAATTGGGTTATTAATAAGCTAATTGTACGCAAGAAAGTTGAAGCCAGTCAAGCTTGGAATACAATTATATGTCCTGATTAGCTGTTTGCACAATTGAATCCTATACAAATTTCTTTTAAAACATTTTTTTTGAGAGATACAAGTCCTTTATTCACTACTTTAAACCATTTAGGTTTGTTATCACTAAATATAAAAGCTTTTCCATAAATCCATATGCTCTAGGTAGCACTTTGTAAATAAAGCTGTTTCACAAGCCACGCCTCTTTCGGGGAGATATATAATATTCATAGATATGTTAATTTTTTAATGGACTGGTTCCCAGATATGATCTCTGTGTTTCATCTCATAGAGACATAACTTGGGAATGTTACCAGTATAGAAAAACATGGTAGTGCCTAAAATTTAATTCTTAGGAGGTCCATAAGTGGAGGTAGGGGTAGTATAGAATTTTAGTATAAGTTTAAACTCTTAGAAGTTCAGGGCATATAAATGTTGAAAATATGCCACACAGTCCTATATTTTGACCTTTGAATAAAATAGTAGTGCATATCAACTTTCTGTTCTGGGATATAATTTTTTATGAAACTTCATAGTAAAAGTGGCACAGTTTTAGCTGCAAAGGAAGTTCCTATGGGAAATTGCATTTTCTATATTTACCAAATTACCAGATATTGCACTGGAAGTAAACTGTTAAGGAGCACATTAGCCAAAACTGATTTCTAATTAAAGCTAAGGTCTATGAAATTCATTTATAAAAGTAGTGTGAATAAAAGAATTAAAGGACATTGCTTTAGAAAGATATTTAATTAATGATCAATATAATATACTGGTAATTAACAAATACAGTAGTTAATATTTGTAGGAAAGTGGTATATGTAATAGTCTATATTATTAAAAAAAACCTCTAAATATGTACTGCTATTCAACAGAAAAAAGTTTGTACCTGACAAGTTTCTTCCTTAATGCAGCTAGGTCACAATCTGCATATTCATTTTCAGAGGTTGACAGGTATGCATTTGGTATCAACAATCAGAATCTAGGCATCATCTAGTCTAGTTTAATTCTAATAAAATTTTATATATGTTTGATTTATGAAAGAAGGTAATTTAATTTGAAAAAGAACATGACCTGTAGGCCTATTATAAATTTTGTAAGTTTTGTTCTATTTTGTTGCATATTTATATGATTTATCTTATATTTTAAATTGCTGTTATTTACTTCCAGGTAAACCAATGGTCCTAAATATTGCAGAAATTGTTAAGTTAGAGTAAGTATTACAAGATAGAATCTGTGACCATCTTATGGTGTAATACCACCAAATCACAGTACATCACATCCAGTTGCATTAGAAAAAGGGTAGAACAAAAATATTCCCTAGAATTCGACAGTTGTAGGAAAATAATCCTACTTTTCATAGTAGCAAAATATTCTGAGTCATATACATATATCTTGGGTGTTTCAAAACACCATTATTTTTTTATTTGGTGATTCTATGGAATATTTCAGAAACTTTAGGTTGCATAGTTAGTAAAGCTTGTACACAGGAAAAAAAGGGGTGAAAATTTGATTGCCCGATAGGTTAACTTCCAGTGATGGATCTATAAGATGTGAACAATGATTCAAATGTTCAGTCCAACATTTCATTTTATCATAAATTATTCCTTATTTCTCTTTAAAAGCAATTGCAAAAACTTAGTTTTTACATGTTTTCATTTAAAAATATAAAATGAATTCAATAACTGTTTTACAGACTTATAATGAAGAAACCACCTAATGAGAAGAAATTTATTGTCGATTTAACTGCCAGTGTATGTTTTGATGACACCGCACCAGACCAATGCTTAACCTTTCCAATGATGAGTGGAAGTGAAATTCCACAATTATTTTGTGACATGACAGCTACAATGAGTTTGTCCAGTAAGTCATAATCTAACATAACAGTAGGTACTCTGTGATATGACAGCTACAATGTGTTTGTCAAGTAAGACATAAGCTATCATAACAGTAGGTACTTTCATAACAAAAGGTACTTTATGATATGACAGCCACAATGAGTTTGTCAAGTAATCATAGAGCAAATCTGACTTGGAGTAAAAATGTTCAATAGGTCAAGATCTATCAGCCCTGAAATTTTCAGAACAGAACAACCATTACCAATTGTTCGGTTGCTGCCACTCAATTGGTAATTTTAAGGAAGTTTTGCAGTTTTTGGCTATTATCTTGAATATTATTGAAGATAACGATAAACTGTAAACAGCAAAAATGTTCATTGAAGTTAAAGATCTACAAACATGATCAAAATTTTCAATTGACCCCTTAAGGAGTTATTGCCTTTTAAGGAAATTTTACACAATTTGTTTATCATGTTTTCTAACTTTAAACATATGGGTAAATTGCATTTATTTGCTTTTGAAGAAAATATGACAGACACAAAGAACATTTAAATGGCATTTTTAAGCCACTCATTAGTATATATTGAAAAGCAAAAATAATCATTGATGAAAAATTTAAGCAAAAAATTACAGGTGAGCGATTCAGGCTCCTTGAGAGCCTCTTGTTTGTAATATGTAATTTCTTAATTTGTAACATGTATTTCTACATCCAATACATGAATTTCTACAATTCTTTATTTGTGAAATGTAAATTCTTATTGTGAAAATGTAGATTGAATGGCTGTGGGATTGTGTCCTTTTAGTATTTTTATGTCCGACTTAGAGGCATTATGTTTTTCGGTCTGTGAGTTTGTTCCTTCATCGGTTTGAAAGTTCTTCCGTCTGTCCGTTTGTTCCTCTGTCCCGCTGCAGGTTAAAGTGTTTGGTTTAAGTTTTTGGTCAAGGTAGTTTTTGATAAAGGTAGTTTTTGATAAAGTTGAGGTCCAATCAACTTGAAACTTAGTACACATATGTTCCTTATGATATGATCTTTCTAATTTAAATGTCAAATTAGATTTTTGACCCCAATTTCACAATCAACTGAACATAGAAAATGATAGTGCGAACGAGGCATCTGTGTACTATGGACACATTCTTGTTAAGTCTGTTTCTCAGATACTATAGCAATATAAGCAACTATATTGGGTGCATGGAATGCTTGTAATGTGTACATGTTTGTCTTGCTTGCATCATCTGACCTTGACCTCATTTTCATGGCTCTTTGGTCAATAATTAAATATTAAATAAAATAAATAAAGAAATATATTAAATTGAAATAAAATTGATATATTTTTCTGCAGATTTCTCAGCCATTGACTGGGGAAAGCAGTTAGGACTTAACCTGACAGACTTCACTGGAACTTTAACTAAGAATGTCGCAAAACTATTGTTACAACAGCTTGGCCTGGATGAGTTCATGAATGATCCAGGATGTTCCCGTAATGATGAAAAATACCAACCTGCAAGAGGTGGATGGAAAAATAGTAAGTACAGTTTACATTTAAGAAGATAGACTTTAACCTTATTGTTGTGATTCATTGGAAACTGTAAGTTTTTTTTATTGGATGTTACAAAGTGATAAAGTTTATAATGAAATACATTTTCTGTGTAATTTTTCAAGAACTTTTACTTGAATCCATTTAAAATAAAAGTGATTTTCAGATGAAAATGATAAAATATGTATTTTTTTTAGCCTGTCCATTGGACATAATCAGTCTTCCTAACATAACAGTACCAATGAACTGTTTTATCCCGGACTATTGTACTGGACTGGATTGTTGCTTCCATTACAAGTACTTGGATATCTCGTTACATGCTTACCTGTATGTTGATACCTGTAGTTACATCATCAGAGGTGGAATAGAGAAACTTGCCTTTGAATATAAAATCTTAGATTTTGGTGATTTGTGGGGTAAGTTACTGCAGTGAATTATATTTAAAGTTTTAGAACTTCAGTTTTTATTATTTTTTCTTTCTTCAAAATTGACAGCTTTTTAAGAATTTATAATAAAATGGCAGATCTAAAATGATATAACTTCATAACTTCATAACTTCATATTTTCATAAATCATTTATCATGATACTTGCAGTAAGATCTTGAATTTTAAGACTTTTAACAAACAGATCAATCATAATCAATAAAGCATTTTGCTGTGTGTACTTTTTTTTTTACAGGCAAAGAAATTGTTGTTCCTCTGCAGTCTGTGATCAAAATAAAGTATGTTGTCATTTTAAGCTCAACTGGTCTAAAACACCATGTACACTTTTGCAATCACTTGATGTTCTTTGTTGTCTTCTGTCCATCGTCGTCATAAACTAATAAAAAAATCTTCTTCTCAAGAACTACTGGGCCAAATAATACTAAACTTTACCTGAATGTTCCTTATGAAATCTACTTGTTATGGGATTTTATCCGTCATCAAACATGGCTGCTGTTGCTAAAAATAGAATGTGATATCTTAAACTAAAGCAGTTAGACCTGTACCTGACAAAAGTAAAAATAATCAAAAGGTCAAGATCTATTTTCTATGGAATTTTCCAAAAAATATGACTGTCACAACACATTTATGCTGTTTCTAGCGTCCATAGTGGTGGTGGTGGCATCAACAATGTATTAGTTTGCAATTAGGTCCATTTATGGGGAAATCAGTGATAGGCCAATGATATTTGGTATGCAGTTGTATTAGCATTGGAACATCTCATTTCCATTGAAATTATTTGACCCAACCCCCTTAAGCATGGTCTATTGACTTTGAAACTTTTGCTTAGTTTACATGTATTAGTTTGTGATTAGGTCAGTTTATTCGGTTAAACTAGTGGTAGGTCAATGATATTTGGTATGCAGTTGTGTTAGTGTTGGCACATCTTATATCCATTGAGATTATTTGGTCCAGCACCCTCAGTCATGTGGTCTTTTGACTTTGAAACTTTTGCTTACATGTTATAGTTTGTGATTAATTCAGTTTAAGGGGAATCACTTGTGGAGAAGACCGCAGGACCTACAAGGACTCAAATTATCTTTGTATCCAAGTTTGACGTCACATCAGCTATATGTCACCTTAGCTTTAGTTAGTTACATGTTAAACATCACCAGAAAAACTGTTCACTTTAATAACATTTCATAAATGGACAGGGAATGAAAACTGTTCACTTAAACTGAAAGTGGGTGGGGGTACCTATATATTTTGTAGATTAATAGCATTCAAAAATATCCATACAACAATATTCATAAATTCAACAGCTAATACTATAAAGGACAAATGTAAGTGCATGCATAAAAAAAAATTACGCGATAACAATAACAAAAAATTAATGTTGCTTAATTTTTAGAAGAGAGAATACATTTTAAATTTTCAGATAAATAATTTAAAAATTTAAAATTTAAAATTATGCAATAAAGAAATATAATACAAGGGAAGAAGAAAGAAAAACGAAGAGACTTAAAAAGGTGGATACTTAAGAAACATTAGAAGCAATCAGATATTATGAAAATGTATAGAAATACCTAAAAAGAATAGAAAATTCTATTTATAGATTCACGGTTGACCAGTTATTGTCTGAGAAGAAGTTAATTGTGGATATGTCCATGTCTATTTGTTTGGATGTGAACACAGAGTGTCAATTCAACTTTGACATCTTAAAACAACAGAAATTCCCACAACCATTGTGTAATCTAGACATGGGTGGATGGATAGGTGATACAAGTAGGTTTATTATTCATTTCTTTTCCCCCTAAGATGCATACATGCACATTGTAGGAAAATATAAAAAAATATTGTATTAATTTGGGCCCTGCCGAATCGCGGCGCCCTATAGTGATCACTATAGTGATCAGTCTGTCCATCCATCTGTCCGTCGTCTGTCCGTCCGTCCGTCCCTAACAAATTGTGTCCGCTCTATATCTAGAGAACCGTTACGATTTCAAAGTTTATACTTGACATGTATATTAACCAACACCAGAAGGTGTGTCATAATGTATGTACAAATTCCTAGGTCAAAGGTCAAGGTCAAAAACTTTGGTTTCAGTTGAGAACCCCATGTCCTATGATAAAGATCTTGTCCGCTCTGTATCTTGAGAACTGTTATGATTTCAAAGTTTATACTTGACATGTATATTAACCAACACCAAATGACGTGTCATAATTTATGTACAACTTCCTAGGTCAAAGGTCAAGGTCAACAACTTAGGTTTCAGTTGACAACCCAGTGTCCTATGGTAAAGATCGTGTCCGCTCTATATCTTGAGAACCTTTATGATTTCATAGTTTATATTTGACATGTATATAAACCAACACCAGTGGGTGTGTCATAATTTATGTACAACTTCCTAGGTCAAAGTTCAAGGTCAAAAACTTTGGTTTCAGTTGACAACCCAATGTCCTATGGTAAAGATCGTGTCCTCTTTTTATCTTGAGAACCGTTATGATTTCAAAGATTATACTTGACATGTATATAAACCAACACCAGTGGGTGTGTTATAATTTATGTGCAACTTCGTAGGTCAAAGGTCAAGGTCAAAAACTTTGGTTTCAGTTGACAACCCAATGTCCTATGGTACAGATACAAATTTTTTGATGCACATTATTCACAGTGGGGCCCACAGAGATGGCTTCCATCTCAATGATATCTAATTAGCTTTAGATGCAGGAGGAAAAATAAGTCTGTTAGGTTTTCTCATGTTTTGTAGTCATCACTAATAATATTGAGTTTTTTTTTTTACCTATTAATAAAAGTGTAATGTATTATGTTTTATCCTGCTATATTAACATTGAAGTTAAAATGTTTATATGTGTTTTTCAATTCCCAATAGTATCTGATTTTGGCACACACATGCAGTGTAAATTACCTCAAAATGAACTGTAGCCATGTTCTTAATTTTTGCTCAAAATACAAACAGATGATATTTCTCTTCCTATCTGTTATTTATGAAAATGTTGCCATGGATGATTGCATGGTGAAATTTAATAGTCTGCTAATATCAGCTATGTATTAGACTTGAGTTTTGTTGTTTCAATATTTATATGCATTATAAACAGTAGAGCATGGGTTTTCTTTCCAGACTTATAGTATACATCTGAGGATCATACCAGACTAAATTTCCCGTATGAAATATCTAGCAGGATTCCTACCAGACTATAGCAGGAATCACATGGAATTAGAAGGAAATTTTAAATTCCTGTTACTTTTAGACGTACTAGGAAAACTTCAGTTTTCTGGGAGGATTTTCATTTTCCTACAACAACATTCCTGGTATAGGTAACAGGAATAGTTTTCCTGCCAGAAAATCTTTCTACCAGGAATTTTTCTTATCTAAGCAGGAATATTATCTTGACTGCTATTGGTTTGTATTCAATTATCTTTAACTGGATTCCGGTTTGCTAATAACATTTATGTTGCTGTGTTATAAGAAACCAGGTTCCAGTTAACAAATTCAAAAGTTGGAGGTAAAAGATTCAGATTGTGTATAAACAATGCTGCAGAGATTGAATAATGTTCAGGAAATATTTGAATGTAAGGCAGGATTGCTTATGAAGGTATTTGAATTTAATTAAGCTACACTTTTAAAATGTTTTAGAGGAGATTTTATTTTTTTTTAATTTGCATGATAGTCAAATTAATTCAACTAATTAAAATGGAAATCTCAGTCTTCAATCATATTTTGTCTTATATATATTATAAGTTCATCTGATCTACATTTTGTTGTATACATAATAATAGACCAATACTTCTAAAAATGTTTTGAGAGTGAACAAAAACTGTTACATCTATTTCAATCATAATTAAATTCAAAACAGATTACAAACTAGGTTTATAACACAACTTTCATATGTGGTAGCTACTTCATGAATTTAAGAGTCAAATTTTGCAACAAGAAGTTTTACATGTGTTTTCTTTGTTCTTTGTGGCTGAGATTCAAATTTAATGAATGACCCAGATGTGTATATGTGTATACACCTAAGTTTGTAATGTATATTTTAGATTCCTGCTAGAAAATCAATTTTCCTAGTAGGAATTTATGAAAAAATCTACCAGGAATATTCAAATTAGCAGGAAAATTTGACAAATATCCAGGTAGAATTTTACTTTCTACCAAATTATTCCTGCTAATTTGAATATTCCTGGTAGGAATCGCATTATTCCTACTAAAAATCCTGCTAATTTAAATTTTTCGGCTGTTTTCCTGGCGGATTCCTGCTACAATCAAGCAGGAATATGCACACTTTCCTGGTAGGAATTCTTAACAAATTCCTACTAGATTCCTTGTACATTCCTGTAGGACTGGTTCATACAGGGGTCTCTAAATATAATGAGTAAACCACCTGTGCAGGTTAAAGATCCCTTATGGTTGAGACATGCACTGGTACAAGTTGATAGTAAAATTGAGAATGGAAATTGGGAATGTGTCAAAGAGACAACAACCCGACCAAAGAGCAGAAAATAGCCAAATGTGAATGTATTAGATGTATTACTTATTGAACATTTATATTGGTATATTTTTTATTTTAGACTCTCTGGTTGACTGGATTAAAGACAAAGGATTAGGAGCAGGGCAATCCTTGTCCACCGCTCTGGCCAACAAATTATTTGATGATTTAGGACTGACACAGTTCTTGTACACACCTTCTTGTAATAGGTTTGATGGAATTTACTCTGGTGCAGTCAATGGTTGGAAAGCTGAAGGTAAAATAAAAACGTTTTGTTTTTGTTTCATTAAGGTCATCTTATGATCCAATTAATTCACTCTAATAATCTAAAGGAAGACTCTTTTAATCTACAAACATTCCAGATTTTTATACAAATAAAACTTGCTCTCACAAAACTAAGTATAGAAAATGATGAAAGAAATATCAAAGATATTGCAGAAACCAGTAAAAATGTGTTACTGAAAGTAGTAGACATATTTTTCATTGAAAAAATTGCACTATTAAACTTTACTAGACAGTGAAACTTGGCAATAAGTGAAGTTTCCTGTGTTAATTTGTGAAAAAAGATGTCAGAAATTAAAACTGTTTGATAAAATTAGTGCACTTTCATTATCATTTAAGCTTATTTTGAGGGAAATTTGCACAAATGAATATGAAAAAGGTAAAGTCTCAGAATGAAAGTAAGTAAAAAATTGATTTTTATTAGGGATGGCAACGAGTACTCAAATACTTGGGTACTCGCTCAGAGGCAGAGTACTCGAGTGTAATTTTAGTACTCGGATACTCGTTTGCCTGTTATAAATCTTGAGATATTTCTCCTCACATTTCCGCTCACTTTAGTTCCGTTGAAATATCCCTTTCCCAATACTATTTAGAATTCATTAACAACGTAAAAACGTTTATCCTGAGACTTCTATTTGGTACAAGTAAATAGTAGTCCATTCCTTCCATGTGCACAACTTATAACAAAAAATAGAAAGTCATACAGTCTTTCATCATTCTGAAGTTGTTAACGAGATCATATTTCTAAACAAGAACAAAATCAAAGTGCCCTGCGGTGAACCCTACTGATTAGAGACATTTTTAATGGTGTTTGTACACGGATTAACACTTTCATGGATTAATAACTCATCACAAGCCGTAAACTTACCTTTGTTTGTTAATCAAGACTTCTATGTAACGTTATTGGTATGAGATGTACGTTTAAATTAATTAAATTACATTTTTTTGAAACTAAATTATTATTTTTGTACATTAGTACGTTTGTCTTTCGTTTATATGTTTATGAAAGGTATTAACATAAACACTGCAGCCCACCTAAAATCTAAACTTTTCAATAGACTTCTGAAGTTTAAGATTCATCCGAGTACTCGAGTACTCGTGAGTATCATGACCGAGTATCCAAGTATAAAATTTCAGATCTTTTGACATCCCTAATTTTTATATTTTGTAAAATAAAGTAAAAAGAAATTGTTGGTAAACATGAATCATATGATATGTTATATAAATGTCACTGAAATAGCAACTAAATGATACAGGATAATCGTTTATTTACAGCTTGCCCAAAATCAGCAGATTTGACTTTACCAAAGATCAGAGGAACAGTCAGTTGTTATGTACCAGATTATTGTACGGGTATTGATTGTTGTGTGGATGTAGGAAAGATCGGCAAATCATTCCGTATCTATGCCTTGTTGGATGCCTGTAACTGGAAACTGAGTATTGGTATTGAGAAACGAGCATTTAATTTCACAATTTTAGATTATAATTGGGGTAAGTATGTAAAAAATATGAATATAGATAAATATGGGGTTGAAGTCCAATCAACCTGAAACTTTGTACACATGTTCCCTATGAAATTATTTTTCTAATTTTAATGCCAAATAAGAGTTTTGACCCCAATTTCACTGTCCACTGAACATACATGTTTTTTGGACACATTTTTGTTCTTTTAAACTTTTTAAAGTGAGAGGGAAATACTCATTTGCAGAATATCTAACACAAGATTTGCAATAAAGGTCATGTATTCAAAAACCATAAAAACATAATACAAATGACTGTTACGAGCAATTATGTAAAACACCAGAACTGAATAAATGACAATAATTTGCAAAGGTGGGGAATAAATACAGCCTCAACCCCAAAGTCACAGAGTTGGGGAGCCACAACCTGAGTAACATTGGAGGTAGATTTTATAAGAGATTATTTGATTTATAAAATGTTTGCTAGCTTTATATCCATTGGTTAATTTTTTTATTCATATTTAGGCCCTCATTAAAAAGAAAAAAATGTGTGTATATAATATTACACATTGCTCAATGTCTTGATGTACAGTTTCATATTACACTTGATAAGAATAATTTCCTCCCTAAAATGTTTTTATGTACCATCGTATTCTCTTTTATTCGGGGGGCCTCAGTGGCTGAGTAGTTACTACTTGATCACTAGCCAGTCAACACTGAGATTGTGAGTTTGAAACCTGCTTGTGTGGGTTCACTCGACTCCAATCTTAATTGACTAGGGTTGCCAGTTTCCTTTTCTAAGGTAGTGGTTTTCTCTGGGCACTCAGGCTTCATCTACCAATAAAAACTGGCCACCACGAAATGGCCCAAAAGTGGCGCTTAAAGTGGTGTTAAAACACTCAAAATCAATCAATCAATCTTTTATTCCGTTTCAGAAAGAGAGTTGTAAATTGTCTTATCAATGAATTAAAACAATATGTTTCACAGTTTGACAAGAATTATTTCTGAATGTACAGTAGTGGTTTTTTATATTCAACAGGTCATATTAATTACTAGTGCTCTTATCCATTTATTTTATTGAAGAACTGTCATTTAGTAACTTCAAATATTGTAACCATAATTTTGGAAAGGTGAGAATGTTTTAAAATGTGGTGTTTGAAAATTAAACAGAGGACTTGAAACATAAGAAATACATGCAGGTATTATAAAATAAATTACAAATGGGCTAGTGAAAAAAAAGAAGATATTTACTGATACCTTGATCATATTCTAGAGCACTGATTTAAAAAAACAAATTCAACATACATATCCTAGTTAGGGTTCAAACCCTCTTTAACCATGTTTTACAATCTCTTGATGCCACCAGGCAGGGTCAGTGACTAAGAAAGTTTTTTAATGGAAATGTTGCTTATGTTTTTCAGGTGAGAAAAAAACCATGTCAATATTAAAAGTCCTGAAAATGGAGTAAGTATAATGTATTGGTCAGATCAATGTATTTCATACAACTTCTAATTGATTGCTGTTAATTAACATCCAATTGGAAAGATTTCATGCATTTTCAGGACAAGAACAAATTAAAAGATAATTCCATTATGTAGATTTTTCAAAAGTGGTCGATTGGGATGAAAGGCAGGGATTTGGACTTCCTCTGGGAAATTGGGGTTGTTAAACCGGTGCAAAAAATTTGCGTGTTAACAGGTCACCTAGCAACCGTACAACCCTTTTGACCTGCAATAACTTTGTTAATGTTAATGATGGTTGCAATTTTTCATTATACAAGCTTGTACTAATGAGCTGTTATTTACAAATATTCAAAAAACCAAAAACAGAAATATTTTGCCCCTAGAGAATCTTAAACAGTTAAAAATAACAGTCCCATTGTTTTTAAAATTTATAAGGTGCTGTTACAGACACTGGGTTGATAAATCTGCTGGTGGACTATCCCAAGGGAATCATCAGCTCAGTAGTTATTCAGTACTGACATGATTTATAACAAACCTTTCTAAAATTGTCTTTTTATAGATTTAGAACTTGGCTAACAGCAAATTTTATAAATCAGGACATAAAACTATGTCAAGCTTGACATGCTTCAACTTTTCTAGGGTACAATTAAATTATTACCTTGCAATCAGAAGAGTTTCAAACTTATATTTTGATAGCTGTAAATCTTTCAATTGAGAGCAAATATCAAATTTCCTGTCCAGGAAGAATTTCGTATTTGCTGTTTTTCAAAGGAAGTCTTGTGGCACTAGAATATGGGTGAAAACCAGTCATTTGATGAAATCTCATATTAATTCATGACCCGTACTGGTATTGAAAAATACCTGGTGAAGTAGTTAATTCAGGTTAACACCAAAGAAAAACATGTATGTGCCAGTTGACAGGTATGGCCTTATTTCATACATGCCAACCTTTTGGAGCTACAAAGTGAGAGATCTCAAGCTCATCTAATTGTGTTGACCTAGCTTTTTAGTTTGAAAATTTTGTATTGAGTTACAAAGTTTTGTAATTATCAAGCACAGAAGGATAAATTTAATATTCTATACCCAGATTCAGTTAGTTAATACAATATTTTTGTTCAATTGAGATGTTTTTTTTTCTATGCAAATAAGATTGTTTTTACAATACAACAGAAAAGACCAATTACAGAAAACACTATCAAAACAGCTCAAAGGATGAAAAAAAGGGGGGGTTGAAAATGGGGTAACAATGTTTGTCGAAGTGGGAGAATGAGACCTCCTTTGAGGATGAAAAGTACTTCTCCTTGAAACAGTGTGTTGGCAGGTTTGTGACTATCAAATTTTCATTTCACAAGAAACTATTGTAGGATTTGGCTTTAAGAGTTTTCCTGCAATAATGGCAAATATAGTGAAAATTAAACAAATTTTCTTAAGTATTTTCAAATAAGGGATTGATTATAAAATTATTGATTCATTCAGAGGTGGTTATAATACATCGAAGAGGATATTTTAAACCTTATATTAGATTTATTCTATCTAGATCTGGATAATGCAGCTAATGTGAAAGTTTAATCATGAACTTTATATTTTGCAGGTACATCATTTATGACTTGCAGGCTGAGAAGAAATACATGTTAAACATGAACTTAAGTGTTTGTTTTGAGGAGAGCGGACCATGTCTGGTTTCTGTACCCGTATTTGAAAATACCAAACTTCCTAAACTTGGATGTGATTGGACAAAAACAAACCTTGGTAAGATATAAGTTGATGCTTTCATTCATATGACTTATGAAGAAAGAAAGTTTACTTGTATGTGATTATTAAATGTACTTTTATTCACTGAAAAGATGCTGATCAGCAATAAGGCAATTATCTCAATCATAGAAACATTTTTTTCTAACTAGTTTCTTTTCAGCACCTTTATGATTAAACTATTTGTTGTATTTATGGGACCAGTTTTCCATTTTGAAATGAAAATTAAATTAAGATAGAAGTTTAAAAAATGCAAGTTTCCCCTTCAAAATGAATTCTGATTGAATTTTTTGGGGATGAGAATTTCAACAATTATAGACTGTTTGAAGCCAGTTATAGCAGTCAAACACCATTGTTAGAAAAGAATTGACCATTCACTGATTGCCTAGTTAATGGATGAATGGAAATTAGAGACTTGATGATTTTAAGACAAATTTAAGGTTTTTTGCCAATTTTATTGTTTCTATACACCTGAGTAAAAAAATATCTTATAACTATACACCTGAGAAAAAAAATATCTTATAAATAGACGAATTATTCATGTTTTGTACTCAAAAACTGCATGTGATGTTGTGTTTATTCAATATTTACTCAATATTTTCAATCTGTTCAATATGACCACTGATTTAATCATAAAAAGTTGATTTCTGACAATTTTTTTTATCATTGTTCCTATAGAAATTTGCATTTTTTTTGTTTTTGTTTAGTAAGGAAAACTTTTGAGAAGGCCTTAATTATTGCAACACATTTGTTTAAATTCCTATACAATTTTTCAGATTTCTCATTAAGTGAATTTAAAGCTCAGAATAGTATAAGTGGAGCTGTTAAGGGAATACTTCGTGACAAGATGCTGGAAGCTCTGGGAATCACACCATATCTGAAGACTCCATCTTGTAGCAGGACAGCAGTACCATTTAATGGATCTGTAAATGGATGGACTAACAGTATGTACATTTTAAATACCGTTTGCAAGTTTCTATAATTGTAGATTAGCTATAGATTTGAAATTGGGAGAGCATGTTGAGTCAGAACTACCTTGTGAAAAATCAAAATTGCAGTATGAGGAGTAATGTATACTTTTCCCAATTAGATTTAGTCCAGAAGAAAAAAGGGCATCTTGAGACAAGTAATTCATAATGATCTGAAAAAGTAAAAAGTGAATTTCAGTTTTTTCTATTACAAATTTATGTGATGAATTTAATCAGAAATACTTATGAAATTTCGACAATTTGTTCGACGATTTTTCATCCTATTTCTTGACCCTGAAGACCCAGGGATGCTGATATATGTATCCAGCTGTAGTCTGCATGTAGAATGGACCCCAGTTAACACATTAACCACAACAGCTAGTTGTAAGTTGGAGTGAAACTGATCTGGGTACATCAGTCTAAAGAAGGTCATTTGGACCAAAAATATGGAATTTTCACAATATTTTCCGATTTTTGACTTCAACTGGACCCGAAACCTGAAGTTGTTGTTTCCCATGGGTATTTCAATAATAATTACGATCAGTAGCTATATGCCTGCGGGTTTGCACTATTTTTCAGGCCTCTACATTATCATTTTTTCTAACTTGTCCCTTCAGACAAGTTGCAAGAAAATCAACTTGTCCGAACTCTTAACTCACTTGTCCGAATTCAAATTTGAAAATCTTACATATTGATGGTATGCACCAATAACACTTGAGCTTTGATCGTACATAATGAAGGGAGCAATTTGCTATGCTATATGAATTTGTTTGTAACTAAATAAAGAATACCACATCAAAATTCATTTTATTATTTGAGACTGAAATTTTATTTGCAAGACTGAGTTATCTGACTCAATGTCACTATCATGTGTCATTAAATCATCATCACTTCACAAATCACTAGGTTCTCTTGTGGACCTATCCATTCTGAATATTTTTTTCTTAGTATAAGCCTCCTTTAATTAGGACCACCTCCATATGGAGTTTTACCATAACTTTAAAATTTTAAAGAATAAAAACATTTTTTTCCAACATATGTACAGCACATATATAAATAAACAATAAAAGTGTCATGCATTGCATTTTTACAGGTACCTTTTAATACAAATTCACTAATGTAAGTACCTCAGTTTTATTTATAATTAAAGTATGTTTCATTTGATTTTGCTTAATAAATCAGATTTTCTCAGTGGAATGTTTTATGTACTTCATAATCATGTATCAATGTATTTAAAAATCAAGATAAAATTATTATAGCTTGTTTTGCCACCATCAATACATTTAAAAGGTTTATATACAAGGTATGGTCCCTATCATCAATGTATTAGTGAAATTCATAGCTTTATTATTTGTCCCATTCAAACACCTGGCCACCTTGTGAATTTCAACTGATTAAAACATGTTAGAGATCGTGATTCCAGTGACCAGGATCTCTCGAGATTTATCATTTTGATAAGAAAGCTTCTCCCTGAGAGGTTCGAATGAAATCTTCCCAGTATATTAACGTTGGGTTCCTTCCCCCTTACTGATATTCCCCTGGTCAGCCACTGCCGGCATGTTCAATCAATGAATATCTATTTCATTTCGTATCATCAATAAAAGAATTTTTTTTAAATTTTGGGAATTAATAAGTCTTGAATTTGATATATTTAATATCTGACATCGATTTTTCACTTGTCCCATCGGACAAGTATAGTATGGTGAATTTATTTGCCTGACGTCTGTGTCCACTTGTCCCGGACAATCGGACAAACGGTAATGTCGAGCCCTGTTTTTGCAAGTTTTAGGCCACTGAACTTCCTGTGTAAGACACTGAAGTAAAGCCCACCCCTCCAGAAAACCCAGTTTTATCTGATTTCAATTTTCCAAGTTCGTATTCAAGCTCTAAATGCAAGTTAAACATGAGAAACATGACAATAGATAGACTAAGGTTGAGGGAACATGCATACATTTTGAAATTAGTATCATGAAGTTGACCTCTAAAAGTATGGAGAGCCATTGGAGCCAAATAACGGTGGTTTGGGTAAGCCCGTCATATGACGGTCACAGCATGGTTAAAGGGTTAATAAATTAGAGAAATTAATTTTAAAATCCCTCTTCCTCAAATTTCTGTGTACTTTACACAAATGTTCATCTAGATCAAGAATTAACAATTAATAATTTCAAAAGTTAATATTAGCTTTCAATTTCAAGTAGAAAGTTTTATGTCACAAATTTAGCTTTTCTTAACTTCTGATTTTTTTTTTTGGACCTTGATAAATATTGATTCCATAACTGCAACAAGTGTGTTACAACATTTCTCTGCTGGAGACAGTTAAATTTTAATATTCTAAATAATTAAAATTTAACTGTTGAGAGTGGAGAAATATAGTAATACACAAGTTATAGTGGCGGAATCTGTTTCTCTAATGATTTTTATCCTACCTTTTCAAACATTTGCAGAAAGTTGTGTTCTTTATATGTGACGTCATCAGGCATGGTCACAATAGGATATTCAGATGAATTCAAGAAAATTAAACGTCATAATTAAATTTCGACCCATCATTTGCTGAGAACAGATATTTCACTAGTGATGAGAAATATTTTTCTGACACTGCTCAGAAAATGTGAAATAGCACAAAAATTAAAAAGTATTTTATTAAATCCAAAAAAAAACAACATTAGCTCATAGTGTGTTGTTCTCAAAATCACTTGAACATGAAATAGTCATTTTGCATCAACTTATCAATCATCAATTCTTATTAATTTTATTTTCAGAGTGCAACTTGACCTTGCCAATACAGTTACCAGCAATAAGTTCCAGCATACCTCTGACGTGTAGCCTGATGGACACATGTACTGGTTTCACATGCTGTTTAGATATAACTGACTTTGATCTCTCTGTTAATTTTTACATCAGTTTGGATGCTTGTAATTATGAATTTTCTGTTGGAATAGAGAATTTACCCTACAAGAAGAAATTGTTGAATTACGATTTTGGAACAGAGGAATTTATAACATTAGCTGATGTTATTCGCTTGACGTAAGTTTTATATTTTTATTAAATCACACTGTTTGTATTACTGAATCATTTATTAATTTTGATAGAGATATGATATTAATTAAATCTAGAAGTGTATGCTATATTGCATTCACCTTATCAGTCTGTTTGTCTACCCATCCATTCATCTACTTGTCCAACAAATATATTGGCCCCAGTTTTCTCAGAAACTGCTTAACAGAAGGACTTTATATTTGTTCAGCAGCCCATCAGTGATGAGTTGTAGCATGTGTGCTTTTTGATTGTCAGACACATACTCACTGTGTCCGCAACTCTGAATTAAGAATGGAATTATGCTTAACACGAAAAGGCATGCATCCTTGTTCATGGCACAAACTAATAAAGACACTTGACAAAACCAAAGAAGTGCTTTTATTGTTCTTGTTCATCTTAAAGTCACAGTTAGACCTTCAATCAAAATATCTTAAGATTTTGAAAAGTTTTATTTAGAAATTCTATATATAGTAGTTTTGTGATAAAGATTGCAAGACAAGACAAGACAAGACAATATTTTATTTAAGTCTCACGTCTTCATTTTATAAAACATACAAATAGTTAATAAAACAATATCATAAAACATACAAGAGCCACTCTAAAAAGAGTTATGAGAGGCATGCATGAAATGTAATCAAAACTCTTTGGTACTGACTTGAACCTGTAATAAAAATAGGTTTAACAACAAATGTACAATCATGAACAAAAGTAGATAACTCCAACTCAAATTTTTAATTTGCCTAGCAAGATACAATTTAATGTAATAATTTATTCAAAAATTCACAAAATTGCAAAATGAAAGCAATCTCTACCTCTCAGTGCTCACAAGCACTTTGATTATCAGATTTGACTACATTTCCTTGTGTCTGTTATATCAGCATATTATTGTCTTTACTCACAGGTTTAAAATTGATGATCTGAAGACCGAGAAGATGTTTCTGTTGAATGCTGGAGTGTCATTATGTCTAGATAATAAGCAGTCATGTCTTTTTACTTTGAAGCTTATGAAAGATATACTGCTGCCAAAACCTTTGTGTAATCTAGAGACTAAAATCACTTTGTCTAGTAAGTATGTAAATGGTTTTTTTGAAAGAAGTTGATGTTTATGGTTAAATTTAGAAGGATTATTTGCATTTGTTACAAGTCATTTTTATAACCCCTCCATCCCCAACCTAAGAAAAAAAATTAAAACTACAACTCGATGTATTGAACTTGAAAAAGTAAATTTTTGTGAACTTTTAATCTTATTAGCACTATTTATGCATCATAATAATAATAAACCATTTATTTGTTTATGTTCAACAATGGCAGAAATAAATCCATGTAAATTTGTTTTTCTAATTTAGATTTACAGTATACAAGTAGCCTGTATTCCTGCATAATATATAATTCTTTAACCAGAAACCCAGGCATGCATTTTGACAATGGAAGACATAATTTAGGCCCCGTTACTAGTAAAACAATAATTTGGATTTGTCGGCCACTGAACAAAATTAATCTTATTCCCATTATTTTTAGTGACAATTAGTTGTTGACATCACAGACCAAACTTAATAGCTGACTATGCGGTATGGGCTTTGCTCATTGTTGAAGGCTATACGGTGTTAATTGTTAATTTCTGTGTCATTTGGTCTCTTGTGGAGAGTTGTCTCATTGGCAATCATACCACATTTTCCTTTTTATATTAAACTTGGTTTAATCTCTAATTCTCAAAACTGGTGTTAGATTTGTTAATCGGACTGTTATTGATGAAACTAAGTAAATTTTGTCCACAGTTTTATTTTCCCTTTAATATAAGAAAGAAATAAGGAGATGTGGGGCCTTTCAAAACTACAGATGTTGATGTTTAAAAACATTTTTCTAGAATTAATATGACTCTAAACAAACAAGTATCAAGGGGTTAAACATATGTCTAGATAAAATGTAACCTAAATAATTAAGTCTTTATTTTTCTCTAAGATGGGTACATTAATGCTTGAATGCCTTGTAAATAAAAAATGTCGAACAATATTTTGAAATAAGTTCATGATTTAGAAAAAAAATAAATATGTATCTGGTTGCATGCCCCAAAAAAATAGGATTGGAGGGTTGGTTTTTAGCTCACCTGTCATGAAGGGCCAAGTGAGCTTTTCTTAACCCTTGGTGTCTGTTGTCCGTCGTCCATCGTCGTCGTTGTCCGTCGTCGTTAATTTTTACGAAAATCTTCTCCTCTGAAACTACTGGGCCAAATTTAACCAAACTTTGCCACAATCATCATTAAGGTATCTAGTTTTAAAAATGTGTCCCACCTGTCAAACAATATGGCTGACATGGCTAAAAATAGGACATAGGGGTAAAATGCAGTTTTTGGCTTATATCTCTGAAACTAAAGCATTTAGAGCAAATCTGACGCGGTTAAAATGTTTATCAGGTTCAGATCTATCTGCCTTGAAATTTTCAGATGAATCAGACAACCTGTTGTTGGGTTGCTGCCCCTGAATTGGTAATTTTAAGGAAATTTTGCAGTTTTTGGTTATTATCTTGAATATTATTAAAGATAGAAATAAACTATAAACAGTAATAATCTTCTGCAAAGTAAGATCTACAAATAAGTCAACATGACCAAAATTGTCAATTGACCCCTTAAGGAGTTATTGTCCTTTATAGTCTATTTTTATTAATTTTTCATAAATTTTTGTTATCTTTTACAAAAATCTTCTCCTCTGAAACTACTGAGACATATTTAACCAAACTTGGACAAAATTATCCTTAGGGTATTTAGTTTTTTAAAAATGTGTACGATGACCCCGCCTGCCAACCAACAAGGATGACATGGCTAAAAATAGAACATAGGGGTAAAATGCAATTTTTAGTTTTTATCTCTGAAACTAAAGCATTTAAAGCAAATCTGACATCAGGTAAATACAAAATGTATGTTCATCAGGTTAAGATTTATATAAAATTACCGGCCCTAAAATTTTCAGACAACCTGTTGTTGGGTTGCTGCCCCTGAATTAGTAATTTTAAGGAAATTTTGCAGTTTTTATATGACCGCAAAAAATTTTGCGGTCGTATATTGGTATCGCATCGTCATCGTCGTCATCTGCGTCTTCCGAAGACATTTGGTTTCTGGAAAATAACTTTAGTATAAGTAAATAGAAATCTATGAAAGTATAAACACAAGGTTTATAACCACAAAAGGAAGGTTGGGATTGATTTTGGGGGTTATGGTCCTAACAGTTTAGGAATTAGGGGCCAAAAAAGGTCCAAAATAAGCATTTTTCTAGTTTCCAGACAATAATTTGTGGAACGGTGTATGGATCTCTCTGAAATTATGCCACATGTTTCCATACCACAAAGGGATGGTTAGGATTGGCTTTGGGGGGTTATGGCTCAAACCGTTTAGGAATTAGGGGCAAAAAAGGGGGAAAAACAAGGGTGTCCTGGTTAATGGACAATTAAGACAATTTAAAAGCAGTGTAAGGGAGGTAATCCAAACAATCATTGAGGTGATAAGCTGTCAATTTATTTTTAGAAGTTACTATAAATTAATTTTAGCCATGATTATGTATGTCATTTTCTATTTTAAGACTTTTATAATGTATTTAAATGGGTAATTATGGATGCAAAATCCATTGGAAATTTGAATTGAGATTATGACCATATCTTGAGGGAAAGAATTTTTAGGCAGTTAAGCTGCCTTATGCTACCACCCTAGATTTGTGTTCTTCCCACTGAATGGTGTAAAAAGTGCTATTGTTATTATCTAGCTGGCTAATATGTTATTAATAACTAGTTGGGCACTTTTTTCATACTTTCCATTCTGGAAAAAAAAAAATATGACCAGAAAAACCTTAAATGATCGTCGAACCACCCAAAATTTTTGAAGTTGCACATAGGAAGTAGTGCTCAATAGAAATCCGTATGTAGTTTATTATCCAATGTGCTTTTGGCTAAGATGTCAAAGAACAATTGTATGAAATATTTCATTGCCGAAAATCTCTAATTACAAGTCGTTTACATTTCCCAAATGACAAAAGGCGCCTGAATATTGTTCATGTACACCAAATCTCTATGATAGAGGAAATAAAGTTATATATAGTAGTCTAAGTTGGCGGTAATTTTAACTTACACAAAACGTAAGCTAGTAAGTATTCTGATGTTATAAAGTAAGTTTTGTTAATCATGATGTTCTTTTCGTTTAAGAAGATTGTGATTATTTAATTGATTTCAATTAAATGTATGCACATTTAAATTTCTTTCTTTTATTATATTAATCCGTTTATCACTGCTTGCCAAAAAAAGTTGTTGTTGTTTATGAATTAAAGAGATCCGAAATCGACGTTGATTGGATGTTTTAAGAAATGTGGACAACTGGTCCCCGAGACAAGTCGGACCGAGTCCACTCGGACCATCTAAGAAGACAACTCTGACCGCTTGTCAGATTTACTTAGGGTTTCATAAAATGTTAGACTAACATGTCTAGCGGAGCCATCAATCTTTCGTTTGTTGAAAACAGTAAGTGATAGACACACGCTGTCTTCAGTGATGATAACAGGACAATAGAACAAATAAAATAAAATATAGGGTTAGTCCCTGGGGGTAATTCCACCCCCTTCAATTTGAAAATGTGCTTTTATCTTGTAAATGGTCGCGATCCCCAACCCTAAACCATATATATACTTGTATGGGACAATAAAACAAATCAAATGAAAATTTGGGGGAATCCCCAGCGTCACCCCACTCCCTTCTGTTTGAAAACTTGTAAACAGTCGAGATCCCCACCCCTACTGCATTTTATTCTTGTATTGGACAATAAAACAAATCAAAGGAAATATAGGGGAGTCCACAGGGGTCACCCCACCACCCTTCTTTTTGAAAACTTGTAAACGGTCGAGATCCCCACCCCCTAAACCGTATATATTCATGTATAGGACAAGATAACAAATCAAATGAAATATAGGGGGAGTCCCTGTGGTCACTCCCACCCCCTTTTTTTTTCTTGAAAACTTGTAAACGGTCGAGATCCCAAACCCTACACCATATATATTCTTGTATGGGACAATAAAACAAATCAAATGAAATATAGGGGGAGTCCACAGGGGTCACCCCACCCCCTTCTTTTTGAAAAAAACTTGTAAATGGTCGAGATCCCTACCCCTAAACCATATAAATTCATGTATGGGACAAGATAACAAATGAAATGAAATGTAAGGGAGTCCCTGGGGTCACCCCCACCCCCTTCTTTTTGAAAACTTGTAAACGGTCGAGATCCCCACCCCAAAACCATATATATTCTTGTATGGGACAATAAACTTAATCAAATGAAATAAAGGGTGAGTCCCCTGGGGATCACTCCCCCCTTTTTGAGAACTTGTAAACACTGAAATACCCACCCCTAAACCATATTTCTTCCTGTTTGTCATTTCAAGAAGATTTGAATGACATACAGGGTCAATCTCCTCGGCGTCACATATGTATATCACTTTACTAGACCTAACCAATTTGTACTAGACTTTGCCCAATGTCAGGCGGCCATGGGAATGACGAATTATGGGAGCTCTGTTTGGAAGACTTCGTAACAGCATCCTGTTACAATTATTTCTTGTTTATTATAAAATTTAATTGATGCAAAAATAAGTCTAGGTTAATTGAATTTACTTAAATTACTTTTTGAATTATTTCTTGGCATATAAAAATGGAAGACTTCGTAACAGCATCCTGTTACAATTATTTCTTGTTAATTATAAAATTTAATTGATGCAAAAATAAGTCTAGGTTAATTGAATTTACTTAAATTACTTTTTGTATTATTTCTTGGCCTATAAAAATTTTCATTTATGGCTCATTTTAAAGAAAACATATAAATCTTTCAAGCAGTGTAAAGCCCAAGAATGTTTAACCAACTGTTTTATAATCACCTGTCATTTTATTCCAAACTTGGGATGGAGTGACATCATGGACTTGGTGAAGGTAAGGGTCATTTACATTTACTATGGGCAGGTCAATCAGACTTCACCTTTGATCCATGTAGTAGTAAACCTTTGGCTGATTTGTGTCTCATAACTTTTGTACTGTAGAACCCAAACTCAGTGTTCCTGCCAGGGAAGCAAGTCCATTCATACTATTACAAACTCATACTATGTCAACTTGTACCACTAAAAGTCAACTGGTACCTATGTTAACTACCAACTAGAACAACTGCAATCATTGTGAACTTGTACCACTGCAAACTCATCATTAAAAATATACATTGATATATGCATTGCTTTTGAAAATCTTGATAAAATATTAATTAATTTGCCTTAATAATCAATTCATTAAATAAACATACATGTACAATATACGAATGTTTAATGTTTGTTCTTTCAAATCTTTAAAAAAAAAATGAAGCAACACTGCCACAGTTTTCATAATTACATTTGCCTTGGTTTTTTGGTTAACTGCCTATAGCGCTTACAGTGCTTTGATTATTTTTGGAAAAAAGGGGGAAGGTGAAAGAATATGTGTGGGGGACAATTTTTTCTCATTTCAAATTTCAGAAATTAAAAGAAAATTTCTTCAAATATAATTTTTTTGCAAAAAAAAAAAGGGTTAAAAAATTTTTTTTGGGGAGGGTCAATACGCAACAGCATAGTGTATTGCACAAAAGCCAAAAAAAAAGGGGGGGTATTTTTTTATTTATTTTTTGGAAGGGGGTCAATTAACAACAGCATGGTGTATTGTGCAAAAAATTGAATATAAATTCTTATCATATAACCAATTCTAAGTTCTTTGGCTACAGTTATTCTGTGTCAGAAACCTATTATATGTCAAATATTTAAGTACAATCTAAATTCAGACCTGTATCTGTAAAGCAAAATTCAATCCGGATGAAATATCATCCGGGGGAAAAATGTTACAGAAGTTGTTGTTATTTTTTTATCCGGAGGAAAATATTTCACTGTGATATATTATCCATTGCCGTGAAATTCTATCTGGGAAGTTAAAATATTGAATAGTTAATAAAAAAAAACTTAATCTTTGCAAATACTATGAACTAATAATAGTGTATTTGAATATAAGCTAAATTAGTAAATAAAAACCAAATAAATGTATTATAATGGGAAATAATTTCACAGATTATAATTGAAAATAATATCCTGAAATATTAAAGTAAATATCATTCTTTTAAAGACAAATATCATGAAACATATGAAACAAAACCAGAAGTAATTTCACATATATCTTAATTGTGAAATAATATCATGATCAATTTAATATATAAAATAAGGTAAGTGAAATACAGGTAAAAGTGAGTTGTTTTCAGATCTCAGTACAAATAAAAAAAGTAAAGGTAGAAATATAGTTTTTTTTAAATCATGTTTTAAGTCAAAATAAAAAAAATTAAGAATAAAGGATTCCGGAATATAATGTCTGTAAAATATAAATGGCTCATAAACACCTCCCTTTGATTGATAAATTATGCAAATATGTTCTACCTTGGTGAAACATTTATAATTATGGTCAGGTATATATTGATTGCGAGTACCTTACATAGTAGACAGTGGGACTCTATTTCACAAGGTTCTGTGAAATACGGAAAGGAAAATATATACTGGTAAATACTATCTGCATAAGGCAGATAGAATTTCACTCCTCTGGATAAAATCTACCTGTGAAATACCATGTCTGGAAAAAAATTACTGTGACAAATTATCCCCAGGATAAAATATCACAGAGGAAGAAATAAACCGTTACATATCAAGCGCAAATATTGTGTCCATTTTTGCCCCAACAGTTCAGGGTTGGACCTCTGCGGTCTTTTCCAGCTGTGCTCGGCGAAGCAATTTATTGGTTATTATCTTAAATAATATTATAGTATCTAATCATATCTAATATCTAATAATCTATAGTATCTAATACTATTAGTTTTGATTTTAACCTTATTTTACATGATTTAAAAAACAACATTAAATACAGATGAGTGACACAGGCTCTTGAGAGACTTTAGTGTTTTTTTTTGGTGATATTTTTTGTTTCTTCAATTGTTTTCATCATGAAGTTCATTGAACAGTTGTTCGAATGTTTTAAGAGTGATACTGCCATGACAATTCAATATCAGGTTTATTATGGTTTCATTTCATCAATTGAACTGTGAGTCTCCTAAAATAGAAATTCTTTCATAATAGAAATTCCAAATGGAAAAAAATATTCTGTAATATTATTTCAACTGGAACAAATATTACAGTATATGTTCCTAATGGAATAAAGGTTATAGAATATTGATATCAACAGAACCAGATATTATGGCATTGTTTATAACAAAGTTTCCAGGGGAATATCTGTTAGGGGGAACATGTATACTTTGACACAAGCTCACTAGAAGAAGCCTGCAATTTGTTTATTATCATTCAGTCACAAAAATGCTTTTAATAATAGCGCAAATTAGACCAAGAGCTGTTTTCCAATAATCAGGATTTTGGGATATGCTAAAAGAAGAGCCTTTTTGCTGATCATACTGATAATACCAATTAAAAAAAATTGGCTGTAAATTAGGGTAAGTTAGTTGTCTCTAAACACATCTATTATTCTTTTAACTTACCAATATTAATAGCATTGAGACCCCTGCAGATGGGCTTCCTTTCCCTAGAAAATTGGCCAATAAACACATCAAGGATTCATGAATACAGTTATTAAGTGAGGAGGGCTTGACTATTAGGGTTGATTAAAATGAAAATTGTTATTTAGACTGCATAACAATAAGCTAAAATAAGAAGTTTAAAGATAGCCATTAAACAAATCGAGAAACAAATAATTTTTTTTTCTAGTTGTGATTTTTTTTTTATGTTTGAAAGAAGATAAAATCAACATGAACTCTCTTTCTCTCGCTTTCTTTCTTGATCAATGAAATATATATTTAAACTTTAATAAATAACATTCATTGTGATTTAATTATCATGAAGAAATCAAATTATGATAAAATATGTTCACTTCACCATTTAAATAAATAATGAATAATGAATAATCTTTTTCAGACATATCAGCAATTGACTTCCTAAAAAATCAAGTAGGCAAGGCTCTTGATGCTATGCCAGGATATGTCTCTGATCTGTTCATTGAAGCAGCAGGAGTGAAACAATACATGGAAGATCCATCCTGTAGCAGGAGTAGTGCCCCTTACTCTCCTTCAACAGATGGATGGAATAAAGGTTAGTACTGTTAGGTAGAAGATCTATCCTGTAGCAGGAGTGGTGCCCCTTACTCTCCTTCAACAGATGGATGGAATAAAGGTTAGTACTTTTAGGCAGAAGATCCATCCTGTATCAGGAGTAGTGCCCCTTACTCTCCGTCAACAGACGGATGGAATAAAGGTTAGTACTTTTAGGTAGAAGATCTATCCTGTAGCAGGAGTAGTGTCCCTTACTCTCCTTTAACAGACGGATGGAATAAAGGTTAGTACTTTTAGGTAGAAGATCTGTCCTGTAGCAGGAGTAGTACCCCTTACTCTCCTTCAACAGACAGATGGAATAGAGGTTAGTACTTTTAGGCAGAAGATCCATCCTGTAGCAGGAGTGGTGCCCCTTACTCTCCTTCAACAGATGGATGGAATAAAGGTTAGTACTTTTAGGCAGAAGACCCATCCTGTAGCAGGAGTAGTGCCCCTTACTCTCCGTCAACAGACGGATGGAATAAAGGTTTGTACTTTTAGGTAGAAGATCTATCCTGTAGCAGGAGTGGTGCCCCTTACTCTCCTTCAACAGACAGATGGAATAAAGGTTAGTACTTTTAGGCAGAAGATCCATCCTGTAGCAGGAGTAGTGCCCCTTACTCTCCTTCAACAGATGGATGGAATAAAGGTTAGTACTTTTAGGCAGAAGATCCATCCTAAAGCAGGAATAGTGCCCCTTACTCTCCTTAAACAGATGGCGGGAATAAAGGTTAGCTCTTTTAGGCAGAAGATTGATTAGAGGTTCAAGACTGAGGTCGGTCTGAAAACAAACTAATGGCTTAATTAAGGTTGAAATAACAAACCTTTTACTCTACAGGGAATAAGTTTAATCTTATGACTTCTATGCTATAATGGTCATATTCTGTCATGCTATTGTTTGGAAAAGTAAGGGGTAAAGTATATAAGTTCATGACACAAAATTCCCACATGTTCTTGATAAAACACAAAGCAACATATACAGCCAGGACTATTTAAAAGAGAGAGAGAGAATTTCCGCTGTTGTTTGACCTGTGACTTATCAACATATATTGCAGTGAATATTCCAAAAAGAGGAGGGATATCCTGTTTCAAATAAGTTCTTAATAAGATGCATGGAATAAAATAACCACAATTTAAATTCCTGTTTAAATACTTGTGTAGATATTAATAGTATTATACAATATTATTATAATTCCAGAATGTCCACTAGACTTGACACTACCCAAGATACCAAAAAACATTCCTGTCACATGCCACATACCAGATTACTGCACAGGTGTAGAATGTTGTGTCGAGATTGAGTTTATAAAGAAGTCCTTTCACTTCTACATACTTCTGGATGGATGTCAGTGCAGAATCAAGGCTGGGATAGATAATTTTGGGATAGATAAAGCCTTCTTTTCATCTGATAGTGGTAAATCTTATAATTATAGCTTTATAAACCGATTTAAAAAAAATTTGTTGAGGCAGAGACACTTTTTGTCGAGCCTTCGACTTTTGTCGAAAAAGCGAGACATAGCAATCCTACATTCTGTCGGCGGCATCCACAAATATTCACTCTGTGGTTAAAGTTTTTGAAATTTTAATAACTTTCTTAAACTATCCAGGATTTCTACCAAACTAGGACAGAAGCTTGTTTATGATCATAAGATGGTATCCAGAAATAAATTTTGTAAAAAAAAAAATCTTGATTATCCGTATTTTACTTATTATTGGACTTAGTTTTCTGCCAGTTAACATTACATTCACTCTGTGGTTAAAGTTTTTGAAATTTTAATAACTTTCTTAAACTATCCTGGATTTGTACCAAACTTGGACAGAAGCTTGTTTATGATCATAAGATAGTATCCAGAAATAAATTTTGTAAAAAAAAAAAATCCTGTTTATCCGTATTTAACTTATAGATGGGACTTAGTTTTTCTGCCAGTTAACATTACATTCACTCTGTGGTTAAAGTTTTAAAATTTTTAATAACTTTCTTAAACTATCCTGGATTTCTACCAAACTAGGACAAAAGCTTGTTTATGATCAGAAGATGGTATTCAGATGGAAAATGCAAAAATATATTTCCTGTTTTTCTTTATGTTACTTATATATGGACGTAGTTTTTCTGCCAGTTAACATTACATACAATCTGCAGTTAAAGTTCCTAAAACATTTATTACCTTCATAAAGTAGGCGAGACACTGGGTTCCGCGGAACCCTTACAAATTTTTATTAGCTCAACGGGGCCCGAAGGGCCCCATGTGAGCTTATGCCATCACTTGGCATCGGTCGTCGTCGTCTGTCGTCGTCTGTTGTCGTAAACTATTTCAAAAATCTTCTCCTCTGAAACTACTGGGCCAAATACCTTCAAACTTTAACTAAATGTTCCTTAGGGTGTCTAGTTTATAAATTGTATCCGAAGTTTTGATCCATCGACAAACATGGCCACCATGGCTAAAAATAGAACATTGGGGTCAAATGAAGTTTTTGGCTTATATCTTAAAAACTAAAGCTTTTAGAGCAAATCTGACATGGGGTAAAATTGTTCAATTGGTCAAGATCTATCAGCCCTGAAATTTTCAGACGAATCGAACAACCCATTGTTGGGTTGCTGCCACTAAATTGGTAGTTTTAAGGAAATTTTGCAGTTTTTTGTTATCTTGAATATTATTATAGATAGATATAAACTGTAAACAGCAATAATGTTCAGCAAAGTAAGATCTACAAAAAAGTTAATCTGACCAAAATTGTCAATTGACCCCTTAAGGAGTTATTGCCCTTTAAAGACAATTTTAACCAATTTGTTCATCAAGTTTGCTAACATTTAAAAATCTCTGAAATACAGGTGAGCGATTCAGGCTCTTGAGAGCCTCTTGTTTAATAACTCAAGGATTTTTACACCAAAATTTTCCTGGAATGACACATTTTTTTTGGTTTACAGCTTAATCACATTTAACATCAATTTATAAGTGCATTAAACCATTCACTAAAAGGTTTTTCAATTTAGATCACAATGTGTAAAATATGCATGGCACCATAACAGGGATGAAGAGTTTCTGGACATTGACTTTTTATAAAAATTTAAAGCAATCCACTGCAGGAAATTGTGAAAACACATTTGTTTTGAGAAATTTATCATTTTTATTTTCTGTCAGATTGGTATAGTTATTTATTTTCTTTGTCAGATGAACTGGTAAATTGATTTTACTAATTGGTCATTTTAATTTTCAGGTGTGAAAAGAAGTGCCAAGTTAGGCAACATTATGTTTTTAGAGTGAGTATTGTAGATATAAGTTTTTAATCTTTTTAATCGTTTTGAATTTTTGGTGGCGTCACTTTTACCATTCTAGATAGAGCTTTGCCTCTTTACTAACGGAAAAATTGCTGGAATTTTTAGTTTCCTTGCTCTAACTTTAGTTTGTCTTAACCAAATCTTACGAAACTTATACACAATTCTCATTACCACAAAACACATATCAAGTTTGAATTTTGGTGGTGTCACTTTAACCTTATAGAGTTATGTGCCCTTAAAAAATGGAAAAATTGCTGAATTTTTTGTTTCCGTTCTTTAACTTTAGTTTGCCTCAACCAAATGTTATGAAACTTTATACACAATGCTTATAACAATAAAACAGAGTTCAAGTTTAAATTTTGGTGGTGTCATTTTTTCCGTTCTAGTGATATGCACCTTTACAAATGAAAAAATTGCTGAATTTTTGTTTCAATTCTTTAACTTAAGTTTGCCTTCACTATATGTTATGAAACGTATACACGATGCTTATTACCACAAAACTCAGATCAAGTATAAATTTGGGTAGCATCACTTTTACAGTTCTTGAGTTATGTCCCTTTATAACGATATAAGTTAGCGGGGGCATCATCTGTGTCCCATGGAATCATTCTCCATTTATTTTTCATATATGTGTTGTATAAATGAGACTGTTAGTTTTCTAATTTAAATTGTTTCACAGTTTTCATATTGCATTTACTATTCAGTAATTGGGTTTTTTTCACTGTTGAAGGGTATACAGTGAATTATAATTGCTTTTATCTTTGTCATTTTAACTGGATGGATAGTTGTCTCATTGGCAATCATACCACATCTACATATTTTTATTAGCTCACCTAACCTGAAAGGTCAAGTGAGCTTTTCTCATCACTTGGCGTCCGTCATCCGTCGTCGTCGTCCGTCGTCGTCGTCATTGTCGTCTGTTAACTTTTACAAAAATCTTCTTCTCTAAAACTAATGGCCCAAATTTAACCAAACTTGGCCACAATCATCACTAGGGTATCTAGTTTAAAAAATGTGTCCGATGACCCCACCTGCCAACCAACATGGCCGACATTGCTAAAAATAGAACATAGGGGTAAAATGCAGTTTTTGGCTTATATCTCTGAAACTAAAGCATTTAGAGCAAATCTGACATGGGGTAAAAATGTTCATCAGGTTAAGATCTATCAGCCCTTAAATTATCAGACGAATCCAACAACCCATTGTTGGGTTGCTGCCCCTGAATTGGTAATTTTAAGGAAATTTTGCAGTTTTTGGTTATTATCTTGAATTTTATTATAGATAGAGATAAACTGTAAACAGCAATAATGTTCAGCAAAGTAAGATCTACAAATAAATCGGCATGACCAAAATTGTCAGTTGACCCCTTTAGGAGTTATTGCCCTTTATAGTCAATTTTTAAGAATTTTTCGTAAATTTTTGTAATCTTTTACAAAAATCTTCTTCTCTGAAACTACTGAGACAAATTTAACCATACTTGGCCATAATCATTATTAGGGTATCTAGTTTAAAAAATGTGTCCGATGACCCCGCCTTCCAACCATCATGGCCGACATGGTTAAAAAACTAGAACATAGGGGTAAAATGCAGTTTTTGGCTTATATCTCTGAAACTAAAGCATTTAGAGCAAATCTGACAGGTGGCAAACATGTTCATCAGATTTAGATTTATCTGCCCTGAAATTTTCAGACGAATCCGACAACCCGTTGTTGGGTTGCTGCCCCTGAGTTAGTAATTTTATGGAAATTTTGCAGTTTTTTGTTATTATCTTAGATATCATTATAATATCTAATATCTAATACTATTAATTATGATTTTAACCTTATTTTACATGATTTCCAAAGCATCAGTAAGTACAGTTGAGCGACACAGGCTCTTGAGAGTCTCTAGTACTTTTTAAAAGTTAACTAAGCTGTTGATTAGTAGAAAAATAAGGAGATGTGGCATGATTGCCAAGAGACAATTATCCACCAGTGACCAAAAAAAAAAGATGTACGTAAACTTCTTTTGAATTTTAAAATTTTGCTAGATCATGATAATCAAAGGTAAGATATTTTTTAATCAAGTTACATGATTATTCTAAAAACTGGTTCAATATAACCTTTGCAATAGAATTATTTAAAGTAATAATTTGGACTTATGGTTATTCTAGATCTACTTTTTGTTTTTAAGTAAAAATTGGCTGGCTTACAGTATCAGTGGAGCTTAAGTTATTATTCTCTTGTTTACACATACAGTTTTTTGGTGATTGATCTGCAAGCTGAGAAGAAGATCATTTTTAGTATGAATGCCAGTGTATGTTTAGAAGAAGGAAAAGCATGCGATATAACCTTAGAAATTGTTAAGGACATGTATCTTCCAAAAATTGCCTGTGATTGGAGCAGCAGTATAAACAGTTTCTCAGCATCAGATTTCTTGGCTAAGCAAGGACTTTCTCTCCAGAGCCCATTGACAGACATTGTAGTTAAGCAGATTTTAGAGAAACTTGGTATAGCTGAATACCTACAAGATCCACAGTGTGATATCAGCAATCAAATGTACCAATCACAGCCAGGAGATCTTGTTGGGTGGAGAGATGGTAAGGTTTTTATACCCTCATTTTTGAGACACATTATTGTATACCATTGTCAGTCCATCTGTCAACCTATCTACATGCCGGACAATTACTTAAAATGCTTTAACAAATTTGCATGAAACTTTGGTGGATTATTTATATCTATTGATGTAAACTTCCTTTCCATTTTTATAAATTTTTAGATTTTACGATTTCAAGTCGTGGGGTTTTATTCATTAAAAAGGGGGGATTTTCAAGTCCAGAAGGATTAGGAAGTTAACACTACTTCTGAAATACTTAAGCGTGTCTTAGGGGGTTAGGTAATTAACCCTGCTTCCTTTTTATGCCCCACTTAGATGCATTATGTTTTCCGGTTTGTGCGTCTGTTTGTTCGTTCGTCTGTCTGTCCTTTCATACCTCTATCTCGCTTTAGGTTAAATTTTTTGGTCAAGGTAGTTTTTGATGAAGTTGAAGTCAAAACAACTTGAAACTTAGTAAACATGTTCCCTAAGATATGATGTTTCTAATTTAATGCCAAAATAGAGTTTTGACCCTAATTTAACGATACACTGAACATAGGAAATGATAGTGCGAGTAGGACATCCAAGTCTCAAGGAGAATAAGGTAGATAACACTGCTTCCCATATTTCAGAGTGTCCAGGAGAATAAGGTAATTAACACTGCTTCCTATATTTCAGAGTGTCTAGGAGAATAAGGTAGTTAACACTGCTTCCTATATTTCAGAGTGTCTAGGAGAATAAGGTAGTTAACACTGCTTCCTATATTTCAAAGTGTCTAGGAGAATAAGGTAGTTAACACTGCTTCCTATATTTCAAAGTGTCTAGGAGAATAAGGTAGTTAACACTGCTTCCTATATTTCAAAGTGTCTAGGAGAATAAGGTAGTTAACACTGCTTCCTATATTTCAAAGTGTCTAGGAGAATAAGGTAGTTAACACTGCTTCCTATATTTCAAAGTGTCTAGGAGAATAAGGTAGTTAACACTGCTTCCTATATTTCAGAGTGTCCAGGAGAATAAGGTAATTAGCACTGCTTCCTATATTTCAAAGTGTCCATGAGAAAAAGGTAGTTAACATTGCTTCCTATATTTCAGAGTGTCCAGAAGAAAAAGATAATTAACACTGCTTCCTATACTGTGAAAGTACTTTTATTCGTGGATATAAATTTTCGTGGTTTGAGCAAAAGTTGCATGTGCATGGGTTCTTTAATTCGTGGAATTTTGTTTTATGACAGAGAAAAAAAAATGGTGAAGAATTTGAAGCCATCTGACCCGAAAACAATCATATGTTTGTTTTAAAAATGGTCACCTAAGGTGTTAATTGGGCCATAAACACGTCACTTAAAGAAAATGGTTACATAAATAAAAGCTACAAATGTACTTTGAATTGTAGAATCAATTCTTATGAAATAAAAGATAGCAAGCCCGTAATGAAATTATTTATTTTTTTGTGTGATAATTATGAGGATAGAAAACGAACCCTTCATTATTGCATATCATCACCAGAAGTTCGACTTTTATCATTCAAAACTAATTTTTAGTGAGAATTAAAAGGTAAAAAGTTGTACATTTTAGGTTTTTAAAAGATTAAATAGACAGAATCCCGGCTGTAGTTGCATCTTTAGTTCATATATATATATAGTGCCTTAATTTGCTGATATTTGATGTAGTAAAACTAGGGTAATGGGGATATTTCCATGTCCTGAATTGGACAGCAGTTCTTATATTTCGTTGGAAACTTAAATTCGTGGATAAAACCATCCACGAAAACCACGAAAATTGGGATGCCGAGAATATAAGTACTTTCACAGTATTTCAGAGTGTCCAGAAAGATTAGGTAATTACAAGTTCCTATTTCGCCGCGATATAGCCTTGTTTGCGCTAAGGCAGTGTAAAGCAAACATCAATCAATCAATCAATCAATCTTCTTTTATTTTAGAGAGTCCCGTAGGATTAAGTAATTATCACAACTGCCTTTACTTCAGAGTTTCCTGGAGGATTAATTAGTTAGTACTGCTTCCTTTATTTCAGAATGTCATGGAGGATCAAGTTATTAACACTCCTTCTTATATTTTAGGGTTTTTGAGGATTTGGTTATTAAAACTGCCTCCTATATTTCAGTATGTTCTAGAGAATTAGGTTATTAATGACGCTTACTTTATTTCGGAGTGTTCAGGTGGATAAGGTAATTAACGCTGCTTTCTATATTTCAGAATGTCTTGGAGGATTGGGTAACCTAACAGCACTTACTCCACTATCTATAGCCACACCTAAGGGACACATTGCATCACGCTGTACTTACATTGACTTCTGTTTATATATACCATTACTGAGGAGGTCATTTCATGCTTACTTTGACCTCAATATGTGTGAAAGGGCATTCAAGATTGGTATAGAAAAGCTTGTCCTGGATTCTGATTTCTCATCCTACACCTGGGGTAAGATGAAATTTCCTTACATTTGGCAGGGCTAATTTAAATTTTATTATATTGGTCTTGTGATGAATATGTCCTTGTAGGTGTAATACCACCATTGATTTTCCCCTATTAGTCTTTGTTAAATTGGCACTTATAAAAAATTGTGCAGAATTTATCTTTGTTTCAAATAAAGAAATACTTGGCATGAGTAAAGTTTTATCCTGTCCAGTACTATAGAAAAAATTTCACATAACATTTCATTGCATATAAGAAAATAACCATCACTGGATGTTAACCAATCAAATATTCTCTTTTTTTTAACCTGTGTACAAGCTTTAGTAACCATGTAACCTCAAGTTTAAAAGATATTCTATGGAAACCCCAAATAAAAAAAATAATGGTGCTTTGAAATACCCAAGATAAATGTTTATGACCTAGAAATGTTTTATTGCAATGAAATGTAGGATTAATTACCTACAACTGTCAAATTCAAGGGAATATTTTTTTTAACCTATTTTCGTATGCAACTGGATGTGACGTACTATGATTTGGTGGTATTACACCTTGTACTGTGGGTTCATTTATTTTCATTGGTACCAATTTCTGTGACTTGAGGAAAAATGATATTTTCTTGAATATTTTATTTTCCTGGTTTTGCAAAAAATGGTTTACAAGCCTATAGTCAATTTATACTTCATTTAAAAATTAAATTTGTGGTTTCCCTATACCCACGAAATCCACAAAAATTGGTACCCCATGCATTTCAATGAATCCACAGTACATTAAGATTAAAAACACATTCTTAAATGGTTAGTAATTTGTCAAAATGGTGTAAAATACTAACTAAACTGTGTTTTTGTTTTTAAGTATTGATTACATAAATTAAATTCCTACTGATGTCAACTTTACAACTCCTTTCAAATTAATGTTTTTTCCCCATCTAAAACAATAATAGAGAAAATTGAGACCAGTAATATAATTATTTTTATTTTTAAAATTGTCCATCTTATTTTACAGGACAAAGAGATACTATAGATTTGATAGATGTCTTCATAGTTGAGTAAGTTTTGTACATTTTTGAAGGACTGTTGCTGAAATGATTGAATGTTCTGATGACTTTTTTTTTGTGTGTTTGTGATGGATAAAGGGAGCTGTTTGAACTGAAAATAAATGGACTGGTTCTCAAGGAATTTTCAAGATTTATATAGACTTTTGAATTTTTTTATTGATGGGAAGTTAGGGTTTGAAAAACCAGTATGACTCTCATGCATACAGTCCTAATACAATAACATGTCTGAATAATCCAAACTACTTTAAAAAAAATGACAAAAGCCAAAGAAGATGATTTTGAAATGAAATGCAAGTTAGTGTAATATGTCAGGTTTAACCTCTTTTTGTTATTACAGTTTTCTTGTTGACTATAATGAAACTGCAAAGTATTTCCGTGTAGACCTGAACATAAGTATCTACTTAGACAGAAGTCAACAGTATGTGACATTTGAAGTCTTCGAGGGACAAGTTCTACCAATTTCTGCATGTGACTATGATACAAGTTATGGAGTTCCAGGTAATTCTTATGGAATTTTAACATTTTTAGAAGGTTATGGCTATTCTATAAAATTATGGAGGGAATTGCATAATTATACATGTGGTGCCGCTGGTGTGGGTCATTTATGGTTGTATTTTAAAATATGGAGACGTGGTATTATTGCGAATTAGCTAAATTGCCGCCTGAGACCAAAGGACGAGAATGATAACAACTAGAGGGCACCATGACATATGGTATTTAACAATGAAAAAACCATTATAATCATATGATGGATGAAAAATGAATCAAAGAGAGTATATATTAAATAAGAAGATGTGGTATGATTTCTAAAGAGACAAATTCCCAACAGAATCCAAATGAAGCAGATTTAAGCAGCTATAGGTCAGTGTAGGACCTTCAACATGAGCAAAATCTATACCATATAGTCGGCTATAGAATGTTGGAAATTGTAGATTTTGAAAGTCTTTTCAATTCTCTTACATCTATTTTAATGGATTAGACATGAATAGAAAATATTTGAATTTCAGCTGGTCTATATTATAAGGGGTATAGACAAATAAAATGGCAACAGGTTAAGAGGGATTCAGGACATTTTTATGAAGAACTTCAATGTACAGTTTAAATGAAAAGGTGTTTTCATTCATTCTAAAAGTGATTATACAGCAAGCTACTATACCTTAAAAAATACTGTTAATTCAGAAAATGATTGTGATGTTTTGTGAATAATGCGACTTGGTGAGTATCGCAATAATAAGAACTTGCATTTTGATTACTGAAATATCGATATTTAAACTCACAATTTTGTCCATTCTTGAAAAATCTCAATAATTAAGGCACACAATAATTTCTGAATTTACAGTTAGATGTTGTATAGAATAATGATAAGTTCTTAATATCTATAGTAGACCATACCCACAACATCACAGGTCCCTGACTGAATTAAAGAACATACGCTATATATTTAGCCTGGATTTTTAGAATTCATATTGTCATTTGGTAAAGTCATGCTGATTATAAGTCGCATAGTTATTCCCTGTATGCATATGATAACAAAGTTCAGGTGTGATTATTACCCGTGTTTATAGCAAATACTGAATACACTGTTTTGTTGTGTGTCTGACTCGGTATTCAGATTCGACCCGCAACTTGTTAATTTTTGGTAATATTAATTATGGGGAAAACAAAAGGGCCTGGAATGGTGTAATTTGTAATCTATACCACTGTCCTATATAATTTATATATAAAGTTAAATTATGCAGGCAGTATGTCGACTGAGTATGCGCGAAAGCATATAAGACACGGATTGATAAAGGTCTCTGAAATTGGATATTTTCTTGTTTTTTGTGGACATATATAGATTGTTTCAAAGACAAATTAAGAAAGTATAAAACACTACATTTTTATACACCAGTCAAAATTTTGAAGGGACATATTATGGTATACAAATGTCCGGCGTCTGTCTGTCCGTCTGTCTGTCTGTCCGGCGTAAACATGGCGCACCGTAACTTGAAAACAACTTATCCAAATTTCATAAAACTAAGATAGTTGTTTCTTATAATTGTCAAACGATCTGTATACTTTTTGGTGAAAATAAGATTAAAACTTTCTGAGTTACTTGACTTTGTAACTAAAACAGGGGTGTGTTTTTTTCACATGTCGCGCCGTATCTCAAAAATGATGTATGATTATTTCTTAAAACTTTACACACTTCTTAGTTATATTTATCTAAAGAACGATTTATGATTATTGCTTAAAACTTTACACACTTCTCAGTTATATTAATCTAAAGATCTGTATACTTTTTGGTGATGATTCAAAATTTTATGAGTTTTTTGTAAAAAAAAAGGGGGGGTTTCACATGTCACGCCGTATCTCAAAAAAGATTTATGATTATTGCTTAAAACTTTACACACTTCTTAGTTATATTAATTTAAAGATCTCTATACTTTTTGGTGATGATTCAAAATTTTATTTTAGAGTAATTGAATTTTTTGTAAAAAAAAAAGGGGGGTTTTCACATGTCGCGCCAAATCTCAGAAATTATTTATGATTATTGCATAAAACTTCACACACAAGACGACGGGCGTATCATGCACTCTTGACGCAGCTGTTTATTACTTCATATCACAAATATTTCCGACTCACTATGGTTTCAGAGGGGTTGCGGCTCAATGAAATTGGTCTCTTCCTTTAGTACTATAGATAACATGTGGTTGAAAATGCTACTTTCTAATTTTTTAAACTTTTAATTCTATAATGATTCTCAAACAAATAAAACTAAATGATTTGCTTTAGGATTCAACTTAAACAGTTGGTATGCCTATCATAACATACCAAAAGGATCACTACTGAACCCTGTCATGGCATCAAAGCTGCTAGAATTCCTAAAAATTGGTGAAATGATGTCTCCCACACAGTGTCAACCATCAGGAACTAAGTACAGTCCATCTGTTGCAGGATGGAAGAATGGTAAAAATTATTTCTGCAATTTATTGATATTTATATGTACATCTAAAATAAAAATGCCAAGTATGGCATTCAAATCATCTGTTGAAAAATGTACAAATGACACCATAGGCCAAAATAAAATGGACAGAAAGATATACAACATTACACAAACACTACTACAGGAAAAACTTAAATCAGAATATACCCAATGAAAAACTGTAAGAACTTAGATGATCTGGAGTGGTAGGCAATTCCCGATTCATTAGTTGCAGTAATTACTTATGAACTATGCATAAAAGGTAAAAATATTTTTGAGTGTGTTTTACTGTACTCCAATAAACTTTATGTGAAAAAACCTGCATCCCTTTCAAGTTTTGAACAGAATATAGGTATAGTAATTCATACCTGCCAACCTCTGAAACTTTCATAGAGGGCTATAACAACTGTAGGGGAGATTTTGCACAAAAAAAATTTTCAAGTTAAATATACCTGTTTACTTATTCATCTACAAAACAGCAAGAAGAGTTAATAAATATACTTTATTTCTTCAATTCATGCATATAATCTATACAAGGTGTTTCTATTTTTGCCTTTTTCAGTACCCCTGAGTCATATTTCATAACATTTGTCATTTCATATTTTGATTTTTGTTGTGAGTCACACACTAAGCATGCCTTCAATCATCGTACAGACAACCTGAAGAAACTGAAAAAATTGATTGAACATGATGTGCAAATAAAAGAGATTCATTGCCAAGTGAATTTGGTCGTAAAAATTAAAAATCTTTCGTTCAATCTGCTTGACATTTCGATTTGCAGTTATCTGTTTCTTCTTTTTTACATTGCCACTTGATCAAGACAAAGACATCTATCTTGTTGGAGTTGACATAGCAACATTGAATTTCGATTACTTTAAAATCTAACATACAAACTACTGACCAAAGTTTTCAAAAGATCGCCGATTGTTTATTAATTTTGATTGGCAGTAACAAAAAAGCCAGAGAATTACAAACGTGGGTCATTCCAGGTAAAAAATATCCGAAAGCGGGAGATTTTATACTCCCCGTGGGTGCGGACAAGCAAGCGGGAGATTTCCATAATTTCGTCATTTGAGCGGGAGGCTCTCGCTAAAAAAGGGAGGGTTGGAGTAATTTCAATTCATGACCAGAAATGAAAAAAATAAATAGACATTGAAACTTTTATAAGAAACATATATTCATGATTTTAAAATACATTGTATCTTTACAGCGTGTCCACTTGATGTTCCCATGGCAACACTCCATTCATCATCAGTAGGATCCATTGCTGAAGTGTGTACAGCTGTAGATTTCTGTTCTGATGTTGATTTCCTGGGACGTCCATTCCACACATACATTGACCTAGATCCATGTACAAACATCGGCAAAATTGGCATTGAAGAATTTAGTCTAAAGTTAGATTTGACTGATGCCACCATTTTTGGTAATTATTCTTTTTTCTTTTTAGCTCACCTGACCTGAAAGGTCAAGTGAGCTTTTCTCATCACTTGGCGTCCGTCATCGTCGTCGTTGTCGTAGTCGTCTGTTAACTTTTACAAAAATCTTCTCCTCTGATACTAATGGACCGAATTTAACCAAACTTAGCCACAATCATCACTAGGGTATCAATTTTAAAAAATGTGTCCGGTGACCCAGCCTGCCAACCAACATGGCCGACATTGCTAAAAATAGAACATAGGGGTAAAATGCAGTTTTTGGCTTATATCTCTGAAACTAAATCATTTAGATCAAATCTGATGTGGTAAAATGTTCATCAGGTTAAGATCTATTCCCCCTGAAATTTTCAGACGAATCCGACAACCTGTTGTTGGGTTGCTGCCCCTGAATTGGTAATTTTAAGGAAATTTTGCAGTTTTTGGTTATTATCTTGAATATTATTATAGATAGAGATAAACTGTAAGCAGCAATAATGTTCAGCAAAGTAAGATCTACAAATAAGTCAGCATGACCAAAATTGTCAGTCGATCCCTTAAGGATTGCCTTATAGTCAATTTTAACAATTTTTCAAAGGTCAAGTGAGCTTTTGGTTATTATCTTGAATCAATTTTCAACACAAATTTTTGTCAGTCGATCCCTTAATTTATTGCCCTAATCAATTTTACAAAAAATTTTGTAATCTTTACTCTTCTCTGAAACTACTGAGACAAATTTAACCAATCTTGGCCATAATCATCATTAGGGTATCTTGTTTAAAAAATGTGTCTGATGACCCTGCCTTCCAACCAACATGGCCGACATGGCTAAAAATAGAACATAGTGGTAAAATGCAGTTTTTGGTTTATATCTCTGAAACTAAAGCATTTAGAGCAAATCTGATGGGTGGCAAAAATGTTCATCAGATTTAGATTTATCTGCCCTGAAATTTTCAGACGAATCTGACAACCTGTTGTTTGGTTGCTGCCCCTGAGTTAGTAATTTTATGGAAATTTTGCAGTTTTTTGTTATTATCTTAGATATCATTATAGTATCTAATAATATCTATTATCTAATACTATTAAGTATGTTTTAACCTTATTTTACATGATTTCCAAAGCATCAGTAAATACAGGTGAGCGACACAGGATCTTGAGAGCCTCTAGTTTTTATTGCAAAACCATTCATTATCAAGATGATTTTTAGGTATCATTTAACCTCTTTTATCCCCAAAATCTTTGATGACTTTAGTTACTTTATAACATTTTAAGTTGGAAAATAATTCTTATTTAGAAAGGAAATTCAGCGAGAGTGAATATTTGACATGCAGTCCTTTTGATATGAAATGTTATGTGTTCAAAAGATTAATTGCAAAAATAATTAAAAATAAATGATTTATTTTTTTTAAATTTCACTGTTGGCATGTCTGGTGTCAATTTTCTCTATTATTGTTTTAGGTGTGGAGAAAAACTTTAATTTGAAAGGAGTTGTAAAGTTAACGTAAGTAGAAATTTAATTTATGTAATCAATACACTTATAGTTTGCAAAAAAAAAAGGTATTTTACACCATTTTGAAAAAGGAGATCGATATAATTCATATCCTTACTTAGGGATCTCATTGGTTATTAAATAGCCTGTTTATCTTGTAGATACAAAATAGAGAAGTTCCCAGTACAGCGTCAATACAGAGTCAACCTTAAAATCCAGATATGTTTCAACAGTACCTCAGTATGTGAGATAGTGATAAATCCCTTTACTAAAGCTATGATCCCATGGAGACAATGTGCCTGGGACCTACCATATTCCACATCAGGTAAGTTAACTTATCTTATTGTCCTATGTGAGATAGAATGGATTCTTTTACTTAGGCTATGATAATAGGGGTGTTTGATCATAAACTTTGTATATCTTACAGTTACACCATTTGGTTGTTAACCAATTTTAGGTTAATTTGAAGGTGTTTATTGATGTGTAAACTCAGCTGACATGGAAACAAACTGAAAAAGTTGGAATATGTAAAGTTTGTGAGTAGAAGGCAGAGTTTATACATTAATAAACTCTGCTAAATATTTTTTTTAATGTCTCCACCGCAGTGGATGGGCCATTTTAATGTCATCCTTGTCTGTCCGTCTGTACATCCATCTGTCCCTAAATTGGTTTCCATTATCTACCTTTAATTTGCCTCCACCAAATTATATGAAACTTATGCACAATGCTTATTACCACAAAACACAGATTAAGTTTGAATTTGTTCGGTGTCACTGTTACTGTTCTTGAGTAATGTCCCTTCATAACATTATAAGCAAGAGGGGCATCATTTGTGTCCCATGGACACATTCTCCATTTTTATTACCCCCCTACCCCATTTTGTCCATGACAATTTTTCATTGTGAAACACTGTTCATGAAAATATTCCTTAATCTATTTATGTCTTCCTTGAGAAATACTCTGCCATAAAATTGTGAGCGTTTCTGGATTTTAAACAATATTTTTCATGAATAGTATGTGTATAACCATAAATTGCTGCATAAATTTATAGTGCAGGTTTGTTTGCTATTATCAATCAAATAAAAGACATTACTCAACATATTAAATGTTTATAACTTACTTTCAAGAGACAAAATTTCATGATACTCCATCTATGAAATATACACAATATATAACCTTGGATAACCTCCCTTTAACAAAACAAAATTACATTCTATGGAATATTTTCTGTATATGTACAAAATTTCATATGGCAATTTGTCCATCTCTGAACATTATTTCATAGATGGGGACAAAATTTTATGATACAAAGTCATGAAATGTTGTCTTGTCTTACAGGACAATATTTCATAGAACAATATTTTGCTGTACAAATTCAGTACTCAAAACAAAAGAAAAAATTTCTTAACTTATCACAGCTTTAGATGAATCAATTCGTAAAACAATGACAACATTAATGACACCAAAAAGTCACCAATGGGACAAATGCAATTTGTTTCATGAACCCTATGTCCTCCTATGCATCAACTTCAAAGTTAACCTAGTAATGTGTTCTCAAATATCATCAGTCAAGGGAAATGAAATAGTATCGTAATTTAAGACTGGATTTTTGTTAATTTCAGGATTTTCATTGTCTAGTCATCTGAAAAGTATTAATAAAAAATCAGGACAGACATTTACTTCAAAGGAAAGAGCTGATTTGTTTAATTTACTTGGAATTAACTCCTATGTCTTGGGAACACCTTGTGTATTGTCGGATTATTCACCAGTCACTGCAGATAGATGGAAGAAAGGTAATGTCTTCAAATTTTTCTTTTAAATTTAAGTCTATTCTAAGAGAAAAAAACAATTATAAATCTTCTTTTCTGACTTAATTGTTTATCATTATTTGACTTTCGTTGAATAAACTGAAATCTTAGGAACACTGTTATAATAATACTGTGGATTCATTATTATTCGTGCAATACCAATTTTCATGGATTTCATGGGAACAGGTGACCCACAAATTTAAATGGCTAACAAAATATAAATTGTCTATAGGCTTTTATGCAGACTTTTTAAAAACCATGAAATTAAATATCCACAAAAATACAATGCTCCCTTTATCCACGAAAATTGGTACCCACGAAAATAAATGAATCCACAGTAGTTGATGGTTGTTCATAATCACAATTTTTCTGCTGAAAGATGGTATAGACATTAAAATATGTTCAATTCTCATTTAATACTTTTCACAGATTGTGCAGCAGACGTCACCTTGCCAACACTTCCCGCCAATGCAGCTTGTAACATCCACGATAAGTGTACTGCCGTAGATTGTTGTATGTACTCTGACTTCCTTCAACAGGGTTTTCATTCGTTTGTTGAACTGGATCCCTGTAACCACAAACTTAAATTTGGTATAGAAAGATTATCAGAAACAGTAGATTTCAATGAATATGCATTTGGTAAGTTTCTTTTCGTAGTTGCCTATTTCTGATGTTAATTTTCAGTTTTATTGCTATTTAGAGAATATTGAAGAGCTCTAATTACTTCAAACCAGTTTATCTACGGTTATTCCAATGGAAAATGAAGTTTTGTTAAAACAAAATGTATTAAATTACATTGGGAAACAGGCTAATTGTATGAGTGTAAAGGTTTTCTCTCACTTGTTACCCATGCAATTTGATATCCAACTATGTGCTACCTCAGAAAGAATACTAAAGTGTCACATACAATTGTATGCCTTTATGTTGTAAGTTGTGGCTAAATCGCTTGAGTTATTTAGAAATTCATACAACATTAAATAAAGATGTCTGATCAAAACAGTTTCTTTCAAAAACACATTTTATTTGTAGGAGTGGAAGAGACAAAGACATTGATGAATGTTGTTAGACTCACGTAAGATATTGACAAAAGAAGATATGGTTTTTATGAGAAATGCTGTCAATGAATACCAGAAAATAACAAATCATTAATAGAATACAGTTGTTCTTCATCTGAACAGTTTCTTTAAATTCTACAATAACTTGAATAAGCTTTAACTAAGGGCAGATACAGAAAAGATCTCTTGTTGATTTTTCCTAAAAACTTTGACATAAAGTCAATTTAGTTATGCACTATCACAATATGCAAAGAAAAATATACCTTCATGACTTACTTTTCTAGATATTTTAGGTTTGAAATTTGCATGTTTCATGTAAAAACACTAAAATTTTGTTTTTCAATATTTTAGGAAAAAAATTACACAACTTTCAAATGAAAAAAGATATTTTCACTCAGTTGGTTGCAATGTATTCCTCAAATTAAAGTATTCCACAAAAGACAAATTTCATATCTGCTTCTATGCAATTTTGTCACAATCGTTAATTCAAGTATCCTCAAAATTGCAACTTTACCTAAATCTATAGAAATATATAATAAAAACACTGCATATTTTAATAGAAATATGCTTGAATTGACATAATGACATTTAATAAAGACTCATGAAAGTTGAAAGTAAAAAGAACAAACAAATTATTGAAATCCCCAATTCTTCAAAGTATGAAGATAAAGTGTATATATTTTTAGATATACAATCACAAATCTACAGTCAGCAGGAAAATACCAGCTGGATATGACGATGAAGATCTGTTTTGAAACATCAGGGTCATGTGACTTTGAAATGACCGTGTTCAGTGGTACACAGCTTCCTAAACAGTATTGCTTCACTGGTTCAACTTTCTTTGTTTCAGGTATGTTAAAGAAATTTATATAGGTTCGTTTAAAATGGTCTGATCTACTGTACAAGAAGGACCAAAAAGAACAGAAAGGAGCCGAAAAGAGCATACATATATTCATTTTATATACAGTGTATAGATACACAAAATTTTGATATTGTTAACAATTCCTCGTAATAAATGAATGCATAATTCAAACTTAGATTGTACATTTATAAGGATATGTGGACCCCAAAATAAAAAGAGACAGTATAATTGGTTTTTAGTAATATTTTTTGTGTGTGATAGATTATCATTTAATTTTTCAAGGATTTTAATCTTATCATTAAGATATTTGTTTATATGCATATTATATTTTTAAATAAACATATCTTGATAAATTTTGCTGTAAAAATAAAAAAGATATTTGTTTATATGCATATTATATTTTTAAATAGTCATAATTGGTGCAAACGTGAAAAATCTGATAAAAAATCTCTAGACAGTTATTTGAATAAAATTATGAATACTGTTAATATTCGAATATCTCATTTTGAAAACAATTCTGAAATTAATAATAGGGTCCATGATATTCCCATTTCTAGAATAAAAAATAAACTCCAAGTACTTGCAAAGCGGTTTGTGTTCGTACCAGCAGACAAGGCAGCCAATAATGTAGTGGTGGTGTGTGCATATACTACAAGGAAGTACTTCAAAACGAAATTATCAATTCCTCTACATTCAGGTCTGTACGCACCACAGAGAGTCAAATTGTTAACAAGCATATCACTGCCACTACCCAGCTTAAAGCCTCTTATGAACATTTGAAAGTCCCTACTATGTACTGGTTACCGAAATTACACAAAATACCATTTAAATTCCGTTTCATCTCCACATCTAGTAAGTGTTCTACTACTAATCTATCAGTGCTTCTAACTACCTCCCTTACTACTATCAAAGAACTTGTTATTAAGTTTTGTAATAAAGCTTATGAAAATAATGGTATTAATTATTTTTGGAGTGTTAAAAATACTTTAGAGGTTTTAGATAAATTACATGCTTTTGATGGTCCTTTTAATTCTGTTGACAGTTATGATTTTTCTACTCTCTACACTACACTTCCACACAATCTAATCAAGAAAAAGTTTTCATATTTAATAGAATGGTCTTTTGAAAAATCTTATTGCAAATTTATTTGCTGTAACTCGTTTAAAGCCTTTTTCTGTAACGAAAAAGGAAAGTATGCTAGATACACTTACTGGAAATGTGAAGATATGATTAAAGCTTTAAATTTTCTCCTAGATAACATATATGTACGTTTCGGCGATAAAGTGTATCGACAAGTAGTAGGTATTCCTATGGGCACTAACTGTGCCCCTTTAATAGCAGATTTATTCCTGTATTGCTATGAATCTCAGTTTATGACCAAACTCAGTAAAGACACGTCATTGTTACATTTGGTTGATACTTTTTCGTTAAATAATCCAGAGTTCTCTAAATATACTACTGAATTTACCCAAAAAAACTTACTTTAACTAAATCTAACATAAACAGCAGTAGTTGTCCTTTTCTAGATTTAGACATTTCAATTTCTAAAGTGAAACTCCATACATAAATTTACAACAAAAGATACAATTTTTCATTCCCTATTGTTAATTTTCCTTTTTTAGACGGCGATGTTCCTTTGGCTCCATCATATGGTGTTTATGTATCCCAACTCGTTCGGTATTCCCGTGTGTGTGATCTGTGTAAACTCATCGAACCTTTAAACAAACTTATTAGTAAGGGTTATCTTACCAGTGTTGTAATTAGATCTTTGAAGATAGTTTACATTGACACTAATATCGATTTTGTCATCAGCAAATTAAAACATAACTAAATTTGTATTTTTTCTTTTCAAAAAGAAAATATAGAGACACACACACATTCATTTTTATCTATAAAGAATTATACTCCTAACTATCCTACTGCCTGTCGATACATTTATTTTTGGCATTGCACAAGTCATGTCTTCTTTGACTGTCCATGACGTTAAAATACTAAATCCCTGGAATGTGTTTTAGTTGATTTTAGTCTCTGATGCATGATTTTTTTATTATTAATTGTTTTGGCTTTTAACTAGCTGTCAGTAACTGCGAGTACTCTCAAATCGTACTTGATTGTTAATTTGACCTGTTGATACTATTTGTAATGCTTTTTTGTTATTAAATGTTAACATGGATCTTGTCTTTATACCAGCTTTGATTGTTTGGAATTGCTACATATTTTCACTTCTTCGTACTATGAACATGAAAATTATTTCATTTCTCCTTAAATACTGTTTCGGTACCTGTACATGAAGAACACGAAGTTTTATCGAGCACCAATTGTATAGTTTTATTGTTGATATTCACCCCATATGTACCAAGTTTTAGATTAGTTTTATTGATATACAAGAAATTTCTTGGTATTCCTAAAAGGAAGATTATATACACAGAAGAAGAAGTATACTTAACAACAAAATTATTTTCATTTACCTGTGTATAAATATGACGTAATTTTTTTTTTTTTCAAAGTTGATGTTTTTCTAAAAATTGTTTAACATTTCACAGCGGTTTTATACTTTTACCTTAGTTTAAACCTATTTATTTACTTTTTACCTTAATTATTCATCCCTTATTTTTATTAACTATGTATTTGCATTGTGTGACAGATCAAATTTATTCGTTCATTGTGTGTTTATTTGTGTAACTACATTTTTTGATTGAGTTAAGCCTTCCAATTGATATTTTATAGTGTGTCTTTCTCTGTTGTGATGTTATACTATTGTTTCAGAAAAGGGAAAAGGTTTGGTATCATTAAAACGTTTAATCCCGCTGCAATTGTTTGCACCTGTCCTAAGTCAGGAATCTGATGTTCAGTGATTGTCGTCTGTTTATGTGGTTCATAAGTGTTTCTCGTTTCTCGTTTTTATATAGATTAGACCGTTGGTTTTCCTGTTTGAATGGTTTTCCACTAGTCATTTTGCGGGCCCTTTATAGCTTGCTGTTCGGTGTGAGCCAAGGCTCAGTGTTGAAGGCCGTACCTTGACCTATAATGGTTTACTTTTATAAATTGTTACTTGGATGGAGAGTTGTCTCATTGGCACTCATACCACATCTTCCTATATCTATATCTTGATAAATTTTGCGGTGAAAATAAAAAAAAGCAAATGCTATCGTACTCTTAATTTTATCCTAACATTTAACAAAAATATATTTTGTTCTTTTATATAAAGATGTCAGCATATTGTCCGGTGGCATTGTGTATGGTAATAAATAAAATATACATCTCAGTATCACCATTTCCTCTCTGATGTTAAATGTCAAAAATATTTGTTAAGGTGTCCCGTTGACATGGGATTTAATCATGATAATCATCACCTTAGATTAATAAAAAAAGCTTGTTTTCTAACTTGTATTCAAAATTACAAAAATGGTGAAAGCAAGTAATTGTAAATCTCGATATTGAAAACCATACCACTGCTGTATCTGTAGTTAGGATTGTGAATGTTAAGATTCCGTCCTCTGCTTTGGTTGTGGGAAATGGGTGAGGAGTGGCTGTGTAAGTCATTGGACTCATTTATTTATGTGTATTGACATTTTTGCATTACAAAATATATCTCAATTTAGGTATCTCTGATAATGAGAGTGTTAATTTTAAGTTTTTGACAGTTCTTCTACGAATAAATTTGCATATATATCCTACAGCATTTTCCCTGAACAACTTTTTATTGGCTGAGAATCAAGCTAAAGTTGATCCATTACCATCAGCGACAACTACCAAACTGTTACAAGATACTGGAATCAATGACTACCTTCAAGTAACTCCATGTGATCACTCTGTCTCACCTTTCACCAGAACAAATGGCAGACTGAATAATCGTAAGTAATTACAACCTTTCTCCACAGGTTTTGGCACACTGATTAATGGAAATAACATGACTTACAGTTCAAAAAGTTTTAATTAGAACATTTGTTACTATTTTCAAATTCTCTGAGAATAATTCACTTTCAGGTTTGAGTTAAATTTACATAGATTGTGTAAAAGCATAAGAAAGGTTATTGGAAACATGGCAAAATTTGTGTAACATAGATTTACTTGCATAGTTATAGATGTGCTTATTCCACCTATTGAAGGGTTGAAAGATTAGTCGTGATAAACTAAGTTAAAATGTAAAAATCATAGGAGATAAATAAATTATACAAAGTATTTTATATGTAAATGAAGAGGGACTTGAGTTTACAGATTAAATTTCTACTCCAAAAAAACCCAAAACCAAATCATTTTTTTTTAAAGCAAACTTTGTTTTGTATTGTGAAATTTTATGGAAAAGAGTAGAAAAAGGTAATAAGGTAAAATTGAAAATTTGTTTTTCAGAATGTGGCAAACTTGAAGACTCCATTACTTTACCAGTAGACGTATCATTAAACATCCAGTCAGATTGTACATCAGTTACTATGTGTTCTGACATTGGATATATAGACAAGAAAATCCAGTCTACAGTGAAACTGGATTCCTGTACATATGAAATCACTCTTGGCATTGAGACAATGGAGACTACTGTATCCTTGTTACAGTTCCAGTGGGGAAAACCACAATCCTTTGCCTTACAAGGAGGAATAAGAATGGAGTAAGAATATTGTTCATACGATCATTCTCTAGCAGAATACAATTTACAATTTAGTAAATGCTATAAGAATATTTATTAGTTGAAATCATTAAGTGGATTTTTGATTCGCTGGAAGGAATTTGAAAAAAAAAAAAAAAAAATTGTTTAATTTGATATTACGTTATTAAAGTTTAAAATTTTCATTTTAAAATATAGGTACATCAAGATGAGACATATCTATCAGCTATCAGTTTATTAACCTTATCAATGTATTTTGGAATTATTTAATTTCTTATAAAAGAATAGAAAATGAACCAAAAGGTCACCTGTATGTTTCTATTCTATTCTGCCCTTTCTGATATTGCTTTTTAATCAATTATCCAGCTATGTGATATATGATTTAACCAGTGAAGGAATGTATATTGTATCTGTTGGCATGGGTCTAGGTCTGTGTATGGGGACCTTACTAATATTCCTTATTTCATACTATTTTCCAGCTATGTGATCTATGATTTAACTAGTGAAGGAATGTACCTGGTATCTGTTGACATGGGTCTGTGTATGTAGACCTCATTAATATTTCTTATTTCATACTATTTTCCAGCTATGTGATCCATGATTTAACCAGTGAAGGAATGTACCTGGTATCTGTTGACATGGGTCTAGGTCTGTGTATGGGGACCTCACTAATATTCCTTATTTCATACTATTTTCCAGCTATGTGATCCATGATTTTACCAGTGAAGGAATGTACCTGGTATCTGTTGACATGGGTCTGTGTATGGAGGCTTCAGACAGAGACAGTTGTGATGTTAAACATACTGTATTAGATAATGTGAAACTGCCAAAGAAGTCCTGTAATTGGAATACAAGATTTGCATTTTCTGGAAATCCAAGTAAGAAAAGTCAAAGTTTTGTTATAAATGTTTACTTCTGTATGCTGTAAAATTATAAGTTTATTCTTTTTAATAACTGTATAATTTTTCAAACTTAATGTGAATGTACTCAAATCAAAATGTTTACCTGTCCATCCTCGTACATCAGAAATTTTACCAAGTTACTTGTAATTAATCAGAAGTAGCAGCATTGCTTGGCACATGGCCGTTGACTATTATTAAACACTTGAAGTATACTATTTTAAATGTAAAACAGAATCCCATTTTGTATTTTTTTTCAAAAGAAAGAACTTAAGAATATATTTTTTTCTAAAATTATTCTAGCTTCACATTTGAATTTTTTCGACACATACTTCTATTTGTAGAAATCAGAACACATTTTCCATTATTTTAGGTTTTGACTTGTCAACCTGGTTAAGAAGTAACAGTTATATCAACTCAAATCCCCTGTCAGATCTTGTCATCATTGAACTTGAAAGATTCCTACAGTTAGATGAATATATACAGCCTAGTCACTGTGTGGCATCTTCTGCACCGTATACACCTGTCAACTCTGAAGGCTGGGCTATTAGTTCAAGTAAGATTATATACAGTCTAGCCAGTGTGTGGCATCTTCTGTACCTTATACACCTGTCAACTCTAAAGGCTGGGCTATTATTTCAGGTAAGATTGTATACAGCATAGCCACTGTGTGGCATCTTCTGCACCATATACACCCGTCAACTCTAAAGGCTGGGCTATTAGTTCAGGTAAGATTATATACAGTCTAAGCCACTGTGTTGCATCTTCTGTACCTTATACACCAGTCAACTCTGAAGGCTGGTGCTATTAGTTCAGGTAAGACTATATACAGTCTAAGCCACTGATTGGCATCTTCTGCACCTTACACACCAGTCAACTCTGAAGGCTGGGCTGTTAGTTCAGGTAAGATTATATACAACATAGCCACTGCGTGGCATCTTCTGCACCATATACACCCGTTAACTCTAAAGGCTGGACTATTAGTTCAGGTAAGATTATATACAGCATAGCCACTGTGTGGCATCTTCTGTACCTTATACACCTGTTAACTCTGAAGGCTAGGCGGTTAGTTCAGGTAAGATTATATACAGCATAGCCACTGTGTGGCATCTTCTGCACCTTACACACCAGTCAACTCTGAAGGCTAGGCGGTTAGTTCAAGTAAGATTATATACAGTCTAAGCCACTGATTGGCATCTTCTGTACCTTATACACCTGTCAACTCTGAAGGCTAGGCGGTTAGTTCAGGTAAGATTATATACAGTCTAAGCCACTGATTGGCATCTTCTGCACCTTACACACCAGTCAACTCTAAAGGCTGGACTATTAGTTCAGGTAAGATTATATACAGCATAGCCACTGTGTGGCATCTTCTGTACCTTAAACACCTGTTAACTCTGAAGGCTAGGCGGTTAGTTCAGGTAAGATTATATACAGTTTAAGCCACTGATTAGCATCTTCTGTACCTTATACACCTGTCTACTCTGAAGGCTGGGCATTTAGTTCAGGTAAGATTATATACAGTCTAAGCCACTGTGTGGCATCTTTTGTACCTTATACACCCGTCAACTCTGAAGGCTGGGCTATTAGTTCAGGTAAGATTATATACAGTCTAAGCCACTGATTGGCATCTTTTGTACCTTATACACCCGTCAACTCTGAAGGCTGGGCTATTAGTTCAAGTAAGATTATATACAGTCTAGCCACTGTGTGGCATCTTCTGTACCTTATACTTCTGTCAACTCTGAAGGCTAGGTGTAACGGTTTATTTCTTCCTCTGTGATATTTTATCCTGGGAATAATTTGTCACAATAATTTTTTTCCAGACATGGTATTTCACAGGTAGATTTTTTCCATAGGAGTGAAATTCTATCTGTCTTATGAGGATAGTATTTACCAGTATATATTTTCCGTTTCATATTTCACAGAACTTTGTGAAATAGAGTTCCATTGTCTACTATGTAAAGTACTCACAATCAATATATACCTGACCATAATTATAAATGTTTCACCAAGGTAGAACATATTTGCATAATTTATCAATCAAAGGGAGGTAAATATGAGCCATTTATATTTTAAAGATATTATATTCCGGAATCTCTTTCATAGTGAAATTTTTCCTTTATTCTTATTTTTTTATATTAATTTTTATAAAATGATGACTTACAACATGATTTAATTGTCAGAAAATTTTTCACAGGTAAATACTATCCAGCTGTTGAAATTGTTTTTGTTCCTATATATTGTTATGCTATGATTCATCTGGTTTCCACATTATGAATAATTACATCTCTGTCCTCAGACCCTTGCTTTTTATAATTTACATAAATGATATTGCAGAAACACTTTTTTCTCTATGCAGACTTTTTGCAAATGACACATCGTTCAGGTATGCAGATCCAGTAGCGGATCCAGGGGGAGGGTTTCGGGGTTGGAACCCCCCTTTTTTTGGACGATCAATGCATTTGAATGGAGACATATGGTTGAAAACCCCCTATATCATCATACTAAGATTCCTCCATTACTTTTACTGTTAACTGTAGTAATGCAACTATATTTCTACCTTTATTTTTTTATTTGTACTGAGATCTGAAAACAACTCACTTTTACCTGTATTTCACTTACCTTATTTTATATATTAAATTGATCATGATATTATTTCACAATTAACATGATTAAGATCTGTGAAATTACTTCTGGTTTTGTTTCATATGTATCATGATAATTGTCTTTTTAAAAGAATGATATTTACTTAAATATTTCAGGATATTATTTTCAATTATAATCTGTGATATTGTTTCCCAGTATAATACATTTATTTGGTTTTTATTTACTAATTTAGCTTATATTCAAATACACTATTATTATTCCATAGTATTTGAAAATATTTTCCTCCAGATAAAAAAAAAACAATAACTACTGTAACATTTTTTCTGGCGGATGATATTTCATCCGGATAGAATTTTGCTTTACATAGGCGGTTAGTTCAGGTAAGATTATATACAGTCTAAGCCACTGTGTGGCATCTTCTGTACCTTATACACCTGTCAACTCTGAAGGCTGGGCTGTTAGTTCAGGTAAGATTATATACAGTCTAAGCCACTGTGTGGCATCTTCTGCACCATATACACCGTCAACTCTGAAGGCTGGGCTATTAGTTCAGGTAAGATTATATACAGCCTAGAAACTTTGTGGTATTCTCTGCACCTTATACACCTGTCAACTTTGAACATATAAAAATGCAAAGTATGTTTTACTTTTGTATACTGATTTGTTCATTTTGCAAATGGACTGGAAAACTGAAACGTATAAGCGTTTAAAAGAGTTTCATTTGTGCTGTCAAAATAGTATACATGTATTTTTCCAACAGGATGTCAGAATGCACCAACACTCACTACATTGCCTGGTTCTGGTATTGTATGTAACCTTGGTGACAGCTGCACTAAAATTGACTGCTGTGTTGACATTGCCAAGTTAGATACGACCTTCAGAGTTTATGCTGACCTTGATGTGTGTAGTAAGGAATTCACAGTTGGTGTAGAGAAATTCAATAGAACTATATCCCTGTATAGTTTCCAGTATGCACAAGAAGATACTTTCTCCTTTGGAGGACTTATTAATATTAAGTAAGAACATTTTGATTGAATTTAAGATTTCATTTCACCCCTTGAAAACATTTTTTTGTTGTTGTAAAACTGTCATTTTGCATTTTTTAGGGGTTATTTTAATTGACAATGAAATGTTACAACAAAACACACTTTTTATACACAGTGAAATAATTTTTGATGAACTTTATTTATTTTGATAGCTCAATTTTCTAGTAAAAAGGGCAAATAATATAAAAAAAATTATCCGTGTTTATTTACTGAAAGGAATATTGGGAGCATTTGAAAAAAATCTGAAAATAGACCTCTTTTTTTCAGAAGGAGGGTGTTTTTTTTATATGCCCTCAATGACTTAGCATATAATGTTACCGCATCCATTTTTTCTTCGTTCCTTTTAAAATCTGACAGTTTTCCTTGTTCTTCAGATACAAAGTAGTGAACTACCAGAGTGAGAGAGTGTTTGTAGTTAACATGGACATTGAAGTATGTTATTCTGCTGCTGGGCCATGTGCAGTGCAACACACAGTATTGACTGATGTAAAGTTGCCCAAATCTTCATGTAACTACAGCCAGCCATATGCCATTCCTGGTAAGTACAACACACCATATTGACTGATGTAAAGTTACCCAAATCTTCATGTAACTACAGTGAGCCATATGCCATTCCTAGTAAGTTCTTTTAAATTGAAAATAATCTTTCAATGTTGGGGATAAAGTCTATTCAGGAAAAAAAATGTATAGGAAGTTTGGACACCACATGATATTTCTTAAGGTTGAAACATTTAAAATACAATTCTGTTACAAACAGAAATATATATTGTGGGTAGTGGGGTAAAACAAAGTGTTGTCCAACCCCCTCATTCATTTTTATCGAGCCAACTTTTGTCGAAAAAGCGAGACATAGCGATCCTGCATTCCACAAATATTCATGCTGTGGTTAAAAATTTTTGAAATTTTAATAACTTTCTTAAACTATCCTTGATTTCTACCAAACTTGGACAGAAGCTTGTTTATGATCATTAGATAGTATCCAGAAATGAATTTTGTAAAAAAAAATCCTGTTTATCCCTATTTTACTTATAAATGGACTTCTGCCAGTTAGCATTACATTCACTCTATGGTTAAAGTTTTTGAAATTTTAATAACTTTCTTAAACTATCCTTGATTTCTACCAAACTAGGACAAAAGCTTGTTTATGATCAGAAGATGGTAACCAGAAGCAAATTTTGTAAAAAAAAAAATCCGTTTTTTCCTAATTTACTTATAAAAAGTAAAATCACAATAATACTGAACTCTGAGGAAAATTCAAAATGGAAAGTCCCTAATCAAATGGCAAAATCAAATGATAAAACTCATCAAACGAATGGACAACAACTGTCATATTCCTGACTTGGTACAGGCATTTTCAAATGTAGAAAATGGTGGACTAGACCTGGTTTTAAAGTGCTAAACCTCTCACTTGTATGACAGTTGCATCAAATTCCATTATATTGACAACGATGTGTGAACAAAACAAACAGACACAATAGGTAAAAATTTCACAAATAGGGGTACAACAGCAACACGAACCCCACTAAAAACTTGGGGTGATCTCAGGCGCCCCAGAAGGGTAAGCAGATCCTGCTCAACATGCGACACCTGTCACGTTGCTCATGTTATTACAAAGCCAGTAAATATTAAAACTCAGTAGGTCACAATCGTGAAAGGGAACAGGATTGTAGTTACGACATAAGGAACATATCCGATATAATCTGTGAAACAGATATTCCACAACAGTCAACCAACCCGTGATGGCGTCCGTAAAATTTACAAAGTGATGATTTCAACTTCATCATTTGGAACTCTTGGTCTAATAAACAGCTGCGCCATGAGCGCATGATACGCCTGTCGTCTTGTGTGTGAATTGTTATTCAATAATCATAAATAGTTTCTGACATATGGCCTAACATGGGAAAACCCCCTTTTTTTTTACAAAAAACTCAATATCTCTAAATTAAAATTTTGAATCAAAACCAAAAAGTATACAGATCTTTAGATTAATATAACTAAAAAGTGTGTAAAATTTTAAGCGATAATCATAAATCGTTTTTGAGATACCGCGCGACAGGTGAAAACCCCCCTTTTAAAAAAAAAAAAAATCAATATCTCAAAAATAAACTTTTGAATCAAAACCAAAAAGTATACAGATCTTTAGATTAATATAACTAAGAAGTGTGTAAAATTTTAAGCAATAATCATAAATCGTTTTTGAGATATGGCGCGACATGTGAAAAACCCCTCCCCCTTTTTTTTTTTACAAAATACTCAATAACTCAAAAACAAAATTTTGAATCATCACCAAAAAGTATACAGATCTTCAGATTAATATAACTAAGAAGTGTGTAAAGTTTTAAGCAATAATCATAAACTGTTTTTGAGATACGGCGCGACATGTGAAAAAAAAACACACACCTGTTTTAGTTACTAAGTCCCGTAACTCAAAAAGTTTTAATCTTATTTTCACCAAAAAGTATACAGATCGTTTGATCATCATAAGAAACAACTATGTTAAGTTTCATAAATTTTGGATAAGTTGTTCTGATGTTACAGTGCGACATGTTTACGCCGGACAGACAGACGGACAGACGGACGGACGGACGGACGGACACCGGACATTTGTATACCATAATACGTCCCGTCAAAAATTGACGGGCGTATAAAAAATGAAAATTCACAATTGGGAATTCGAAATCTTCTCTTTTGTCGTAAAGTTTTGTTTTCAACTGACATAGTCAATATCTAGATATAAGTCCTAATCAAATGGCAAAAATCAAAAGCTCAAACACATCAAACGAATGGATAACTGTCATATTCCTGACTTGGTACAGGCATTTTCTTATGTAGAAAATGGTGGATTGAACCTGGTTTTATATCGCTAAATGACAGTCGCATCAAATTCCATTATATTTACAACGATGCATGAACAAAACAGACATAATAGGTAAAATTGTCAAAATAGGGGTACAGCAGTCATCACCGTGTCACAATCTCAATCAGAACAAAAGCAAACAAATATTTAACAAAGAAGCACATAAAAGCATATATCAAATTTAACAACCACGTTCATTGCTTACTTATTTTTGTATTTTAAATCAACCCATAAAGGATTGAAATATTTGAAGTCCTGTGACTGAATGGCTAGGTTCACATCAACTCTGGTGTAGAATAGCGTGTTTGACGTCAGAATGTAAACGTCAGGTAGAGATATAAACGAATTCTGTTGTTCAAAGTATTTTCAAAATTATAATAGAACAATAACATAATGGCATTATAAGAGAACAATAACATAATGGTGGGATGTTTAAAAGTACAGAGCCACGTCATATGTACGAAAGAAACACAAAAAGTCACACGTACAAAGCACACCAGGAAAAATGAAAGATAATACAAACAACACATTGACGGGATGCATAAGTAATGAGCCACGTCAAATTGATATCACCAAAAACAGACCAAACAGTAAAAGTAATATTAATAATAAAACAAAGACAAATACAAGAACAATATAACACGTTATTAAGATGATAAACAACGTCAGTATGCAGAATCTATACACCAAGACCATCATGAATTATTTGTAAAGTTGATACGGAATATTTATCAACAAGGTCTTGGTACCTTCCGATGACCTTTTTTAGAAAAAGGACGAGATGTTCTTTGACATACTCCTGGTTCATCAACTTTCTGCTCAGACACTGGTGACGTTTTACAAAGTCTGAGTAGGAGCTGCAAGTTCTTTAATATTGAATAAGTTGGGAAATGTATATCCCATATGCAGGTGAAGTTGGTATATTGCTACTTAGGTGGGGGAAATTGATAATTTCAAAATTAAAATTGTCTCGTTAGTCATAGATTCTGGTAATGAGATGACTGTGTATGTCAAATTCGAGGTATAAGTCTAAAAATGAGGCGGAGGAAGCCGTGTCTGTTGTTTCTTTAATTTCTAGTTCTGGGGAATATATTAATGGAACCCAATCAGAAAAGTTCGGATTGTTAATGGAAAGAACATCATCAATATATCTGAAAGTTAAATTGAAAAATCTGGCTTCTTTGATCTTCTTGTTTTTGACATGTGTCTGAAGGAACTCCGATTCATATGAAAATAAGTAGAGGTTTGCAAGGAGAGGCGCACAGTTCGTTCCCATAGGAATGCCGACAATTTGTTGAAAAAGTCTACCTCCAAATTCAACAAATATGTTGACGATAAGAAACTTCAGCATACTGATCACTTGTTCCTCTATGTAGCATGTTTTACCCTTTTATTTACTATTAACAAAATATGCCTTATGATATCCCAAAGTAAATGAATTTAGTTTTTCTGCCAGTTAACATAACATTCACTCTGTGGTTAAAGGTTTTAAAATTTTAATAACTTTTTAAACTATCCTGGATTTCTACCAAACTTGGACAGAAGCTTGTTTATGATCAAAAGCTACAGTATCTAGAAGGAATTTTGTAAAAATATATTTCCTGTTTTTTCGTACGTACTTAATGATTCTGACAGTTTTGTACTTTACAAAAAGTCATTAATTTCCTTCTTTTATAAGCTAAAGGCTACTTTATTTAAGAAGCTGGAGACTTCGAAATAATCTCAAATATTTTTCTGTTGGTAAAAGATGACAGACTTTAAACATATTTGAATTTTTATGTGCTTATACCTAAATCTTAATTGTAGTAATTTTACTGATTTATTGATGAACTTTACAGATTTCTCATTGGTGTCTTACATGAGTGAGTTGGGTGTTAATACCAATGTCAATCAGTTACCAAGTTGGGCTGTTGACTTACTGATGGAAGAATTAGGAATAGCAGGTTTCCAGGAAGATCCTCAGTGTGAATTATCAAGCTATTCTGGAGCTCAATCTAATGGATGGGATACAACAGGTAAAGTTTTAACATCACAAAAGTAATCTCATGCTTATACCTATACATGGAGTTTAGAAATCAGCATTTAAGACTTGAAAAGCAGCAGTTCAAGTAATAAGAGGAAACTTCATGTTTGAAAACTATAAGGTAATTGACAGACTTCATGTTAAAATCAAAAAGATAATAAGTCTAATGCATACTGTACTCGAGAGTAAATAAAATGAAGTTTGGAATAAAACTCAAAGAAATATCCAAATGCATGTAATGGCATGTACATGTATATATTGAAGCAAAGACTTGTCTACTTGGAGTCGTAATAAAGTGTTCAAGTTGGATGACTGGCAATCCTGGGGGGCAGTTACTTTGTGAACTAGCTTTTTAAAAAATTATTTGACTAAAACATGTCAGTCTAGTTCAAAGAAGGGTTCCTAATCATATCACATTTATATGGGTCTAATTTGCATGTACTACTTGCCACATGATTGATTCAATTATTAATGTTGTAAGTTCATTTCAACTTATTACTTTCCAGCTTGTGGAGAACTTATAACCCTACCACAGTTACCAGCCTATACACGGTGTAGGTTACCAAGTTACTGTACTGGTGCCCAGTGCTGTTCTAACATTGGTTATCTTGGGAGAAAGTTGGAAGCCTTTGTCTTTGTGGATCCATGTAGTTACTCTGTCAGTATTGGACTGGAGAAAAGAAATATCAATGTTACATTACTGGAATTTACACAAGGCAGTTGGCAGACAGTCACTTTAGGCAATCTACTCAGACTACAGTAAGTACACAAGGCAGTTGGCAGACAGTCACTTTAGGCAATCTGCTTAGACTTCGGTAAGTTTTTATGGAATATAATATATATATTATAATAAAGATACATATTTACTTAATTTTTGTCAATTGATTATAGAAAATTAGGCAATTTAATCATTAAAGTTGTATTTTTAGCTCACCTGGCCCCAGGGCCAACTGAGCTTTTGTCATCATTTGGGTCTGTTGTCCTTAGTTCCGTCCTCAATGTCCTTCTTCGTTAACTTTTACAAAAATCTTCTCCTTTGCAACTACTGGGCCAAATTTAACCAAACTTGGGCACAATCATCATTAGGGTATCTACTTAAAAAAATGTGTTCTATGACCCTGCCTACCAACCAAGACCGCTGACATGACTAAAAATATAATGTAGGGGTAAAATGCAAGTTTTGTCTTATTATTTTGAAAACCATTATAACTTGTTATAGCAGTTATTGCCCTTAAATGACAAATTTTACCTTTTTTTTCATTTTTGCCTATTATTTTGAAAAGTATAATACGTAGAGAGAAACTTTAAATTTCAAAAATAATCAGGAAGACAAGTTCTACAAATAAGTCGTTCATCTACTTCTTATTAGTCATTAGAGTTATAGCCCTTCAATGAAGATTTTTACCAAATTTCTGCACTTTTGCCTCATATCTTAAAAATATTAATAGATAGATAGAAACTTAAACAATAAAAAATGATCAGCAAGACAAGATCTACAATTAAGACAATATAGAGGAAATTGCCTGACAACTCTATGTTGAGGTTATTGCCTATATTACTATAGAAGATAGAGGGACACTAAACAGACTAAATGATCAGCAAGACAAGATCAACAAAACAGAGATTTTTGTCATGAATTATATTTTGTCTACAATGTTGGAGAGTGTCTTTTGTTGAATATGCAAATAAACCAAGGTGAGCAACACAGGATCTTTAGAGCCTGTAGTTGATTGTTATGAACAATTTTGCAGTACAAAAAATATATGTATCATATTATAAAACTATAGAGACTTTATTGTGCATACCAAGTTAGTTTAGATTTTGAATATCTTTGTGATTTATTTTGCATAAAAAAAAGATTAAAATAATTGTATTACAAGAGTGATTTGATGTCAACACTTAAACATTTTCTATAGCTGTTGTTAAAATTTGAATTGAACTGAACATTTTTGATAGCTGTTGTTAAAACTTCTGAACCACTCCTGTTGTTAGCCTCCAAACAATCACGTCAGACATATAAAATAAAATTCTTATGGTTTATATGTAAACATCATTCATATCATTTATTATATATTATAGATACAAAGCAGAGGAGTTGACAGCTGAAAAAGTTTACTTGTTGTACATGACGATCAGTATATGTTTTGAAACTGTTGGAGATTGCCGTTATTCTTACACTGTATTCAATGGTGTAAAGATTCCCAAACAACCGTGTGACTGGTCAAGAGGATATGCTATTCCAGGTCTATATAAAGATGTGTAGAAAATTTCACCTGAAATATGTAGCTGAATTCTTTCTTTTAGCTAACAAGATGAACTTTGAGCAGTTTCCTCACGTATAATACCTTTGCTATAAGTATTTGGTAAACAGAAAGTTAATGATCTATGAATTTGAATGAAAATGCACAACACTGTTATAGCATGCTCACATGAAGCTATGTTTAGTAGATTTCATATTACACATTTCAAGTTTTTTTTATGGCTAGCCTTTATATATCTGAACTCAAACTTAGATATGTAATGGAACTTTATTTGGATATTTGTGAAACTTCATACCTTCCAAATTTCATGATTTTACATCTTTGTCCTGTGAATGTGGATAAAGCTTTAAACAAAATTTTGTTCAAATCTATACAAAAAAAGGTTGGTTCCCCGATTTTAAACTTTTCCCAGGCCATGAGAGCCAATTGAAATCTGTGTTTCTCACGATTATGTTAATGAGCCAATCAAAATCAGTGTCTCTCATGATTATGGGGCATTTTTAACATGCATAAATTCGAACTTGTTTTGAAATTTTTAGTTGTATTTCTCTATTGGTGAGGTCTGTTTGTCAGAATTATAAGAAATCAAATGAATGACATTTCAATATATGCAATTTTTCTACTCAATATTATAAGTACAAGAATCGCTCAAATAAAAAGAGGAAAAGGCCGTATTAGCACATCATCAGTATATACCATAATAAGAGAAATATGACACTATTTCTAAAGTACAAAACTGTGCACATTTAAACGTGTAAAAAATGTAACCTTGAAAAATGATGTGCACTTAAGCTTTGAAATGTTGGCAGGTATGTTGTACCAAGTCAGGAATATGACAGTTGTTTACCATCCGTTTCATGTGTTTCAGCTTTTGATTTTGCCATTTGTTAAGGAACTTTTCCTTGGAGTTCAGTATTTTTGTTATTTTGCTACTTTATTACTTGAACATAAAAAAGATGATAAAAAAATTATAATCATCATTCAAAATCTCGCAGGGAAAGTGCAATTAACACTTCCTTGGTTTTAGGTCATTTATGTATCAGTAATTATTGAGTAAATGAATTTTACATTAATTCTTAAAACTTGACATCAAACATATGCTTTTGAATTCTTTTAAGGGTTTAATTTGAATTCCTACCTAACTGGATTAGGATATTCCACAAGTACACCTCTTAATTCATTAGTGTCTTCTCAACTCTTGGAATACCTGGGAGTAGCCAGTTTACTGAAAACAACAGCTGATCAGTGTCAAATGTCAGATCCTCTTAAAGGGTCCCCAAAGAATGGCTGGACAAAAGGTAATTAAAGTTAACTTAACCTTGAAGAATTATTAGGATTTACTGACCAATATCACATTGAATCATAGCTAAAGCAATGACTGAATAGGACATATGTCTATTTGTTGAAAATGTAAGTATAAGCAATTTTTTCATGGCGTCAGAAGTACCACACATCTTGATTTTGAACAAAATTTCAATGAGAACAATTAATCCTGTTGATTTTTTGGACAGGAAACATAGAACCCAAGCATCAACAAAAAAGATCTTTAACATAATGTTATAAAATTTTACAATTTCTACTATAAGTTAGTTTGTCAAAGCTTGCTCTCTATGTTTTCCAGTAATAGGGTTGTAAAAAACGATTTATTAGAAAATCTGTTCAAAAATAGTTTTATTTCACTTTCTTATGGGTCTTTTTATCAACTTGATACTTTTTTTTTTATCTTTTTATTAGGCTTAGCACACATGGTTCTGTTTTTCATACTTCTGGATTTTTGCCAACAGCAAATGTTTCTTTTTTTCCTAATTAATGTTTTCTTTCATGGCTTTTGTACTTCATAATACTAAATGTAGTTGGTAGTGTTAAGTATACAATATTGAAAATACTGTTGATAGAACTTGAAGCAATACAGAACTTAACATGACATTATTTTCTATGACTTATATATACACATAGATGATTTGATAAATATGCGTTCAGGTGATTTGGTTTAATTAAAATTCATATTCATATTCTTGCGCAATTGAAACATAAAATCTGGTGCAAACGATACATCCTGACAGAGAGGCGGTTATACAATAGGAATATTCAAACTCATAAATTGAAAACAATCAGACAATGCCATGACAAGAAATAATAAAAAAAAAAAAACAATGAAAAGACAAACAACAGTTCACAAAACACAACAAAGAAAAACTAAAGACTGAGCTGAAAATAGAAATTGGTGTGAAAGGGTTGCAGCCAAGTTGAAAGCATCTTGCTAGCAAACATTAAATTTTCATATATGCCAATGTCAATTTCAGCTATGATATGACATTGAGAAGTTATTGAATTTTATTCTTTGAGAAAGCGACGGGTGTATCATTTGCTCATTGCGCAACTGTTTATTATGCCCAAACTAGGGGCATTATGTTTTTCGGGTTGTGAGTCCGTTCGTCCTTTCGCCTGTCCCTCTGTCTGTCTGTCCTGCTTCAGGTTAAAGTTTTTGGTCCAGATAGATTTTGATGAAGTTGAAGTCCTATCAATTTGAAACTTAGTACACATGTTCCCTATGAAATGATCTTTTAATTTTAATGCCAAATGAGAGTTTTAACCCTCATTTTCACGGTCCAATGAACATAGAAAATGATAGTGTGAGTGGGGCATCCATGTACTATGGACACATTCTTGTTTTATATATTTCAGGTTGTACATCAGCAGTAGATCTACCAACATTAGGAAGTAACAGTGTTTGTCACTTATATGATACCTGCACTGGTATATCATGTTGTCTACGTTCTACTTCTGTTGATAGAAACTTCAATGTCTTCCTCAAACTGGATCCCTGTACACATAAACTTGACATTGGTATAGAAAAGTACCAGTTTGACTTTTCACTTTACTCTTTTACATTTGGGAAGACACAGTACTTTCATATTGACAGAGTAATTGGAGTTGAGTGAGTACATTAATTCTTATTTTAAATTATGGATAAGTCAATACTCAGCGACTGATTGGCATAAGCTTTTATACTTGGTAGGATTATTTATCGTCATTTTCTCTTAACTGTACTATATCGTCAGTTTGGTTTGACAATTTTAACAGGAGTTAGGGTTTCCATGTTTACATACCTGTCAACCTTTGAAGATGAAAATGTAGGTCATGACCTGCATTGAAGAAGAAAATCTCAGGTCATAACGTGTACAAACTTTTTTCATCTGAATTAAAGTATTTAGGGGACATTTTTTGTATTTTAAGTTGACCATCAAAATACTCGTATTGACTGGTTTCATTGCATTTACTTCCCGAAATTTCTTACTGTTTTATGGAATGCAACAGTTTAAAACTCAAATGATTTTAATGTCTAAAAAATGGTAAACTAATCTCAGGAATCGCTAATACATCTTTCAATTTTAAAGACGAAATAGAAACCTGAAGTTTCAAGTTAATACTAAATTTAGAGTGAATACAGATGTATTAATGGGATTCTTTCTGTTTATCAAATGATAGGAAATCATCTTATTTTAAATTTTATTTATGGTTAAAATGTTTGAATATACCTGACAATAGCTCACTCATTTGATTCACTGTCGCGAAACACGTGACTTCATAGTGATCAGATTCACAGAAAAATTAATATAGTTCGCCTCAAGGCAAACTTTAAACCTAAAATGATAATTTGATGGGCGCCATTTTTCCTTGAAACTGATCACTATGAAGTCATGTGTTTTGCGACAGTGTGATTAAGCATGAAATTATTTTACATTTTATGATAAAGTGTCTAATCTGGTAAAAGACAGTTTTACGCCTGCATATTACATAGTAAATAAAGCATATGTTTCACTCGTGAACAATAATTTTTTCCAAAGTAAATTTAATATATTTTTTAACTTATAAATCAGTATTGGTGATTGTCTTCACTGAGAAGTTCTTAAATAATGAAGCTATTCGTATTTGAATAGACTTTCTTATGAGTATAAATTCTGAGCTTGGTCACAACTGTCATTTCACAGTGAAGAACACAGGTATAAAGTTATTATCGATCATTGGCCAGTATCTCCATGAGGCATTAATATGGTTATTTGGAAGGCACTCTTGATTATAATACTGTACTGGAGTGGCAATTTATTACTGGAAAGGCATTTCAAAACAAAATTGAGTGAACAAAGAAACCTGTTTCAATGAAATGACTGAAATTATTTCTTTAAAAAAATAAGATTTGACTTAAATCCCAATCTTCTGTTTAGGACAAATACCTTTTAGTTTCAATTATGACCGCTTCTGGAGACTTGCTTGTGAATGTAACTCCAATAAGTCTATTTTATGGGAAGCTCTCATACTTGGTAGGATTGTTTGCCATTATATTTTGTTGACCTTATGGTGCTGCCATTTTCTGCTTGTTTGAGACAAAAGTCAAAATGCAAGACTTAGGGATGACTATAAAGCAGCAGCTGTTTGGATTACATAAACTATTGGTAGAGTACTTGCAACCTTAGGCGTTACTATTTTAGCGATCAATCAGTGGTCATCGATCAGTCACCGATCAGTCAAATTCGCGTCAAACTCACGTCACCAATCCGCCAGACTTATAGTAAAAATAATTGACTGATCGGACGGATAGGATCGATCGACCTTTTTGACGGATTGAACTCTACTACCTCACATGATGAACTAATACAAATTACAGAATCTTAGTTTCGTTTCATTTAATTAAAATGACGCCACGGAAAATACGAAACGTTCAAGTACAAAAGATCAACATTTTTTTTAGTACTTATTCAGCAAAGTTTTTAGAATTTTTAAAGAAATATGCAGATAAAACTGATTTAAAATATTATTATAAAAGAATGGTGATTTTGGTTTTAATTTAGGTTATATATTTTCATCCCTGAAGAGTGCTAAAACGATTTTTATCGCGATTTTGATTTTTTCCCGAAAATGCTCTGGAAAATGAAAAAAATTGAAAAAAAATTGAAAATGACATGATCATTTGTTGCCAATTTCGGTGTATTATTTTCAATATTTTTAAGTATTTTTATCCTTATAATCTTGAAATTCTTATAAAAAACTTATCTAGAGGGCTTTAAAATAACTAGTAACAAATAACATTGCCGAATTTTTCATAAAAAGAAAAAAATATTGGAAATTTGTTATAGTTTAAAAAATGCGAATGACTTTTTGTATCTTTCCTCTGATATTCATGTAATTTTATGAAAAACTTTGCATTATTTCTGATATGAAAGAAGAAATATTTTCATTTTTAAGCAACGCGAACAAAAATTTAGTATCTTTTTCTTGAAATTCAGCATAATTTATCAAAAACAACCAATCCTGATGTACAAAAAATACTGAAATCTAATGGCACCATTATTTCTATCAAAATAAAGAAATTATTACATTCATATTCAACACAAACAAAAGTTTATGCATATTTATCCTTCAACTTTTCACATTTTATACAAAATTACTTATAATGACTGATTGGAATTGGCTTTGCATTATTTCTGATATAAAACAAGAAATTTTTGCATTTTTAAGCAATGCAAACAAAAATTTAGTATCTTTTCCCTGAAATTCAGTATAATTAATGAAAAAAAAAACCAATCCTGATGTACAATAAGTACTGAAATCAAATGGTGGTTCATAATTTCTATCAAAATAAAGAAATTATTGTATATTTATTCAACAAAAAAAAAGAAAACAGAAAAATATAAGTAAACCAACACCTGAAGTAGTGATTGTGCGGTGGGGTAAAAACGAGTGGATACCGCTAGGTATTCACAGTCATCTTGAAAAAAATGAATATGTCAACAATAAAGACAACAACACTCATGTTTTTACCGCAAGTTATCTGTTTATTGGGTCTACATGTTTCGCCTAATCGATAGGCATCATCAGGACAATTATACAAAGAAATATGACAGTGAAGTATGAATCTTTCGGTTAGCGGTGTAACCGAAAGTATAAGTTAAATAATGGTAGTTATGGTGACGTTGTAGAAAGTGAAAGTAAAAGTAAATTAAAAATAGAATTAAATAGAATAAAAGGTAAGTGTTAGTATGAATAAATAAATAAAGTTTGTAAGTTAGTTTTTTCTTGTTCTGTAACACTGGATAATAAAATTTGTGTCTATTCCATAGATTTCTGTGTTTTGTTGATATTTTCCTGGTGTGTATCTGTATTCTTCTAGGCCTTGGTAATACGAATATTTGTGGAGTTTTACTGCTGTATCCCAATTCGTGGCGGTGTAAAACCCTGCGAGAACTTGCAGAAAAAGTTAAAGTATGGGAGCCACCGATGGAAGCGACAAGAAAAATAGACTGGAAAAAAACGCCAGTCTTCCGCATAATCGCCCAAGCAGATACATGAGATATACAGCATAAGAATGAAGAAATTGACTTAACCGCCGACCTCTACATAAGTAGTGATGAAGAGGAAATGGAAGAAGAACCCACAAATAACATATACACCGCCACGAATTGGGATACAGCAGTAAAACTCCACAAATATTCGTATTACCAAGGCCTAGAAGAATACAGATACACACAAGGAAAATATCAACAAAACACAGAAATCTATGGAATAGACACAAATTCGGCGGTGAAATGTTTTGATACCGGTTTATATTGATTATTATTTTTTATATCGTTCATGTGTCCATAAAATCGTTCGCATATGGTGTTTTATTTCACTGGATTGTACTAAATGTACAAGAAAATACAGCAGATTAGGAAGCCTCCTTAGGCATTTCACCTCAATGCACAGTCCTACAGTCATACACCACATTTGCACATGGTGCGAGAAAAGATTTATTAGGCGCGACTCGGCAAAGAGACACATAAAATTGGAATATATCCCAAGTCAAAGTTAAAGGCAGTTTCTTGGCAGTTATTTAGCCTTCCCAGTTCAGAGATTTAGCAGTTTCTAATACTTGGCAGTTGTTAACCTTCCAAAATTAACCAGTTACTTCATATACAAAAATTAGCAGTTTTTCTAAACCTTCACAGTTATTCTGGCAGTTCAAAGCAGTTCCTTAGCTGTTTTAGGCAGTTCTTTAGCAGTTTTTTTGACGAAATATTTAAATTAGGTACAAAAAACTGCTTTCAGTTCATGAATATTCATATTTAACTGCTTCAGATTAATTAATATTCATATAAAACTGGGAAATAACTGCTAAGGAAATGCTTATATGGTCATGATCTTATGCATTATTCATACTAGTAGCTGTTAAAAAAGTAACATAATAACATGTACTAATTATCAAAAACAAAAATATATTTTCTAAAGAAATTTATTGTTGTTATCCAACTTCATGGTTAATATGTATAGCTTTTAAGTATTACAAATATTGATGTCAGAAATGCAGGGTGCAACATGTATAATTTCAGTTTCAAGACATCTGAAATAAGGGAAATGGAAATCAAGATTGACATGCAATATCTTATATTCAATGATATACTTGAAATTAATTATTTGTTATATTACCTGATTAGAAAGAAGACTTAAATATTAATATGATTAAGTATATTTGTAAGCTGAATCAATTTTATTCTGATATAATCTTAAATACATGACACGTAAACCAGCTGGACTGTCACAATGAGGAGCAAAAATAAGAATTAAGCTATAGATATATATATCATACTTGTCATTATTGTTTTGTTATGCTGAATAAAACATTGAAAGTACATGTCAAAAAATCAAAATGGTAGAATCCATTTTTTTGCACTTACCAGAATTAAGATGTAATCCAAAATTCACACAATTAATACGATTATAATCTTCAAAATTGCCATTGAGACAAGGCCTATCTTCAGTATTCAATGTGAAAAGAACTATTTCCAAGTATATTAATTAATCCATGTAAATTTTTCATTTTGTTCATGTAAGAAGACACATCTTTTCTTGTTGTCTTCCTGTATATTCCAAATTCAAATTTTATCATATTGCAATACATGGGGATGTTTAAGGAGTTGTTTGATTCTGTTGAAGTGTTCCCTAAAATATTACTAGCAATTAATTGCCTGAATCTTTAAAATGTGATATATAATATTAAGAAAAAAATATCCATTTTTGTTTAAATAAGATATTTTTATTAAAAGTGATAGTAATTGCCGAACAATATATTAAGATAGGTTTTCTCCTTCATGTGTCCTCAATTTAAGTGTAGATAGTACTTCCTGTCCACTAAAGAGGTCAATTGTAAACAGATGGCACAAATTCTACAAGACAACTTTTATCTAAATTACATTAATTCTGTTTGATGCAACTGCCAAGAAATAATTTGCAAATCAAACTGCTATATAAAAATAACTGCCAAGCTTAGCCTTCATCAAACTGCTTGGAAATATGTAAACTGCTTGAATTAACAGTTATCATTTACCAGTAAGCAGTTATTTTAAACTGCCTAAATCAAAACTGCTTTGAACTGCCACAAAACTGCTAAAAATTCAAGAAACTGCTATAAAACTGCCAATGAACTGCTTAAATAGGCAGTTCACTTTGACTTGGGATATATGAAATGAACAATACAAATGGTATAATAATAGAAGAAAAAACCCCGCGAGAACTTGAAGAAAAAGTTAAAGTATGGGAGCCACCGATGGAAGGGACAAGAAAAATAGACTGGAAAAAACCGCCAGTCTTCCGCATAATCGCTAAAGCAGATATACAGCATAAGAATGAAGAAATTGACTTAACCGCCGACCTCTACATAAGTAGTGATGAAGAGGAAATGGAAGAAGAACCCACAAATAACATATACACCGCCACGAATTGGGATACAGCAGTAAAACTCCACAAATATTCGTATTACCAAGGCCTAGAAGAATACAGATACACACCAGGAAAATATCAACAAAACACAGAAATCTATGGAATAGACACAAATTTTATTATCCAGTGTTACAGAACAAGAAAAAACTAACTTACAAACTTTATTTATTTATTCATACTAACACTTACCTTTTATTCTATTTAATTCTATTTTTTATTTACTTTTACTTTCACTTTCTACAACGTCACCATAACTACCATTATTTAACTTATACTTCCGGTTACACCGCTAACCGCAAGATTCATACTTCACTGTCATATTTCTTTGTATAATTGTCCTGATGATGCCTATCCATTAGGCGAAACATGTAGACCCAATAAACAGATAACTTGCGGTAAAAACATGAGTGTTGTTGTCTTAATTGTCGACATAACAAAAAAAAAAAGTTTAAGTATTATTCTCCTTACATTATTAAAATTTGTATAATTTTTTTTATCTCAAGGCTTTTTAAATAACTAGTTACAAATAACATTGCATTATTTTTATAAAAGAAGAAAAATTCGTAATTTTAAACAATGCAAACAACATTTTAGTATATTTTCTCTGATATTTTTTTTAATTTTATGAGAAAAAATTAAAAATTCTGAACTATAAAAAGTACAAAATCCAATGGCGGTCAATTATTTCCATTAAAATAAAGAAATGATTGCATTCATGTTCAACAAAAACAAAAGTTTATGCATATATATCCTCAAATTATTCACATCTTATAAAAAGTACTGATCTAAATGCATTTATAATATCTGATTGCAATTGTTGTTGCTTTATTTCTGATATAAAATGAGAAATATTTGTAAGCAACACGAACACACATTTAGTATCTTTTCCTAGTAATTCAGCATAATTTATGAAAAACAACCAATCCTGATGTACAAAAAAGTACTGAAATAAAATGGTGGTTCATAATTTCTATCAAAATAAAGAAATTATTGCATATGTATTCATCACAAACTAAAGTTTCAGTATTATTCTCCTTACATTATTTAAATTCTTATAAAAAAACTTATCACGAGGGCTTTGAAATAACTAGTTACAAATAACATTGCATTACTTTTAATGAAAATAAGAAATATAATTGGTCATTTTAAATTATGCGAACAACATTCTTGTATATTTTCTCTTTTAATTTTATGAAAAAAAAAACAATCTTAAACTACAAAAAGTACGAAAATCCAATGGCGGTCAATCATTTCCATTAAAAAAAGAAATGATTGCAATTTTATTCAACAAAACAAAAGTTAATGCATATTTTTCTATTATAAATTATTCACATCTTTTACAAAATTACTTATCTAAATGCATCTATAATGACTGATTGCAATTGATGTTGCATTATTTCTGATATAAAAGAAGAATTATTTGCATTTTAAGCAATGCAAACAAAAAACTGGTATTTTTTCCTTGAAATATCAAGTATTATTCTTTTTACTTTATTAAAATTCTGTTCAAAAAAATCTTATCATGAGGCCTTTGAGATTACCAGCTACAAATAACAGTGCATTTGTTCTTATCAAAAGAAGAACAATTGGTAATTTTAAACAATGCAAACAACATTTTAGTATACTTTCTTTGATATTCTTTTACTTTTATAAAAAAAAACCAATCATAAACTATAAAAAGTACAAAAATCCAAGGGCAGTAAATAACTTCCATTACAATAAAGAAATGATTGCATTCTCTATCAGAATATGAGAATATGAAGTTATACATATATGTATAATGCGTGAAAAGTAATTGATATATATTTTTTAGTGTTTTTGCTACAAGTTGATTACAAATTAACAAATAAAGGTGTCTTCGTAGAGGTCGCTTTATCGAATGTAAATACTGTGGAGTTCGTTTTACATAAGAATTTTAATTAAATACTTATCCGTCCGATCCGTGCATATAATTACTTTACTGATCGATTGCTGACTGTTGTCACGGTAACTCTCACATAGCTTATTTGACGTATCTGATGGATTCTATGGGTCATCGATCACAGATCAGTCATCGATCAGTCAAACATCTGTCATCGATCATTCACCGATCAGTCAAGTTCACGTCAAACAGTAACGCCTAAGGTTACAAGTGCTGTATTAAGCTTTATATTTCAGAAAGTGGAAGACCTGGCTGCTTCATACCTTGTATGAAGATGCCTTATGTTATGAAGTTTCCATCTGTGATATGTTCATTGTCCTTGACCTCATTTTCATGTTTAGAAACTGCTAGAAAAAAATGTTTATTTTTTTTCCATCTTAAATACTTATTAAAGTAATAGAATAACTATATATGATATATGGGATCCTTGTTCATCAGACAGGGTTCAGCTGACCTTGACCTTATTTCATGGATGAAGGATTAAGTTTAAGCTTTCTTGGTAAAGTCCATATCTCAAATGCTATAAGCTATAGGTCAACTTTATTAGTTGTTTGAAATGATTGTGAGGTGAACATTCTTCTGAGTGTGTTAATTGGACAATGGAAAGTTTATTGTGGTTTGGTATATTTTTCAAATACTATCAGCAATATAGGGCCTCTTTATTTTTTTAATTTATTTGTTATTGTTTTTTGCAGTCTTGCAGTTTTCTTATTTATTAATGTAATATAATGCACAGGTAGATATGTGTATTTAGACTTTTTCTCGTATTTTTCATAAACAATTTAAATATGTTATTATAATGTTTTGCATTTTTTCACTTTTAAATATAAATTAAAAAAAAAGAGACTTGAAAAAACACTGTATTCTCATTTATTTTCTGAATAGGTACAAAATAACAGATTTGGTTGGTGAAATGGTCTATCTTGTTGATATGAAGGTCAAGATTTGTTTCAACGACCCTACACCATGTGACCTCCAAGATACAATAGTAGTGAATACCAAATTACCAAAGATGGTGTGTCCATGGTTTAGTGGATATCCAAATCCTAGTAAGCTACAACTGTTTTTATTGCATCCTGAATATGTTTGAAAAATTGACAATGTTTTAAGATTTCTGAATCCAAACATTATCTGAATCTATTCATTGATTTTGGAAAGTGATTATATTAATTCATGAATCTGAAAATAGATTGATAGTATTTATGATATCAGATTAGATACTTTCAGGTTATTGCATAAGAAGAAGTAGTACAAATGTACCTTTCTCTTCCAGATTGGTCACTTAAAGAGTGGTATTTAGACAATTCTTTTACACCAGGATCTAACCTTGATTCCTCTGCAGTTTCTTCCCTGATGGAGGCAACAGAAATAGGAGAATATCTACTCAGTCCTATGGTATTGAGAGATGACCCTATTGGAACATATGCTGCAGCCTATCTTGGTTGGAGTTCAGGTAGATGTTTAAAAAACTTAATTTCGAAAAGGAGAAGATATTATATGCCACTTTTTTCACTCCCTTGAATTTAAAAACAAAAAGTATTACAAACTAATTGAATAATATCCTTCAGATGTACTTATACATCCCATTTTTATTTTATTGCCTTATGGTAAATTTTAGTTTTTTGTCTTTCATTTTAGTAATGTGCTTTGTCTATATGCCTTTTTGTGTTTCTTTGTTATCTAAATGTCTGCTTTTATAGTGATTAAGATTTAAACACAATGTTGACTGCTGTACCCCAATTTTTGACTTTTTTACCTATTATGTCTGTTTGTTTTGTCCACACATTGTGGTCAATATGATGGAATAAAACGCGAATGTCATACAAGTAAGAGGTTTAGCTAGCTATAAAACCAGGTTTAATCCCTCATTTTCTACATAAAAAAAAGCCAAGTCAGGAATATGAGTTTTGAATATTCCTCATGGTTAAGTATTTTAATTTAACTTTTTTTCCCCAACATATAGTATTTCAGTTCTTGATATTTATAGTTTTGAATTGTGTTATACTTCTTTTATATAGGGCTTCAGATTTTTTGTATTTCATATTAAAGTGCAAAAGTGACTAGGAACTACTGTTAATATAAAATGCATTTCTTTAGAACAATAAGGGCACACCAAATAAATTTCTAGTTCTTTGGAAACTTTCTGTAAAAAAAGGGTAGCGAGAGAGCGAAATTTTTTTACTTGTTTTTTTTCTCGAATTTTCATTTTTTGCAGGCGAAGGTATTTTTTGCTAACGAGCGATATTATTTTTGAAATATTAAAAAAATAAAATCTATGAATAGCATTTTATGCAAGCGAGCAATATTGTTTTTTAAATTTAAAAAAAAATAAAATCTATGAAAAGCATTTTATGCAAGCGAGTGATCAGACATTTACACAGTTTTTGTGCTTCATGTTTTTTTATATCTCATTATCCTATAGCTATTTCTTATATTACCATACTTTGCTTCTTAGTTTGTTCTCAGACACCCTGTTGAATCTTTTCACAACATTTCTAGTACAAAAATGGCCAACTAGAAGCAAAGTGTAGACAACTTTGTATAGTCTGCTCAAATAAAGATCCAGCTGAATATTTAATAGTACAACAGCATTGAACAGGTACACATCCATGTTTGATGACAGTTAACATTGATGCATTATGAAAATAAGGAGAGGTGGTTTAATAGCAAATGAAACAATTATGCACCCAAGTTCAAATGAAATTGATATTTACAATTTATATAGGCAACCATACAGCCTTCAACAATTAGAAATCCCAGTGAAATTTTGACCACCACAGGAAAAAGAGGGCACATTGTACATTGGACAGGAACAGAAATTCAGCCTTGCAAAAGGCCACCTACTAACCACTGAAAGAGTTGTAGCAAGGATTTGTAATGCGCAAAGAGTGTGGCACTCTCCTTACACCAGGCATCAGATTTTACGTCCCAAATCTTACTGGACGTGGCTGTGCACTTAAACATCCTGCACAGCCATATGAATGCCCTACTCTAGCAAGGGGTTTACTTCCAATGGTTACCAAATGTACTGTGAACTTTACTGGTTACAAACCTCAAAACATTTGATCACTGTCTCATTGACTATCATACAAATTCTTATTTTTTATAACATAGTGTCAATTGTTGAGTTGGATTAATGTGTTAAATTCAGTGACCACAAACACATTCTTGTCAAATTTATAACTTTGTAATGATACTAGCAAATTTAAATAAAAGTTTCAAGTGAAAAAACTTAAAAAACTTTTTTTATTATAAAAGATTAAAAAAAAAAAATAGTAGAAAATATAATAGTAACATTCTCTCTTCATGCATGTTATATTGTCATCATTCAAATCTTCCAATTCGAAGGCGGTGGTGCTTTGTGCCAAATTGTTGTCTTGCACGGATCCCTTTAATTTTAAACATATCGTTAACGAATTATCCAAATCACTTTCCATTGTTGTGTTTGTTAGTAAGGCCGTAGCCTGCGTTACCACTGTAACTACACATATTCCAATCATGTCTTACGTTTTAGAATATTTATCATAATAAATGTATCCATAATAAGAATACAAAAAACGTTGTGAATGTTAGATCTAGATCGTTTTACATGTCAATTTCTGTGTCTGTATTACGTTACTTTAAAACGCACAACTGATTAAAATTTTGGTTATATAAATTAAGAACTAGACGCGCGCGGCTCCGTGCTGGACGCGGGTTTTAAAAAAAGTACTTTTTTCTCGTCAACCTTTCACAACACGTGGGAAATCTGACAAACGAGGTATTAATTTGGTGTGGCCTAAATGCAATTTAAAAACAAGATTTTTACAGTGTAGTGTATTAACTTTTGGGACATATTAGGTAAAAATAATAGAAGCGTCTACCAGCTCCAACTCAACATACGGACTATTTTGTGTTGAGGGTTGTTTTAGAAAAAAGTACCAGTGGATGTTTGATTGTAGGTGTTATTTTTTTTTCTATGGGTTGTTGCTGACATCTGTGGATTGTAGTTTGTAGTTGAAATTGAATTCTATAAATTGGTGTTGTTTGCAAATATTGCACAATCTAGATGGAAGGAGATGTAAAAAACCTACTCAAGACGTTTATTGTGATAGAGGAAATTTTGCATATTACATCTATTGAAGTAAGCCAGTTAATGTCTTTTCAGTATTTATATTTGGAACATGTTTTGCTGATGATTTTTAGAAATAATTTATACATGTAACATTCTCACATTAAACCATCAATGTTCAAGTACAACATACATTATGCTTCCAGACTGTTCTGAGGCCCCTGTAACTCTCCTTCGAATGGACCAGTCTGTAATATCATGTAATCTAGAGAGCACCTGTCGTGGTTTGAGTTGTGCATTAGACGTACCATTCATTGGTAAAACATTTGAATTCTATATGAGACTAGAGCAGTGTGACTACATGTTGAAAGTTGGAATTGAACGTCAACAATATGAAAGAACACTTAAAGGATATCAATGGGGAGAATGGACACATGTTGACCTAAATGGAGTTTTGAAAATGAGGTCATATATATTAAAAGTTTTTTATTTGAGGGTTTTTAAACGGACATATTAGAATTAGTTTAAATTTGCAGAATGAGGTTATTGTAACCATAAAAGATATGTATTTCATTGACCAAATTGATTGTTAATATTGACCATCAAAATAAGCACCTGACTAATAAATCCACTAATTGTGTAAATTGTGAAAGATATGATAAGAAAACTTTCAAGAAACAATTTGAGTAAGCATGATACAATCTAATATATGTAACCTTCTTGTCATTGTAATTTATATGTAAAATTAAGTGGATAAGTAGTATAGTACTAAAGATTGTAGTAGTTGAAATTTGAAATATGTAGCTAATTTTGTTTGGTTTTTATGGCTTTATTTTTAGATTTTTTTTATGAATCAGGTTTATTATATTTTGTCAGTTTTGTTCTCCATGACTTGTATGCTGAGCCTGCATTCCTGATTTCTATGAAACTGAGTTTATGTTGGGAAGCTAACCAGCCATGTGAAACTGTTTACAATATCTTTGATAAAGTCAGACTACCAAAGAAAGTTTGTAACTGGGACAAGAAGTTCCTACAAAATGGTAGGTGCTCAGGAAAGTTGGTAGGAAAGAAAATAGAAAGGGAATGTTATGTCAGTAAATTGGAAAAGGAAAGAAAAAAGAACAAAAAGTCTTCATGCCAGTCTCACAAATTCATTCTATAAACTGAAATGATTTCAAAGTCACTGACATTGATGGGAATAAGTGATTGATGTCTTCCCATGTATGTTAGACATGTTTATGTGTCTCTGCATTACTAAAATTTGTCAAAATAAAATTCACTTTACATAGGAATGAGACAAAATTTGGTAGAATTAATTAAAATCATGTGTAATTTTGCACCTCAATATTTAATTTGATTATCAGACTTGCTTTTTGTCTTTCCCAAAATAAAATAAAAAAACATATTCAATTTATATATTTCAGGAAGTTTGTCAATGCAAAATATTCTTCAGTTTACATACTGTAAATTCAGAAATTATTCCGAAAAATGCGACAGGGTTATAATTGCAATAATTTAAACTCACATTTTAAAAATTTTTGTATTTGAATTAAACAGGATTTTTCTCAATATCACTAAATTTTAGCCTAAAATGACAAAATCGCAAAATTAAATGAACGCAATAATTTCTGAATTTACAGTTACATAAATGTACCAGAATTACACCACATCGTTTGCAGTTGTACGCCTGTATATTCATATTCTGTTCAGATTGTGTTTATGCTGTCAGACTTAGAGCATTAAGTTGTTGTGCAACTAATTATGTTAAACATCTGCAATTAACTTAAATTGTGTTTTTGCATGTCCAATACAATGCATATCTGTCATACTCTTTCTTCCTCTCATATGGGGAAGTTTGTCAACACAGGGTCTCCCAAAGTTTACATAATAATGGAATGAAACATATATAATTTCTCCACTTCATGTGTATTCAGGGATCTCACATGAATTTTAAAATGGGATGGGACATTTGTAGGCCTCACTCACTCAGGGGGTATTGGGGCTACTAAGGCCCCCATTGAAGTTCAGGGGCAGCATTCTGTATTTTTTCTCTGTCCAAAAATGAATTGATTGATATTTGAGAGACGAAAGACATTTCCTGAGTTCATTTTTAGCTCTCCTGGCTCAAAGTTCCAAGTGAGATTTTCTCATCACTTGTTTCAATAATTTGGATAACATGAAAATTTCAAGAAGCTGGATTCATGTGACTTTGAACAATTACCTTATAATTAAACAAAGAAAACATGTTTGGTTTAGAAAAAAAGGATATAAAATTAAAGGATAAGGAATATATATCTAAGTTGGATAACTGGACACAAGAATATTTTATTTCAAGCTTATGATAGTTTCTATAATTGACTTTTAATTAAAATATCATTTTCTTTCAGACTTTTCACTAAATAAATATATGACTGACAAAGGTATTTCTACATTGGATGATCATCATGTGTCAGATATTCTTGGCTTGACTGGTATCTCACAGTACATGAAGAAGAACCCATGTAGTAGGACTGCAGCTCCTTACACTGGGGCTGATGGAAACAACTGGAAAGATGGTGAGAGATAGTACATAATACATTGTATGAATCTTGTTGAATTCTTTTAAGTAATGTCACATACAAAATTGAAAAACCTCTGGAATTTTTCATACAATAGAACAACACAACCAAAGAATAATGATTCAGCAGAAAAAAGGAAAATTGTCTGTAAAAAACCTGGAAATATTTTCCTTTTCAATCAGGGAGAAACTTTTTTCTGCTCTTGGATCTATTGGAAATGATAGCATATGTAAATTTAGAAGATATATTTCAATCAATATTCATGGAAATGATAGAATCTACCCCAAGTTGTTGAGGTGTGAATTGTTTATTTTAGACTGTAGGGAGCCTATCCGTTCTCTATTACCTTTGGGTATAATACCACATGTCACCTTGTCTCATCATGTACAGCTGTTGATTGTTGTTTATTTTTAGATTGTGCTAATCCTGTAGGTTCTCTATTACCTTTGGGTAGTTATACCACATGTCACCTTGACTCATCGTGTACAGCCGTGGATTGTTGTGTGGATTCTACAAGCCTTGGACTGACCTTCAACGGATATGTTAAACTGGATCCATGTAACTACAAAATATACATAGGACTGGAGGGTATTGATTTAGACTATACACTCATCGACTTTAGCTTTGGTACAGTGCAACATTATGCCATGAATGAAGTTTTTAATTTGGAGTAAGTATTGGAAATGGTAGTTGGTCATTAGCTTTTTTTTTACTTTACCAGACATAATGAGTAAATTTGAGTAATGAATCATTTAGTTTAGATCAACAGTGCTATACCTGAATCATTTAAAACTTTTGGGGTACATGTATTTTATAGAATTTTTTTTTAATCTGAAATTAAGACCTTTTTTGATGTCAAAGTTTTTTATCATATATTTATCTTGGGTACATCCAATCCATATCATATAGTTTCATCACATATTTGTCAAGTGTATATTCAATCCAATCCATATCATATTTATTTGTAATTTCGTTTTTGTGGCAGATTATCTGACAGCAAATAAAGTATATGTAGTTACTATGAATATTTTAAAATGTCGAGAATCAGGAGAGGATGGTGAAATGTGAACCAATGAAAGCAATCTTTACCCTCAGTTCTCACAAGAGCTTGGATTTTTTTAATTTCAGTTTTGTGGTAGATGATCTAACAGCAGATAAAGTATGTGCTACTTCTATGAATATATCAGCATGTCTAGAATCAGGAGGGGCGTGTGAAGTGTTTACTAATGAAAGCAATCTCTACCCTCAGTGCTCACAAGAGCTTTGATTTTTTTCTAATTTCAGTTTTGTGGTAGATGATCTAACATCAGATAAAGTATATGCTGTTTCTATGAATATATCAGTATGTCTAGAATCAGGAGGGGCGTGTGAAGTGTTTACCAGTGTATTCCAGGATCACAGGTTACCAAAAGCAGAATGTGATTATAATTCACAGTTTGTCATTCCTGGTAAGTAAATCTGATCAACTTTCGTACATACTGTCCTTGCAAAATAATATACATTTTAATACGCCCGTTAACAGGACGTTTTATGCTATACTGTTGTTCGTCCTCCTTATTTGTCCATACTGTTCAAATCTAATAAGGTAACCTTCCTTTAGTTTTTTTTTTTATAAATTGTCGTTGAGGAGTTATGAAACTTTTTACTTAAGGGACGAGCGTATCATGTGCTCATGGCCCTGTCCTTTATTATCCTATAATCAATCTTTATACTATACAAATACATGTTTACAGATATTATGAAGCAATAAAAATTCTGTTGTGAGAGACTGGTTATATTGAAATTTCTATTTACTTCACTGTTCATAATGCCATAATATGGGATTCTGTTTTAAAGTCTTGTTGATTTTTTCGACGATTGGGAAATTAATAAAAAAGAATGAGTTCAATATTGATTTGGTGAGCCTCGTTTTTCTCTGTTTCTTAAGCTTGTCAATTAAATTTTATATTTTACTACAATGTACACATATTATATCTATCTTTACCTAATTCGGATTTGCAGTTAGCATAAAAATGTCTTTTATTGCTACACAGAAAACATTTCAGTTTTAACACTATTCAAATGTTGTGAGAAAAATTTTGCTAGAAATATTTAAATATTTTTCAGAGTTTAGTCTGAGTGAATACTTAGATGACAAGAGCATACCTAACAGCACAATACCCCTAGATGTTAACACTATTGCCCAATTACTGCATGATACAGCTCTCGCCCCATACATGATGGACAACGTTTGTGATCAGACTGTTATACCATATTATCCAAATGATAAAGGATGGAACAGAGGTAAGAATACTCCCAAGATTATCACATGATCGTCATGTGACCAAATATATTGTATTATTTCAATGATAAAGGATGGAACAGAGGTAAGAAAACTCTCATTGGTTATCACATGATGTAGGTACACTGAAAACTTATCTTAGCTTTGAGTTTGTCTACAGTTTTCAACCTAGATCCTTCAAACTTCACAGAAAGATTGCATATTCAAGTTGTTCACCTGTTATTATGGATTCTAATGCAATTTTATCTAACAACTTTTTTTTTATTGGCTAAAAGTTACCATCCAATCCGCAGTAGGCATGTTGTAACCAAGGAGGGACCCGCCATTTTGGAATGATTGGATCAACAAATGTTTGATTACTACAATATTATCAAAATAAAATCATACCTACCTCAAAAACCATGTTTTAATGTGATTTTATCCAATTTTGAATCATAAAAGTAACATACCAGAAATAACCTTCAGTTTGTAAGTTCTCATTTGTATGACATAACAATAAGCCTTGATATCAATGCACCAACATCATTAATGAAGTTTCCTAGAATTGTTTTTGTTTCAAAATTATACATTTTTTTCAAGCTCCAACCTTTTATTTCTTTTTGTAATGCATTTGAATAAGAATAGCAGTATTGTAGGTAAAGAGTTGCCCCTGTCAAATTTGATTTGATGGTTGCAAATATCTGTTTTACTGCCTATACAACGCGTAGCCTCTAAAACTGTATTTGTGAACATCAAATTGCCAATTGACGGTGGCAACTTTTCATTTACAGAACTTTTTTAGATTTTTTTCAAAATTTTCAAGCAAAATAAGCAAGAGACATCACCTATATTCTGTAATTAGTTTTAATCGTTTTAGATATTTAGAAATTAATTTCTGTTTTTTCTATCTTCAGCTTGTGAAGAATATGTCGAATTACCAGTGCTGCAATCTGGTACCATCTGTCATTTGTACAGTTCTTGTACTGGTGTCACCTGTTGTAGCAGCTTCCCAAGGATCAATAGGAATGTTAACACACAGTTGAGACTGGATCCCTGTAAACGTCAAATGACCATTGGCATAGAGAAGTTGGAAATTACCATCAGCTTGTTTGGATATACATATGGGGAAGTTGTAAAAGTAAAATTACATGGAGTGATTGGTCTTGAGTAAGTACTTATAGTACAGGATTTTATAGTAGTTTGGATTGGATAACTTTTAGGTTTTTGATGTGGTTACAAAAATTGTCTGATGTTGTGGGCATGAGTTAGAAAGGCCAATAAGCTATTTTTTTTTCTCACTTTTCTTTAAAGTTTCATTGTCTTTGCCAATGTTAGGCTGGCAGATTATTTTGAGTCCTGATTGAATCTTCAAGGCATCTCAACAACATTATAGTCTTACTATATTGGTAGAGATGTTTTTCTGTTTCACACGTGTGAGGCAAAACCAAGCACAAATGTTTGGTTAGCCTTGATTGTTGACACCCTGTGTGTTATCCCTTGTGCAACACATTGTTGGGGGACAAAGAAATACCTGGCATCCACCTGTCCGTCTGTCTGGTCTTGTTGGCGCTCTCACATATACAATTCTTTCTATCAGCATTGTCTATGACATTTGAGGGCATTTAAACAATTTTTATAAGAGTTATGCCCATTGGACACATTGATTATATAGAAAAATGCATAGTTAGCGCTCTCACATGTACAATTCTTGCCCAATTTTATAAGATTTATATCATATTTATATCAGCAATGTCTTGGACAAGTTCGAAAATTAGTTCCAATCAATTATTTTTAAAAGCCCCTTGGAAACATTAATTTTTGGGGAAATTGCTTTGAAGCGCTCATATGGGTACAATTTTTTCGAGTTTTTTTTATCAAATTTGTTTCTAAAGTTTATATCAGCAATGTCTTGGATGATTTCCAAAGATCTATGTCATGAAATATTATAAAAGAGTTATGTCTCTTAAAAGTATTAATTTAATCTGAAATTGCATTGCATTTGCTCTCAAGCTAATTTTTCTAAGATATTTATAAAGAAAATTAGGATTTTTTTTAGTTTTTGCAAATGGACAGATAAAATATGTGTAAAGATGGGGACATTTGGACTCTGTTCTTTTATTGATTTTAGAGTCTTCAGGAAGATTTCTTTTTGTTGTATTATGTTTTGTTCTTTTATTGATTTTATAGTCTTCAGGAAGATTTCTTTTTGTTGTATTATGTTTTGTATTCAGTTGTGCATTAATGGCCAATGTGCTATTAGTAGCATCTTTTTTATTGTTGTTCGGAGAAAGACCACACAAATTCCATCAATGGTCAAAATCATATCCAGAATACATTTTAGGTTAAAAAACCAATCCGCTCAAGTACAATAGATAGCTCTGGTTCTTCTACTAATTTTGTATCAGAAAAATCAGGGGTTTCGATCATTATGTTTCATGTCGACTGGTGCTTGGTACTTTTCAATTTAATCCATGAATACCTTATATAAAAATTCCTACATTTAGGTGGTGGTTGTCAATAGCAAAGGAGGGTTTTAAGTCCAGGGTATTGCCTCCTAATGAATGGCCTTAAAATTCATTGAAAGCTCCTTTTAATGGAAAAGCCCTTATGATACTTCTACATTCAGGCTAGCTAATCATTTTACTTTTAAAGCTAAAGTTTTTACTAAATTAAAAAAAAAAGTACAGTAAAGCTTTGTCACACCCACAACATGGCAAAAATAATAATAAAGATGGTTTGTCAAAGAGCAAAGGCAGCCTGCTAGAATTTGAAAGTCCACTAATCTTACTGGAAGTGGTACCATATTTAGCATGTTCTTCTTATTTCTTGTATAATACAAATGATGACAAAGAGCACAGAAGAAAATGTAGAAAATAGTTTTTGTCACCAATGCAATGTACAAATGATATTTCCTGTGCGTAAAGGTTTTAAAATTTTGTTCTTGGTTTCAGATTCAAGATTGAAAACCTTGAGGTAGAAAGAAAGTTTATGGTGAACCTAGAGATAACTATATGTATGGAAACAAATGGAACATGTGAAATAACTATCCCTGTCTTGATAAGTACAGCCCTACCAAAGGCACCATGTGAATGGAAGAATGATTATGTTCAAGCAGGTAAATAATTTTCATTTCTTGATAAGTACAGACCTACCAAAGGTACAGTGGGAATGGAAGAATGATTATGTCCATGCTGGTAAAGTCCCTGTCTTGATAAATATAAGCCTACCAATGGCACCATTTGAATGGAAGAATGATTATGTTCATTCTGGTAAAGTCCCTGTCTTGATAAATACAAGTCTACCAAAGGCACCTTGTGAATGGAAGTATTATAATGTTCAAGCAGGTACCCTTGATAAGTAAAGCCCTACAAAAAGACTTATATATCCTTTTTTTTTTAGCTCACCTGGCCCAAAAGGCCAATTGAGCTTTTCTCATCACTTGGCGTTCGTCGTCAGTCGTCGTCTGTTAACTTTTACAAAAATCTTCTCTGAAACTACTGGGCCAAATTTAACCAAACTTGGCCACAATCATCATTGGGGTATCTAGTTTACCATTGACCCGGCCCATCAACCAAGATGGCCGCCATGGCTAAAAATAGAACATAGGGGTAAAATGTAGATTTTGGCTTATATCTCTGAAACCAAAGCATTTAGAGCAAATCTGACATGAGGTAAAATTGTTTGTCAGGTTAAGATCTGGCTGTCCTGAAATTTTCAGACGTCTCAGACAACCCATTGTTGGGTTGCTACCCCTGAATTAGTAATTTTTACGGAAATTTTGCATTTTTTGGTTATTATCTTGAATATCATAATAGATAGAGATAAACTGTAAACAGCAATAATGTTCAGCAAAGTAATATCTACAAATAAGTCAATATTGACCCCTTAAGGAGTTATTGCCCTTTATAGTCAATTTTTCACAATTTTTTGCAAAATTTTTGTAATCTTTTACAAAAATCTTCTCATCTGAAACTACTTGGACAAATTTAACCAAACTTGGCCACAATCATCATATGTGTGTCTAGTTTGAAAAACGTGTCCAATGACTCAGCCTTCCAACCAACATTGCCGACATGGCTAAAAATAGAACATAGGGGTAAAATGCATTTTTTGTTTATTATTTTATGAACAGATATAAAAAAAGAAAATCTGAAAGGTGCAAAATTTTCAAAATAATGAGCTCTACCAATAGTTAGTAGACTTTCACTTTTCATAGGAGTATCTTTGCCCTTAAATGAGCATTTTGTTACCCTCCTTTATGTTTTAAGCAAAAACTAAAGAAGATAGAGATAAACTAGACAGTCTAAAAGATCAGTAATACAAGATCAACAAAATAGACCTAGGTGAGCAACACAGGCTCTTTATAGCCTCTAGTTTTAGTAAAAAATCAATTCACTTTTATTTACAATTAGTCATCACAAAATTTCAATTATCTAAGGATAATTATGACACCTAAACTTATGTGTGTTTCAAAAAAGATTGCAATCATTTCTTTAATTATTGGATTTAATCATGAACAGCAATATATTTTTGTACTTTTTGAATAATACTAAAAATGTTTAAAAATGCTAATATTTCTTCTTTTGAAAAAAAAAATAATGCACTGTTATTTGTAATAAGTCATTTTTATTGCATCTGGATAATTTTTTTTTTAATAAAATGTCAAAATTGTAATGATAAAGATGCTTGAACTTTTGTGTGTGTAGAATATCTACCTAAGTGCAGCCCTACTGAAGTTTCCATGGGAATGGAAGAATAAAAGTTCCAAATATTCCATTTCTGTAGGTACAAAATGCATTCCAGTTTGAGGTTAAAGATCTTTTTGTTGACTTGTAATGAAAGAAAGAATAATAAATTCACAAAGCAGTCCCATTATCAAGTAAAACTTATATTTTTACTTACTTTCTTTGCACTCGATTTTCATCGGATAAAATGTTTTGTTCCAGATTTTTCTTTCCTTGATTTCCTGAAAGAGAAAGGTATTGATGTAAATGATAATCTGGATGCCAATCAAGTGTCTGCCTTGATAGAGAGATTAGCTATTGGAAATTTGTTGAAGGACACACAATGTTCTACTTCTCTTGCTCCTTACAATGGACACACACATGGTTGGACTAATTGTAAGTTGTCCTGTAAATGATTACAATTTTAAAGTGTATATATAAGCATTTGTATTTTGTACCATAATTTTTGAACTGTTATTTGGTGGGGAGGATAGGTTGAATGGCAAATTTTTTGTCAAAATCATCATAAAATCTAAAGATAGGTCAGGTGATGGATTAGACATGAACCTGTACCAAAGCTGAGAGAAACACTTCAAGGAAAAAACACATTAAAAAAACAAGCTATCATCAATTATATTATACAACCTAAATTATTAATGAATGGTAAACATTCTTCTGCTTTTCTCCAACCCTGCAAATATAAAATATATATCATTGTTAATATGCACTGGCTATGGTTACATTGAAATGTGATCATATATTTTTTTTTGTATTAACAGCATGAGGGCTTTATATGACAACTCTTTCTACTATATCAGGTGCTGTATGTAATGTTGGCAGTGATTGTACAACTAATTTTGTCTTTTTTGTTTTGACAGAATGTGGACAGTCTATGGCAACTCTTCCACTATATCAGGTGCTGTATGTAATGTTGGCAGTGATTGTACAACTAATTTTGTCTTTTTTGTTTTGACAGAATGTGGTCAGTCTATGGCAGATATTTCCACCATATCAGGTGCTGTATGTAATGTTGGCAGCGATTGAACAACTAATTTGTCTTTTAATTTTGACAGCATGTGGACAGTCTATGGCAACTCTTACATTACTATATCAGGTGCTGTATGTAATGTTGGCAGTGATTGTACAACTAATTTTGTCTTTTTTGTTTTGACAGAATGTGGACAATCTATGACAACTCTTCCCACCATAGCAGGTGCTGTATGTAATGTTGGCAGCGATTAAACAACTAATTTTGTCTTTTTATTTTGACGGCATGTGGACAGTCTATGGCAACTCTTCCTACTATATCAGGTGCTGTATGTAATGTTGGCAGTGATTGTACAATTAATTTTGTCTTTTTTGTTTTGACAGAATGTGGACCGTCTAAGACAACTCTTCCCACCATATCAGGTGCTGTATGTAATGTTGGCAGCGATTAAACAACTAATTTTGTCTTTTTATTTTGACGGCATGTGGACAGTCTATGGCAACTCTTCCTACTATATCAGGTGCTGTATGTAATGTTGGCAGTGATTGTACAACTGATTTTGTCTTTTTTGTTTTGACAGAATGTAAACAGTCTATGGCAACTCTTACCACTATATCAGGTGCTGTATGTAATTTGGCAGTGATTGTACAACTAATTTTGTCTTTTTTGTTTTGACAGAATGTGGACAGTCTATGGCAACTCTTCCCACTAAATCAGGTGCTGTATGTAATGTTGGCAGTGATTGTACAACTAATTTTGTCTTTTTTGTTTTGACAGAATGTGGACAGTCTATGGCAACTCTTCCCACTTTATCAGGTGCTGTATGTAATGTTGGCAGTGATTGTTCAACTAATTTTGTCTTTTTTGTTTTGACAGAATGTGGACAGTCTATGGCAACTCTTCCCACTATATCAGGTGCTGTATGTAATGTTGGCAGTGATTGTACAACTAATTTTTTCTTTTTATTTTGACAGCATGTGGACAGTCTATGGCAACTCTTCCCACTATATCAGGTGCTGTATGTAATGTTGGCAGTGATTGTACAACTAATTTTTTCTTTTTATTTTGACAGCATGTGGACAGTCTATGGCAACTCTTTCCACTATTTCAGGTGCTGTATGTAATGTTGGCAGTGATTGAAAAACTAATTTTGTCTTTTTATTTTGACAGCATGTAAACAGTCTATGGCAACCCTTCCAACTATATCAGGTGCTGTATGTAATATTGGCAGTGATTGTACAACTGTATACTGTTGTTTGTCAGACACCAGAATTGGCACAAGTTTTGAGACATTTGTGAAATTTGACCCATGTCTGTTCAGACTTCGTGTTGGAATAGAAAAATTAACATTCAGTACACTCTTATTTGATTATGAGTGGGGTCAGTTGACTGAAGTTTGGTTGTTTGGATATGTCAGAATGGAGTAAGTATGTCTTCTTCAATAAAACCTTGTACAGTAAAACATATCCCCAATTAACATTGTGTTCTTGCTCTGAATTTGTGTGAAATATTTGCAGTTGCATGTTAAGCAAGCAACAATCAATCAATCAACTAAACATTAGGAAGACCATAAAATTTAACTGTTGTTTAGGTATAACAACAAATATTCTTCAGAATTTTAGCCTGTTCATACCAGACATCTGTGTAATCCAGCTATTAAAACATTGTTCTTGTAATAAAATGTCTAAGATAATCAATAAAGTACACTTATTGGTAAAATTTACCCTTAAAAACTTTTTATAAAATTTGATTTATAACAGACCTATTGTTGTGAACTTCTATGTCTCTGGTGGAGGTATGTCTCATTGGCAATCATACACATCTGCTTATTTAAAGTATTTCAGAGATAGAAAAGTTTCATTTAATTAATAAACATTGCATAGAAAAGTAAAAAGTGTCAACATTATATGGCTGGCACTATCTACTTATAAAAATCAACATGACCTCCAATTTTCTGACTAGCATGTGACCTTAAAATAAATATAAATAGATAAATATAAATACTACATGCAAATGCAAGATTTTTCTATAAGCATTCATACAGTAGACACACAATATAATGTACATCATTGTTTTACCTGTAACTTGTGGAAGAATGACTGGCCGAATCAGAGTGAACAGAATTAGTCCTGTTAGTTTCCATAATTTAAATTTTTCAGCTGACATTCTTTTCAATAAGTGAACATGCTGGACCCATGCACAATCTCTCTTACAGAGTTGACATCATACGTGTAGTTGCAGGTACATGGATCCAAATAAGGTCAAATTATTGTCTCGCAAGAGAGTAATGGAAAAGTTTGCTTATTTAAAGTGACTGCTACTAACTAAATTTGAATAATAATAATTTTAATTCTTGTTAATGTTTAAAAAAAAAAAAAAATCTTTATTTTTTTTTCTACTTATACTGAGGAAAGTGTAGCTATAATGCCACCTCAACAAAAAAATATTTATTTTCTGTAAATTAGGAGGGCTGTTAATACTTCAAAACATATTGTGTATTTGAATGCATAATACAAAAACATTAACGGTACCAATTTTCGGCACCAGATGCGTATTTCCACAATAAATTTCTCTTCAGTGATGCTCGAGGCCAAAATATTTGAAAATCAAAAGGTTATTAAAATGATGAAGAGCTATGATCCAAAAATGTACAAAAAGTATATACAAAGCCGGGCAAGGAATCCGAGCTTTGCATGAGGGAGATACATTCCTTAATTTAGAACAATTTGTAACAGCAAAATTTAATAATAAAAAAAATACGTATTTTCCGTATAAACAAAGATCTGATTTAATTAAAACCTATTTTTATACAGATTTACAGTAAGAGACTTGGAGATGGAGGGAGATTATTTGATTGACATGACACTTCAGATTTGTCGTGAGTCAGATACAGAAACTACACCATGTGGAGTTAATATTGTAATTTTTGACAAATACAGACTTCCTAAATTGTCATGTGACTGGAATTCAGGATTATATACAGGTATATATTAGTGTTTTGTTAAATAATTTATATAAATTGGAAGACAGTTCAATACAATACGGCAAATGTGACAAAATATCAATGTCAATGATATTTTAGTATTCAGCTGTGTTAGCAATCAACATCTCATTTCCATGAAGAGTCTTTGCCTCCTCTCTTTTATATAGAATCTATAAAATAATAATAGTAATTTTTGTAAGAAACAGAAGGGAAAACAAAAGAAAATTGACCAAAAGACCTCCACTCATTGCTTAAAGCAACATAAATATTAGCAGTTTTAAGTCTGCCAAACAAAATTTCTAAGTGTCCCTAACAAAATTTTGAGAACCTTGTTTTTTTCCTGAGTTATTATTATTATTATGGCACCCTCAATGGAATTGGGGTGACAATATCGTTATTCTACATTTTGTTTCTTATTGATATTTTTCTTTTACTATTATTGGACAAGCTAGTTCTCAGAATTGAATGGACCAATGTTGATGGAACTATGCTATAATGTTGACCACCATGTACAAATTGTTCCTCTGACTTCGGAATGTGCAAGATGGCTACCGTTACCATGAAATTGCAAAGATGTAAACAAAAAATCAAAATTCTAATTCCTTTGCTATAATACCCAGCATAATGAAACTTTGTGCATATGCTGCCTCTGTTTTGTTGAGGAGGTAAAGACAGCAATAAGAATTGCTTTTATAATATACAAATCACAAAAATGTCAGCATTCACCTGAAAAGCTAACAAAACCTTTAAACAGACTTATTCAGAAGGGATATAGTTACGAGACTATCATTAAAGATGGCATATTTTTGTATTAATATTGATTCAATCACAGGGTCTTTGCTATAATCATCATATATAGACTGTGGCTTTCAATGAGAGAGAACATTTACCACCCTAGTGCAGTTTTTGAATGAATACAGTATTGAATGGTTTTGGCTGTTTATGTTCCCATTTTCCCCCAAATACTTGAATTGGTTGTAATGATGCCTGAAACTATGAAACACCATGTAGATTTATTTCTGCAAGTAAGATTAATTTTTTGGCATCTCAAACTTCTGTCTAGTGTTTGTCATACAAAAAAGGACTGGCAACTCCTCAAAGAACTCTATTTTTCATTGACTTTGCAAATTCAGTCTCATTTCCTCCCAAAAAGACAGATCTTAGACCTTCATTGTTATATGTTGAAATAGGTCTATGTTTGGAAATTTTGAAGTCATCATTAGTTAACCTACTTCTTAAATCATGATACCCATTGGAGCCAGAAATGCCGAGTTTAAACCAAGCCCTGATATATTAAAACATATGGATGGATGCAAGGAATGGATTAGTAAAAATAATAATACTATGTTATATAGTATCTCTATATTAATCAGCAAGAGGCGGAGAAGGTCAAAATAACATATAAATTTTTATTTCCTAGGATTCCAAGGATTGGCAACATGGCTGACAGACAACAGTGTAAGCAAGACAGAACCTCTGAGGGGACCAGAAACATTCAAGTTAATGTCTGACGCTGGCATCGCAGCCTATCTGTATGAGCCTCCATGTGATCAGCTGGGAAGTACTTATTATGGAAATGTTGGAGGTGTCAAGAATGGTACTGTTTTTGAATTATTTATCTTTAATCAGACAGTGAATGAATACATTTATAACATTCAAAAATTATTTCATTATTGATATGTTAGTGATAAATTTTCTTGGAAATATATATTGCTGTCACACAAAACACAGAGGATAACAGAGATATAGTGTATGTGACGATGAGAAAACAATCAAACGGCACAAAAAAAGACTCATATGTAAACAATTTTCTTTTGATTGCATATTGATCAATACTATTATCATGTTAAATTAATTGAACAAACTGGTTGTGACGGGTAATAAATAATGTAATAAAGAGTATTGTGACTGCATGATTAGAACAGAATTCGGAATACTTAGGGTTCAGTTTACAGAGGGTATTTTAAACAGACTTGAAAAGAGGAAAAATGGTACTTTATTTTTTGCCAGAATTAACATGAAAGCAGTTTATTCACTGTCCGCTTTACTCAGGTTTGATTGAACCAAAGGAGACATTGTTCATATATATGTGTATTTATGTTGAAATAATGTGGATCCTGATCATATACAATTTTAATACATTTTATGAAGTAATATGTTTTTTGTAATGTTTATTGATTCTGCAGTACTTTTTTTGCCTCGTTTTGACAAAGTAAAAAAAGTGAGACTTTGGCATGCTATTTCAACCTGTAGTGTCAACAATGTATAAAAATTGACGATCCGCTAACAGTAAGTCAATGATATTTGGTATGCAGTTATTTTAGTCTTTGTACATTTCATTTTCATTAGTTTTTAACAGGATTTTCGAAGTAAAAGTCTGTAATTGATTTGGGGATGTACAGCGGGCAGGAGGGTGGGTTGGCGGCGGCTCCCAAACAGTGTCTGTTCATTTACATGAAAACGCTTTGAAGAAATTTTTTCAAATTTAGATATTTCCTGTGACTGAATGAAGGTCAAGTTCAATTTTATCGATTTTAGCTATTCTTGTTGTTCAGCTATAGCCCTTTCCCAAGAATTCAATTTTGATGAGTTAATACATTTCTGTAAAAATAATATCTATATGTACATATAAAACACTTGTATATGAGATTTTTTTTTGCATTTCCCCTAAAAATATTTTCAACTATTTTCAGATTGTGGAATGCCCGTTTTTGTCCCTGTGCTACCATCAGGAGTTGTCTGTACTGTTACCACGGATACATGTACTGGTTTGGACTGCTGTATCACCATTCCACTAACAAACAAGACAATGAACTTTCGTATCAACATAAACCATTGTTACCAGGACATTACTGTTGGATTGGAATCAATGTACAGACACTACAAATTACTGGATTACGCTTTTGGTACCGTGGAACATTTCAATCTCAGAGGAGTGTGTAGAATGGAGTTAGTTTTTATTCAGACTTGTAGGAATTCTTTATCCTGAAATAATATATCCTTACCATTTTGAAAACTATCGTAAAAAGACATTATCTAGATCCCATATCAGACATTTCTGTAGAAGTGTCCTAATTTCTGTTTAATGTAAGTAATGAACTAATCAAACAAGTGCAACATGGAGTAAAACGAATGTTTACCTATTAAGAAATATAGAGGTTAATGGGTTAAATATTTTAATGCATTGACTAGGAAAAGACCTGAGAAGTTACAAAATATTAAGAAAATGTTGAAAAGAGAACAGTTATTCAGCTGTAAAGAATTAGTAATTTATTTTCAGATACAAAATAGAGGACTTCATTGGAGAGAGAGCTTACTTGATGAATATCAGCTTTTCCTTCTGTTTGGAGACAGGAAGTTGTGAACTTACAGAAACTATCATTCAGGGTGTCAAGTTCCCTAAAAAGAAATGTACATGGGATGATACATATAGGGTGAAAGGTAAAGATAATTTATAGAGACTATAATCCAGGGTGCGAAGTTCCCTAAAAAGAAATGAACAGTACTTGCAACCTTAGGAGTTACTATTTTAGCAATCAATCAGCAGTCATCGATCAGTCACCGATCAGTCAAGTTCAAGTCAAACTTACTTCACCAATCTGTCGGACCTATTGACCTTTCTGACGGATTGAACTCTGCTACATCACATGATGAACAAATAAAAATTATGGAATCTTAGTGTCGTTTCATTCAATTAAAATGGCGCCATGGAAAATACTAAATGTTCAAGTACAAAAGATTAACATACTGTTAATTATTATTCAGCAAAGATTTAAGAATTTCAAAAGAAAAGAATATGAAGATGAAACTAAATTTATAAAAGAATGGAGATTTTGGTTTTTACTTAGGTTATATATTTTCAAACCTGGAGAGTGATAAAACGGTGTTTATTGCGATAAGGATTTTTTTTTTCGAAAATGCTGTAAAATGAAATGATCATTTATTGCAAGTTTCAGTGTATTATTTTCAATATCAAAAAGTAATTTTATCCTTATTATCTTAAAATTCTTATAAAAAAACTTATCTTGAGGCCTTTACAATAATTAATTACTAATAACATTGCTGAAGTATTTATCAAAAGAAGAGAAAATGGTAACTTTAAGCAATGCGAACAACATTTAAGTATGTTTTCTCTGATATTCTTTTAATTTTATGAAAAACAACCAATCCGTACCTTTAAAAAGTTTAAAAATCCAATGGCAGTCAATAATTTCCATAAAAATTAAGAAATGATTGCATTCTTATTAAACAAAAACAAGTTTATGCATATTTATCCTTCAATTATTCACATTTTAAACTAAATTACTTATCTAAAGGCATTGATAATGACTGATTGTAATTGACATTCTGATAAAAAAATTCTTATCTTAAGGCCTTGAAATAACTAGTTACAAATAAAATTGCATTATTTTTTATCAAAAGAGAAAAATTGGTAATTCTGAACAATGTGAACAACATTTTAGTATATTTTCTCTGATATTCTTTTAATTTTAGAAGAAAAAAACAATCCTGAACTATAAAAAGTACAAAAATCCAATGGTGATCAATTATTTCCATTAAAATTAAGAAATGATTGCATTCTTATTAAACAAAACAAAGTTTTGAATATTTATCCTTCAATTATTCTCATTTTAAACAAAATTACTTATCTTAAGGCATTTAATATGACTTATTGCAATTGACTTTGCATAATTTCTGATATAAAAGAAGAAATATTTGCATTTTTAAGCAACACGAACATTAAGTATCTTTTCCCTGAAATTTAGCATATTTTATAAAAAAAAAAAATCCTGATGTACAAAAAATACTGAAATCAAATGGCGGTTCATAATTTCTATAACAATAAAGAAATTATTGCATTTGTATTCAACACAAACAAAAGTTGAAGTATTATTTTCCTAGCATTATTAAAATTTTTATAACAAAATCTTATCATGAGGCCTTTGAAATAACTAGTTACAAATAACATTGCATTTGTTTTTATCAAAAGAGGACAAATTGGTAATTCTAAACAATGCAAACAACATTTTAGTATGTTTTCTCTGATATTCCTTTAATTTTTATTTGTTTTAAAAAAAACAATCCTGAACTTTAAAAGTACAAAAATCCAATGGCGTCAATAATTTCTAGTAAGATAAACAAAGAAATGATTGCATTCTTATTCAACAAAAACAAAAGTTTATGCATATTTTACCTTCAATTATTCTCATTTTATACAAAATTATTTATCTAAAAGCATTTATAATGACTAATTGCAATTGACATTGCATTATTTCTGATATAAAAGAAGATGATATTTGCATTTTTAAGCAACACGAACAAAAATTTAGTATCTTTTCCCTGAAATTCAGCATATTTTATGAAAAACAACAAATCCTGATGTACAAAAAGTACTAATATCTAATGGCAGTTAATAATTTCTATAAAATAAAGAAATTATTGCATCCTTATTCGACACAAAAAAAAAGGTTTAAGTATTATTCTCCTTACATTATTAAAATTCTGATAAAAAAATCTTATCTTAAGGCCTTGAAATAACTAGTTACAAATAACATTCCATTATTTTTATATCAAAAGAGGAAAAATTGGTAATTCTGAAAAATGTGAACAACATTTTAGTATATTTCTCTGATATTCTTTTAATTTTTAGGGGGGAAAAAAAAACAATCCTGAACTATAAAAAGTACAAAAATCCAACGGTGATAAATTGTTTCTAGTAAGATAAAGAAATGATTGCATTCCTATTCATCAAAAACAAAAGTTTTTGAATATTTATCTTTCAATTATTCTCATTTTATACAAAATTCCTTATGTAAAGGCATTTAATATGACTGATTACAATTGACTTTGCATAATTTCTGATATTAAAAAAAAGGAATATTTGCATTTTTAAGCAACACGAACATTAAGTATCTTTTCCTGAAATTTAGCATATTTTATAAAAAAAACAAATCCTAATGTACAACAAATACTGAAATCAAATGGCGGTTCATAATTTCTATAACAATATAGAGATTATTGCATTTTATTCAACACACACAAAAGTAAAAGTATTATTTTCCTTACATTATTAAAATTCTTATAACAAAATCTTATCATGAAGCCTTTGAAATAACTAGTTACAAATAACATTGCATTTTTTTTTATCAAAAGAGGAAAAATTGGTAATTTAAAGAATGCAAAAACATTTAAGTATATTTTCTCTGATATTCTTTAAATTTTTATGAAAACAAACCAAATCCCGACACATAAAAAGTACAAAAATCCAATGGTGATCAATAATTACTAGTAAGATGAAGAATTATTGCATTCTTATTCAACAAAAACAAAAGTTTATGCATATTTAACCTTCAATTATTCTCATTTTATACCATATTTCTTATCTAAAGGCATTTATAATGACTGATTGCAATTGATGTTGCATTATTTCTGATATAAAATAAAAGACATTGATATTTGCATTTTTAAGCAACACCAACAAAAATTTTGTATCTTTTCCCTGAAATTCAGCAAATTTTATGAAAAACAACAAATCCTGATGTACAAAAAGTACTAAAATCAAAAGGCGGTTCATAATTTCTATAAAAAAAGAAATTATTGCATTCGTATTCAACTTAAACAAAAGTTTTAAGTCTTATTCTCCTAACATGATTAAATCCTTATAAAAAAATGTATTCTGAAGGCCTTTGAAATAAATAATTACAACTTACATGGCATAATTTTTTAACAAAAGAGGAAAAATTTGTAATTTTAAACAATGCAAACAACATTTTAGTATATTTTCTCTGATATTCTTTTAATTTTATGGGGAAAAAAATCCTTAACTATAAAAGGTACAAAAATCCAATGGCGGTCAATAATTTCCATTTAAAATAAAGAAATGATTGCATTCTTATTCAACAAAAACAAAAGTTTATGCAGAATAAACCTTCAATTATTCACATTTTTTACAAAACTACTTATCTAAAGACATTTATAATGACTGATTGCAATTTACATTGCATTATTTCTGATATGAAAGAAGAAATATTTGCATTTTGAAGCAACACAAACAGAAATGTACAAAAAGTACTAAAATCAAATGGCGGTTCATAATTTCTATAAAAAAAATTAATTTGCATTTGTATTCAACATGTTCAATACAATCAAAAGTTTAAGTGTTATTCTCCTTACATTATTCAAATTCTTATAAAAAATCTAATCTTGAGGCCTTTGTTATAACTGGTTAGAAATAACATTGCATAATTTTTTATCAAAAGAGGAAAAATTGATAATTTCAAACATGCGAACAACATTTAAGTATATTTTCTCTGATATTCTTTTAATTATATTTAAAAAAAAAACAATCCAGAACAATGAAAAGTACAAAAATCCAATGGCGGTCAATAATTTCCATTAAGATAAAGAAATGATTGCATTTTATTCAACAAAACAAAAGTTTATGCAGATCTATCCTTCAATTATTCACATTTTATGAAAAATTACTCATCTAGAGGCCTTTCTAACTACTGATTGGAATTGGCGTTTAATAATTTCTATTATTATTGCATTTGTATATAACAAAAAACAAAAGTTTTAAGTATTTTAATCCTTATTGTATTAAAATTCTATAAAAAAAAACTTATTGTGAGGCCTTTAAAATAACTAGTTACAAGTAACATTGTATTATAATTGAAGAAATATTGGTAATTTATTTGGCAGAAAAATAAGAGAGTATAAAGTAATACATATAATACTTGAACAGTAATTTATATATTTGTTTTATGTGGTATCTCAAACAAAAATTGATTACAAATTAACTAGTAAGGGTGTCTTCATAGAGGTCCAGCTTAATTATATACGTATCAGTCCGATCGGTGCATATAATTAATTTACTGAACGATTGCTGACAGTTGTCACGGTAACTCTAACATAGCTTATTTGACATTTCTGACGGATTGTATGGGTCATCGATCACCTATCAGTCATTGATCAGTCAAACATCCGTCACCGATCATTCATTGATCAGTCAACTTCACATCAAACAGTAATGCCTAAGGTTGCAAGTACTGTACATGGAATGATACATATAGGGTGAAAGATAAATATAATATAAATTGTGTCTGATCCATTTGTCATTTTGAACAATAAAATATGTTTAAACTATCCAGGGTGTCAAGTTCCCTAAAAAGAAATGTAAATGGGATGAAACATAGGATGAAAGGTAAAGATAGTTTATAGAGACTTTCATCCAGGGTATCAAGTTCTGTAGAATATATTTTTTAGAAATAAGTTTCGGTGGAACAAATGTTTATTTTCCAGCTGTATACTAAAGAAAATAAATATAAAGAATACAATTTAGCAGGTGCTTGTTTTTTGATGGACTGAAACATTTTTTTTCTAAAAATGTTACTTGTAAGAAAATCAGTTGACTTAGAATTCAACAATTATGGAAAATGATTTTAACTTATGTTTTTTGTTTAATTGTTGAAATCTAAAATTTGATTTCAGATTTTTCACTGGATAAGTGGAGTAGGGAGAGATCTATTGACACAACACAAGTGTACCCAGCTTATTACATCTCAGAACTTCTACAGAACTTGGACTTAACCAGATACTTCCAGTCATCACAGTGTAGCCGATCCGTGTCGCCGTATGATTCACCAACCAATGGCTGGAAAAATTGTAAGCTGATTTGTCTCAACTTTATTCATGAACATATTATTTTTCAACTTTACAAGGTATTGATTAATTTCTTGCAGTCCATCTGTATGTTGATATTTTAAACTATATTTTGTTGGTAGAAGGTTAAATGCAACTTTTATAACATTTAATTTTGCTTAGCCTTTCCACAACTTTACGTTGGCTATATTGCATTCACCTAGTTCATATGTTTGTCCAAAAAATAATCCATTACATTTTTCCCAGGTATATCTGAACAAAATGGCTTCATGTTTTGCCTTCAGTTTGACAGTGATGAGTTGTAATGTGGTTTAGCATCTCTCAAATCTCAAAAACGCCTACTTCCAATTAGCTGATACTTTGATTTTTCAACATGTTGAATGAATTTGAATCATTTAGGACACACATTAACAGTAAATAATTTGGCTTTGAAGAGTAATAACGTAAGTGCTTTTCACTTTGGTAGTTAGAAACCATCTTTCTGTTTTTGAACACTTAGAATTATGAGCTTGGGTATGCTCAGCACTCCCAACAGGTGCATTCTGTTTGCAGTATGTTCGTTTTGTTCATATTTTTTAAAGCAGAATGCAAGTAAAATAATTGGAAATTGACAACTTAAAATTTGTAAATTTGTGGCTTTGGACTGGAGCTTTTTATATATATAATAGAAAAACAAAGGATATGGGGTATCTATTCATGACACAAAATCAGTACATGCATGAAAAAAAAAAAACCAAAACCAAAGAAACAGCGCTTTTATTGCTGTTCTTCATCTCAAAGTTACAGTGAGATCTTTAACATGGAGCCAAAAACTCTCACCTCAATTTATAGGCATATATACAAAGGATTTTATTTCAGATTGTTCTGACACAGAAGTCGTAGCTATTTCTACCAATCCAATATCATGTCAGCTGAAGTCAGACTGTGCTGCTATAAGCTGTTGTTTAGATGAAGTTTTTATCAACAAGACATTTGAAGTGTTCTTTGAGATAAACCACTGTGAGAGAAAGATATACATTGGAATAGAAAAACTGAAATTCTATATTCCACTACATGACTTTGAATTTGGTAAGATTTGTTTGAATTGAAAAAAGATACACATTTGGAATTTTTGTATTTTGTTTTATATAAAAAAAAACACTTTTTAGTTTTGTTTTTTTTTGTCTTTTTAAGATGTTTAATGAATTAATTGCAAAAATGGAGGAACATTTTGGTTATAATTTTCAAGATTTAATTAAAAACAATCAAATTTTCAAGTCCAACCACTCTTTTAGGATGATATAGATTAAAATTATCAATTTTTCAGAAATAATTGCATTCCAGCATTGTCTATAATCTCCAAAGCATACAGGATTTCATACATGCATACTTATTTTTTCTTTCAGATAAATGGCATGAATTCAGTTTAGTAAAGACAATTCGCATAAGGTGAGATATAGGCATCTTTGCTAGCCAAGGGTTACGATCCAGTCGCCTCCTCTCCACCCTTGTCCGATTAAGATATAATTTTGGATCCATGAGGTAATGATATTCACAGGTCAGAGTTGAAACTGGCTTCATCCAATCAAAATGCATTTTTATTTAAGATGATCATGTGTTAATGTAGAAAATGTAAATAAACAATTGCCACATGCTGATCGTTCAACAAGTCTTTACCCCAAAAACATAGGACGATATTTCCAGCGCAAATGTTGGAATGTCAAAGTATATTTTCTGTTTCTGCTTCACACAATTTGTAAACAGGAGATACAATCATTTTAGTACCGCCACACTGAAGAGAGTCCAAGTGCTGTCATTGGTCAAGATTGATGTAGCTGTCATGGGCGTGACTTTTATCTACCGGTAGACTGCACAGCATTGTAATCACAAATAATGGCTTAATCTGCCAAGAATGGAGAGAAAGAAACTAGATATTAACCGTTGGCTAGGGAAGATGAGATATAGATAATTTACTAATAATGTTAGGTTGTTTTCTAGTCAATATACCATACCCCAGTAAGCCTTAACTCTTTTTTATTGATACTCTGTCATGTAATATTAAATTGTAAGTAAAAGAGCAATTAGTATTGAAAGATAGCAGAATTTGATTTGTAAATTCTCATTATGAATAAATAGTTTCAGATAAAAATGTTTTTTATAGATCTATACAAAATGATTTGTTTCTCATGTTTTAATAAAAACAAAATAGATAAATAAGGAGCCTATGATATGAGTGCCAAATATATATATATACTAATAAAGTTCGTAAGTTAAATTGAAAAAAATAATATATTGACCATTTCCTTTGAAAATCAGAACTAGTTTTCACATTAGACTGAAAAAAGTGCAAATAAGAATTATATTCATAAAATGAAGTTACCCTTTTTAAGGTACAATATATATGATCAATGGAGTGAAGGAGTATATATGGTATCCTTGGAGATATCATCCTGTTGGGAGATGTATAGTAGATGTGCTTGGACCCAGTCTGTACTGGACTATGCAAGGTTTAAAAAGCAGACGTGTGCTTCAAAGATGTCATACCAGAATGCAGGTATTTATTTCTTTAAAAGTAATTCAACAATAGTATAATGATATGATACTTATTTTAGTATTTAGTTCAAAAGAAATTGTCACAGAATTTGTATAAGTTAAAATTTTGGATTACAATATGTACACATTATATATGTAAATTCCCTAATAAAAATCTTTTTATGTTATAAAGATTGTTTTTTTGATTTGTAGATTATTTTAGGTATTTGTATGATTTGAATGACCTATAGTTTATGTTTCATAACTTGCAACTCTTATAACCTCATATACTTTCAAATATGAAAAGCTTTAAAGGACTAAGATGTTCGCTGTGAGCCAATGCTCCATATTGAAGACCGTACTTTGACCTATAATGGTTTACTTTTACAAATTGTGACTTGGATAGAGAGTTGTTATATCATAGATTATGGTCGGTTTATTTTGGTTTCTCCCTGACAACTTGGACTACTAGTTATAGATAAATGTCATTTTACTTAAGAGTTCTCTCTGACAACTTGGCCTCATAATAATAGATAATTGCCATTTTATTTCATGGACTTATAGTTACTGTAGATTCATTATTATTCTTTGGAATATCAATTTTCTTGGATTTAGTGGGTACAGGTGATCCACGAAATTAGATGTTCAACAGATAACAAAATTTCTATAGGCTTGTAAGCATACTTCGGTAAAACAACGAAATTAAATATCCATGAACATGCAAGTTTTCCTTAATCCCCGAAAATTGTTACCCACGAACATAAATGAATCTACAGTATAGATAAATGTCGTTTTAATTCAGACTTCTCTCTGACAACTTGGACTACTAGTTATAGATAAATGTTGTTTTATCTCAGGCTTCTCTCTGACCACTTCAGCTGCTAGTTATAGATCATTGCCAATTTTTTTAGGCTTCTCCCTGACTACTTGGACTGCTAATTATAGATAAATGTCATTTTATTTCAGGTTTCTTCTTGACGACTTGGGCTAGTTATAGATAAATGTCATTTTTCTTTAAGGCTTCTCTCTTTGCCACAACTTTGGCCACCAGATAAAGATAAATACCGTTTTATTTTAGCCTTCTCTCTGTCAACTTGGGCCACTTCTAACAACATAGACAAGGATGCCATGACTGAAACAGACCTCATACGACTCTACGATGAACTGGACGTTGCTTGGTATCTGATGAACACATGTGACTTTGCATTGTCTCCTTTTATAGCTAATGGATGGAATAACAGTAAGTTTTACAGTATAATTATATGATTTGATAATAGATTATGGTTGAGAACACTTTTGACAAGAAGAGATAGTGATACGGAAAAAGTTGCCCTGATAAATTGTGAATGCATGTGATTTAGAAGTTTAGGGAATTTTGAAGGAGATTTATTCCTACTCTCTGAGTCTTGTTTGGTTGACTCTTTATTTACAATAATATTTTGTTCGTTCAAAAACATCAAAAGGAGTCAATAATAAATTTTCATATTCTGCATAATTTATGTGATAGATATTATCAATAACCATGACTCAAATAAGAGGAAAGAAAAAAACAGCTCAACAAAAAGAAGGAAGGCGATGTAAGATAATAATAGTCATTCTCTCTTTTTGTCCCCTGCGCAACAGGCGTCTGTCCGTCAGTCCGTCCTGTCTTGTTAGTGCTCTCACTTCTCCAGTTCTTGCCAAATTTTGATAAAACTTATATCATAGGTTTATTTATAACATCAAAGTCTTGGACAAGTTCGAAAATCAGTGCCAATCAATCATATTTAAAAGAGTAATGCCCCTTGCCAGATTTTTATGAAATTTATATCATAGGTTTATATCAGCAATGTCTTTGATGAGATCGTAAATCGGTGCTGATTAATATTTTTAAAAGAGTTATGTCCCTTGAATACATACATTTAATGTAAAATTGCATTTTTTGCGCTCTCATGTGTACAATTCTTGTCAGAATTTTATGAAACTTAAATCATAGGTTTATATCAGCATTGTCTTTGATGAGTTAAAAAATCAGTGCAGATTAATTATTTAAAAAGAATGGCTGTCAGTCCGTCCCGTCTTGTTAGCGCTCTCACTTGTACAGTTCTTGTCAGATTTTTATCAAAAAGAGGGGCGAAAGATACCAGAGGGACAGTCAAACTCATAGATCGGAAATAAACTGACAACGCCATGGCTAAAAAATAAAAAGACAAACAGACAAATAATAGTATAAAAGACAGAACATAGAAAACTAAAGACTAAGCATCATGAACCCCACCAAAAACTGGGGGTGATCTCAGGTGCTCCGGAAGGGTAAGCAGATCCTGCTCCACATGTGCTTATCAAACTTATATCATAGGTTTATAACCTCAATGTCTTGGACAAGTTCGAAAATCAGTGCTGATCAATTATTTTTAAAAGAGTATGCCCCTTGGAAATATTAATGATATGGAAAATTGCATTGTCAGTGCTCTCATGTATACAATTATTGCCAGAATGTAATGAAACTTTATCAAAGGTTTATATCAGCAATGTCTTTGACACTTTTGAAAATAAGTGCTGATAAAATATTTTTAACAGTTATGGCCCTTGGAAATGCTAATTATAAAGGAAATCACATTGCATTTGTTCTGGAGATTTTATTTATCTAAGATACTAAAAATAAGTTTTAAAGAACAAAAAAAGTGTTTTTTTTTTAATTATTGCCCTTGTACCTTGGATAGATAAAATATGTGCAACGCAGGGGACATGGAAACTCTGTTCTTTTTTTAATTTCAGAAGCTGCTGTGTATTCCTCTTTCTGAATATAATTTCCATAAATTATGTCAGTTAAAATCAGCAGTAAGAGCTTTACTGTAGAAGAGCATAACAAATAGTTTTGATGCTGATATTCCTAATTATTCTTAAAAATTTATTTTAGAAGACAAGCTCTGATATGGGTTTGTTTAAGAATTTAATATTTTGTAAACCAGGTATATCAAGTCACTACACAGTATCTTCCCATGATACATTAGAAAAAGGATGACCTGTATTCAGCCCTCAATTTGGACTACTAAAACAGATTTTTATCTGGCCCTATCCCGTAAGCAGATTTTAAGATACGTTTCTACTGCGAGATCAGCAATGCGCTTGCAAGTGGTGTGATTTTTATAAGTGTCAAGGAATTCTTGAATAAAGACAGCCATTTAAATGTTTTAACAGGTGCCAACCTTCACCCTAACAATGTTTAGGTTTGTGATTAGGTCTGTTTATGGGGAACCACTAGTGGGAGGTCTATATGTATTTGCATTGGCACATCTCATTTTCATTGAGATTTTTTGGCCACTGGTACTAGAAAATCTTGAATTGTTTTTTTTTTAAATTTTGGTGTGCCTTTTATATATGAATAAATCATAACTAATGGCTATTTTTGTTTCAGCTTGTGGTTCGACCTTTAACAACTTGCCCATGTTATCTAGTGGCTCTGCCTGTTATATATCTGATGTATGTACAGATGTAAGATGCTGTGTCTCTGTACCATTTTTGGGTAACCATACATTTGATTTCTCACTTAATTTGGATGGATGTACACAATACATGGAGATTAGTTTGGAGAATTTCAAGGAAAAATTCATGTTAAGAGACTTTACCTTTGGACAGGAGGATTATTTGTGGATTAAAGGAGTATTCAGACTAAAGTATGTGGTTTTATTTTATGTCAAATGCAAGGATTGTGAAATTTTTCACACAATTTCGGTCACTTTGAGATGATTTAAAAGTTGGGGCCCTTTTTTCGAAACTGACGAAATTTTTCACACTGGATTCATGGCATCAACAAACTTGAGTTGATTTTTTTCAGCACATTTAGTTCATGAACTTTGTTTACCGTTTATCTTAAAAGTTCAAGAACAACTTTTGGAATGCAACAGTTTAAAATAGGATTAATTTTAAACAGTTAACAGCAAATTCCTCAGAAATTGCCAGAAAATGGAACTTTAATGTTCATACTAAAGTACAAGTGATTCCTGGTTCATTTCACTGAAATCACTGAAATGATAATTGTATTATCTTGAAAAAAGTGTTTGAATATAACAGATAATATTCGCACTTGTTTTATTGTTTTATTTAGCATAAAATCATTTTACATTTTACAATTAAGTGATTAATTGTTGAAGAGGATTTCACACACGTGTATTCCATAGTAAATAAGTTTGACTCGTGAAAAATTGTCTATAGTCTATTGTCTATAGTCTTTGCTGAAAAGTAAATAAATAATGAAGAAAGTTGTCGGAAATTTAGATTTTTTTTCTGAGTTCTGAACTTGCGATCACTGTGATCTTCACCAATATTTCCCAGAGACATTAATACGGTTATTAGGAGGGCCCTCAGAATTAGGCTTACTATACTGGAGTGGCAGTTATATTACCGGAAAAGGATTTCAAAACAAAAACAAGTGCAAAATGGTAATTAAGAAACCTGATCATAATAAAATTACCGAAATTATTTCTGAATTGTCCTAAATCCCAATCTGCTGTTAAGGACAAATAGCTTTCAGGTCATGACTGGCAAATATGACCGTTTCCGGACAATTGGCCACGTGTACACATTAAAAAAGTCTTTCAAACCCAGTTTAATCCCTCATCATAAGAGCAACATGGCATGGTAGATAAAGATAAGTGCTGATATAATAAGTTTTTGTCTCACCTGCAAGACTTGGGTATTACTATCCGGTGGCGTCAATGTAAACTATTTGTATAAATCCTTATATTTCAGAAGGTAAAATACCTGGGTGCTTCACATCTTTAATGCAGATACCTTATGTTACCAAATTTTTATCTGTCATATCTCCATTGTCATGGTTCAGCGACTGCTTGAAAAGAAATAACAGTTTTTTGTCATGTGAATTTCTCCCTTATGAGTAATACGAAAACTATATTTGGTATATGGGTTTCATACAAGGTCTGTGTCAGGCAGACAGGGTTCACCTGACCACCACCTCATTTCATGGATCAGTGATCAAGGTTACAGTTTACCTAATTAAGTCCGTTTCTCAAAAACTATGAGCAGTAGGTTTAAACATTATGTGGTGTATGGAATGATTGTAATGGGTACATGTCAGTCTGGCTGGTTTCATCTGACCTTGACTTTATTTTCATGGTTCATTGGTCAATGTTTAGTTTTTATTGTTTTGGTCTGTTTTACAAATACCAATAGTAATATGTCAGCTCTTAAATAACATGTTTTTAAACAGATATTCGAAGTAAAAATGGGTTATTGATTTGGGGATATATGGCGGACGAACAGGTGGGTGGGCTGGGGGATAAGAGGGGGAGGTATGGGGTGGATTGGCAGCTGCCAAACAGTGTCCGTTCAAAGACATTGTATTAATGATAAATGACATTTTGGATCTTTAAGCTTTTTTTAGCGACTGCCAAACAGTGTCCGTTCTTTTACTTGAAAACCCCTTGAAGATTTTTTTCAAATTTAGATATGTTGTTTCCTGTGACTAAATGAAGGTCAAGTTCAATTTTCAGGATTTTAGCTATTCTCGTTCAGTTATAACCCATTTCCAAGAATTCAAATTTTGATGAATTAATTCATCTCTGTGCAAAGGGAAAGACTCAGATTTCAAAGACATTGTATTAATGATAAATGACATTTTGGATCTTTTAGTTTTTTTAGCGACTGCCAAACAGTGTGTTCATTTACATGAAAACACTTTGAAGAATTTTTTCAAATTTAGATATGTTGTTTCCTGTGACTAAATGAAGGTCAAGTTCAATTTACGTGATTTAAGCTTTTATCGTTCAGTTACAGCCCTTTTCCAAGAATTCAATTTTTGATGAATTAGTCCATTTCTGTACAAAGGGAAATGACTCATTTTTCAAAGACATTGTATTAAATGATAAATGATATTTTGGATCTTTTAGCTATTTTAGCGGCTGCCAAACAGTGTCTGTTTATTTACTTGAAAACAACTTGAAGGATTTTTTCAAATTTAGATATGTTGTTTCCTGTGACTAAATGAAGGTCAAGTTCAATTTTCACAATTTTAGCTTTTCTTGTTCAGTTATAGCCGTTTTCCAAGAATTAAATTTTTGATGAATTAATCCATTTCTGTTCAAATGGAAATGACTGATTTTTCAAAGACATTGTATTTTATATGATAAATTACATTTGGATCTTTTTTTTCTTTTCTTTGGTAAATTGTTTAAATAATTTGTGTTAGGTTTGTTTGTTATTCTGTATAAACGTATTTACCGAATGCTATATACATTATTTTTATGAAGTGAACTCCTTCAATTAGATAATTATCTATTTTATCAAAGGATATATTGCATTACATTACATTGTGTAGATAAAGTTTGTGACATCTATAAAAGTTTGTGACAAATGAAAGAAAAATATTTGGAACTATTAATTATATTTGATTATTATTTGAAAATAGGTATACATTGTGTTACATCATATCTAATTTTAGACAGCTATGTTTAGTCATTAAATCATATCTAATGTTAGAGTAATATGTTCAATCATATTTCTGATCAAAGGTAAATAACTCAAACTTGTTCCATGAACCAGTAATGATAACATCAAAATTTCTTTATAACTGTCATTTAAAAAGGATAACTTTTACACATGATTTTTTTTTCTTTCCAGGTACACAATAGATGATTTGCCAGACCAGAATCTGTACAGAGTATCTGTTATGTTTGAGGTGTGTACCACCAATGGTGCACCATGTGAGTACAGCCTTACAGTAATGGACAGTGTAGAACTACCAAGATCTTCATGTCTCCCACATTGGGGTTATGGATATGCTGAAGTTGGTAGGTTAAACTACATCTTTTTCATTAATAATCATTTGATATGTAGAACATGCTTATGTTTAGTTTTTGGGTGATTAACAATGGATTTTTCACATCTTTTAAATAATATCAGATTTTAGAGCATGATAATGCCAAAAAATGATGTGTCACAATATTTTGTATGATATAGTTTGGTTAATGTTTGGAATTCATGTTGGTAAAGACACTGTGGCTTTTTTGTTTTTGATGAGACAGGAAGGGAACATAGACGCAATAATTTTATGTTTATGTAACTAACCTTACAGTTTTTTTAATTCTTTTTCTATTATCTTTTTCAGGTTTTACAAAGCAACAATGGAAGACAAGCCGAGGCCTTGGAGATGATGCTATACTGAACTCCTGGCAGATTGCCAAAATATTGGAAGACACAGAAGTAGCTTTCTACCAAAACAAACCTCGCTGTAATCATACCATGGGAGACTTCAAAAGATCTCTAGATGGTTGGGTTATTAGTAAGTCTAAAACGTTCCGTTTATTAAATCAAACATGCAATGACAGTTGTTGTCCATTCGTTTGATGTGTTTTATCATTTGATTTTGCCATTTGATTAGGGACTTTCCGTTTTGAATTTTCCTCGGAGTTCAGTATTTTTGTAATTTTACTTTTTGAAAGCATGTAAATGAAAAATTCTTTCAAATAGTGGAGAATAAAATCATTTTCTTTAGACCCTGTCATAATTCAGACAGCATGCTGAATGAAAGCTTATAAAAATAAGCTTTCTTTCTAAAAGTGTTGGGTATTGGTTTTTGATGAATAAGAAAATCATTTAAATCAGCCAATCTTCGCTAGCCAAGGGTTACGATCCACTTCCCTCCTCTCCACCCTTGGCGGATTGAGATAGAATTTCGGAGACACAAGTAATGATTTTCATTGGTTGCAGTCGAAACTCGCTGCATCCAATCAAAAATCGCCTATAACATGATCACGTGTAAATGTAGAAAGTGTATGTAAACAATTGCCACGTGCTTATTGTGCAACAAGTCTTTACATCCCGAAACATACGACTATATTTAGTGACAATTTGAATGTTTTTAATCAACTAATAGAAGTTCCTGTGTATGTTTCTTGCACAAATGCATGAATGTCAACGTATATTTTCGTTTCCTGCTTTACCAAGTGTGTAGAATCTAGACGCTACCGTGTTTTTACCTCCAAATTGAAGAGGTCAAGTGCTACCATTGGTCAAGAATAATGTATTCGGAATGGGCGTGACTTTAATCTACCGATAGATGGCGCAACATTGTTATCACAAATGTTGGCTTAATCTGCCAAGGGTGGAGAGGAGGGAAGTGGATCGTAACCCTTGGCTAGCGAAGATGAAATCAGCCCGTTATGAAAATAAATTTTACCTAATTTTAGATGAAAATAATCTGTTTGTTTGGCAAATCATCAAAAATAAATCATGACAAGCTTTAATCACTTTAGTAACCATATTATGAACCAGAAAATTTTTAAACAAAAGATTTCTGTCCTTTTTAGTATTGCTTCATTTTTAGAAGAATGATGCAGAATAAAGCAAAACCCATATATATACAACAACAAAAAAGGTTGAAGTTTATATCATTATTCATCAGCCAATCAGATTGTTTACAATTAATTTGGAAATTTAAAATCTATATTAAAATGAATTTCTGAATTATTTTGTGCAAGTCAATATAATTATAACATTTTTTTTACAGACTGTACATTAGGAGTGTCCCCTGCTGTCCTTGATCGAGATATTGTTTGTTTGATTGGTAGTAAATGTTTTGAGGTGTCCTGTTGTGTCAATGACCCTGAGACTATGAGTGACTTCAATGCCTACCTTAGTCTAGACCCCTGCGAATTCACCTTACTGGTTGGAGTAGAGAAATATAGTTTTGAAGTATCTCTAATTGATTTTGACTTTGGTGAGTATGACAGAACGTTCTATATTTTATAGTTGATTAATCATTATATTTCCTCATGAATAATGCATTAAAATCTGTTGGTTTTGCAATTGGAGAATTTCTACAGCCTTATCATTCAAAGTAGATAATAAATATAGATTTACTCTTGCTTGTCTGATATCCACCCTTCCATTACTGTGAAAGTACTTTTATAGGTAGTGTTCCAATTTTCATGGTTTTCATGTATGGCTTTTATCCACAAATCTAATTGTAAAATATACCAACTGTTGTCCAAATCAGGACAAGGAAATTCTAAAGTTTACCAAAAATGTTTGACTATATAGGTATGGATATTTAATCTAGAGAATTTATGGAATATCAGCAAACACACTATGAACTATATATACAACTTCCGACAGGTATACAAATAAATTATACCCTGCTTCCATGTTGAGCAAGTGGTAATGTACTGATATTTTATTTTGCAAAATAGTACATTCTGGGGTCCTCTTCATGCTCCCGGTTTAAACTATGTCGATTTCTTGGAAAAAATAATGACAATGATTTGTATTCTAACAACTAAATTTTCAAATGCAGGATAAACACTATATATTTACATTGTCAGAAATATAAAATGTATTTTTCTCGCTACAAAACAGCAGAAAATCTCCTCAAGTCACGCTTTTCATCCTATTTCTAAAGCTTAAGTACAAAAACATTTTATATTTTCCAACAATGTACATATATTGTATATTGCAGTTCAACATTTTGAAAGACTTTAATTCGGTGAATTTAATTTTTATTTCCGTAACAGGGAACCCATCAAAATGAGAAATCATGTGGTGAAGTTATATTCTTGTCTAAGGCTTCTAAATCAAAAGAAATAAATAAAAGAAAAGGTGTCTTTTTATGAGCATTATTTATTGAGATTATAATATTTGTTTATTTTATATTTTCAGAGAAGAGTTATGAGCTAAATCTTGGTGGTATATACAGAATGAGGTGATAAATTGAAATTAAACAAATTAGGAAACCTTTTGTATGATATAATTGAAAGCATGTCAGGAAAGGACCTCTATGTATCTATGAATAAAATAACACTATATTTTCCTATGAAACTGTTACAGATTTCTTGGAATTCTGTTTATTTATTACAAAAGGGCTTACACATTGACTAGTCAGATGATTTCTGACCTAACAGACTAATATATAGAAAATATCCAATAGTATATCTCTTTATTTATTTGTTCCTATTGTAGTTAACCACATTTCTGTCTTCTTTCCTCCATTGTGACATCACGAAACTTGTACTTACATGAGTAACACCTCTGGAATATCTGTGATAAACCCCAGTTTTTTACTTGGTTTGTGTTGCAAATTCTTTAGTTTTCTATGTTGTGTTTCGTTGACTGCTGTAAATCTATTCCTCTTTTATGTCATATGCATGATGTTGTCAGTTTTTTTTTTTGTCTTATAAATTTGAATAGTATCTTCTGCTTCTCTTTTCATTGATGCAACACTATACAAGTTTCTGTCTAATATTATACACTAGGTAACACTCATTCTAGAAAACCAGATATAACTTTGAGAATTTCTACATATTTTAAACATAGATTTTTTTGGGGCATTTTTGTGAGACCTACCGTTATCTTCCTCCTTTTCACCTAGAAATATTTAGGAAAAAACTTTTCATCACATGTTAAAACGTTGAGTGAAACTCTGGTAATTTCAAAGTGTGTGTGTTCTTTTTAGTAGATGTAATAAATCCTTGTAAATAATTACAGAACACTTCACAAGTGTAAAACAAGCCAAAATCATAAGAAAAGCAATGGTAAAAGTTGTGTTTCACATTAACTGGAAATCAGAATGTAATGTGTAAATTGCAAGCAAATAAGGTGGGAGTGTGCAGAAAATGTGTACTTAATAGATGTCACTAAAAATACCTCTTTGAAACTAAAACAGTTCCATTCTTTGGTTAACTTCTGTCAGAAATATTCATTAAATTAATGTTTGAAGGAGCTCCCTTTTGGTTTTTTTTTATAAATTTTGGATTTAAGTTTCCGAGTTATTGGGTGTTATTCATTAATAAAGGGTGATTTTCCAGTTTTTGGACAAGAACTGAAAAATCCTTTAATCAGTTTTCATGAAACTTTGGTGAATTGTTTATATCTATTGACTTTATATTTTAATAAATTTTAGATTTTACGTTTCCAAGTTATGTGGTTTAATTCATTAAAAAAGGGGGGATTTTCCATTTTTTCAGACAATAACTCAAAAATGCTTTAAGCTGTTTTCATGAAACTTTGATGAACTATAACTTATTTCATTGATTTGTATTAATAGTTTCTCTGTGGATGATCTGATGTACAGTGGAATGTATGTGGTCAACATGACGGTCAGTATCTGTTGGAGCAGTGGTCAAGATTGTCAGTTTGTGTCACAAGTTTTCCAGAATACATTGTTACCTAAACATACATGTGAAACAAAGACAAACTTTGCTCAGTCAGGTAAATAAAAGGACAGCATCTATTCTCACAAAAAGTACTTTAAAAAAAATACTAATAAGACATGAACGTTTAGCACAACTTATGATCAAATTTAACTGTCATGTGAAAGAACCAGTGTTGGATAATCAGTTGAAATTACCAACTGATTATCAATTGCTATAGGTTGACATCAACCAACAGACTATCCGTTATAATGGCATTGTTTTAACTTGCCACATTGACTGTTGAATATGTCTTATGCATATATTCAATATCATTGCAGAGAGCAATATCTGTTAATGTGTGTTCTTCTGTTTACTTATCATAGTTTAGTAAGCAATTAAAACAGTGAATCAATTAGAGACCAGATAAAAATTAAACACATTTTGTCTTGTAATAACAACATTTATTCAAGACAACGAAAGTAATTATTTCTATAAATATAGCTGTAACAAAATATGAATAAGAAAGTGCTATCTGCCAGTAGCTGGTCTCTGACTGATTTTTGAGCTCACCTGGCCTAATGGGCAAAGTGAGCTTTTCTCATCACTTGGCGTCCGTCGTTGTCCGTCGTTGTCCGTCGTCGTCCGTCATGGTCCATCGTCGTTTATTTTTACAAAAATCTTCTCCTCTGAAACTACTGGGCCAAATTTAACCAAACTTGGCCACAATCATCATTAGGGTATATAGTTTAAAAAATGTGTCCGGTGACCCCACCTGCTAACCAACATGACCGACATTGCTAAAAATAAGATCTATCTGCCCTGAAATTTTTAGACGATTCAGACAACCTGTTGTTGGGTTGCTGCCCCTGAATTGGTAATTTTAAGGAAATTTTGCAGTTTTTGGTTATTATCTTGAATATTATTATAGATAGAGATAAACTGTAAACAGCAATAATGTTCAGCAAAGTAAGATCTACAAATAAGTTTGCATGACCATAATTGTCAATTGACCCCTTAAGGAGTTATTGCCCTTTATAGTTAGTTTTTAACAATTTTTCGTAAATTTTTGTAATCTTTTACGAAAATCTTCTCCTTTGAAACTACTGGGCCAAATTTAACCAAACTTGGCCACAATCATCATTAGGGTATCTTGTTTAAAAAATTTGTCCGATGACCCCGTCTGCCAACCATCATGGCCGACATGGCTTAAAATAGAACATAGGGGTAAAATGCAGTTTTTGGCTTATATCTCTGAAACTAAAGCATTTAGAGCAAATCTGACATGGGGTAAAAAGGTTCATCAGGTTAAGATCTATCTGCCCTGAGATTTCTAGACGAATCAGACAACCTGTTGGGTTGCTGCTCCTGAATTGGTAATTTTAAGAAAATTCTGCAGTTTTTGGTTATCTTAAATATTATTATAGATAGAGATAAACTGTAAACAGCAATAATGTTTAGCAAAGTATGATCTACAAATAAGTCGATATGACCAAAATTTTCAATTAACCCCTTAAGGAGTTATTGCCCTTTAAAGTCAATTTTTTTCATAAATTTTTGTAATCTTTTTCAAAAATCTTCTCCACTTAATCTACTGGGCCAAATAGAATTAAACTTAGCCACAATTTTCTATAGGGTATCTTGATTCAAAAAAATATATCCGATGACCCTGCCAACCAACCAACATGACCGCCATGGCTAAAAATAGAACATAGGGATTTACTATAGAAGTCTAAGGGAAAATTATAAAAAAACAAATTCAAATGGTCACAACTTGAAAACTAATTTAAATAATGATAAGGGGTCTTCAGTAACTATTGTAAGTCTAGTTACTAGTGGGATGACCTGCTTTTAATTTAACTATTAGGCCAAATTAAACCAAACATGGCCTCAATCATTATTAGGGTATCTAATACTATTTATTATGATTTAAACCTTATTTTACATGATTTCCAAAACCACAGTAGATACAGGTGAGCAACACAGGCTCTTAAGAGCCTCTAGTTTTAATTATATCTATTTGTACCTGAGAATACAATTAAAGTTAATTCGTCTCATTTTATGTCTTGAAATGTCATTTATAATTACACAATTATATAAATTCCCTTGTTAGATACTTACCAAGTAAATAATTGTATTTAGCGCTATTTAAAGATTTCTCTTTCAATGAAAAAGAAAAGAAACTGTCATTTATCAATTAATTTTATATGAGGTAAACTATTCTATATAAAAAAATATATACATAAAACTAAGGGGATCTATTAAAAAAAAAAAAAAAAATACAGAACTGAAAGGAAAATTCAAAACGGAAAGTCCCTAATCAGTTAGCAAAATCAAAACCTGAAATACATCAAATGAATGGATAACAACTGTCATATTCCTGACTTGGTACAGGCATTTTCTTGTGTAGAAAATGGTGGATTAAACCTGGATTTATAGCTAGCTAAACCTCTGACAGTCACATGAATTTCCATTATATTGATAACGATGAGTGAACAATCAAACAGACATAATAGATTAAATATTGTGTTATAATCTTAATCACTATGAAAACAAACAAATATGTCAACAAAGAAAAACGAAAAGGCATATAGACAAAACACATTAGCAAAAACAAAAGACAAGAATACAGAAATTTACCATAGCACAATAATGCAATGACGGGTTTTATAAGTACTGAGCCACGTCAAATGAATATTACAAACAATAGACTAAACAGTAAAAGTATTAATATATATACAAAGACAACTTAAAGAATAATATAACACGATATTAAGATGATAAACAATGTCAGAAAAAGCCTAGAAAACCTTGAAAAATTAACTAAAAGAAATTTCTACAACGTACTTACTAAGTTTCAAATTCATTTTGTCAAAAGTCAGAATGCTATGATGTACGCTCTTGAGTAACAAGTACCAGAAGTGAAAGAAAATACTTCATAGAAATTTTTTCCTTCACCAATCTTTTTGAATGTTGGACATTGTTTAATTGTCATCAACTGATATTTTTGTTACAATTTGTCTGACTGTGCATGTTAAAGGAAAATTAGAAATTGATTAGAAGTAGATTTGCTAATATAACGGAAATGATTAGAACAATTGATTTAACAAAATCCCAATTGATTATCGACATCATTGAGATAAACCAACTGATTTTAGACTTCCAATAATAGGAACACGACCAACAACAACGCATGCATTTTTGTTTAATTTAAAGAAGCTTAGTATTTCATGTTAAAACCAACTGTGTAATAACTTATTTTGAAAAGTTGTTTATAAACAATGAAGAATCATTCACAATAACATCAATTTAGAAGATAACTAAATTATCTAAATGGGAAGTTAACAAAAAGAAAATAGGGAGCTTTTGTAAAACTATCTATCAGTTTAAAATTGACATATATATTCATTGAATAGAATACAGTGATTTGTTTTCTGCAGATATGAACAAGACACTCATCAGTTTTATCTGTATTATTTAGGATTTAGTTTTATCAACTGGCTAAATACAACTGGATATACAGATGCCACACCCCTGACAGGTGATGCACTAGACGACCTTGAAGAAGTCCTTGGCATTGTTAAGTTCTATGAATCAACTGGTTCTACTGTAGTTAATGTCAGTAGTAATGGTTGGAATAATGGTAAGTACATTTATATGTTTCCATTAGAATATGACATGAAATATCAGTTATGTCCCCTGAATTTTTTTATGGTATTTATTATCAAATTATCGAGAGAGAGATATGGTGAATTGTTTAGTTGAAAGATAACATTACAAGGTGAGATAATTATAGGTTTCACAATGAGTGAGAATGGGATATCGCTTGATATCAACTCGAGTTATTTAATTCAATTTCAATATGATAATAAAAGAGCCGTTGGCAAGTTTATTATTACTATTTAAATTAAATAACAAGAGTTGATAACAAGCAATCTCCAATTTTCACAAGTTGTTTAACCTATTTTTCTTATGGTCAACCCTTTCAATGTGTAAATTAGAAATTCTAAAAAATGTTGATCTAGGCTATTGCACATTCCTGTATGAGGTTACATGTTCTTTTCCTGTGTCCAACTTTAATATCAGACATTTAAAGACTTTTTGTACGCTTCAGAATGTAATTAAAGCAGATTTTTGTATCACTATTTCGTATCACACTCAGTGCAGTGTGATACGAGAGGAGTGTGATACGAGAATTATCTATTCATGTAAGAATTAGATAACAGGCCACAATCATAAGAGAATTGAAATAATGTCGAAATATCTTTTTCATAGAAATACAAAAATTTTTTTCTAAAAAAATTATCCAATCATGGTTATAAAAGAATAAATTTTTACTGAAACTGATCTACTCTTCTTGGGTTGTTGCACATATTTGCTAGTAAATCAAAATGCTTTCTCTTTTACCATGTTTACATTTGAACGTCAAAAGTCTTCTTACTTATTTAGATAGTGGAATACAAATATGTTGAAATATTTTTACAATTTCAGAATGTGAATTGGGTATGGTAGAGTTATCAGACATTTCTCCTGCAGCAAATTGTACTCTTCAGCCACATTGTACTGCAGTAGACTGTAGTATGTTCTCAGCGAGACTTGGCAGGAGTTTTCATGCTTCAGTAGATATTGACCCCTGTCATGCTCGTATGATGGTACATATAGAAAAAATGAACTTCCATGTCCGACTACTGGAAAAACAATATGGTATGAAATGTAGAGTAAATTACTAGTTCCCAGAATAGAGCCAAAATGGGTGTTATAACTATTTTTATTTAAGATGAATGAGAATGAATTAAGGTCATATGAAAGTTCAAATTTCACTGTTGAGATGTTTTGTGTACTTGAATGGCTAAGTTTAACTAAAACAAGTGTACATGCACATTTTTGTACGTAAAAATCCATCATCTTATCAAAATCTAAGCTATTGAATTCTTTTTATTCCTTACTGTAATTTGCCAACACCTTTTCCGTATGCAGTGACTTTAACCACAAGACCTCTCATTAGATCTTATACAACTGCACAGTTCAAGTGCGTGGGAAAAACTGTGATTAAATAAAAGGTAAAACAAAAGTGCAGTGGAAGGTAAATAGTGTTAAAAAAAAGTAAAATCACAAAAATACTGAACTACGGGGAAAATTCAAAACATGAAGTCCCTAATCAAATGACAAAATCAAAAGATCAAACACATCAAACGAATGGATAACAACTGTCATATTCCTGACTTGGTACAGGTATTAAATGATTCTGAAACATCAATTTAGAATACTGAGTCAATTCAGAATAAGGAAATTACAAAAGGAAATACCTGTACCAAGTAAGGCATATGACAGTGGTTTTTGTTTGATGTGTTGAGCTTGATTTTTTTTTAAGAATATTGATTTATATATTATAGTTATTAAAAGCATACATACTATTTAAAAAAAATCATTATTTATAACCATGTATTGCTAACTATTATGGTGATCACAGTAAATCTTAGGTAAACATTCTATAAGTCATTTCTTTACTCTTATTGTCATATGCACACAATCAAAATAGTGGAATCTAATTTATTTGTACTTACCAAAAGATATTATTCAAAATGCATGTAAACATCAATGCTCCTTAAAATCAAACAGTCATGTCACCAGAAGAATCTATCTGCACTAATAATCTAATGTTGAAATATAAAACTTTTTGGAACTATTTCATCTGCACCCATTTTGTTCAGGATAGAAGACATCTTTGCTTGTTGTCCAAGTTCAAATTCGAAATGAGTTCAGGGTTGTTTAAGGAAGTTTAAATTCTATTTTCTTTCAAATGTGTCCCGGTTGAATAAAGGACCTATAGCTTGAATATTAGATATATATTATAATTAAAAAAAAATAGCCATTTATTGTTGATTTACCATCTTTAAAATGTTTAAAGTTATAGTTATTGCAGAAAATGTAAAAAGCCATGTGCTCTCCTTCATTTGGCCTCACACTTTATGTTCATAATACTTCCTGTCCAGTGTCTACACAAACATAAATGGAAAGCAGATGGTACATTTATACATTTCATTCCCCTTGGCTAACATACCAGGATTTACAAAATGACCAGTATTGGGATTTTTAAGGATATCCCAGGCCCTGATAGAAAAGATTTTTTCAGGACAGCATTTTGCTTAATTTATAATCAATTTTCACAATTTTTCGTTAATTTTTGTAATCTTTTACTAAAATCTTCTCTGAAACTACAGACAAATCAAATTTTTGAAATAATAAATGGGTTGAAAGCAGTTAAAATCAAACGAAAGATTAGATTTTGATCCACACAGATTCCTTTAAAAAAAGTATTATTGTTGCATTGTTTCATACATCAATTGTAAAAAAAATATCAGGTGAGCAACACAGGCTCCTTGGAGCCTGTAGTTTGTAATAATTGTCATATCATTGTAGTGTTGGTCTAACAATTGTAATTTCTGAAATTTTATGAAGTTTTGGAAAATCAGATTTACAAAATCTTATATCTATGCTTGCAACAAGTTAAGCAAAATTAAATGTGCAGTTAGGCCCATTAACGGATTTTATGTCTAGAAAATACAGGCTACAATAAATGTAAATTTAGGAGATAACTGTATTGTATCCCATAAATAAGAATTTGAGGCTCAAAATGTGACTTTTTTGTTTATTTTGTGAGAAATTACATACCAAAAAAAAAAATCGGAATTCAAAATGGTGGCTTTCTTAGTTATGGACTGGCAGAATGTGGAATCTAACCCTTCAAAATATTTGTCAACGTCCAATGAAAATTATCATTATAAACAAATTGCATTAGAATATATACTACTTATCGAAACATTAGAAATTAAACAGGGGCTAAAAAAATGTATAAAAAGGATATGAATTTTTGTTATGACATGGTTCCGATAAGCTTTCCACGTATAATTATATTTTAGGAGATTTATGGCAAGTTTGGCTTAGAGGAATTGTTAGAGTTGAGTAAGTAAATTGTTCTTTTAATCACTGTTTTGTTATTATTTTGCAATATGTAACATCTGATTTTTCAACGTATAATTCTTTGAATTTGAACACGCTTTCTTGATAATGTATGACATATAAAAACCAGCAAAATTTTTACCCCTCTTATTGAAGATTTGAAACTTTTTTTTATTTTTCTGTGTATGTACATTGAATCTAATTGAGAAAAAAAGTGTTTCAACAAAATCATAGCCAGACTGTGATTATATGAGTATTTAAATTGAGATCATCATTTTCATAATGCATTGTCATCAATATACTATTTATAAACACTCATTCATCCATAAGTTATTATTGGCTTTGGGTGAATAAATATGAAATTTATCTTTATTTTTATTTTTTTTACTTTTTAGCTTCACCATTCATAATTTACTGAGTGAGAACCTGTACTTAGTAAACATGAACTTGAGTGTATGTTATGAGTCATCAGGAGCATGTGAAGTTGGACCTGTGAACATATTTGTCAACACTTTACTTCCCAAGAAAACTTGTGACTTTTCCAGTGACTTTGTTGTAACAGGTATGCATATACACTGCTTTACAGCATAATCCATTCAAGTGTTAACCAGGTTTCTTGCAGGTGGTCTATCCTGATTTTTGATCTATATTGAAAAAAAGTGTATCATTGAAAATGAAGCTGAGAGATGGAAAATGACTTTTTAGGAAAGATCTCTGGAAACGAGCTGTTGGTTTCATCTGGCCAATTTCAATGATAATTTAGAAGTAGCTCATTGGTTTGATTTAGAATCAAATGAATAGGATAAGAAATACATGATTTATAGTTTGAGAAAAGATTTATTATGGAAAAGAAAACTGTGAGCTAGAATAATTTCATTTTGCAATGTCATCAAGATTGTTTGTTTTTAGATACATTAGTGGTAATGAATATTAGCATTTTTTATCAAACAGGAAATATGAGATAGGATAAAATTATAAAATGATTCAAAAACTTGATATTGGTTTCAAATGATATATTTTAGGGAAATATAAGAAAAATGTTCTATTTTGAAAGGAAATAACTTGTTTTTTTGTTTTTGTTATTTGTTTTTATTTCAATTAGCCACATTTTCCCCGATTATTTGGAAGTCGTTTTTATGTTGCCCCTTATTTGAGCCGAAGCATTATTGTCCATTTATAAGCACAATTATTTAACCATACTTGTGTTAAGCACAATTCTGTGTCCATAGTTGTTGTTTTTTTCAATTGTTTAAGTGTCCTGTTAACGATAATGCAATGATGTCGGTTACAAATTTTTTATTGTTAGAGGAAATGAAGTCCATGTAGAAAGTAACCAACCTGATTGCAAGGTTATTGTGTTCAATTAATTCCATTATTATCCTTTTTTAGGGTTCTCCTTGGAAGAGCAGAGACAGACTTACCATTTAGTCGGAGTGACCACACTTCCTAGGTACTTTGTACAGCAGGTTTTGAATACAGCCAGTGTCTCACAATATCTACTGGAAAAGTCATGTAACAGACGGACTTCACCATTTGGTACCACTTACGATGGATGGATGAAAGGTAAGGGCAATATAATTTAGTGGGAATGACCACACTGCCTAGATACTTTGTACAGCAGGTGTTGAATACAGCCAGTGTGTCACAATATCTACTGGAACAGTCGTGTAACAGACGGACTTCGCCATTTGGTACCACTTACGATGGATGGATGAAAGGTAAGGGCAATATAATTTAGTTGGAGTGACCACACTACCTAGCTACTTTGTACAGCAGGTGTTGAATACAGCCAGTGTGTCACAGTATTTACTGGAGCAGTCTTGTAACAGACTGACCTCACCATTTTGTACTACTTACGATGGATGGATGAAAGGTAAGGGCAATATAATGGATGGAATATAAAGGTAAAATAGCATAAAATCTGGCTGTTTAATATCAAAGGAAGGCGTCTGAAACATGAGTAAAATGTTTTTTTAGCTTGTACTTTTCTATTTTTTTGGCAGTTAAGATACCCTATGCTAGCACACCAGATTTGCTTTTTTCTGCTGGAATACTGAAATAAGTGTCTTTATACAGAGTGCCTGTATTTTATTCATAACTAATTTGACAATCTTTTTCATGCTTTTAAATCTAGCTTATAGGAGATAGTGCTTAATGGAGAATAATTTTAAACTAGAAGACGAAAAGTAAATGTCAAGGATTCAAAACAGTATGTGCGTTGTTGCAGCCTCAGAAGTAACGTCCTTAGCACCCATGCACTGATCATTTAACACAAGAACTGGAATGTTCTTTTCATCCTACTTTTATTACACTATTCTTTTCTATTTTATTTAATAAATAACCTTGTCAAATCTAGTTCCAGTTAGACAGCTAACTTTTCAGGTCAAGACATTGGTCACATGACGAAAGCGGAGTTGTTGAAAATTATTGGACACGATTCACAAAAAATGACATCGCCGAGTCCCAGAAGCATAGCTATCATGTTCGACCCTTTGTCCGGTAAACAACTATGATCTTTTAGGTCAGATAAAAGTTCTTTTAAAAGTCCGATTTCAGTGTCAACAAATTCATTTTGACTGGTCCCCCATTAACTCCATAAGCAGACCCAAAAAAGCAGAAACAAACAGTTCCACTCGAGTTGTCCGTATTCACACTAGTACTGCGTACCTACAGTCTTATAGTTTTTCCTTTATCTTCAACACATGATATTACAATGAAATTCAACTATAAACACGGAAACAATAATGATACAAAAGCATCACATAGGATTTTATCTTTTTTCTTATAACGTATCTGTCTTGATCTGTGGCGAGTGTTTATAATTTGATACGCCTCGTAACCAATTAAAAAATGCTGTGTGTCGTCTTCAACACGGAGCCTAGGCTCACATCGAACAGCTATGAAGGGCCCTAAAAATTACTAGTATAAAACCATTCAAACGGGAAAACCAACGGCCTAAATCTTTATAAAAAAACGAGAAACATGAAACACTTATGAACCACATCAACAAACGACAACTACTGAACATCAGATTCATGTATGTCATATATGTATACTTGACTTTAAATAACTGTTTTAGGCTGATGCTTTATAGATTTAAAGCCAAGCATTTGAGGGATTGAAATTTTCCAGAAAATTTGCTAAGTGGGGGGTTGACAAAGGAACCATCCACCCTTTTTTTCTACTTCATTATTATCTTTAAACAGCTATGCCCTGCTTGTAATTATTGTCTGCTGACATTGATTTATATTGAACACCTGAATATTCAGAATTCATTCTCTGAAAGTGAGAAATCAATGGCAAAAATTTATCTGTCCCATTTATACTAAAAAATTTAATTTTATAGCATGAACAAAAACTGTAAAACGCTTTGAAGTTGCTGTTGGTTTATTTTTATGGTTTAATGACTTGATGCATTTCTAGTGTTGGGGATTTGCATGTGTATATATAAAAGTTCCTGTTTAAGTATGAGAAAGTATTTAAGATGAGAAAGTATTTAAGATGAGAAAAGGCAAAACAAGTACATTACAAATTCATGTTTGTTTACCATAAAGTATTTTAAAAAATAAGTTTGTATTAACTCGGAGATGTGACATTTATTCAGTTTGTTGGCTATGTTGAGGAATTCTTAAATTTAAATTTTTGTATACAGGCTTGTCTATTCTTTATAGACATCCTCAGCATCTACGAACATTTAATACTGTTTAGAACTGAATTATTGAATCTGCATTGCATTATGAGATGCATTCCAGTTGTCCAAGGCTTCATATCAAACTTGATGATGTATAGTATTCATTTATTAGTCAGGTGTACATGTATTATCATGGAAATTACGCTATAATTCTCTATATTATTTTCACACACTTACTCAAACTTAAGATATTGTTGAGGAAATTTGAATGATGCCAATACTATATGAATTTGTAATTTTACATGTTTTGAAAATTGTATATTTCATAACAATTTTTTATTTCATTTTTTCATATATGTGTGTTTGTTTGATATTTCGTAATTGTTTGTTATATTTCATTGTATTTCATGAAGGCCTCAGGGAAGATTAGTTTTATAGCTAACTGTGTAACCCTCTTTAAAGAATTATTATTATTATATTATTATTATTATATTTTGAAGTAGAAAATGGATATAGTGTGACTGTTGATTGAAATTCTGCTTTCTATTGTTAACAGGTTGTACTACTCAGTCCCTGACACTGGAATATATCAAACCAACAGAGACAACCTGTTATACGTTACCAGATTGTACAGGGTTCCAGTGTTGTGTAGATGCCCCTATCATTGGAAGGTCTTTCTTGTACAAAATATCTGTTGATGCTTGTAAAAACAAATTGACTGTCGCCATTGAAGGTCTGGAATATGAACAGAATCTCTTGACTTACAAGTTTGGTAAGTTCAGATGTGTATAAAAAACACAATTATGAAAAATAAATAAAAGATAAACAAAAATGTAAATAATAGTTTTGATGGATAATTAATTGATAAAACAACATACACGAATTAATTGCTTATTTCCAAAAAAGACAGATCAAGTTTGAATTTTGGTAGCATCACTTTTACCTTTTAAATGGTTATGCCCCTTTACAAATCGAAAAATTGCTGAATTTTTTGCTTCCGTTTCCTAACTAAAGGTTACATCCACAAAATATTATGAATCTTATACACAATGCTTATTACCACAAAACACAGATCAAGTTTGATTTTTTATGGCGTCACTTATACAATTATAGAGTTTTACAAATGAACACATTGCTGAATTTTTCATTTCAATTCTCTAACTTATGTTTGCCTCTACTAAATGTTATTAAAATTATACACAGTACTTGTTACCACATTACTAAATCAAGTATCAATTTGGGTAGCATCAATCATACCGTTCTGTTATAACGCTATATGCAAGCTGGGGCATCATTTGTGTCTAATGGACACATTCCCCATATATTTTTTATTTATTTTAGGTACACAAGATAAATTCTACATAAATGGTGTCTTCAAAATGGAGTAAGTACAATTAATAATAGAAATATGTCAAATTTCTTCAAAAAAGAAAAATGTAACTGCAGTAAACTTTTGGAACATCAGGAAAAACAATGAGCTTGATCATAAAATGCAGTCTTTGGATTATAATTCTATAATTTATAATTTATCAATGTCCCTAACAGAGGAAAGGAGTATCAAGATCCTTCCAGACACTTTTGAAGAAGTTTAGAAAACATCTAAAACAATGTTATAATACCACATTGAAGAGATATTTTAGAAGCTGTGACCCTCCTGTGAAGGGGAAGGGTGAATTTTGAATCTATACAATCATTCATGAAATATAAATTTCATACTTTAAAGAGTTCTCTTGATAGTTTGTAAAAAAAAAGTGGAATCTGGATACATAAAGTTAAAAGTCTAGTGTGGATACATTATGGATTTGTGTAAATTTTAGCTACCGGATTGAGGAATTGCCAATAGATGGTTTATACTTTTTGACAGTAACACTGAGTGTGTGTTTAGAAGCCAATGCTGATTGTGCTGTACAGAGATTAGTTGCTAATAATCTGAAGTTAGTCAAACCTACATGTATAACTACTAACCAGTTTGCCATTCCAGGTAATATAATAACTTATAGAGGGTTAATACATTTAGGTCATTTTAAATATCAGAAAGTGATTTAAGTTGAAATTTATGGTTGAATTAATTTTTCTTGTAGATTGCTACAGTGAAATATTTAACAAATGTAATATTGGTTTCACCTAATGACTTACTTAACAGTGAATTGTACTACGTTGCAAATTATCTAAATCTTCAGTAGCTTTTGGGTTTGATTGTTTTTTAAACCAACAAATTTTCAAGAGCTACTCATATTCACTAGATATTCACTATTTTTTGTGAGCTATTTATTTTCAAGAGTGTAAAAAAAATAATTATAAATGGTCACTTAATTTGTCAAAGTTATATCTTCTGTTATACAAAAACACAGATGCAGTTAAACAAAATTTGTGAAAATATATTGCCATGTAATTGACAAGGAAAGATTAAACCTGTAGGTTTTCAATATGCAAAGTACAACAGTTAGTATGCAAGTAACGCTGTACTTAAACATTAATGAGTTGGATACTTGCTATACAGCAGCCCATTTTTGAAGGTCACATGGTGATCTATAACCTTAAGATATATAATTTGGTAGTATAAAAGTAAAGTATTGTTTTACTGTTATCTCTTATGTCATCCTCTCTTTTTGTCGAGCCTTCGACTTTTGTCGAAAAAGCGAGACATAGCGATCCTACATTCCGTCGGCGTCGTCGTCGTCGGCGGCGTCCACAAATATTCACTCTGTGGTTAAAGTTTTTGAAATTTTAATAACTTTCTTAAACTATCCTGGATTTCTACCAAACTTGGACAGAAGCTTGTTTATGATCATAAGATAGTATCCAGAAGTAAATTTTGTAAAAAAAAATTCCTGTTTTTCCGTATTTTACTTATAAATGGACTTAGTTTTTCTGCCAGGAAACATTACATTCACTCTGTGGTTAAAAGTTTTTAAAATTTTGATAACTTTCTTAAACTATCCTGGATTTGTACCAAACATGGACAGAAGTTTGTTTATGATCAAAAGCTAGTATCTAGAAGGAAATTTTTGTTAAAATTTTGTACTTGTTTATCCATATTTTACTTTTAAATGGACTTAGTTTTTCTTCCAGTTAACATTACATACAGTCTGCAGTTAAATTTTTTAAAACATTTATTAGATTCATAAACTATCCTGGATTTTTACCAAACTTGGACAGAAGCTTTTTACAATAAAAAAATTGTATCGAGAGGAATATTTTTATTAAATTTTTTCCTCATCTCATTTTTGTTGAGCCTGCGATTAACAGCAAAAGTAGGCGAGACACTGGGTTCCGCGGAACCCTTACGAATTTTTATCCATATGAAAATTACATTTCCAGGATTTTCACTGTTAGACTGGAAGGATAGAAAAGGGTTAAGTTCATCAAACTCTCTACCAGAATATGCTGCTTTTCTCCTCATGAGTGATCTGAACATAGCCAAGTATAAGAAGGAACCACAGTGTACCATAGCATCACTAGGCTGGCAATCAGGAGGTAATAATCTTAGGATGAAGAACTGCAATTTTAACTCTTAATTTATTGATGTTTATGCAGAATTTGTTCCTTGTAAAAAGAATCGTATGCCATGGTTTTTTTAAGTTGTTGGTATTAAGATTTTTTAGGTGTAAGATTGAGGATTTAAAATGACATTTAATGATTCTTAGAAACATTCAGCCATTGTCAAAACAGGAAGTTGCATGAAGGGAGACAACTTTTGAGGGGAAATGTACTAAAATGGATGTTTTCTGCTCTTTGGTCGGGTTGTTGTCTCTTCGACGTATTCCCCATTTCCATTCTCAATTTTAAAACCAGAATTGGTAAATCTTGTCCCTTGTCATAAATTTTTGGTGGCAATTTGTTAAATAATTAATCTTAAAAGGTGGTAGTAATTAATATTTTAATTGACAAATATAATTCTTTATTGATAAATCACCTTAAAAATAATAAAAGAGAACTTTATTCCTGTAGAAAACAAGTTTCTTTCAGATGCATCTTGTAATATGTTCGCCTTTTATTTAATATATCTCAAATAAAAATAAGGTACTTATTTTGGAAAGGGCTCTTATTTGATTTCTTTGCTAAGAAAAAGTCTACCCATTGTACATGCTGATTGAAATTTGAAAGATGTATGATATTCATTCAAAGGGGCACCAGCTACAAGATATATAAAAAATCTAAAATATGATTTTTTTTTGGTCAATCATTAATGAAAGTGAAATAGTGAAATAATAAGTGCCTTTTAGCAGCCAGTATGGTTCAATTTTGTCAAAATAAGCTCAGAAACAATGATGATGAATTATTCACTTGCAAGTGAATAATTCGACCTCATGGAATCTAAATTCATATGTGAACTTCAATTGAACCCCTTAGTTAGAGATGGATAAGGCATGAATTGTGTGTGTGCAGTTATTTAAAGTAAAAGAATGTCAACATTGAAAGTGAAAAAAAGTAAATCATGTGATTGACTGATTCAATCCACAAAAAAAATCATTCTTATACAGAAAAAATGATGATAAATATATATTTTTTTATCTTAATAGGAAATTAAACCAACCTAGAAAAATCCAATTGCAAGAGTTCATAATTTATTTATATCTATATTTATGTTTATATCACTTATATGAACATCAGAGGTCTTCGCAGGTCAACTCGATAGTCAATTAGATGGCATCCAGACTAAAATACACATGATAGGAAGCTACATATTATCGAGCCCATGCCCTGTAAATTGTTTATTTTAGACTTTTTATAATTTGAATGAATGTTTTACATTGTTATGAATCAAATATTAGAATTTGAGTCAAATCAGTGAACATGAATCTTATTGCAGGTTGTCCATTGAATGTTGACAAACCAATGCTCCATGACAATGTGACCTGCCAAGTGACCAGTAGTTGTACTGGTGTGAAGTGTTGTGTGTACACAGAGGAACTGAACCGTAACATAGATGTGCACTTTCTACTGAACCCATGTGACCAAAGTTTGTCTCTGACGATTGATTATCTAAAGTACAACAGAAGTTTGTTTGACTTCAGTTTTGGTTAGTTATGATTATTTGTATCAAGATAGAATCAAAAAATTAAATTGAAATCAGCATATAAATTAAAGAAAATGAATTGTTTATTAAGTATTGGACGAATATACATCTGATCTTTCAAAAAATGAAAATATTGATTTTTTTTTGTAAACAGAAATTTTTTGTGTGATAGCATGTGAAATTCAGATCAGAAGATTGGTAATTTTTGTAAGATGTTTTGATTTAAGATCAGGAGGTTTTTTATTAACATTTTTGGTTGTAAATGTAACTATCTGATGTAAAAAATTTCCTTTTTCAGTATGTTTTTCTTCAATCTTCCATCTGAATGACATATATCAATGATTCTAACCTAGGCTAAGATTTGATTTTAGTTGAACTTGTAGCTAAAAATAAGTTGCTTGCAAGGAAGCTATTAAACCAAGAGTTCCAAATGGTGAAGTTGAAACTATGCCTTCGTAAGTTTTACGGATGCCATCACTAGTTGGTTGACTGTTCACAAATGAAAGCGGATATGTTCCTTATGTCGAAACTGCAATCCTGTCCCCTTTTCTAATGTCTGCCACTTTAGGAATGAATAATAAGACAATGTGTTTAACAAAAGATTACTAAGATGAATAGTTGATTTAAAATATTAATTAATTTCTAAAAATTCTGTACTTTAATGCATGTAGCAAATTGAAGTGTTTTCTGTAAATATTAATGTTTTAATTTGTCTCATTTGAAATGATTGAACAATGTATACATTACAGGAAGTTTACAGAAGTTCTACATGGAAAATGTTGTACGAGTAGAGTGAGTATCATAGACATAAAATAAATAACATTCTAAAAGAAACATTTTCTTATAACCAAAGCGATTTATGGATTTCTAAATCAAGATGATTCTAATACATTAACATATTTCAAAAAAAGATACTGCAACTATTAATTAATAGACTATTTTCATAATACAGACATTTGACTCCTGAGTATATAATTTTTTGACAGGTTATCTATTCCATACCTGCCAACTGTCACTATTTGTGGGGGATTTCCCCCATGGAGGCTCCCAAATGTAAATTTTGAAAGAGCAATTTTTGTCCACAATTTTAAACAAAATTAATTTTACAATGGCTATAGGTTTGTAAAAGTATGGAGAAGCCATAAAAAACATTAAAATATATTTGAAGGCCCCCTTGAAGGTTTTGTAGGACTATAAGAGCCATCTTGCACGTAAAAACCCTATGGGAAATTCGAAACGTTGGCAGGTATGCTATTCTGTGGTAGGACATATTCGTATTCAGCCATTAAGTGAGAGCAACTAAAAAATGAAAATTAAACTTACAATCAGTGCATACTGAGACAAAACTGTATTCCGATGATGTTATTCTGAATAGAAAACTTTTTTTTCAGTTAATTTCCCATCAAATTGCCCAATTTGTAAGCTAGATTTTGCTACATTCAATAAGGAGTCTGTAGTCTGTGATATGAAAATAGTAGAATTATTCACTGTTGACTATTGTATTATTTTTTTTTTGTGAAGATGTTAAAATGGGTTTTTCATTAAACAATATTTTATTATTGTAAATTACAATGTTCTACATTTTTAATGTTTATTCAAGCTATGTGATATATGATCTGACCAACAAATTCCAGTACCTTGTTGACATGAATGTCAGTATTTGCTACGAGTCATCAGCGCCATGTGAATTAGAATCAATGATTTTCCATAGTTCTGTGCTGCATAAAAAGCCTTGTCAGTGGAGGACAGGCTTTAGAGACCCAAGTAAGATTATAATTCTCCGACTTCTCTGGTCTAAATAAAAGCTTTGTCAATAGAGAACAGCCTTCATAGATCAATTTAGTAATTAAATGATACTCTTGACTTCTATGATCTGTCAAGTTTTGTCTTTAGCTTATTGATATGAATTTGGGGAATATGTTAATGAATATATAACATAATGACACTAAAAGACTTAAGGACATAGAGAGGTTAACATACAGAGAAGTACAAAAAACAATGGTGGCATCTTAACATTTGAAAATGAAAGTAGCAAAGTTCAAACTTATGCATGTACTATAAATAAATTAAGTAACAAAATACAACAAAAATAAAAATTTACCTTAAATACTTTGTGAGATGTCCTGGGAGCATGATTACATTTGATCATTGGAATCGATTGAGCTGTACACACACTGAATATACAGTACTTGCAACCTTAGTTGTTACTATTTTTAGCGATCAATCAGCGGTCATGGATCAGTCACTGATCAGTCAAGTTTGCATCAAACTCATGTCACCAATCTGTCAGACTTCTAGTACAAATATTTGACTGATCGGACAGATCAAACTGATTGACTTTTCTGACGGATTGAACTCTACTACGTATATATACGCCACATGATAAACTAATACAAATTACGGAATCTTAGTTTCATTTCATGTAATTAAAATTGCAACATGGAAAATATGAAACGTTAAAGTACAAAAGATCAACATTTTTTTATTAATTATTCAGCAAAGTTTGAAGAATTTAAAAAGAAAAGAAATATGCAGAACAGCTTCCAATTGCTTTTGAGCATTTCCATATGCTCAAGTCAATGGGTGTTTCGGATAAGCGAGAATTCTGATATAAGAACTTTGGTAGGCGACATTTTTTTTTTTTATAAAAAAAAGAAAATGAATTACCGAATTCTCACAATTAAGCTAAGGAATACAAGATCGACAATGTACATATCAACAGAAACTTATGTTATCCGAATTTGGATAAAAGAGATAAAACACATTACCAAGGAGAAATAACTGCTCTTATCCAAATTCGGATAAGAAGTATAGATTGCCTACTTCACAGAGTTAAGTGTGCAATGAGTATCCTTATCCAAATTCGGATAAGTATATCTATATTTTATATTAAGTCGTCTTGGTTGTTATCCGAATTCGGATAAGAAGATAAAATGAATTATACATATGAGAACCATTCAAGATTTTTTCCCCCGATTTCAGATAAAAGTGATATATTTATATATCAATTAGCCTTGTTATTAATTTTCTTAGCTAATGATTGATTGTTTGTTGCTTGTTTAACGTTCAGTGGCAAATATGTCATGTACATGCAAATGAAAAAGCAAATTAATGAAGAAAGGGTAAAGATTGGTTCTACAAACTGCTTTCCTGGAAAAAATGTTAAGTCTTTCGTTTGTCATTGGCAAATGCAAGCATGATAGAAAAAAGAGAAAAAACACCTTCCGATATACAATCGAAAGGAACAATGGGGACCTCGCCACGGCGGTCGAGTATCATAAAACTTTCAGGTCAGACCGGGTACATTGACATAAAGGACAATTTGACGACAGATAATTCAGAGACGTTAAATGAAAATATACCAGTAAATCGACTAGTCTATTGTTTATTATAATTCCATTCCTGGCGAATATTTACATGATATACAGTTTACAAAATATATGAATCGAAGATTCAAAAACAAAACTTTACGACAAAGAGATGATTTCAGCTTCCCAATTGTGAACTTTCCATTTCTATGTAGCAACATTCCAGCAGCGCCTGCATACGGAGTATATATCTCCCAATTAATACGATATTCCCGGGCTTGTATTTCCTATCATTATTACCTTGATAGAGGGTTGCTGCTCACAAGGAAGGTATTAAACCAAGAGTTCCAAATGGTGAAGTTGAAATCATCCCTTCGTAAATTTTACCTACGCCATCACGAGTTGGTTGACCGTTATGGAATAACCGTTTCACAGATGATATCGGATATGTTTCTTATGTCGTAACTACAATACCCGTCCCTTTTCACGAACGTGACCTACCGAAGTAGACTATTTACCGGATTTGTAATAACATAAGCAACACGACGGGTGCCACATGTGGAGCAGGATCTGCTTACCCTTCCGGAGCACCTGGGATCACCCCAGTTTTTGATGGGGAATCGTGTTGCTTAGTCTTTAGTTTTCTATGTTGTGTCTTGTGTACTATTATTTGTCTGTTTGTCTTTTTTTTAGCCATGGCGTTGTCAGTTTATTTTCAATGTATGAGTTTGACTGTCCCTCTGGTATCTTTCGCCCCTCTTTCACATAGACAAATGTTAGGCACTCACGGTACATTACTTTCACAAGTGACCACAAATGGAGTTCGTTACATTCCGTATAAAATAATAAACGGGTCCTCCCAAGATCTGCCAAAATCTGCATAGAATAACAATATCCTTTAAAACATTTTATATTGTATTGTTCCTTCTTGCCTTTAATTCTTTAACTCTAAAACAGAGTCCTTATATACACATTTGTCACCAAGAATGCACCAACTATGCAACAAGAACTTGACATAAATTCTACGTGTTAACCTGACCTAAATTGCCACCAAATATGCACCAAAAATGCACCAACCTATTTTACATAGTAAAACTCTACTTAAACTATCACATGTTAAAGGTGACCTCTAGGAAATCGGATACATTACACAGCACTGATAACTAGGATGCAAAACAATTTGTAAAATTACTTTAACAGATAAAAGTAATATTGTCTTATTTACACTCTGTCATTCCATCCTTTCCATAAGCATGTGGATTTAATTGACCACAGGAAATTATCACAACACATTTCAATAAATAATAAAACAAATGTTAAGCTCGTTAAAGTCCGCATGCTGACAATTTGATAACAAAAACAAGCAATGTCAAAACAAGTTATATGAAAAATAATTCGAAAAAGAAAATTATGTAGGTAAATCATAAAATGAATTGTCAGCAACAAATTTTATTTTCTCTGCTAAATCACGATAATGTCTATAAGGTGTTAGCACTAGTATAACGAGCGTTCTGTTTCTTCAATTGTTTTGGAATTTAATCTATTACAGTTATTGCCAAATGTTCGAAGTATATTATTTCTGTATCAACTCCTGTTGAATAGGAGACAGTGCTGTTTCTAGTTGTCTCCATACTTCCATCCATGTATGCAATATCCTTCTCATCATAGTCAAAATCTCTGTATTTGTAGTTGTGTCTACCACCGTAGCTTCTGGAGAAGAATTGTCATCTTCACTGTCACTAACAGCAATACAGTTTGTATTTTAAAGAGGAGTTTCTGACTCTAACTCTTCAGTAATAAATCTTAATTCATGTAGTGATTCAGTTAACTGATCGTCAGAAAGTCCCTCTGGTGAATTACATGTTGTAACACTGAAATCCTCTGCTGACACAATTGAAACCAGACCAACATCCTCTGATATATCGGAATAAACTTCAACTTTATCACTTGAATTTTTTTATTTCTGTTCAAATCTACTATTAAAACACGTCTTCTATCTGGTTATCCATATTTTGAAATATATAAAGTCACTGTTTGTTCTTGTTGGATCCCACTTCTGGCAACAAAGATGCCACGACGGTCGAGTATCATAATACTTTCAGGTCAGGCCGGGTACATTGAAATAACGGACAATTTGACGACAGATAATCCAGAGATGTTAAATGAAAATATACTAGTAAATCGACTAATCTATTGTTTATTATAAGTCCATTCTAGGCGAATATTTACATAAGATACAGTTTACAAAATATATATGATTCGAAGATTCACATAGAAAAATGTTAGGCACTCACGGTATATTACTTTCACAAATTACCACAAACAGATTTCATTACATTCCGTATACAAAAGAATTAAGCAACAATGTCCAATACGGTGCACACAAAAATAAAACACGCATAGAGTTCAATACTATGCAGACAAAACCACGCAACAGTGTCCTTTACTGTGCGGACAAAAAAAAAACAAAACACAAAATTAAATACAAATGAATAGTAATGCAGCACAACCTTTCTATGAATCTATAATGGTCCTCCCAATATCTGCAATATCTGCATAGAATAACATAATCCTTTCGAACGTTTCATATTGTATTATTCCTTCTCGCCTTCAATTCTTTCATCTCTAAAACAGAGTCCTTGTGTAAACATTTGTCACCATGAATGCACCAACTATGCAGCAAGAATTTGATCTAATAAATTCTACTTGTTTACCTGACCTAAATTGCCAACAAATATGCACCAAAAATGCACCAACCTATTAATACATAATACAATTCTACTTAAACTAACACATGCTAAAAGGCTGTGACCTCTATGAAATCGGATACATTACACACTACTGAGAACTACGATACAAAAATAAATTGTAAAAAGAATGAAATAAATGACTTTTACAGATAAAAGTTATACTAGCTGTCTTATTTACACTCTATCAAAGGATGTTTTTGGGTGTTCTTTTACACGTGGACAGTGCTACACCTTCACTATATACAAAGCATATCAGATTTGATCGTTACGCCAAACCGATGTGACTAGTTAGGATATAGTTAACCAGGGATGAAAGAAGTGAAGGAATGTTATTATTTCTATAAAACAGTCAACATGTACGTTTGATTGGTATAAAATGTGATTGTAAATAAACTCATCCCAGATAACAGGATTAAAATTTAGTAATTGCGCCAAACGCGCGTTTCGGTTAAAAAAGACTCACCAGTGACGCTCGTATAGAAAAAAAGTTGAAAATGCCAAATAAGCTAACGGTCGAGAATGGTTGACTATTGTCATTTGCAAAACAAATATCATGTTCATTCCATTCAACTCAGACATCACTAGGTTTATATAATTGCGAAAAAAGTAATGTCAATTTAGTCTGATCTGCGGCCAGTTTCACAAAGCTGTCTTAGGACTTAGACATGTCTTAGGATGGTCTTACAACATATCTAAGTCCTAAGTTGGTTTCACAAAGTGGTCCTCAATTAGGATATCTCTTAAAGTTGGTCATACAGTTAGGACTACACGAGAGGTGTCTTATGATGGTCTTAGGATAGTCATAAGTTTATTTATATAAATAACACTCATTTTATATATCAATTTTGCAAATTATCTAATTATTAGGTTAATTATCTATTCTCCTTTTCCTGCTCATAACTAAATCTGTATAGGTTGACGAATTATCTTTTGTTAACAATAAACACTCAATGTATTGATATCAAGAATGCTCGATTGTATTTCTTTAACTTTATTATAACCAATACAGTGACAAATTAAATTCAACTCACTAGTGCAAAAAGAACATGTCATCATTTTATTCTTTTTTTCTCAATTTTGCATTTAAACTTTCATATGTATATTGTTGCATTATTAATAGACTAAGGATTTTCGTATCCCTGGCATATATTACCTTAGCCGTATTTGACACATCTTTTTGGAACTCCAGTGCCGTCAATGCTTTTCAACTTTGTTCTGGCCGGACCTTGACCTGACTAAAATTGGCAATTATACCACATCTTTTTTTTTATAAAAATCATGCAGAAAAACTATCCGGCAACGGTTGTTACCGGCCTGTTTATTTGTTACCTTTGTTTTGTATCTAATACTTAAATTACCTGTGTATCCTTTAAATCTTGCGTTTAAACTATATAGTAATGATGTCCGCGTATATTGATTTCTTATAACAAACGTCCCTTCGAAAACTTTATCATGTATAATTTCTTTATAATTATTCCTTATGGAACAGATATTTCATAATAATTATTCCGTGAAGAATAGAAATAATATATCCCTTAAAAGTTCTTCTTCTTTACATTTTGGAACACTGACAGGAGGCGAGGGTTTAGCAGAAAGGATATGAAACCTTGAAGGAAAGCCGTGAAAAGGAGTAATGAGAGAAAAAAAGCTGTCGCCAACCCTTAGAATTTAAAGCAACTTGATATTTTATTTCTTTTTCGAACTCAATAGTGACTGACATTTAATTAAAGGTGTGTTTATCCGTGGTACGAAATTTTGGACGGGTTGTTATTAATGCAGAACTGACTCTTAAACATATTCCTGCAAAGTTTCAAAACATTTCGCATTGTAATTTCTGAGGACTGTAATTGTCTAACCCATTTGATCTGCCTTTCAAACATTCCAAACAATACTCGCTGTCATACACACTCTAATGCATGTATTTTCTTTGTTTACTTATTTAACTCTAACCAAGTCTTTACAAAAACAAAACAAACTAAGTTTGAACTTTAATTGTAAATTCTCTTGCAAGGGTTCTTTGTAAAATGTAAATCGCTATTTACCGGTTGCGCATCCTCAACAACTACGTGAAAGGGTGGCATAAAATGCCCTAAACGTAAGCGGTAATTGACAGCAATGTTCGTGCCGTTTTCAGACAAGAAAATCCTCGGGCATAATTTTACACCAGATACTGACATTGCATACCTACGCAGGTTTTTGTGTACAATAGGTATCATATAAGGTTTACACGCAGTAGTTTCCTATAACTATAGGATGATGCTCTACAGCTTAATGAACTGCCTTTAATTGACCAGGCATGACATTACAGATCCTTGGGATTTTGTCATTGTAGGTAAAATAGAAATACCGCTAGCGTTCTCCGTTCGTTTTCCTCTATTGACGCAATTAACTGAGAGCTACGTGTAGAACAAGAGCAGAAAGAATATTATGTAAAAATAAACTTGCAATTACCGTTCGGGTATCAGACATATGTAGAACATGCTATAGGGTGCTTAAACACTTTCAAAGTCAGTGGCAGCCTTTGGAGACATCCGAAAAACAAGAATGTGTCTATAGTACATGGATGCACCATGCACACTACCATTTTCTATGTTCAGTGGACCGAGATATGTTGGTCAAAACTCTAATCCGGCATTCAAATTAAAAAAATCATATCATAGGGAACATGTGAACTTAGTTTTAAGTTGATTGGACTTCCACTTCACCAAAAACTACCTTGACCAAAATTTTAACCTGAATCAGGACAGACAGACGAACGGACGGACGGACGAACGGACGCACAGACCGATAACCACAATGACCCTCTGCTATATCGTACGGGGCATAAAAAACAACCAGACTGTAGAGCTTTGTGCGGGTTTTGCAGAGATTGGTTGAATGTTGTTTTTCGTCCAGTGACAAATATTTCATACATTTTCAGGACGAGGTTTAGTAGTGGGGTTACAGTATGATATAGTAATTAATAAAGTAAAAAAATCAAACTTGCTTTTTATTTGATTTTGTTCAAATCTAGAAGTAAATACTAGAAAAACCATCGTCCCTTTCCCCCTCAAAAAGGTACATGTATACCTTTTCCATCCTATAATTACAAGCAATGATATCAGAAAATGATTATTCTAAAAAAAATTTGTATCATTTTCAATGAACCAAGAATTGTGTAGGATACCTGGGGCGTGTTTTATTGGTCTCTTCTGCACATCTCTAGAATGTCTTCTAGTGAAGAGTGAAAAAAAGAATCTGGACCTCTTCTGGAGATATTTTACGGAAGATCAATAAAACAAAATTTAATTTGCCGTCGAATATAAGCAGATTTTTGTTATTTTGGATGAAATAAATGAAGTTTACGGTGATGTTTTAGAAAATGAAGATACGTTCGGTAGACATGACTGTAAAATGTGTTCGTAACATTTTTCTTTGTGCTTTCCTGTAACTCAATTTTGCTAAACAAATCAGGCTTAATTAAACCCCCACTAATTGATTTTTAAGAATAATAAACTGCACACGAATTCGTCAACGTTTGTCTGGAATATGATGATAAAATGCTCCGCAGGGCGCAGCTTGATACGACCGCAGAGATCGAACCCTGAACAGTTGGGGCTAGTATGGACACAACATCCAAGCTTGATACAGCTCTGAATTTGGATTGTGATTAAATATTTGACACAGCATAGGTTTCTGACACAGAATGAATGTGGTCTAAGAACTTAAAATTTTAAATTGGACATTCACCTATTATGGTCCAAAATCCAAAATCTAAATACATGGTTAGATTCAGCATATCAAAGAACCCCAAGAATTCAATTTTGATGAAATCAAACAAAGTTTAATTTTGGACCCTTTTGACCTCAATGTGGACAAAGTTGATAACGGGCCCAAAAATAAAAATCTAAATACATGGTTAGATTCAGCATATCAAAGAACCCCATATATTCAATTTTGTTGAAATCAAACAAAGTTTAATTTTGGACCCCGATTTGGACCAACTTGAAAACTGGGCCATAATCAAAATCTAAATACATGTTTAGATTCAGCATATCAAAGAACCCTAAGAATTCAATTTTGTTAAAATCAAACTAAGTTTAATTTTGGACCCTTTTGACCTTAATGTAGACCAATTTGAAAATGGAAAAAAATTAAGAATCTAAATACACGGTTAGATTCGGCATATCAAAGAACCCCAATAATTCAATTTTTGATGAAATCAAACAAAGTTTAATTTTGGACCCTTTGGACCTCAATGTGGACCAATTTAAAACGGGCCCAAAATCCAAAAACTTAATCCACGGTTAGATTCAGCATATTAAAGAACCCCAATAATTCAAGAATAAAACCCCATTGAAATTGGTCAAGAAATAAGCAATTTATACGAAGTATCTTCTTTTGCACAATACTGTGCAATTGAATATTTCTTGCTATTGCGCAATACTGTACAATTGACAATTTCTTGCTATTGCGCAATATTGTGCTATTGGATATTTCTTGCTTTTGCGCAATACTGTGCAATTGAAGATTTCTTGCTATTGCGCAATACTGTGCAATTGAAGATTTCTTGCTATTGTGCAATACTGTGCAATTGAAAATTTCTTGCTATTGCACAATACTTATTATATAATAATTTACACATCCTGTTTGGTGTGTATCTCCTACCATATCATTATTATTTGCTTTTAAATATAAATCAGAAATAACCAACTTAAAATGGAAAATCTTAAAAGAAAAAAAAAAAAAAAAAAAAAAAGAATCCCCCAACATTTTTTAAACCCCCTTATGATTCATCACCCCTAAACTCAATCCCAGCCTTCCCTTTGCCATGTGGTACCTTGCAGTACAAGAGAGATCCATACACTTGAACACAAGTTATTGTCTGGAAACTAGAAAAATGCTTATTTTTGGCCCCTTTTCGGCCCCAAATTCCTAAACGTTTAGGGCAATTACCCCCAAACTCAAACCTAGCTTTCCCTTTGTGATATGGAACCTTGTACAATTTCAGAAAGATCCATACTCTTACACACAAGTTATTGTCCTGAAACTAGAAAAATGCTTGTTTTTTGCCCCTTTTTGGCCTCTAATTCCTAAATACTGAGACAATTACCCCCATCATCAATCCCAGCCTTCCCTTTGTGGTATGGTAACTTGCAGTACAATTTCAGAGAGATCCATACACTTGAACACAAGTTATTGTCTGGAAACTAGAAAAATGCTTATTTTTGGCCCCTTTTTGGCCCCCAATTCCTAAACGTTTCGGGCAATTACTCCCAAACTCAATTCCAGCTTTCCCTTTGCGATATGGAACCTTGTAGTACAATTTCAGAAATATCCATACACTTACACACAAGTCATTGTCATGAAACTAGAAAAATGCTTGTTTTTTGTCCCTTTTTTGGCCCCTAATTCCTAAAATTTTGAAGCAATTACCCCCAAAATCAATTCCAGCCTTCCCTTTGTAATATGGAACCTTGTGGTACAATGTCAGAGAGATCCATACACTTACACACAAGTTATTGTCTGGAAGTTACAAAAATGCTTATTTTTGGTCCCTTTTTGGCCCCCAATTCCTTAACTGTTGGTACGATAACCCCCAAAATCAATCCCAACCTTCCTTTTGTGGTATTGAACCTTATGGTAAAATTTCATAGAGATCCATTCACTTAAACTAAAGTTAGAATGCGAAAACTAATGTGTCTTCGGACGACGACGACGACGACGACGACGCCAACGTCATACCAATATACGACCGCAAAAATTTTTGCGGTCGTATAAAAAAGGACATCGTGTCTATTCAAATTTGTTTTTAAGTAACCAAACTGGATTACTTTGGAATAAAATAAAGATATCGGAAAGTTCTCAGAATCATTTTTCTCTTGTGGCCCTTGAAGAAAATCTTCTGGTCCTAACTATTATTACTATTGCAAAATTTCGATGGTCAAAACCTTCGGATCAACCTCTTTTCAAAATCTTTCATTGTATATGGATCTTAACATAGGCGGATCCAGGGGGGCCCTGGGGGGCCCGGGCCCCCCTTTTGTGGGAAAATTTTGGTTGATTATACAGGGAATCACTGAAGCATGACTGGAGCCCCCCTCCCCCTTAGTCAGTCAGCGCCCCCTTTATGAAAAATTCTGGATCCGCCACTGATCTATATGCAAGTATACAACGTATACCACACGTTTCTCAGACTATGTTATTCTGTATTTAATAAATTCGTTGGTTGTTAACTGGTGGATACTTCAGTCTGGGAGAACAAGATTTATTTCAGTACTAGTTGTAATTAGCAGTCTGCTTTGAACATACTTCCAGTAATTGCAAATACTATTATTTCGGTGCTTTGTGTCGATTGTCACAATGTTAGTTTTTTTGTGTGTGTCTCGTACCGATCTTTTGAGTTAATCTAATTGCAACTGATTTGTGCAGGTTGTTCTTGTATTGTACTGTTACACCACTGTCCCAGCTTCGGGGAGGGTTGAGCGCTCACAAACATGGTGTACTGTTACACCACTGTCCCAGTTTATGGGGTGGGTTGGGATCCCGCTAACATGTTTAACCCCTCCACATTCTGTATGTATTTGCCTGTCCCAAGTCAGGATTGTCGTGGTTGTTGTTTGTTGCTGTGTACGTTACACATTTGTTGTTCGTTATTTTTTTTTTTGTACATTAATTAGGCCGTTAGTTTAATCATTTGAATTGGTTTACAATTGTGATTTCGGGGCCTTTTAAAGCTGACTATGCGGTATGGGCTTTGTTTATCATTGAAGGCCATACGGTGACTTATACCTGTTATTTCTGTGTAATTTGGTCTCTTGAAGAGAGTTGTCTCATTGGCAATCATGCCACATCTCCATTTTTATATCAACCCTGCCCTATTTATTTATGTGCCTGTCCCAAGTCTGGAGCCTTTAGTTAAGTAATTGTCGTTGGTTCATGTCTCGACTCATATTTGATATTTTGTAAATTGTTTTGTTATGTATAATTAGGCCGTTAGATTTTTCGTTTGAATTGTTTCACACTTTTCATATCGATCCTTTTATAGACGACTCTACATCATCCGGTTGTGTCATTTGTATTGAAGGCCTTATGGTTGCCTAAATTGCTTACATCTTCTTCATATTTGAACTCCGGTGGATAGTTGCCTCATCAGCAATCATATCACATCTCTTAGTTATATACCTGACTTTAAACTCGTGTTTTCTAAAATGCATGAAATATTTGTCACTGGGCGTTAAAATTAGCAGCAAACAATCAATCAATTTAAACATGTGTTAAATAAGATGAAAACCATTTGATATTTATTCATTTTTTGGGGTGGGGGACAGGAGGATTTCATATATGAATATGGTTGCCTGGTAAGATCTGAAAAATAGGCATGATTAGCGACAGATTAAAATGAATGGGGGCAAGGGGATCCAATAAATTGATTTGGCTTAAAACAGATAACAAGGAACTGAAGGGCATAAAAACAGATAACAGTGAATTAAGAATTGTTTGAATCTAATATTTACGTATTCGGATACAGGGAATATTATCCCCATATACATGACATATGTAAAATTCGTAAAGGTTCCGCGGAACCCAGTGTCTCGCCTACTTTTGCTGTTAGTCGCAGCTGGCTCAACTAAAATGGGGAAAAATTATGAAAATTTAACCACAGAGTGAATGTAATGTTAACTGGCAGAAAAACTTAGTCCATTTATGAATAAAATACGGATAAACAAGATTTTTTTTAACAAAATGTCCTTCTAGATACTATCTTATGATCATAAACAAGCTTCTGTTCAAGTTTGGTAGAAATCCAGGATAGTTTAAGAAAAATTCAAAAACTTTAACCACAGAGTGAATACTTGTGGACGCCGCCGCCGACGGAATGTAGAATCGCTATGTCTCGTTTTTGCGACAAAAGTTGCAGGCTCGACAAAAATCAAATTCGAACTTACAAAAAGGAAAACAGGGATACCTGATGAGGATAGGCCTAGGTCCATACGAACTTAACCGAAACACGTTTTATATAATAAAGAATACAGTCTCAGCTCTGTGATTCTTTTTTAAGAATACGCACACTATTCAAATTACAAGCACGCCGTGTGATTTTTTTCAAATGTTCACCAACAAATGCTGAAAACAGTATTCCATAACATAAAATTATCATCATACATTGAGTTAAAGAAAATGAATTTTCACAAAGGATTATAATAAGATATACTGGAATAGTCCTGGACACTACTGATTTTAATATGTTTAAGTGATGGTCTGTGATGTGTACATTACTGGAATGCTTCTCAGAATAAGGGACCACCATATTACCAGTTGTAAGACCCCAATGTACAATGATTTTCATTTTCTACCGAAGATTGGCTGTCAAAAAGCTAACATTTCTATTTTCAATAACAGTTAACAGCAAATACATTCTCACAATAACAGATAACAAAAAAGATAATACTAACAAGGAATATGACAATAACAGCTAACAGCAAATGCAATTTCAGAATAACAGATAACAAAGAATTAAATTGCCCCATAACAGCATAACAGTTAAACCCCTTGCCCCCATAAATAATAATGCCTCTTCCTTTCCCAAGCCTTCATCTATAAATTTAATCTGACCACCACGGAATAGCCCAATAGTATTGAAACTAGCGTTAAACACCAATCAATCAAAATCCCTTCCTAGAACATCAAATAGTCGTCCTTTAACTGTTATTGTCCGTGTAGTTCTTATATTTATCCAGCTTATCGTCCTACAGGGATGTCCTACTAAGGCTGTCATACCATAAAACATCTGCATTCATAAATTTTTAATGCCATTTAGACTAAACAACGCCATTTTTGTTATGTGCCTCTGCCGTCTAAACTACCTATAAAAGAAAGAGGTGGAAGATAGCCAGAAAATCTTCCCGATGCAAAAAAAAAAACAAACAAAACAAAACAAAACAAAACAGAAATGGACCTCTTCTGGCTCACTACCGAAGAACAAAAACACGCCCTAAGTTAATATCACTCAAATTGAACTGTTTTAATCGATTATCAAAGTTTTGACACCGTCCCCACATTTAAAGTATAATTTGTCAACCTCAGCGTCGGGTATATACTTTTCGTAACACGTCTGTTTATATTAAAATAAGAGATACAAAAGATTGGAATGACAGGCCTATTCCAAAACTATGTACATCTTTGATACTAAATGTAAACGGAAAAGTTATAATAGACGGAACGCAATTCATGACGTCTTGAGAATGAAGTTTTTGCATATTTTGTTGAATTCTATCCTTTTACACGTCAGACAAGGAGGATCAATTAGGGGCAAGCATTTAACTTAAAAAGGGGGTATGTTTTTGGTTTGAGTCAGAATTTTTTATCGCCAAACGCGAACCTATTTTTGTTACTTTTCAACGCTATCAATCAAATTTTTAAAAATATTTAACACTATAAGGTATGAAGAAAATCTGGATTCAATATATATATTTTTGGTCATCTGCTTGGCCTGATTATATTTCTTTCCCCAGCAATTTGGGGATATAAGAATATTTTTGGAGAAAAAACCTAAAGTCCCCTTCGACTTTGTCGGTAGGGGACTAAAAAAACATACCACCCCCCGCCCTCTTTTTTTGAAGTTCAATGGTTGTTCCCTTATTAATTAAAATTATAATTGAAAATAAATGCTAAACATTTCCTATGAATCAAATACTGAACTATCTTGCAGATCGCAAAATCAATAGTTTCCTTATAATCTTTTGTTTTAACCTATATAATTCATATCTGCTCAAATCAAAATGTAGGAGGATTTTGAAAATAAATAACTCAGCTTTGATAATCATAAAAATAAATGGTTTGTTCTGGGGTAATTTGAAAATAAATAATCTGACTTACAATGTATTGAAAATAAATAACTCGGCAGGTCTTTTAAGTCATTCCATAAATGCTATTCAAAAGTATGAGATGGCACCACAGATTCTTCATAAAGTTCATCTTTTTAAAAAAAAAAACCGGGAAACACTTCCCAAATCTTTTAATTATAAAAGGATAAATATTATTTGAATATACTTGAAATGTCTGAAAATGGTTTTGATTTAACTTGAGGTATATTGTCTCAGGAACACTAACCTTACTTTTATTACAGGGCCGTAACTACATTGAGGCAATTGCCTCATGTAGGAAATTTCAAAAGTAAAAGCTTATCTTTATATCACTATTGTTTTCACGGCGAGTGTCTTGCAAGAAACAAGTTCTTTTCTCGGACGTAGCCCTGTTTTTCGGGGTCCATGTTCCTTATTTATTTTTAGTTTTCAGTGTTATTTGTCTTATTGTTTGTCGTTTCTTGTTTTATCTGTTCCTGGTTTGTCTTTTGTTCATTGATTGCCCTTCTGTATTCTCTTAGTGTTGCATTCCTTTTGTAATTTAGTAATTTTGTTTTAAACTTGATCATGAGTTTTATTTTATTTACGACTTTTAGCTAAATTTTACAACTTAACTACGTTGAATTGTATCCCAGTTAGGAGCTACATCAAGTTGTAATTGAAATGTGTTATAAAACTTACTTGACATACATTTGCGTAGTTATATCAATACTATTCAACCATCTCTTGATTTAATTTGAAAAAAAACCCACATATGTTACAGGTATAAAGATCAAAATTCTGCAAGCCGAAACACAAAAAAAAAAAAAAAACAGTAGCCACATACTGAACAATTGTGAATTACATTTTGCTTTATCCTACATATTTGTCTTTTGATGTTATCCCTAAAACTAAAGTCTTGCACTGAATCTATACATTTTGCTTTGAGACCAAAATATTGTCAAAAATTATTAAAACAGAACATGTGTTTCAGATTGAGAAAGGGTCTGGGAAACGCCCAGAAAGCTTGATTTTGCATCATTTGTTCTATAGCTTTTGGGCCCTCAGCGGCCCCAAACCCTTCGTTAATTTTTAGCCTCGCTCCGCTCGGCATAAAAATGTTTGCCAATACTTTTAAATGAGGCTAGTCATGCTAGTTACAGCCACACTTTAATACCATGTATATATGCAGTTTGGAATTCAGAAGATTCATTTCCGCAGAGGATAATGATTAATTCTGATTAAATGGTACATAATGACTTGCCTATATATGTTTTATTCAAGAATAAAACTTGAAATGAATTTAAAAATTGTATGTTTTCAAATATTACATATATAGTTGTGAAAATAAATAATCAGTCCCTTATTTTAATGAAAACGAAAAATCTTGCTTCAACGGTGCAGAAAATAAATAATCTGTCCTCCTAGTTTTCAAAAATAAATAACCTATCAAAAACAAATCCTCCTGCTATCCCCCTTCCAAGAATATCAGAATATCAAATGGTCGTCCCCTATACAAGGGAAGTTAGTTTGAAAAATTATACACATATTCTACGTTAATAAATTATCCATATTAATTATACATAATTAATATACCATGATCATTTGCATGAATTTGTTTTTTAATGCATTAGAAATTACTTTATTGTAATTGATATAATTCTTGAATTCTGTACAATCAACCAATGATGGAGAAATTGCAAGGTCAATGTCTCAAGAAATTTATAATTTATGAGTTCAGAACATTCTGACAACCACCTCTGATACAGAAAGTAATTCGGTTAATACTTATTGCAGATGGATACCATTTAAACTTCCTAATCTAAAATATGTAATAAATCACAAATAAAGGGTCAAAGCACTAATAAAATGAAGGCGCGAAGTTTCTCTCGCGTTTTTTAACACAGTAATTACAAATAGGACAACATTCTATACCTTATCTATGTTTATATACGTCAACTTGAAAATGAAAATGACTTTTTCAAGAATGTTACTTTACTAAGGGAACGATCATTTATCTTTAAGGAGGGGTTATGTTTTTTCATAAAATAATATTCTGATTCCCAAACTGATGAAAAACAAGCAGAGGACAAACATATATATTCTGAATCCTGATTTCCCCATACCTTAAAGTGTTAAATTTTGAACAAAATAATTTGATTGATAGCTTTGAAGAAATAAATAAAATTGTTAAATGGTTGCTCCTAAAGACTTTTCACTGGGTCGATGCCTCTGCTGGTGGACTGATAGTCCCCGAGGGTATCACTATCCCTTTAGCCAATACTTCGGTACTGGCATGAAAATACGGATTTTGTGTTTATAAAATTTGCTGTTACAAAATTTTGAAATAATTTAAAATTAAGGAATGTACGTATCTCCCTCATGCAAAGCTATGATTCCTTGCCCGACTTTGGCATTCTTTTTTGTCCTTTTTGGTTTATAGCTATTCATCCTTTTCATAAACTTTGGATTTCAATTATTTTGTCCTTGGGAATCACTGAAGAGACATTGAAATATAGTTGACCTATTGCTTATAGTTTCTAAGAAACACACATAACAAAGAAAACTAAACATTGACCAATGAACCATGAAAATGAGGTCAAGGTCAGATGAACCATGCTAGGCAGATACGTACAGCTTACAATCCTTCCATACAACAAATCTAGTTGACCAATTGCTTATAGTTTAAGAAAAACAGACCAAAACACAAAAACTTAACACTGAGAAATGAACTACATGCTAGACATGTACACCTTAAATAATTCCATACACCAAATATAGTAGACCTATTGCATACAGTATAGGAAAAACAGACTAAAACACAAAAACTGAACTATCAACAATTGAACCATGAAAATGAGGTCAAGGTTAGATGACACCTGCCAAGTTGACATGTACACCTTACAGTTCTTCCATACACCGAATATGCTAGACCTATTGCGTATAGTATCTGAGATATTGACTTGACCAACAATCTTAACCTTGTTCACTGATCCATGAAATGAGGTCAAGGTCAAGTGAAAACTGTCTGACGAGCATGAGGACCTTGCAAGATACGCACAAACCAAATATAGTTATCCTATTACTCATAATGAGAGAGAAATTAACATCACAAAAAAATCTAAACTTTTTTCCAGTAGTCACTGAACCATGAAAATGAGGTCAAGGACAACGGACATGTGACAGACGGAAACTTCGTAACATAAGGCATCTAAATACAATGAATGAAGCATCCAGGTCTTCCACCTTCTAAAATATAAAGCTTTTAAGAAGTTAGCTAACCCTGCCGCCGCCGGATCACTATAATACCTATTTCGAGCTTTTCGCGACAAAAGTCACAGGCTCGACAAAAATCAGTTGAAAAGGGCTTAACTCATTCCCACAACATAACAAAAAAACATGAAGTAGAGATTTGAGAGAACTCGCAGTTACTGACATCTAGTTCAAAGCCAATAACAACTAATAATAAAATCATGCATCTAAGACTAAAATATCAATCATAACACATCAAATGTATTTAGTGTAAAGACGTCATTAACAGTCGGAGAAAAACATGACCATGTGCAATGCCAAGAAACATGCATGTCGACAATTTATGCAGAATTTGTATCGGTTGGATAAATCCGATCTCGAGAATTCGATATCGCTAATATTTGCATAATATTGCCAGTAATTCGTTTGAATTTTTAAAACAAAAGGACGAGACTTTTTCTTTTATAATGACAATCAAATCTCTCTTGAAATTATATGAAGAAAGTCGAGAAAGAATAAACATTATTAAAATACGTGTTTTACACATTTTGTTTTGGGTTGTCCATTTGTGGAAATGTTGCTTACACTCACCATCATATTGAAGACCGCAAACTGAACAAAATATTCACTGGGGTGATGACCAGCGAAAGCTTGGGGAATAAAGGAACTAAATTACTCCATCCATAAGGCATCAACTGGAAGTATTAGCAGTTTCATATCTATAATTTAGTATGTATTTACACAAACTACTACACTTGTATATATTTGGAAAATTTTGGATCTATAAATATGCAGACACGTTTCGGCTCTCCTTATATTGGTCGGTATATCGACACAAATGATCGAGAAAGAATAAGTAACAGCGGTCAAGTATTACGATCGGATTGTGAAAGCGATCACATTCAATTTAACCGCAAATTCTGAGAAAATATCCGTTGTATCAATAGAAGGAAACCATAAGAAAAAAAAAAAGAAATATGTCTGTCAAAATGGTTTAACTTTTTTTTTGAATAATGTGCACTAAATAGATGAAAAACACGAAAGGCGACACATAACTTTATGTGGGAAAAAAACAAACACGTGTTGATCCAAAATAAACCCATTTCAATAAATCATGTTATATTAGAAACTAAATCTTGTTTTGTATCACATAGTACAGTAACACATGGATGTAATATTTTACCTGAAAAGTTTAAGATTAAAAAAAAAAGAATTTTCAGACAACGTGTTATTCTTGACCGTGAAATAAATGCGTGCTCAGACAAGACTGTATAGGTTTTGCTTAACTCTGTTGACCACATCCTTACGACTCTAGTGGATAGTTAGTTGTCTCATAAGAGCTTTCTTACATTTTGACGAAAGGTACGAACGAACGTAAAGGGAGCATGTATAACACATTTCTATGATAATGCTGAGGGTCTATGTTTTATTCGGTAAAACAACATTCTTTTCTGAATTAAACTTGTCTTTAAAAATTTAAGCATATTGCAAATAAAACACGCTTTTGATATCTGAATTAAAGAAAAAAAATTCAAATACACTCATGTCCGATACGTTACTATTGTTTACCACGATTACACACATTTGCGCGGGAATTGTTCAAGCATGGGTTTCAAAATTAACATTTTAATGAAATTATTTAAGTATGATACTCTAAATTTAACGACAAGATTCACAATTATTTTTATTTTTAATGAGTATGCCATCATCAAATTGTCAACGCGGATCATCGTGATTTGCAAGACAAGGATGCTGCAATGTTTTGAAAAAGTAGTGTGAACTAAATCTGGGGAAAAAGATTTTGCGAAGAAGTTTTTCTATAAATACTACTATTATATATTTAAAAAATGAGACTCTTGCGATCGCAGAAAACAAAAGTGAAACGGAACAAATACTTAGCCCCTCCACTCCTCCCTTCCTCCATTTCAAAGTTAATGGTCGTTGCCTTAGTATTCCGCAGATTTTAATAATACTATTTATTATCTTCAGTTGATCAGAACATTCTTTTACACGTCGTTTATTTGTTTTAATTATCTAATAATTGTGGACCTTTCTTTTGGTTATGGGGTATTTTTTCCCCTGACGAGCCTATATGTAGGAAATTTTGTAGAGTTATGAATCTCCTTCCCCCTGGTGGTATTATTATTTTACCTTTCATACGTCAAGAAATTCCTTTGTCTTACGAAAAATCCAGTTTAACACGTCTCATTACATGCAGTGTATTAGTCCTTAGTAGGCAAACACTAAGATAAAACACCATCGAAGTTCAATGACGCTTCGATTAAGATTACATAAATATGTCAAAATAAAGGATCCCTAAAACGAGTCTAACATATGATTCGTCAAGCGTACGTACCTTTCGTCAAATTGTAAGAAAGCTCTATTTATAATTAGTATTGGCAATCATACCACATCTCATCGTTTTTTAATTTTTTTAAACGTATATTTGTATTTCAATATGTGCTTGTACGGAAGTATATTAGCGCAGCACATTTTTTTTTTATATTTCTTCCTATGTTTGCGTTATTACCTTTGGTCGTTTGAATTGTTTTACATTTGTCATTTCAGAGCTTTTTATAGTCGACTATGCGGTATGGGCTTTGCTCATTTTTGTAGGCCATACGGTGACCTATAGCTTTTATTTTCTGTGTCATTTGGTCTCTTGTGAAAAGTTTTCTCATTGGCAATCATACCACATATTCTTTTTTTATATAATAACGCACAACGCAAAATTGCGTTATAACATGAAGTACTAAACATCGGATGACCGCAAGTTCTCGTGGATGGTCACAAGCACAAAAATCTTGTCTCAGAAAAAAGTGAGGTTAAGGTACATAGATATAGAGACAAGTTCGTGCGTGGGTGATGAATAAATGACAGGGTATTCAACCTCACAGTAATAACTTATTATATTGTAGTGATACAAATTAGTATACTCTGGTTTGTTGTTAAATATTATATTAATATTTGTATATATAATTTTCTATCCATTTGTATATCATTCTTTTTTACTATTCTAATAATAGTGCAGTGCAAGTGCATGGTGGACACTCTTCTGTATTAATTGGATTTTTCTAACAGATTGGATTTGAGTAGGCATTCATATTTTCCCGCAAAAGTTCTTGAAATATTCTTCCGCATGCGTTAACACAATTTTTCGGTATTCTTGATTTGTTATTGATATATATATATTTCTCACGACAGAACATTTTCATATCATTTATCTATGTTCTAAAAAATTATTTTCATGAATATTCATTGATGAAATTGATATATAATAAGCAATAAGGAATGTTATTTGCGTTCGGTTATCAGTCAAAAAAAGAAAGTCACATGGGTAGAAATGTCTGTGGCAACAATACACCGGAATGCCCCCACGGTCATCCGATGTAAACATCAATTATGTGGCGCTCATACGCTTCCGTAGCTTGTCATATTTAAACCTGTTTTTACTTAAGAGGCAAAATAATTAGACACATAGCAAGTCTGGATTCGCCTGCCTGGTGATGCATTCAAAATCAGAAGGCGTTTGTTTATCTTGGAGACACATCTGGCCTCGATCCGTTTTAAGATAATAAGTAACCATAATAAAAAGAAAAGGGAGATGTGGTAAGATTGCCAATGAGACAACTATCCACAACAGTTAAAATGAAGTGGATGTAAGTATTTGGAGACCATCGAACGGCCTTCAACAATGAAAAAACTCATACCGTATAGTTTGCTATAAAAGGCAATTATTTTGTTTTCTCATTTTAAGTATCTTTTTAAATTGTTTTTAATATAAAGGCATAGTCAATTCATAGCCCTAAACACAGATGCCTTGTAAAGGAGAAGCGAAGAATACCAAAGAGACATCAAAACTCATAAGTGGAAAATAAACCAACAAAGCCATGGCAAAAAAAGACAAAGATAAACAACAGTTATAATATAAAAAAAACACGACATAGAAAACTTAACACTGAGCAACACAAACCCTACCAAAAAAAACAGGGGTGATCTCAGGTGCCCCGGAAGGGTTAGTAGATCATGCTACAATGTGGCACCAGTCGTATGGCTCAAGTAAGAACACAACCGGTGATAAGTCTAGATCGGTAGGTCACATTCGGGGAACAGGAGAACGGGCCTGTGGTACGTTACGACGACTAGAAATATATCAGCTGATGGAATTTGCTACCTAGAAATGGAAAGTCCACAATTGGGAGCCTGAAATCATCTCTTTTGTCGTAAAGTATTGTTGCCAACCCACCTGCAATTTTAATCTTTAAATGTAAGTCAAGATATAAGGCAGACTTAACTGTATCTATAGGGGTGAGCAGCTGAGACATCAAGTACCCACCCTTTTCATATATTTTCTTTATCAAAATATATACCTTGTCATATATCAAGTAACAAAACAGACCTCTGGTACATTAGTATAGAGATATTATTTTTTTTTGGGGAGGGGGGGGGGGCTTGCAATGCATTGCTTTTTTCAATAAATTCTTAAACACTTTCCTCTATTTGCCCCTTTTATATATCTTTCATTGTGAAGAAATTTCAACAGATAATATTTATAGCATCTATAGACGGGTTTATCTGTAATTGACCTAGAAAACATGGGCGCATCCATTAACCTCTCACGTGACCGATCCGCCATTACAACCGTGAAAAATAACGCACGTGTACTGATCAAAACATTATCGATTTTCTGTTTACATTTGTATTTCTTTTATTTTCTGATTTATTTTACTATGGATGCTGCCGAAAGTTACAAAAAACATAGAAGCATTTCTTGTGCAGTTAATAGTTGTACAAATAATCGTAAAAAACTTCAGGTGTGGAAAAAATCAATATGCGAATTACACAACGAGTTGCACAATGACTGCCCTCATTTGATTCCATATACGTCTTATGTGATGCCTTCAGACGAGCCAACAAACCTGAGTGGATCAAAGCCGTATAAACATAAAAAAACTGTGCATAAACAGGTTTTTGTATGGTCCGGACATTTTTTTTTGGATGATGCGCCACTGCACACAATCCGTTTTTTTTTTTAAATAAAACTTGTTATGAAAGTAAAATAACACTGGCCGACGAATGTTTACACGTTGTAAAACGACTGTTAAAAACTTAAATTAATCTATAAAAATTAATCCGATGACTACAGTGTATCTGTCTCTTTTTGTATAGAATATCCACAGCGACATTTGTAGTGGAAGCGGTAAAATGTCTGAATTAACCATAAATGAAGCTAATAACCAACCCGAGGCTACATGCAGTTATAATTGCAAGCAAATCAACCCAGTGTGAAGAGACGAACTTTTTTCATTCATGACGACTTCTATAGTATCTTTATGCTGCAAAATGGACAGACATTCCGACAATATTAACTCAGACAAAAATATTGTTTACAGAGGAGTAAGGAGTTCAAAATTAAATAGGGGGGGGGTGGACCTCGTCATCCGTTTAAGAAATATTATGAATGACAGTGACGCCTTATTATATGCTGATGTAACTAAGTTTTCTTAACTTTAGTGGAATAACTACACAAATTTAATTTTCAACTACGATATTGCAGACCAGCTGTTGCTCGATCGTACAGATGAGGTTAACACTTAGTTTGATATTTGGTTTTTTGGGACGGCGCTTTAATATTTCGAAAAGTAAGGCTTGTAAAATATTTTATTCCTGGGTGCAGTTCTTGCTGAAAAACTAAAAGGTTTTATATATATATATGTAGGCCTGTGTGCTTATAGTATATATTCACTTTTTTTCTTTATAAGACGTAGTATACAGTTACTTCTGTCATAGGCGGATCCAGAGGGGGGGGGGGGGGGGGGGCCTTGGGGCCCGGGCCCCTTTGTGGGAAAAATTTAGTTGATTATATAGGGAATCACTGAAGCATGACTGGAGCGGGCCCCCCATTAGGCCAGTCAGAGCCCCCTAATAAAAAGTTCTGGATCCGCCACTGTTCTGTTGATTTGAACTTTCCTCAGTAGATTATTCTGTGCATGAATTCTAAAATTTTATTCATTAGAAAGGATTTTTCAAAGGTCTAACTCTTGGTAATCAAATAGTTTACTAGAACCTACGAAAACGTAGCTATAATCCGACAACCCGAATTTCCGACAGTTCAGTAGTCCGACGGTCCGATATACACCCCTAATGTTATACTGTAATACTGTATTTCACTGTATTATATACATCAGGGACTTATATAAGAGTCTAATACGGATTAAGGATCAAAATCTACGAGACCTCTGTTTTGGAGTGGTTGGGAGGGGAGTTGGCAAAACACTAAATGACGCTTCTAAAACATAACTAATCATCGCTTTGAAATTACATGTTAGAGTCTTTGGTGGTTTAATGGCATTCATTTATATTAAGCACGGGCTGGATCATGATGTTATATATTATACATACTATAGTAGTTGTATGTCGAGTAATTTTCTGCAAAAGAAATTGGAATCGAATACATAATAACTATAGGAATACATGGGCCGTGAAAGTTCAAAACTTCTCAAGCCCATATTCTAATCGCAAAGTTATATCTACATATGGCCCGACGCATCGATAGCATATATAGCGCAATTCATGCGGACACCAAAGTAATACGAAGATGTAACTCAATTTTGAGCATTATACGTAAGTCAAGCAAAAAGCACAAAACTCTCGTCTCTGTAGGAACGTCGGATTAGTGGATTGTTAAATTTTAGGACTGTCTCACTATAGGTCTGACCACAGAAATTTCTATGATTTGATAAAATTGTACCTGGTTTTTCTGATATATCACATTCGACCGGTCAAGACTATTTATTTTTTATTTATGTATGCGTTATAATTATTAATATTATGATTACCAAATGATTATAATCGACATGTAACCTGGGATTAGTATTCGTATAAAATTTATAATGTCCCGCGTGTAACATATCAAATACACAAGGACACGACACCTGGCCTGCAATACACTTAGAATCCTTATCTAATTACTTTATTATCTATAGCACATATAAATTTGCCGAGTTCAAGTACGACTTCACATTCTTGTGTTTACATTTAATTATATGCGGTCAGGGCATTTAGATCTATATCTTGTTTATATTTTTTCACGGTTGTAATGGCGATCGTACTACGACGACGCCTAGGAGTCGCGTCACAAACTAAGGCAGATAATCGGAAAAACCTGTCTATAACTAGCATCAGTGGAAATACTACATTGGAATAAATAGAGATTAATTGGTTGGACAAATAGCTGATACATTTACGATTGTGCTTTAACCGCATCAAAAATAAATACTGACACCTGATAGTTTCAGATACTTATGATATTAGTGATATTTTTAATCTGAATTTCTCACCCTTTTCATACATCATGGAGCATGAAATAGTGACCTATTCCAGCGGCTCATCCCTACCACTCATTACATAGGAAGTGCCCCCCCCCCTCTCAAGTATATTATAATCTAACTCGAAGTCAACATCCGGATGTAGTGATACTGCGAACTGCTAGCACTTTTGTCAGCTCAAACCTAACAAAATTATCTCTTCATGTCTAACACAAAAAAGACACAGCCGCGTGTTTAGACATTGGAGGCATTGAAATGATGCAACACAACTAATTTAAACCAGAAATCGTTGTTTGATTTGTGCTGTTAATCATAACTCTAGAACGGTAAAAGTGACGCCACCCAAATTCACACTTTTTATTGATTGGTTGTAATAAACATTGCGTTTAAGTTTCATAACATTTGGCTGAGGCAAACTTAAGTTAGAGAATAGTAACCAATTCTGGGGCGTACGGACATACAGACGGACAAGGATGAAACTTAATACCTCTTCGCTACGGAAATAGTCAGATATCTTTTGTTGAAATCTTTTTTAAAAATAATTCTCGATTTTTATTCTAATACTAAATTAAATTAAGGGATTTGTCCATATGCATAAATTTTATGTATACCCTTTCCCGCTTTTCACTCTAGTAAAGGTGCAGCGTAATCGAGAGCGTAATGATTGGCATGAATACTAAACAGATGAGGCTGTTACGATAACAAAAATACAAGAAGTCATTCAACCTTAGGTCACCGAAATACAAGGAAAGCTACGTCAGAGTACTTTATCTGTACATGCGTATATGAATCATCCACACTTTTTACCTATTCAACTCCAAACTTGTTCTATGTAGGGGCAACGCCCCCGTTTCAAATCCTGGATCTGCATCTCTTACTATACGTTACGGGTTTAATTATCTATTAGGTAACATATTAAAACTTTCAAAAATATATAATTTGTTTACTGGTAAAACACTAACTGGCAAACGATGCAGATTCTTGGTTAAAGGGTCATCCAAATGATAAAGTGAATGGAGACGAACAATCGTATCTAACTAGTATCTCAATTGTTTGTAAAACAATTGAAAGGTCTTTCCTGTAAAAGTGATGTTTTCGTAATGTACTTTTTACGACCTTTCATTTGATATACGACAAGCATACCTTCTGAAACTTTTCGCTTTTTACACTTTATGACCCCATCTGCCTAAGTTTTCGAGATCAAAAGTATGATATATGTAATATCGACTTGATGATCTTCAATTTGATATGCGACAACACCATCTTCTAAAAAGTTTGATTTTTGCACTTAATAACCCCTTCAAACTCATTTTTGGAGGACAGGAATTTGATATTTGAAATGTACACGTTATGACCTTTCATTTGATATACAACAACCTTATATTAAAAGAAAATTTATGTTTTGCACTCAATGACCCCACCCAACCCATTTTTTGCGGACGTCAATTTGATATTTGAAATGTACGCTTTATAGACTTTCATTTGATATGCGACAACCTAACCATCTGAAAAGTTTGAATTTTTTGCACTAAATGACCCCACCCTTCCCACTGGGATGAAAAAGGGGTTTAAAATTTTCATTTTTGAGTAGAGCTCATTAAGACGTTTAATTTGATATATATAATAACCGCATTTGGCAAAGTGCCAAAAATGATGCAATATCAATTATATAAATAGAACTTATGAAACTTACAAAGTCAATGTAAAAGATGAAAATTTCAAATTGATTTTTTTTTTGAGTTTTTCATTGAAAGTTTTTGGTAATTAGTCAAACATATAACCATGTTAAACTCTTCAATTTCTGAAAATTTCAGGTGGAAAGCTGTTGTTGATTCAGAAATACATGCCTCCGCTCGCAAAATTTCAAACTGCATTATCTCTAAAACGACAACAGGTATCTCAAATCTGTTAAATGATAAATGATCTGCAGTTCAAGGACAACATTGTAAATGAAAATTAGGGACATTTCCAAAGTTCGTCAAGGTCACAATGAATCATCAAATATATGATGCAATACCAAACTTGAGAACCGGAAGTCGTAGAGTCATGGGACTACCACCATTCAACTCAGGACCACTTGACCTTTCAAGTATCACAAGGTCAAGGTCATAGTACAGTTTGAAGGTCAAGGTAAAATTTCATCATGACCTGACATTGACCTCAAAGTGAAGGTCTTAAAATACTGATCATTTTTGCAATTTATATTAGGTTGATATCTGTTACCTTTAAAAAGATATACACACAATACTATACTTTTAAGAATTATCTCGTTGTAACTTCTGAACAGACGGTCGGACAGTTTTGAGCTTAAAGTGTAAAATGTAGAGCTCGTCAAGAGGAACATTTTATACACAGTATGTATGCAGCAAACTCTTATCGTTTTCTTAATATGTACGCTTGAAATTGCAGCGTAAATTTTGTTTGCACTCAGTGACCTTTGACCTTGGGTGCAAATGAAAGATCACATCAATTAAAGATTATCGGTGAAGGTCCCAAGTCTCTACGACTTCCGGTTCTCGAAATAGAATTTTTCAAAAATTGTGTATAATTTTTCAAGGGAAATAACTCCTTATCAGGGTTGATAACTTACTAATTGTTTATGTTTATTAACATTGCCATCAGTTCTTGTAGATGCTGCAATTGACAATTCGATTCAATCTCTAATACTTTTTAAGAAAAATGCAAATAAAAGAAATTGCTTCAAGGGGATATAACTCTCAAAGGGGATGATGAAATCCTACGCAGCCTCATACGGTAATACATAATGATGAGATCTACCTATTGTTCAAATAAGGTCATGATACCTTTAAAAACAACGAGGGGGGGCCATGTCGAAAAAAACCAATAAAAGGGAGATAACTTCTAAAGGGGATGATGAAATCCTACACAGCCTCATCTGGTAATACTTCATGATCAGGTCTATCGATGGTCCATATTTGGTCTTGATAACTCCAATAGAAACGACGGGAGGCCATGTCAAAAAAATGTTGGAAGAAAAAAAAGAAAAAAAAAAACATTAGAAAAACAATAAGGTCTTTCCTAACGGAGTGGAAAGACCTTAAATATTCAAGATACATTCTTCCAACTGATTACTTAGAATCAGTAAATACAACAAAAACTTGCATATTCATATATTATTTTCTTTTGTGTGAAAATGCAGTATTTCGGAATATCTTGTTTCTCTTTTTGTTATATTTTTCTATGAATTTAAAGCATTACATATGATGACATGTAAAACCTTGAAAAAATAGAACGACAAACGATCTGTGAGAGAAAAAAAAAACATTCCTTTACTTCTTTCATCCGTGGCTAACCATATTCGAACTAGTCGCATCGATTTGGTGTAACGATAAATTCTGATGTATAGTGAGAATATAGCACTGCCAAAACTTTTTAAACTGAAAAACGCAACAATCAGTGTAGAGGTCCTCATTGTTCCTTTTGATGGCATGTTGGAGGGTATTTTTTCTACTGCAGTCTACTGAAATACTTGTAGAACCCAATGTGCCGTCAATAATTTGCTTTCAAATTTGCATGTACATGAAATATTTCCCACTGGACGTAAAACAAACAACAATAAATCATCAATCACTTTAACTTATTAAGTAATTAGGATAAGAAAATTAATGTATACTCTAGTCTTTCATACTAGGCTGCTTGATATACACATTTTTTTTTTGTACCTTTAATTCGGAAAAGAAAATCATAAAAAGTTCTCCTATGTACAATTTGTTTTTCTTCTTATCCGAATTCGGATAACGCAAAGACGACTTAATATTAAATATATAGATATACTTATCCGAATTTGGATAAGGATCGTCACATTGCATACTTAACTCTGTGCGGTAGGTCATGTATTCTTCTTATCCGAATTTGGATAAGAACAGTTATTATTCCTTGATAATGTGTATTATGTATTCTATCCAAATTCGGATAACATTAGTTTCTCTCCTTATGTCTAAATGATGATAATTCAATTATTTATTCTTCTTGTCCAAACTAAGATAATTAAATAACTACTGCAATTTTAACAAATAATGTTTTATAAAAAAAAGAAATAGGTCTAAATACATTATTGTATTGAGTTCATCTTAAAAAAAAAGTGTTGCCTTCCAACATTCTTATTTCAGAAATCTCGCTTATCCGAAACACCCATTGACTTGAGCATATGGAAATGCTCAAAAGCAATTGGAAGCTGTTGCAGATAAAACTAGATATAAATATTATAAAAGAATGGTCATAGGTTATATATTTTCATACCCGGGAACTTCTAAAAAGGTGTTAATTGCGATTGTGATTTTATTATTTCCCAAAAAAACGCTCTGGAAAATGAAATGAAATGAAATGATCATTTATTACAAATTTCAGTGTATTATTTTCAAAGTTTTTTTAGTATTTTATCCTTATTATCTGAAAATTCTTTAAAAAAAACTCATCTCGAGGCAATTAAAATAACAAACTATAAATAACATACAAACATCCAATGGCAGTCAATAATTTTCATTAAGAAAAGAAATGATTGCATTATTATTCAACAAAAAAAAAAAAAAAGGTTTTCGCATATTTTTCTTTATTTTTTCACATTTTATTCAAAGTTACTCATCAAAAGTCATTTATAATGACTGATAGCAATTGATGTTGCATTATTTCTGATATAAAAGAAGAAATATTTGTATTTTTAACAATGTGAACATTAAGTTTCTTTACCCTGAAATTCATCATATTTTATGAAAAACAACCAATCCTGATGTATAAAAAGTACTGAAATTAAATGGCGGTTTATTATTTCTATTAAAATATAGAAATCATTGCATTCTTTTTCAACACAAACAAAAGTTGAAGTATTTTAATCCGTACATTATCAAAATTTTTATAAAAATGTTATCTTGAGGCCATTGAAATAACTTATTACAAATAAAATTGCATTATTTTTTATCAAAAGAAGTTTAGCAAAAGAAGAGAAATTGGTAATTTTAAACAATACCACAATGTTTTAGTATATTTTCTTTTACTTTTATGAAAAACAACCAAAGAATACTTAACTCTAAAAAATACAAACATCCAATGGCAGTCAATAATTTCCATTTAAAAAAAAAAATGATTGCATAATTATTCAACAAAAAAAAAAGGTTTCCGCCTATTTTCCTTTATTTTTTCACATTTTATTCAAAAATTACTTATCAAAAGGCATTTATAATGACTGATAGCAATTGATGTTGCATTATTTTTTATATCAAAGAAGAAATATTTGCATTTAAAAAAAATGCCAACTTTAAATTTAATATCTTTTTCACTGAAATTCAACATATTTTATGAAAAATGAAAAAGACCAATCCTGATTTACAAAAATACTGTTATTAAATGGCTGTTCATAATTTCTATCAAAATAAAGAAATTATTGAATTCATTTTCAACACAAACAAGAGTTTAAGTTTTTTCTCCTTAAATAATCAAAATTCTCATAAAAAATCTTGTCTTGAGGACTTTGAAATCATCAACTAGTTACAAATAACTTTTTTTTAGCAAAAGAAAAAATGGTATTTCAAACAATGCGAACAATATTTTAGTAATTTTTCTATGATATTATTTTACTTTTATTAAAAACAACCAATCCTTAACTATAAAAAGTACAAAAATCCAATTGCCGTCAATTATTTCCATTAAAATAAAGAAATGATTGCATTCTTATTCAACAAAAAAAAAGTTTATGCATATTTATCTTTTAACTATTCACATTTTCTGCATAATCACTTATCTAAATGCATTTATAATGACTGATTGCAATTGATGTTGCATTATTCCTGATATTGAACAAGAAATTTTTGCATTTTTAAGCAACAAGAACAAAAATTAAGTATCTTTTTCCAGAATTCAGCATATTTTATGAAAAACAACCAATCCTGATGTGCAAAAAGTACTGAAATCAAATGACGGTTCATAATTTTTATCGAAATATAGAAATTATTGCATTTATTTTCAACACAAACAAAAGTTTAAGCATTATTCTCCTTACATTATTAAAATTCTTGTAAAAAAATCTTATTTTGAGGCCTTTGAAACAACTTATTACAAATAAAGTTGCAATATTTTTTATCAAAAGAAGAGAAATTGGTAATTTAAAACAATGCCAACAACGTTATAGTATATTTTCTTTTACTTTTATGAAAAACAACAAAAGAATCCTTAACTCTAAAAAATACAAACATCCAATGGCAGTCAATAATTTCCATTAAAAAAAAGAAATGATTGCATTATTATTCTACAAAAAAAAATGTTTTCGCATATTTTCCTTTTTTTTTTTTACATTTTATTCAAAATTACTTATCAAAAGGCATTTATAACAACTGATAGCAATTCATGATGCATTATTTCTGAAATAAAAGAAATATTTGCATTTTTAAGCAATTCGAACATTAAGTTTAGTATCTTTTCCCTAAAATTCAACATATTTTATGAAAAACAACCAATCCTGATGTACAAAAAGTACTGAAATTAAATGGCAGTTCATTATTTCTATCAAAATATAGAAATCATTGCATTCTTTTTCAACACAAGCAAAAGTTTTTGTATTTTAATCCTTACATTATCAAAATTCTTATTAAAAAATCTTGTCTTGTGGCCTTTGAAATCATAAACTAGTTACAAATAACATTTTATTTGCAAAAGAAGAAAAAATTGTTATATAATATTCTTTTTCTTTTTCTGAAAAACAACCAATCCTGAACTATAAAAAGTACAAAAATCCAATGGTGGTCAATAATTTCCATTAAAATAAATAAATGATTGCATTCTTATTCAATAAAAACAAAAGTTTATGCATAGTTTTCCTTTTATTATTCACATTTTTCACATCGCTGTCAAGTGGTGCAGACATTGAAATTTCTGAAAATTTGCACGAGATAATGCATCAGCAATTGCATTGTCCTTTGACAAAATGTGAACAGCTTTAAACTGAAAATTACCAATTAGTGAACAGTGAATAATTAAACTCAAAACGGACGTAACTAGTTAATATTTTCTTGACATTTTGTTTAAAATATTCACTACTGCCAGATTATCAATGTGAAAAAGTATGTTTCTTGTAAAATTTATCAAACCAGTGCTATTGGAATGATATCAAAATATGTTATATCTTCAATTATTTCTGAACTATTCCATTCTTTATGCCACTCAATTGACCATTAATATAAATTGCACACCCTTTACCTAATTCACCAGCACTATCTGTATATATAGTTAAAAATAAAAATTTGATATCCATCCTACATCATTTTAATACGAAATCCCATTATACTGTTCCAAAAATAATTTCCATATCAATAGATAAAAGTGAAACGATTTTGACACTTTGTCCAGGGTCGAATACAACTAAACGCTCTTCCAGCAGGTATAGCCTTCGTGCAGAAAACTAATGAACCACATATTGACTGCAATTCTTTTAACGTTACTTTTTTCATGGTTTATAAATTATTAATTCTGTTTAAAAGTTCTTCAATCTTTTCATGTGGAATTTAAACAAGCATATTAACAATATCAATTGTAAGACCCAGATATTCAATCAGTGTAGTTGGGCCTTCATTTTGTTCATTTGCAAGTGAGACTACAATATCTTTGCAAATTTCATCATTCTGAAACATCAGTTGTTCACATTCATCAGAATCTGATTAGACAAAAAATAAAAAAATTTCAAAATAGTGGTCTATATTATTTGAACCAGACTTGTTTTTAAAACCAATTCAAAAAGGCTGAAAACTTCTCAAATTTAGCATATGAAATTGAGCAGCCCAATGTCATTGCCTCGTCTATGTAGTATTCATCTACAATTTTAAAACCAAGTTAGTCAAAATCTCATGTATAAACCGGAAGTAATCAACAGCATTATCAAATGAAGAATATTTAACAGAGGTAAACCTTTCATCTTTGAAGTCGTTAACGCTGCTCAATGGCTGATATGATAAACGGGTAATCAGACGAAAAACCTTTTTTTTTTTTTTTTTAACTAATCCAATAGGAGAATATCTAAGATTAGATATTGGTCTTTTACAAAAAGGACCTGCTATTCTTCATAATGATATTTCAGATTCAATCTAGCTCCAATAGGATTTGACAAAACAGATTTTAAATTTTTGATTCAAGTGGAAATCTTGGTCAATTATGTTTCAAGCTAAATCCAAATTTAAAACCAATAAACAAAATTTGTTTGTCCTGTTCATTAGGATAATCTTAATTGTTCAATATTAATAGGTGAACGTCCCTTCTTCCAAATATCATATGTCATTTGATTAAATCTAGGGACGGAATACCTTGTGTTTATTGGTGGCCTATATCTATTTGTTGAACAAATGAAGGCCTGTTTTGTCGAAACTGGTTAGACATATGAGATCTATTTTGGAAAAACACTGGTGGCATCAATGATCCCTTATGAAAACCTTGGTTACTTTGTAAGCTATCAAATCTAACACATAAGACTGGATGTTGTAATGAACATTTCATACAGTTATGTCTGTAAAACACTGAGATTTATGACAATAACCTTTAAAGTTATAATCATAACAAGGTCTTTGTAAGTTAGCCTGGCAGACTACAGGAATAGGTGTGCCTTGCGATCCCTTTACAATGAATTTCAACCAAAGAAAGCCATCAATCGCAGACAAAGATTTGGAGTGTTTTAGTGATACACTTAATCTAAATTTTCTATCATACGGGTAAACTCTGTCAAAAGGTGCATCTGATATAAAATCTCTTATGATTAACATGTATGTAAACAAGTCTTGTGCTAAGCTAGCATGTTTTTGAAGAAGTATTTTAGAAAAAAATTGCAAATGCTTCAGTCCATAATTCAATGTTATTTATTGTTTTGACCTTTGAAGGTTAATGAGAAATGACAAGCATTCCATTTTTAACAGTAACACTTTGTTTCTGGTCCAAACTACTATAATATTGACTATTTTGTTGAAGAAGAGTACAAAATCAACATTTTACAATTCCGAATTTTCTCTATTATTTGCTGAGAAACAATTATGTCAATTTCATTAGAACATGGTATAAACAAAGGACAGTAGTATTTAAAGTATTACCCGGTTGAGCCTGAACTGCCGTAGTTTTCAGTTGTTTCTGAGGTGGAGGTTGATTATTGGGCTCCACAGGTTGATCTGCTTGTTGAAGCTCGGGCGCTGCACGCCTTCTTTTTCCGTGTCTTACTCTGTTCACCACTCAGACAACTTCCTCAGGGACAGGTACCTTTTCTGGTGCTGGTGCTTCATGAGGAGCAGGTCGTTGAACCCCAACGTTGTTTACCCTTGGTCTTAATCTCCGGCTAACTTCATTTCTTCTATTCTTTTATAAAAATGAAGTCATTATAATTATATTGTTTTTATAAATATATAAAGATGTTTTAATATATGAAACAGATTACATTGATGCCTCGGCTGTATATAGATAAAATGCTCCGTACCTAAAATATATACTATTATAAATGTGTATATAATGTACGCCTCTAAAGACAGCTATAAGTGTATAATAACCAGCAGTAATTTGAACGGCAGTTGTAAATGCCATTACATTTGTAATAATCGTGCGTTCCATAACATGATAACAGATATAATATCAGTGTCAATTTATTGAATCAAATTTAAAGAAAGCTTTATATGCACAATAACATGCAGCAAACTAAACATCAGTTGTATTTATAATCAAATAAATGCCGTCAAATTTGTAATAATCGGGCGTTCCGTAACTTGAATAACCGGTATATCAGTGTCAATTAAGTACCTGAATTATATGCAGGTAAAGAACATAAATTAAAATAATGTAACTAAGCGTATAATTGTCAGCAAGCCTACACAAGGATTCCGTAGCTAATTATACATGAGAATATTTATTGCTACTATGGTAAAATCGAAACAAAAACTTACCGATAAAAATACCTTGTTAAAGAACTGTGAATTAAATGCAACAACCATAAGTAAATGAAATTGAATGGTAATAAATAAGCACATATATATATAAATCTAATTCAAGTGGCGTTAAACAATTCATTAATTTAATAATGAACGTGAAGAGAAACATATAATTATACGAACACATGCGAACACGTCTTAAATTTAAAGTTATACCCGTTTTACTTTATCGTCACAGAATTTCAACTCGCAGGTAAAAAAAGTTTGCTCTTTAAATATAAGCCAAATTATTATAGTGAATTAACATGAATAAAAGGAAACATATCTAAAGTATAACGGATAAACTTAACCAACTTATCTTATTTACGCTCTGGTCCTATCCTTGTGCAATTCTGTTGAGAAATAATCATTGAATGAAAATTGAGCGGGAACACGTGTTTATATATGACGAAAGTCCACGAGGCGCTTCAAAGCATATTCTTTCGTATGTTTAAAAATATGGTTGTAAAGATTTAAATGGCAAACCGTAAACAATGGACTGACTGTACAATCGAAACTCAGTAAACAAATACATGTATTTTGAATGCAATAAATCAATTTAATTATAAGATCATTAAATTATATTATTATTCAACAAAAAAAAAAAGGTTTTCGGTTATTTTCCTTTATTTTTTCTCATTTTATTCAAAATTACTTATCAAAAGGCATTTATAATGACTGATAGCAATTGATGTTGCATTATTTCTGATATACAAGATGAAATATTTGCATTTTTAAGCAGTGCTAACATTAAGTTTAGTATCTTTTCCCTGAAATTCAATATATTTTATGAAAAACAATCAATGCTGATGTACAAAAAGTTCTCAAATTAAATGGCGGTTCATTATTTCTGTTAAAATACAGAAATCATTGCATTCTTATTCAACAAAGACAAAAGTTTAAGTATTTTATTCCTTACATTATCAAAATTCTTATTAAAAAATCTTGTCTTGTTGCCTTTGAAATCATAAACTAGTTACAAATAACATTTTTGGAAAATGACGCTATCAGCGGCATGTTTCCGATACCATTGACCAGAACTAACGGAAGTTGATTATGCCTCCGCCTACCGCACTCGGTTTCATATTTACTATTTTACATACTAACTGGAATCTGCTTGTTTTACGCTACACTCGAACAAAGTGTTGTAGTCGGACGGAAACCAGTTTACATACTTTATTTTATTTACCAAAAAGATATCTTGACCTGTCCATATGTTTTTTGTTATTAAATAGTATTTGGAGCTATCCCTTTGTTATATTTTTCATATTTATTCGAGCTTTCACTTTTATGCACATGTCTTACAATCGTAAACAATCGGTATGTATACGTGATAAATAGATCCGTTTTGTTATGGTGTTGGACTTTTACCCTCAATGATCAGCAATCGCTAGACAAAATAGTTCTAAATAATGTCAGCCTTTCATGCCATTTCAACTTTACAATCATTAAAAAAGTAATAATCGGAATCATTTTGATATCCATTGGATAGAAACTGGTCTTTATCCAGATTTACGAAGATTTTAATAATCGGAAATTAGTAATACGGTTATACCCACGCGGTGCGTATGAATCTTTGTTTACAAAGTTATAGCAGCAGAGTCTGTAACTGTATCATTATTAATTAACTACACTGTTATTGTACTTAATATGATGAAAACTGCATATGCAATATAAGATGTCAACTCGGCCAATACAGATTTTTTTTCCGTATTGGCCGAGTTCTGATCCGGCCAAACAGGATTTCGAAACGTCTCTAGTTTTTAGATCGTAAGTCACGATAAACTAAAACTGAAAGTAAACAGTTGTTTGTATGACGCAGTTTTTATTTACTCACCATAAACAAGCTGAAACGTTCAGTATGGCATATATTTTAGGTTAAAGACGGTCCCATTCATTTGAAAAGCATTTTGAAAGTAGACGATGGAATTATTTCAGGTTTGGGGAACGAGTAAATTATCACAAAGTTCATTCTTGACGACCTCATAATTTCATCATGTCGATGGTACAAATCGATTTTTACTGTTTACTTTCGCTTCTCATGTTTTGTAAACGGTCATTTATTTTTAAACTCGAACCAGGCATATGCATTCTGTAATTGCGCAAATCTTCGTTCTTTGGTCAATTGGCTTATGGATAGTTGTATCAATTTCAACTCTTACATTATTTTTTTTTTAAAATATATTTGCATTACACATGCAATGACAGTACCTTTCCAATTACTATTTATGTGTCGTGTCTAAATTAAAGTTGTAACACTTTATAGTGACTGGAAAGGGTAGAAAAATTCATCAGATGAGAAAAGGCTGAAGATACATGAGGGGCCTGATGGGGGTGGGGGTCTCATCACGATTCACGAGTTGATTTTTTTGTCAATCATGATTCACAGAAAATACATTTCCATGATCACGGATCACGAAAATATAAAAAGAGTATAAATCTGTAGAAAAACGGATCACGATAGCGAAAATGCGCCGATCACGAAGAACGAAAATAACCGCTCAGGCACCTCATACATGGAAACGGCACCAAATCATTAGATATTGCATCTGATAAAAAGAAACTGAGATTTGGATAGTTCCACTTCAAGGTAAAAATGTTTATCTCTTGTGAAATGAAATAAAAAAATATTGTAACACTGTAGTTAATTAATAAAGATACTATTACATGTATTTCTGTATTGGCCTTATTGTTGGTCCTCGGCCAGCAGTATTGGCCTTTGGCTTCGCCTCAGACCAATACACCAAGACATGGACCAATAACAAGGACAATACAGAAATACATACGCAATAATATTATAGAATGACAGTATGGTTCAATAGCGGGAATCAGCCCCTCAACTACTTTTTACATAAATATTAACTTCTGGCTTCAACTCCTTGTTCGTCTTGTCTTGAGATCTTGTTGTAGTTCCAGTTAGGCAAGCATTTTAGAGACGTATCCCGTCCATCCTCTCTTGACTTGTAATTTCTGGTGATAGATTTTGCCGCTTGACGTTGTATCCTTTCAAGCTTGTTTTTTTTGTTACCGTGTAGGGGTCCCATACTATGGCTCCATATTAAATTGTATGATCCATTCCTAAAGATCTAGATCATTGTTCTAATCTGACACAAATTTCAATAACTGGAATGCTACCCAAGTTGAATATATGGTGACCTACTAGAACAGCATTATCACTATTGAAATTGTGTTTAATACCATGATTGTTCAATGTCATTAACTTAAATGGAGACAGACATTTGACCTGAAAGGTGGTGTGGGAGTGCAAAATCAAAAACTAACTGACTTTGATATATGGTTAAAGAATGAATATCAATTACATGGGTCAACATGGTCAAGGGCAGAGTTGTTATGAAATAACAATATGGCAGAGAAGTGGTTTCAAGTTTCATATAAAGCGACCTGACTGACATGAAATAAAAAATCAAAGGAGTATCCCTATTTGTCTAATCTTCAAGGTGAAATAAAACTAGTAAAACAATATTATACTATTGTCTAAATCTACAGAAATATAATTTGCTTCAAGTAACAGAAATAACTAGGTCACTAGTAACTTATTTAATGAGTATGTGGGGTATAAGAGCTTGATAACAACAGGCTCTTCATAATCATTTGGTTTGAAAAGGATACTAGTAGTCTATATTCTTGATTTAGAAAAATGTAATTGCAAGACAAAAATCACATTACTTAGAATACTTTAGATCATTCAGGTAGTCTTTATCTATATGTACAAAAGAACAGCTAGTAGTCATTGGATATTGTAGATCATTCAAATAGTCTTGACCTATTTATTAGTACAAAAGAACAGCCAGTAGTCATTGGATATTGTAGATCATTCTGGTAGTCTTGACCTATTTATTTATAGAAAAAAACAGCCAGTAGTCATTGGATACTCAGATAGTCTTGACCTATACATTTGTACTAAAAAAAACAGCCAGTTGTCATCTTCACATAACACACACATATACGAATATCAATTATATGCTTACGAGACATGTTGGAATGTTAAACTAATTACGGTATGTGAAAATCAAGACTTGCATAAAAAATATCACAATATTAGAGACAGTGGCGTAATTTTTCCTCAGAGCTTTCAGCTCTTTGATTTTAACATTCGATGAAAAAATTGTTATTTTAAACAATGCGAACAACATTTTAGTATATTTTCTATAAAATACTTTTTCTTTTCTGAAAAACAACCAATCCTAAACTATAAAAAGTACAAAAATCAGTTGGCATTCAATAATTTCCATTATTAAGCATTTTAGTATATTTTCTCTGATATTTTTTTGATTTTATGAAATAGCCAGCCCTGAACCATAAAAAGCACAAAAATCCAATGTCGATCAATAATTTCCATTAAAATAAAGAAATGATTGAATATTTAATTAACAAAACAAAAGTTTATGCATATTTATCCTTAAATTATTCACATCTTATACAAAAGTACTTATCTTTAGGTATTCATAATCACTGATTTTAATTGACGTTGCATTATTTTTGATATAAGAGAAGAAATAGTTACATTTTTAAGCAACACGAACAAAAGTTTAGTATTTAAAAAAAAATAAAATTCAGCATTTTTTATGAAAATCAACCAATCCTGATGTACAAAAAATACTGAAATTAAATGGCAGTTCATTATTTTCATCAAAATAAAGAAATCATTGCATTCTTAATTAACACAAACAAAAGTTTAAGTATCCGTGCATATAATTAATTTACTGATTGATTGCTGACCGTTGTCACGGTGACTCTCACAAAGCTTATTTGATGTATCAGACAGATTCAATGGGTCATCAATCACTGATTATTCACCTATCAGTCATGGTCACGTCAATTGTAACACCTAAGGTTGCAAGTACTGTAGGTAGGCTTAATACTTATCCAAATACAGTGGATTTCTTGGAACAAATCATTTTGGTTTTATCCTCACAGTACGTGTTAAAAAGTTTTCTTATGATGAATAACCAAACGTTTTCCATCACATTATTGTCTGGAGACTGTGCATGCAAGCTTGTACCATTTATTCCCTTCTGGTCAACAAAATCTTGGTCGGACAATGCATGATGGTCAGGAGCATTGTCATCCTAGAAAAAATCACCTCCCAGAATATTCAGATGTATCACTGACCACCAATGGTCATCAAGTGCTTCTTAATATTTAACAGCCGATCAAAATATTACCCCACAGAAGCAAGTATTCAGACTCCATTCCAACAAATACACACCCAAATAACGACTTGGTATTTGCAGTTAAACAAAGTCTGGTCTACACTCCTTATCTCTTTTTTGACAACATAAACACTTTGAACATGTAATATCCTAATCTTACTCTCATCCAAGAAAATATTCTTTTTCTTTTAACTGTCCACCACCTTTTTTCTATGCACCATATGAATGTCTTTTTTATGATTGACCTTCATGATGACGACTTTCTTCCTGTGAACATGCCTGTGATACTTTTGTCTATGTAAATGGTGCTTAATAGATATGGTTTGTTTGAATACAGGAACACAATTTCTTTATTTAACTTGTTTATGATGTCACTTATAGAATTCCTACTACCTTGTTTTTTTTACAAATTAGGTTTCAGATTTTTCAACTAGAATAACCGTTCAGGAACAATTCTATCATCATACTTTGATATCTGTGTTGAGTTTCTAATCTTTTCTTCCCATCTCTCGTTTTTTTTTCAATCTTTCCAACTATACTGAAATGGCATACAACAACAAAACGTCGCATGACGGTAGACCATGCGATAATCAAAACACTGGTTATAAATACTTTAATCATCAGTGACATGAATTATGTTAGGCAAGGTTATTTAAAACTGATTCAGCAAGTAAGAAAAAAAAAAGACTCCATTGTGACTGAAGACTTTGTGCACATCTCTGTGTAGACAGTTTTCAACATAAGATAGGTCTTATATGTTTTTCTCTTTAGACTATAAGCTATAAATTAAGAGAAAAAAATTTTTAAATGTGAAGAAATGTAAAAATCGTACTGTTACAGAGCGTAAATGGGTTCAAACTTTGAGTTTATATTGTCATGAAAAATATTACTATGGAATTATCCATGTAGCTTTACAATTTATATTGACCAAAAGGGAAAAGGGAAAAGGAATAAATATTCAGTAGGTGTAAAGACATCAAGAATATTTTCTGATGTAGATATGACCCATTTATTTGGAATCAAAATATTAACTTAAATGACTATCTTACAGATTTCTCTGAGTCTGGCTGGAGAAATGAGATGAACATTACATCTGATGCCCAGCTGTTCCCTGTAGACATAGCCAGACTGACAGAGGCACTATATGTTGGACCTTACCAGGCGGATACACCTTGTCAGGGATACAATTCACCATACACAGGAGCTATTAATGGATGGAAAGATGGTAGGTTTTATGCATAAAAGGAAGTGTCTTGGTCTCTACTGCAAAAAGGTACAGAAGTGAGACTTTAGGCATGAATGTCAACATTTGTTAAAGTTTGCAAATGATATTACAAATGTACTTAGAATACCTATACAGTGTTCCATGTTGCATTGCCATGTCAACTTCAAGATTGAAGTATTGTCAATTTGAGCACCAATTCATCAACATAACAGTACACTTTCTAAATTTTTAAAAGAATGATATCTAGAAATTGAATGATATACATAATATCTACATTACAGAATGCTTTACTTCTGACTTGGAGAACTTACCATCAGATTCAATGAAGTGTTACATACCTGCCAATTGTAGCTTTATCAGGTGTTGTCATGAAATTGGCCTACTTGGTACACCCATGGAAGCAGAGCTTGGAATTGACTCGTGTAACTTTGAACTGTCTGTCAGGATTGAAAAACTTGAGTTCAAAGTTCCCTTCCATGACTACCAGTGGGGTAAGTTCTAGTTAAGAGTCAGTTTATCTAACATTAAGATTTCAATAATTGTTTTCCAAATTAGATATTTATATATTTCAAATGTTTTGGGGGGAAGAGGTATTAAATATAATGCTATTATACATATTGGTGTTTGAAATATAAATTTGAATATTTATGTTGCAAATTAAATTTAGGCATTTTGTAAAATTATTGCATACCTTAGGAATTTTAGAGATAAGATTCCTGCATTTTTATATACACTAATGTCACCATGAATGTAATTAGGGATTTTAAAAAAATGCCTGTAAAAATGAAAACTGAGCCATGATATTTCTAAAGCTTGATAATTACCGAATTTTTGAAGAGTTTTAATAAATTCTGCTGAATCAATTAATATTTCCTCAAGCACTGAACAAATGTTATTTTATTTCATGAAATGTTTGGATGACAAGTTTTGTTACTCATTTGCCCTGTTGTTTTTGAAAATACATAGTTTGCTTTAAATCTGGCAGCTGCAGTTAATTTGTTGTTACCTTGATCATGGCACAATCAGCTCTATCACTAATTTTCTGATAAAACACTTTATGTCCATGTTTTTGAAACATAAAATCTCCTTATTATGTGTTCCCTAAATATTTAAAGTAACATTATTATTATCTTGTTGGCATACATCTTTTGGCTTATCAGAGCATCCAACGGACTGAAGCAGATATTGTGGTGGATGATTCATGCACATCATTTCTCACGAACTCTGTCAATGAACCTGGCCTGGCTTCTTATGGAGTTCATGCAATTCCCTCAGGTTTGGTTTTGTGGTTCATGATTTGTCTCTTCGTGGTCTCTTTTCAAGGTTATAAATTGGTTATCTAAAGTTGCCTTTATTCATCAGATTGAAAAGAACTAAAATTCCTATGAGGCAGTAAAATTGAAGATACTAATATATTTGCATCACAGCCAAACACAGGCTAATATGTTGAAACTCATGCTATAGAGAGGACTCTGTTTGGATATGTAGGATGTATAAATTCACATTCTTTCTTGATATGCAAAAACTGTCGATAAATTAGAGTATTTAAAAAACATAATTCAATAGCACTACATTTCTGGAGATTTTGATAAAATAAAAGATTTTCTTTTAAAGCATTAGCTTTTAAAATCATGTTTATCTTTTTGACTCCAATTCCCATATTTGATTTATAACATACTAAAATGAATATCCAAATCATAAAATGTTGGAAATAATTTACAATTTGCAAAGCATAGACTTGATAATATGTATCAACATTTTGTGTTTTTTTTTAGACTAGACGCCATCTTATTAACCATACAGGTGGCCTCCAAGGACTCCCAACATTCTTATAACCTGATACACTCATAAAATACAGATATAAATAGATAGTGAATACATTCAATTAGATTTTTCTAGGTCTTTTTGATTTCATAAAATATGTTAATTATCGTTTTTACCTTAAAGAATGATTTTTGTTGACCAAATCAATCAACCAAATTGTTGACCCTTGTTTCACTTTAAGTGTTCACATTATTTTCCTTTTAATAGCTGAACACGCCTATGCTATCTCTAGGCAAGGGGTTGAAATGAAGGTCACATGAATACTAATTCAATGAGGTCAATGTTCCTTAGCTTATTTTGACCAAATTAAACCAATCTAGCTGCTTAATGCTAATGATTATTTCACTTTTTCATTTTCATTAATGATTGAAAAAAAATATATATTAAGTGTTTTTTATATCTCGTTGTAAATGCCCTTTAAGAGAAAGTCAATGTGCAGGTTTTTGTAAGTACTATTTAGTCATTCAAGTATAAAAAACAAATATTTAACTTTATTTAACCTGAACCATTTGTTGCTTTATTTGCTAGAATTTGCTTTGGTCATATTTATCTCAATAATTTCCTTTTTCTACAAGTTACCTAAAATCGTACATGCAATGTGTTGAATTTTGAATCTTGATTTCAGTCATTGTACAAAGTCCTGCAAGTTAGGCATTTTATAAATAGATAGAAAATTCAGTCATTTTACAAAATGCTTGAATTTAGAATATCCCTGTAACATTATTTACATAAATCATTAAATAGAGGAATATAAGATTTTTTTCATGGTCCAATTTTTTTCCAAATAAATGGTTGATTTTAATTTTCTTTACTATGCAGTGAACTTGTACTATCATCTTTAAATTATTCTGTTTTTGGAATTTGACATTGTGAATATTATTTATTTGCCATAAAGCCGAGTTAAAGTGACAATATTTTTAACAATTTACAGGAGTTGTACAAAGTATGGACCTGTTTGGTTTGTTGACAATGGAGTAAGTATCAACTTATTTTGGTTCACTAACTGCAGTACAGCATAATTAAAAAAATAAGAGTGAGTATAATCATTTGAACATCATACAATCGTTAAACACTCCTAGGGTAGGGTATAGAAATATGCTCCAAGAGTTCCATGCAATATTTCTTTCATAAGACCCTTCTCTTTTATAAATGCAAAAATTTTGAGTTATTTTGAATGTTTTCATAATTCTTTTTATTAGTCTTGGTATTAATCTCTTAATATATGAGGATCCAGTAAACCCACCCTGTAATACCTGTCGCCACTAACGATATGACGTCGCGTATCTATGTAATATTTGTAACTATGATTATATGCTTATGTTTGAATGAATATTGAACTGTACACTTGTATTTTCTTGAGAGTCAAACCTAGTCTAACACAACGCGAAGTACACACCTCAAAACCTAACATTGGTACCGTGACTAACGGAGAGAATGGACATTAGCAGATTGAAATCTTTGAGAGCGGGGAACAGAGCAGCGGTGACGAAAGTTTTTAACAAACTGGCGGACGCCATCGTTGATACGCCTTTCGACCCGGAGGAAATCTCAGCATTGCTGGAAGCAGTTGAAAAGAAAAAGAAAACTCTAGCCAATATCGACGAACAGATATTAAATACAGTGGACTCAGAGGGAATAACGGATGAAATAATCGAGACAGATGAGTATTATTTATAGTTAGAAAGCAAAATTAGAAAATTCAAAAAATTCTTGAAACCCGTCGCAACAGCCACATCTGCAGTTCTAGATAGCAACGCCCCAGAGTTAATACCACATTCAAATCTGTTTATGCAATCCAGTCGGGAGTTATCACAAACAAGTTCGACCTCAAACCAAAATCATCGCTTACCCAAGTTAACGCTACCAAATTTTAGCGGAGGTATTTAAGAATGGCAGTATTTCTGGGATTCATTTGAATCTACAATTCATTATAACAACACATTATCCGACATTCAGAAATTCTCGTATTTGAAGTCCTTATTGCAATCAGATGCCGCAAACGTAGTTTCAGTCCTCACTATGACCAGCCCAAATTACTACAAGGCTATTGAACTTTTAAAGAATCGTTATGGTCAAACCCACAAGATAATCAATGCATACATGAGATCACTTTTGGATATGCCTGTGCCTGATGAGAGTTTAGAGAGTTTAAGAGCTTTTAACCTAAGTCCGAGGCATACATCAGAGGTCTAGAATCATTAGGACAATGTCAAGAAATGTTTGGTTCGTTACTGATACCAGTAATTCTCGGGAAATTGCCGCCAGATTTCAGAAAAAATATTAGACGTGAAAATGGAAGTGATGATTGGAATATACAGAAACTACGAGATGCTATTTGCAGAGAGCTTTCAATTCAGGAATCAGGACATATTGAGTACATGTATCAACCCCCGATAGCTAATCACACTGCAAATTTTGTAGTAAGTGTAAAGAAGGATTTCAACAAAAATCGCCTACCAGGAAATACATCGAAATATCAAGGTATGAGAAAAACAATAAATTACACACAAATGAAAGCTTGCACATTCTGTGAGGGAGATCACTTTTCCAATGACTGCACGGATGTCGCAGAGCATGAAAGAAGAATAGCCATTATTAAAGAGAAGAAATTGTGTTTTGATTGTTTTGGTACACACAAAGTATCAGATTGTCGCTCTAAATACGACTGTAGAATTTGCCATCGTAGACATCACACATCACTTTGTAAGAAAATCACAACTACACCGCAATTGGATAATAATGACAAAACAGAAACTTCAATGTTGTATACATTGGAAAGTCAAGAAACTTCAACCGTTTTGCTGAAAACAGCAGTAGCTCAGGTAATGTCGGTGAATAATACAGTGGAGGCAAACATACTTTTCGACCAGGGTGTCCAACGGTCTTTTATTACTGCAGACTTAGCTACTAAATTAAATGTACAGAAAGAGGGATCCGAAAGTCTGAATATAGTTTCTTTTGAGAATAAAACTAGCGGTATTAGAATTCTAGACAAAACCACGGTACAGTTGAAAGCTAGTAATGGAGAAAGTATACCAATCAAAGTACTGATAGTACCAACCATAGCATCACCGCTTCAGAGCCAGTGTAGAAAAATCACGCATCGACTACAGTTTCTACGTGGATTACCTCTAGCACACCCTGTTACAGACGCAGAGTCTTTCGACCTTTCTCTTCTAATTGGAGCAGACTTTTATTGGAATAAAGTGCAAGATAAAGTAATACGTAGAAATGGTCCTACTGCTGTAAGTTCTAAACTCGGATATTTGTTGTCAGGTCCAGTACCAGTTACGAACAATAACAATTCAACTTCAATGATGAATGTCTTCATATCTCATAAACAGGAAAGTTGCGTTTCAGAGAAATTTTCGATTCCAAGTATTCGTCAATGTGTGAAATACCACCTTAGAAAATGCTCACAGTGCAATAAAGTAACAGGAAAACCTTACCCCGAACCTAAACCACCGCCGCTTCTGAAAGATAGACTTCAAGACGAATACCCCTCATTTGTTACAGGTGTCGACTTTACATGTGCTTTATGTACAGAAGGACCAAATAGTGAAAATTATAAAACGCACTATACTCTTCGTTCCCACCAAAAGTCAATTCCAATTTTACAGAATTAGAAAGGAAAAGGAAGTTTTACGATTAAAATAGTGATTATGGACTGTAAAAGCCGTTTTATGGACTGTAACAGTAGTGTTCACTTTCAAAGACATTCAATGACCGAGGGGCAATTTCAGAGACAATTGTGATTTTAGTTAAAAGTAATTTTCAAGTATCGTATTATACAGAGACCGTAACAATAGAATCTTTTATATTCTTTGTGATTGTAAATTTTATTATTTTTCTTAGTAATTTCCATTTCGGTGGCCCCAGGATGTCGAGGATTGCGGGAACCTAATGCTTTCCTATATGTGCCGTCGCCACTAACGATATGACGACGCGTATCTATGTAATATTTGTAACTACTATGATTATATGCTTATGTTTGAATGAATATTGAACTGTACACTTGTATTTTCTTAAGAGTCAAACCTAGTCTAACACAACGCAAAGTACACACCTCAAAACCTAACAAAACCCTCCACAATTGGCACATGGACACAACATTGCTTCTTCTCTGCCTCCCTGTAGGATACAGTGGCCGAGTGGAATATAAAGCAGTGTAGAAAGTAAACATTATGATGTTTTATAACGGTCAGGTTTAGGCAAAGTAACCACAGTTTATTTTAATGCAAAATTCAAATTCATACAAGGCAATAATAATCATGACTAGTGATGATCTAGAATTGAATAAAAGATAAGCTAAACTGTGGTTTTCCAAAAATTAAATTGTCCAAACCTGAAGTGTAGTTGTAGGACTTTAAGTAAGGAGAAAAAAAAACACAATTATATAACCATATTTAAAGTACATATGAACAAAAATTTGAAATAATCAGAATTTATTCATAGGAAATGAATGATTAGATATCTATCAATTTGCTACATCGTATGTAATATAATGTTTTATTATGATAGAATAACAAATCTCTGTACTCTAAGAATGAAAGAAATGTGGGGAATTATATTTATGAAACAGTATTTAAACATATAACAAAATAAAAGACACGAAGCGCATGGGTAGAGCAAACGATCTCCATTTAAAGACAATTTTCTATACAGTATACCAATATTCAAATTGTTAGGAGTCTTAAAAAGTTGTAAATGAAGTTAGCATATTCTAAAAGATCTGTCATATTCTCATCAAATTCTCTACACACTAAGATATAAGTACGGACATTAATTTATGAGGTCCTAACTTAGAACTAATACATCAACACGTAACAAAGTTGGAATTGTTTTTTTAGCAGTTAATCTTGACTAGTGGAATAAAAATGTTATAAAGAAAAAGGAAAAACAGGCATCAGTACAGAAAAGCAGGATACATTTAAGAATATATTCTTTTTCCTACAGCTTTGTCATAGAGAATCTATATGAGGCACAACAGTTCTTAATTTCTATGAATCTGACATTATCCTATGAATCAGCTGGACCCATTAAAGAAACCAATATACTAATGGACAAGGCCCTTATATCTAAGAGACAATGTGATTGGAGCTCTGATTTTCATATTTCTGGTCAGTATTTATATGTATATTATCAACATTTTAAAACAGTTAACCTAGAATAACTTAGAATTACTCATTTTTTTAATATTTGATATAGTACTGAGATCTCTTGTTTATTTTTTGTTGATATGTCCCCCCCCCTGAGCAGGCGACAGATATACCAGGCCTCCGTCTGTGCGTCCTTCCGTCCAGTATTGTTAGTGCGCTCAAGTGTACAGTTCTTCATAGATTTTAACCAAAATGATATCATATATTTATTTCAGTAATGTCTTGGACAAGTTCGAAATCAGTGCTGAGAAATTATTTCTAAAGAGTTATGCCCTTTGAAACATTTATAAATGGAATATTGCATTTTTAGAGCTCTCATGTGTACAATTCGTGCCAGATTTTAATGAAACTTATATCGTAGGTTAATTTTAGCAATTTCTTAGGCAAGTTCCTAAAACAGTGCCGATCAATTATATTTAAAAGAGTAATGCCCCTTAGAAACATCAATTATATGGAAAATTGCCTCGTTAGGGATCTCATGTGTACAAATCTTAACAGATGTTTATGCCCCACCTACGATAGTAGAGGGACATTATATTTTCTGGTCTGTCCGTTCGTTCGTCCGTCCGTTCGTCTGTTCGTCCGTTCATCCGTTCGTCCGTCTGTCCCGCTTCAGGTTAAAGTTTTTGGTCAAGGTAGTTTTTGATGAAGTTGAAGTCCAATCAACTTGAAACTTAGTACACATGTTCCCTATGATATGATCTTTTTAATTTTAATGCCAAATTAGAGTTTTGGCCCCAATTTCATGGTCCACTGAACATAGAAAATGATAGTGCAAGTTTCAGGTTAAAGTATTTGGTCAAGGTAGTTTTTGATGAAGTTGAAGTCCAATCAACTTGAAACTTAGTATGCATGTTCCCTATGATATGATCTTTCTAATTTTAATGCCAAATTAGAGTTTTTACCCCAATTTCACGGTCCACTAAACATAGAAAATGATAGTGCGAGTGGGGCATCCGTTTACTATGGACACATTCTTGTTATGAAACTTGTTTCATAGGTTTATATCAGCATTGCCTTGGACAAGTTTGAAAATCAGTGCAAATCAATTATTTTTAAAAGAGTTATGCCACTTGGAAATATTGATAATATGGAAAATTGCGATATTAGCACTTTCATGTGTACAATTCTTGCCAGAATTTTATGAAATTTATATCATAGGTTCATATCAGCAAAGTTTTTACACTTAAGAAAATAGTGCTGCTAAAATATTTTTAAGGAGTGTTGCCCCTTGGAAAATAATTTATATGTATAACGGAAATTGCATCGCTTTGCCTTGTAACCTTTATTTCTCTATTCTTTTAAATCACTTTTTTTGCATTTTGTACAATGCTTAAACAAAAATTTGTTCAACATGTCTTTTTATTTAGATATAATGAATTTTTGTTAAGATATCTCAATAAGCAGCAAATGCAGAAATAAGTTTCTGTTGTGTTAGACATTTATGTTTTGAAATGCAATTTCAAGGTTTATAGATACTAACTAATAACTTATATTGGATAGCAATCTTTCTGTGATACATGGTCACATATATTGATGTTGAAGCCTGCTTCTGAGACCAAGATGATATTTGATGAACGTGGACCAAAATTTGTCTAATAAATTTGTTTCCGGATGCTTAATCAAATACTATAAATGAAATTGCAACCTTAACTTAATGTATTGTCACATATGATGAGACAGATATTTATTTATTTTGAGGTCAATGCCTATGAGATCACATTTGTATGCCTTTGTGAGTCCAGAGTTTTATTGATAATTCAAGTTTGATTAAAAACAGTTTTCTGTTGGTCAGGGAGGTTGGGACTTTTTTTTGTAGGGGTGAACAGCTATCAAATTACACACCCTTCATATTATTTATCAATCAGTATATATAACATCTATATATGTATTTTGTCATATATTTATGGACAATGAAAACACCTATGCCTATATATATAGGTTCATTTGTATCCATATACAATGTCATACCATTTTAAAGGTATCTTACACTTTTTTTTAAGTATACAAAATTCTGAGTGTAAATTAGTTAAGTATATTGAAAGATTTGGATTTATAGCATCAGCAATTGATGCTCAGCTCAGTTGAAATACCTCACAGGAAGATATTCTTGAGAAAGAAACTAATTTGTCAAATATCTAATGCATTCAGAGATGGTTTAACTACATCAAATAATTATGTACTGACCAAGTTAGCTTTTGTTTGGCGATATTGTTTTTATTGGTACAAACAGATTTTTCATTTTTGTATTTTAAAGCAAACCAAATAAAAAAAAACCATCACAAAACAAGATACCGTATAGCGGGTTATTTTTGCGGAGTGTTAATTTTCGCTTATTTTGGCGGGTCAGGGTAAATCTCCAAAATAAATTCCGTGAAAATTTATGCATACGTACGATACTTTCAAATAGCTAAAGTGTTTTGTAAACTTTCTATTTTTTGCCCGTTAAACGGATCAATAGCGGTTTATGGTAATTTAAACACCATAAATGTCAAAGTCCATTGTTCACTGGCTTTCAAGTGTTAATTTATTTATTGGTTACATAATAGAATAAATAATAATAGTAGAGTGTAAGGTACGCTGTCAGGTATTCTATCCTTATTAATTAGTGTAAAATTATATAAGAGTTGCGGGGCCTCGGTGGCCGAGTGGTCTAAGTAGTTACTACTGTAATCACTAGCCAGTCAACACTGAGGTTGTGAGTTCGAACCCCGCTCGTGCGGGTGCACTGGACTCCAATCTTAATTGACTAGGATTGTCAGTTTTCCTATCGAAGGTCGGTGGTTTTCTCCGGGCACTCCGGCTTCCTCCACCAATAAAAACTGGCCGCCACGGAATAGCCCAAAAGCGGTGCTTAAAAATGGCGTTAAAACACCAAAAATAAATAATAAAAATATAAGAGTTTCAAGTCAATCATGAACATTTCATAATCTAATTAGTACATCAAAGGTCTGGTCATTTTCGTAACTTATCAATTCTAACATTTACAAAAAGTTTGTACACCTGTGACAAATAACAATGTACCTGTATTCTATTGATTAACTGTATCAAAATATAATCAATAAATAAGATGCCATGCAGGTAAAATAATCATTTAACCATACCAATAGACCATTGTTTGTCAATTTTTTACAACTTTTTAACTGCAACCATTTCAGTATACGCCAAAATATTTATTTGGGGTTAAAGAATATGCAAAAAATAAAAACTGCTAAAATTTTTCGTATACTTTCGTGCCCCATAATCGCGAAATTTTACACCCGCGAAAATAATCCGCTATACGGTATATATCGGAAGAAAATTCGAATCAGCAAAAACAATTATGCCCCAATGAGGGTGTGAAACATGCCAAAATCTGTCACCTTGACCTTGAGTACTTTGATCTGTATGATATTAGAATCTTTTTCTTGGTATATCTGTTGTAATGTAGAACTAAGCTTGATCACAATTGATATACAGATGATCATAGGAAGGCGATTTTTTTCGCATTTTAAATCAGCTAACTGTGGATTTGGAATTAAAAAAGTGTATTCTTTTTTAAGAACTAGAATTACTTGAATTTAAACTCTCATTTCGGGAAGTTTTTATTGATTTCTTTTGTTACCTATTCTGACATCGGACTCGGACTTCTTTTAGACTGAGTTTTAATGTGCGTATTGCAATGTGTTTCTTTATTCTACATTGGCTAGAGGTAAAGGGGGAGGGTTGAGATCTCACAGAACATGTTTAACCTCGCCACATGTTTGCGCCTGTCCCAATTCAGGAGCCTCTGACCTTTGCTAGTCTTGTATGATTTTTAATTTAGTTCATTTATATTTTTTGGAGTTTAGTGTGACGTCCATTTTCACTGAACTAGTACACCAATTTATTTAGGGGCCAGCTGAGACCACCTCCGTGTGCGGGATTTTCTCGCTGCGTTGAAGATCCTTTGTCTGTTGTCTGCTCTTTGGTTGGGTTATTGTCTTTTTGACATATTCCCCATTTCAATTCTCAATTTTAATGTATAGAATGAATGCAAGAATTCATTTCTTAATTTAAAGTTTTTTAAAACATTATGATACTATCATAAATAAGATTGTTAATTCTCATAATTTTTTGACAATAAAACATGTAATACACTTTGAAATTTTGAAAAAAAAAGTTTTTTCTTAATGTTTCAGGTTTTTCATTGGAAAAATATTTGGTAAATAGAAACCAAAAACCTACTGGTCCTTTGACACCAAGCATGTTACTACAGTTTATGGAAGATACCAACCTAGCACCATTCATGCAGGATGAAATGTGTAACAGAACTGGTGCCCTGTATAACAATCAATCATGGACACAAGGTATAAAACAATTGTTTATCTTATTTCATAGCTGCATGCTTTTGTAACCTTTGAATTATGAGAACTCTGTCAACTTCATACAATTTTTGTCTTCAATATACTCAGTTTGGACAAATATATAGCAACTTGCAATATGAAAAACATGTGCATTCTTAAGGAATCTTATTAAGTGACTTCTGGTGAGTCATAAAGTTAGTTGGGACCCACTGATCTAAATGATGTTTTTACTTATAAAATGTGTCCTTTAATTTCAATCATATTTAAAAAAAAATCTATAAAATTAACAAGAATAGCAAATTATGCATTATTATATTCTGCATCCATACATTTTACTTTTAAACCCAGCCAAATGCTCTTTGACTATTACATTGAAATAAGATAGCTTCATCAAGCACTATCCAATTCTCACTAGAAATGAAACCTATAATTAACTATTTTTTAGCTCACCTGGCCCAAAGGGCCAAGTGAGCTTTCTCATCACTTGGCGTCCGTCGTCCGTCGTCGTCCGTCGTCGTCCGTCGTCCGTTAACTTTACAAAAATCTTCTCCTCTGAAACTACTTGGCCAAATTTAACCAAACTTGGCCACAATCATCATTGGGTATCTAGTTTAAAATTGTGTCCGGTGACCCGGTCAACCAACCAAGATGGCTGCCATGGCTAAAAATAGAACATAGGGTAAAATGTAGATTTTGGCTTATATCTCTGAAACCAAAGCATTTAGAGCAAATCTGACATGGGGTAAAATTGTTGATCAAGTCAAGATCTATCTGCCCTGAAATTTTCAGATGAATCGGACAATGGGTTGTTGGGTTGCTGCCCTGAATTAGTAATTTTAAGGATTTTTCCGTTTTCGGTTATTATCTTGAAAATTATTATAGATAGAGATAAACTGTAAACAGCAATAATGTTCAGCAAAGTAAGATCTACAAATAAGTCAACATGATCAAAATGGTCAGTTGACCCCTTAAGGAGTTATTGCCCTTTAAAGTAATTTTTCCCAATTTTTGTAAATTTTGTAATCTTTTACAAAATCTTCTCCTCTGAAACTACTGGACCAAATTCAACCAAACTTAGCCACAATCATTATTAGGGTATTTAGTTTAAAAATGTGTGCAGTGACCCAGCCAACCAACCAAGATGGCTGCCATGGCTAAAAATAGAACATAGGGTAAAATGTAGATTTTGGCTTGTAACTCTGAAACCAAAGCATTTAAAGCAAATCTTACAGGGATTAACTTGTTTATCAAATAAATATCTATCTGCCCTCAAATTTTCAGATGAATTGAACAACTGGTTGTTGGGTTGCTGCCCTGAATTGGTAATTTTTAAGGAAATTTTGCCGTTTTTGGTTATTATCTTGAAAATTATTACAGATAGAGATAAACTGTAAACAGCAATAATGTTCAGCAAAGTAAGATCTTCAAATAAGTCAACATGATCAAAATGGTCAGTTGACCCTTAAGAGTTATTGCCCTTTAAAGTAATTTTTTACCCAATTTTTGTAAATTTTTGTAATCTTTTACAAAAATCTTCTCCTCTGAAACTACTGGACCAAATTCAACCAAACTTAGCCACAATCATTATTAGGGTATTTAGTTTAAAAAATGTGTGCAGTGACCCAGCCAACCAACCAAGATGGCTGCCATGGCTAAAAATAGAACATAGGGTAAAATGTAGATTTTGGCTTGTAACTCTGAAACCAAAGCATTTAAAGCAAATCTTACAGGGATTAACTTGTTTATCAAGTAAATATCTATCTGCCCTCAAATTTTCAGATGAATTGGACAACTGGTTGTTGGGTTGCTGCCCTGAATTGGTAATTTTAAGGAAATTTTGCCGTTTTGGTTATTATCTTGAAAATTATTACAGATAGAGATAAACTGTAAACAGCAATAATGTTCAGCAAAGTAAGATCTTCAAATAAGTCAACATGATCAAAATGGTCAGTTGACCCCTTAAGGAGTTATTGCCCTTTAAAGTAATTTTTTCCCAATTTTTTGTAAATTTTGTAATCTTTTACAAAATCTTCTCCTCTGAAACTACTGGACCAAATTCAACCAAACTTAGCCACAATCATTATTAGGGTATTTAGTTTAAAAATGTGTGCAGTGACCCAGCCAACCAACCAAGATGGCTGCCATGGCTAAAAATAGAACATAGGGTAAAATGTAGATTTTGGCTTGTAACTCTGAAACCAAAGCATTTAAAGCAAATCTTACAGGGATTAACTTGTTTATCAAGTAAATATCTATCTGCCCTCAAATTTTCAGATGAATTGGACAACTGGTTGTTGGGTTGCTGCCCTGAATTGGTAATTTTAAGGAAATTTTGCCGTTTTTGGTTATTATCTTGAAAATTATTACAGATAGAGATAAACTGTAAACAGCAATAATGTTCAGCAAAGTAAGATCTTCAAATAAGTCAACATGATCAAAATGGTCAGTTGACCCTTAAGGAGTTATTGCCCTTTAAAGTAATTTTTCCCAATTTTTGTAAATTTTGTAATCTTTACAAAATCTTCTCCTCTGAAACTACTGGACCAAATTCAACCAAACTTAGCCACAATCATTATTAGGGTATTTAGTTTAAAAATTTGTGCAGTGACCCAGCCAACCAACCAAGATGGCTGCCATGGCTAAAAATAGAACATAGGGTAAAATGTAGATTTTGGCTTGTAACTCTGAAACCAAAGCATTTAAAGCAAATCTTACAGGGATTAACTTGTTTATCAAGTAAATATCTATCTGCCCTCAAATTTTCAGATGAATTGGACAACTGGTTGTTGGGTTGCTGCCCCTGAATTGGTAATTTTTAAGGAAATTTTGCCGTTTTTGGTTATTATCTTGAAAATTATTACAGATAGAGATAAACTGTAAACAGCAATAATGTTCAGCAAAGTAAGATCTTCAAATAAGTCAACAAGACCAAAATGGTCAGTTGACCCCTTAAGGAGTTATTGCCCTTTATAATCAATTTTTAACAATTTTCATTAATTTCGTAAATTTTGGTAAGTTTTTACAAAATGTTTTCCTTTTGTAATCTTCTTTTCTGAAACTGCAGTAGAAAATCAATATAGAAAACAATTTACTAATGTACTGGCAATAAAAATAATTGATAATTCTATAACATGAAAAAAAAACCACATTAATACCTGATGATGGTGTTTCTTTCTTTACATTGAAAATGATGTCACAACTATAATCCCGAACAATAGGTCGAATGTCAGATATGTTTCAGTACTTTGGCTTCATTTTCTACAGATTCCGAAGTGCAAATGATGCTTGAATTCCTACACTAATTTATACAGACTTCATCCCCTTTCACAGGTAATGCCTGCCTCATATTATATTTAAAACTTTAATAGAATATCAGAAATTTTGAGAGAAAATTAATCAACGATGCAAGATCTAAAACTTAATTAATATTGTTCAAATTATTAATTAACTATTAAAAAAATTCTCATTAAAAAATATAGTTCTTCATTTTATATTTTATCAGAAATTTAGGAAAAAATTGAATTTAATTGTGTCCCTTGTTCTCATTTCCTGGGATAAATCCAATACAAATTAAAGTATTGGTATTGAATTAATAATTAAGAAATATTTCAAACCTTACCATTTTCTTCACAAGAATGAAGACCATATTTTCAGTGTCATGAGTATCAGTCATCATATTTGTTGTACTTTGTTGTTTAAAAGTTGAATACAAAAAGATCAACAAAGCAATTCAAAACCACTTGAATTTTGCAACAACAAATGAGAGTTTTAACGACCTCAGGTGGCTATACAACCCTTGCACAATCAACTGAATTTTGCAGAAATTATTAATAGGAAAGATTGCCCTTAAATGATAATTTTTATTACCTTTTGTTTTTGGGGGTTGCAACAACAAAACTTCACAACAAACTTTCTCATCACTTCGCATTTCTCGTTAGATAAATTTTACAAAATTCTCCCTGAAACTACTGTCAAATTAAACCAAACTTGGTTTAAATCACCACTAGGATATCCAGGGACCACTGTGTATGATGACCCTCCTGCCAACATGGCACACATGGCTGAAATAAAATGCACTTTTAGTCTTATATCTCTGAAACTAAACGACAGTACAACAGTTGCATTTATCATGCATCAATTGTAAATAAAAATATCAGGTGAGCGACACAGGGTCCTCGGAGCCTCTAGTTTTATTTTTCAGATTGTGCTGCTAACCTAACATTGCCAACTTTATCAGACAAAGTGAATGGCCACATAACTACTATGTGTACAGGTGTGCAAGGTTGTATAGAGAATGATCTGATTCAGAGGTCAATTGAATTCTCCCTTCTACTGGATCCCTGTTCAAACAGACTTAGTATCAGTATAGAGAGAGCTAGATACAACAGAACACTCAGTGATTTTGAATATGGTAAGTTACATGTGAAAATGGAAAGTTATATTTGAATATGGTAAGTTACAAGTGAACAGGTCAAGTTACATGTGAATAGGGTAAGTAACATGTGAACAGGGTAAGTTACAAGTGAACACGGTAAGTAACATGTGAATAGGGTAAGTAAGGTGTGAATAGGGTAAGTTACATGTGAATCGGGTAAGTAATGTTTAAATTTGGTATGAAACATGTGAATAGGGTAAGTTACAAGTAAACAGGGAAAGTTACAAGTAAACAGGGTAAGTTACAAGTCTACAGGGTAAAATACATGTGAATAGGGTAAGTAATGTGTGAATAGGGTATGTTTCAAGTAAACAGGGTAAGTTACATGTGAATAGGGTAAGTAACAAGTGAACAGGGTAAGTTACGAGTTAATAGGGTAATTAACATGTGGACAGGGTAAGTAACGTGTGAATAGAGTAAGTAATGTTTGAATTTGGTATGAAACATGTGAATAGGGTAAGTTATATGGCGTACGGTAAGGGTCAAAAGTAAAAAGAGGTGCATATGCTGTAAAATATAGCTTATGCTGCTTTGTAGCATAAGCTATATTTGACGTCCCATCAGGGTCAATATATCATTGTGTGGCTATGCTGTATATTTTATCGCATATGCTATATTACAAACATTGACTATGCTATATTTTTAAATTGTAGCATATGCTGTACTAATTCAAACACATCATGAAAGGTTCAAAACTTGAAAGCACTCATACAACATCTTCTTATATCTATAGGCTATATAATTCATTTTGATTAGACTGTATATCTTACTGTTAGAAGGCGTGTTTAACGAATCGAGTCAGTTTTCATCACTAAAGTCTCCGCCCTTTTTATCAGTACTTATAGAAATGAAATGTATAATACGATCGGCAATTGAAAACGTAAAAAACCCTTTTCCAATAATCAAGTCCGAGTTTATTGAAAAAAACACTTTTGATTTTTAATATTATTACATTTTATACATTCATATGTTTTTGCCTGATATTTTAAAACGGGGAATGGAAACGCGGCACACGTCAAAAATGATTTTCTTATATCATCTCTGTCTCAGGTGATGTGTTTTATACCCCGCAGAGCCTTCTCGCTAACCAATGTACCCGATTTCAGTGACTGCCCTGTCCATGTTGTATACCCTGCACTTGCTGTACAAAACTACATAATAAATATGAAATTAACCACTTTTTATTTGACATTAAACAAATTTCTCAACGATAAATGATTTTAAAACAAACTAAATAATTTGTCGGATGACAAACTTCTGAAAGCGGCAAATATTCACATGTACGTCCCTGCAGTTGCAATGTAGTACCTGCTGTGTCATGGGTAAATGTTCAGATCTGTAATAATTAAATCCATAAGTATACAATTTGTAATAAAATTTGCAAAACTTGATATTAAAATTATCAAGCCATGGTCAAAATAATCCTTCAACTTTTGTCTAAGGCCGAAACACGAACAGATATGCCAGTGACAAAAAGTACATGCAGTAGGAGTGGGTTGGGGGAGGGGGTACTAGTCTTCATCTGCCGACTTCCTAATTTGAACAAGAAATACAAAAAAAAAGTCGAAACAGACTATTCCTTCTAGAAAAAATGCATCCAGGAAAACTTACTTTCTACTTGAAATGACACCAAAATCTAAGTTCTATCGTACATAATTTTTTTAGTTTTTAGAAGTATTCAGAGCTCTCTGTAACATCCATAGACAAAAAAAAAAATTGACTATTTCCTTGAAGTTTTTAGCCGGACACAATTCAGAACATGGTGATAAAGTTCATGTATGTTAACTTTTAACTATGAACGTAGTTTCAATGTAATATGTTGAAGAAAATTTAGTGAAATACAAGTAATATGTATATAAGCACAATTTAATGTTTATATGTTTATTCTGGGATTAATTACACCCAGGTTTATATCACTAATAATGACTATCCGAGATAATTGTAATGTAAATTAATTGTATATAGTTAATGTTATGAATTCGCATAGTGAAAATTTTGTCTATGATTTGTTACATGCTGAGAAATAATCAAAGAAATTTCACGGACGGTTAGTATTCTGTCAAGATTTATTTTAATAGAAGAGGTAAAACTTCCCGAAATATGAAGTCCAAAATCACAGTGCTTTCATGCTGTGGCAATTGGACTTCCTATAAAAACTCTCATTATGTGGAAATTTCGTTGAGAACTTCTCGCATGAAGAAAACTTCCATGTGTACATGTATATTCATAGCAACTCTGTAATTGTAAGAAATATCCCGTCATAAAGTCAAAAAGACAAAAACGTCGTCTGAAATTAGAAAAAAAATAATGTAAGGAGTCGGCCGGACTGGAACCTCTGATCCTTGAATATTGCGTGTCATATACAATAACCACTGGGCTACAGGGGTCGCGAAATCAAAATCCCAAAATAAATTATTTGTATTTGGTACCAACGGGATAATTTTTTTATGTATGTTACAATGTATTCCTCGTCAGATGCTTAAGAAATACTGCAGTTCATTTTAATTAGAAAAAAAATAATGCAAAGAGACGGCCGGACTGGAACCCCTGATCCTTGTATATTGCGAGTCATATATAATAACCACTGGGCTACAGGGGTCGCGAAATCAAAATCCCAAAATAAATTATTTGTGTATTTGGTACCAACGGGATAATATATTTTATGTATGTTACAATGCATTCCGCGTCATATGATAAAGAAATACTGCAGTTCATACCAAATGTACACCAAATATCGAAACGAAAGCACCACAAAAAAAGAACTCTCTTTATAATAGCAAAAAAAACCCAAAAAACCCAAATTGTATCGTCATATAAACTATTTGCATATATAGTTATATTTGTGACATAAACTAACATGACTACTGTGACTTTAATTAACATGACAGAGACATATATGTCTGAGAACGCAAACATTAATTAACACTATATTAACATAACAAAGTAAGAATTTGTTATGCCCCCCCCCACCCAAAAAAAACCGCCCCTGTCTTTTTACCAGTAGGAGGGTCTGAGCATCCGAGACGAGTGTCCGTGACGAAACTCGATGAGCTGTGTAGGTAGTCCTGTCCAGCAACTCGTATACCAGACTAGTAATTCGAAAACCATACAATTTTCAAATTCCCTGATTTTTGTATAAAAAAAAGTTTTGATAAATTTCAACTCTATCTTACCCTAAAATTTAAAAATCAATCCCTTTTTGATCCCTCAAGAGGCTGATTGTAACACATTTTTGTCGGATACAATAGGCGTCTGTACCTATCATAACTGAGAAACATTTATGAACATCTGTTGAGTAGATAAAGTCAATATCCGGAAAACATACAATTTTCAAAATCCCTGATTTTTGTATAAAAAAAAACAGTTTATCAAAATCTTGTCAAATATTAACCAAACTCCCATAAGAACCGAGAGTAAAACTGTGTGGTCCGCATGCGACACCGATGGCATCACCCAAATTTAATGTAAACGCCGGTAGCAAGTCGGTCAGTATGACAACGGGAATATATCAATAAACATTTGTGAACTGGACACCAAAATCGTGACGGCGACCATAACATTTCCCAAGTAAAGATCAATTTAGGCTCCCGGCTTTAAGCCTGTTAAAAAGTTTTTTTGATTAAAGTAGCCCTCTGTCTATGAAATCTTAGTAATGCATGCACGCCATGTACAATTCAATATCTATGTAACGAAAGCTGAAACTAGAAGACTGGGCTATTTTCTTCTCATTTTCTGTAATAGCCCCAGAATTATTTCACTATTGGATAACCCAACCCTTCCGGGCCTGGCCAAAGTGTGCTTCACAGGAATACTAAAACAAATCGACTGAAAGCGGTGTACAATTTGTGCCATTGTTTATTCAAAAACAGGCCCCAAAATCAATCTTGAAATATGCTGTCAATTAAGAAATCAAGTATCTTCCAAGTACTTTTTGTTGGAACTAGTTTATAATTATTTTATTTGGTCAAAGAGTCAAAAAGGTTAAGACACTTTTTCGAACTTATGAAGTCTACTCCTTGAAATAATATTACAATTAAGTTTACATATAACATATAGAGCATGCACTAATGTTGTACAAAAGATAATTTCGAGAAGTCAGATGTAAAGCATAACTAGAAAAAGAGGCACAAAGGATGAAGAATAAACTACAAAAAAAGACGAAAATACATGAGTGAAGTATATGGATACTATGATGATGCATACAGCATAGTAGTTATGTTCAAAGTTAGACAATGAGGAATCTATTAGAACCTTTGATAAATATATAGACATTTTAATAATATTGCAGTTTTCTTCATAACTAAGGTCCAGCGGTACTTCCTTGAATCACTAAAGCAAGATAATCAGTTACTATTTATAGATTTTGTCCATTTATTTTAAATTTTAGCTTTCGCAATACATCCGACCAAGTGTTTCGATATATATTTGTGCATATATTTTCAAAATGTTCGTTCCATTTTGCATCAGAGGAAACAGTAACTTCTAAGTGTTTAGGAATAGCGGTGAGAGGTATGGATTTACCTTTAAAGGAGAAATCGAAGTTGTTTGCAACGTCTATATTAGAGAAAATCATGGTCTAATTTTTGTTTGGATTGAAAGACATTATCCATTTATCGGACCATATACTAAGTTCGCATAAATCAAGATTTATTACAGATTGTATTTCATCTTCGTTTTGACTAGAATACCCTTACCCTGTGTCATCAGCAAAATGCCTACATAAGGATAGAAGTTTCTTACCTATATCGTTGATATAGGCAAGGAATAACAGAGGGCCCAATACAGAACCTTGGGGTACTACGGCTGAAACGTAAGAAAAAGATGAGGATGATTCCGACGGAGCGTGTTAATTACTTTCTGCTTTCTTTCATGCGGATAGCTCTAAAACCAATTCAGTATATTGCCCTTTATCTCCAAGACATTTGTTGTAAACAGAGTGGTGTCCGTCAAAATATGCTTTATCTCTCTTCTTTCGCAGTAAAAAAAAAGGAGTTTCTGATTGATTCATGAAGGCGCTACTTTTTAGCTTCTTGTGTGGAATGGTCACTCATATGGTCATTTTTATAAATTAACTGTTTGCAAAAGTATGAATTATTCAAAATACTAAGGATTTTCTTATACCAGGCATAGACTACCTTAGACGTATTTGGCACAGCTTTTTGGAATTTTGGGTGCTCAATGCTCTTCAACTTAATACTTGTTTGGCTTTCTAACTATTTTGATCTAAGCGTCATTGATGAGTCTTATGTAGACGAAACGCGCGTCTGGCGTATCAAATTATAAGCCTAGTACCTTTGATAACTTTTTACACCTCTGGGTCAATGCCACTGCTGGTGGATGTGACGTCCCCAAGGGTACCACCAGCTCAGTAGTCTGCACTTGAATATCAATTATATGGTCATTTTTATGAATTAACTGTTTGCCAAAGTATGAATTATTCAAAATACTAAGGATTTTCTCATTCCAGGCATATATTCACCTTATCCGTATTTGGCACAACTTTTTGGAATTTTGTGTCCTCAATGCTCTTCAACTTTATACTTTTTTGTCCTTCTAACTATTTTGATCTGAGCGTCACTGATGAGTCTTAGGAAGACCAAACGCGCGTCTGGCGTATCAAATTATAATAACGGCGTCACACATCAGCGTATAGCACCGACGTACGCCTGGCGTGGTTAAAAACCATGTACGCTGCCAATACGCTAGTAATTTTGAATGCATCCAACTTTTCAATCATATCTGTATCGTGTGCACAACGAGCTTTACGCGTGTTTAGGGCGTACGAGAAGCGGGCGTTAAAGTAACGTATGTTGGCGAATGTCTGGCGTTTTTTCTAGCGTAGATGAAAAGCACGCTACGAAGGAAAAACGTCCCTTGAACGTATTTGAGACGCGTCCCGGTCGTACCTTGGGCGATAATCCGTGCATTCGGCGTGTCTGGCACATGTAAGGTAGCACTCCACAGTAAGGTGTGTAGTTTTCTAACGTAGATGAAATGCACGCTACGAAGGAAAAACGTCCCTTGAACGTATTTGAGACGCGTCCCGGTCGTACCTTGGACGATAATCCGTGCATTCGGCGTGTCTGGCACATGTAAGGTAGCACTCCACAATTAGGTGTGTAGTTTCGCATTTTGGCCCCTGTCGATTTTTCAAATATGAGAGCTAGTGGGCAATAAAATACATTTTTGGATAGCTGAAGATTGAAATAGCCTTCATAGTGGATTTATAGGAAAATAAAGATTATGTAATGTATGTAATATGGGCTGTTTACTGTATGACAGTCCGTATTTTTATATCTTTACCAACCATTGGTCCGGCAATTATTGCAAGTTTTTTTCCAACTTTTTATCGCACAAACTTTGTGATTAAATTTTACGAAAAAATGAGGCGAAAGACACCAATTTTTTATTTGATCATTTGGTAGATAAATGTCAGTCAACAGTTTCAGAAAAGGTATCACTCAAAGGCATTGAAATTCTAGTTTGAACCAAATTTTGGGGGGATATGTGACATTTTCACCCCCTTTTGCAATATTTTATGGTAAATAAATGCAGAATGTTGCCATGGATACACAATAAAGGAATTATATTTCACCATTTTAACTTTTGAAAATCAAATCTATGGAAGATACTGATTACATACATATGCACATGTATGACACAAACAGTTAGGTTAATGTATTAGAAAGTCAGAAATAGAAGATGATTAAACATTTTGTGGTTCAATTTTTATTTTATTTTCTAACTGTGGAGTGCTACCTAATAGCACATGTTCTTATGTTGTACTGTTACATCTTTGTCCCAGGTGAGGGGAGGGTTGAGATCCCGCTAACATGTTTAACCCCTCCACATTCTGTATGTATGTGCCTGTCTCAAGGCAGGAGCCTGTATTTCAGTGGTTGTCGTATGTTGCTGTGTTACATATTTGTTTTTCGTTCATATTTTTGCACATTAGTTAGGCCATTTGTTTTCTCGTTTGAATTGTTTTGCATTTGTGATATCTGGGCCTGTTTATAGCTGACTATATGGGGTATGGGCTTTGCTCATTGTTGAAGGCCGTACGGTGAACTACTTGTATTCATATATATATATATATATATATATATCATGTTTATATCCATGTTTGCTAATTTCTGTGTCATTTGGTTTCTTGTGGAGAGTTGGCAATCCCACCACATCTTTTTTATAATTATGGAGTGTTTCACTGAACAAGAACACATTTTTATTTAGGAGCTTGCTGAAGCCCACCTCCGGTTGGGGAATTTTCTCTCTGCATTGAAGACCCATATATAGGTGGCCTTCGGCTGTTATCTGCTCTTTGGTCGGTTGATGTCTCATTGACATATTCCTCATTTCCATTCTCTCTTTTATTGTTTGTACTACTTCTGGATACACATGGTCTTGTAAATTCACGGACATATCCCACTATATAAATGTCAGAGCAAGTTTCGTTGAATGTCAGAATACGTTTTTGATACGCCACAGGTGCGTTTTTCACGTTCACGGAGCACTTAAACTACGCCAGGCGTAAGTTACAAACACGCCCCGCGTACGTCCAAGTAAAAGTCCAAATAAAAGTCGAACGATCTTAAGGCGTATACAACTTCCCCTAAACGTGTCTCAAACTTATCTGTGGCGTTTTCAAACCCGCTTGTAACGTATGTATTACGTGCGTGTAGCGATCAGGTATACGCTTGAAAAACGCTAGAGCTAGATGAAAATTTTAATGCTGCATACAAATTTCCTGGAATAAAAGCGTTCACCAAGCGTAAACCTTTGCATTTCGACGTACTTTACACTTATGCAACACGCGTCTAATGATTGCACAGCGTTCATCTTGCGTGCACATAACGTATACGGAGTTAGTCAATTTTCTCTGTACGTCTGGTGCACGTCGGTTTATACGTCAATGTGTGACGCCGGCATAAGCCAGTGTAGTACTTTGATAACTATTGTAGTAGAGAAATAAAAAGTTGTTATGCTTTTTCAAAATTTAAAAGATTTTCATTATATAAACTCCAATAAATCTTTCAAATTTTCAAACATCCGATTCAAACCACTCCTTGAGTAGGCTGTGTCTAAGTACTTCTGGATGCTGTTACACCCCAAGTACAATCCACTACTCCTCTGAAACTACTAAATAGGTTCCATAGATTTTTTATCATAAAGTTGTAACTGTGCACCATGCGGTCTTGGGACTATTCCCCCTGACTCACTCCCTCTTAATCCCTGGTTTCCCGAAATCCACAATACATCTGGACCTAACGATAGAACTATGCTTTAGTATTTCATTGGAAATTTTCAGGTCCTGTACTTTTGTCCATTTTTACATCGCGATGACCGTGAGGGCATTCCGATGAATTGCTGTCGCCTAGATTTTCTTTACGTTACTTTCGTGTTGGGTTTGTAACCGATCTATAAACATGATAAATATGCAGACGTGAACGAGTGTAAAATAACATTCCTTATCGTTTATTATAAATACATTTCTTCAATAAATACTGATAAAAATATTTTTGTTTAGAACATAAATTAATAATATGAAAATGTTTTGTCGTTAGATATATATATATAAGTAAAAAATCATTGATAATATCTATGCACACGTACCGAAAAAAATGTGTTAACGCATGCGGAAGAATATCTCAAGAACAACGTTTTGCGGCAATCCCCCATCTCAGAGCAAGGACCGATAACTCTGCATGGAAGATTGGTTTTGCGGGAAAATATGAATGCTTACTCAAATCCAATCTGTTAGAAAATTCGAATTTTTACAGAAGAGTGTTCACCATGCACTTGTACTACACTATTATTAGAATAGTAGAATAGAATGATATACAAATGGATGAAAATTATATATACATGTAACTGTTATATTAATATAATATATTACAACAAACCAGTGTATACTGATTTGTATCACTATAATATAATAGATATTACTGTGAGGTTGAATTTCCTGTCATTTATTCATCATCCACGTACGAACTTGTCTCAGAAAAAAATATATCTCTGTACATCAACCTTAGTTTCAGGTAAAGAGATGTGATTTTTGGGAAAGACGGCTTCAAGCCGTCAATTCCCTATGTGGCTGGCCAGACTTCCAAGCCCCTCACGTCACTCATTTTGTTTTGGGATACGATTGCTTTCAAGCAATCTGTAGACTTATACCGGTGGCTCAGAGCATTGCCCTCACGTCAATCGTTTTATTCTAAACATTAAGGAACATCTCAGATTCTTATGATTTTCTTGCTTTAAAGGTAAAACAAACAAAGGGATTGAACTTAAACAACTTTCCTATAATGTTCTTTTCATAATCTTCATGTTTGATAATTCCCTAGACTTATATGCGTGTTTTAACATCACGGAAAATCAGAATTAAGCAGTATTTATATTTAGTGTATTTATAAATTTAGAAACACGTCAGAGGAATTCCCAGTTTTGATAAAATGCGAGAGTTCTCTGAATTCCAATAAATCTCTTTCTGTCATATAAGAACTGAAGTGGAGTTTTCTTATATGTTACCGTTATGAAACTGGTATTTGAGATTGTAATTCCATAAAGAAATAGAGAACCGTCTAGGTCGTTTAATAAACATTAATATACGTTCTTGCTCCAGGGTTTGTTTTGGAAATTATGCGCATGCGTATAGTTTTCTTGACTTCAAGGGTTTTAGATTGAATGGTTGCTCTGGATTCCCACTCAATTAATTAATTTATAACTCATGGGATCTTTTCTATGTATGTCTGCTATTGAGGGTTATTGTTGTTGCATAATTTTAATTCATATGCATCATTTAAATTAAAATAAATGTAGTCCTTATCGTAGAACACCCTTCAGGCGAAATGGAGTCTTCCATATTATCGTTTCGAGTTGTCTCCTTCCGGAAGTAACTTCCGTGAATTCTGAAACAACACGTCGAGTATTAGCTCGTTCCGTCAATAAACGTCGTATTATATTAAAACGATCGCAATTTAAACCGATAAATGTGTACGGAAAGGAGTCATGATCACTGACCCAAAGGAAATTAAATATTTAAAGAGTTAGGAATGGGGTTCCTCCTAGAATTAACGTAGGAAAATAGGTGATAAGATACGAAGTGAAATACCCAAATCGAAATACCTTCTCTCACTCTGAGTCTCAGTGACTGCTGTGGAAAGTAAACTTGGAATTGATAGTACAAACATAAAACAGAATAGGCCTAATTACATTGTTCATACACTTTTATCCGGGATTGGCTATTTTGTAACTATTTTACATGTGCAGTTGAATTAGTTTTGAAAATAATAATATCCAGCTACATGTATACATGTGTCAATGAAACAACGGCAATCGTATCCTCAGAGCAATCTGCTCTTTGATTATAGTTGGGGAAAACACCTCAAAATTTCATACTGAATTGATGAGAAGGAGACACACAAATGAACAGATTGACTTGAGCACTTTTTAACACATTTGCCTTCTGTATCTCGTGAAATTATCGTATCTTGAGCTCTCCTTAACATTATTTACGTTTCTTTTACAATCCGGAAAAATCAGTATTACGAAATATTCTAAATATATCCAACCTAGTGACGTCATGGTTGGAATTCCACACTCGGTAGAAGCAGTGATATCCTTTCCTCATTATTCAAATCATTCACAGAAATCGTGTATGATTTAGAAATCGGTATTTGTTTATTTAAAAACATAATAATGTTTGCTGTAGATGATTCAAAAATGCAATGCTTTGATTTGTAGGTCAACTTTAACGGTAAACAATGGGGATACATGGGATTGGGGAGAGAAACGTCAGTTTTCATTCTTTTCTGTAACTATATTGAGAATCTCTCCTCCAATACAGGAGCACCTCAAATTGATGAGTAATTATATACCTTAAGAAAAGTTTCTGTAACTGAACACTTAAAATGTGATATTTATTATATGATAAGTAGTTTTCCATTAAAACAAAATTTTATGTACCAACATAATCATTGTAATGGTAAAACAAAATATAAAATTTTCAAATGGCTTTTTGTAGTTTAAACATATTTAAATGGAAATTTAAAACTGAATAGACTTTTCAGTCCTCACTTTATCGAGAAAAAAATTAAAATCTTAGAGCCCTGTCACAAAAAATGGAGAAATGCCCTAGCTTGCAGTTCAGTGGTATACAATAAAAAAAATATATATGTTGTTGTAGTTATTAAATGATAGAATTCAATTGAATTTTAGATAATTAACTTTCAACTTTAATGAAATGTTTTGAATTAGAAGGTGCCAATCTCTTTATTGGTCCAAATTGATTCTATGATGAATTCTTGGCTAAGGAAATGAAATTACATTATTAACCAACAATTAATTTCAATATTATCAATCTTTCTACATGTTTTTGCTCATTCTTTGTATGAAGACTATCAAAAGATACAACAACAAAAAATAGAAACATTTGCCGTCTTTTCCCTCAGAGCTTTTAAGCTCTTTGATTTCTGAGACAAGTGCTTTAGACAATCCACACGAACTTGCGGTCATCCGATGTTCAGTACTTCAGTACTTTGATTTATTTTACTGTTGCAATTTTATGTCTTTAATTTTCAAAAATGTGTATCTGTTACCTCGTATAATCCAAGATGATTTCAGTATGCAAAATTTCATCATCAATCAAAATGGTCATAATCGCGTTGAGTTTCAAAAGTTTACAAATTACAACTTACAACTTTCTTTCATTGTCTGAATTTTCATGTTTTAAAGATTTTTGAAAATGTCAATATTGTATGATAACCAACTATAGTGTTTTATTTACATAAAAAAATAATTGCATGTTGTAAAATTACCAGTTGCAATAGTTACCGGGGCATGAGACGAAAATAAAGGGAAAAACATGTATAGACAAACGGTACAGTGGGGACATACATTTATTAGAGTAGTCCGATGTCGGTAATCTGCATCTTTTTCTGCCTTCTTAGCCATGATGTATACATTTTCTGTTGCTAATCAATTTGACATTATAAGCATGTTCCTTGGGTTACTATGGCATAACATTTTTATGGCAGTGACAATATACAGCTACATCCAGTTTGATAAATCGATGTTACTACTGTGCTACCATCTTGTTGTTCTATTTCACATTTCTTTCCTCCTTTACAACAGCCAAGAGAGAACTGAGGAATGTCGAAAATCACTTTACCAATTATCATGGTCAATTGTATCAATTTAAAAGTGTCTGAACATCGGAAGATAATGACTATTCTCTACAGGTGAATATGGTCACCATCAATCCCTCGAAAATGCTGACAAACTTTGAATATCGATTACGAATTCTTTGGCATTTTCAAAAATATATGTCTCCTTTACATTTTATTATAAAAAGTACGAAATTTGTATATATTTTTATAAAATGTATTGTTCATTTTTAATGCCACGATTTGATTTGACGTTCAATCGAGTGGTTTTTTTTTTTTAAATTTTTAACATTACATTTTGTACGATGTAAATCTTGAAAGAAAACACATTTTTTAGGTAACGGACGAAGAAAGGTTAGTTTTAGTTTGATTCACAAGTAAAGATGAAGCTCAGATAAACGATATAACATGTGATAAATCATGATCAGTGTGAACTCGGCATGTGTACATATCTGTACATATCAGTTTGACTATTTTGACTAAAAAAATGGCCATTCATTCCATAAATAAGTTTCATATAATCTACCTGTGATATATTATTGTCATTTGATATAAAGTTGCATTAATATCTGTACATATCAGTTTGACTATTTTGACTAAAAAAATGGCCATTCATTCCATATAAAAGGAAACAATACATATACTTCTTTGTGTTTGGAGGGAATTAAGACAGTACCACTTACAAGTCACTATATATAAACACCTGGAGGGTACATCTAGCAATGTAAAATGATGCAAGTTGACAATATTGATAAAATGTTTAACACATTAATGTATATTACGCAAATAAAAGTAAATACATTATCGGGAAAATAAATTTTTCGGTATTTACCGAACAATTCAATATGTATATACAACGGTATCAATTTGCAGACTCCCTTTTTGTTTGCCTGCAATCTCTCCAAATTTGCAAAAAGACTTCGATTTATTGACAAAAGGTAGCAAAAAAATAAAAATGAGGAAAATATTGTTCAAACATGTTTCAGATCTATTAAAGAAAATATGTTATCTCTTACAGACGATAACAAGTTATTCCTTTATACAAGTTAGACAATATATAGTAAAATAAAAACAAATTACGAAATAGAATTTTACATTTAACAGACAACTTTTGAATATGGAAAATTAATAAGTAAAATGAGAATAAGTGATAATATTTTAGAAATTGAAAGTTAAAAGAGAAGATCGAATATGCAATCAATGTAATTTGGATGTTGAAGAAGATGAAAAACTACGGAAGCGTATAGGTATCTTTGTTTGTTGTTGTTGCTATTGACTTGTTGCGTTAGGGACGACATCAAAAGATCAATGTAGGATAAAAAACTTAAATCAAATAGTTTGGGGGTGGGGGGGTTAAAATTGCTGAAAGTTTTGTTTATCCAAAATCGATTTTACATATATCCATATTGGTCAATCAATTTTTCCCAAATTAAGTTAAGAAGGGGGGTGGGGGTCAGTGAAAAAACTATGTGAATTAAGTTTATTATCCTACATTGAACTTTTGATGTCGTCCCTTATATCATACTTATCGATATATCTTAAGTCGGCTTGTGTGGCTATACTGCAATATGTTATGAAAAATATTGCGAAATATTGTGTTATATTAAAACAATGCGATATAAAAAAAAATATATGACTGGAAGTAGATGTCGATATATTTATGTTAAATTAAATTATAATCGAATATAATTATATCGATTAAAAATGACAATCAAGTTTGTAAATATATTTATCTCAATATTTCGAAAACAATATCGCTATATGTTTCTTATATTACGATATATCGATATACTGGAAATTTATTTATTGCGTTATTTCGATATATATCGATTTTAATATATAGAATGATTGACACCGGCGCGCTTGATACGGTGCTTTTGATCCAGGATTAGAGTATCTTGTTTTTTTTACTAGTCTGATCAAGCATGCTTTAATTAACCGTACGCTTCGATTAAAAATATGTATTTGAAAATATTTTGACGATCGTTATAATGAGCTTTATTAATAATATCTTTATATTTGAAAAATAATCGCCTGAGATGAAAGCCACAAAATGCAAAACATGGGGATGCAAATACAGTGTCGCTATCCTTCGATATGGTTTTTGTCTCGCCTGCGAAGAAAGAAGCTGGAAGCTAGACTTAGGAATTGCTTTTCCGGTGACGACAATTGTTAAGTGTTTCTGCTTAAATAAGTTTCATATAATCTACCTGTGATATATTATTGTCATTTGATATAAAGTTGCATTAATATCTGTACATATCAGTTTGACTATTTTGAAGCCTTGGGGTCATGGTCTAGCCACTTTTAATTGATAAGTAATTTTCATTTTGGGGTTCGTATAATGCTATGATGTTGTCGTCGGCGTCGTCGTCGTCGTTGTCGTACGAAGACATATTTGGTTTCCGGACAATAACTTTAGTTTAAGTGAATGGATCTCTATGAAATTTGGTCCCAACGATTTATGAATTAGGCGCCAAAAAGGGGCCAGTAACAAGCATTTTTTGTAGTTTCCAGACAATAACTTGTGTGTAAGGGTATGGATTTGTCTGGCATTGTACCACAAGGTTCCATATCACAAAGGGAAGGTTGGGATTGAGTTTGGGGGTAATTGTCCCAAACATACAGGCATTAGGGGCAAAAAGCAAACATTTTTCTAGTTTCCATACAATAACTTGTGTTTAAGTCTATGGATCTCTCTAAAATTGTACTACAAGATTCAAACTGAAAGGGAAGGCTGGGATTGAGTTTGGGGGTAATTGCCCCAAACATACAGGCATTAGGGGCAAAAAAAGGGGGCAAAAAGCAAACATTTTCCAAGTTTCCAGACAATAACTTGTGTTTAAGTGTATGGATCTCTCTAAAATTGTAGTACAAGGTTCCATACTACAAACTGAAAGGGAAGGCTGGGATTGAGTTTGGGGGTAATTGCTTCAAGGGGGGTCAAAAAATTAAGGGGGGGGTTCGAAATTTTTGAAAAGTTTCAAGAAGAAATCTTCCATAAGACAGTTTTAAGCATTAGATTTTTAAGATCGTTGAACAGATTTATTTTGTGTCAGAAACCTCTATTATGTCAAAAAATTAATCACAATCCAAACTCAAGACAGTTTCAAGCTTGAATATTGTGTCCAAATTTGCGGTCAAATCAGGCTGCGCTCAGCAAAGCATTTTATTAATATTTAGTTTCGGTATTTTCTATACAGTTTCATTACTATTAGTTCATATTAGTTCGATGCCTAATTTCAGGCTATGTCCTCATGGTCGGTATAAAACGGTGACTTTGAATTGATTCGCTATTTTCGATGTAAAGTTTCCTGCTTTAGTGAGATTGAAAGGAACTACTGACAATAAAAAAAAAGGATAAACGGACCGAAAGCAACGGACAAAAAGCAAAAGTGTCGGACAAAAAGCTGTATTATCGGACAAAAATCAAAAGCGGACAAAAAGCAAATCCCGAACCAAAAGCACCGCATCAAGCGCGCCGGTGTCAATCATTCTATATATTAAAATCGATATCTGTCGATATAATGCAACAAATCATTTTCTAGTATATCGATATATCGTAATATAATGAAGCAAATAGCTGTATTGTTCTCGAAATATTGAGATAAATATATTTACAAAACTGATTGTCATTTTAATCGATATAATTAAATTCGATTATAATTTGTATCGACATAAATATATCGACATATACTTCAAGTCAATATTTTTTTATATCGCATTGTTTTGATAAAGCACATTATTTCGCAACATTTTGATAACTTATTACGGTATTGCCACACAAGTCTACATAAAATATATCGATAGGTATGATACAACGCAACAAGTCAATAGCAACAACAACAAAAAAGGCAACCTATACGCTTCCGTAAAAAACACCTCTTTTTTGAATGTACAAAAATATGACATTAAGGGAGGGATTTATTGAGAAAATTACAAATATATATCCGGAGATAAATGTTATAGGAAATGACGAGAAGTTGTTAAAAGTTTTGTCATCTAAGGTACTTATGCAGCCTGCTGCTCCATTTATATAAAAAAGTCCTGGTCACTATGGAAAGTGGACTCTATAGCTGCATAATATTGAAGTGTCAATACTGTTATGTATAATTGTTATTTGTGTTGTTTTATATTTGTTGTATAAATGATAAATGTATTGTATGCCATCATGTGCGCATACATAAATGAATTAAATTCAAATTAAAATTAAAGATATAATATATACTTTATTTTAGACTTAAGGTTTATATATATATATATATATATATATATATATATATATATATATATATATATCCTATTTCGACTCTTCAAAATTCAAGAGTCTATCCTAAATTGAGGTAAATTATATGGCCTTCCAAATACCGTTTCGATTCCTAACATCACTGAAGAGATATTAATTGTCGAAATCCGGATATGGTGTACAAATGTTTGCACCTCATGTTTGCGGTATACCATCTTTTCCGCAAGTTTATTGTTTTCTGTTTGGTATTAAATTAATAATTAAGATCTATTTTTTACATCTGGTGATACGTTTATTTGGCAATCGCCAATGATGGCAGTCAGCAGGGTTTAAGAACATCAGTTGTTCGACCTGTTAGTCAAATGCGTTTTGTTAAAATATACTTTATCACTTTTTTGGTCTTTTGGAAAATGTTGTTTGTGCTGTATTTAGACCCCTCTACCAAGAAATTTGTTTTGCATGCACACGTATAAAAATTGCGGTTTTTATCCAACGCAATCATAGGTTTGAACGTTGTTTTCAATTTAGACTTGTTTATATATTTTTTCGTTTGGGCTTGTATTATATTTTCCTTCGGGTTTATATGATCCGTTCATCCTATTTCGACTCTTCAAAATTCAAGAGTCTATCCTAAATTGAGGTAAATTATATGGCCCTCCAAATACCGTTTCGATTTTCCTAACATCACTGAAGAGACATTAATTGTCGAAATCCGGATATGGTGTACAAATTTTTGCACCTCATGTTTGCGGTATACCATCTTTTCCGCAAGTTTATTGTTTTCTGTTTGGTATTAAATTAATAATTAAGATCTATTTTTTACATCTGGTGATACGTTTATTTGGCAATCGCCAATGGCAGTCAGCAGGGTTTAAGAACATCAGTTGTTCGACCTGTTAGTCAAATGCGTTTTGTTAAAATATACTTTTTCACTTTTTTGGTCTTCTGGAAAATGTTGTTTGTGATGTATTTAAACCCCTCTACCAAGGAATTTGTTTTGCATGCACACGTATAAAAATTGCGGTTTTTATCCAACGCAATCATAGGTTTGAACGTTGTTTTCAATTTAGACTTGTTTATATATTTTTTCGTTTGGGCTGGTATTATATTTTCCTTCGGCTTTATATGATCCGTTCATCCTATTTCGACTCTTCAAAATTCAAGAGTCTATCCTAAATTGAGGTAAATTATATGGCCTTCCAAATACCGTTTCGATTCCTAACATCACTGAAGAGACATTAATTGTCGAAATCCGGATATGGTGTACAAATTTTTGCACCTCATGTTTGCGGTATACCATCTTTTCCGCAAGTTTATTGTTTTCTGTTTGGTATTAAATTAATATTTAAGATCTATTTTTTACATCTGGTGGTACGTTTATTTGGCAATCGCCAATGGCAGTCAGCAGGGTTTAAGAACATCAGTTGTTCGACCTGTTAGTCAAATGCTTTTTGTTTAAATATACTTTTTCACTTTTTTGGTTTTTTGGAAAATGTTGTTTGTGCTGTATTTAGACCCCTCTACCAAGAAATTTGTTTTGCATGCACACGTATAAAAATTGCGGTTTTTATCCAACGCAATCATAGGTTTGAACGTTGTTTTCAATTTAGACTTGTTTATATATATATATATATATATATACTTAAAATTGAATTCTGCGTCCACACTAGTAGAAACATAAATAAAATTAAATTTCAAAATGCTCCTAAGTTAAGTCCTTTAATTTTCTACATTTTTTCTCCAACCGTTTTCACATCTTGGTGATAATCATGGATGATAATGAATGTAGCTAACGGTAACGTAACGTCACGATAATAAGTCCGTAACATGATTATCACTAATATGTAGAAAATTAAAGGACTTTACGAGCATTTTGAAATTTAATTTTATTTATATATATAGAATAGACGATACTGTGCAGATAAGGAAACAATTATATAAGTCTAGAGATTTGCACAACAATACTAATATTAAGTTTTATTTTTCACTCATTTTGGGATGTAAATATACACAGTCAGGTATATTTGAGTATCGAGTTTTGTTTTATATTATGATGTTCAGGATTTTGGATTAAATCAATAGACCAAAACTTACCTGTATTACTGAGCTATTTTTATACATAGAATCAGTATTGTTAAAAAATTATTGACACTGAAGAAGGCTATTTGTTAAGCCGAAATATTTGTCAACACGATTTAATAACAACATCTTCGTATAATACCATCTTATATTAGTATCGTTGCGCAAATCTCTAGACTTATATAATTGTTTCCTTATCTGCACAGTATCGTCTATTCTAGACGATCCGGTACATAGTAAATTTGCTGGTTGGTCCTTTTTATAGACTTCTATATATATATATATATATTTATATATAATTCGCCTAAACATCAGCCCAACAATGTTAGATCTGTAAGTTTGCTTTCGCAAATTTTTTGTTCTTCCCTCGCCGGGATTCGAACTCATGTTACTGAGATATCGTGGCACCAAATCGCCTTGCACTATACCCGACGCGCTAGACCACTCGACCACCTAGGCTTTACAAAAATAAAGCTTTTGGTGGCCGGGTGTTACCTTTCCTCGTCAGTTTTAATCTAACGTCGTAATACAGTACATGATATATAAGGCATGAAGATGGAATTGTTACAGATCAGCTGAATTATCTATTGTAAAGGATCCTACAAATTAATGCAAGATGCAGTCACAGAAATAATTATATTATAAGTACGTCTGAACCAGTGACGACTCTACAACAGATTTTATCCATCGGATCACCAGCAGTGATGGTGATACAAGGCTGACAATACATTCTGTATATATATATATATATATATATATATATATAGAGTCTATAAGAATCTACCAACCAGTAAACTTAATAGGTATTGGATCATCAAAATTGACAATACTACACAAACAGGGAAAATTATATGAGTCTAAAAGATTGTGTAACAATACCGATAAATAGATGGAAAACAAAACACTAAAAGTGTTGAATATCATCGCACAAAGATGGAAAAATTGAACAGATGATATAAATTATACAATAATTGCAAATATTTCGGCTCAACAAATGGCCTTCCTCAGTGTTAAAAGTTTTAACAATACTGATATATAATGTATAAAGTGTAAACATAGATCAGTAATAATACAGGTGAGTTTTGGTCGATTGATTTTAATCCAAAATCCCGAACATCATAATATAAACATTAGACTGTCAATTTAATTATTTCTTTCTATTGATTCCATCTGGATGGAGGACACTCAGTGTTTTTATCCAAAACTTCTCCCGATTCTCTCTTTGCCTATTTTGCCATGTACAGTCCTGTTCGATCACAAGGATCTTCATGTGATCAAAGTCTTTCAGATCGTGATCTGGTAACCTGAAGTGTATATATATATAAGTACGTCTGAGCCAGTGACAACTCTACAACAGATTGATCCATCGGCGAGGGAAGAACAAAAAATTTGCGAAAGCAAATTTACAGATCTAACATTGTTGGGTTGATGTTTAGACGAGTTGTATATATATATAAGTGCCTAAGAATGTAACTTTAACACACTTATGAGTGTTATAAAATTAGTTGTTATATTTTATATATTATTCACGCAATATTTCGCTAAACAAATTAGCTTCATCAGGCGCGTGCAGCCAACAAGGTAAAAGTTAGAGGCTGTAAAGAAATTTTTGCAGCTCAATGTTAAATGTCTAGAAAAATATTTTTGCCGCTTATTGTACATAGCAATTCTTGAATCAAACAAATAGTTGTTTTAATTAAATAGAATGAAGTTCACGATTTATTCCTTTGGTTTTGGGTAGAACTGTTTTTCATCTTTCTCACAAGTCCAACAGGTTCATGAGTACGTAGCTGATGCATCCAGAACCATTCTCTTTGTTTTCTCCTTTGGGAGTCCCAATTTTGGTTTACCTCAATTATTTGAAAGGTGATATTTTCAAAAGTATGCTCTGATCTTAAGAGGTGTCTCGTTATTGGGCAGTTTCTTCCTTTTGTATAAAAAGACCGGTGATTGTTAAGTCTGATGTTGAATTTAGTTTCTGTTTCACCAACATACTGCAGCTTGCAAGTTCCACAAGTAAGAATATAAATACTATTTTCCGTTTTGCAATTAGATGTAACATAGATGTTGTATCGCTGTTTTGTTACTGTGCTGCTGAAAGAGTGGTCAGTGTTGTCAACTTTACAGCACTTACAATTGCTTCTTCCGCATTGTTTGTAACACCCAATTTTAGATGTCTCTTGTTTCTTTACTTTAGATGTGACAAGTATGTCTTTGAGATTTTCGGGTCTGCGATAGGCAATAACAGGAGGTGATGGAAAAAATACTTTTAAGGAAGAGTCATTTTCGATAAGACGCCAGTGCTTGCGGATAGTAGATGAAATATTTGTCAAATCGGGATGGAAGGTGACAACAAACGGAATTCTATCTGCGCGGGTCGTCTTATCTTTGTATTCCATGAGGATATCTCGATCTTTTTCTTGGGCTTTATCAAAAACGTCTGTGATGTTTTTGGTTTTGTTTTGTTTGAGGATACAAAACCAAAAACAACTATTTGTTTGATTCAAGAATTGCTATGTACAATAAACGCCAAAAATATTTTTCTAGACATTTAATATTGAGCTGCAAAAATTTCTTTACAGCCTCTAACTTTTACCTTGCTGGCTGCACGCGCCTGATGAAGCTAATTTGTTTAGCGAAATATTGCGTAAATAATATATAAAATATAACAACTAATTTTATAACACTCATTAGTGTGTTAAAGTGACATTCTTAGACACTTATATAATTTAGTTTAGTAACCGCATCAGTTTATTTACAAACTGATCCACGCCTAGATAGATTGAATGTTGATTGTATATATATATATATATATATATATATATATATAAAGTCTAAATTGAAAACTACGTTCAAACCTATGATTGCGTTGGATAAAAACCGCAATTTTTATACGTGTGCATGTAAAAAAAATTTCGTTGAAGAAGGGTCTAAATACACCACAAACAACATTTTCCAAAAGACCAAAAAAGTGAAAAGGTATATTTTAACAAAACGCATTTGACTAACAGGTCGAACAACTGATGTTCTTAAACCCTGCTTACTGCCATTGACGATTGCCAAAAAAATTGATCACAAGATGTAACAAAATGGATCTTTATATAATTTTAATACCAAACAGAAAACAATAAACTTGCGGCAAAGATGGTAAACCACAAACATGAGGTGCTTAAATATTATTGACACCATATCCGGATTTCGACAATGAATGTCTCTTCAGTGATGTTAGGGGTCGAAAAAGTATTTGGAAGGCCATATAATTTACCTCAATTTAGGATACACTCTTGAATTTTAAAGAGTCGAAATAGGATGAACGAATTATTTAAACCGTAGGGAAAATATAATACAAGCCCAAACGAAATAAATATAAACAAGTCTAAATTGGAAACAACGTTCAAACCTATATAAATGTATATACATTGGAAAAAATCATATTAATGGCTCTTAATTATTATAGGATTAAATGCTATTTGGGAACAGTTTATTAATATGTAAACTGTCTGCTCACTCACAAATTGAATACTGTAAAGTTTGTGATAGAAGGCAGAGTTTACACACCAATAAACTCATCCGAAATAACATTTAACTCTTAATATTAATATTCCATAATTGAAAGAAAATTAAAGCCTGCCTTAGCATTTATGTCAATTTGAAAACGAATCAAGTTTTCCGCAATCTTCTTTTGGAGAAAATGATTTATTGGTGTATAATCTTTTCTGATGTGGCGATTTAACTAATGAAATATGAAGAAACAACTGTATGCAAAAGAAACTGGAATTATAATAGTGTAATTTTCAGAGTATTTGTATGGAACCTACACATATATCGATGGTCATTGTCATTTGCAACCAATTTTTTTTTCTCAGTTGGGTTTTCTTCTGGTATAATTCATTTTAATGCAAAATTACCTTTTCAGCATGCTAATAAAGATTGTATATGTATTGTAAATGGGAGAAAGACTTCATAAGTAGTCATCCCTTTTGTTATATTACCAAATGAAATGAGTTTAACTGAACTAAACCTTAAGAAATAGATCACAAGTTGATGATCAATAAAAACTTTATTGTTTAATCATGTTGTAAATATACAAAAAGCTTTACACATTTAAGAAATAAGCTCATCTACACATATGTAAGTTGAAACAGTTGTCATTTGAAGTCTTGAAAAATATGACTGCTTTGTCCGGTTTGTTAATTTCATTCTCATGTCGTGAATATCTAGTTATTTTAACTGTGCATAAATGTATTTGTATTGTACATGTGTGCCATAATCCTAAATGGATTTGTGTTTGCAAAGTTAATCACTACTATACAAGAACTACGTCATTTGCCAAATGTATCGAAAAGATTTCATGGGATAGTACCTCATATACAAAACGTTTCGAGACATTTTAGCAAATCGGTTACCCAATTTAGCGAAAAAAAAATGGACAGTTCATCCCATTTTAGCGAAATTAGAAAACACGTAGGTCACTTTACGGAAATTGCTTCGTGTTCCTTCATCTATTTTTATTTGGATTGTAAGGATACGAAGTGGATGTGTTCATAAAACTTTTTTCCTTTTTTGTTTCAATTACTTTTATTTATATTTATTAATTAATACATGACTTAGGACAGTTCTGCGATTAATATTTCATCTTTTCTTATATACTTGAATATTGCATACAATAGTAAAACTTATAACAAACACACAGTTTCGCTAAACTGTGCTATAAAAAAACAGACATGTAAACATATTTCTGATGAGTTCAGTATAAAATAAATAGTACATCAATCTCATTCTTGTATTTTTCATCATACGACAGACAATCTTTAGCTAGTGCTTTCTGTATGGTGTGATTTTTACTAATTTTGTAAAGTCTCACAGCGACTTTAAGGGCATACGATAGTTTCGATCCCATGATTTTTTCCCGAAAATTTGCACACAAGCTATTTTTCACCTCAGCAATTCAAATATGTTATAAAAAATATACCCTCATATGCTACCTTAAGAGATAAAAGGGACGAAATTTAAAATAAATACTAAAAATCTCGGTTGGTAGCATAGTCTACCCTATTCTTTCTCTTTTAAATATAATTCAAAGATAAACACGATTATTTCATGTAAATATTCCGAATATTTCCATGATTAACTCTCTGAACTCGACTTTCAGTTACATTCATCTTAATGCTCTTAATCTAACCAAAATGTGGTTCTGATTGGCGTTGTCCTTATTTGTTATTCAAAGCCTACAAAGTTGATGAGTGATTGACAGTAAATATATATTAGCATCATTTGTGATTGACAGTAACCCCACCCTATAACCATATGGCACAATACAGCTTATGCTACATTTACTTTTGATCCTTTCGTTACTGGTATAACTTAAATGTATATAATGTTCATATTTCAACAATTATAGCGTAATCCATATTTTCTTTTGAACCTTATGGTACGTCAACTGGGCGCTAAAGCTGCATATGCTATATATTACAGCATAGGCTGCATTTAATATAGCATAGGCTGTAATAATTATAGCATATGCTGTATAAATTATAGCATATGCTATATATTATAGCCTAAGCCACATTAATTACAGCATAGGGTACATAAATTATAGCTTAAACTAATTTATATAGCATATGCTGTATTTAATGTAGCATACGCAAAACAATTTACTTTTGACCCTTTCCGTACGCCATAAAGTTACAAGTAAACAGGGTAAGTTACATGTGAATAAGGTAAGTAATGTGTGAATAGGGTAAGTAACTTGTGAATAGGATAAGTAATGTGTGAATAGGGTAAGTAACATTTGAATAGGGTAAGTAATGTGCGAAAAGTGTAAGTAATGTGCAGATAGGGTACGTAACATGTGAACAGGGTAAGTTACATATGAATATGGTAAGTTACACACAAATAGGGTTAGTAACATGTGAATAAGGTAGGTAATATGTGAATAGGGTAAGTAATATTCCAATAGGGTAAGTTACAAGTGAACAGGGTAAGTTGCATGTGAATAGGGTAAGTTACACATGAATAGGGTTAGCAACATGTGAATAGGGTGAGTAACATGTGAATAGGGTTAGTAATGTGCAAATAGGGTAAGTAACATGTGAATAGGGTAAGTTACAAGTGAACAGGGTAAGTTACATGTGAATAGTGTGAGTAAAGTGTGAATAGGGTAAGTAACATGTGAATAGGGTAAGTTACAAGTGAACAGGGTAAGTTACATGTGAATAGGGTAAGTAATGTGTGAATAGGGTTAGTTACATTTGAAATATAGGATAATGTATAAGATGAAGAAATTTTCTTTTTGTGCCAATGTAAATATCCCAAAGATATTTTCAACTCTTGAGACAGTGTCAGATTAAACTTTTTTTTCTATTATAGGGAAGGATCATTACTACAATCTACAAGGAATTGTCCGTCTCAAGTAAGTGTGTCACATTTTTAATGAAATTTAGAAAGAAAAAAAACCAGTTTAACGATGCTCTGCTGAATAACAAAAAAACATAAATTTAACTATAAAAATCAGGTCAGAAAAAGCCTAGTACTAATATGGGCATTATCACATTAAATAATGTTAGTCTGAAAGATAAATGCAAGTTTAGTGAAGGTGAAAAAAAGAAATAATTAAAATGAATTCATAGAACTACACAAGTTGCCAAATTATTGCTTTTTCAAGTACAGAGGAAGGTTCTGAGGGACAAACTAATTCAAGTTACTTACTTAAGATGAATCAGAGTTGTCTATTATTGTTGAGCTCTTTTATTTTTTCTCGAACATGCTTTTAAATTTGTATTTCAGATATAACATAGAGGATCTTTACACAGAGCGTTATTATTTGTTAAATGTGGTTGCCTATTTTTGCTATGAGACATCGGGTATTAACTGTACACTTGAGAACACATTTACAATCTTTGAGAACACCAAGTTACCTAAAATAGTGTGTAGCTACGATCAAGGATTCAAAACTTCAGGTATAGATGCACCATTTTCAGTTAATCTGATTATCTTTTGTCTAATTTGAAAAAAAAAAGATTTAGGGAATCCATCCATGACACAGAATTTGAATGTGAACAGCAAAAAACACAAAATTGTAAAGGAACAGTGCTTTTATTGCACTTCAGTTTTTCAGTATTTTTTATGAATAAGGACATGTTGGAATTTATAGTTTTTGAAAAATATATTGATTGTATAAGTTCAGAGAGCTCTCAGGGATCAAAAAAATACTTTATTTTAGTATACTTTTAGTTTCAACAATGAAGATAAAAAGATCTTTAATTTTTTTGTTTAACAATGTTGTCAATATTTTAACTACATGTGATCAGTTTGTAAGGTTTGTTATTTTTTTCTATTATTTTTCAGGTTTCTCTAAGACCCAGTGGTATGCTGACAATGGAATACCAGACGGACAAGTTCTGCCTGACTGGGCAGCATCATCATTCCTGAATGACCTTCACATTGCTGCTTATTTACAGACATATCAATGTGGACAGACTGGTCAACAATTTACAGATGGATGGAATCTTGGTGAGGGTTTCAATTTAAACCTTTTTTTTTACATTGAAAAATTGTAAAATACTAAAAAAAAGGTATGGATTAGGACCATGAAAATAAAATGAAACAAAAAACGTAAGAACACTGGGTCTTAGATAAAAAAACCCAAAAAAAGATCAGGAGAGTTAAAGTAGTGGGAAAAGATTTTTTTGATGGTTTTCTTTTTTAATTTTATTAAGATTCATTGACATATCTAACTACATGTACTTAATTTAAGAGTAAATGGTTAAATCACAGCAAACTTAAATAATAGTAAAATGTTTGAATTATCAAGGAGCCTGTTAGGCATAATAATTTAGACTCTTACTTTGGTTTCCCCTGAATTATAAAATACAACTGTGTACATGATTCTTACATTCAGGATGCCCTAAACTCCTTATCTTGTAGCTCTCTAAACTATTTAGAAATAACAAGACAAAATATATTCAATATTCATACATTTTACAGGCTGTACAAAGACTGTCAGTTTACCAAACATCACCGATTCCACAAAATGTCACCTGACCTCAGCTTGTACTGCAGTAGAATGTTGTACGGAAATTGAATTCCTCTCAAGGTCATTCAGGACGTCCCTACATATCGACCCCTGTAAACAAATATTGTATCTTGGAATTGAAAGTTTCAATAGAAAAGAATCTTTGATTGATTATATGGAAGGTAGGTACCAGATTTTTATTAAATAGAAATATATAAGGGCTGATTTTACAGTTATGTCGTCTGCTGAATAAAGTGAGTGAAATTGTCTCCAGATTTATAACCCATTTATCTTTTTTTTATATATATTTTTTTTAAAATTTGAATTTGGAATTGTTTAATTCTTATTAATATTATATTTTTTTTCAATAGAATTGATAGTAGTCAATCACGAAAAAGAGAAGAGTTCCTCCCTGCCATGTTTGTTTTTAGAGTTATCACATGTAATTTCACTGCTAAATGATACCAAGCTTTGAATGAAACAGTTCAGCTTTAATTTTATACATAGGTTTAATGCAATGAGTCTTGCAATTGTAGTAAATTATAAGTAAATGTTTGAAATTTGTTTGTTTTAGGAACAAAGAAACAGTTTGCACTTGTTGGATCAGTTATGATTGAGTGAGTGTTGTGTTAAATTATAACAATCTTAAGTTTTCACTAATTTAAAATATTTTTTTTTTAAATTTCACTATTTAAGTTAAAGCATATCTTGTGTCTGTAAATACTTTTTTCGTTTTCTTATACAAGTGTTTTTCTTTTGTGAATCTTTAATTAAAAAAATTAAAAGTGACCTTCAAATATCATCTAAAATAACCTTTGCCTAGGAATGCTCAATCCCAAGCATGCATACTTGACTTCTCATTTTATATTTTCTAGCTACATAATTGAAGATATACCAGGAGAGAGTATGTACTTGGTCAGTATGAATATATCCTACTGTTACGAGGATGGAAAGCCGTGTTATATGGTCACTACAGTGTTTGACAATACCAGATTACCTAAAGATCTGTGTGAATGGAAAACTGACTACCATATTCCAAGTAAGTCAAGATTTCAGACTCAGTGTCAAAATATTTAAATTGAAAAACTTTATAAAATCAATTTAAAAGTTTCTAATGATCTAGGAAATATTTGGTAAATTAATATCATGGAATATACTGTGTTATTCAAATAAGAATTTTTAAACTAAAACTTTGACTAGCTTATATGAATTTCTGATAGTTAAAAGGGGTTTCATCCCTGATTCCACTTATTGTTTTGTCAGAATCCTGTATCCCGCTTATCATTCTTATAATAGAGCTTCTAATTTCATGTGTCTCACTCGACTTTTATTCCCGTTTTCACGCGAAATAATTTCGGCTTTTCATGTGTCATGCTTACAAAAAAAAGGCCAATTGAGCATCATGATTAGACCCCAGTGAAATCTACTTGAAAGTATATTTTTGCCATGTACCATTTCATTTCTTTACAGATTTTTCGTTTGAGACATGGAAAGTAGATCAAGGATTAACCATAGGTGACCCTTTACCGATGTGGGCAGAACTTTTATTATACGAACAAACTGGTCTATCTCCTTATTTACAAAATAGTCAGTCACAGTGTAGTAGAAACAGTGCCAAGTTTAACTCATCTATTGCTGGTGGATGGATTAATGGTAGGTGTTGTTAGTATAAAAAATGTTTAGTCCAAGCAGAAGACATGTTATTAGAAAAACTAATTTTAATTTCAATCAGAAGACATGTTATTAGAAAATGTATTTTTAGTTAAATCAGAAGACATGTTGTGAGAAAAACTAATTTTAAGTTCAATCAGAAGACATGTTATTAGAAAAAAAATTATTTTTAGTTAAATCAGAAGACCTGTTATTAGAAAAAGTATTTTTTAGTTCAATCAGTAGACATGTTATTAGAAAAACTAATTTTTAGTTCAATTAGAAAACATTTTATTAGAATTTTTTTTTTACTGTACATTCTTTTTGATTAATTGTTCCTTTAATGTTTTGAGATTTGTGGTTTTAGTGTAGTGATGAATTATTGGTACAGTAGTTGCAACCTTAGGCGTTACAATTTTAGCAATCAGCGATCAGTCAACGATCAGTCAAGTTCGCGTCAAACTCATGTCACATATCCGGATATTTTTAAAATAACTTATGATAAATAACATTGCTAGATTTTTTTATAAAAAGAAGAAATTTTGGTAGTTTGAATTGAACAATGCGAATGAATTTTAAAATATTTCCTCTGATATTCATTTAATTTTATTAAAAACAACCCATTATGATGAAAAAAGTACAAAAATCCAATGTTGGTCAATAATTTTCATTGAAATGAAGAAATGATTGCATTCTAATTCAACACAAACAAAAGTTTAATTATTTTAATTCTTATTATATTTAAATTCTATTAAAAATTTATCTTGAGGACTTTGGAAAACTAGTTACAAAAAATATTCCATTATTTTTTATCAAAAGAAGAAAAATTGGTATGTTCAAACAATACGAACAACATTTTAGTATATTTTCTCTGATATTCTTTTTAATTTTATAAAAAAACAACCAATCTTAAACTATAAAAAGTACAAAAATCTAATGGCGGTGTCATATGGTATTTTGAACCCCCTAAAAAGTGAACCGGGGTCAAAATACCATGGGGTATAATGACCCTGGGGTGGGTCATTATACCGCATGGGGTGGGTCATTATACCGCATGGTATTTTGACCCCAGGGTCATTTTTCCCATATGGTATTTTGAACCCCACCATGGAAAATTGAACCCCCCTATTTTAGATAAATAGTATTGCAGATTATCTAATTTACAATTTGTTTACAATGACTTTTCTTTAAACTGCAGCTATAGTAGGGGATTCAATATACCATGGTAGGGGGTCAAAATACCATGTCAAAGTAAAATTTTCAAAATATCTTTTCATGCATGTAAAATACATACAAACTACTTATTGGAGTATACTTACTATGTAAAAGAGTTACAGTAGCTAGAATTATGAAATTGGAGGTGTAAAAAAGAGGGGGGTCAATATACCATGGCAGGGTGGTCAAAATACCATGGCAAAGTTAAATTTTCAAAACATCTTTTCAAGCGTGTAAAATACATACCAACTACTTATTGGAGTATAATCTCTATGTAAAAGAGTTATAACAGCAAGAATTTTTAAATTTAAAGGTCTATAGTAGGGAGTTCAATATACCATGGCAGGGGGGTCAAAATACCATGCCAAGTAAAATTTTCAAAATATCTTTTCATGCATGTAAAATACATACAAACTACTTATTGGAGTAAAGTTACTATGTAAAGGTAGCTAGAATTTTGAAATTGGAGGTGTATAAAAAGGGGGGGGGTCAATATACCGTGGTCAAATTTTTTTTGTATGAATTAAACAGGATTGTTCTCAATATCGCAAAAAATAAAATCGCATTTTACTCTAAAATGACAAAATCCCAATAATAAATGCACGCAATAATTTCTGAATTTACAGTATATACCAGAGTATATATGACCCCCCCCCTCCCTTTGACACCTCCAATTTCAAAATTCTATCTATTATAACTCCTTTTCATTGTAATTATTCTCAAATAAGTAGTTTGTATGTATTTTACATGCATGAACAGATATTTTGAAAATTTCATTTAGCCATGGTATTTTGACCCCCCTGCCATGGTTTATTGAACCCCCTTTCATACACCTCCAATTTCAAAATACTAGCTATTATAACTCCTTTACATAGTAACTATACTCCAATAAGTAGTTTTTATGTATTTTACATGCATGAAAAGATATTTTGAAAATTTTTACTTTGCCATGGTATTTTGACCCCCCTGCCATGGCATATTGAACCCCCTTCCCCTTTTACACCTTCAATTTCAAAATTCTAGAAATTCTAACTCTTGTACATGTTTAAAGTTATAATTCTCGAATAAGTAGTTTGTATGTATTTTACATGCTGGATAAGATATTTTGAAAATTTTACTTTGCCATGGTATTTTGACCCCCCTGCCATGTATATTGAACCCCCTCCCCCTTTTACACCTTCAATTTCAAAATTCTAGCAAATCTAACTCTTGTTATAGTTATTATACTCCAATAAAGTAGTTTGTATGTATTTTACATGCTGGAAAAGATATTTTGAAAATTTTACCTTGCCATGGTATTTTGGCCCCCTTTTACACCTTCAATTTCAAAATTTTAACTATTATAACTCTTGTATATAGTAATAAATTAAAACTCCAATAAGTAGTTTGTGTGTATTTAACTTGCTGGAAAAGATATTTTGAAAATTTTACTTTGCCATGGTATTTTGACACCCCTCCCTGCCATGGCGTATTTAACCCCCTACTATAGAACTTTAATATCCAAAATTCTAGCAATTCTTACTCTTGTATATAGTAATTATACTCCAATAAGTAGTTTGTATGTATTTTACTTTCTTGAAAAGATGTTTTGAAAAATTTTATTTAGCCATGGTATTTTGACCCCCTGCCATAGTATATTGACCCCCTTTTACACCTACAATTTTAAAATTCTAGCTATACTGGCTATCATAACTCCTGTTCATAGTAATGATACTCCAATAAGTAGTTTGTATGTATTCAACATGCAGGAAAAGATGTTTTGAAAATTTTACTTTTTAAAACTGAGCCATGGTAATTTGACCCCCTCCCCCTTTTTAACAATGAAAAATTAAAACTACCCCTATACTGTGGATTCATTTATTTTCGTGGGTACCAATTTTCGTGGATTAAGAAAAACTTACATGTTCGTGGACAATTAATTTTGTGGTTTTACCCAAGTCTGCATACAAGCCTATAGAAAAGTTGTCATTCGTTGAACATTTAATTTCGTGGTTCACATGTAACCAAAAATATGCAACAAAAACACAAGTCTTTGCATATTTGTCCTTCAATTATTCACATTTTATACAAAATGACTTATTTAAAGGCATTTATAATGACTGATTGTAATTGACATTGCATAATTTTTGATATAAAGAAGAAATATTTGCATTTTTAAGCAACGCCTATAAAAAAAATCTTATCTTGAGGCCTTTAAAAATACTAGTTACCAAAAAAATTGCATCAATTTTTATCAAAATAAAAAACTGGTAATTTTAAACCATGCGAACAACATTTAAGTATATTTTCTCCGAAATCTTTTAATTTTATGAAAAACAAATAATCCTGAACTACAAAAAGTACAAAAATCCAATGGCGGTTAATGGTTTTCGTTAAAATGAAGAAATGATTGCATTCTTCTTCAACAAAAACAAAAGTTAATGCATATTTATTCTTCAATTATACACATTTTATACAAAATTACTTATCTCAAGGCATTTATAATGACTGATTGCAATTGATGTTGCATTATCTTCGATATATGAGAAAAATATTTGCATTTATAAGCAACACTTCAAACATTTAGTATCTTTTCCTGAAATTCAGCATATTTTATGAAAAACAACCAATCCTGATATACAAATAGCACTAAAATCAAATGGCGGTTCTTAATTTCTATCAAAATAATGAAATTATTGCATTTTATATATTCAACACAAACAAAAGTTAAATTATTTTAATTCTCATTATATTTAAATTCTATAAAAAAAACTAATCTTGAGGCCTTTGAAAAACTAGTTACAAAAATATTTTATTATTTTTATCATAAGAAGAAAAATTGGTAAGTTTAAACAATACGAACAACATTTTAGTATATTTTCTTGAGGCCTTTGAAAAACTAGTTAAAAAATATTCCATTAGTTTTTATCATAAGAAGAAAAATTGGAAAGTTTAAACAATACGATCAACATTTAAGTATATTTTCTCTAATATTCTTTTTAATTTTATTAAAAACAATCAATCTAAAACTATCAAAAGTACATAAATCCAATGGCAGTCATTAATTTCCATTAAAATTAAGAAATGATTGCATTCTTATTCAACAAAAACACAAGTCTATGCATATTTGTCCTTCAATTATTCACATTTTATGAAAAATGACTTATTCAAAGGCATTGATAATGACTGATTGTAATTGAAGTTGCAATATTTCTGATTTCTTTTTAGCAACATGTACAAAAAGGAGTAAGTTTGGTAAGGGATATAATTTGCCCCGATTATAAAGTTCAATGTTACATGATAAAAAATGTTTTGAGTTGACTTGAGTTGTGAGAAAGTTATATAAAACAAAGTTTTATTCAAAAGCGTTGATTTTTTTATTCCATTTAGGTAAAAATAAGAGATTTTGGCGAATTTTGACAAAATCAACCGGATTTTAGCCAAATTTAGGACCAGGTAACAGAGCACAGGCGTCGACAAACTAAATATTCAAGTGAGACATGTAAAATGTCATTACCAACATTATTAAGACCTTTTTTGTTGACGCATGCGCTCTATGTTTCCTGTCCATAAATCAATATAAAATTTACCCATTTTCATTGCTTTTACGTGGAAAATCAAAATGAGTACTATTTGTGACGTCATGAATAAAACGCAGGAATCTTAATTATCAACAATAAGACTTATTTCCAATCTAGTCACTGAATAATCTATGATTCATTGTGATAATGGTCAATAAATCCTAATTTGAAATTTAAGCAAAAAAGGGGGCCATTTTAGGGCCTTTAATAAGAACCTACTCCTTTAGTATCTTTTCCCTGAAATTCAGCATATTTTATAAAAAAACAAACAAACCTGATGTACAAAAATTACCGAAATCAAATGGCGGTTCATAATTTCTATCAAAATATAGAAATTATTGCATTGGTATTGAACACAAACAAAAGTTTTAGTATTTTTTCTCCTTACATTATCAAAATTCTCTTAATCTTGAGGCCTTTGGAAAAAACTAGTAACAAAAAACATTCCATTGTTTTAATCAAAACAGAAAAATTAATAATTTTAAACAATGCGAACAACATTTTAGAATATCTTCTCTGATATTCTTTTAATTTATGAAAACAATCAATCCTGAACCATTAAAAGTACAAAATCAAATGGCAGTCAAAATTTCCATTAAAATAAAGAAATGATTGCATTCATATTCAACATAAACAAAAGTTTATATAATGACTGATTGTAATTGAAGTTGCAATATTTCTGATTTCTTTTTAGCAACATGTACAAAAAGGAGTAAGTTTGGTAAGGGATATAATTTGCCCCGATTATAAAGTTCAATGTTACATGATAAAAAATGTTTTGAGTTGACTTGAGTTGTGAGAAAGTTATATAAAACAAAGTTTTATTCAAAAGCGTTGATTTTTTTATTCCATTTAGGTAAAAATAAGAGATTTTGGCGAATTTTGACAAAATCAACCGGATTTTAGCCAAATTTAGGACCAGGTAACAGAGCACAGGCGTCGACAAACTAAATATTCAAGTGAGACATGTAAAATGTCATTACCAACATTATTAAGACCTTTTTGTTGACGCATGCGCCTATGTTTCCTGTCCATAAATCAATATAAAATTTACCCATTTTCATTGCTTTTACGTGGAAAATCAAAATGAGTACTATTTGTGACGTCATGAATAAAACGCAGGAATCTTAATTATCAACAATAAGACTTATTAAAAATCTTATCTTGAGGCCTTTAAAAATACTAGTTACCAAAAATTGCATCAATTTTATCAAAATAAAAACTGGTAATTTTAAACCATGAGGCGAACAACATTTAAGTATATTTTCTCCGAAATCTTTTAATTTTATGAAAACAAATAATCCTGAACTACAAAAAGTACAAAAATCCAATGGCGGTTAATGGTTTTCGTTAAAATGAAGAAATGATTGCATTCTTCTTCAACAAAAACAAAAGTTAATGCATATTTATTCTTCAATTATACACATTTTATACAAAATTACTTATCTCAAGGCATTTATAATGACTGATTGCAATTGATGTTGCATTATCTTCGATATATGAGAAAAAATATTTGCATTTATAAGCAACACTTCAAACATTTAGTATCTTTTCCCTGAAATTCAGCATATTTTATGAAAAACAACCAATCCTGATATACAAATAGCACTAAAATCAAATGGCGGTTCTTAATTTCTATCAAAATAATGAAATTATTGCATTTTTATATATTCAACACAAACAAAAGTTAAATTATTTTAATTCTCATTATATTTAAATTCTATAAAAAAAAAACTAATCTTGAGGCCTTTGAAAAACTAGTTACAAAAATATTTTATTATTTTTATCATAAGAAGAAAAATTGGTAAGTTTAAACAATACGAACAACATTTTAGTATATTTTCTTGAGGCCTTTGAAAAACTAGTTAAAAAATATTCCATTAGTTTTTATCATAAGAAGAAAAATTGGAAAGTTTAAACAATACGATCAACATTTAAGTATATTTTCTCTAATATTCTTTTAATTTTATTAAAACAATCAATCTAAAACTATCAAAAGTACATAAATCCAATGGCAGTCATTAATTTCCATTAAAATTAAGAAATGATTGCATTCTTATTCAACAAAACACAAGTCTATGCATATTTGTCCTTCAATTATTCACATTTTATGAAAATGACTTATTCAAAGGCATTGATAATGACTGATTGTAATTGAAGTTGCAATATTTCTGATTTCTTTTAGCAACATGTACAAAAGGAGTAAGTTTGGTAAGGGATATAATTTGCCCGATTATAAAGTTCAATGTTACATGATAAAAATGTTTTGAGTTGACTTGAGTTGTGAGAAAGTTATATAAAACAAAGTTTTATTCAAAAGCGTTGATTTTTTTATTCCATTTAGGTAAAAATAAGAGATTTTGGCGAATTTTGACAAAATCAACCGGATTTTAGCCAAATTTAGGACCAGGTAACAGAGCACAGGCGTCGACAAACTAAATATTCAAGTGAGACATGTAAAATGTCATTACCAACATTATTAAGACCTTTTTTGTTGACGCATGCGCTCTATGTTTCCTGTCCATAAATCAATATAAAATTTACCCATTTTCATTGCTTTTACGTGGAAAATCAAAATGAGTACTATTTGTGACGTCATGAATAAAACGCAGGAATCTTAATTATCAACAATAAGACTTATTTCCAATCTAGTCACTGAATAATCTATGATTCATTGTGATAATGGTCAATAAATCCTAATTTGAAATTTAAGCAAAAAGGGGCCATTTAGGGCCTTTAATAAGAACCTACTCCTTTAGTATCTTTTCCTGAAATTCAGCATATTTTATAAAAACAAACAAACCTGATGTACAAAATTACCGAAATCAAATGGCGGTTCATAATTTCTATCAAAATATAGAAATTATTGCATTGGTATTGAACACAAACAAAAGTTTTAGTATTTTTTCTCCTTACATTATCAAAATTCTCTTAATCTTGAGGCCTTTGGAAAAAACTAGTAACAAAAACATTCCATTGTTTTAATCAAAACAGAAAATTAATAATTTTAAACAATGCGAACAACATTTTAGAATATCTTCTCTGATATTCTTTTAATTTATGAAAAACAATCAATCCTGAACCATTAAAAGTACAAAAATCAAATGGCAGTCAAAAATTTCCATTAAAATAAAGAAATGATTGCATTCATATTCAACATAAACAAAAATTTATACATATTTATCCTTTAATCATTCACATCTCATACAAAAGTACTTATCTAAATGCATTGATAATTACTGATAGAATTGAGGTTGCAATATTTCTGATATGAAAGAAGAAATATATGCATTTTAAGGAACTGGAACAAAAATTATGTATCTTTTCTTAAACATTCAGATTATTTTATGAAAAATAACCAATTCTAATGTACAAAAGTACTGAAATCATATAGTGGTTCATAATTTCTATTAAAATAAAGAAATTATTGCATTCTTATTCAACACAAACAAAAGTATAAGTATTCTTATTCTTAATCTATTAAAATTCTAAAAAAAAACTTCTCTTGAGGCTTTTCAAATAACTAATTACAAATTACATTGCATTATTAGTACCCTACCGACGAAGTCGAAGGGGACTTTAGGTTTGCACTCCGTCCGTCCGTCCGTCTGTCTGTCTGTCTGTCTGTCTGTCTGTCTGTCTGTCTGTCCGTCAGTGCGTCAAAGCAGTTTTCCACACTTTTTTTTTCTTTCTTGAAGTTATTGATTTGATATATGGTATATAGTTTCATCATGACAACCTATAGATCAAGTTCGAATTTTGTTCCGGTCTGATGATTTAGACCAGAGTTGTGGTCCCATATCTAATGTTAGAGTACTATGTTAAACCATATTTCTATACAAAGGTAAATTGTTTGTTATATATTAACTAATTTTCTGAATGCTATATATATATATATATATATATATATATATATATATATATATATATATATATATATATAAAATTTATTAAGTGAAACTTTAATTAGATAATAATCTATTTATATTAAGGTATATATTTCATTACATTACATTGTGTAGATAAAAGTTGTTGCCTTTTATAGATAAGTTACAAATCTGTGACAAATGAAAGAAAAATATTTGGAACTATTAATTATATTTGATTATAATTTGAAAATAGATATACATTGTATTACATCATATCTAATTTTAGAGAACTATTAATGATATCTAATGTTAAAGTGTTTTCCACACTTTTTTTCATCATGCTTGAAGATATTGATTGATAATTGGTATATAGTTTTATCATGACAAGTTACAAATCAAGTTTGATTTTTGTTTCGGTGTGATAATTTTGTGCAGAGTTATGGTCCTTGGACTTGAAAAATTCACTCATGTAATCAGTTTACACTGATTTTAGTCATGCTTGAAAATATTGACTTGATATTTTATTTTTGTTTACACCATGACAAGTTATAGAACAAGTAGCATTTTGTTCCAGTATAATGAATGTTTACCCGGTAAGGGACTATGTATTGCCTTGCAATACTCTCAGAATGCTGGTTTAAATAAAAAAAAAAATAAATGGTAATTTAAAATAGTTAAAACAACATTCTTAATCAACTCAAACAAAGCTTGAGTATCTCTTCTGTTATACTTTTTAAATTTTCACCATCTAGTAACATTAAAATGCATAATTATTAAATAGAGATCTTATTTTAAATGATAACATTTTATCTCTTTTAAGTGGTACATAAATATTCTGAGCATGACATTATTCTGCACTTATTTTTGTATGTGTTATTGCAACCAAGTTGATTACAAATTAACGAGTAAAGGTGTCTTCGTAGAGGTCCGCGTTTATCGAATGTATATACTGTGAGGTTGGTTTTACATAAGAATTTTAATTATCTACGTATCCGTCCGATCCGTGCTTAAAATTAATTTGCTGATCAATCACTGACCGTTTTCACAGTAACTCTCATATAGGTTATTTGACGTATCTGACTGATTCCATGGGTCATCGATCACCGAGTATTCACCGATCAGTCAAGTTCACGTCAAACAGTCAAACCTAAGGTTGCAAGTACTGAAATAGTGTCACTATAATCTTAAAAATAAAACATTTGTGTGAATTTTTTAAAGTCAACTTAAAATCCATCGTAATGACATCAGTAGCGAACATTAAAGTGTAAGTTTGAATTAGTGCAATGTTCATGGTATCTATTGCTTTTTGGCTTTAATAAATAGATGACATTAACTTCTGATTTAACAATCCATAACAAGGAAAATAGAAACGAAAAAAACTGTACTAATTTATACTTTTATTGTTTTGAATTAAATATCAGACAAGTTTAGCTCAAACATGATGTTCAAGATTACAACGATTGTGTTTTTATCATTTAGAATGTAGCCTTACTACCACTGTACAAGATCTATCTAGCAGTTACACTGATATTACATGTCATGTGACATCAAGTTGTACGGAAATCGAATGTTGTGTTGACTCTGTGAAGCTTCATAGACCTTTCCATGTGGTTGTCAAATTAGATCCATGTGATTTTGTCATCAAAGTGGGAATAGAAAACTTCCATTTCAAGCTGGTCATGGTAGACTACACATTTGGTAAGTTGTTGTTGCTAATTTCCTTTATGGTCATGGCAGACTATACATTTGGTAAGTTGTTGTTGCTAATTTCCTTTATGGCCATGGCAGACTATACATTTGGTAAGTTGTTGTTGCTTATTTCCTTCATGGCCATGGCAGACTATACATTTGGTAAGTTGTTGTTGCTATTTTTTTTCTTTTAAAATATTGTCCTGTATTATATATCCATGAAATATTGCCACTGTTATTACAGCAAGCATTAATTAATCATTCCTAAGAATTACCGATATATTGTTTGTTATATGCTATGCAAATTAGATAAATATTAATAATCATCAACATTCATTTTTTTGCTTTGTCTAGTTCAGTATACCAACTTATTTTTTGTGACTTCCATGAGTAGAAATATAATGTATTTGTTACTTGTTGTTGACAATTGAGTTTCCAGTGTCATATTTATTTTTAATATCTATTTTAGGTGAACAGAGAAACTTCTCTTTAGGAGGAATAGTCAAAACACAGTAAGTCATAGGAAAAGAAAATGCTGTGTTGAAAATGAAACTCAAGATTCTTCCTGTTGTGTTTATACTATTACAAACTGTCATCTTTTAAGATGTTTCAGTCTTCTTTGTTTTTAAGATTGATTGTTGGTGTTTTAACACCACTTTTAAGCGCCACTTTTGGGCTATTTCGTGGCGGCAGTTTTTATTGGTGAAGGAAGCCGGAGTGACCGGAGAAAACCACCGACCTTCGATAGGAAAATGGACAACCCTAGACTAGTCAATTGAGATTTGAGTCGAGTGCACTTGCACGAGTGGGGTTCGAACTCACAACCTCAATGTTGACTGGCTAGTGATTACAGTAGTAGAACTACTTAGATCACTTGGCCACCGAGCCCCCTTTGTTTTTAAGAACTTGCATTTGAAATCTACACTGGTTTTGGTTCTGAAATATAGTTTCATGTTTCAGGGCTTCAAGGAAATTACATGGTTTTGCTTTCAAAATGTAGTTTTAAATGTTTGTAACTACAAATGTTGAGATATCTTATGAAATAAATAAAAAATAAAATTGTACATTAGAACAGTACTAAACTCATCCACATACATGACATGCAGGTCCGTGTAAGGCCAACCTTAAAAATATGTTTGTTTGCAGTTTCCCGACTGTACCTTCAGACTGAAGGGTCGGTAGGTAGGAAAAATATTTTATTTTATCAGCCAAAAAGTTTAAACAAGCAGTTACACAAACCAAGTCTGTACTGAAATGTTTTAACTGCATAAAAAAATTGGCAGCATAGCTCCTAAGAACATGTTTTAGTTCAATTCACAGTGACAGGCCACAAAGTTTGGGTATATTTAATATTATAAGAAAGAGAATAACTGCAATGAGTGGGGCAGCCCCCCTTTATCCTAAAGGAGCATACTCATTGCAATCGAAGATAGATTTAATATAGAGAGAGTATATTTATTTTTCAAGCTAATCATTCATTTTCTCTACATCTTTGTGTAGTTTGGGTTTCTTCTGATTGATTTGGCATGGTCTCTATCCATTTACATTTTAAATGAGCTCTTTCTCCGTACAGGCATGTTTACAGGTATCCATATATTCACGGAGGAGTGGTTTCACCTTAGTCTTCTTCACAACGATTTATAGAAAATATGACATACTTCAAGCTGCTGTCGAATTGTTTAACCACTGAAATTGGTTCCATAAAGTCAGGCTCAAAAGATTCTGTACCCGATTTGTTTGAGACAGAAAATTGACAAAGATGAGTTATCGTGTCGGTTGTGAATATCCGCTGCATCTTTTCAATGATATCATCGAAGACATCATTCCATGTACTTGAATCTGTATAAACAGTTTATTAAACTTTTTTGTTTGTTATTTGTCTTAAAATTGACAGAAGTCGACAGCGTAAAGTACTCCTGCATAACTTCATGGATACCTGTAAACAATTTCCATGTGCTTTATCATTAAACGGTCACATGAACGCTTGACGGGAAGGGAAGAAAAACCGAATTTAAAACGTGTAATCGACCTAGACTTAAATCAATTCCGGAAAGGACCTGAATTTCCGGATCTCGGCAACAGAAGTTTTAAAAATAATTTCTTAAAATTTAAAGCAATAAAATTTTCACAGTCGGAGGGATTTTCAAGGGTCGGTCGGTAAACTGCAAACAAACAATATTTTAATTTAAGCCTAACACTTATCAATTCAAAATTTTAAAACGTTTTCAAATATTAGATTTTTGTAATTATGATCAAAGTTTTAAAATATCAAAATTCCACTTTTTTGAAATTTTCACCAAATAATTAAAATTTTAAAATTCTAAATATTGTTTTTAAATTTGATAGCTTAGATATTTGATCAAACTTTAAAAGTACTAAACTTAACGTGCAGTTTTGATAATTTCGCTTTTTGAAAGTTTGATTTTTAAATTTTTGATTAAGATAGCAAAAATAGAAAAGGGCGAAAAGAGGGGTACCTGTAAACTGCGAAACGAAGCGAAACAAAATGGAATGAACAGTTACTGTTACTTAAAAGTTAATGTATTGAATAAAACCAAAGGCAGACAGTTGTAAGCGGTGAAAAACTGATAACAAAATAAATATTTCTCATAAGCGGAGAATTCATTTTAAAACAAGTAATACGGCTCTGATTATGATCATTCTTAGTTAGGAATAAAAGCACGAAATACATCAAATCATTTTTAATTTCAAAATAAATAATTTAAAGAAGAAGTCGGTTTTTAAAACAAATTGGACATCAAATGAGATAACAGTATCCTGACATTTTAATGGTTTTGCATCTATTGAAAAAAATAAATATTTAAATATATTTAAATCGGCATCAAACACGTTGTTATCCGTTTAAAAAAATCTCTAATATAAGCTAAGCGTCTCAGATATATAATTCAGAACTATTTGGTTTCCCCAGCGCCCAACGGTTAGAAGTAACAGTGAAAACTGACCAACTCGCAGTAGACCAAATAGTATCGTAGGGTTAATTATGTTTTTATATTTTCTGCTGTACTTTAGGCAATAAAATGGCTCAATACACGTGTATTCCCTCAAATTTGATTTCATTTTTTTTGCTTGATTTATTTTCAAGGGTCGGTCGGTAAACTGCAAACAAACAATATTTTAATTTAAGCCTAACACTTATCAATTCAAAATTTTAAAACGTTTTCAAATATTAGATTTTTGTAATTATGATCAAAGTTTTAAAATATCAAAATTCCACTTTTTGAAATTTTCACCAAATAATTAAAATTTTAAAATTCTAAATATTGTTTTTAAATTTGATAGCTTAGATATTTGATCAAACTCTAAAAGTACTAAACTTAACGTGCAGTTTTGATAATTTCGCTTTTGAAAGTTTGATTTTAAATTTTGATTAAGATAGCAAAAATAGAAAAGGGCGAAAAGAGGGGTACCTGTAAACTGCGAAACGAAGCGAAACAAAATGGAATGAACAGTTACTGTTACTTAAAAGTTAATGTATTGAATAAAACCAAAGGCAGACAGTTGTAAGCGGTGAAAAACTGGATAACAAAATAAATATTTCTCATAAGCGGAGAATTCATTTTAAAAACAAGTAATACGGCTCTGATTATGATCATTCTTAGTTAGGAATAAAAAGCACGAAATACATCAAATCATTTTTAATTTCAAAATAAATAATTTAAAGAAGAAGTCGGTTTTTAAAACAAATTGGACATCAAATGAGATAACAGTATCCTGACATTTTAATGGTTTTGCATCTATTGAAAAAAATAAATATTTAAATATATTTAAATCGGCATCAAACACGTTGTTATCCGTTTAAAAAAATCTCTAATATAAGCTAAGCGTCTCAGATATATAATTCAGAACTATTTGGTTTCCCCAGCGCCCAACGGTTAGAAGTAACAGTGAAAACTGACCAACTCGCAGTAGACCAAATAGTATCGTAGGGTTAATTATGTTTTTTATATTTTCTGCTGTACTTTAGGCAATAAAATGGCTCAATACACGTGTATTCCCTCAAATTTGATTTCATTTTTTTTTTGCTTTACGACTTCTTACTATCTGCAATCATGTCGGCAGATTCAATCATTTGAATGTACATTTTGAACGATAATCTTTAACCTTTAATCAACTATTTCGGTTCTTTATAAATTGTTGGCCTTCAAATATTCGGCTTTTGAGCGTTCCTGATGAAGGTAGAACCAAAAAAGACGCTTTTTAACGTTTTGTTTTTATTTTTTATCGATTGCATGACAATCATATACTGCCTTTTATCATTGATTTCGGTTCAAAGTATTGATACGGAAGGAATACTGAATTGATTGTGTCGCAATGAACGTTGTGCTAGCCACGAATGTGGGAGGTTGTTGATATCTATTTTACACTGCTACCTGCTATACACGCTGAATTTAAGAGTAAGATCAAATATATGTACGATGGAGCCAGGATACTGTTTAAATGTATCTAACGTTAACATCCAACTGATCGTGCTGGTCTTGTAAAAGCTGAATACATGCATAGCATATCAACGTAAACCAAAAACATTATGTTAAGCCTGCATATTATGTAATAGTCGCCGCTGTACATTAAGCACCCATTTATCCATTTGTAGGTGTCAACATTTTGAAATGGTTATTTGAATTTTTAAAAAATTTCATATCAACGATAAACATATGATCAAGTTGAAGTGACCAACTCGAGATGGTAGGTCCTGTAAGAGTCCGTTCCGGATAAAGATCGGCAAATTTAGATGCAACTTGAAAATAAGGGTATATTGGATAGGGACAGAAATGTTGCCTTGCAATAAACCAATGAGTTACTGCAGGGGTTCTTAATGTGTAGAGAGCTTGGCACTCTTTCTACACGCCTCATTCTGACTAGACTTTGCTGCGTGCGTACTTGTACTTTGCTGAAAGTTGATTGTCATGCGATAACTTAAAAATGCACAAATAACAAATACGGAACTATCACTTTTCACAAAAATAATCCTGTTTCCTTCTATTTGCTTTTTATCAGAAAAAAGAGAGGGGAAAGTAAACATCCTTTTCTGACACCGGTTGATACAGGAAATGGATCTGTCAGAGTCTTTGCATGGCTCACTTGACATGTAAAACCGTCATAGAGCTGTTGGATGACGGATATGATTTTTTCGGGTATTCCATAATATCTAAGGATGTTCCACAGTACTTGATGGTTTACAATTGTAAACTTAAATATTATCCTTAGAATATAAGTTCCCAAGGGACAATATATTAAGTAAAAACTATCCCTACAGATGAAATATAAGTCAATAATGGATATTTTTTACCTTTAAAAGTTGTCCCACTCTAAAAAATTTTATCCGCTACGAAGGATGAAATCAATGTAGATATAATATCCTAAGGATAAAAGTGAGTAGTAAAATAATTTCCCATGGGATAATATTACCAAGAAATTTATTATTTCTAGGGATAATATTTCTACAAAATTATATCCATTTGGGATAATATTTCAGTAAAATTATATCCGATGGGATACAATGTCATGTAAATACTATCCTACTGCATCTTGAACAATGAAGTGTTTTAACAAATGGCACATTGCTTTAAAGGAACAAGTAAAATGATAATAGATAATCATTTATATCAAGATGGATGGAGAGGAGTATAACGTTTTGTACAAATATCTGCTGAATAAAGAATACTCCGAAAACAGCTCTTTAAATACAAGAACGTTATTACTAGAAAGGTATAATAAAATATAATAAATTTGTAAATGTAATATATATTTCTTTTGTATTTGTGTTATTGTTGAACAATTATTCAAAAAAATAATATAATTTATAGTGAATATTGTTTTATTTCGAGGACAGAATTTTCCAAGCATTAACTGGGTTATTCTTAACCAGATATTCCCAAAATTTCCTACTAAGGACTGTTTTTAATTTTTTCGTATAATTATCCGGGAGATAAAATGTCTTTGAATATTTTATCCTCTAGGATAGAAAATTGCAACATTTTATATCCCACAACACTAAAATAATATCCATCATTGTGGATATTTTTTTAGTGTTGGGGATATAATTTGTTGCAATTTTCTATCTTAGAGGATAAAATATTCCAAGACATTTTATCCCCCGGATCATTTTACAGGGGGGATCAAATTAATTGTTACAGTATAAGGGAGCAACCTTGACTTAATCCACTTCGTCCCATGGGGGACATAGGGCGACCACAGTAGCTTTCCATCTTTTCCTGTCCTTGGCTAGTTTCTTTGCTTCACCCCATGTTTTCCCAATTTTCTGTAGATCAGATGTAAGATCTCTGCGCCAGGTGGATTTTGGTCGCCCTCTTTTACGATGACCCTGAGGATTCCAATCTAACGCCTGTCTAGTTACATTTGTGTTGTTTTTACGTAAAGTGTGTCCAATCCATTTCCATCTGCGTGTTGTTATCGTTCTTTCTATTGGTTCTTGTCTTGTCCTTTTCCACAATTCTTTGTTGCTAATGGTGTTTGGCCACTTGATTCCAATGATGTTTCTTAGACACCTGTTCATGAAAACTTGTAACGTTTTTGTAGATGCAGCTGTTAGTCTCCAAGTTTCTGACCCATAGAGAAGTATAGATTTTACATTTGAGTTGAAGATCCTGATTTTGGTGTTTGTTCTGAGTGCTTTGCTCCTCCAGACTGGTTCAAGGGTAGCAAAGGCTTGTTGAGCTTTTCTTTTTCTTGATTGGATGTCTTCATCTGTCCCTCCTGATGTACTGATGACACTTCCAAGATATACAAACTCTCGGACATCTTCAATTTCAGCATCTCTCACTTTGATTTTGTTTAGTTGGTTTGCGTTTACCCTCATAGATTTTGTCTTTTTTGAATTTTTGTACAGTCCTACTTGTTTTGCCGTTGTTTCAAGGTTGGTTGCTTGGTTTTGTGAGTCTTCATGGCGATGGGAAAGCTGGCAGATATCGTCTGCAAAGTCAAGGTCTTCGAGGCATGACTGTAATGTCCATTTAATACCCAGAGGAGTATTGTATGATTTCCGACTCACCCAATCTATAACTATCAGAAAAAGGAGAGGGGAAAGTAAACATCCTTGTCTGACACCGGTTGATACAGGAAATGGATCTGTCAGAGTCTCTGCATGGCTCACTTGACATGTAAAACCGTCATAGAGCTGTTGGATGACGGATATGATTTTTTCGGGTATTCCATAATATCTAAGGATGTTCCACAGTACTTGATGGTCTATACTATCAAAGGCCCTCTCGAAATCTACAAATGTTAGGTATAGGGATGTCTGCCACTCAATGGTTTGCTCAATGATGATTCTTAATGTGGCAATTTGGTCAATACATGATCTCTCTTGTCTGAAACCGGCCTGTTCATCTCTCAGTAACTTATCAACTTCTTTCTTTAACCTCTGTAGGATGATGTGACATAGGACTTTGCTAGGAATGGAAAGCAAAATAATACCTCTCCAGTTGCTACAGATTGATTTGTCGCCTTTCTTTGGTAGTTTAATAAGGATTCCTTTACGCCAGTCATCAGGTATATGTTCGTCATTCCATATTTTGTTTAGTAGTTGGTGAAGTTTATCAATACAGATGTTATCCATTGCCTTTATAGCTTCAGGGGGTATGTTGTCAAATCCTCCTGCTTTTCCATTCTTTAGTTGTTTTATTGCAGCATTTACCTCTGTTTTAGTTATATCTCCTGTCTTGATATTCAGTACCTGTCTCCCTTCGATGTTAGGTGGGTCTGTTGGAGGGGGTCTGTTTAACACTTCTTCAAAATGATCTTTCCATCGTTTTAATTGTTCTTCAATTTTGGTAATAACATTGCCATTTTTATCTTTTACTGTAGCGTTTGAGTTGGATCTTCTGCCACTTAGTTGTTCAGTTGTGTTGTAGAGAGATTTTATGTCTCCTTTGCTACACGCAATTTCTGCTTCTTGTGCTAGTTGTTCAACATAGTCTCTTTTATCATGTTTACAGTTCTTCTTCACTTCTTTGTCTTTCTCTCTATAAAGGTCTTGTGTTTGTCTTTTCTGTTGTCTTGTGGTGGCATTTAAGACTTTTTCTTTGGCTTTTCTCCTTTCTTCAACCTTAACCCATGTATTATCTGACATCCAGTTTTTGCGTTTATACTGCATGTATCCTAATGTTTCCTCGCATGTTTCTAGAATTACATTTTTTTCTGCTCCCATGTGTTGTTAATATCATTGTTCTCTATATCAAGGTCACTTATAGCTGAGAATCTGTTTTGAAGAGATATTTGAAATTCTTCTCTTATGTTTGGTATTTTAAGCTTCCCAACGTTAAACTTTCTTTTTTTGACAACTTTTTTTTTGGGGCTAAAAGTTTCATCTTTATTGACCCTATAACTAGATGATGGTCTGATGCTGCATCTGCTCCTCTTTTTACCCTTACATCTTGCAGTGAAGACCTCCATCTCTGAGAAATAGTTATGTGGTCTATTTGGTTTTCTGCATTTCCTGCTGGTGACACCAAGGTTACCTTATGGCAATGCTTGTGTTTGAAGAGTGTTCCTCCTATGACAAGGTTGTTGGTAGCACAGAGGTCTGCAAATAGTTCACCATTTTCGTTCATTTTTCCTATCCCCTGAGGACCGATTTCTCTCTCCCATCCCTTTCTTTCTGATCCAACCTTAGCATTTAGGTCACCCATAAGTACCAATAGGTCCCTTTTTGGTACTTTTTCTATAGTTGTTTGTAATGAGTGGTAGAAGTCTTCCTTTTCACAGTCATTTGCACCATTGGTTGGGGCGTATACTTGTATCAGGGTGGTTTTCTGGAAAAGTTAGTTAAAGCGTGCTGTGATAATTCTTGGTGAGATGGGATTCCACTCCAGCAGAGCTATTTTAGATCTTTTTGTTATTAGAAATCCAACTCCCTTTTCATGTGGGTCATTTTGTTTGGTGTTTCCAGAATATATAATTGTGTGGCCTGTATTCAAATTTGTCATGCCTGATGTGTTCCATCTAACTTCGCTTAGTCCTAGAATTTCAATCTTGTATCTATCCATCTCTTTTGCTACTTGTGCACATTTACCACTTTGGTATAGTGTTCTTACATTCCATGTGCCTATTCTGGTGGTGAGTTTGTTTGAAAACAGCTCCATCGGCCTTCGCGTCATCTGCTGTTTTCGGTTAAAAACATGTTCTTTCTCTAGTCCGTGACGAGAAAGAGTAGTTGCTTTTGTAGTCGTTTCTGTAATCATTTTTTTTTTCCAAGGCAGGGTGATTAACCTTACGCTTAACCCCCTGGGCCCGGAGGACCGGCAGCTTTTCTGTAGGGGTTTCCATCCCTTAGGGAGCAACCATTTAACCTCAAAAGGGGGGTATGGTTTTGTGTCGATGTGAGAAATTTAAGAAGTTTTTCAAATTATTTGGTTCAAAATTTAACACTTTAAGGTATGGGGAAAATCTGAATTCAGAAAATTATTTTTTTGTCGTCTGCTTAAACAGAATTGTTTTTCATCAAATTTGGGATCAGAATATTATTTGGGACCCCCCCTTCCCCCCTTTTGAAGTAAAATGGTCGTTCCCCGACTAGGCACCCACTTTTTCAAATTCATTAATCCGCACCTGAAAAATGTACCATTATTGAAGCCCCTCGTGGAAGTATCTAAGTCAAATTTAGTGTTACCTCAGTGAATATATTTATTTTTCCGATTCCCCAATAGATTACCATTTATCATTGATATAAACTTTAAAAATTTTAATTTTCAAAATGCGACACCTATACAAATGGATAGAGGGGCGCTTAATGTAAACGGCAACTATTACATAAATATGCAGGCTGAAAATAATGTTTATGGTATACATTAATATGATATGAATGTATTCAGCTTTTTCAAAACAAGAACTTTATTTGGCCTTTTTAATTCTATTTGACTTTGTTTGGCCTTTTTAACTTTATTTGATTCGAGCATCACTGATGAGTCTTTTGTAGACGAACCGCGCGTCTGGCGCAAATACAAAATTTCCATCCTGGTATCTATCTATGATGAGTTTATTTAGATACCTTATAACAGTATCCTGGCTCCAAGCTGCTAATATTTGATCTTACTCTTAAACTCAGCGTGTAAAGTGGGTAGCAGTGTAAAATAGATATCAACAACCTCGCACATTCGTGACTAGCACAACGTTCATTGTTACACAATAAATTCAGTATAGGCCTTCCGTATCAATACTTTGAACTGAAATCAATGATAAAAGGCAATACATGATCATCATGCAATCGATAAAAAATGAAGAAAAAAAAAACGTTCGCATTTCTGGATCTCCCTTCATCAGGAACGCTCAAAAGCCGAATATTGTAAGGCCAACAATTTATAAAGAAATAGTTGATTAAAGGTTACAGATGATCGTTCAAAATGTACATTCAATGATTGAATCTTCCGACATGATTGCAGATAGTAAGAAGTCGTTAAGCAAAACCCCAAAAAAAATGAAACCCAATTTGAGATTATACACGTGTATTGACCCATTTTTTGGCTTAAAGTTCAGTATAAAATATATATACATACTCAACCCTACCATACTATTTGGTCTTCTGCGAGTTGGTCAGTTTTCACTGTTACTCCTAAATGATGGGTACTGGGAAAACCAAGTAGTTCTGAATTATTCATCTTTAATATTCAAGGGATTTCTTTAAACGTATATCAACGTGTTTGATGCCAGTTTAAATAGGTTTATTTTTTTTAAATAGATGCAAAACCTTAAAAATTTTAGGATACTGTTATCTCATGTGATGTCCAATTTGTTTTAAAAACCGAATTCTTCTTTAAATTATTTATTTTGCAATTAAAAATGATTTGATATATTTCGTGCTTTTTATTCCTAACTAAGAATGATCACAATCAGAGCCGTATTATCCGCTTTTGAGAAATATTTATTTTGTTATCCAGTTTTTCACCGCTTACAACTGTCTGCCTCTGGTTTTATTTAATACATTAACTTTTTAGTAACAGTAACTGTTCATTTCATTTTTGTTTCGCTTCGTTTTGCAGTTTACAGGTACCCCTCTTTACACCCTTTTCTATTTTTGATATCTTAATCAAAAATTAAAAAAATCAAACTTTCACAAAGCGAAATAATCAAAACTGCACGTTAAGTTTAGTACTTTTAAAGTTTGATCAAATATCTAAACTATCAAATTTAAAAACGATATTTAGAATTTCAAAATTTTAATTATTTGGTGAAAATTTCAAAATTTCAAAACTTTTCAACAATTTTGAATTTTGATATTTTAAAACTTTGATCAAATTCCAATAATCTAAAATTTCAAAATTTTAAAAATTTTGAATTGATAAGAGTTACACGGACCCATGCATTACATTTGGAAGTTTCGAAAGACAAAGGACCTAATTTTAAAAGAAGGAAGCCGTGGTGTAGTGGATGGCGCATCGGAATCAAAACACATAGGTTACTGGTTCGATCCCCGTTTTTTAGGGGAGAACATTTCAGGGACTGAATTTTTTGGCTCTCCCTTGACGTCAGTTGCGAGTATGGTCTTAAAAAACGATGATAGTCGTAAGAAGGGGACGATTAATGGCTGACCCGTGTTAAGACAGTGCAATATCTCTTGCACGTAAAAGGCATTCTTGTAGATTTTGTAAAAAGGCAGGCTTATGCCGCTACAAGGCAGTACTTGCACCTGCAAAATGTAAAGGGATTAATATACGCTGTAATAACTTGTTTCCCAATCCACTATAAATAAATATGTTTAAACTAAAAGACGAAAATAAGGATTGTGTCTATAAAATGTATTTGTCTTTCTGTACATTTAGTAGTTACATGTATATATCTTTTACTCTTTATTTTATTCTATTAAATTAAATTATGTGTTATAGGTTTACTGTGTATGATATTGAGTCAGAAAATGCCTACCTAGTAGATATGAACGTTTCTGTCTGTACAGAGAGTGCCAATGCATGTGAGCAAGATTATTTGATAGCACAAAATGTCCTTCTACCCAAAAAACAATGTACATGGGATGCAGGATTTGTTCATCAGAGTAAGTTAATTATTATATTTTTACATATAATTCTAATTCATCTTACAATAGAACACAATCAAATACCACATAAAATACGTTAATTTAAACTTATTTCAAGAGAATTGATCTTTGATTCTTGCTCTTTATTTTTACTGTAATAATGGATAAAACCTTTCAAAAACCTTTTAAATAAGTGCATGTTCATCCAAGAAATGCACATATACACATACATACACAAACTATGGTGATGCAATTGAAAAATGTCATTATGGTATAACTTCTTTTTTCAGACCTTTCTTTAACCCAGTTTAAGGCGGATAATCAGATCTCAGGAAACTTGGAAAGCTATGATGCCTCACGGTTTTTGGATGAAGCATTTGTTTCATTTGGCCTATTAGCCACACCATGTGATCGAAGCGGTGATTTGTATTCTTCTAGCACCTATGGATGGACTACAGGTTAGTGAACGGAGAAATAGGGGGTCGTAAAATACACAGTTGACAGCTTATCTTACAACATATATTGATTAAAAGTTGATTTTTCACCTATTTTAACTACTAGACGTGATTTAAACAACATGTTCACTAGATCCTAAGTATCCAATTGCATTGCTCATCTGTATTTTACATTCAGATAGAAATGATATGACTGTTTTCTATTGGGGTTTCGAATAGAAAACATGGACCGTACCTTTTCCACAAATGGGTTACCCAATTTGTATCTGGTAGATACCTTGTATCTGCAATTCTTAAATCAGTGGTTTTATTTCAATGAAACTGTCATAAAGTTTTTTGAAAACAGGGACTTGGGCATACAGTTGCAAAATTGGATTTAAGGCTTTCGACACAGAATATGGAGGTGTAGATTGATTGCCACTGAAACAACTATCTACCAAAGTTCAAATGATGAAGATATGTACTGTTCATAGATTTTTTGTGATGTGACGTTAAATATCAAATTCACACTGCTTTAACAGCAACAAGTAGATTACTGGCATTAAGACTACCATCCATCAGAGACCAAAGAACATGGATGAAAGCACTTATTTATTCAAGCAAACTTTCAAGAAGCTAATTGTTATTATCTTACCTCCTATACATTTCTAGGAATATGATTGGTTAAAAGCAACTGCGTGGAGACCGTGTATATTCCATATTAGGTTAGTAGGGAGGCTTGGCTTATTTCAATACACGATTAGTAGTTGTGTTACGTCTCTTTATGCCTTATACTAACGGTATTGAAGAGTTGATCACTTTTATAGGCCACTCGTATAAATACTGCATGTTAAGATAGTCGGTAAGATAAATTCATTACATAGTGTGCTAGTGACCTAATAGGATATATATGGGATCAGTAAATTACATATGGGGATTCGAGCTTCGCTCTCACTCCATATGGAATTTACTGACCCCATATATATCGTATTAGGTCACTAGCACACTATGTAACTAATAATCTTTAACTTGATTTACTGTGGAATAATTATTATTCGTTGGATACCAATTTTCGTGGGTTTCGTTGGTATATGTGAACCATGAATTCAAATGTTCAACGAATAACACATTTTCTATTGGTTTTACATGCAGATATTGGCAAAACCAATTAATACCCACGAAAATAAATGAATCAACAGTACATGTCACATCTCATACTCAATACAATCTATATGGTAATAAAACATTTGCATAAAAGTGATTGTGATATTCCTTTAATTGTAGTTTCTTGAATTTACATAAATTCACATACTAAATGTATACTATATAATTTAATTTTTTAGCTTGTTCTGATGTTCCTACAAGTAGCTTGCCAGCGCTCGCCAATACAGTTTCATGTAGTGTTGACAACACATGTGAAAAGTTTACATGTTGTTTTGAGGAAACAGAAGTAGGTAGAAGTATTGAGGCCAGTGTTCAGATTGATTCATGTAAAGGACAGCTGATTGTCAAACTTGAGAGAATGACAAGAACTATATCCTTGATTGGCTATGTTTGGGGTAATTATTCTTAGATTTTTTTCCCCACCTCTTTAGAAGGTATACTGGTTCATTTCTTTCACAATAACACATTTAAATTGCATTTTATTCTGCAAGTACAATAATACCTTTTTGAAATATGTCTACACTGTATGACACGTTTGTATGCCCCACTTACGATAGTAGACGGGCATTATGTTTTCTGGTCTGTGCGTCCGTCCGTCCGTTCGTCCTTCCGTCCGTCCGTTCGTCCCGCTTCAGGTTAAAGTTTTTGGTCGAGGTAGTTTTTGATGAAGTTGAAGTCCAATCAACTTGAAACTAGAATACATGTTCCCTATGATATGATCTTTCTAATTTTAATGCCAAATTAGAGATTTTCCCCCATTTTCACGGTCCACTGAACATAGAAAATGATAGTGCGAGTGGGGCATCCGTGTACTATGGACACATTCTTGTTGATTTCTTCAATGGTCAACTCTCTGTTTGCTAAAATCTTATATATTTAAAGTCAAGCACATAACATTTTTTTCCATTTTTTTCTGCAATTTCATGCATTCACTATAAAGTTCAGTTAACAGCATTGAACAGTGGTTAAATTAGTGAGCATAATATCTCAAGTGAACTTATACAAAATCCTGAAAACTATATATAAGATTTAGTACAGAAAATAAGAGAAACATTTTTACCTTATCGAAATATATAAAAATTAAATGATTTTTTGTTTAAATTTAGTATAAATATATAGATTTTTGATTTTGGTTCTACAAGTTCACAACATTGATAGGGCATTGTAAGGAAATATAACTTCTTACTCGTATTTTATTCATACTATTACTAGTTCTTTAATTTGTAAATAAGATTAACAAACAGTCATAATTGATATTTTAGGATCTGAGGAAGTTTACAAGTTGAATGGAGTGTATGGGCTTAGGTAAGAGAAAAAATTAATACATTATATAATAAACAAAACAATAACAAACTACTGCACGGTTTTACATCATAACATTTACATTTGAAAATTTATCCGACAGATCCATGTGTTTTGTCCTCCTTTGACATTTCAACTAAAGGAGGGATATAGGAATGGAAGAGGAAACAAAAAAGTGTTTGTAATATTACGACTAAGATGGTTATTTAAAAATTATTTAGATCTTTGTCAAATGTAGTTTATACACACGTGCTACTAAAGAATTATAATGAAATTTAATGAATATGAAGATTATAACAAAATTGAACATAACAGATTTGACATTGTGTATCATCATGTGCATTGGGAACATTATTTTTTCTAAGTCTAATCGTAATATTTAATAAATATATGTAAATGAAATATTTATAATGTTAGGAAACATAACAGATAAAATAGTTTTCTCCTCTTGCAGAATTTTGAATCTCAATATTAATGTGATATGTTATTTTTTGTCTTAAAGGGCTTTCCCTACTTGTAAGAGTTTTTGTATAAAACATCACATGCTATTGTAGGTTTACAGTGAACAATCTTGTGACAAGTAATAAGTATTTAGTGAATCTGGACCTGATGGCATGTTATGAAGCCAGCGGTGCCTGTGCATTACAAGAAACCATCCTCATAAATTTTGAACTAGTGAAGGCAGTTTGTGATAGATCAGCAGGATTCATTGATTCTCAGTGTGAGTGTGCAAAATGTGTCTGTAATTTTCTGCATCTCGACTTTTGTCTTGTTGTTTTCATTTTTTTTTGGCATTAACATTTCTTGTATGAATCAATTTTTTCGACATTTAAAAAACATGGTTTTTTTCCACAATGTAACTTTATTGATTGATATGTTTTGCAACATTCTTTCCACATTCGAAATATTCAGTTTTATTGTTTTTTCTCAGTTATTATTATTATGTAACCCGATCAATAATGTCAGATGATATATTACTTTTCTTCAGTTTTTGTTTTTATTATTTTTCTTCCAACTTTTTTGTTGGAAGCATTCCTGAGAGTTTAGTGGACCAATCCTATTTAATGGTTACCATAATGATGTCCACCATCTAAAGTTGTGCAGGACATTTTTGGAATTTTTAAAATGGCCACCCATGGAAACATCACAAATACAAAAGATAGGAAAGTGTTCCAAACTTAATGAAACTTTACAGAAATGTTAATTGGCATATGCACATCTGACATATGATTTTGGAATTTCCTAAATGGCTGCCTTTGCCAGTGAAACCGGAGACAAAGTTTTAATATTAAACCCTATGGGAAAATTCTTTAAATGGCATTAAATTAGGTAAAATACAGTGATTCTTTCATGGAATGTTCCCTGTCATGTGCTAATATGGCATCTGTCTTTGAAATTTTGGAAATGATCACTCCTGCCATGGAAACCGCACAAATTTCAAAAATGTGTACAAATTCCAAAAAGCTCCAAATTTAATGAAACTTAGTATAAATGTTTATTGGCAAATACAGATGAGAGTTTTGACTTTGGAATCTGCAAAATGGCCACCGCTGCCATGGAAACAGCAAGACCCCCTGGGGTCACTATTGCATATCACTTTACTGGACCAAACCAATTTTTACTGGACTGCCAATGTCTGGTGACCATGGGAATGACTGCAATTATGGAAATTTTGTTTGGGAAACTTCGTAACAGCATCCTGCTACAATCATTTCTTGTTATAATAGAGATTTTAACCTAATTTTCAGATAAAAAATTTAAATATATTTTCTGAAATTGTAAGTTTTCCACAACTAGGCATTTTCCTATAACTTAAAATATTATAACAGCACAAATATCTTATTACAGTTTCCTATAGTTCATGGCTGTCATCAGTTGGTCTACCAGTCAATACCTCACCATTACCAGAATGGGCCAGACTACAACTGATCGATGACCTTGATGTCAATAATTACTTCAGTCTTGAGAACAAATGCTACAATGTACTGACTCCATTTATGACAGCAAATGCAACAAATGGCTTCAAAAACGGTATGAAGTATATATGTTTAAAGATTTTTTTAGCTGTAACAAGGAAGATAAGTAAACTATGACACACCGTAAAATTAGCTTGGATACCTCCAGCTGGCTTACATAATGGTTATTTTAAGGGGTTATTTAGAAAATGAGTAAATTGTGACACTTTAAGAAGTACACCACTAATGCATGGCCCCATTGCCTTTTATGTTAAATTTCTCAATTTCAAGCGGACACAGCTCTTTTGTTTTAAGTTCAAATAAAGTGACAATCATTGCATGTCAAAGCAACACTTTATGGTGTCTTGTACTGAAAAAAATCAGCATACCTTGAATAGCATGTAAGAAAGAACTTGTTCCTTGAACTTAAGATATACCAATATAGGTACTTCGGATCTGACAAACAGACAGAATCTACCCTATTTTTAAAATTTCATGGAATTTTTTTAATATCCAAATTATAAGTCAGATACCAACATTACCTAAATATTCTACATATTTTGAAAGTAACATCCATGCGTAGGAACTATTTTGTGTAAAATATGAACTACTTTCTGGTACGTGCTTACTGGCCAGGCTCAGATTAGTGGTGTTATACCTTTAAAACTTGATAGGATTGGTGAAGATGGGCTTCAAATTGAGTTAACAGGTAACATGGAATAGAGTGAAGTATTCAATTCATCCAGTAGATCATGTTTGAGTTTGAAATTTGACCAGCTGAGTTAGAACTTTGGTATTAAAAGGTTACTGTAGGTAAAGTTTCCTTCTTCACTTAGGCTATTTTTGATTTCACCTTCTAACAATCGAAAAATATCTGTTAAAAATTAAAAGGACATACACTGACAAAACAGATTGGAAAGGGAGAGGGATGCAAATGAACGTCATTCTGTCGCTAAACTTTAAAATGTTAAGAATTTGTATTGTGTGTTGTGTGGAATAATACAAAAACATTAGATAGTCTTTTTGTAATATCACAATGTGTGTTTCTCCCTTCTTATAAATGTCAACTAAAGGAAAATGTGTCTTGTTATATATTCAGAATGTGGTTCATCAATTGCACACAATACATTTACACCAACTGATACCATCGTGTGTAGTATCCCAACAGACTGTAATGGGGTACGATGCTGTGTTGATGTGCCTCAGCTAGCTACATCACTGGAATATAAATTGATTGTGGACACATGTGGCAACAGATTACGTCTTAAAGTAGACAAACTGGAAACTGATATATCATTACATGATTATGACTTTGAATCTAGTGGCAAATTCTCCATATATGGCTTGGCTGAAATAAAGTAAGTTGTTATGCCCCTTTTAAGGGCATTATGTTTTTTCTGTCTGTGTGTCCATTTGTTCGTTCGTTCGTCCGTCTGTTCATTCCTCTGTTCGTTTGTCTGTCCGTTTGTTCGTCTGTCATGCTTCAAGTTAAAGTTTTTGGTCAATATAGTTTTTGATGAACTTGAAGTCCAATCAACTTGAAACTTAGTACACATATCCCTATATTATCCTTCTAATTTGAATGCCAAATTAGAGTATTGACCCCAATTTCACGGTCCACTGAACATAGAAAATGATAATGCGAGTGGGGCATCCGTGTACTATGACACTTTTTTGTTTTGCATTACACTTTCAGACTTTTCTCCTGCTTTTTAAATTCATATACATGTATTTCTTCTTGAAAATTAATTGTTTTATATTATTACAATAAGCTCAAATACACAGAACTGCTGGAAATGTCTTTTTGACGCACAATTTCTTTTCTTCAGGATGTCACAATCTAGATATTTATTTCTTCCTGTAGACTCAATAGCAAGCATGATCAAACTTAACAATGGTCTAGTACAAAGTTGGATGTAACCATATCAGCCACATTATCATCCTGAATCAGCAAGTGAGATGATTGCTGCTGCATATAACACATCCATTAGTAAACTCCTGTCATAGATGTCTATTTATGTCTTTGCAAAGTGTTACCTGTGACCATTTTTCCATGTGTCTGATTTTTCGTTTACACACACTGACTTAAGTTTTTCTCATCCAAAAATGCCTAGAACAGAAACCCCTAGACATAATTCGAATTTATGCAGTGAGTCACTTAATGTTCTAGAATTTTGCCCTTTATATAACTTGGAAAAATGGAATTTGTTTCGTCTGCAATCTAACTTAGGTTTTTCTCGTCTAGATTTTAAGAAACGCATACACATTTCTAAGAAACATAGCAAGAGACAGTGTTTAAATTTTGGCAGTATTGTTATCATCCATTCAAGAGTTATACCCCTTTATATCTTGGAAAATTGCATTTTTTTGTTACTTCAATCAAGTTTGTTAAAAAAAAAGGCAGTGACTTATTTACCGTTTTATGGTTTTGCCACTTTGAAACTTGAAAAATTGCAAAGCTTGAGCAGGAGCATTTTTGTCATTTATTTTAAAATCTACATTCAAAGGTCTATCCTGAATTATCAGAAAATGCACAAGTTTAAGTTTTAAATAACACAGAAAAGGTAGTAATTTTTACTTGTATAAAGTGAATAATTAAGTGTAACTTACCATTAGACATTATGTTAATAATTTAAAGTTATAATTTACAACAATTTTGTCAATGTTCTTCAACTTTGTACTTTTTTGGCTTTATAACTATTTTGATATGAGTGTCACTGATGAGTCTTATGTAGACGAAACGCGCGTCTGGCGTACTAAATTATAATCCTGGTACCTTAGATAACTATTATCAGATAGAGAGACACATGTATTAATGAAATCACTCTTGAATATATATTGTACTTTCTGTAGTTATACTTATGTCATATTTCTTTATTATAGTTACCTAGTAAGCAACCTGTTTACTCAGTATGAAGTTACAATGTCTATACAATTCTGCCTGAATGGTGATACTTCGTTAGTATGTGACCAGGAATACACCATCTTTAATAAAACGGTTTTTGATAAAGAAAGCTGTGATTACAATACAGGCTTCAAAGATTCAGGTAAGAAGTAGACAGGTTTAAGATTGGTTTTGTAAACCGATTCAGGTAAGAATTAGGCTGGCTAAATATTTCAGTAAATCAATTCAGGAAGAAGCATACATGTTTAAGATTGCTTTTGTTAACCCATTCAGGAAAGAAGTATACAGGTATAAGATTAGTTTTAAACCCCCTTTTTGACACATTCCCCATTTCCATTCTCAATTTTAGGTATAAGATTAGTTTTGTTAACCCATTCAGGCAAGAAGTATACAGGTATAAGATTGGTTTTGTAAAAAGATTCGGGAAAGAAGTATACAGGTATAAGATTGGTTTTGTTAACCCCCTTTCAGGTCAGAAGTATACAGGTATAACATTGGTTTTATAAACTAATTCAAGTAAGAAGTATACAGGTATAAGATTGGATTTGTAAACATATTCAAGTAAGAAGTATACAGGTTTTAGATTGGTTTTGTAAACTGATTCAGGTAAGCATTATATTAGTTTAAGATTGGTTTTGTGTACCGATTCAGGTAAGAAGTAGACTGGTTTAAGATTGGTTTGTAATACCAATTCAGGTAAAAAGTGAATAGGTTTTAGATTGGCTTTGTTAACAAGTTTAGTTAGGGATATATAAGTTTAAGATTAGCTTTGTGAACAGATTCAGGTAAAAAGTAGTTAAGTTTAAGATTGGCTTTGTAAAGTGATTCTTGTAAAAAAATAGACTGATTTAAGATTGGTTTTGTAAATCGATTCAGGTAAAATTAGACAAGTTTTTTATACCCATTCAGGTAAGAAGAAGTAAAGGCTTAACAAATATGTCAATAATAGAAGCTGATGATTTATTACAGTTTCTGTGTATACTTTGCAGAATTCTCTCTATCGACATGGTTAGCAGATAGAAGTCTAGGGTTAACAAATTTGTCAATTATGAATTCCAATGATGTATTACATTTTCTTTGTTTTCATTGCAGGATTCTCTCTATCCACATGGTTAGCAGACAAAAGTCTGGGATTAACAAATATGTCAATAGTCGATGCTGATGATTTATTACAGTTACTGCAGATAGATGATTTTATGGAGTATTCCAACATTTGCAACTTTACTGGATCACCCTATGTTGGTGCTGTAGATGGATGGAATAATGGTTTGTATCATAAACTAGATAGGCAGAGCGAAGTGGTTAAGGTTTTGGCTTCAATCTATTATATTCAAAATGTTCGTCAAAAATGTAGATCATGCATATAGACCTGTTGATACTATTTGTAATACTTTTTTGTTATTTTATATTAATATGGATCTTGTCTATATACCAGCTTTGATTATTTGGAATATCTACTAATTTTAACTTCTTCATACTACATTTGTATGAACATCAAGATTATTCTCCTTAAATCTGTATAGGGAAGTTTTAGCTAGCTCTAATTGTATAGTTTTATTATTGATATTCACCCCTTATGTATCTAGTGTTAAATTAGGTATTTATATGACAGACCTTTCTTGGTATTCCTAATTATTGGAAGATTTTATATAGACAGAAGTAGTATACCTAAAACGACAAAGTTATTTTTCATTTACCTGTATATATTATGAAAACCGGGTTTTTTTCAAAAGTGATTATTTTCTAAGGGTTAAATATTTCGCGGTGGTGTCTTGCCATGGCTTTGTTTGGACTTGTTTGTTTGCTTTTTGGCCTTGAATGTTTGTCCCTAATATTTTATTAACTATGTATTTACATTCAGGTATCTTGATTGAGTTAAGCCTTCCAATTGATATTTTATCGTGTGTTTTTCTATGTTGTGATGTTATACTATTGTTTCAGAAAAAGGGAGAAGGTTTGGTACCATTAAAACGTTTAATCCCGCTGAAAATGTTTGCACCTGTCCTAAGTCAGGAATCTGATGTACAGTAGTTGTCGTTTGTTTATGTAATTTATACGTGTTTCTCGTTTCTCGTTTTTTATATAGACTAGACCGTTGGTTTTCCCGTTTGAATGGTTTTACACTAGTAATTTTGGGGCCCTTTATAGCTTGTTGTTCGGTGTGAGCCAAGGCTCCGTGTTGAAGGCCGTACATTTACCTATAATGGTTTACTTTTATGAATTGTTATTTGGATGGAGAGTTGTCTCATTGGCACTCACACCACATCTTCCTATATCTATATACATCAACAGTCAAGTTTTAAAACTTCAATGTAAGGGCTATTACTATGGTTGACTGATCAAGTGATTCATGAGAGTTGGTTTTCTATTTTTCAACTACCGATTTCCTATCTTTTCCAATTCATTGTTTCATAAAATAATGTGATTGTTTCAGCTATTAAAAGGGCACTAGCTGTCAAATTCATGTTCATCGATTTGACTCAAATTCTCATACTTGATTTAGAACAATGTAAAACATTTATCCAAATTATAAAAAGTCTAAAATAAACAATATACCGGGCATGGGCTCTATAATATGTAGCTTCGTTTCGTGTGTATTTTAGTCTAGTCGCCATCTAATTAACTGTCGAGTTGACCCCCGAACACCTCCGATTGCCATATAAGTGATATAAACATAAATAAGATATAAATAGATATCAGACTCGTGCATTTGGATTTTTCTATGTCTGTTTGATTTCATATTATAGATTAAAAATATATGTTAATCATCGTTTTTACCTGTATAAGAATGTTTTTTTGTGGATCGAATCAGTCAATCAAATGATTAACCTTTGTTTCACTTTCAATGTTGACATTCTTTTCCTTTAAATAGTTGAACACGCACAATGCATGCAGTATCCATCTATAGCTTAGAGGTTAAATTGAAGTTCACATGAATATGGATTCAATGAGGTCGAATTATTCACTTGCAAGTGAATAATTCATCATCAATATTCCTTAGCTTATTTTGACAAAATTGAACTATACTGGCTGCTAAAAGTGATATATTATTTCACTATTTCACTTTCATTAATGATTGAACAAAAAAAATCATATTTTATATTTTTTATATATCTCGTAGCTAGTGCCCCTTTATGAGAGAATATGCATTTATTTGACTAAAAGAACCTTTTTCGTGTTTAGCCAGTTATGAAAATACATTATTTACAGACAAAATGTTAATATTTGAAAAATTCAGCTAAAAAATTATTTTTATGATATAAAAATATAGTCATTTAAATGATCAGTCATGATTTTTTGTTGATGAAATTTTAGTTTTAGCTTGAAGGAGTCTTAATTTTTAGAATTGCTTTTTCTTTTACTCATGTATGATAGATAACAATAACTCTTTTTTTTGTAGTACATAACACAATATAAATTTTTCATTACAGAATGTGACAATGTAAAAACAAGGGACTTAACTGCTCTAACTTCATCAGAATTACTGTGTCATATTGCAACTGATTGTAATGCTGTTTCCTGTTGTGTCAAGTCTGGTGTTCTCAAACGAGATTTTTATGTTTCCGTGACCATGCACACTTGTAGCTACACAATGATTATACAGTTGGAAAATCTGATTATTGACAAGGATTTACTGAACTATGCTTGGGGTATGCTACTGAGCACCAGCGAAAAGTGATAATGTTTCAATATAAATTATTATTAATTCTAATCTAGATTATTTGTTAAAAGTATTGTAGGCAATCATTTTCCTCTATTTAAAGTCATATGAAACGAGTGACTGGTGAAAAATAATGTTCATCCACTTCTTGAACCAATGCATGTATATATCATAAACTTAGTCTTCTATGCACGATTTTATCATTTTTTACGCATCAATATCCTATAAACGTCAATTTTTTTTTCTCGGTCTGTAATGATGTAAAAATATGGCAGCTAATTAATTGTCGTATTTTGAAGCCGTAGTTTACCGATTGTCACCTTTGTAAATAATCAACAAAGAAGCATTGACATTGAGCACGTGTATAACATGTACAATAAGATAATAGTTTATTTCAATGACAGATCCATGCGTATTGCGATCACCAGATTTTTACGAGAAAGGTCACGCTGAGTTCACTGCATTGGAAAATATCGGCGAATTGCTTACTGGAAGAAAACAATTAAAAAAAAGTGAATTTCTTCTAAATTTGGACAAATTATAGACTTTTCTTGAGAAAAAGGTATATGTACATAAGTTTTATAATAAAAACTAGCCATTCAGTTATAAAAAACATATGCATCTTTTTTTTTTAATTTGAAGTTTCATATGACTTTAAACTGGAGAATTTTACATTTAAACCTTTAAATGAGATTTCTTTGTATTTATTTTCTTCACTATGGACTTAAACATTGTAATATTTTGGTTTATTCTTTAATAAATTTGCTCTTGGCATGAAAATTCATTAAATTTGTCTCACAATGTAAGGCAAAAATAATGTATTACGTCATATGATTAAATGATACTATATCAGACAGATAATTGTAAAAATTCCACATTTTGAGAGTGGTTTATTGAATCCAAGAATATTTTCTTAAACTAATGAGATAGTTTTTCATTTTGTTTTAACCTGTCAGGATTTTAATATATTCTCTTTCATAACTTTTAATGAGACAAAAACATTTCATTTTCTTTTACAGGAACAACAGAAAACATGAACCTCTATGGAGTTTTGAGAGTCGTGTATAGTGTAAACCATGTGGCATCAATGCAATACTTTAATATTGATTTAACTATCAAATTGTGTTATGATTCTGCATCAGGGTCATGTTTACAAGATTATACCATATTTACCAGTAATAAACTTTACTATCCTGAGTGTACACAGCCTTATTTACCTTTCTATGGTATGTATGAAAAATTTACTTTATCAAAATTAAAGATAATTTTTCCTTCTGGCTGCTCAATTGTTCCGAATGAAACTTGTTGATTTTTGGGATTTTTTTTAAAGAATTTTGTTCAATAGGTATTCATGATTAATCAGTTCTATTTAGATTCTCTCTAATTGTAATAAGTAAATATTTTTATAGGCAGATTTCTAAGATTGATGTGAATGTTTTTAGGCATTATGTATTAGATGTATTAGATGTACATTTGAGTGATGTTCCTCAGATATGAGACAACTACATTTGATTTACATAAAAGTAATAGCTGAATTTTTTATCTTTTCTCTTGTTCATAATAGAGCAATTAGTATTGATAAAACAGGAAAAGTGTCATTATCACAAATTTTCGGTGGTAATAATACTTTCAGAAGATGTTTTATGGATTTGGAATGAAATCTCAATTGTATCTATTTTTCTGTCATCAAATTGATACCATATCACTGTTTTAGTATGGTAATATACATCGCTGTACTATGTTGTCTTATTTCCTGTTTAATTTTTAAAAGTTTGATCTTTTTGCTAATGAATGATAACCCTTCAATGTTAATAGAAAGGTAGAACTAATTAGAAAGGTTATACAACAATAACTTTATTTTACATTTTGACAGGAATAACTTTTGACTACTGGAAGCCAAAACCCTGTTCCCAGTTTTCTATAGAAACATACACTCAAGGTATAGTTATATGAATTATTTTTATTATTATTTATTAAATATGATCTGATATTTTGTTAATGACTGCTGTTATTTTGAAACTCACAAATATGTGACTGATATTTCGGACGTTTTTCATCATTCATTTTTTTGCCATCGCTATACTGACATGTAAATTGTGAATTTATGCATACCATACTGATAGACAGTGATGAACTGTATTGTTCAAAGTAAAACAGAATTAAACTGAAAAAACCATGAAGTAGTTAACATCATCAAATAATACAAACAATTCATAAAAACAAAGTATTTTGTCATGATCTATTTATACAAAATAGTTCCTCTAACCAATATACCCTCAGTGGCATACCAAATTTCCTAATTTCAACTCGGTTAATCTGCATTGCAGAACCTACATATTGGATATCATTTATTTGTTTTATTGAATATGCAGGAATATTTGCTACAAGATGCTAAGTATACAGAAATCGTACAATATTTTCAACAGGATGTTAACCAAATGAAAATCAATTAGACAAATGAATGTTGTTTATTGTACTTTTATAGAGTGTCCTGGTGTTAACTTTACCACCTATGCTCAGACGAGATGTCAGATGGCTGCTGACTGTTTTAGTGTTACATGTTGCTTAGATTTGACCTTCCTACCTGGTAAACGTAATACTGAGCTGACATTTGCTTTGGATTCATGTGCTGATCGAATTGACTACACTCTAGAGAGACACACATGGACAAGGACTGGACTGACTTCAATTAATGGTATTACTTTTGTAAAAGGACCATTTTGAATATTAAAAGATAATGATGCCTTGTTAAAATCTTTTTATTTTGGTGTCATATATTTAGAAAAAAATGAGGATTTTTGTTTTTCCTTCAATTGATTTTTCAATGTTATTTAAAGAACCGTTCCCATAACTAAAAAATGGTCAATAAAACTGAAAACCATGATAACAATTAAATGTAAACAGGAATGTTGTCAAATTACACAAGTTTTTTAAATTTAATTTTTACAGGAATTAAGCAGGTTGAATCATTGTCTGACTCATTCAAGTTAAACTTTACCCTGGACACGACAACCTCAGCTACAGCTTACAAGACTACCATAGGATTGACTGCATGCTACATTTCTCCTGGAACATGTGAAGATCACCAGTTACTGACAGCATCTGACCTGAAGAAAAAGACATGTCTAGGACGTAGGAGACGTAGGAGTGCAATATCAGAGTTTGTGTTTTTATGACCCTCAATTGAACAAAGGTGCTTGGGGAGGGGTATATAGGTATCACCCTGTCTGTAGGTAATCCAAGATAATTAAATTTACTGACTTTAATATACTGATATTGTTGCAAGGGCTATCATATTAGTACATAAATATTCGAAAAATAAAAAATTCTTCCTTTTTTCTAACACTGCAAAACAAATGAATATTAATGTTTGATTTCCGTATGCAGGGGCAGTCCAGATTTCAAGGAAAGGGGGCATACATGCCCTTAATGGTTATTTTTTTTCCATTATTAAAGGGAGGGTATATATCCTCTAATCCCCCCTGGATTTACCAGTGATGTCAAATATACAAGTCATGTGTCGTATATTTACGCATAATGTACTTCTGTGTAAGGCGTAAAGAAATTTTAAATATGTATATTTTGATAATTTTTATGTCTTATTTCTTATGCTGCTTCGTTGACTTTATCAGAGTCGACATCAAAGACATGAAAACAGGTTTAAGAACATTGACGGATAGAAATGCAACTGATGCAGAGAAGAACACTTATATTGCTGCTTGTATTGAGTACAGTGTAAGTAAAATGCAGGTTTTCCATTTAACAGACCCTACCTTATAGATTTTTTTCTCATCCTCAATATGTAAGAAATACATGCCACTGAATGTACATCATCTTGTTTTAGACTCTTTTCAGTTTTCAACATATACCTTTTTTTATGTAGTGAAGTGTTACTACAAATACACCTCCATTCAAGTATTAAGTGAAACTGTCAGTATTTGTTGAAAGGAGCCTCAATTCCAGGTGGTAGATTGTTGCCTCGATAACTTTTCGAATATAATCTTCCAATTTGTCATTTACTTGTCCTTTCTTATCAGAGATAACATGTACTGGAAAGAAGTCAGTATATAAATTTACCAGAATAAATTTTAAATGAAACCATTAAAAAAAAGTTTAGTAGAATGAACTGATTTTCTCTAATGTTATTTTAGAAAAATAGTAAGGATTATTCCATAACATATGTCAGTGATGATGATGAAAAAACTGGTGGAAAGTCTGCTCTTAAAGCTCTTGGAAGTGGAAATCCTACAACTGTTGGTGTTAGTGGAGAAACATTCAGTGGAATCTTTACAGTACAGGGAGGTAAATATTAAAGCTATTGGTAGTGGAAATACCACCACAGGTAGTGTGAGTGGAGAAACATTAAGTTGAACCTTAACAGTAAAGGGAGGTAAATATAAAAGCTATTGGTAGTTACAGTCCGTCCTGTGTGAGTGGAGAAACATTTAGTGGAACTATAGGCTAGGAGTACAGGGAGATACCTGTTAAAGCTATTGGTAGTGAAAATCCCATCACTGTTGGTGTAAACGAAAAAAAAAAACATTCAGTGGATTCTTTCCAGTACAGGGAAAGAAATTATAAAAAAAAAATATTCCAATAATGTGAGGTAGATTTAAAGCTTTTGGTAGTAGAAATCCGACCACTTTGGAGTAGTTCATAAAATGAATTATTAACTTGGAAAATAATGGAGCCCTTATATTCCAAAATGGAAAACAAGATTGGAAACACAAAATATCTACAAACTAATATTGAAATGACTACGAATGTAATTAACAAGGATTGGCATTTTTTTGTTGTTGCGTTTTTGGTCTATTCGGGCACTCCTTAGTGCCTCCACCTGTAAGGATTTATCGCCATGGTACACTACTGGACGAAAAAACAACTGTCTATACCAGTAACAGTCGTTGTACAACTGTCTTGGTCTGTGGAAGACTAAAGATGACTGTCAAAGAAACTGATACAGTTAATTAATGTCTGTCCCAACACTTTTATGGGTTGTGAAAATCAAAAAATGTTATCAACAGTCATTTAAGGACTGTTGCAGTGGTTTACGGCGTTGTCACAGTCAAATACTATTTATTACAGTCTTTCCAAAAGTTGTGGCAGTTGTATAATGTTTGTCCCAACCTTTTAATAGTTGGGACAGTTGAAATTTGTTTGTGTCAACTTTTCAGACGTTGGTGCAGTCAAAAAATGTTTGTTACAACGTTTTTAGAGTTGGGACAGTTGTAAAATGTTTGTTACAACTTTTTAAAGGTTGTAACAGTCATAAAATGTTTTTTACAAATTTTAAAAGGTTGCTACAGTCGTTAAATGTTTAAAACAAACATTTCATAGGTTGTTGCAGTCGGTAAATGTTTAATACAAATATTTTAGCGTCACGGTAGCAACTCAGTGTAAAACAAATCACGTCTCAACCGGCTCTCAAGATTTGATATAGTTGTGAAATAGCCAATAATTTATACTATTATCGTCTATTGTGCGGTTGTTGACTTGTTTTGTTTTTTATTCATTTATTTTGCGATCGTTGTTTGTCTTTTGTTGTTTTCCGTTTATTGCCATAGCATTGTCCGTTATTTTTTGACATGTGCGTTTGATTTTCCTTTAGGTATCTTTACTTTTTATTTTATCTATTCAGATTCGTTCATAACTGGTTTTACATACCAGAAGCCTTCGTTTGAAAATAGAGTTTTAATATTGTTCCAGAAGATGCTAAAGAATTTATTCAAATTTATATTTGAAAAAGTTCTGCGGAATAGAAAATATACCATCGGTGTACCTGAAGTAAATTTAAAGAATATGACTAAGTTACCAATATTGTACAGCATAATAAAACAGTTTTAATTTGAATTACTCCCCATGACGGACATTTCCGATGATATAAAAAAAATAATTAATTAAATCTGTCAAGTTTCATTAAAAACGGAAAACAATTCTTCACCGTAAACGATTTACCCTCTTTATTTTCTTGTCGGCAAATTAAACTAGACCTGCAAGTCGGCGAACTATATTTACACAGGAAACTACAGATGTTAGACCACATGTACAATACAAGCTGAGCTGGAAATTACAATCGGTGAGTAAAAGTGAATAGTATTTTAAAGCATGTCTATTGAATAATCATGGATCTATGATTGTAAAGGGAAAATGTGCACATTTGTTCTTCCTACAGATAGGCTATGAATCGACGTTCTATATCACCACACTCGTGCATAGTTGCATGTTCCAAGGCAAAGTTAGGATTTTGGCTTGTAAAAGATGTGCATCATTGAAATTCATGTATGACACCATTCCCCCTCCCCCTTTTATCATTTGCATGTCATTTAATCCCTTATTTACTTTGCATACATCACCCCAAGGGTGAAAAGGTCAAGGGAATAAAAAAAAGGTTACTCTCGATCTTCATAGTCTTACTGTTATACTCTAACATGTGGGGCATTAGTTGACTTTTGTTGTGCGGGATGGCCTTTTACAGGACCTATACATCATGTACATATTGTATGTTAATGTATTGTTAACTCTCTGGTCCTAAATTTGCATGAAATACTTGTCACTGGACTTTTGATAACCAACAACCAACCAATCCTTACATGTACATATCCATATAATTGTGTTACTAATGCTGGATTCCAAGTATTTCCCTGGTTTTGTTTTATCTGCTGATAGGTTTTTCGTTCTATTAAGAATGCATTGTGATGTCACAATCATGACAATTTCCATTGAAAAAACATGCATAGTACAAATTAATATGACGGCGTATGAAAACATATGATCTGACCATAAAATGTTATGAAAATTATTAATTTTAGTGACTTATTTAGTAAGTATGCATTTTCATTCAATTTTTGAATAATTCCCAAATCATGGACAACAAAACATGAATATATATAAAAAAGAAGATGTGGTATGATTGCCAGTGAGACAACTCTCCACAAGAGACCAAAATGACACAGAAATTAACAACTATAGGTCACCGTACGGCCTTCAACAATGAGCAAAGCCCATACCGCATAGTCAGCTATAAAAGGCTCCGAAGTGACAATGTAAAACAATTCAAACGAGAAAACTAACGGCCTTATTTGATAATAGAAGGCATTGAACATATTGAAAGTGAATATGTATTGGATGGTTCAAAATAACATTAATCATCAAAGTAAAACAATATTATTAAATTAATGTTCCTGAAACAATGCACAGAGTCAAAACAGTTGCCATTTAAACACAGTTGATTAAACAATTAGTAATTGTTTCATCATGTACTTAAGGATTTGGGTTGTGGAGGTTGTTGCATCTTTTCTCAAAATGAATAATTACAATGAATAAAATATCTATAAATATTTCATCATGTTAATTGCTACATGGTTTTAAGTTAAGTTAAGTAAAAAAAACATATTAAAAGAACAAAGTTAGCATCATAATTTTAATTCTTTTAGATTTAACATAGAATATTAAATCACTATACAAATTGTAAATACTTTGAACCTATTAAAACTATATATTTTCATGTGAATTTTTTATATAAATTGTGCCCTGTTAGCATGGTTAGTCAAAATACATTTATGCCAGAAATGTAATCTAGTAGTAACATTCAAGGGTCTTTTTATTTATTCCATCATGAAAATGATTACAGGACTTTCTATTCATGAGTCATATTTTTCTACATGTGTTAAATTGTGTTATGGTTACTTTATCATTGCCTTACTGTTGGATTGATGCATAATTGATATATATCCCACATCGCTTTTCATCATGTGCATTCACATCTGACTTCAGATTTTTTGCCTTTTCTACATAATTATTTTATGTTTATTAACATTCAATATGTCATGTATGTGGGGAAAACAACAACAAAAATCTATCTGTAAGCATATTTTTATTTATGTAAACATGGTATTAACTTTTAAAGTATTTTATGAAGCTCAAAATATTTTTATAGATATTGTTTTATCAAGTAAGTTGTCATAAAATTTACTGTGTTAACTGCATTGTACAAACAAATGTTGTATGTCTAATAATTTAGTTTAAAATACCTTTTATTCAAATTCAAAATAAATAATGAAAATATATGTATTTACTGAACATGAATTCATGACCATGCAGGCATGCAAATGTGACATTAAAATAGGTAATAATCAGGATATTTACACTGCATAGGTAATAAGCAGGAATTCTTATATACATACTATAGCTAATATACAGATTAAGACACAATAGTTTATTGCCTTGGGGATGAATTTTAAACTGTCATGGGTATATATTGAAGATGATTTTATAATAATGATCACAAATTATAAATGTCCTCTTCAAAATTTGGATAAATTTTTCAAAATAAATTATAATGTAAGAAAAATATGAAACAGCAGGATATAATATTATCTTGGATATAAAAATGCATATTTTAAAAGTTATCTGAGTATTGATTTATCAAAATAAAATTGGGTAAATAACTAAAATAAAATAAAGAAAGTGTTGTCTGAGCTGCAAAGCATTATTTAATACAAGCTGTAATAAGTAAAAAGTATACTGGGTAACACAAAAGATGTAAAATTAAACTCAAGGATTTAAAACATTAACAGGGAGGGTTAAGCCTTGGAACAGTATATATATTTTCCTGATTAACCTTGGGACAAAGATTTTACATTTACATCACAAAGGTTATTCCTTATACATGTTATATGCACTTGACAAAGGGAAAGTCAATAGCATCTATATAGTATAAACAGTGCATTTATTTATTATTATTTTTTTCATTCTTTAAACTTTTCTCTGTAGTATCAATCTATTTCATATTAACACGAACAAAAGAAATAACCTGTTGTGTTTTAGAGAGGATTAACTATGTCTATGATGTCTGACTTTAAGGAATTGATGAAATAAAGTATGGTGTGAGCCTCAATAAGACAGTAACCCTTCAATGAAAGTACACATTCACACATAAAAAAATCATTAATGTAGGAAAAAAGACAACACCATATATAGAATTTAGACCCCCTAAAAAGAATTATTCTTCTTGTTAATTTGGACTTACAAATATAATTGTATAAGTCCTAGAAATTTTTTGTCAATCAAATGAGGATTGCTAGTTTTCATCTAGGTAAATACAGTTATTGTAATTGACTTTTAGAAATCTTCTAAGTACCCTACAATGTATATAGTATTATATTAGTTAAAATTTTACTGTACTTAAATCTCAATGTATATTTTTTTTGTAGAATCATATTGGTTTGAGCATGATTCCCACTTAGAATATGAAGCCTGCTACACGTGCACTTTGATGCATAGGAAATATAGATGTCACTGAGTCACTCTTATCATGCTTATACCTGCAAATTGCGAAACAGTGGATTAATTAATTATTTGTGCTAGTTCTTTATTGTTTTTTTTTTTGAAATTATGAATAGCACTTGCAGCATTATTCCATGATGATGATGTGATGTAAGGATTAAATTGGACAAGAAAAAAATTGTGCATTGTACAAATAGGAAACTTACAAATTGTATTAAAGGAGGACCACATTACCATGATTACTGGATGACTAAATACCTTGGATATTTATTATTCATTTGGTATATCAATAATGAATTTGGAATAACAAGATTTCATAGCTTCAGTGCATATTAATAGTGCAATCATACATTTTATCTGAATTCCATGAATACCTTGGATAATTATTCATTTGAAATAGCAATTTGGAATAATGAAAATTCATAGTTTCAGTGAATATTAATAATAATAGTGCATCATATCTGAATTCATGAATACTATAGTGGATAATCAGTCATTTTAATATAATAACAATTTGGATAATGTGAATTCTAGTTTTAGTGAAATTTACAAAACAGTGCATGTATATCGCATCTGAAGTTTATGTTGGCATTGCAATTGTTAACCACCATCAGGGTGTGTAAAAAGACCTTAACCACCCATGATGGTCTCTCGTAGTCCGTCATAATTGTTTAGTGTCAAATGACTGCTTGCTGTACTTTAAGTCTGAATTAGATTAAATAAAAATCTAATTTAGTGGCCAAGCATATTAAACAAATAAACCATGTACTTCAAAGTATAATTTTATTGTCCCGCCTGCAACAAAGGTTGAAGTATGCAAGAAATAGGTATTACAATCTGGCAGTGGCTACAGCGTAACCTACATGTATTTGTATACAGCTTCATCAGGTACATTTTAGAAGCTTAAAGACCTGGATACTTCTTTATGTTATGAAGTTCCTGTAAGTAACTTGTCCGTTGCACTTTATCTTGTTTTCATGGTTCACTGACTGTTTGAAAAAAAAAAAATACTGTTTGAACAGTCATACAGTGAAATACTCTCTTACATGTATAATTAGTAATTGGATAAATTTATATGGTATATATATATATATATAGGTATCTTGAAAGGTCTACATGTACATGTCTCATTGTCTGTTAAGCAGGGTTCACCTGACCTTGACTGCATTTCATGGATCAGTGATTAAGATTATTTCAGTTACTTTGTCAAGTTTGTTTTCAGATACTACAAGCAGTAGGAATGGTATAGGTCAACTATATTTGGTGTATGAAATGATTCTTAGGTGAATATGTCTGACTGCCAGACTTGGATCAGACTTTGACCTCAATGAAAATGTCATGGTTCATTGAACAATGTTTAGTTTTTGTGGTTTGGTCTATTTCCCAATGTTTCTCAGATGCTATAAACTACATGTACATGTACATGCATCACATGTATAGGATCACTATTTTTGGTGTATTGGATATTCGTAAGTTGTACCAGTTTGATTGGCAGGTTTTAAATCTGACCATGACCTCATTTTCATGTTTCATTGGGCAATATTTAGTTTTCATGGTTTGGATGTTAAGTCTATTTCACAGATACTATATTCGATATTTAAACCACTAAATTTTGGGTATGGAATGTCAGTTTGTGTGGTGTACATCATCTGTCTAGCATGGTTAATTTGACTGTGACTTCATTTTCAAAGGTAATTGATATTATAATGGAAAGTTTATGTGATACTTGTACATGTAGTAAAACCTTCATACATGTATTACATTTTTTACATTCAACATATATATTCAATTTCACATGTCATGCATGTAGGCAAATCAGACCTGACATTTCAGCGTGTGCACAGTCACTCTTGTTTACATCAACATTGATCATGTCTACCATGTTGATTATAGCTGCATTTTGTTAACAGTAGTCGAACAACTATAAACAATTGTTATAATTCATTTGATAATATTGTAGTCTTGTATAACATGTATAATGTACAATAACCAGAATAAGGAGATGTGGTATGATTTTCAATGAGACAACCATCTACCGTAGACCAAGTGATGTAAATGTTAGTTACTGCACATTCTTCAACAATGAGCAAAATCAGTACCGCATAATCATGATAATGAAAAACCTATAACAGGCCTAGCCATATTTGATGATGTAACACAATGTAAACAAGTTTAGATGAGAAACCCAAGTTTGATTTATATACAAAAGCAACAAACAATCAGTTGGCGATAAAATTTGGTCAGTTAATAGATATAAGAAGATGTGGTATGATTGCCAATGAGACAACTTTCCATCTTTCCAATTTTGAAAAAGTAAACCATTATAGGTAAAAAAAAGTACAGTCATTTTTAAATTACTGTTAAGCATGTTTAGAATTTGAAAAAATAGTTCCTGGATGATCATTTCTGATGTCTCCCATTTTTATATATGTTTATAGGCCCATTGAAATATGAGTGATGACAAACATTTTCAATGTAAACAATAAGCATTACAAAGGCATACATGTGTTATACATTATTAGTGAGCTATATGTTTAATTTAATTATAATATTTATGTGTGGAAGCATATTTTGGGGGTTTTGATTTGCTATGATTTTAAAAACTTCTAGCAAAAGAAAAAAACCAACCTGAAATGAAAAAAGAAAGGGATGAGAATTGGAATTTTTTTTTTGTGGCTTTACAATTAGAATTAATGTATCGACTATACTTGTACATTATACATACATGTATAGCATGGTGTGAAAAGCCTATGTAATACAAATAAACTAAAACATATGATAATAAACTGGTGAAATTGAGTAAACTGCTATTACGAGACATCAACCCAACAACAACTAAATAACAATCTAGAGGTCAACATATATATATATGTTTAAACACTGAAAACTTTACAACAGATTCATCCATTGGAAAACGAGTGTCACTGTGATCATTGATGGTGATACAAGGCTGACTAATTGATGTAATTACTGAAAATATTAACACAACAATGTTAAATAGAACTGCAATTTTTTTTTGATAAGATCATTATTTAATAAATAAAATGATGTGGTACTTGTTTACAAATTAGACAATTTTTCACGCAATCCCAATGACATAGAAGTTAGCAACTGAACTGGCAAATTTGATAAGGTTAGAATATTAATTTCCAACATATAGGCAGCCAGATTATATATTTTCACTCAGACCAGGGCCAGAATACTTATTTTCAGTCCATCCTTCTATTAAAGTGAGTCAAAAAAATTTGTATGATTTAACCAATGATTTTTTTTCTAAGGGGCACCCACATAAGTTCTGATGGTAATACATATGTACTGTTTTCATCACTGATTGAAGATGAATATAATCAGAATAATGGACTCATTTGCCTAATTTATAAATGTGACCATTTTAAAATTTCTATTACATCTAGTAAAATTGTTAATTTTCTTTACCGGTTAAAAAAAAAATCAATATTGGACAAGCATTTATTGTCGAGCCTTCGACTTTAGTCGAAAAAGCGAGACATAGCGATCCTACATTCCGTCGGCGTCGTTGTCGGCAGCGTCCACAAATATTCACTCTGTGGTTAAAGTTTTTGAAATTTTAATAACTTTCTTAAACTATCCTGGATTTCTACCGGGAAATATTACATTCACTCTGTGGTTAAAGTTTTTAAAATTTTAATAACTTTCATAAACTATCCTGGGTTTGTACCAAACTTTGACAGAAGCTTGTTTATAATCATAAGATAGTATCCAGAAGTAAATTTTGTAAAAAATAAATCCATTTTTTCCGTATTTTACTTTTAAATGGACTTAGATTTTCTGCCAGGAAACAACACATTCACTCAGTGGTTAAACTTTTAAAATTTTAATAACTTTCTTATACTATTTTGGATTTGTACCAAACTTTGACAGAAGCTTGTTTATGATCAAATGCTAGTATCTAGAAGGAAATTTTGTTTTCTTTCAGTTAACATTACATTCAGTCTGCAGTTAAAGTTTTTAAACATTTATTAGATTCATAATTATGAACTATCCTGGATTTTTACCTAACTTGGACAGAAGCTTCTTACAATCAAAAGATAGTATCAAGAGGAATATTTTTATTGATTTATTTCCTCATTTTTGTTGAACCTGCGATTAACAGAAAAAGTAGGCGAGACACTGGGTTCCGCGGAACCCTTACGAATTTTATGATTAAATAAATTGAATTTAAAAAATAGAAATGGGAAAAATATGTTGGGTGTAAATGTTAGTACGACATCTGATCAACTGAAACCACAAAAGAGAATCTGATGTCAGTCTTAAGCTTTATACGTAGAATTTAACAAGGCCGGAGTCTAAAGAATACAACAAGTTCTAAACCGTGATGTGAATAAATAAAAGAAGATTTGATTTCCTTGTCTGAAACAATGCGAGTTTTCTTGTTATGAACATTTCAACTTTCACTTGCGCTAGTTATTTTGTCGGTCTTGTACAGTCATGACAGTACGTCCATCTATTTATAAATTCTTTTTTACAAAATATGTATGGTAAATTGGTTAAGAAAAATCCGGTGAAAATATGAATGATCTCGAGAGATAATATTTTTACCTCGATCATGAATGCCAAAGTGCTATTTATCAAGGACATTTGAACTTCAAATAGACCACTCGGTACAATATACAGTACAAAGTCGAGTCAATATTGAACTATTCAAAAATAAAATACGGTAAAATAAATTAAATTTGGATAGATTTGAGAATATTTTTGTGTTTCCATAGCTGCAAAAGATGCGTTAAATGTTCATAATAGCTTTGATTTTTTAATATGTATAGAAATCAAAATGGTAAATACGGCAATATTTATAATTTTGCAAGAAAAAAAAATGTAGCCCCAAATAAAAGCTCAAAATAAGTGTGAAATAAGCCCTCGGGAAAAAATTAAGCAGGTTAATATGGGGATAAGTTTGACAAGTGTGTATATTCGGAGTTCCCCGCTAGGTTTACAGTATATCATGTATATTGACCGTTATCAGGTTATTATGAAGTAATGTGATTCGTAAAACTACGGGTTTTGAAGACAACCTTGTACGCATGAATGATTTCACACCTATCTAATTAAAAAAAATTAAAAAGTTGTTATTTAGATAATATTGAAAATTGTCAACTGTTAATACAGACATGACAGATAAAGATACATTTGGTTACAAATATATTTGGTAACCTTTTTCGATTTATCTGTAAGTAGTTTTAAATGCGAATAAAATCGTCCTGTGTGAAATTGCAGGTAAATATAGTGCTGGTTCCGATTTTGTTCGAAGAGATGAGAGGCGAGGAGTGTTAAATAATTATATAAATTTAGCACATTCACTAAATAAGCGGGAAAACCAAAATGTTCAGCGGCAAATATTTCAAAATACTATTTTTTAAATCAATTTCTATCTTAAATTAATGTATTAAATGGGTGTGATAGTTGTGTCTCTTTGTCACAACCTTATATTGCACACGGTAAAATTGTTTTACATAAAAATGAAACTATCACTGACAGTCAGAAATTTTGTATCCGTGACTTTTATGTCTTAATGACGATCAGTGTTTGGAAGTTGCTACAATTATAAATTAGCTATGACTATATAATGGTTGTAATAATCATATTGTTACTGTTACAACCTTTTCAGCGTTTAAACAGTTTATTTATTACTGTTTCAACGTTTTCCGTGTTGGGACAGTTATTAAATAACTGTTACAACTTTCTAGTGGTTGCAGCAGTCTTATAATGACTGTGACAACCTTTTCGGCGTTTAAACAGTTTATTTATGACTGTTGCAACGTTTTAAGAGTTGGGACAGTTGTAAATCAACTGTTACAACTTTGGAATAGTTGTATCAATCCTTTAATGACTGTGACAGTTATTTCTAGTGTTGTTGCAGTCGATTTATGTTATAGACAAACACTTTTAAAGTTGGGACAGTTACAAAATAACTTCAGCAGTGAAATTTAACAACTGTTACAACTTGAACAAACATTATCAGTCTAAGAACGACTGATACTGGTATGGACAGTTGTTTTTTCGTCCAGTAGTGGTATAACCAAGGGCTCTGAAAGTTGACTTAAATACCATCAAACACACAAACTAAAAACCAACCATTGTTGTTCAGTAGCTTTAATAGTATTTTCCATGAAATAATATTTCTATATATTCTACATAATCTGACTTGTTTTTATAGCTGAAGAAATCTTTAAAGAACTTAAAGTAGCTGTTACTGGTATAAAGGATGCCTATGTTATTGGTCAAGGATTGTCTGAGGTTGGAGCCAAACTTTTAGGAGAGAAGTTAGCCAATATGACAGTTGGTGACATTGAAACGTTAATGGACTTCAAGAATATTGATCCAATATTGGTGGCCCAGCTTATGAAAGATTTGAGAGACTTAGCTAAGGCATTGGTATGCTTTAATAATTGATAATTTATCCACTATCAATGTGTATTTATACTGGTAAAATTCTCAAATTGTGTCTTTATGAGATGAACATAGAGATCATATCTGGGAACCAGTAGGTGTAAAAAAATATCTTTGAATAATACATACCTCCCAAAAGAGGCGGGGTTTGTGAAACAGCTGTGTTTACAAAGTGCAAATTATACTAACACTTATTCAAATAGAAAAATCTTCAAAATCACTTTTTCTCACACCAAAACTTATTTATCATGTTTATTACAATCATAGTCTAAAAAAAATCAATGCTAATACTCTAAATTGTCTTTCACAGTACATTATATACCCCACACCTGTTTCAATTTTTAAAGAATTCGAAAACATGACTATAATTACTGTCAGCTTACCCTATGTGCATGTTTTCAGACACGAAATGCTTGCAACCTCTATGAAACTTTTCTGATAACAAATTGAAAGCATGTCAGAATACTATAAATGTTAATCATTTCAACATTTAATTTAATATAAAGTATCCAATCCTACCTCTGTCTCCAGTCCACATCTTACTGTGTGCCTATTTATTTATAAAAACAATCAATAGTTCAGAAATCTTGTCACAATAATATTATTTCTAACCATATCCCCAAAATAATTTGGCTAATATATGTACAAGAGTGTTTAGACAAGGCCATATTTGCAATATTGTATGTATGAAGTTACCAGTTTCATATACAAATTCATTAAAAGATTTATAAAACTGATTGCTGAAATCTGTTTTTTGCATAACTTCAAAGTAAAATTGTTGTTTTCTATACAAAAGACCTTTATAATGATAAAACAATAGCCTTTACAGGTTAATATTTGTTTTATGACCCAGGGGTTAGGGATTTTTCTCGATTTTTTGCCACTGGTGCCTCAAATTTGCCAACTAATTCAATTCTGCTGTTTCTGTGATTATGGAGTATCTAGTATATTTTTAGAATAGAAAATACTATTGTTAGCTTTATATAGGTACTTTCGTATTTCTAGCTTGTTTTATTTCATGAAGCAGTCTGAAGAAAGCAAATTCAGGTGGTACTGCTTATTTGTTGTTTTTTTCGACAGAACAAAACCCCAACAACAATTTTCATTTTCATGAAGGATCTATGAGTTTCAGTGACTGTGAAGAGTAAATATAAGAACTTTTTAACAATTTAAATAACATATACAGTTGGGTGCAGACCAACCATTTCATGTCCATGTGCGTAATAGTTAACGCTGTGTTTACTCATATGCGCTTCATGTAAACCACTCTTTAACTCTACATTTACTCCAAAATTTTAGTAGACATAAAAAATAGGCATTTACTTTCACGTATACCTCCGCATTAACACAAAAAAGGCATGTCTTCTAATTTTTTTCATAGTAAAAACGCATTTATTTATGCTTTAACATGAAGAAGGCACGTCTTTTTTGTAAAAAGTTAACACACATTTACTACTGCATGGTTGGTTACACTAATGACTGGACAAATGACAGGTTCAAAATGAAAATGCTAATCAATTTTTTATTTATCATAGGACTTTTCTCAAATTTGAAATGTTATAAGATTTCATCATTTCATATTTAAATATAAGAAAAGAAAAACGAAAAAATATTTGCAAAACTTGCTGAAACCTGACCTGAGCAACATACAGTTTGATTGATTGTTTGACCTTAAAGAGAAGGAATTATATTGACTCTTTTTTTTAATAAAAAAATTCCTTATGTCTTCAGGGATGAACAGGTTTATTAAAATTGACATTATATATTGAATATATAAATGTCGTTTAACTAATATTTAAAATTTTCACAAATAGTTAGCAGGAATGGTAAAAGCATGTTTTCTATTTGCACATATAGGTAAAAATGTATTATCTGGAATAAATGTGCATCTAGTACTGGCTAAACGGACATACACACGTTTACTGGAGTAGACTTAAGAAATTTCCATTTTGACCGCCTTAATGTAATTGTTGAAAATGCGAAAATTGGAGTTACCAAATGAAATATGTGCATACGGCATTAAACTGTGTTTATTTTATGTTATGCTTGGTCTGCACCCAACTGTATGCATGTTTTATGAATTTACTTGGCATACAGGACTTTAGGCAAACTATGCATACTATTAAATGTGAATAAATATGCTAAGTCATCATATTTAAGTCCAAGGATTTTCTAAATCTTCATGAATTATTATAAAACTGTATGAGTTAATTTCATTAAAATCTCTGAAGATAGACCAGATTTGGTGAAATTCTACATGTCCTTTTACCTTTAAACACAGGTTGCACTTATGGAAAATTATAGACAATGTAATTTCCCATAGGAAATCCTTTTACCAAAACTGTTCCACTTTAGCTAGGAAGTTTTGAAAAAAAAAATATATCCTAGAAAGGACAGTTCATATGCACTACTATATTTTTCAAAAGTTAAAACATAGCCTGCATGGCATGATTTCACCATTTATATGTCTCGAACTTCTAGGAGTTTAAAATGATACTCAAATTCTGTACTAGCCCTCCCTTCACTTTTGATCTCCCTCTTATTTCAATTTGGCCACTATTCAATGTGTATTTATACTGGTAAAAATTCGTAAGGGTTCCGCGGAACTCAGTGTCTCGCCTACTTTTGCTGTTAATCGCAGGCTCAACAAAATGAGGAAAAAATTAATAAAAATATTCCTCTCGATACTATCTGTTGATTTTAAGAAGCTTCTGTCCAAGTTTGGTAAAAATCCAGGATAGTTTATGAATCTAATAAATGTTTTAAAAACTTTAACTGCAGACTGTATGTAATTTTAACTTGAAGAAAAACTAAGTCCATTTATAAGTAAAATACAGAAAAACAGGTACAAAATTTTAACAAAATTTTGTTCTAGATACTAGCTGTTGATCATACACAAGCTTCTGTCCAAGTTTGGTACAAATCCAGGATAGTTTAAGAAAGTTATTAAAATTTTAAAAAATTTAACCACAGAGTGAATGTAATGTTTCTTGGCAGAAAAACTAAGTCCATTTATAAGTAAAATACGGAAAAACAGGATTTTTTTTACTAAATTTACTTCTGGGTACCATCTTATGATCATAAACAAGCTTCTGTCCAAGTTTGGTACAAATCAAGGATAGTTTAAGAAAGCTATTAAAATTTTAAAACCTTTAACCACAGAGTGAATGTAATGTTTCTTGGCAGAAAAAACTAAGTCTATTTATAAGTAAAATACGGAAAAACAGGATTTTTTTTTTACAAAATTAACTTCTGGATACTATCTTATGATCATAAACAAGCTTCTGTCCAAGTTTGGTAGAAATCCAGGATAGTTTAAGAAAGTTATTAAAATTTCAAAAACTTAAACGACAGAGTGAATATTTGTGGACACCGCCGACGACGACGGAATGTAGGATTGCTATGTCTCGCTTTTTCGACAAAAGTCGAAGGCTCGACAAAAATCTCAAGTTTTATCTGAGATGAAACATAGAGATCATATCTGGGAACCAGTAGGTAAACAAAATAAAATATCTATGAGTATTATATATGTCCAATAAAGAGGCGTGGTTTGTATGTACAAAATGCTACCTTTACCTGGTTGTTTAAAGTGTTTTTTACACTTAAGCTTGACATATGCCATTAACTATATGCATCCAGACCATCCAGAATGGTCTAGTATGTTCATGAGGCAGTCTCTCAATGTTAACTTGAGGAAACTGGATCAGTTTCTGTTTTGGTTTTCAGGCTCTATTTAATTTTTTCTTTAGTGCCAGTTTTTGCATTTCAAATACAAAACTGGCAGGAATGTTTAAACAAACCAGACACAAATTTGAACAAAAAAGACATATGAATCATGTTTTTGATATTTGTTTTTCTTAAATTACTTTGTTGTAAATTAGTTTTCTCTGTTGAAAAAATTCAGATTTTTCACACAGTGGCTTTTTATAGCCGACTATATGATAAGGGTTTTTATAATGATAAAGAAAATGTCACATCACAATAATAAATAAGATCATTGATATTCATTTTCGTTTTAATCAATTTCATAATTTCAGTTATCTGAGTTCCTTACCAAGCTTCTTAACAATGGAGAAGAGGTGTTTAAATCTTTTGACTTCACACTAAAGGGAGACTTTAGTTTTCCTAAACAGGATGTAGAACTGTTTAGCTACAGTATTAACATGATGGTTGGTGGGATAATACCAATGCAGTTCTGTAAGTTTATAAGTCACATGTCAATTTGGTATGTTACAGTCATTATGTACAATTTGTATAACAGTCCAACTTTACTATTTTGTTGTTTATAAGCAAATTGATAAGGCTGCCTGTTTCTTACTAAATATCCTTGATATCAATTAATTAAACTTAAAGTAATTGATGTGATCATGATTAAACAATTGATTGAAAAAGAGAACACTTTACAAGTACTATTAAGCAGAAAGGGAATTTATAGTTCTCATGTGACTCATTTCTGTTTGACCTTGTTTTTAACTAATAAAAAGTCACTTACTGGCTAGAGTTATGCCCCTTTATATCTAGGAAAATTGCTTAAAAAGCTGGAGCAGGGGCATTTGTGTCCTCAGACTAATTCTGGGGAAACCTGACTTAAAAGTCATCCCGTTTTCAGTGGTTATCTGCCTCTTATGGTCCCTTTAATACCCTCCCAAACATTTTCAGCTGTCCCTGTATAATGCGGTCAAAGGTCACCTTTTTTCGAAACGAAATCTGCATTTCAACTTTTAACAGCGATCATACTTAAGTTTTTAAATACCAAAAATTTTCGTGACAAAACAAAATAGGCTGTAAATATGGAAGAGTCAAAATGAGAATTAAAACTGTTTGCAACCGCGATACCACAATAGAAGGTGAATTTTGAATTCGCCTTGTTCCACTGAAATAAGTATCAATGACTTATTTCTTGAAGAAATATTAAGATATTTCATTTTTTTTAATTCAAATTTACGGTGCCGGGATCCTCTATTATTTTGTTTTTATTTCAATGCAATAAATATAACACTTCCAGTTGAAAACACTGAAACAATTTGACCTGATCTTGGCCACAAACGATGAAGGAATCACAATTTTTTTAACGTTTCAAATGTCGCCTCTCTTAAAAAAAACATTTAATATGATACTTCCCACGAGTGACTGCTTAATACAAGTTTGACCGTAATAGATTTTACCTGTGTTGATTAATTTTGGAAATAATGTTGCTTAAAAGGGCGGAATTACAAAGTTACATTTAATTACTTGTTCTTGACTTCAGTTTGTCCACTCTATTATATATGGTATTCATGGACTATATGGCCAGATATAGTTTTCTTAAAATTGAGAATGGAAATGGGGAATGTGTCAAAGAGACAACAACCCGACCATAGAGCAGACAGCAGCCGAAGGCCACCAATGGGTCTTCAATGCAACGAGAAACTCCCGCACACGGAGGATTCCTTCAGCTGGCCCCTAAACAAATATGTTTTCTAGTTCAGTGATAATGGACGTCATACTAAACTCCGAATTATACACAAGAAACTAAAATTAAAAATCATACAAGACTAACAAAGGCCAGAGGCTCCTGACTTGGGACAGGCGCAAAAATGCGGCTGGGTTAAACATGTTTTTTGAGATCTCAACACTCCCCCTATATCTCTAGCCAATGTAGAAAAAGCAAACACACAACAATACGCACAGTAAAACTCAGTTTAAGAGAAGTCCGAGTCCGATGTCAGAATAGGTAACAAAAGAAACTAAACAAAATGACGATAATACATAAATTAACAAAGGACTACTAGCAGTTACTGACATGCCTGCTACAGACCTCAATTAAACTGATTGAAAGATTATGTCTTCATCATATGAATATCAAGCACAATCCCTCCCGTTAGGGGTTAGTATTATACCATCATAAAATATATGAGAAGAACATAACTCGTGTCATGCCAACAACTGGTTTTAGAATAAATGTGTTTAATTCCGATGCAAAGACCCTATAAATGAATCAATATTAAAGCCAAAATATGCAATCTTTAATGACCTGACAACAGTATCGTAACTATATCCCTTCTTAATAAGTCTGTTTAAAGGTTTTGTTAGCTTTTGAGGTGAATACTGACATTTTTGTGCTTTGTAAAGAATATTACCATAAAAGATTGGATGTTAAATACCTGAACGTATAAGATGTCTGCATGTTGAGTTATATTTACGAATGATGTCCTTGTACCGATGATAAAATTTAGTAAATGTTTCGACTAGTTTGTGATATCGAAAACCCTGGTGTAATAATTTTTCAGTAATACATAAATTTCTCTCGCTAAAATCTAATACGTTGTTACATACACGAGCGAATCGTACAAGTTGAGATATATAAACACCATAAGATGGTGACAAGGGAACGTCACCATCTAAAAATGGATAATTAACAATAGGTAAAGAAAAATCATCTCTTTTATCATAAATTTTTGTATTAAGCTTCCCGTTAATGATATAGATATCAAGATCGAGGAAAGGGCAGTGGTCATTGTTAGTATTAGCTTTATTTAAAGTTAGTTCAACAGGATAAATTTCTTTAGTATACATACAGAAGTCGTCATTATTGAGAGCTAATATATCATCCAAATATCTAAAAGTATTGTTAAATTTTTGTATCAGATGTTGTTTCGATGGGTCTTTGCTGATTTTAGTCGTAAATTGTAACTCATAACAATACAAAAACATGTCCGCAATAAGTGGTGCACAGTTAGTCCCCATTGGAATTCCGATAACTTGACGATATACGGAATCTCCAAAGCGAACAAAAATGTTATCTAGTAAAAGTTCCAAGGGCAGATATAGTATCAAAGCATGTCCAATTGACATAGTTTTTTTGTTTGTTGCTACTAAAAAATGACCTAAAAGAGTTTGAACATATGTATTCGCATTTTTTTAAATGCCAATTTAATTAGGGGTGTGAATTTTTTCTTAATAAGAATATGAGGTAAAGTGGTATATAGGGTAGAAAAATCTAAAATTTGAACAGATTCAAAATCGCCAGTATATGCATGCAATTTATCAAGTACTTCCAACAAGTTTTTGACACTCCAAAAGTAACATATTATTGAAGAACAACTAGGCCAACTTTAACCTTACCAGAAACTACATCTAGTTTAATGAAACAAGCTACCCATATTTGATTTTTTATTTCAATTTTCATTTCTTTACTGCAGTTCCGTGTATTATTTGAATCAGATGTGCATTTGTGGAAAGACTTGTCATGCCCAATATAATGGGGTGTTATTTCGATTTTAAGAATTAACTATGATAGATGTTTTATGAATTTCAGCATTTGGAGCTGGTGCATACTATGGAATGAAGTTTGAGATTGGTGCCAAGGTGTTAGAAATGAAGGCTATATGTGGGGTAGAACCTTATGGGGGTGTGTCAGTCTATGGTGAACTTGGTATTGGTTTTTTACTGTATGGAAAACTTCGTTTAGAAGGAAGAATTATGGACCTGCGTTTTCCAACAACAGCTGAGATTTCATTCAATAAGTTTCCTCTAGATGTTGGGTAAGTGGAAGATTACATTCAATAAGTTCCCCCTAGGTGTTGGGTAAGTGGCAAATTACATTCAATATGTTCTCTTAGGTATAAGGTAAGTATCATAATACAATCAATATGTTCTCTCTAGATGTTTGGTAAGTGACAGATTACTTTTAACAGGTTCCCTCTAGATGTTTGTTAAGTATCATAATACATTCAATATATTCTCTGTAGATGTTGAATAAGTGGCAGATTACATTCAAAAGTTTCCCTCTAGATGTTGGGTAAGTGGCAGATTACATTCAATGAATACCCTCTAGATGTTTGATAATTGGCAGATTCCATTCAATTAGTTTTTTCTAGGTTGCACTTTGTAAATATAGCTGTTTCTCAAACCACGCCTCTTTTGGGGAGATATATAATATTCATAGATAATTTGATTTGTATACGTACTGGTTCCAAGATATGATCTCTATGTTTTATCTCATGGAGACATAACTTTGGCCTGTTACCAGTTTAAAATAATATTGTTTCAGTGAAATTTGAATTCTCAAGTAGGCCCAAAGTGTAGGTAGGGGTAGTACAAACTTTTAATTTAAGTTTAAACTAACAAGTTCGGGGCATATAAATGATGAAAATATGCCGCACAGCCCTATGTTTTGACCTTTGAATAAAATAGTAGTGCATATCAACTTCTATTCTAGGATATAATTTTTTACGAAACTTCATTCTAAAAGTGGCACAGTTTTAGCCGCAAAGGGAGTTCCTATGGGAAATTGCATTGTCTATATTTACAGAAATGCAACCTCTAGATGTTTGAAAATTGTCAGATTCCATTCAATAAGTTCCGTCTATATGTTGGGTAAGTGGCAGATTCCATTACATAAGTTCCCTCTAGATGTTTGATAATTGGCAGATTCCATTCAATAAGTTCCATCTAGATGTAGGGTAAGTAGCAGAATACATTCAAATTGTTCTCTCTAGATGTTTGATAATTGGCAGATTCCATTCAAAGTGTTCTCTAGATGTTGGGTAAGTAGCAGAATACATTCAAAGTGTTCTCTAGATGTTGGGTAAGTAGAAGAATACATTTAAAGTGTTCTCTAGATGTTGGGTAAATAGCAGAATACATTCAAATTGTTCTCTAGATGTTGGGTAAGTAGCAGAATTCATTCAAAGTGTTCTCTAGATGTTGGATAAATAGCAGAATACATTCGAATTGTTCTTTCTAGGTGTTGGGTAAGTAGCAGAATACATTCAAAGTGTTCTCTAGATGTTGGGTAGGTAGCAAAACACGTTCTTTTTTTTCTCTTTAGATGTTGGATAAATAGCAGAATACATTCTAATTGTTCTTTCTAGATGTTGGGTAAGTAGCAGAATACATTCAAAGTGTTCTCTAGATGTTGTGTAGGTAGCAGAGCACATTTTAATTGTTTTCTCTAGATGTCGGGTAAATAGCAGAATACATTCACATTGTTCCCTCTAGATGTTGGGTAAGAAGCAGAATACATTCAAAGTGTTCTCTAGATGTTGGGTAGGTAGCAGAATACATTCGAATTGTTCTTTTTAGATGTTGGGTAAGTAGCAGAACACATTTTAAATGTTTTCTCTAGATGTTGGGTAAATAGCAGAATACATTCGAATTGTTCTTTCTAGATGTTGGGTAAGTAGCAGAACACACTTTAATTGTTTTCTCTAGATGTCGGGTAAATAGTAGAATACATTCACATTGTTCCCTCTAGATGTTGGGTAAGAAGCAGAATACATTCAAAGTGTTCTCTAGATGTTGGGTAGGTAGCAGAACACATTTTAATTGTTCTCTCTAGATGTTGGGTAAATAGCAGAATATATTCGAATTGTTCTTTCTAGATGTTGGGTAAGTAGCAGAACACACTTTAATTGTTTTCTCTTGATGTCGGGGAATCTTTTGAACTTTTTTTTATTTGAGCGTCACTGATGAGTCTTTTGTTGGAGAAACGCGAGCCTGGCGCAAATACAAAATTATGTGTTTTTTTTAAGATTCTTTTAGTTATAATGAATTTTTGATGTTCATGAATAATGTTAAACATGGAAAGTGTTTAATAGATGTTGCTGGTGCCTCATAAGTTAATGATTGATTTGATCTATTGTCAAAATTTAATCTTTTTTTTATTTTATTTTACAGTCTGGTTATGTACTTGAAACTGACTCCAATTGAGCTGAACTTGTATGCTCTGGTGACCTTAGAGGTCAAACTTGGTCCTATAAGTTTTAAGAAAACTTTGTTTAAAGCTAAACTATGGTCATACAAGGCACCAACGATTACTAAGAAATTGATTGACAACAGAAAAGATGAAGAAGACAAAACTCCTCCAGATATTTCACCTTTTACTGATGAACCTGATACAAGAAGAAAGAAAAGGGTAATGATCATTTGTATGATTGTTTTGCAGTCATAAGTCCCCAGATTGGTGGGAAATGTTCTAAATATTGAAACAGATCATTAATGTTCATTACATTCTCTTCCTGCTTATACTGCTAAATTTCTTCATGTTTCCATCACGAAGTTTTTTCACATTTTTTTCAGGAACTTAAATTTGATACCAACCCAATGTGTGCATGCAATACTGCGTGATGCATATTTAAGTCAAACACTCATTCAGTTCCAGTTTACAATATACTTATTTATCTTACCTCCTATACATTTCTAAGTATATATTTTTGGTTAAAACATCCGTGTGGAGACTGTATATATTTCATATGTGGGTCGTAGGCATGGTTAATTTAGATACACATTTAGTTATGGTGTTACGTCCCTTTATAAAAAACAGCATGGCATTGAAGAAAAAGTTTATCATGGACAACATATGGAGAAATTGATGATGAACAATTGAAATAAATGCAGAAAACACATTAAAAGCTAACAAATTGTTAGTGTCAGCATTTTTTTTGTATAGACCAATGAAAGTTGGTTCTTTATATTGAAGACTTGATCACTTTGATATACCACTAGTCTAAATACCACATGTTTAGATAGTTGGTAGGATATATGCATTACAAAGTGTGCTAGTGTATTAGGTCACTATCACACTGTGTAACTAATAATATTCACTCACATATTGGCCATGTATAAAACCAGTTTAAGGCTTTCTGAAGTTTACTCACATAATGGCCATTTGTATAATCAGTTCAAGGCTTTCTGAAATTTTGAATCAACCTAGCTTTATATGAGCTCATTATACCGTGTATTGCATTTTGATATCCATCATTCATTAACTTCCTGTGAACTATATTATTTAAAGGTATAATACCACCAAATCATGGTACGTCATATCCGGTTATATATTTTTTCTATAGTCCTGGACAGGATAAAAGTTTACTCATGACAAGTATTTCTTTTTTTGAAACAAAGTTAATTTTGCAAAACTTTTTGAAAAGTGCAAATTCAACATTGACTAATAGGGAAAAATCAATGGTGGTATAACACCTAATCAGGTGGTATAATCAGTAAAAATAGCTCAAGGTTCAACTTGTTTTTGATTCAGCCATGCTGGATCTATGTGATCACTCTGGATTTTGAGATGGTGCAGAATTCTAAGTTGAAGACATATCATGAAACTAATTATGTGTTTTTGGAAATTTTATCATCAACTGCCAATTTTTGGCATGTTATTTGTACTTAAATTAAGAAAGCATTGGTCGAACTACCCTTTTATCTTTGATAAAAAAAAAAATTTCTATTAAGGGCAGTGCGTCAAGAAAATAATGCAGGGCGCCATTCCAATCAAACAGCTCCTGTATGAAACACTATTATTCTTTTCTCATAACCATTTAAGCAAGAATTGAAAATGTGAGATAAAGACGACATGACCCGAAAGAAAACATGAAACTTAAATGAGCAAAACATTCTATTATACATTTTGAACTTCACAATAAAGTTTTCAATGATATGAACACTCCTGAACTCATTAGTAAGATTTTACATTTTAACTATCTAGGCCACTGCAAGTTGTGAAGTAGAACAGATAACAGGTAGAGACTATGTAGAGCCAATGTTTGAAATCGCTGTTCGAGCTGAGGACGACAGAAGTGACGTGGCTTACTTCCTTGATGTGGGAACAGTTCCGGGAGGAAAAGATGTTATGGACCAGCATACTCTTGGTGGACCAAAGACATCAATGGATGAGGCTAGTCCTTATAATGATAAGAACTTGTTTTCAAAGGATAACATTTTCTTAAAATGTTTTCATAAGATTATATTTACTTTAAAGTTTTACACCTTTCCCTTGTTTAGGATGTTTGCTTATCAAGTTGTACATATATGTATATATCTGGGAACCAAGCTGGACTTTTCATACGCTCTGCATTAAAAAAATGCCCATTAACTCTTTTTTCTACGGATGTCAAGTTGGTTCAATATTCAACATTCAACAGTCAATTTTTCTTTAATTTTTTTTCAGCATTCACTTTCAACATTCTACATTTGATTTCAACTTTCAACATTAAATTATTTTTTACTTTTTTTCCATTTTTTTTTTATTATATTCAACATTTGTGTTCATCATTCGTTTTTCAACATTCAACTTTTGTTTGAAACAACCGGTTTCAACATTCGATTTTCAACCTTCAACATTCGATTTTCAATATTCAACATTCGATTTACAAAATTCAACATTGGTTTTTAACATTCAACATTTGTTTTCAACATTCAACATTCGTTTTCGACATTTGATTTTCAACATTCAACATTCGTTTTCAACATTCGATTTTCAATAAACGCGTGTTTTTTTTTTACGAATGTTGAATGTGGAAATCGATTGTTGACCTTTGAAAAAAAATCGAATGTTGAAAATGAATGTTGAATGTTGAAAACGAATGTTGACTGTTGAAAATCGAATGTTAACAAAAATAGAATGAACACATTTTTTTTTTGAATGTTGAAAGCTGAAAACGAATGTAAAAAAAAAAATGGGAAAAAAAGTTTTAAAAATATTTTTTTTTTTGGAAAATCGAATGTTGTAAACGAATGTTTGGAAAAAAGAAATGAAAAAAAAAGTTTTACAAAAAAAAAATTTGAATGTTGAAATCGAATGTTCAATATTGAAAATGAATAATGAAAAAAAATTATTATTTGATTAAAAATGATTCGTTACTGAGAAAGCAATTTACATTCTTGCGAGATTTTATTAATTTTCTGCTCTTAACGAATTTAATTTGTTTAATTGCTACTTTATTTTCGTCATCCTAAGTTTTTCATACTTTTCTTATTGGATTATCATTTGATTTCTACTCACTTTCATTTACCTGTTAAATTACATACCTTTTTTCTTCACTACAAAGAATCGAATGCTTCATGTTGAAAATAAATGCTGAAAATTAAAAAAAAATAATTTAATGTTGAATATTGAACTAACTTGACATCCAGCTTATTTCTTTACATTTTTTTAAAATAAGCATATGATATACACCTGGTAAAAGATTTGAAATTTGTGATATTTATGATATTTTTTTCGAACAATTTAATATACAAATGTATTACCACACACTCCATCATTATAAAAAACTCAAAGACACCTTTTTCCAACCAAAATTTATAGTTTTCTAAATGCATCTATCTCAAAAGCAAGCACACATACATACATATCCTTTTTTTATATAAATTTATGTATGTGTACTCAAGTACATCATCAATTGAAAAAAGAGGTAGTTATAAAATGTCTCAAATGTGAAATTTAGCAACTGGCACCCTTGATCTTGACAATATGAATAGTAGAAGTCTGGTATATGTCAATAAGACAACTTATCAACACCAAAAACAAAAAAGCTTCTAGATGTCAACACACTGTAACAATAAGCAAATGAGCGTCCCAAGTAATAAAATATGTTTTTAATGAATTAAGCATAGACTATCTAATTTATGCCTATAACACAAAATTCCTTTAAAGCCTAAAACACTACGATAAGAACCAACTACATTGATAAAGGTCCTGGCTTGGGATAGGCATCTAAACATGTGGAGGTGACATATACACAAAATTTGTCAAAACAACGGTGTGAGCTCATTTACTAGCTAGTGATTAAGGGGTAATGCAGGCTAAATGTTATTGAAACATGATAAACATCTAAATGTTAATTAGGTAGGGTATTAATTAACTTCAGGTTTAAGATAGTTTGATTTGGAGCATCAGCATCACCAATTAATAAAAAGAGTTGAACCGCTTTAAAGGTAAATCAAAGGATCGTATGAACAAATTTTATGATTAGTCACAGAATGTAGCCAAGAGACAATGTATAACATTTGGCCAGCGGTACTTCTATGTTCACCTTAGTCCAATTGACAATGATGTTCTTTTTAATGCATGAGAGTCTGGATAAGTTTCACAGAAGAGAAAATATTTGGTAATAGAAAAACAATAAGGAAAATGGGCAAAAAATAAAGAATACAGAAAGGTAGGGTTTTTAAAAATATGAAAAATAGTGAATTGGCAAAACAAAATCAAACAAAAATACGGAAAAATGGCATAAAAAAAATAACCCAAACTGAAGACCCTCATTAATATTAAGGATTTTTTTTAACAGAGACTAAGTACCACTGGAGTTCCTCTGTATTTTACAATGTATGCACAAAACGATGCTGGTGCGCGCTCCATGGCAACATGTTCTTTAAATACATATGATGTAACTCTTCCTGGTGGCCGATTCACTGAAGACTTTTTATCAACCAGTAATCCAGCAGTGATGAGAGCATCTGTTGTTGTTTACGAAGATTCTGATATAGTGTTGACACAAGTCGGATTGGGATATGGAAAAGATGTGTGGGGCGATCAAGTTATTCCCTGGAACACTGTCAATGTTAATGCTGATGCCTTTGTACCACCAGATCTAAGTAAGTAATTGTGTGTCTCTGTAGGGGATCAAGTTATTACATGAACACTGTCAATGTAAATGCTGATGCATTTGTACCACCAGATCTAAGTAAGTAATTGTGTGTCTCTGTAGGGGATCAAGTAATTCCATGTATCACTGTCAATGTAAATGCTGATGTATTTGTACCACCAGATCTAAGTAAGAATTTGAGTTTGATATCGAAAATATATGAGACATGATTATCAGGTATTAATACTCACAGCGTTTGACTTTGAATTCAGCCCAACTACTGATAATATAATATTGATTGCATTTTTCAGCTTGCAAGAAATTCAAATCAATACGATTTTTTATTTAGATAGGAAAATACTTATAGACTGACTTGTATACTGTCGTTTCTTTTATACTGATTCCCTGCCTGATAGTTAACTCTTTCCAGAGAAAGTAGAACCAGCATGAGCTTGTACTGCTTCCATGGTTAGCAAGCTACCAAACCTAAAATCTGGATAAATCTTGCATACTCAAATCTGTCTGCATTACAGCTTTTTAAATTCTTGAAAGAAAGTTTCATATTACACCACAAAGTTTAAGTGGATTGCCAGAGGTTGCTCCAAGAAATTCAGGTTCTTTAATTTGAATAAGATCAACAAAATAATACTTAAAAAAATATATTTACATGTATAAAGATGTTTGATCAATTTACAGAATATAAAAAAAAAATAACAATACTACATTCGAATATTTGTGCTTTTGGTGGAGTTTTTAAAAGGACATCAGTATTTTTTTTTATATAAATGATCAACATTAAATAAGCAGTTGAATAATACTGTAAGTTTTTCATTATTTGAAATAAAAGTTTAAAACCTTTAAGACTTAGAAATCAGACCTTGCATACACAACAGTATTACTCTGACATTTAGAATTCCTCATTTTTATTAAAAAACAAACAATGCTCTTCTAAACAAGCATTAATTTCATGTTGCTCTTTAGTGTCCCCCGTGTAAGGCTTTGCGGGGAACATGGAAATACCTGGTGTCCGTCCGTCTGCTCTTGTTAGGGCTTTTACAGGTAAGAATCTTGCCAGATTTTTATAAAACTTATACTATAGGTTAATATCAGCAATATCTCGGAAAAATTCTATAATGTTTGTGTGATCGATTTTTTACCAAAAGCCATGCCTCTTGGAAATATTAAATTTATGGAAAACTGCCTCATTAGCGGCGCACTCATGGGTACAATTCTTGCCAAATTTCTATAAAACTCATGCTACAGGTTAATATCATCAATATCTCTAGCAAGTTCTATAATGGTGGAAATCAACTTTTTTTAAAAGAGTTGTCCCCTTGGAAATATTAAATTTATGGAAAATGACCTCCTAAGCGTTCTCACGGGTACAATTCTTGCCAGATTTTTATTAAACTTATACTAAAGATGATTATCAGCAATATCTCTGATGATCGACTTTTTTTTAAAAGAGGTACGCCCCTTTGAAACATAAAATATGTGCAACCAGGGGGACATTTGAACTCTGTTCATTTATTAATTTTGTTCTTAACATTATATGAAAATTAGAAAAGATCAGAATAATGGAGGAGTATAATGCATTTATCTGTTTTATCTGTCTGTCCATTTGTTTGGCAAGCAAATAATTCCGTATTTTCTCAGCTACTAGGTTACCGAAGGACTTCATAATTGGTAAGCAGCTTTACAGTGATGAGTTGTCACATATGAGCACTTTTCAGGCCTATCAGACATATTTTTCCTGTTTGCTTAAACTTGGGAGTTTTTCATTTCAATATGTTGAATGAATTTAAAGTTATAAGTCACACTTTGCTTGAGTACTTCTGAACATAATGACTTCATATTCGATCAGCTACTTAGCAGTAATGATTTATCAAGTGTGAGCATTTTTCAGATCTATCAAACACGGACATCCTATTTGCCGATACTTTGAATAAAATGTAGGTATTCTTAGTAGGACAATGTGTGCAACCTCTTGTTTTTTTATGATTAACTAACTTCTCAAATTATGTCTATTTTTTTGCTACAAGGTTGTAGCAGAAAGAAGAAGTTCATGTGGTACTTGAATAATCTTTTTTTAGGTAATGACCCACATAACCATAAAGTTATGGAAATGTTCACAAACTTCAGAGAAGGTCGACTGATTGCGCCATTTGGAGGGGCGGTTACCAAGGAAGCAACACCTGGTGATTGTGCTAAACGATGCGCAGATTTGCCAAAAACCAAATGTATGAGCTTTAATTATGACTTTCTGGAGGCTACGTGTGAGCTGCTAGAAGGAATACAAGGTCATCACTACAAGCTTGCAGTGTCAAGATTGTTCCAGCACTATGAAAGACTTGGTATTGGACATATCTTGAGTTTTGATTACAATACTTTATGGCTAACCCATAATAAATCACTTTACTTCAACTTTCGTATCATAAACAATTTAGGATTTGAGAGTATCATTTCTACCCCTGGAATAATGGTGGATACTACGCCTCCAGAAACGGGTGAGTTATCTAATAAGAAGAGCTCAAATAACAAAATTAGAAAGAGTTAATATGGTGTGTATGTTTATGATACAACATTCGCAAATTACATTAACCTATGATACCAATAATAGTAAAAGATGCATGTTACTAAAAGCACCTTTTATTTGTTTGCTTGAATCCAAAAGTTATACTAGGTAGTAGCAGGCAGTTCATTTGATCCCACAAACTTTAATTATAGTACTTACTGTCTCGCCTACGACGAAAGTCACAGTATACGAGACATAGGGATTACTATTACTATTCGATGGTGGTGATGTAAACTATTTGAATAAAGCTTTAAATTTCAGTAGGCAGAAGACCTTGATGCTTCATACCTTGTATGCAGATTGTTTTTATTATTACATGTCCATTGTCCTTGACCTCATTTTCATGGCTTTGCCATATTAACTGTATTTGGTATTTTGGTTCATTTTAACATCTACTTGTCAGTCAGACAAAGTTCACCTGACCTCAACCTCATTTCATGAATCAGTGATCAAGGTTAAAGTTACACAAGTAGGTCTGTTTCTCAGGTACTATAAGCAGTAGGTCAACTATATATTGTGTATGGAATGATTGTAAGGGTAATTGTCAGGCATGTTTCATCTGACCTTGACCTCTTTTTCATGGCTCATTGGTCAATATTAAGTTTTTGTAATTTGGTCTGTTTATCAAGTACTATGAGTAATATGTCAACTAAATTTGGTGTATAGAATGATGGTAAGATGTACATACCTGTCTACCCAGTATTTTCATAGTATATTGGTCAATGTTATTTTTTGTGGTTTAGTCTGTTTTTCAAATATTAATAGCAATAGGTCAGCTACATTTGATGTATGGGATAATTTTAAGGTTTACATGTCTTTTCTGTCTGGCAGTTATCATCTGACCTTGACCTCATTTTCATGGTTCATTGGTCATATTAGAATTTTTTGTTTTGGTCTGATTTTCAATTGCCATAAATAATAGGTCAACTATATTTCTAGTATTGAATAATTGTAAGGTGTACACGTCTGTCTGACAGGATTTATCTGATCTTGACCCTTATTGTCATGGATCTTTAAAAATGTTAAGTGTATGTGATACTTGTAGTAAAACCGTTATCCTTTTTACTTTAACATACAATCAATTTATATATTTTACTAATAATTAATTGTCTGCAAGTTGATGTTTACATATAAACCATAGTCTCATGTACCATACAACATTTATCTATATTTTTATGATTATATGAATAGAAATGAATACTATGATACAGCGGTATATTACTGTTACCTTTATATATTCTACCTTTTAATAACTATTTCTAATTTTATCTAAATACTAATACTTAAACACAATTGCATAAACAGTATACTAATAATTGCATCATTTGACTTTCTTAGGGGCTACTCATTAAAGCTTAGTACAATAATGATAATTAAAATTAAACAACTCAAGAATTATTCAAGAACCTGTGGTAGAACCTAGACAGGAAAAAATGCTTGAAACCTATGGTAGAACCTAGAAAGGTGAAACATGCAAAATCCTGTGGTAGAACCCGGACAAGAAATTATTGCTTGAAACCTATGGTAGAACCCAGACAGGTGAAAAATGCGTTAACCTCGGGTAAAACCTAGACAGGTGATCATTAAAAACAAACGTATATTAGAACCTGTGGTAGATCCCAGACAGGTGTTTTAAATGAGAATTCCTGCGGTTGTTTTTCTTAAATTTTTGTAATCTCTTACAAAAATCTTCTCCACCTAGTCTACTGAGCCAAATAGAAATATACTTAACAACAATTTTTAATAGCCTATCATGATTGAAAAAGGACCCGATTACCCTGCCATCGAACCAACATGGCCGCCATGGCTAAAAATAGAACATAGTGGTTAACTTTAGAAGTCTATAGGAAAATCGTAAAAAAATAATTTTCAAATTGTTACAACTTGAAAACTAATTTAAATAAAGGGTCTGCAGTAACTATGGGATGCCCTGCTTTTAATTTAATTACTGGGCCAAACTAAACCAAAATTGACCTTAATCATTATTAGGGTATCTAATACTATATATTATGATTTTTACCTTATTTTACCTGATTTCCAAAACCACAGTTGATACATGTGAGCAACAAAGCTCTAGTTTTGTTTACCACGATACCTGAGAATATGATTTGAAATTATGTGCAAGACTTCAATCAATTCCAGTCTGGACATCAGTGTATTAAATTACTTTGTTTGATAGAAGTACCTCAGAAGAAGTACAAACAAGGAATTATTTGAATCTTGAAAAATTTGAAATCTGGGAAAATGATAAGATATGTTTGATGAAAAACTAACTGAATTAAAGAGGTTAATCGAATGGTGTTAAGGTAGTTTATACTGAAATATCCGTGAAATTAACTTGAACCTTAGCCATGTACGCATGGCTAACCCACTAAATTTTAGTAAGTTTTCATCATATATATATTTTTTCAATTTCCCAGAATTCAAATTATTCCAGATTCAAATAATTCCTTTACATTTTTTATCTGAGAATTGCATGAGCTACAAGGGGTGATTTTTAAAATGAAAAATGAATCTGTCTCTTATATTTTTTTTGTTTTTTAAATATTAATGAAAATGATGAATCTCTACATTTCAATCCTTATTGTATGGTCTGTTTTATCAGTCCCTTGGTTTCATCTCTGTTAAAAGTGTTTAAAATATTTTTGGATAAAATAACTTATCCAAAGTTGTGATGGTTTCTCTATGTTAATGTCTCAAAGAAAGAAAAACAAATGAAAATGAAATAAAAAATATTGTCCAACTACCAGAAGCTAAGAAATGGCTGGATCACAGCACTGATGATGCTTTGATTTTGCAACATATGACATATATCATTGCTAATTGACTTTAAGTTTAAACATATGACAGAAAACATGGCCAATTGACTTTTAGTTTTAAAATATGACATATGTATGCCACAGCCAATTGACTTTTACCAACAGATTCAGTAAAAAATAATCCTACAACATATACAATTTAAGGTCCTATAAACAACAGCACCATTGATTATTTGGAACTGGTAGATTGCAGAACAAAAATAATACCAACTGATAGACCAGACTTCTGTATGTGGTGTAGAGGTGAAAATTCTGAAGTAAAAAATCACAGGTATATATTATTGTTCTGTCTGATGCACTTAGTGATACATGTATTTGAAAAATATGTAAAACTGTTTACTGTTGTATCTTGGTAAGGATCACAATGAATTCTTCAAAAAAGAAAACCACAAAAAGTTAATAAACAAGCTTTATAACTTGCTGTTCGAAGTGAGCCAAGGCTTCGTGTTGAAGACCGTACTTTGACCTAATATGGTTTACTTTTACAAATTGTGACTTGGATGGAGAGTTGTCTCATTGGCACTCACACCACATCTCCTTATAACTAAGTTTAGTTTAAACACTATTTTATTTTTTAAAAGTTCACAAATCACAAGTATACAATAGAAATACTGGGATTCAGAAACAGAATAACATATAAACAGAATAGCATATAAATGCGCTTACATGTACTCTTACTACATGACAACATTATGAACATAGCATAAAGACACACACTATGATACAATTTGTAATTTACATTACATGTTTATTCTGTGGTTTGCTAGTTACTCATGCAGAAACCAGTTTGATCGAAAGATGTGTTCAACTCATTTCTATTGTGGTCTTAGCTGTGAATATGACATGTATATGAACCACAAGATATATTTTAATTACAAAGTTTTAAAATATGAATAATCAACATGAAAATCATGAGATTTATACACCAAGTTTTCCTGTTTCCAAAATACAGTTTTGTACAACTTTAAAATATTTTCGGGTCTCTCATCACTGAGGAGTTTGGTACCTGATAATAATGTTTGTTTATAACATTTGTTGGTAGTGAGGAAATGGTTTGTGCCCTTATGAGACTATGATTATAACATTCTAGCAGGTAGTGTTCACTGCTTTCAACTTGCCAAAATATACAGAGGCCGGATTGAACAATACTTTTTCTGAAAAAGGTGTTCATTTAAGCCACTGCTGCATTCAACCAGAATCCAGCGTGAAGTTAAATAATTTTTCAGTGATTTTTTTATGGATTACATCTAACATCTTCTGGAAGGCAATTCCATTCGATTCATAGTCTAGTTAACCGACCAAAAACTCTTTGTGGAAAGGCAGTTAAATCTTTTAGGTTCGGTCAGGATGCAGTTAACAGATAATTTTCTTTGCCATGTACATGATGTAAACAGTTTGAAAATGTCCTTGTTTTCCTTATTTTGCAGAGTAATACAGGATGGACCAGAATCATTATCAGTTTTCAATGGACCAATATTTATGAAAGATATGAAGTATACAAGAGCAAATAATTATATTTCAGGTAAAATTAGTATCAGTCATATAATAAACAAAGTGACAACAAAAAATATTAATTAATATATAATTAACAATATGACCACAATAAAATATCAGTTATATAACGAACAATGTGACAACAAACAGACATAGTGTTTTTATGTTCCACTTTTTAAGCTCACCTGGCCCGAAGGGCCAAGTGAGCTTTTCTCATAACTTGGCGTCCGTCGTCCGTCGTCGTCGTCGGCGTCGTCGTCGTAGCTTTTACAAAATCTTCTCCTCTGAAACCACTGGGCCAAATTTAACCAAACTTGGCCACAATCATCATTAGGGTATCTAGTTTAAAAAATGTGTCCGATGACCCCGCCAACCAACCAAGATGGCCGCCATGGCTAAAAATAGAACATAGGGGTAAAATGTAGATTTTGGCTTATATCTCTGAAACCAAAGCATTTAGAGTAAATCTGACAAGGGTAAAACTGATTATCAGGTCAAGATCTATCTGCCCTGAAATTTTCAGACAAATCTGACAACCTGTTGTTAGGTTGCTGCCCCTGAATTGGTAATTTTAAGGAAATTTTGCAGTTTTTGGTTATTATCTTGAATATTATTATAGATAGAGATAAACTGTAAACAGCAATAATGTTCAGCAAAGTAAGATCTACAAATAAGTTGCATGACCAAAATTGTCAGTCGACCCTTTAGGAGTTATTGCCCTTAATAGTCAATTTTAACAATTTTTCGTAAATTTTTGTAATCTTATACAAAAATCTTCTTCCCTGAAACTACTGAGACAAATTTAACCATACTTGGCCATAATCATTATTAGGGTATCTAGTTTAAAAAATGTGTCCGATGACCCCGCCTTCCAACCATCATGGCCAACTTGGTTAAAAATAGAACATAGGGGTAAAATGCAGTTTGTGGTTTATATCTCTGAAACTAAAGCATTTAGAGCAAATCTGACAGGTGGCAAAAATGTTCATCAGATTTAGATTTATCTGCCCTGAAATTTTCAGACGAATCCGACAACCCGTTGTTGGGTTGCTGCCCCTGAGTTAGTAATTTTACAAAAATTTTGCAGTTTTTTGTTATTATCTTAGATATCATTATAATATCTAATATCTAATACTATTAATTATGATTCTAACCTTATTTTACATGATTTCCAAAGCATCAGTAAATACAGGTGAGCGACACAGGCTCTTGAGAGCCTCTAGTTCTTTTATAGTACACCTTCTATACAAATAAGAATACAACAATGGGATAAAACAAACCAGTGTTTGCCCTATATGTCAATGGCTCAAGTAATTGGAAACACATACAGGATAAAAATGATCTACTGTCAGTCTGTGAAAGTTTTGAAAAATAGAACAACCTATTTTGAAATTGTTTTACTAAAAGGTCTATTATATATATTTTGATTCTACTACTGCATCAAGTGTGACACGGTGTTAATCCACTTGAGAAAAACTTTTTAAACTTAACTGTCGAGAGTGGTTAAATATCGTATTAAACGAGATTTGGTGGTGGAATCTGTTTCTTTAATGATTTTTAGACGATATACAGACAATCAAAATCCTTCATTCAGAATGATCTCCAAAGAAAGGTGGGATCTTTCTACGTAACTTAATTAGACATGGTCGTCTTTTCTCATGAAATCACATAGGAAATTCTGAGGAAAGCAATAAAATATGAGGTCACAATCAAATTTTGAACAATGAAAAACTGAGATCAATAGAAACACACATTGATTAAATAAAATTATTCAACCAGTCAGGAAAAGGATAAATCGTGTAAGAATTAGAAAAATGTATTTACCAAATTTTGCAGTTTTTGCCATGTATCTAAAAAACTATACTATGAAGATAAGGTGAACAAGACTTTTGAGTTAGTCAACACGAAATCCTCAGATAGTTACTGTTGTTCAACTTCTTATAGATGTTACTGTCTCTAAATGACAATTTTTTACCAATTTTAGTGTTTTTGCAATATACTTGAATCTACGATACACAGAAAATGAGATACTGTTAACAAAAAAAATTGATAAGCAAGACCAAAAAATGAAGTGACGGAAGTAGTCAATTGACTCCTCATTAGGGTTATTGTCCTTAATTAATTGACTGTATAATTTTTTTTAAAATATTTTCCAAGTTGACCTGGGTCAATCCTGGTCAGAATCAGTTGATGAATTATTATATTAGAGGAATATCTTTCCACATATTTTATGAGAGTAGGAGGTTTTACTGTTAAATAATCTTAGGTGATATGAAAGTCAAAAATGCTTTTTTATGCATCATTTATAAAGCAAAAGCGAGACATAGCGATCATAGATTCCGTCTTAGGCTTGTCGTCATCAGCATCGTCCAACTTAAGGTTCAGTGTTTGTTTAAAAAAACAAACTCAACAATGATTACGTCAAACCTTCATGGAATTAATAAAAAAATTGGATGCTTTTTTTATGACTAATAGATAGGTATCCAGGGAAAATTTTGAACATTTTATCGTCGTTTTTCTGTATTTTACTGATAGATGGACTTTTCACAGTTAGCATTCAGTCTTGATCTAAGGTTAAATTTTTTGGTCATCAATAACTTTGTCAAACCTTCATTTAATTTTATGAATTTTAGACAGAAGCTTTTTTTTTATCACCAAAAGACGGTATCCAGAACCAAATTTTGAAATATTCATTTTCATTTTTTGATATTTTACTGATAAAACAGTTGACAAGCAGGTATAGATTGGGGTTAAAGATTATTAAACATCAATTAATTTGTCAAACCTTTATAGAATTGTATGAAACTTTATCAGAAGAATTTTTGTAATTAAGGGATAATATCTGAGGCAAACTTTTGTTTTTTTTTTTCATTTTCAGTATCTTTCTGATTGAAGGACTTGCTTTTTACAGACAGTCTGGGATTGTATATTTTATTACACATTAAATTTGTAAATCTTCATGGAATGTGATGAAACTTCGACAGAAGCTAAACTTCGAATTCAAGATCAAGAAATAGCATCTTAAAAACAAAATACTCACTTTTTACAGTCAACATTACACTTTTACACTGGCAGAAGAAAGCAGAGTAGAGACTCAGGGCTCTATACTTTTACAATTTTATTTTGAAGAGTTTAATGATAAGCTCAAAAGAAGAGGGTGTTCTGTTTTACCATTTAAATTGCTTTTGCATTTTTCTTAGGAAATACAATTCATATCTTCCTAAAAATGTTTTTATACCACTATACTGTGTGATGTGTCATCTAATTCTGGTTTACAGAATACTTTTATATATTCTTTTACAACATATATTAGCCAAGTATGAAATTGTCATGGTCTGATTATCATGAACTATAAATCAGAACTTTCTGAAACTTGGTTTCAAGCTTCATGTGGAGCATGTAAGTCTGTGTAATGCATTTTTAGATTCATTGCTAATCAATTTCCTGTTTTTCAAATTACTTATAGCATCTGTATCGTCAATGACCACAAGCTCATTATTCAACTGTTTTTGCATACAATATGGTTATGTTTTTATGTTTTAGCAAACTGGGATGGATTTAATGACAAGGAAACTGGAATTTTATTTATCACTATAGCTGTTGGAACTGAAATTTGTGAAGAAACAATCCACGAACATCATGATCCACATTCTCATTTGTATGACAGTTCACAGTGGACACATAGTGCTATGATAAGTCCATTCCAAGCACCTTATGAGCAGCTCCCAGGTATGTGTAGAGTTTGACAGATCTCAGTAGACGCATAGTGCCATGATAAGTCCTATCCCAGCAATTATGAGCAGCTACAAGGTCTGCAAAGGTTTGATATATCTCACTGGACACATATTGACATGATAAGTTTACTCCCAGCACCTTATGAGCAGCTCTGAGAGGTTTGATCAGGATTTGAAATATCTCAGTTGACTCACAGTGCATTGACAAGACCAGTCCCAGCAACTAATGTACAGCTTCCAGATTTGTACAGGGTTTGACAATTTTCAATGGAAACACGATATTTTTAAATCAAAATATTATAGAAACTTTTAAAGGTTTTCAGGATTTTACACTTTTAATTATTGATTATATCAAATTGATTGCTTCTTCTGCTTCTGCTTCTGCCAGATAATTGCCACAATCAACAAGCTGATTATACTGCCATGGGTTTGGTGCGCATACAGAACCACCCCCTCCCCCCAAATTATTTTAATTTAATGCAGCTTTGTCATCGAGGCTTTAAAAGCCTCGACTGACGGTGCTGATACAACCCCAAGAGGGAGAGCGTTCCAATCCCAGATCGTTCTTGGGAAGAATGAGTTTTTGCGATTATCACTGGAGCCCGATGGTAGTTGGAAGCATTTATCATGCATGTTTCTAGACAGTCTTTTTGGTGGTATTAGACGTTCTTCCTTTGATATTGCCACTTTGTTGTTTTCTATTTTATAGAGCATAGTAAGTCTTGTTTTTTTCTTCTTTGTTCCAGAGATGTTCATTTTAGGTGTTGGAGCATCATGCTAACACTGGAGTTGTTATGGTGTTTGTTTGATACATAACGTGCTCCTCTTGTTAAATTGCTACCAATACCAGAAACAGAATTATAACGATTCTGTTCTGTGTTTGTATAGTTAAGCTGAATTTTTTCTTACTACCTTTAAGCCATGTGAAATGTTTGACAGATGGTAAAAAAGGAGATGTGGCATGATTATCAAAAAGACAACTATCCGCCAAATGTGTTCACTTCTGTGAAAAATGTTTGGGATAGTGTTTTCTGAGTCATGTCTGTAAAGGTTTCCCCTTCTAAATATTATTAAATAAATATCGGTCTTTATATGTCGTGTAAATGTCTTTGTTGAACTTGGTTCACTGACTGCTTCATTGGATAGTTGAATATTTCTTCGTTAGATTTAAGTTTGTTTATTTAAGAAATTTAAGAAATATGAGTAGGTCAAGACAACACAGATTAATTAATAATAGCATCATATTTAATTAGGCACTGTCATAATTTCAGATGACCAGTATTTTCTTACAGTAAGAGCTATAAATGGGGTGAAATATGGAGGTCCCTTAGCAACAACTGTGTGCCACACAACACCGTACATCGTTGATAATTCACCTCCAATTATATATGAGCTGTATAACATTCAGTATGATGAATTCCAATATAACCTTACCTACAGACACAATTCCTCGTAAGTATAAAAACCTTGATGGTCTTGTAGTATGGTAGATTTAAGGTTTCATGAACATGAGCAAACAAATGATTTTTATATATTTGTATTTGCTGCTTCGGAGCAAAAACTAGTTGATTCAGATCGAGAAAAGGTGGACTATATTCTTGTATGTTTGAGTTTGACTTAAATTTTGTGTGAGACATGAGCAGGGTTCTTTCGTTTGATATTGACATGTTATCATCCTTAATATGAATGTAGCATTCGCCATTGGTAACTTACACACATGATTCATCCTTATATGTTGCTTGATCCGATATGAAATTAAATATACTGTATAATCAGGTTAAAATAAAAAGAACTTAACCCTACTGTTTCCAGTATTACCTCTACGAAATATTCCCCCTGGAATTAGCGAAGAATCTAGCAGGAACTATGTTAGAATTCCTACTAGGAAAGTGTTCATAGTTTAGCCAGAATGTAGAAAAAATCTGCCCAGAAAATAGCCGAAAAATTTAAATTAGCAAGAATTTTTGGTAGGAATATTGTGCTTTCTACCAGGAATATTTAAATGAGCAGACATAAATTGGCAGGAAATTTAGATTCTGACCAGAAAATTTGGTATGAATTTTCCATCATTTCTACTAGAAAAATATATTTTCTAGCAGGAATCTAAAATATACAAAAAGTAGTGTATACACATATATACACAACTGGGTTAATAATAAGTATGAACTTCAACAACAAAGAACAAAAGAAAAACAAGCATGCACTAAATTTTCACTGCAAAATCACTGGGGTAAATGTGATATCCGTAACTGCAGATATGTACATTCAAAGATGGTGGACGATGTTTCTGGTCAATATTTCTTTCGTCAATTTGGTAATAATCATGTATTATTCTTCAGTTTTCTTGTCTTTTATTAACGTATTACTAAGTTTGAATCTGAAGTACTAAGGTGTTTTTCACAGTTCAACCGCTATAAATGTCAAAACAATCGGTATCTGATAAAACGTCGAGTTCATAAGTTGAAAAACTGTGTAAATGATCGACCAAATATAAAAAAAAAGATGTGGTATAAATGCCAATGAGACAACTCTCCACAAGAGACCAAATGACACAGACACTGAAATTAACAACAATAGGTCGCCTTCCGACCTTCATCAATGACCAAAGCCCATACCGCATAGTCAGCTATAAAAGGTCCCGAAATGACAAATTTGAAACAATTCAAACGAGAAAACTTATTGCCTAATTTAATTATAAAACAATGAACGAAAAACAAATATATAACACGGCAACAAACGACAACCATTGAGTTACAGGCTCCTGACTTTTGACATGCACATGCAGAATGAGACAGGGTTAGTCATGTTAGCGGGCGCCCAACCCTCACAATAACCTGGGAAAGTTGTGTAACAGTACAACATTAGAACAGCCTATAAAAATCAGTTGAAAAAGCAGATGAATACAAATAAAAATACATGCAGTGGACGTGGAAAGTTACTTGTACATCCCTACATCAAAAAGACACTTCGTAAAGTACAGACCTGAGAGAACTCGCAGTAGCTAAAAGCTAGTTCCAATTAAAGCCAATAACAACTAATAAAAAATTCATGCAACTAAGAATAAATTTACAACCACTACACATCTAACATCCAATGGATTATGTGTAAAGACGTCATAAATAGTCAGAGAAAAACATGACCTTGTGCAATTCCAAGATACAGGTATCGACAGATTGTAGAGCCACGTAAGTGCATATGTATATAACAAAAAAAAAATAGGTCTATCAAAACTTCTGACTTCTCAATTCTGTATACCATCATTCCAAATATGAAATTGACAAATCGTCTAAAAGAAAAATTCCACAATGCATTTCATTATTCAAATGGTAACATACGCTATAGATGTATTATTTTGTGATCCCATATGGCATATTTTGTTCATGGTGAACAAAAGTGAAAACATGCTACACAGAGGAACAAGTGATCAGTATGCTGGAGTTTCTTTTTGACAACATATTTGTTAAATGTTGAGATATACTTTTTCAAAAATAGTCGGCATTTCAATGGTGAAAAACTTGGCGCCTCTCATTGCCGACATCTCCCTTTATTTTCATATGAGTACTAGGAGTTCCTTCCGTCACTTATTAAAAACAAGAAGATCAAAGAAGCCAGATCATTTAATTTCACATTCAGATACTAGAATATCGATGATTTTCTTTCCATTAACAACATAACCTTTTTTGATTGGGCTCCATTAATATATCCTCAAGAACTTCCTCCGCCTCACTTTTAGACTTATGTATACCTTGAATTTTACATGAGCGGTCATCTCACTACCATACTGATAAACAAGACGATTTTGAATTTGAAATTATATATTTCCCAACCTTAGCAGCAATATACCAACTTCACCTGCATATGGGATATACATTTCCAAACTAAGTCGGTATCCAAGACCTTGCAGCTGCTACTCAGACTTCAGAAAACATCACCAGTTTCTGAGCAGAATGTTGATGAACCAAGTATGTTAAAGAACATCTCGTCCTTTTTCTGAAAAAAATTACCAAAAGATACAAAGACCTTGTTGATATATATTTCGTATCAATTTTACAAAAATAATAATTGATGATCTTGTAGTATAGATTATAGGTACTGACGTTGTTTACCATCTAAATGAAGTGTCATTGTGTTTTTTATACCCCCGCTTTAAAAAAAGGGTGGGGGGTATACTGTTTTACCTCTGTCTGTCCATCCGTCAGTCCGTCCGTCCAAAAAATATTTTCGTCGCATTTTTTTCAGGAACTACTTGACAAGGATTTCTGAAATTTGGTTTCAGGGTTTATATAAGTCAGTTATACCGTGTGATTTGTTTTCAGATTCATCACTCAACAACTTCCTGTTTACCGAACACTTGAATCATTTTACACATAATAGCCAAGTTGAAAATTTCCGTCACATTTTTCTCAGGAACTACTATACAAGGATTTCTGAAATTTGGTTTCAGGGTTTATATAAGTCAGCTATACCGTGTGATGCGTTTTCAGATTCATCACTCAACAACTTCCTGTTTACCGAAATATTACGGCGGGGGTATCATCAGTGAGCAGTAGCTCGCAGTTTTACTTGTTTTATTTGTCTCTGTATATATTTATAACCTTTGCAGTTTAAACTATTTTTTGTGAATATTCTTTTGGCATGGCTCGGTACTTTTACATCCCTCAATTGTGTTATCGTGCTACCGTCAATGTTGTACTCTTGTTTTTTTTTTATTTCTCTCATTTTCTTTGTCTATATGCCATTTTTATTTTGAATTTTATTTGTTTTATAGTGATTAAGATTATTAAATAATGATGACTGCTGTACCCTATTTTTTTTACATTTTTACGTATTATGTATGTTTATTTTGTCCACACAATGTTGTCAATATAATGTAAACTAATATTATGCGACTGTCATAGAAGTGAGAGGCTTAGCAAGCTATACAACCAGTTTTAATCTACCATTTTCTACATAAGGAAATATCTGTACCAAGTAATGAATATGACAGTTGTTATTAATTCTTTTGATGGGTTTGAGCTTTTCTACATTTTTCCATTTGCTAAAAGACTTTACGTATTTAAATTTCCTTGGTATTTTTTTTTTTATTTTACTTTTTTTGTTATAAGCGATATGCATGTCTTGGTTGCCACCCATATTTCATCTGGAATAAACTAAAGTACTTCCTTTAGCTAACTAGGCATGGTGCTGGCTTTGTTTTATAGAAATACAGAAAAGGTAGCCTAATAAATATATTTTCACACAATATTTGCAAAGATTTGCAAGAACAAATCAGATTCCTATTTATAACGATTTCTTTAACCGGAGACACTTATTTAATTTCAAACGAGACGTATAATTGTAAAGGAATAAAATCTGTTACAGATATCAATATTTACAGTTACGTATATCAACAGCAATTTATTTTCTTCAGTAATCCATATCATCGCGTTGTTTGTTTTTTTTTTGGACGACCGATTTCTCCATTTAGCGGTTGAACTATAGAAAACCCCATAGTATTTCAGTTTAAAATTTAGTAAATTAGTTAAAAAAAGACACGAAATACCGAAGAAATAATACATCATTATTACAAAATCGACAAAAGAAATATTGACAAGAGACTTTGTGCGCCATTTTTGGATATACCTAACTGCTGTTACGGATATCAAATTTATCCCAGTGAAAATTTTACTTTTGAATTTGCTGAAGAATCTGCATCAAAATTACTAGTTATAAATGTAGATATGAAAACATGTGGCCCAGATGAACGTCTACAAATAAAATATGTTTGAACTTGAATTGATTAATTACTTAATATATCAGGCAAGCTGGGACTATTATATTTGTTATAAGGTCATAAGGAAATAATCTTCTCAAATTTTCTCAGTTGACGTTAAAATATCACACAATGAATGAGTTTTACATGTGTTGTCAAAAGTCACAATAGCTGTCTCTGTCTATCATATCCAAGGACATTGTACTCCACATTTACACAGAGTAGTGCAACTTAATACTGCCTCCTTTACACATTTACATTTGATTAGTTGAGCCCATGATTCTTTCAATTGCTGCAGAAATAATTCCATATAGTCCAGTCATTTGATAACACTTGGTATATTCATCACAAATGACAAGGACTATCATCTGAGGACTTCAGTATTCGTGGCCATTTTGAAAAACATGAATTTCTAATATATCATTTTTCGCTATTTGCATTAATTACTTTTTTACTAATTTAAATTGGATATTGACCAAAGAATTGGTCAAATAAGACATGCACATGTTAACGAAATAAAGGTTTCTGAAAAAAAATTTCCTTTACTTACACATTTGCCTAAGTAACATTTTACAACAGAAATTACGTATATGTTCCAGACCATATGAGTATTTGGACCGTGTAAGGTCTAGACCGTATGTGTACTTTTTCAAAATACGCATACGGTCGGACTGTACGCATACGGTATGCCTAATATTAAGAAGTTGGTCAAGTTATTAGTACAGATCAACATAACTTAAATCTCAAATTATTATATAAAAAGTTCAATTGTAATTGAAACTAACATATTAACTATTTAAAAAAGTCACGCTAATTTAATATGTTTATATCCTGTGTTCAGCATGTCAGTTATACATTAATTGAATTATGCTCACTGAATTTATCGGAAGTAAACATTATGTGGGAAGACAATTTTATTTAAGAATATTTAGAAACTTTACAAAATAATGCAAATATAAAGGAACATGCATGAACAAAACAAGTAAATGTAAAAAAATATGACGTTCCTTGTGGTAGCAAGTGTCACCTTGGGCGAGAGTACCAAAATAGGATTCAGACATACAATTATACAAATATTCAATTTCAAATGTTCGCTTATACACTTTATTAAAGCTGAATAACCTAATGAACAATTGACTGGGAGGAATATGTGAAATAGCAAGAGAAGACATGTGTATATTTGCTATGCCAAGCAGATACAAAACGAACGGACATAGACATTTCAGCTGAGAATCAGTCCTTTGATGCAAGCATACAAAGATGTTGTTCATTGATGGTTCTCCCATCGCTTAATTTGGAACAGTTAAATGAAGGCTATGGAACTCTAGAAACACTATAGAATCACAAGGCAAATGGCGCAGATCCTTTTGAAACAAATGTTCAGATCTCAAAATATTTCATCATTAAAAGCCAAAAGATACTTCTGAATTTGAAGATAAGTTGTCGATTGAAAGAAAACAGTAAACAACCAGTCATAGTTGAGTTGTACTGGATCAACAAAAACAATGACTGCAGTGTATTTTTTCTGTGGTGAGGTATCTAACAATCTCCACTATGCATCGTCATTTATGATCGACAGAAAAGTGCATGACTGTGCACTTGTACTAGAAAACAATGTCCTCAGCAAAATTAAGTGCTGGAGATGTGATACCACAGGAGACCAAGCATCATGCTTAATATTTGCTATAACTTGAAAACATGGCAAGTTGGAAGAATAAAAGACACAGGAAGAAAGCCAGGAATTGTTTTTTTTTTTCTCCGAAAAAAATAGAATACATCGACGGAGCACTGGCTGAAACAGATATTGTGCCAATCTCAAAGCTTGCACATCATGCTTAATTGTGCAGTAAACTCGTTTAACAACTTGGTGTTGTCATGGAAGGAATGATCCAATGCATCTAAAAAATTTGCATGTAGTTGCCATAGCAGATCTGCAAGCATACACGCAATGTAGATTAGTATCGTGATGCTCTATAACAGGCCATATCTTTAAAGCGTAAAAATGTAGGCATCATCATAGCAAGAGCAGGCAAAATAGTTGGAAGAGATATGATTGATACTAATAATAGCTTTACAGGGACATTCAATAACAGCTGTCAACATGAATCAGTGTCACAGACATTCGTTTCCTCAGTAAGAATACTACTAAGTCAGCAAACATCTAAAAATAGCCCAGTAATAATATCGTTGAGTCGTAAACAGCATTTACCACTTCTCACCTACAACAGTTCAATTGTTCAACTCGTTGTCGAAAGGGTACAACCGCAAATTATCAGTCCTCAGATAGAGAGCAATATGTCTGAATGTTTGCTTAACTGATTCATTTTGAAAGCATTCATTGAATGTCCCTGTAATTTTTTCTTAGTATCAAGCCTATCTCTTCAAATTATTCTACCTACTTTGGTTATGATGGTGCCTTCATTATCACGACTATAGGACATGGCATGTTTCAGAAAGTCCCAAACATATTCGTTGAAAATCATGAGAGCATTTTTCTACCTTTCATGTGTGCTTTCATTTTTTATATGGCAGTTAGTATTCTTTTTTTCAGAAATGTTGAATTAATCATTCCTTTAAGGAAAACTCACGAGTTGCTTCAGGCGTTTATTGTACAATTTACTGATATCAGCCTGCTCAAAGGTTGGAACAAATAGTGGTCCAGACTGTCGATGTATTTTAACAATTTGGCAAGCACAATTCCATGGAAAGCAGATTCCTGACATCATTTGTGTGTCTTTGGATTCTGCCTTATTGCCTTGTTGTGCAGTTTTAATAAACATTTATCATGATATTGGCCCCTGTGATATTTAATCTCCAGGACTGAGTTTGGCTACGAGGCAATGATTTGTAGTTCAAGTACCTGTTCACGTACTCCTTTGTCGATCAGAAATGTGTATGATTCATGAAGATGGTCAGATACCTCACCACAAAAAGAAACTCCCTGCAGTCATTATTCTTGTTGATTGATCGCAACTGTGTCTGGTTCAAAAGTATATTTTCCTTTTTCCTGACAAAATATATTGAGATCTGAACATTTATTTTGACAGGATTAGTACATTTGTCCTTGAGATTCTGAAGTGTTTTCGAAATCCCATGTCCTTAAATCGACTGTTCCAAGTTAAGTGATGTGAGAAACTAAATAAATGCACACCATCTTTGTTTGCTTGCAACAAAGGACTGATTACCAGCTCAAATGTCTATGTAAGCTCTTTTGGTATCTGCTTGGCATTGTAAATCCTCAAGTGTCCTCTCTTGGCGTTTCAAAATTCTTTTCAGTCTATTTGTTCATTGTATTTTTTAAGCTCCAGTGTTTTCAGTACTTCATGTTTTTCCCTTTTCGACGTAGAGTGGTCATAAATCGTATTGTATACACGTAATTTTCAGTGGTAAAAAGTTAATTTTACAAATCTGTAAGTAAAAGAAATTATGTATTATATACTTTTATTTTGCCAACTTATGCATGCATATTTGACCACTTGTTGAACATCCAACACAATTAACAAGTCATATAATAATAATTTACAAAGGTAATTGTAAATGCATAAAAACATTAATATAAATGCAAGTAGCATATCAATTTGAATTGTTATGCCAGAAAATCGCCTTTTAATTGTAGCCAACAAAAGACACAAATCAATAATAAAATTTAACAAGATTTATTATACACAAGTTTACAAGAAGTATTACACAAAAAGAAATGTCAACTTAACTGTCAAAATATATGTCCAATCTTTTATCTTTTCTTTATCCGGAAACTTCTCGGATTCCACAGAATATTACAGCCAATAAGTCACAATCTAGTATGATGTAGTTTGTAAATAAAAGTGCCAATCCAACTGCTGAGAATGTTGATGTCTAACGATGTCTAAGTCTATCTATGTCTATCTCTAAATCTCTATATTCAACTTACTTTTGGGTCTGCATTTAAATACTCAAACGGAAATTTCTAGACAACGCTAGAAATATAAATTACGCATCTTTTGTTATGATCATTCTGGAAACGTTATGTAAGTAAAATAGAAAGTTCTAATCATTCCATTAGTATCAATGATTGTTCCAGTGATTTCTAAACTGCATAGTTGTAACACAATGTATTTTATTTTGTACACAATGTAAACATGTATAATAGGCCAAACTAAACAAATTAGGCCAACTAAATAAATATGATAGTTACAATATCATACCACCTCCCCCCTTAAATAAAAGTTTGAGTGTAACAAAAACTTTTCATGAATAATATGTACAAAAATACATAGTATATACACAGTGTTTTAATAAGTTCTAGATAAAGCATCTGCTATTACATTATCTTTACCTTTAATATGTTTTACAATAACATCATATTCCTGTAACAATAAACTCCACCTAGTCAATCTCTGTTTCTTGTTTCTCATTTTATGTATGAAGGTGAGAGGATTATGATCAGTATAAACAAGAATAGGATGCACAGTGGGATTTAAATATACATCAAAATGTTGAAGTGCAGACAACAGTGCAAAACACTCTTTTTCAATAGTTGAATAATTTTTTCTGATGTTTATCTAATTTCTTAGAAAAATATGATATAGGTTTTTCAACATTATCATCTGTTTCCTGATGATGTAAAACAGCTCCAACTCCTACATCGCTTGCATCAACGGCAAGTTTAAATTGTTTTTCAAATCAGAACTGGACTATTAATTAAAAATGATTTGCTATTTTCAAAAGCGTTTTGACAATTTTCACTCCAGATGAATTTAGAATCTTTCCGTAAAAGATGAGTCAATGGTTGAACAACAGTAGCAAAATTTGAACAAAATTTTCTGTAAAATCCAATCATGCCTAAATATCTCATAAGTTGTTTTTTATTTGTAGGAGGAGGAAATTTGGTAATTGCATCCACTTTAGCCGTAATAGGTTTCACTTGACCTTGGCCAACTGTATGCCCTAAATAATCAACAGTGGCCTGGCAAAATTCACTTTTACCAAGATTAACAGTCAAATTTGATTGTGACAATCTATCAAAAGTATCATATAAATGTGTTAAATGCTCTTCCCAGCTATCACTACATACAATAAGATCATCAATATAAGCATAATAACAGTCTAAATCTTTTATAACATTATTGATCATTCTTTGAAATGTAGCTGGAGCACTTTTCATGCCAAACGGCATTACAGTATATTGAAATAAGCCATCTGGTGTGACAAAAGCTGATATTTCTCGAGCTCTCTGTGTCAATGGGACTTGCCAGTAGCCTTTCAATAAATCAAATTTGCTCACAAATTTCGCTTGTCCAATGTTATCAATGCAGTCGTCTATACTTGGAATCGGATAGGAATCAGATTTTGAAACAGAATTTACTTTTCTGAAATCAGTTACGAAACGAAAGGTTTTATCTGGTTTGGGCACAAGCAGACAAGGAGAGATCCATTCACTGTTACTCGGCTCAATAATATCATTGTCAAGCATATATTTAATTTCTTGTCTCATAAATTCAAGTTTGAGTGGATTGAGCCGGTAAGGATGTTGCTTAATTGGAGAAGCATCACCAACATCGACATCATGACAAACAGCAGTGGTTTTGTTTGGCACATCTGGAAAAAGATTTTTAAAAGAAAATACCAAATCTTTTAATTTTCCTCTACGATCAAAAGACAGATGTGCAAGTTTTGAATCTAAATTTGACCAAATTTCTGAATTTTTCAATCTAACTGTCTCTTCTATAGTTTTAGAACTAAAAGGTGGTTCAATTACATCTGGTTTGTCATGATTGTTCTCCAATTTAACCATGGCTAAAGTGGCAACTGGTTTACTCTCACCTTCATTAGTACGCTCAAAATATGGTTTTAACATATTAATGTGACACACTCTATTTTGTTTACGCCGACCTGGTGTTTTTACAATATAATTCAAATCATTGATTTTACTCTCAATGGTAAAAGGACCACAATATTTAGCTTGTAATGGATGTCCAGGGACTGGCAAAAATACAAGTACCTTATCACCTGGCTCAAAAACTCTGTCCCTGGCATCTTTATCATACGATATTTTCATCTTATTCTGAACAGTTTTTAAATTGTTCTGAGCAATTTGACAAGCAGTATACAATTTTTCTTTAAATCTAGATACATAGTCTAGAAGATTCAAGTCAGTGTGTTCAGTAAGCCATTTTTCCTTAATCAATTTTAAAGGTCCCCTTACAGTATGACCAAATACCAACTCAAAGGGACTAAAACCAAGGGATTCTTGAACAGCCTCTCGGACCGCAAAAGTAAAAGTGAACACCATCATCCCAATCCCTGTCAAATTGAAGACAAAAAGTTCTGATCATGTTCTTCAATGTTTGATGAAAACGTTCTAAGGCACCTTGAGATTCTTGATGATAAGCACTTGACCTATACTGAGCAATCCCTAACTGGTACACGACTTGCTGAAATAAACCTGACATGAAATTTGAACCCTGGTCGGACTGTATAGACTTTGGAAGTCCTACTAGCGTAAAAAATTTGATCAGAGCTTTGACAATACTAGGTGTCTTGATATTCCTTAACGGAATAGCCTCAGGAAAACGAGTGGAGGTACACATGATTGTCAATAAATACGCATTTCCAGTCTTGGTCTTCGGTAAAGGTCCAACGCAATCAATGAGTACTCGGCTGAAAGGTTCTTCAAAGGCTGGAATAGGCAGAAGTGGTGCTGGTGGTATTTTCTGGTTAGGCTTACCAACAACCTGACATATATGGCATGATGTGCAGTAATCTGCGACATCATTTCTAAGTCTGGGCCAGTAGAAATGCTGCAAGATCTTCAGGCAAGTCTTCCTTATACCTAAGTGTCCAGCCAAGGGGGTGTCATGGGCAAGACCAATAATGTCTTGCCTATAGACTTTAGGCACCACCACTTGGTATACCACTCTCCATTCCTCCTCTGGGGTAGCATCAGGGGTCCTCCACTTTCTCATTAAAATGCCATCTTGATGGTAATAGCATTCGGCCACTTTGTCTGCTTCCTCCTGTGGTTGAGCCCTCTTGCTGAGCTGGAGAACCTCAGGGTCTTTATTTTGCTCTTCGACAAATTTCCTTCGGTCTAATGAATGGCTGTTTATGTCTGGCCAAGGCATAATTACATTCTTGCTAATACTAGGTGGTCTTATTACGGCCTTCTCTGAGCTACCGGGACCTTCAATGTCGGCTAGGAAAGTGTCAGAAAGGTCCATGTAATCGAACTGGTCTTCTTGCAAATCCTCATTTTGTTGTTTTCTAGCCATCGCCCTAGTAACGACACAAGCTGGATACAGTTCAGCATCATCTTCGGGTGATTTAACATCCACCACCGGTTCACTGGTAACAATTGGTTCAGCAACCACTTTGTTCCTAGCTAGATCATTTCCTAGCAATAATGAAACACCCTCAACAGGGAGATTAGGACGAACACCCACAACAACTGGTCCAGTTATCAAATCTGACTTCAGATAAATACGATGGAGGGGAACATCTATACAACCTAACTCCACACCTTGTAACAAAACGGAGGCACCAACAGAAGTCTCCTCGGACAAAGGCAACACACCTTCCAACAATAAAGACTGAGAAGCTCCAGTGTCCCGTAAAATCTTAATAGGCTGAGGAGTAGTATTATCAACAATAGAAACAAACCCATTAGACATAAAGGGTTTATAATCCTCCATGTAATCACAAAAACTGGACTTAAAAGCCTGACTCGCAGGACATTCCAACGTATTGGTAACACGGGGTGTCGTACAAGCATTGGTCTTGGGCTTATTATCTCTTTCATTCTTCTTCTGGAGTCTGAAACAATCAGCCATCAGGTGACCATTCTTCTTACAATCAGCACAAGTCAGTGACTTCTTTTCAAAAGTATCATATTTTGGACTAGACATATTATAACTAGACTGAATCTTATTCTGTGCAACAGGCTTACTATCAGTACGCTCAGTGCTTTGATTCTTGTGATTTCCACTCGAAGTATTGAAACTTTGACCTTTGAAACTTCTTTTATGTGAAAGGGTATAATTGTCGGAAATAACAGCTGCATCTTGTAATGTCTCGACAGTTTTGTCATCTAAATGTGTTTTTAAGTCTAAATGAACACATTGCTTGAACTCTTCTAATAACATCAGTTGTCTTAGGTTCTTAAAATTGTTATCTATTTTCTTTGACGTAAGCCATTTATCAAATAGGTCTTCTTTTTCCCTAGCAAATTCAACATAGGTTTGTGAATCAAACTTTTTATAAGATCTAAACTTCTGTCTATATGCTTCTGGCACTAACTCATAAGCTTTCAAAACTTCTTTTTTAACCATGTCATAATCAGAACTATTTTCTGATGAAAGTGCTGAGTAAATTTCAGCGGCCTTGCCCTCAAAAACACTTTGCAGCATTGTAGTCCAAAAAGGCTTCGGCCATTTCAAATTTTGAGCAATTTTCTCAAACTGTGAAAAAATTTGTCAACTGTTTTTTCACAAAATTTGGGAACCAAACGTATATTTTTTGCTGCATCAAAATTAAAATGTTCTGATTTTGATTGGAATTTAGTGTTGCTTTCTTCTTTTGCCATTTCAATTTTCATTTTCTCCATCTCTAACCTTTCCTTCATTTCAAGTTCTGCCTGTTTTAATTTAAATTCATCTTCTTTTTCTTTTCTTTTCTCCATCTCTAACCTTTCTTTCATTTCAAGTTCTGCCTGTTTTAATTTAAATTCATCTTTTTCTTTTCTTTTCTCCATCTCTAACCTTTATTTCATTTCAAGTTCTGCCTTCTTTTCTTCTTTTTCTTTTTCAAATTGTTTTAATCTAAATTCATGTTCTAACTCGAGCTGTTTCAATTTGATAGCATCAACATTTTCGACCTTAAGTTCAAGAGCCTCTTCACCAAAAATTTCTGCATCAATTAATTTGTCTATTACCAAATTTTTTATAATTTGTTTTCTCATAGATACTCTAAAATCTATTTGTAGATGTTTAGCAAGCAACACTAATTCTTCTTTTTTTAGTTTATCAAAACCCTCCAGGTCTGGCGTTTTCAAAAATTTACCGGCATCAAATGCCATTTTGTAGAATTTTGTTGGCTAGTTCTAATAAAAATACTGAAAAATATTTTAATAAGATATTAACGTTATCCCGGACGAGCCCCCAATTTCTGTTATGCCAGAAAATCGCCTTTTAATTGTAGCCAACAAAAGACACAAATCAATAATAAAATTTAACAAGATTTATTATACACAAGTTTACAAGAAGTATTACACAAAAAGAAATGTCAACTTAACTGTCAAAATATATGTCCAATCTTTTATCTTTTCTTTATCCGGAAATCTTCTCGGATTCCACAGAATATTATATCCAATAAGTCACAATCTAGTATGATGTAGTTTGTAAATAAAAGTGTCAATCCAACTGCTGAGAATGTTGATGTCTAACGATGTCTAAGTCTATCTATGTCTATCTCTAAATCTCTATATTCAACTAACTTTTGGGTCTGCATTTAAATACTCAAACGGAAATTTCTAGACAACGCTAGAAATATAAATTACGCATCTTTTGTTATGATCATTCTGGAAACGTTATGTAAGTGAAATAGAAAGTTCTAATCATTCCATTAGTATCAATGATTGTTCCAGTGATTTCTAAACTGCATAGTTGTAACGCAATGTATTTTATTTTGTACACAATGTAAACATGTATAATAGGGCAAACTAAACAAATTAGGCCAACTAAATAAATATGATAGTTACAATATCATAACAGAATATCGAATAATGATATATTGGAAATTCATGTTTTGAAAGTGGCCTCCAATACTTCAATATATGAAGTCCGCAGATGATAGTCTTTGTCATTTATGGTTAATATACCAAAGGTTATTGAAATTGGTACAGTCATAAAATTGAGAATGGAAATGGGGAATATGTCAAAGAGTCAACAACCCGACCAAAGAGCAGACAACAGCCGAAGGCCTCCAATGGGTCTTCAACGCAGCGAGAAAATCCCGTACCCGGAGGTGGTTCTCAGCTCGCCTCTAAATAAAATTGTGTACTAGTTCAGTAAAAATGGACGTCACACTAAACTCCAAAACATGTAAATGAACGAAAATTAAAAAAAAACATACAAGACATACAAAGGCAATGGGCTCCTGACTTGGAACAGGCTCAAAAATGCGGCGGGTTAAACATGTTTTGTGAGATCTCAACCCTCCCTCTATACCTTTAGCCAAAGTAGAATAAAGAAACACATAGCAATACGCACAGTAAAACTAAGTTTAAAAGAAGTCAGAGTCTGATGTCAGAATAGGTAACAAAAGAAACCAAGCAAAATGACAATGATACATAAATGAACAAAGGACTACTAGCAGTCACTGACATGCCAGCTCCAGACCTCAATTAAACTGATTGAAAGACTATTTCTTCATCATATGAAAATCAAGTACAATCCCTCCCGTTAGGGGTTTAGTATCATACTATTATAGAATATATTTTATTTTTAATATTTTTTTATTGATTTTATGACCATAATTATCAATCTTGAATCCAGTTAATGATAATTAAATACAAATCAATACCAGCTCAGATAGTATTCAGCTACAAGAAGAAAGAATCCTGATAGAAAAAAATTCTGGTAGGAATAAGTTAATACTGTCAAAACTTATATCTGTAATTTGTAGTAGGAAAATGAAAATTCCATTTTTAAAAACTTCAAATTTACCCAGAAAGCCTTAGAAGTAACAGAAATCTTAAACTCCATCATCATTCTAGTCATATTTCTATTATAATCTTCGTATTTTGTAAGGGTATAACCTACCATATGTTTTTCCTTACCTACTACATGTTTGTTTTCTACGTAATGCCCACCCTCAAGTGCAATTGGTAAGGACTGTGTTTGATTTTTATGCCTTGGCTGCAGAGGAGGGGGGCATTGATTGTTTCCTTTATCCTTCAGTATGTCTGTAAGTATGGAGGTTTTGAAATTGGTTTCCATTCTCCACCTTTAGTTGGCCTCAACCAAATGTAAGGAAACTTATACACACTGTTTATAACCCCAAAATGCAGATCAAGTTCGTATTTGGGTGGCATCACTTAAACTGATCTCAACCCTCCCTCTATACCTTTAGCCAAAGTAGAATAAAGAAACACATAGCAATACGCACAGTAAAACTAAGTTTAAAAGAAGTCAGAGTCTGATGTCAGAATAGGTAACAAAAGAAACCAAGCAAAATGACAATGATACATAAATGAACAAAGGACTACTAGCAGTCACTGACATGCCAGCTCCAGACCTCAATTAAACTGATTGAAAGACTATTTCTTCATCATATGAAAATCAAGTACAATCCCTCCCGTTAGGGTTTAGTATCATACTATTATAGAATATATTTTATTTTAATATTTTTTATTGATTTTATGACCATAATTATCAATCTTGAATCCAGTTAATGATAATTAAATACAAATCAATACCAGCTCAGATAGTATTCAGCTACAAGAAGAAAGAATCCTGATAGAAAAAAATTCTGGTAGGAATAAGTTAATACTGTCAAAACTTATATCTGTAATTTGTAGTAGGAAAATGAAAATTCCATTTTTAAAAACTTCAAATTTACCCAGAAAGCCTTAGAAGTAACAGAAATCTTAAACTCCATCATCATTCTAGTCATATTTCTATTATAATCTTCGTATTTTGTAAGGGTATAACCTACCATATGTTTTTCCTTACCTACTACATGTTTGTTTTCTACGTAATGCCCACCCTCAAGTGCAATTGGTAAGGACTGTGTTTGATTTTTATGCCTTGGCTGCAGAGGAGGGGGGCATTGATTGTTTCCTTTGTCCTTCAGTATGTCTGTAAGTATGGAGGTTTTGAAATTGGTTTCCATTCTCCACCTTTAGTTGGCCTCAACCAAATGTAAGGAAACTTATACACACTGTTTATAACCCCAAAATGCAGATCAAGTTCGTATTTGGGTGGCATCACTTAAACTGTTCTTGAGTTATGTCCCTTTATAACGTAATATGCAAGTGGGGCATCATCTAGCTGTGTCCAATAGTTATCAAAGGTAACAGGCTTATAATCCAAAGTACACATTCTTCATTCATTTTTAATGAATTAATACACATAAAAACATTTATTATCTGAAATGTATATGTGGTAGAAATATAATAGGTCAAGAGTTTTCATTTTCATGTTTGAGCAAAGCATTTGCATGATAATGATGATTATTATGATTATATACATTTTTTCTGCCAAAATTCAAATTTGCCATACAATCACACTTAATAACTTAGTCATATTTCTACCGCAGCACATGTAATACACAAAATGAGCCAAAAGGATGCAAAAACTAATGTACTTTTGTTGCGTATGATAATTGTAAATGAAAAGCGTGTTTCGCACAGGAAAATATGGGGAAACGTAACTTAGATTTGAAACATTTTGAATTTCCACGTGAACCCTCTACATTTCAGATTTCTAGATTTCAGGTAGTAAAACTAAATTAAGCATAAAAATCATAACTTGAAGCTTTTGAGTTTAAAGTAAATATGAAAAAAACAAATTATGTTTATACTAAAAATGATATGCGCCTAGATTTGTGTTTATAATGATTATTTTTATTATTTTTTTGTGGTTTCGTTGCTGTCTTGTTGCTGTCTTCGTCTCTTTTCATTCATGAGCCAGTATGATTGATTTATGGAGATTTTTTTCATGTCAAGAGGCAAATATTACATGTATGTTCAGGACGCATAGGCAAATCCAAGGGGAAGGGGGTGGGGTTAGGCTCCCTTTTTTGTGGGAAAAATTTGGTTGATTATATGGTGATATAGTGAATCACTGAAGCATAACTTGAGTGGCCCCCTCTTAGGGCAGTCAGTGCCCCCCTTTCCCTTTGTGAAAATTTCTGAATCTGCAACTGGGCCATGAACAAAATATAAATCGATGCAATAGGTATATGCTCTGTATTAGGGATTGACTTGGGAAAAAGAGAGAAATTTGAACAGCCTAGAGCTGAAAATGTGATTTTAATGGGTAGGAACAGGAATGTTCTTCCTTGCAACAGGCTACCTACGGACCAATTAAAAGAGTTAAAGCAAGGGTTCTTGTTATGCAGGGGATATGGAACTCTCTACACGAGGCCTGCGATTTCATACCTATCATACCTATTCTGATCAGTTGTGGCTGTGTACTTATACATCCCGCACAGCCAAACAGATGCCCAATTTGGCAATTAAGATTTACTGCGGGTCAGAAGAAAACCATATTTCTATACCTCAGTCATCCTTGGGGTTCCAGGATAAAGACATGCTACTGTAAATGTCTTCTATGTACTGAAAATGAAAATAGCACAGACCTTTATATACGTAATATACATATGTACAACCACTCTTTCATTCATTCAGTTCAAAATAAGGACTTAAAATATGAACAATTTCTGTATATGTTAAGAATTAATCTTAGTCCAGTTGTCGAGCATTTCCTTTCAAAAATTCTCCATACGAGCATATCAGGAATTTGACTTCTTGAACAATTGAATTTATGGTTCATCTATACGAAAGAAATCCACAAAAAAAAAGTACTCCATGCATAATTAAGAATCCACAATATATTATTAATTATGCATATTTTGATAATATTGCTTATCTGTAAATATAAGTAAGTATTTGTCTATTCATAATTAACTTTTGTGTTTTTATACGACCGCAAAAATTAAAAATTTTTTGGTCGTATATTGGTATCACGTTGTCGTCGTCGTCTGGGTCGTCCGAAGACAGATGGTTTCCGGATAATACCTTTAGTATAAGTAAATAGAAATCAATAAAATTTTAACACAAGGTTTATAACCACTAAAAGAAGGTTGGGTTTGATTTTGGGGGTTATGGTCCCAACTGTTTAGGAATTAGGGGCCAAAAAAGGGACCCAAATAAGCATTTTTGTAGTTTCCAGACAATAACCTGTGTTAAAGTGTATGAATCTCTCTGAAATTATACCACAAGTTTCCATACTACAAAGGGATGGTTACGATTGACTTTGGGGGGTTATGGCTCAAACCATTTAGGAATAAGGGGCAAAAAAGGGGAAAAACGGGTTTTTCTGGTTAAAGGACAATTGAGACAATTTAAAAGCAGTGTAAGGGAGGTAATCCAAATCAATTTAAAGAACAATATTTGATTACCTCCCTTACACTGCTTGTAAATTGTGTATTAAGAAATGATGATTGTCTTGAGGTGATTAGCTGTCAATTTATTTTTAGCAGTTACTATTAATTAATATTAATTTTAGCCATGACAATGTATGTCATTTTATATTTTAAAACTTTTATGATGTATTTAAATGGGTAATTATGGTTGCAAACTCCATTAGAAATTTGAATTGAGATACTGACCATATCTCGCGGGAAAGAATTTTTTTTTGGAATAAGGGAAAGGGGGAAGGTGAAAAATTGGAGGGGGGACAATTTTTCTCATTTCAGATTTTAGAAATTAAAAGAAAATTTCTTCAAATGTTTTTTTTAGGGAGTTAATATTCAACAGCATAGTGTATTTTACAAACGCAAAAAACCGGGGTAAAATTTTTTTTTCGGGGGTCAATTCGCAACAGCATGGTGTATTGCACAAAAGCAAAAAAGTGAATATAAATTCAAATCATAACTAATTTGAAGTTCTTTGACTACAGTTATTCTGTGTCAGAAACCTATTATGTGTCAAATATTTAATTACAATCCAAATTCAGACCTGTTTCAAGCGTGAATATTGTGTCCATTTTGGCCCCAACTTTTCAGGGTTGGACATCTGCGGTCGTATCCAGCTGTGCTCAGCGAAGCAATTTATTATCTTTACATATTATATATTAGTCAGTATGTAGTAATCTTTATATATCCCTGATCCTAAATCCAGTATATTGTATAATGATTGCTAGCTTGGTCTTTTCTAAAGGACTGTTATTAATATTTATATAACATTATGTTAGCAGTGATCCCGGATCAGGTATATTGTAAAGTGATTGCGGTCTTTGTCTAGTCAAAAGAGATTGTTCTGTGTTATCTTTATATATGTTTATGTTTTTTCAGTGATCCACAATCAGGCATATTATATAATGATTGCTGCCTTGGTCTAACCCAAAGAGACTGTTATGAACTTCCATGGACACGTCTAGATTACAGCGATTTTGTTATGCTTACTGTGTCCATAACAGCTGGTATACCAATATGGGTCAAAATTAAAGCTATTAATAATGGTAAGTGATGCTTATTTTAAAGATACTGAAATCTGATTCTATTTTTAGGCTTGTGTTTTCATCATTACTTATTTTAATTAAGGATGTACACAGCAGTTTGAATCCATTTTGAGACTAGATACTCATGTTATGAAAATTTTAAACAAACATACGTTGGTCACCAACTTTGTTCTGAAAAGAGGATGCACATTTTTTTCGTTATATTTTTTTATTTGATTTGATATAACTGTGAGTTTTATCATTGTGCTTATGTAATTTATTTGATGGTAACTATAATTAGTTCATTAGTAGCATGTTTTCCATTTATCAGAGTTTTGTACAGAGATTGAATACAACTTATTGCTATGTGTCTGCCATTCTGGAATATGCATAGGTTCCCGTAAAATTTTAACGTCACAATAGAAAATATCGGACGCCATAATGGAAAAGTGATTGTTGTATGACGTCAAAAGTTCAACCGGCACAGAATCCGGGTTAAGTGGAACAGATCTCTAAATAGCGATAAGGTGTATGAGAACATATTATGCTTCTATATCACCACCTGGATTTTAGAGAATTTTAAATCATATTATCAAACCAAAAGAGGGATATATAAATGATTGGCAAAATCATCAAACACCTTCTACTCACATGTAATTAGCATTTTAGAATGAAGGGTTGAATGGAACTTGTTTTAAATGAACAATCCTCTAAACAGTGTAAAAAAAAAATTAAGCTTATTTTATTGTGAGAAATTTCATGCATGTTTCAAATCCAAAATGCAATTTTTCCTGTAATAGCACTCAGTTTTATGAAGTTGAATTTTAATAACAGTGGACCTTAGAACAATTAGAGCAGCAGATCAGCCAATCATTGTGGACCCAACCCCTCCAATTGCAGGCAACGTTTATGATGGACAAACTTATGGAGTTGATCTTGCTTTCGCTAAGTTTCCAGACAGGGTAAATTATCTATAATTGTTTGCTTCTATAAACAAAATAACCTATACGATTTATACCCTATTTTAGATTGTTTCTCAAAATATAAGAGGCATGTAATTTTTGCATCTATTTTTTTTTAAATATTGACCAGTATTTTTTTAACACATATCTGTTAAAGGAGAAATAACCAAGGGGCGATAAAAAATAAATAAATCACAAATTCAAAGTAGATACATCATGGTTTCAGCACAATAGAGACGAATTACTTGCTTGCAAAATATTTCACAGAAAACTAATTCCTCAGACAAAAAATGTGGCTTTTGCTCATCTATGACAGCCATACAATAACTCAGTAGTTGCCTACTTAAAATTGTATGTATTGTCTGGTGGAATATTGTCTCTTTGGCAATGAAACCATACCACACCTTTTTTTCTTATTTTGATAATAATTTCAATGCATTACCTAGAATGTATGTGTCATGTGTGTGTTGCCTTTCTTGAAATATACAAATTGTAACATTTTGGTAGATATGTTGTTTTAGCTCATATGGCACTTTTCAACTTGTACAAAAATCTTCTTTGAATCAACTTGGCCAACAAAAATAGTAATTTTTTCACAAATTTTTCACAATTTATCGTAAAATTTTGAGATCTATTACAAAGATCTTCTCCTCTGAAAGTACTTGGCCAAATTAGACCAAACTTGGCCTAAAGCATTCTTAAGATATCTAGTTTAAAAAAAAAGTATGCTATGACCTGTCCATCAACTAAGATGGCCGCCATGGCGAAAAAAAAAACATCTGGGTGAAATGCATTTTTTGGCTATTATCTCTAATACTAAAGCATTTATAGCAAATCTGACAAGGGTAAAATGTTCAGCAGGTCAAGACCTATCTGCTCTGATATTTACAGACGCACCAGACAACCTGTTGTTGGGCTGTTCCCCCCGGAATGCAATTTTAAGGAAATTTTGCAGTTTTTATGCATCATTTATGGGCATTATGTTTTTTTGGTCTGCACGTCCGTTCGTTCGTCCGTGTGTTCGTCCGTTCGTCCGATCGTCTGTCCGCTTCAGATGAAAGTTTTTGGTCAAGGTAGTTTTTGATGAAGTTGAAGTCCAATCAACTTTAAACTTAGTACACATGTTCACTATGATATGATCTTTCTAATTTAAATGCAAAATTGAAGTTTTTACCACAATTCAAGGTCCACTGAACATAGAAAATGATAGTGCTAGTGGGGCATCCGTGTACTATGGACACACTCTTGATGGTTATTATCTTGAATATTACATAGATAGAGATAACCTGTACAGCAAAATTGTTCAGCAAAGTAGAATCTACAAATAAGGCAACATGATCAAAATTGTCAATTGACTCCATAAGGAGTTATTGCCCTTTAAAGTAAATTTTTCACATTTTTTTTGCAAAATTTTGTAATCATTTACAAAAATCTTCTCCTCTGTAACTACTTGGCCAAATTAGCCCAAACTAAGCCTCATCTTTAGAGTTTTAGTTTTAAAAAATGTATCCAATGACTCTGTCCATGAACCAAAATGGCCACCATGTCTAAAAATAGAACATAGGGGTTTACTATAGAAATTGATGGGAAAATTGTCAACAAAACCAATTTCAAATGGTCACAACTTGAAAACTAATTTAAATAATGGTAATGGATCTTCAGTACGTTTGGTAAGAATACAATGGGATGACCTGCTTTTAATTTAACTACTGGGCCAAATTAAACCAAATTTGGTCTCAATCATTATTGGGGTCTCTAATACTATTTATTATGATTTTAACCTTATTTTACATGATTTCCAAAACCGCGATAGATACAGGTAATCGACACAGGCTCTGGAGAGCCTCTAGTAATTTTCAACAATGAGGTATGTAACATAGAACTAAACCAACATAGTGCTTGTTGAATGTAAAAAAAAAATCGTGTCCAGAAAAATTAAGTAAAGATAAGATCCATCCTTGCTGCAGCTATCATGTGTTCGAACTCAGTTCAACGTAAGATGAAAATTACAGAGACAGTCACTAAAGTAACATTGATTTTACGCCCAAACAAGTGTTCGAATAGATCAAGGTACATTTAAATTTAACTGACCAGTAAAAAGGAAATAAGTTCATATTTATGTTTAAAAAAAGTCAATTCAGTGCTTTTTCTACATAAAGTCAATCCTGTATTTTGAAGTCACTCTTGGGAAGTATCGAAAGTGCCCTCTCAAGAGAAGTCTTCTGTGACTGTTAGCGGCAGAATTCCACCGAAACGAGGTGACCGTTAAGGGAGGTTTGACTGTTTTTGAATAAAACACCTTTTATCTACATTTTTTCTTTGACAGATATGTGCCAACTGGCAAGGTTTCTTTGACCCTGAATCTGGAATTTCATTCTTCATGGTTAGTGTGGGTTCTGAATCATTAGAAAATGTCACTGACATTTCTAACTTGACACAAATAGACAGGAAGCATCACAAGGCCTGTGTTTTTCTCGAACAAGGTTCTTATCTTGAACATGGCAAGACTTACTATACAACAGTCTGGGCGTTTAATGGAGGAGCCAGACAATTAAATAGTTCATCAATTTCAAACGGAGGTAATTTGAGTTACTAATAAAAATATTGTACAGGTACTTAAAGTGCATATCCAGAAGTCTTTGACCTATTACTCTACCAAATGCTGAAAATTTTTAACAAATTGCAGAATGTATTCACCTCTACAAAATGATCAACTAGTAAAACAGTTTAGCTAATTGCTTCAGTGTTAGGTTGTAAGTTATGAAATGAGTGTAGTGAAATATTAATGATGCTCACCATATAAGTCCAGTTATTTAATGTCTGTCAATAATACACATTTATTGCCCTTTTGAAACTTACCATTTTTAGTCGATGACATTTCATTGTAAGAGTAATCTCATAGTATTATTTTCAATAGTGGTAAAAATGGACTTGCTACGATTCAATTGTGCAAGGTTATTATTATTTTGTTAACCCCCCTTTTTTTTTAAAACAAACCCAACAAACTGCAATTTTCTCTTCATCATACTGCTGTAATGGACATTTGCATTGATTGTAAGATTTTGCGTTACCCACCCACAATTGAGTTAAACATAGCTAAAGAAAAAAAAAGAAAAAAAAAAGACATCTTTCTACATTTCAGACTACCATGATCATGTATATCATTGAGTGTATTGAAAATGCTATGAAACAATTTCAGACAAAAAAAAAAAGCAGCATAAAAATTGCTTTTAATTCATGTTCAATATTGTTATTACTAGTTCTAGTTGATTTATCGGCACCAGTATCTGGGAAAGTGGTTGATGGATTGCAGGATAATTTCGGTGATTTAGACTTCACATCAAGTCAGGCTAAGGTGGAGGCCCAATGGAAGGATTATTATGACCCAGAGTCAACTATCAAACAGTATGATGTACAAGTGTCTAGTGCTCAGTAAGTGTATATGTGTTGTCAAGTTTGTCTATTCTTACAATTTCATTGAACATTCTTTACCACAATGTATTGCTGGAATCTTCATTTACCTGAGCATTTAAGAATGTCATATTTGAATATGTACTCAGGCCATTTTATGTATTTGAACTGCACGAATGTTCTGTTATTTGTTGATTTTATAATGTAAAAGATTTCTAATAAGAATTGATGTTCAAATAAAAACTTCATTTCAGAAACATGTCGAACGACTTCTCGGTGATAAGAGAATGGGTGATGTTCAGTAAAGATTCCAACAGTGCTAGGTGGCTTAATTTCCACTTGATACACAGAGATAGAATAAAAATTGAACTGAAAACAACAAACGGAGCTTTGAATTCCATCGTAAATGAAACTGATACATATGTTGTGGACTTAACTCCTCCCGCCTTGAGTTACCTTGGTGATGGTTTGGCACAGGGTGGTGATATAGACTTTCAGGTAAGTGGTTAATTTTAAAAAGAGGAATTCCATTGTATATGAAACTGATACATATTTTGTGGACTTAACTTCTCCAGCCCTGAGTTACCTTGGAGATGGATTGGCTCAGGGTCATGATATAGACTTCGAGGTAAATGTAAGTGGTTAATTTTAGAAAGGGGAATTCCATCGTAAATGAATCTGATACATATGTTGTGGACTTAACTCCTCCAGCCCTGAGTTACATTGGAGAAGGATTGGCTCAGGATCATGATGTTAGACTTCCAGGTCGGTGGTTAGTTTAAGATAGGGGAATTCCGTCGTAAATGAAACTGATACATATGTTGTGGACTTAACTACTGCAGCCCTGAGTTACCTTGGAGATGGATTAACACACGTTGATGATATACTTCCAGCTGCTAAGTGGTTAATTTTAGAGAGGGGACTTCCATTGTAAATGAATCTGATACATATGTTGTGAACTTAACTTCTCCAGCCCCGAGTTACATTGGAAATGGATTGGCTCAGGGTCATGATATTAGACTTCCAGGTCGGTGGTTAGTTTTAGAAAGGGGAATTCCGTCGTAAATGAAACTGATACATATGTTGTGGACTTTACTACTCCAGCCCTGAGTTACATTGGAGATGGATTAACACACGTTGATGATATACTTCCAGCTGCTAAGTGGTTAATTTTAGAGAGGGGAATTCCATTGTAAATGAAACTGATACATATGTTGTAGACTTAACTCCTCCAGCCCTGAGTTACCTCGGAGATGGATTTAAACAGGGTGATGATATAGACTTCTAGGTAAGTGGTTAATTTTAGAAAGGGGAATTCCATTGTAAATGAAACTGATACATATGTTGTGGACTTAACTCCTCCAGCCCTGAGTTACCTTGGAAGTGGATTAACACAGGGTGATGATATATACTTCCAGGTTAGTGGTTAATTTAAGAAATAATCGCCAATCATATTGATGTGAAAGAGTTATCAATCTTAAATTGCAATAGTGGCAGACCATAACCAATATTTGAAAATGTAATGACTTCTATAAATTTTACTTTTAGGTTCAAGACTTAACTCTTTGCACACATTTCTAATTAAGGAGGGCATTTGTTTTTTATAAACTCATGTTTCTAGTTTATTGATATTGTATATTGAAATCATAATGAGAAAATAATTATATGTTTTATAACGAGTGAGAATTGGATATCACTTCACAACAACTATTGTTATTTGATTTCAATATAATAATAAACGAACATGTGGCTATTGAAATCAAATGATGAGAGTTGTTATCAAGCGATATCAGATTCTCATGAATTGTTAAACCTATTTCTCTTATGGTCACCCCTTTTATTGTGTGTTTTAAAAATTCGGCAAATCCTTGATCTAGTCTTTTGCACATACCAGTATGACGTCATATGTCCTGTAATGGTGTCAAACCTTTAACATCAGACATTTTAAAACTTTATGTACCCTTCAGAATGTAATAAAATTTGGACAAAGAGAAGATTTTCAGGTAAAATGTGTTGAGTGTTTGTATATTATTAAAGAAATCACAAACTTCCATTGCCTTGGATGAAATATACTTTGTCTTAATATTTTTAAATCATTAAGAACTAAAATAGCCATTAGAAATGTTGTAATATTTTCTAATGATGCTGGATAATCTAATCAAATTAATATAGTTTTTGTATTGTTTTATTTTTTTGGTATCTGTACAGAGTGTGATACGAGAAATATCTCTTCATGTAAGAAACAGATCACAACCATAACAGACAGAAAGTTCCAATTTTCTGTGTTATGTATTAAACTTTTTTCATTTCATGAATATATTAATATAAATTTTGTAGTCTGATGCCACTTCCTTGAGTACAAACTTCAAACTTGAAGACCATGAATCTGGAATTGATTACTATAGAATACAGATTTATGAGAAGTCCCTTGGTACAAAGAGACAACTTGTCCCAAGTAAGTTAAATTGATCAAATGTACCATAATCATATGCCAGGGCACAAGAAGAAATGGTCCCAAGACGATAAATAACTGCTTCAAGTCATCATTAATCATATATTTGGCTACCAGCATGCAGATTATCCCAAATTATTTCATTCATAAAAATCCAGGCGAGATGTTTCAAACTTAACTGGATTGCATTGCTCGTCCCTTATTTAGTAGCAAACATAACAGTATTGGTGGTATACAGTTCCTTTTAAAACTCTATTGATTTAGATCATTCAACTCTACATGGGTTTAACAAAACTTACCAGAAATGATATGCACAGGTGGTTTACTAAGGATCTCTATGTGGTTCAAATGAGTTAAAAATGTCGCTGCCAAATTAATGTTCCGTTTACATCCTATACTTTTAGTATCTCATATAAAACAAGGAACATTTTTGTGTTGTTGCATTTCTTTTCAACCAAAGTATCCAAGGTATGGCTTTCAGGCTTCTTTGAGCCTCTAGTTTATTCTGATTTTATTAATGTTTATGCAGTTAAACCCCCAAATTGATCGAAGGTTTTAACCGTCATTGAGTCCTTTGGCAGTCCTTATTATTTCGGACAAGAAAAAGGATGGGTCAGCCCGATACTGCATACATTTTAGAAAAAATTAACAGCCTAACTAGATGGGATTTTTACCCACTCCCAGGCACGCATGACTGTCTGGAAGCCCTTAATGGCTCTTTGAACTTCAATATCTGCCTTGCAAGTTGTTACTTGCAGGTTCCAGTCAACCCAGCTGATAGAGAAAAGACCTTGTTTGTCTATCAGTTACGGAATATGCTGCTAGGTCTTTGTAATGCAGGTACTTGTTTGAAAACTTAATGAATGCGTCCTAGCAGGTTTGAATTTTCAATGTTTATTTTCTGTACTTAGATGTCATAATAACCTTCTTTGATGCTTTTGAGTAGAACATTGAACCGTTAGATTAGTGGTATCAAAAATTGAACAAGCAGGTTTGATAATTTCTCCAAAGAAATGTGAATTATTGCAAGAAAAGCTGCATACAGAGATAAATATCAGATATCAGAATACAAGATTTCATTATTGCAATACTCAACACCTAGTTGCATCATTTTCATTAATAAAATCCTATGCAAAAATTTATAAATTTACCGTACTTTTTGTGTGTTTCAGAGGCTTGGGGTGTGTGAGATTTCTCTTTAAGGTTCTTCCATATCTAATGCATAACTGTTATGCTTCTGTTACAGAAATTAAAGGTAAATGGTTGAATTTATTTGGAAACCAATCAAGAACATCCTACACTCACACAGGAATGTCGCTCAAACTTGGGGCTATTTACAGTATTAGAGTGGGATCACTGAACAAAGCAGGACATATGGCAGTATATGAAACAGATAGTGTTAGAGTGGATACATCATCACCTTCTGTAAGTTAAATATATGTTGACTTCACTGAAATTAACAGCTTGTCGTAATTATGAAATTGAGATTTGTCTATTTTTTAATACTGCATGACAACCTAAAGCTGTATTTTTTTGGCAATATGTCTTGTTGGTATGCAAATTTTTCACATGTCTCCATTATTCACATTTCAATCTTTTTATGAAAATTGCCAAATGTTGTAGAAGCTTATAAGCAGACAGAATTTGGGGGAAAATCCTTTATAATTTTTAGTTTTATATTTGCTCTAAATTAGAAATGTTAACATCTTTGCAATAATTTGAAGTAAGAAAAAACTGGTACGGGGTTTTTTTTTGCTAATTTCGAGGTTCCAAAGAAAAACAAACATATAATTTCTCCATGCGTAAATTTAATCTTTCTGGAAGATGCAACAAGGACAAGAAAAACACATCGTACAACTTTATTCACAAACCAGTTTGCAGTTGAAATTGCAAAATCCATACTTAACAAAAATAAACCACTTTACAACTTATTATTCTGCTTTTTTGTTTTGATTATTTTAATAGGTAAAGTGGTTGAAAGTAGGAACATTAGTCTCAGGTGAAGAGGAGAAAGTTGATGGATACGTGTGGCAAGCCAATACAAAAGGGATCAAGGCAGCCTGGTTGGCTGTTGACCCTGAGTCTGGTGTAATTGGGTATAAGGTCGCAGTCGGAACTACTCCTGGTAAATATTCTCATATTAGATATTTTCTTAGAACTGATACGTACCAATTAGCAGGTTGTCTGCATGTTGATATTGTAGTTTATTATATGATTAAATATTTTCTGTGTTCTCATTGGCTAAAAGCATAGGAAATCCTCATTGATAAAACGTGATATTCACCGCGCCAAAAATCCAAGAGGTTAATATAAAAGTTGGAACAGTGTCCGTGTACCTAAATATAGATATTCCAAGGCAACGTCAATGACGAAGGTCCAGGATGTCATGTAAATTCCCGTTTTTTTCTTTTTCTTCTTGTGTCTGGCGTATTTTTCTCTTTTCTTCTTTTTTTTTCATTGTGTATTTGTTTTTAGTTTACTTTATTGAATATTTTAAGTTAGCAACTGCAAAAGCATATGATATATTCAATATAAAACAGGGATCAGTTTTAAAAGTATCTTGAGCAAATACTAGAAAATTGGAGAAGGATAAAAAGTCATATAATAAAACAATTTTTAACTTTTGATTGCAGTTGGCCTCGGTGAATTTCATATCTCTGGGGTTGATAAATCATTGTATCAACCTCATCAAAAGTAAATAATTGTATAATATCAGCTGCTTGTCAAAATATGAAACATTTTGTCGAGTGAGCCCAGCGAACGAGATCAAAAACTCTTCATATTGTGTTGAGCAGCTGATATTTTACAATATCATTAAGCAGATTACCTGATAATCGATTTATCAGGCTGTAGTTGCATCCTTTCGGATTGTTTTCTTTGTTTCACCAACAAACCGGAAAATTACTTGTTAAGTTCGAGTCAAACTTATCAACGTTGGTTCAAACATTATGAGGTCGATATTATGTCCAGGTCAAAGTTATTAAGGCCGGGTCAACGTATTTGACGTCACAAAGCCGTAATATGCATTTTTATTAATAGCTGAGCAGATTGATATAGACAGTGGAACGACCGATAGGTCTATTTAGATTGTTGAAATATCTGGGTAAAGTGACTAAAGTCAGTTTAAGTGTTGAAATCAAGTTAACAAGTTTACATGATAATTTTCTTCTTCTTCAAAAGTGGATATGAATATATATTTTCTCTTCCTTACATTGACAGTCATTGTATCAACTGACCTCTTTTGAGTACTCAGAGATTGTTTTTTCTCTTTTCGTATGTGTACATGTTCATTTCGGAAAGTCATACTTTAGAACAATGCACAATATATTTACCTGCGTCCTTGAAAGAGGAAGCAAATCTAGTTGAATCTCAATTCGGTCTGTCTATCAGTTCATCTGAATGAAATTTTTCATCAGTTTTCCTGGCTTGTTACAAATGGGAATAATTTAATATTTGGTCTGAAGTATTATTATTACCGATCATAGACACCAGAATTCGAAGTTAAGTTGTAGCAAGTAAGCAAATTTTACATCTGCTGTGAAGCCATTTCTTGTTTGCAGATAGTTTGAAATTTTACAACACTCATTGTACAAGAAAAATTGCAGCAAATGATTCAGTAAAAAGGGAATGATCAATTACCGGTATGCTCCAGTAAACATGTTAAATGTCATTTAATACATGCAGCGTCACAGGTCAAGACCTGATATTAGTGTTGCTAATTTAAAGATTGCAAAATAAGTTTCAATTCTTGTTCCACAAAAATGCTAACACAATGCAAATCTTTTACAATTTTTGTAAGATTATATTTATACCCCGCTCTAATGGACTAGGTTAACATGTAAACGTCTTTCCCTCCCATCAAGCTGTCTCATACTATTTTCAGGAACTACAACTCAGAGCTTCCTGAAGTTTTGTATCAAGCTTCGAGTGTACATGCTATACTGTGTGATATATTTTTCATCACTCATCCACTTCCTGTTTAATCCAATACATATGCTTACACATAATAGCCTTGCTTGAAATGGTCACATCTTTCTCAAAACTACAACCTAAGTTTGGAGAAAAGGGCACACTAAATTTGTTTCTACTACAGTCGATTCAATTAGTTTATGTTAAAGATTTGAACTGACTTGGCTATTAAAGATGCTCACATTCAAGCTTTAATACAAAAAATCTTATCATATATGCCATGAAACGTCACAGATGGGTTTGGTCTTAAATGTAAGTGTCCCCATATGTGTTCAGTCTCAACCTCTATATACGTTATGTATTATCGTCAAATAAATCATATATATGTAATTATTTAAGACTGAACACAAATGCAGGCACTTCCATTTTAGACAAGAACCGCCTGAAAATTAGCAAACATGCTAAAATTGTGAAGATATCAGTAATTGTTTCCTGAATTGATGATTCTAGTACTTGATGTATGTGCATTGTATTATCAAAACAGTCCATATTTATGTAATAAAAGTATTCTACTTTCCAAGAAATAGCTATAACAAATGATTAAGTTCGATAAGGGCCATATTTAGCCCGATTATAAAGTTCAATGTTACAAGATAAAAAATGTTTTTAAGTTGACTTAAAGACATGTGAGAAAGTTAAATATAACTATTTGTGTCAATGTGTTCTTTTAAAGCGATGATTTTTTACAGCCCAAATAGTTCAAGATAAGAGATTTTGGCGAAATTGGACAAAATCGGCCGGATTTCAACCAAATTTAGGAACTGGAAACTTAGAGCGCAGGCATCGACAAACTAAATATCCACGTTAGACATGTAAAATTTCTTTACAATCACTATTTTAAAAGATCTTTTTGTTGACGTATGCGCTCTTTGTTTCCTGTCCAATAATCAAAGGAAATTTACCCATTTTCATGATTTCTTTTGCGACGTCATGAATAAAACGCAGGAATGTTAATTTTCAACAACTGGCTTATTTCCTATCTAGTCACTGTATTAGCTATGATCATAGTGATATTATTCAATAAATCCTAATTTGAAATTTAAGCTAATAAAGGGGACCATTTTTTGGGCCTGATCGAACCTACTCCTTGAAAAAAATGCTATATTTTTGTTTAAAAAGGGGTCTTACCGGGCCAACTACTTTGAAAACAACCGTCATGTAATGCCATGTAATATGTTTTTACATCCATCACTAACTCATTTCCTGTTTACGGAATACTTTAATAGTGGGGTTATTATTATTTAGTAATAGCTCACAGTTTACCTTGTTTATTATTATAATAGGTGGGACAGACAAATTAGGATGGACCTTATATAGTGCAGAGAGTGATGTATATATACAAAGTCTCAGTCTAAATATTACCAACTTGACTACTAAGGAACCTGTGTATTACGTCAGTCTGAAGGCCCAGAATGGAGCTCAATTACTCAGTTCGGTGATCACATCTACTCCTATTGTTGTTGTTGAAGAGGACAAAGAAGGTAATCACTATATGAATCTGTGTATTATGTCATTTGTTGCTGTATATCATATATCACTTAAATCAGGTCTTTAGTTTTCTTGATTGAATTGTTTTACATATGTCCTTTCGGGGTCTTTTATGGCTGACTATGTGGTATGATTAATGGTAATTGTAAATCAATTTCATTGTACATTGTTGTATATAGGTCTTGTTGTTGATGGAGCTGATAGAACAGATGAAAACACCTCAGAATTGGGCGTGGATGTAGACTACACCGTTGATACCACCACTGTTACTATACAGTTTGATGGATTTGAAAGTCACCTTTATGGTGTGATGATGTATGAGTGGGCCGTGGGTACCACACCAGGTGGAGAAGATGTACAGCCCTTCATGAGTGAGGGTATCATACATTCAGAGGAAGAAAATGTTGCTGGAGACGGTAAGTATGACTATGTCTGGCTCAGTTTTAATCACATTATTAGGGTCCCGCCAAATGGCTGGTCGCTCTATAGTCCCTCCTTCCGTCTGTCCATTCATCCGTAACAAATTGTGTCCGCTCTATATCTAGAGTACCATTATAACTGCATACTTTATACTCGACATGTATATTAACCAACACCAGAGGGTGTGTCATAATGTTTCCTATGGTAAAGATCGTGTCCGCTCTATATCTTGAGAACCGTTTTGATTTCTAAGTTTATACTTGACATGTATATTAATCAACACCAGATGGTGTGTCATAAGGTATGTACAACTTCCTAGGTCAAAGGTCATGGTCAAAAACTTTGGTTTCAGTTGACAACCCCCTATCCTATGGTAAAGACCATGTCCGCTCTATATCTTGAGAACCGTTACGATTTTAAAGTTAATGCTTGTCATGTATATTAATTAACCATCACCAAAGAGGGTGTCATAATGTATGAAACAACTTCCAAGGTGAAAAGTCAAGGTCAAACACTTTGATTTCAGTTGACAACCCCATGTCTATGGTAAAGATCGTGTCCTCTCTATATCTTGAGAACCATTTTTAAAATTTATACTTGACATAGTATTAATCAACACCAGATGATGTGTCATAATTTATGTACAACTTCTAAGGTGGAAGTCAAGGTCAAAAACTTTGGTTTCAGTTGACAGCCCCATGGCTTGTGGTAAAGATACATTTTTTTCCACACGTTATGTAAAGTGATGCCCACAGAAATGGCTCCCATCTCAATGATACCTAGTTTCCGTTGTTAGTACCATAAAGGTTTAGAAATATATGGAAATAATCATTTATAAATTTTATTAACATTTTGATACAGGAATAGATAAAGCTGAAAGAAGCAAAATGTTAGGTTTATCAACTATAACTTGAAGAGTTTCATCAACTCATTAAATGGTAAAAAATGTTGTTAGTGGCAACTAAACCCAGATTAAGATTACTTTTGACATATTTCATTTTGGACTCCTAAGTAGATGAGCAAAGAGTCATTTTTTTCTTGACAATATGTCTTATTTGGAAATTTCACAGGGAATATGAGCCCATAACAATTATATTATACTGGAATGTCCTGATTTAAACACTAACTACCACTTTGATCTCTGTTTTCCTTCACCGAGTATAAGGGGTCATATTCCTTGTCAAAATGGAACAATCAAATGCAGGATTTTTACTGAACATTAGAATTTACACAAAATGTTTAAATATGCATTATTTTCGTGCAAATGTTCGAAAAGATCATGTTTATCATTGAGAGAGCGTTATATTCAATATTTTTCTGACTTGCAGGAGTAACAAGTTCTGGACATGCCCATGCCACATTACCGTTAAACCCTGAGACCATGTATTATGCCTCTGTAAGGGGAATCACAAACGTTGGAAATGTTTTGCAGTCATCATCTGATGGTTTTATGGTTGATATTTCACCACCGTTGATCACTATTGACAGGTCAGTCAAACAAGTTAGTGTATAGTATTTAAAGGTTATTACACGAAAATTTTAATAACCAATTGCCTAAAAAGAATAGACATCTTACAGCTTACAATTACATAAAGTTAAAACTATTTATTGTAAAACTAAATAATAATGTTATTATGTGTGTTCCTGTCTTGAAAGTTAAAGGCATTTTGAGCTCACCTTGCCCTCAGGAAACTATTAAACTAGATCATTTTTCCGGCTTTTTTTGTTCTTTGTAGTTACGTTTAATTATTGAGTAAAAAACAGAATGGTATTTTTGATAGTTCAAATACATGTAACATTTGAAAATAAATACTTGATCATTCTACTATCATTTCAAGTTTCTTGGGTTTTAAATATTCAGAAGTAATGAATCCAAAAGTTAGATGAAATAGTTTTTATAAGCCCTACTTAGTAGTAACGTTTTTACAGTATACCGAAATCTATCCATGCTTCTGGTCGTCTAACAACACTACAGTGTTGAATTAGTAGACTGTAGTTGTATGAAGAAGTATGGTGCAAACTTCTGAAAGTGACAAGCAAAGATCAACACTTCATCTATAGTCTAATATATAGCGTAAAAGACAAGAAGATAGTCAGTGTCGTCTTTCGTTTTAAAAATTTAAATAACAACCAAATAATGTTCATACTGAATGAAAACACTAAACTGATGTTGAAATAGTTTTTTTCAGCTTTTTTTTATTAACCAAATCATGAAATACTTTCACACAAAATTGAAAGAAACTCATCTTTGAAAGAAATGAATAGGCTGTTTGGTCTTTAAAAACTATTATAGATCATGATAGATGGATAGAAACTTTCAAAAGGAAAAATGATCAGCAAGTCAAGATCAAAGAGATTTTGGTTATAAATTCTATTGAAGTCCACAATGTCCGTGAGCGTCCATTATTGAAAATGTACATAGGCCTAGGTGATGAAGCAGGCTCTTTAGAGCCTCTAGTTGAACAACTTATAATTGTATTTTGATAGGTTAACAGATAAGATTCCAACAGATCAAGACATCACTAGTGGTAATTCTCTGTACCAGACAACAACTGACTCACTGACAGCCCAATGGACATACAACGACACAGAAAGTGGAATAGTACGTGGGTGGTATTCTGTAGGAACCTATCCATTTGCTGAGGACATAGCCTCAATGGTTGAAGTAGAGATTTCACCCATGGATTTCAGTTCTTTACCATTGGCTTATGTTACTGCTATTGATACAGGTTATTATCTATTTGAACAATTTGTAAAAAAATCGTAGTAAATGTTGATAATAAAGGTTGTTCAAGATTCAATTCATTCAGTTTCAGTCTGACAGTAAAAAAAATAACCACCTTACCTTTCAAATGACTTATTACAATAGATATGTACAAAAATCTTTTAAGTACCACCACTGTTAGTATCAAGTGGAATTCAAATCAAATAGGAATGCAATTATTCTTAATCATTGACTTTGATTTAAGAACATTGACAACTTGACTCCTAACTAGTTGAATAAGTTGATTTGATTTAACAATTTGCAGTTGGGTCAAAATTTTGAATGAGATACAATAGTAAGAGAAAAAGACTTACAATCAAGTCACAAAATTGTTTGATATACCACATCATCTTATTATTATAACACAAAGAATACTAGTTGCAAAGTTAAACTTTATTTCAACGTAATGGATGAGGGTCGTAATGGGGGGTACCTACATGACAAATTACGGTAAAAATTCTTGCCAAATGACATAAACAGTAATTTTTTGTGCAGGACGATAAAATGAACACTTTCTTTTAGACAATAAAAAAAATGACTGATTATGACGAATCACGTTGAGTTTTTTCCAAAAGTAACGGTAACATTAATTATTTGAGCCCTCTGGCGAATCACGGTAGTAATTAATTGACAAATCACAGTAAAATTTTAACCAATTTGACGCTAACGGTAGCAGAAAATGACCGTTTGAAGCCTGACGGTATAGGGCATCCATACCCTAATGGATGTATAATATATGCATGAAATTACCAATATTAGACAAAACCAATAATTTTGCATAGATTGTTCTAACAAGGGAGATAATCAAAATTGTACATAGCCGAACAAAAGATGTTTATACAGAAACGAAATAGAACCAGCAGCCCACTAGGATCAGAGTACAAAATATACTGTATATGTTTTAGGAAAGCCGAACATTATCAGTATCTGGGTAGAGAACAAAGCTGGACTCGTATCTGAAGTTGCAACCGGATCAGTTATCATTGACAAATCTCCACCAGGGGAAGGCTTCGTCTCCTGTCCTGGTTATGTTGGGGTGAGTATATCATTGACAGAACTCCGCCAGGGGAAGGCTTTGTCTCCTGTCCTGATTATGTTGTGGTGAGTATATCATTGACAAATCTCCACCAGGGGAAGGCTTTGTCTCATGTCCTGATTATGTTGGGGTGATTATATCATTGCCAAACTCCACCGGGAGCAGGCTTTGTCTCTTGTCCTGATTATGTTGGGGTGAGTATATTATTGACAAATCTCCACCAGGAGAAGGCTTTGTTCCCTGTCCTGATTATGTTGGGGTGAGTATATTATTGACAAATCTCCGCCAGGAGAAGGGTTTGTCTCCTGTCCTGATTATGTTTGGGTGAGTATCACCAGGGGAAGGCTTTGTCTCCTGTCCTGATTATGTTGGGGTGAGTATATCATTGACAGAACTCCACCAGGGAAGGCTTTGTCTCCTGTCCTGATTATGTTGGGGTGAGTATATCATTGACAGAACTCCACCAGGGGAAAGCTTTGTCTCTTGTCCTGATTATGTTGGGGTGATTATATCATCGACAAAACTCCACCGGGAGCAGGCTTTGACTCTTGTCTTGATTAAGTTGGGGTGAGTATATTATTGTCAAATCTCCACCAGGAGAAGGCTTTGTCCCCTGTCCTGATTATGTTGGGGTGAGTATATTATTGACTAAATCTCCACCAGGAGAAGGGTTTGTCTCCTGTCCTGAATATGTTTGGGTAAGTATCACCAGGGGAGGGCTTTTTCTCATGTCCTGATTATGTTGGGGTGAGTATATCATTGACAAAACTCTAACAGGGGAAGGCTTTGTTTCCTGTCCTGATTATGTTGGGGTGAGTATATCATTGACAAATCTCCACCAGGAGAAGGCTTTGTCTCCTGTTCTGATTATGTTGGGGTGAGTATAACTCTCATTTTAAAAATGATAACACTCCATCAGGGGAAAGCTTTTGTTCCTGTCCTGATCATATGTTGGGGTAAGTATAGCTCTAGTTTTTATATTGAAAAATCTCCACCATGGGAAGGCTTTGAAATTGTCTCCTGTACATGACCTTCTTAGAAAAATGTCAACATACTGGATGTAGCTGTAAATAGTTATCAAAGGTACCAGGATTATAATTTAATACGCCAGACGCGCGTTTCGTCTACATAAGACTCATCAGTGACGCTCAGATCAAAATAGTTATTAAGCCAAACAAGTACAAAGTTGAAGAGCATTGAGGACCCAAAATTTCAAAAGTTGTGCCAAATACGGCTAAGGTAATCTATGCCTGGGATAAGAAAATCCTTAGTATTTCGAAAAATTCGTACTTTTGTAAACAAGAAATTTATAAAATGACCACATAATTGATATTCATGTCAACACCGAAGTGATGACTACTGGTCGGGTGATACCCTCTGGGACGAAACGTCCACCAGCAGTGGCATCGACCCAGTGGTGTAAATAGTTATCAAAGGTACCAGGATTATAATTTAATACGCCAAACGCGCGTTTCGTCTACATAAGACTCATCAGTGACACTCAGATCAAAATAGTTATTAAGCCAAACAAGTACAAAGTGAAGAGCATTTAGGACCCAAAATTTCAAAAAGTTGTGCCAAATACGACTAAGGTAATCTATGCCAGGGATAAGAAAATCCTTAGTATTTCGAAAAATTCATACTTTTGTAAACAGGAAATTTATAAAATGACCACATAATTGATATTCATGTCAACACCGAAGTGCTGACTACTGGGCTGGTGATACCCTCGGGAACGAAACGTCCACCAGCAGTGGCATCGACCCAGTGGTGTAAATAGTTATCAAAGGTACCAGGATTATAATTTAATACGCCAGACGCGCATTTCGTCTACATAAGACTCATCAGTGACGCTCAGATCAAAATAGTTATTAAGCCAAACAAGTACAAAGTTGAAGAGCATCGAGGACCCAAAATTTCAAAAAGTTGTGCCAAATACGGCTAAGGTTATCTATGCCTGTGATAAGAAAATCCTTAGTATTTCGAAAAATTCATACTTTTGTAAACAAGAAATTTATAATGTGAATCTGCTAAAACCAAAGCTTTTACGCCCCATTTACATTACAAGTGTAAGGAGAGGTTATATTTTCAAGCTTGTCATAAATCTCATCCCCAGGCAGTAGTTGTTGTGTAGAGTCAGAAAAATGAAGATATCTTATTAACTGCTTGGGTAAAGCGATCCCTGCTCATTGTTTTGGAATATACGGTTGATTTTAAAAAGTTGTCTGTTGGCAATTATCTCGGGTACAGATTGTGTCACCCGTTGCATCTTGTTTTCATTTGGATGATTTTTTAAGTAAAATTATGCCACAAAGATGACTGAAATTTCGTTGAATAAACGCATTTAGGTGAAAAAATGAACTTATTCCAGATAGTATGAGTTATGTCGCCGAGATTCCGCCATGTTGTTTAAGGGTTCTATATTAAAAATGAAGTGATATATGTGTTTATCTTTATTGTTTACAGTTGAATGCTCCTATACTGTGTACATGGCATGGCTTCCTTGACAAACAGAGTCCTATACAGAAATATATCATAACAATGGGAAGTCAACAAGGATCAAATAATATCTTCAGTGGAACTGAGGTCCCAGGATATATAAGTCAATATTCAATCCAAGGTGAGTTCTTATACATAAACTTTTTTAACTGTTAAATTGTAACCAGTCTAAGGATAAATGAGTCAATTCACAGTCCAAAATAAGTTTGATTTCATACTAAAACTAAAGTGTCACACTAACAATTTTTTCAAGGATATTTCATTTTATACTAATTCAGTCCAAGGTAAGTTCTATGTCATATTAAAATTGAATTTCTGTGGCATACTAAAATTGGTCCAGAGATTGTTGAGGTGAATCATTAAATCAAAAAATAAACGCATTATAAAATTGCTACTCTCATTTGTTTTAAGCATATTATAGTATGTATATTATCTGAAGACTGAAATGTTGCACCTAAAGTTAATTATCAATTCTGTGATATTGCTATGCAGATTAATTTAGATACTCTGACAGCCAGGACAAAGACACAGTAGTTGCTCCTAAATTTTTTTTTTATAATTGGAAAATTGCATAGAATTGCTAAGCTTGAATTTTAGCATCTTTAATGACCAAATCAATTTAAATCTTTTACATTTACTAATTGAATCAACTGAAATAGACACTTTAGTGTTTAAATTATGTCAAAAATCTTACATCAGATGTACTTTAAATTTTAGGCAAAAATAAGATCTAACCAGACTTCCTTTAGGGTTTGAGCGTTCCTGATGAGGGTAATCCAAAAAACTGCTTCAGACACACTAAATTAACTAAGTAATATTCTTCACTTAATTAACTTTACTGTAGTTATAAATAAAAAATCTTATTTATTTGATTAGGTCTTGGTGACCAGTTACATCATGGTGATAAATACTATGTGACAGTGACTGCAGTCAATTATGTTGACATGGAAGCTTATGCATTCTCTTCTGAGATTGGTATAGACTCAACACCACCAACGTACGGTAAAGTAATTGACTTGCACACTACATACAGGGTAGATGTCACAGACACTGAGATGACGTTAGCAATGAATGCCAAGAAATGTGATACAGATGAAGGTAAGGACATAATTCGCCAATAATGCATTAAGTGAACCCGTTAAGGCTGAAGACAAGTTGCATTTAAGGTGAAATATTTGAATGTATTTTAACATAAAATGTTAATTGACCAGCACTCCTGATACAAATCAGAGTTTATCTTGTCTCGATCTAACATTTAATGTTTCAAATTTGCAAGTATAATAGATTTGTATCAGTTTATCTTCATATTGCATAGAAATAAAAGTGGTAAAAGATGCTAATAGATTTTGGTATAATATACTGTGAACCTGTTTGCCAGAAGCAAGGTCAAACTTATGCAGGTAATTGGCTCAATCTTCAATTAGGAACTTTCTGATGGTGTATACTTTTATTTAAAAAAAATATTTTACTGAGAAAGATGATGCATACTGCAGTATATTACAGTTACTATATTGTATTTGAAAACCTACTTATATGGATCTTTGATTTTGCAGTTGCAAGTATTCATTTTCTTGATAAGGTCAATCTAAAATATACTTCTGATTTGTCAAAACAGTAATTTATCATTAAAAAAATTCAACTTTACTACCAGTATAATATATCATTCATAGTACACATATAATATATTATGATATGTTTTAAAGAATGTGATTTGCTGGATGCCACTTGTTCGGAATCTATGACTTCAGTATCAGCAACGTGGCAATTATTCCAGGACCCCGAATCTGGTGTACAAAGGTCAGTTGACGATACAAAAAAAAAATATTGCACAAATTGCAGATGTAGCCAGGTGACAACTGTTTTCACAAGTTCTTTCAAATGACTACTTATTTAGCTTAAAACTTCTAAATCAGTTATATGTATACCATTCTGCCATACAAAACTTCCAAGCAGTAGAATTTCAAAAAAAATTTAAAAAATCCCAATTTACTTTTTCAGAATCATACAGATGTCTTTACAATGTCAAGCTCTGATTTATACTTAGCCTATAAAATCCAAAAAAAAAAAGGCAACAAAAACAATCAAAATCTGCCATTAACCATATGGATTTGTTAGATAACAAAAGCATGATAAAAAATATAAGCCAACCACTAACAAGGTTCCTGGCTTGAGACAGGAACAGGAAAATTGGAAGGGTTGAAAATATGTTTTTGTTATATATCAACTCTCCCCCTGTTAATCTTCCTCAGTTAACTGTCAACATGTATATACAAATTATTTCATGAAATTCACTGAAAACTGTTTAATACATCTCAAAAGCACAAAATGATAAACTATTATACTGTATTAAAGAATGCACACAGCTACATATTGAGTGATTGATTGATGAATTGATTGATTGATTGCTTAACAATAGTTCTAATGCAGTAACTGAAAGTAAGCTCAAAGTGCCTAACCTGCTGTTAAAAAATAATCATGACACCCTACATTTATCAGTTTCTGTATTTATAGAAGATAGCATACAGCAACATCCCAAACAGTACAGGAACATAAGAAGACATTCTTTTTTGCAATGCTTAGAACAGACTATACTGAAAACAAATTCTAATATGACGACCTACATGTATTATCGTCAACCAGTATAATCACAGTATATCTACCTTTAGCGCATACGCATTAATACACAAAATTGGCTGTTCCGCGCTACACCCCCTTTAAACGAACTACTTTCATTTTTATTACAAAAAAAAAAAATGAAGTTAACTTGCAAAAGAATATGGTAAAATAATAAATTGATGGAGACTTCATTATTATTTTTGGTATGTATGTACAAATCGTCTGTTGCATGTGAAAGGAAAACATAGTCAACTTGGAATGAGTAAAAACAAAGATTTATACTGCAACTTGTTGTGTTTGTTTCCTAAATATAGTAACACCCATATTTTGTGCAATGTCAATTTCATCATGGAAAACCTTTTTCCACAATCAAGGGTTCATTAAGGGATGAAAATAAGTTTGACATTTGAATTACAATTTAAATAGCTATCAATGCATTAATTGAATTTGCAGTATAAAAACAATATTAGGTCAATGTCATAAAAATACAAAAATTTTGTAATTGGCTCAAAACTAGGGAAGGGCTGGGTAAAACTTCCCCAGTTTCTCAGCCTCATACAAAAAAAAAACCTATATTTTTCTGACGTTGACCTAATAGTGTATACGTACGAATTGTAAAACATAAAAAGGATTTATAAGTTCATATATTATTATACTGTATAAATTGACTGACTAGAATTATTAGAATTGTTAACAAATATCATTAAAGATAAATACATTATATCAGTCCAATATTTTACTATGCAAATCAAAGGAAAATAATTATTTGGTTGCAGCAAAACAAATATTCGTCGAACTTTTCAACAAAGTTTGACATACTCTGTTCAAATAATAAACATTATGAAACTAGACAACAATATGAATAAAAATAAAAATCGTATGAATGTGCACACTCTTACAATCACTAGTAACCAGAATTTAGCTTAAACGGCCAAATAGGTATTAACCGTCTTTAAAAAAGATTACTGGAATATTGAATCAGATTAACAAAAATTAAAAACGGTTTTCTATCTTATTCAATCCATTTTAAACTATTTTAATTCAAACTGATTGTTATTTTAAGACCCGGTTAACCTTCAAACTAATAAGCCACGACCCCGTTAAACTAATTCAAACTGATGTTAAGTCCTTTTAAACTTTAAAGCGTCCGCCTCCTTGTAAGGTAAATCACTCAAGCAGAGAAGCAACCCCGATAGACATATATTTATCTTCAATCCATTCCATACGTTATAGATTTTCTTAACAAATATTCACAATTAAAATGACTTAATGACAAATACATATTAAGAACATAAGTAACTTAAAGTTATTGATCCAAGATATATTTTTTAAAAAGCATCAAGAAAAGTGAACCAGTTGAAAATAGAAATTTCCGGTAAATAATATGATGTCCATATGCAGTAGCTCTTTATCTGAAAGAGTGTTGATAACTGATATGAAAACTCGAGTTATCTCAGTATTTGTGGTCTCTAAGCAATAACTTCTAAAAAAAATTAAAACGAGAAACGGAATCGAGGACTGTGAAAGACACTATTACTCTGTATGGTGATGACTGTTATTTATATTTCTGTTAATTTGCATTGTCGTATTCCCGTATATTTACTTTTTCTCTTCGTCTGTATTCCTATCGCGTGTTCCTTACGGATAATCAATAAAGGGACACACGTAAAAAGAACAGACAATAGTCATTGTTTACATCAATAAAATCGATAAAATTATGTATCCTTAAGGTTACTAAAAAACTTTTACAATTACCGACAAATAAAACAATATGTATTAAAAGTTTTATTAAAATTAACGAAACCTTTGATTGTGAAAATGTTGACATTGTTGACTTTTTTCCGTAAACAGTATAGTCTTGTTGAAAGTTAGAAATAAATTAACAAATTAATCTACTTTTAACTCTGTATTAAAGTTGTAATATTTGTCACTGGTGCAAAAAAAAAACATGCACAGCGGAAAAAGCTAAAAAAATCAAAATGAAACTTAAAAAACAATAAAGCACGGCTATACGATTGTGCTTAGTAAATATCGTGCAATTCAGTCCTCATCAAACCCTCTTATAAGTACCGTACATCGCTGTGACCCGCAAATAACTCAATTTACCGGAATTTAATGTACATGGAACAGTAATTCTTGGACTATTGCATTTTGCCTCAACAATAGAAAATTTGTCAAGCTGTAAATTGTCCACCCCTTAAAAAGGTTATGTATGCATTGCACAGTGGTTTTAACGAAAGAGCAACTCAAAACAGGGGCGTAGAAATGATTACTAGTATAGGGGGTGGGGTTCTACACGCTCTTCCGAGTGTGATTAATGAAATAGTTATTTTTTAATCGATAAATCCTTTGTAATACACAGGCCTATAGAAGGGGTTTTAAACATTACGATCCAAAATAATAAGTCATTGTAAAGCAAAAAAGAAATTATACATTGAATATACAATGTACATACAAAATTAAAAGAGTATGATGAACTTAAACATGTTAAACTTAAATTTAATCTAGGTTCGTAGAATGATAGTTGTGTATGCTTGCCACTTGAAATATTTCCGTACATTCTTTAATATGTTTTTTTTTATCTGTTCGTACTTAATGATGTTCCTTTCTTTCCAAATTAAAAATTCCCCTGTTAATTAAACCGTATTGAAAATTACATCCTATATGTATGATTCATGTGCAATACACAGAAAAATAGAAATCTCCAATTTGTTTTAAAGATTTGCTTTGATTGTTGTTTTTTTTTTTTTTTATATAAAATGAATTTATCTTGTTAAAACAACTACTATACATCATTTGTTATTTATCCAATACGCGAGAATATTCACTTGATTTTCTTCACCATTCCTACGAAAGTAACAAATCACATTGAATTGCTGGATTTATTTCTTATATCTTCTTCAGTATATACAATATAATGAAATGTTTTCCATTGTTATTGGCAAGCTTATCTAGTTGCAACATTATTTTATATCACAAAAAAAATATTTTTAATTGATGATGTATAATCAATTTTACTTCACACGAGGGCCACACATCGTTACAGAACATCATGTTCCTTTTAATTCCTTTCGATGGATTGCCCGCAATAATACAGCAATCCATCAACGATTTAAAGGTAAGGATGGAAACAATATACTACATGAAACCGTTACTTTAAATGTTTGCATCTTATATGTTTTCTAGAATGTGCGTATGATAAAATCCTCTTAACTTTGGTAAAATTAAATTGTTTTTTTCGTTTAGTTTTTCGTCGACTGGGTACCAGATAATCTTGATTTTTAAGTATAATATAAATATCGTTAATCTTTATTTTTAACTGCTAATATTTTAATAGACATGTGTATACAACATAATATTAATCTGGCTTAAAGAAGTTGCAACCATTGTAACGTCCAGGAATTATTTTCAAATACTTTTGAAAATGAGTGCGCAAAAATTGAGGGCACGTGACAACAGTAGAATCTAATTAACAAAATCGTCATAACTGGTGATAAAAAGTTTTGTGATCATGACAAAATCGAGACGAATACACCTTATGAATAAAAGGAGATGTGATAGATACGTCAAGGAGACATCAACAACTCAACAACACAAATAACTAAAATCCGTCAACAATTGACTGTCTACAAAATACGTCAAACTTGAACAATGGTCCTGCAGTTGTATTTAGCACAAATACTGTGACTGTTTGGGAAGTGTTTACAGGGTACGGCTGTGTTTTAAAACTTGGTAAAACTGATTAAGGATGAATTACACAACATCGGACTAGGTGAATTGTGACTACGCCAGTCTAAACTGACATTTGAAAACGCCTTTTCACTTATAAAACATGCTTACTAGATATAAAAACACAAGAACTATATTCTTTGTTGGAAAACAGTAGCAATTAAGTGTGCTATTTACAAAAATATATATATAATCACAAACCTAGATTTACAATATCACTTGACTAAATATATCCCTACTCTATACCGAAAGCCCGGAAAGGCTTTTACAAAAATAAGACTATCTAGATATAGGAAGATGTGGTATGAGTGCCAATGAGACAACTCTCCATCCAAGTAACAATTTATAAAAGTAAACTATTATAGGTCAAGGTACGGCCTTCAACACGGAGCATTGGCTCACACCGAACAGCAAGCTATAAAGGGCCCCAAAAATTACTAGTGTAAAACCATTCAAACGGGAAAACCAACGGTCTAATCTATATAAAAACGAGAAACGAGAAACACGTATGAACTACATAAACAGACGACAACTACTGTACATCAGATTCCTGACTTAGGACAGGTGCAAACATTTGCAGCGGGATTAAACGTTTTAATGGTACCAAACCTTCTCCCTTTTTCTGAAACAATAGTATAACATCACAACATAGAAAGACACACTATAAGATATTAATTGGAAGGCTTAACTCAATCAAAAAACGTAAATTAACACACAATGAACGAATAAATTTGATCTGTGATACCTGAATACAAATACATAGTTAATAAAAATTAGAAAATCATCACTTTTGAAAAAAGCCTGCGTCATACATGTATTATACACAGGTAAATGAAAATAATTTTGTTGTTAAGTATACTTCTACTTCTGTGTGTATAAAATCTTCCGTTTAGGAATACCAAGAAATTTCTTTAATATCAATAAAACTAATCTAACACTTGATACATATGGGGTGAATATCAACAATAAAACTATACAATTAGTGTTAGATAAAACTTCCTGTACAGGTGCAAGAACATTATTTAAGGAGAAATGAAATAATTTTGATGTTCATAGTATCTGCACAATCATTAAATATTGAGACTGGTCGTTTTCTGAATGTTCCCGTAATGATATCGTTTATGCAAAGTATGTAGTCAATGTATTGAGGACGAGTTCCACTTTATTCTTGTGTGTTCGGCATATAGAGACTTGCGTGCAAAGTTTATAAAACAATACTACTGGTATAGACCGAGCGTATATAAACGGATACAGTTGTTAACTCTACAAAATGTTAAGCAGTTGACTTTTTTTGGGAAAATTTATTATCCTGGCTTTTAAAAGGAGGGACAGTATTTTACAAAATAATTAACATTTTCTGTCTACATGTTTTATTTCAATTATAATTTATTATTTCTTGTTTACACCGATGAGCTGTAAAGCTTAATGTAATAAAGTATATATTATATTGTATGTTTAGAAGACCTACTTTATAGCCGGCCTATAATACAGTTATGTGTGTGCATGTTTCTTGTTTCAATTATCATGTATGAGGGTATGAATGGGTTACCACCATGAATGAGGGTATACGTATGGATGAGGTTTACAGATAAAAACATAATGGTCAAAAAGAAAAGATTAAAGGATTAGAAGAAAGAAATGGACCCAAAAGTATAGAAAAAAAATTAAAAGTATGACGAAATATAAAGAATAAAGAATAATTGGCAGAAAATCAAAGAGAAGAAATTTTCCACAAATGAAAATCTACCCCCTTTTCCACCACCAAATCACCACAACCACAACCATTCCCAACACACACTTCCGCATATTTACATATCTATAAAAATATTCATTTTCAATTTTGATTTCATGATGCCCCAAGACATCAGGGGTTCTGGATCCGCCCCTGTATTATTTACATGTAGTCCGTGATACTTGTAAAAATTTGTCAAATAGGTGCCTTCTAGATCCAATAGGCCGGGTGTAACGTTGACTATAAAAACCACCTTGTACTATAGTGTCATATTTATTTTATACATGTTCAAAAGTTAATATTTCTAACAGATAACTTACTTACTTTCTAGCAAACAAGAGTATGGCATTGTCCGTGAGCAAACCAACTTGAGAAAAACCGCCCTTTTTGTTGCTTTAATCATAACTGAAAATTGACTACTTAAAAAAAAAAGAAGTTTTACTTTTTTCTAATTGATACAAAAATAAAATAATGGCACCGTTTATAAAGTTTTTTTTTTTCAATCATTCTTTCATCGAACTACTAATCAACCAAGGATAGTAAATCTATACAAATCCTTGTATCAACTAATCAATTGTTTATTGCATAAGGTTAATTGAGCATGATGCTTGGGAATTTTTACTTAGTCGTGTGTCACGTGCCGTTCGTCACGTGCGGGGTGGCACGCGCTGATTAAAAAGTCGTAATTTAAAATCATAATATCAGTCTATTGAATCAGATTCAAAATTTCATATTCATGCTTTACATGCTTATATCTTCTTGTATCCATGTTTTCGTGCTCCTAAAACACACTGTAGTGTCCTTAATGCAAACAACTTTATTCTTGGTACAACCAGAGAAATGTGTGTCTTTGGGTGCACCAAGAAGTCCTTTGGAGTATTTCTATACATGCACCGCTGGCAATTCTCACTTGAGGTATATGTTCAAATTTGCAATAAATAAATAAAAAAAAAAAAAAAAAAAAACACATGACTTAGTTCTTAAAAAGGTTCTTTATCAAAACTCTTAATTCATGATACAGGCTACGAAGTCAACACCATTAGTGATTGTGAAAATATGATGGTTTTGTGCATTGTTTGGACACAAAACACGAATAACTCTAAAAAAATAAACAAATGTATTCTTGCTGTCAGATCAAAACCCAGAGATGCAGTGTATATTCCACTGAATTTATCATATCGATAATTTTACATTTGTACTTATTACATAATAAGATGTGTGTCCAGGTAAGGTGATGATGGAAATTTTTAACGACCTTGACTGGCTATACAACCCTTGCACGGTCGGTAATCCAGGTAAGGTTTGACAGCGGGTGGTATATATACTTAAATGTGTGTCATCTTCAATTATACATCTGACGATGCCATTCTACTTTAGGGCAATTCAGTATATATAGAGAAGAATGTATTTTAGAGTATATAACATCCCGTCATAAAATAATTCAGAAGGTACACGTCATTAAGGTCGTTCGCAAAATTGATGAAAATATTAACAGACTTATCAAATTTCAAGCTATTCAATTCTAATAGTTAAAGTTGTACAAATAAGAGTTTAATGTCTTGCATAAATTATAGCGAATGGGTTTTGTCTGCAAATATATGTACGTTAATCAAAAACTTGACACCTTCTGGACATTCATTAATTCGTTATACTCACTGTACTAATACTACAAATACATCTAATATATTAATTCCCCGCAATTTTTCCATTCCCAATTAAAAACTAATTTCCTAAGTCTAAAACAATAACTCTAATCATGGAAGTATTATAGATTCAATATTTTATTATACAGTATAATACTTCCTTGCTCTATATTACTGTACACCCGATTTGTCTGTTTGACAGTTTCAGACATACTAATTTTGAATGTTGGAAAATAAGTCATAGAAAAAATAATCACGGAAAAATGTCATGGACAAAAAACGTAGTTCTTAGTGCAATAAGAAGTCCTTTGTGGTATTTCTACACACCTGGTTTCCATGGATTATATATATAATGTAGATAATTAGAGTTCCGTCTGAGATTCTGTTTTTCTTAAAAATGAGGAATAGCTAATTTACTAGCAATAATTTCATAGAAGTTTTCGATCGTTGCATACTTAAATACACAGTTCTATGTAACTGTATAGATTTCTCACTTGAAATGTTTTACATATATTATTTTGGGGTCTTTTATAGCTGACTGTGCGTTATGGGCATATATGTTAAACTTAAATTATTCACACGCCATTTTTTCTTCATAATATCCAGCTTTCAAAAAAATACCGAAATATATGTATATAAATATCATTTTATTATGTGTGCTTTGTTCTTACTTCCTGTAATGAAGATCCATTTAAATAAATAACGTTTTGACTATTGAAAGTGTATCCACATATTTACAAGACACTGTTGTTTGGCGTTTTCATTTTTTTTTACTTAATTTCTTTAAACTCCTCATACATGTATTATAGGTTAATATTATTCATAGACAGCTTTTGTATGCAAATTTTGTTTAAAAAAAAAAATATTATTCGCCATTTAAACTCATTCTTGTCCAGTACTACATTTCTTTAACGAGTGAAACTGTGAATTTTTTTCTAAGCTTTTATCTTTATTGCGTAAAAAAACGTACGATACGTGTATAGTTTCAAACTTTATTGAGTAAGATGTATTCCCCAATTTACACTTGTACTTTTCCTCAAACGAATTTGAATAGGGCCTGAACGAATTTCAATATGAAAATAAATTCTGAAAAATGAATTTGTCTCCGTTTTACTGTCAGCTTTCAATCCCGATCAAGACCTCCTTTCACAAACGGGTTAAAATAATGCTAGCATACATTGAAATCCCGTCATTTATCATATTTGGGTATTTGTTCTTTACAAGTAGTAAGATTTGGTTTTACATCGAGCTCATGGGAAATTATGAACTTTTTGGTCTTGCAGAAAACATGTTATTTCACATCAATGTTGGTTTTTGCAAGCCTCAAGAACAGCGAAAAAGACTATTTCGAAGACTGTTGAATGTTACTCAGTCCGTTCTTACAACAACTAAGACCTCGTGCACAGATTTTGAATAAAAAAACCCTAGAAACTTGCTCGTTAGCCAAACCAAAGAAAGCACGTACTCTGCCAAGATATTAGACTTAGCAAAAAAACAACACGTGTTTGCCTTTGTATGTTAAACTTTATATAAGATAAAATCTGATATTCGTTTATTCAGTTGATGTCATTGAAAAACAAAAACGAACTTGTAATAGGCAAACTATATAACAATATCAATTGTTATTTCTTTTCCTTGAGAACTGCAGAACATACAATAACAAAATTAATTTAGCTGTCCTCATTACACATAAACTACATATTAAAATACATTGAATGGGACTTTTGATTTTTTTTTCTCCATTATATTAAAATTCACTACACATAAATCAATTCCGAAACAACTTTAATATTGTATAATTAAATTTAATTTACACTGTTCTAATAACATGATATTCATAAGCAATAAGGATAATCCAATCAATTTTGATTGCACGGCTGAGTGTAATCAGTGATACGTGCCTTCATAATTTTGTAATTATAAATCTCTATTTAAGTTCGTTTCAAATGGTAAATTTGGATGTATCCCTATGAAGGTTTAACGGAACCGTTGTTTTTAGTCCCCTACCGACGAAGCCGAAGGGGACTTTAGGTTTGCACTCCGTCCGTCTGTCCGTCTGTCCATCCGTCAGTCCGGCAAATCAGCTTTCCACACTTTTTTCTTCGTTCTTGAAGATATTGATTTGATATTTGGCATATAGTTTTATCATGACAAGTTATAGGTCAAGTTCAAATTTTGTTCCGGTCTGATGATTTAGTCCAGAGTTATGGACCATAACTCTGGACCATATCTAATGTTAGAGTACTATGTTAAACCATATTTCTGTACAAAGGGAGATAACTCATTTTTTAAAAGACATTCTTTGTTAAATTATTTGAAGAATTTTTTGGCAGGTTTGTTTGTTATTTAGTATAAACTAATTTTCTGAATGCTATATATATATATAAAAAAAAATATGAAGAGAAACCTTTAATTAGATAATAATCTATTTTTATTAATGTATATATTTCAATACATTACATTGTGTAGATAAAAGTTGTTGACATTTTATAGATAAGTTACAAATCTATATTAGTTTGTGACAAATGAAAGAAAAAATATTTGGAATTATTAATTATATTTGATTATAATTTGAAAATAGATATACACTGTATTACATCATATCTAATTTTAGAGAACTATAAATAATATCTAATATTTTTTTCACTCATATAATCAGTTTTCCACACTGTTTTTAGTCATGCTTGAAGATATTGACATGATATTTACTTTTTGTTTACACCATGACAAGTTATAGAACAAGTTAGCATTTTGTTCCAGTAAAATGAATTTTTACCCGGTAGGGGACTATGTATTGCCATGCAATACTCTCAGAATGCTTGTATTAAATGGATTCGTGTTCTTAACAAACTTTATAAAATAGATTTCGGTAGTATATTAAAGTGTAAAGTGCGATTTTTTTTTTTTTGCTTTCGTAATCGCAATCATGATAGATGAATGTAGGATTTTGGGGTTTTGAGGTTTTGAATGATCCTTCTCGGCTTTCGTTTAAAAGATGTCAAGACAGTACGTTTCAAAGTTGATACGAAAAACATGAACCTGGAAACCTGAACAATTGAAAAAATTACGTTTTTTAGTGCTGGCTGCATGGACAATAAATTCATTAATAAAGATAATTAGAGAACACATGATAATCAATACATGAATTAAAATTCAATTTTTTTATGTGGCAGTTTGTTTGTTTGAGAAACTTCAAATGTGTTGATATAGTACGAAGTTTTATCGTGTGATGACTTTTTAGATTGCTAATCTAATAAATTCGTACAATTTCCTGTGTATTAGAACAGGTCATCCAAATACGTATTCACAATTGTCGTTTTGAGGAATTGATACGGTTTAATCATTACTGTTGCGCGTTGATGTCTTGATGAATGAATTAAAACGATATGATTTGGCTTTACTGTGTTAGATATTCATGCGAAATAATTAGTTTATATTTGGCAACATGAATACTAGTGTTGTGAAAAGCTATACACATGATACAGATGTTGTCTTTAAAAATTAAAAAAATCAAAACAAAACGCATGTTGATATGAAATTCTAAAAGTTCGAAACTGATTATTTTTTAAACTAGTTCATTGCAATTACATGGGAGATCCTGTTTTGGTAAAGCGCTTCCTTTAAATTTATCTATGTTATTGTAACGTCCAGTGGCAATTATATATATATTTATCAAGCATATTCAGATCGTATAAAAATCAAGTCTAACATTTGATTCATAAGTCACGTTAGTGAGGTTGATGGTTCGACCGAAATGAAAGGTTAAACATTAAACTGACACAAAATCAATAACGTTTGGAATGGACAGACGATTATAGATATATCTATCGGGATTTCTTTTCTGCTTGAGTGATTTACCTTACAAGGAGGCGGACGCTTTAAAGTTTAAAAGGACTTAACATCAGTTTGAATTAGTTAAACAGGGGCGTGGCTTATTAGTTTGACGGAGGTTAACCGGGTCTTAAAATATCTTGAATGACCGCAAGGGAATCTATTTGACTGGTATTAAAATAGTTTAAAATGGATTGAATAAGATAGAAAACCGTTTTTAATTTTTGTTAATCTGATTCAATATTCCAGTAATCTTTTTTAAAGATGGTTAATACCTATTTGGCCGTTTAAGCTAAATTCTGGTTACTAGTGAATATTCAAGACAAAAATAATGAAAATTCTGTTTTTAAAATACGGGGGTAAAACGGAACAGCTAAACAGTATCATATGTATAGGGCTTTCACGGTTGACAAACGTACAGTAATTGTCATTTTAGAATCGAAATAATTCATGGCAGCCGTTGATTTGTTTTCATTTAACCATGGGTTGGGCATTTATATTCGATTATTTTACCCTGAGCGTTAGCGAGCGGTAAAATATAAGTATAAATGCCCAACCCATGGTAAAATAAAAAAAAACAAATCAACGGCTGCCATGAATTTTTTCTTAAATAATTTTGCTTCAAACTATGAATTAGGAAATTGTCTATCAAAAAAGAAACAAGATGCAGTGATTAAACAATATCATTATCTGTACACGAAGATGAAATAACATCTTATCATTGCTCATATATCCATTGCTTAGGATGTTTATCGCAATGTTTTCATGTAAAGGAACCTTTCAAAATATTACCCAAAATGCCTTAGTTATGTGACACTAAAATAAACATCATAATATATCTGCATTGTATTTCATATGTAGGTACCAGATAGCTCTTGGAACAACACCTGGTGGTGGTCAAATCAAACCTTTCTTTGACATAGATTTAGAAGATGGAGTCAGATACTATACAATAGGTGGTCTCAATCTTCTAGGATATAGAGTGGTTAGTTTGGTATTATTTTAAAGTCTTGAATTATGAATTCAAACTTTTGACATGGTCTTAGTGTTATTTTATACAAATATATCATGCTTACAAGGGGTATTTGCAAAAAATACCGGTTGAGAGGTACAAATTTCCAGAGCAATTAGGCGAGGGATATTTGTTTACCTCGAAACCGGTATTTTTGGCAAATACCCCTTGAAAGCATGATATAATTGTTTAAATCAATCGAATGTTCTTTGGGTCGATCTTAAGCTCATACATTTTATTGCAATCAGGTATGGGTATCATATAGAATTTCCACTTGACTGTATAATTTTTGTATATTCTGCAGCTGTGCATAAATGGCCGTGTAATCATTTCTGATAATTTTTTATGCATAGTCATGGACTGCATATATATCTCCTTATTCATGATGTTGACAATGCGTTTCCGTTGAGTTTTATTTATGACATCATTAAAAGTACAGGTTAACGGAATTTTTAAGTCATTTGGTAAAAATTCAATAATGATGTTTTTATCCTTAATATTTCATTTGGAACAGTTGTAGGAGTTACATGCATAAAGAAAAACCATAATTTTGTCCTATTAGAATAAAAATAATTCATTGGGTTGTTTTTAGACATGGTATTCCCCATCTGCCATGTTATTTGCTAGCATATACCCCTGCACATGGAATATGCCGGCAGAGAAAAAAAAAAAATCTCAATGCATAGAAATTTGGTAAAAAAATAAAATGTCTCTCGTCCAATCAAAATACAGTATTATTACATAAGGTGGAATTAATACATATATATATATAGAAGTGTGAATTGAGGAATCTTCATTATATTTGAGAAAAGGGGAATATTTGATTTTAAATTTTTGCACTTGTGTCACTTGCAAGCCAACCACTTTTTCAGGAATACTCGTTTTCACAGTTTAAAGGTTGTAAAGGCAAATTAAAATAAAAGCTTTCGTGTCTCATTTAAGATATTTTAGATGCAGGATTGTTTATGTTATTGCTTTTTATATGCTTCATATTTATCTCATTTTTTCCATTTTTTTTGTAAATTTTGCATTTTAGGTTTATGTTTCTGTGAAAGGAATCAATGGAGCTAGTCTGACAAGTGTTGCTACATCCAATGGACTGTATATGTCATACCTTAGTCAAGGAATGGCTCCTCTTAGTCATGTAGGAGTCAATGATGTATTGGAGAAATCTGTGGGAGATGTGTAAGTATATAGTCTGTCTTTTTAGAGTTTTTGGGTAAAGATTGGATGAAATGCAATCAAAACCCTATGTTACTTACTTGATATCCAAATATTCCAAGGCTTATCACTACCTTTTTGATCCACAAAATATAGTGCATTGATCATAACATTCTATTCATCTATCCATGAATATTTACAGAAATTTATCAATGTAAATATATGCTTAGATATTCAAGTCACAAAACGATGTTACACCTGTCAAGAAAATTACCTAACTTTTGCAAGGTGCAGGAATCTATTCTTCTAAAAACATAAATGATGGCATTGTTAAAGTCATCTTTAAAAATTGAAGTTATCTCCCATTATCCAGAATTGTAGTTGAATCAACTACAACCAATGCTTTATTGAAAATGCAATATTTAATTTTACTTCCCACTGATAAATTAAAGCAATCTTTCAGTGCTTACAAGCACTTTGATTACTGTACAAGTAATACCTAAGACAGATAATGGCATCTCCTGTCATGTATGGTTGCTGATGTCTTGGAACATTCTTTAGGTGATGTGAAAGTATGTACAGTCATTCTTGATACTGTTTTTACTGTATAAGTAATTATACTTAAGTCAGAGAATGACACATCCTTTCATGTAGGGGTTACTGGTGTATTGGAAAATTCCCTATAGATGTGTTAGCAGATATAGTCCTTCTTGTAGAGTTTTAATGAGAATATCACTAATTACATGGAACATATAGCATATCAGGTCTTTTAAAGCTGACTAAATGGTACGGGTTTTGCTCATTGATAAAGGCCGTACAGTAACCTGTAGTTGCTTAAATCTGCTTTATCTGGACTGCTTGATATTTGTCTCATTGACAAATCATACGGATTGAGGAACACTTGTACATTGACAAAGCAACTTCGTAGTTTGAATGTTTTGCAAAACTTTGTAAAAGAGGCAAAAAAGTTCTGCCTAATTATATTTGTAAACTTTTGATTTGTACCATGTTTTAATGAATTTTTGTCAAAAAATATTTCAAAAGTTTAATCACTATTACTTTTTCCTTGATACCTTTCTTGATGAATGATTGTACTTTCAAAACAGTGTTTAAGTGTTATCATTAAATAGTTTAAACCAAACTACTGTGTTATGTGTCTGCATTGTACAATGTATGTTATTTCAATAATAAGTACCGCGAGGTCGCCCTATTGTGATCAGTATGTCCGTCAGTCCGTAATAAATTGTGTCGGCTCTATAACTAGAGAACCGTTATAATTTCATACTTTAACTTGAAATGTATATAAACCAACCCCAAAGAATGTGTCATAATGTTTGTACAACTTTCTAGGTTAAAGATCAAGGTCAAAATTGGTTTCAGTTGACAACCCCATGTCCTACATATGGTAAAGATTGTGTCCGGTCTATATCTTGAAAACCGTTATGATTCCAAAGTCCATACTTGACATGTATATCACCCAACACTAAAGGGTGTGTCATAATGTATGTACAACTTACAAGGTCAAGGGTCCGTCCGTCCATCTCATACCATCTCATATACTTAGTTTAAACATATTTATTTGTTGTGGACTGGGAAACAAGTTACTACAACTTATATTTATACCTTTCCACGTTGCTAGTGCGAGTGCTGCCTTTTAGCAGCATTTAGCCTGCTCCTTTCCAAAATTTTCAAGGGTTTATTCTACGTGCAAGAGATATTGATATCTCTTGACACGGGTCAGCTATTTATCGTCCCCTTCCGACTGACTATCATCGTTTATCAAGACCATCCTTGCAAGTGGTGTCAAGGGAGAGTCGAAAATTCAGTCCCTGAAATTTTCTCCCAAGAAACGGGAATAAACCCGTCCAATGCGCTAACCACTACACCATGGCTCTCCTAAAAAAGAACAATGTCTTTGTTTACCTCGTTATTAACTATGCAAACAAACAAAACATGAAGAAAGGTGTCAAATATAGCAATATATCAAATGCTGTCATAAAAATACGTGTTATATAATGAAGTACCTGTCTATCCATTTCCCAATTGTGTTTCGGTTGACTTCAATTACGGAGATGCCATATTTCTGTAACAACATAATTCTTTCTCTTTGTACATAATGCAAGAAAATATATGGTAAATAGATCATGAAACTAATTACTAGTATCTGCTGTAAGTGGAGTATATGATATGATGAATAACCGAATGGCACATTTAATGCAAAAAATATATAAAGATATTTAACTACAGAATTAGATAAAAAATTATCCCATCAAGATGAAGAAATGAACACAATATTTGACATATACAGTTGGGTGAAGACCAAGCATTATATAAATTAAACGCACGTTAAGTGCACATAATTCGTTATGCCTCGTTCACATGTACATTTAATTCGAATTGAATTCGAATCGAATATGAATCAAATTCGCTAATCGCGTTCACACACTCCTCTTTTTTCAATTCGGTTCAAATTCGAATTGGATAATTCGCATTATCCAATTCGCATTAGAAATACGTTTTCGTTAATACGAATCAGTTAATTCACATTAATGCAAATTAAACAGTGGTATGGACACTTTCTAAATTGTGATTCGAATTAAATTATAAATTATTAATTGATAATACAAATTTAACGTTAACGGCGTTAGGACAGTGAAGCGAATTTGACGCGCATTGTTATTCGTCTTAGAATTTACGTTAGGACGTAAAACGTTTCGAATGTGAATTAAATTAATTCGAATTAGTTAATGCGAATTAAATTTTTCGCGTTAACGCAGAGGTAAACACGAAAGTAACGCCCGTTTATATTTTTATGTCTACTGAAATTTTAGAGTTAACGCGGCGTTTACATGAAGGGCATGCAAGTAAACGCCGCGTTAACTTTTTCCGCCCGTCTACATGTAATGCTTGGTCTGCACACAACTGTTTATGCTATTGCATGTTAATTCTAAATAATCAAGTGTAGTTTATATGAATACCAGTGCATAAATACACAAATAAAACAAGGTGAACATTAAAGGCAGCATGTACTAGTTTTCAATATACAACTTCTTAATGGGATGTTCTTTTGGAATCGATCGCAAAGTAGTCAAACTACTGTATCACTAGCCAATCGACACTCAGAGATTGTGAGTGCGAATCCCGTACTTGGCAGGTGCACTCAACTCCAATCTTAATTGTCTAGGATTGTCAGTTTTTTTACCGAAAGTCGGTGGTTCTCTTCTGGCACTCAGGCTTTCTCCATCAAAAATTAACTGACTGCGACGAAATAGCACAAAAGTGTTGAGAGTGGCGTTAAAACAAACACCAATCAATCAATCAATTGATAGGAGGAGATGAATTATACCCAAGTTTTTGTGCAAAAAATGGTCAAAGGTCTGAAAGCTAAATGCAAAAAGTGGTTACTTATTAAAAAGGCACGTATGTTTTCAATGGAACTGATGTAATTAAAACCACCTTCTAAGAACACCTGATAAACTCGATATGCAGCTGATTAAGAATTGATAATAAATCTGTTCCATCTCAATAGTAAAGAAAACAAAACATCCTGGGAATATTCTAAAATAAAGACTACTGAGTGCAATAGAAATAAAACTATATTCACGTAATTTATATTACATGTATATTAAAGTGCCTATTTATATTTTCATGATGAAATTTTAGTTTTAAAGTCTTAAATTTTTTACAATATTCTGTAACAAAAAAATGTATTTTTTTATAGTCAGTTCCAGTCTGTTGACGATACTCACAGAGCATTATGGGATATGTCAGGTGACCTATGTCCAGTTACAAGTTATATGAATAATAATATGTAATATATATATTTATATAGTCAGTTCCAGTCTGCTGACAACACTTACAGAGCATCATGGGATATGTCAGGTGACCCATGTCAAGTTACAAGTTATAAGTTTAATAATCTATAATATCATATATATTTTAATAGTCAGTTTCAGTCTGGTCACTTACATGTCCAGTTACAAGCTTTAAGTATAATAACCTGATATATATATATATATATATATATATATATATTTCTACAGTCAGTTCCAGTCTGTTGACGATACTTACAGAGCATCTTGGGATATGTCAGGTGACCCATGTCCAGTTACAAGCTACGAATGGAAGATCCAAAGGCTTGATGGTCTTGTTATTCAAGACTGGCTGAAAATGAACTGTAAGTTGTTTTTAAATGGTTTTAAAAAAGAATTACATGATATGTACGGTCAGAATACCTATGCGCAGTGTTCTTACCAGCTAGGGCATTATAGCACCCTGAGTCAGTATATATGCGATACTTTTCTGTGCTAAACCTAGAGGCTTTATTCCTCTTCACAATACCTATTAGCGAACATATTTTTCATGTTACTGTTAGAATTCATACCTTGATAGTATACACAGTTGCTGCGTCATAAAAATAGTGCCTTATACCGGTAAATCTAATGAATTACCTCCTATTTTATATGAAGTTTGTTCAAAAATCATTTCATTTACTTATAACTGTATATTTCTTAAAAAGATACTTAGAAAAAGATTCTTTTATAAACCAATAAAAGAAATAAGGAGAAAAAATTCATAAAAAGCTCCCCAAAACATTGAGTTTGGCTTTTTCATAAATCCTAAATAGGTGTAAAACCACTATTGATTTTCCAAATGAGTCTTTGCTAAATTGGAATTTTTCAAAAATTGTGCAAATTTTTGTTTTGTTTTAAATAAATAGAAACTTGACATGACTAAAGTTTTATCCTGTCTAGTACTACAGTGAAGAAGTCAAATAACTTTATTGCATACAAGATTATATACCATCACTGGAAGTAAACTAATCAAATGTTCATCCCTAGTTCTCTGTTTACAAGCGCTCTAGTTCCCTTGTCACCTCAAAACACCTTACATTTCCTGAGCGGTGTGAGAAAAATATTTCTCATCACTAATATATTTCTCATCACTAATGAAATATCTGTTCTCAGCAAATGATTGGTCGAAATTTTATTATCTTGATTTCTTCTGAATTTCCTATTGTGACGTCATGAAATAAGGCGACCATGCCTGATGACATCACATTTCAAGAACACAACTTTCTGCCAATGTTTGAAAAGGAACGATAAAAATCTTGGGATCATGTATTAAGACATTTCTCCACCCTCAACAGTTAAATTTTAATTATTTAAAAAGCTCGGCAAGCCTCTTGCTTTGAATATTAAAATTTTACTTTCTCGAGTGGAGAGATATCGTAAAACACTTGTTGTTAATAATTATTTTGGAATCACATTTTTTTGTCAATGTCTAATAAGGAATTGGGTATACTTTGTTTTCAAAAAAAGAGTGTGGTATACATGTACTTCCAACGACATTGTGCGAAAATTCTTGTTATTTCTCTCAGTAATTGATATTGAGAAAGGCATATCTTGTATGTAATGATTATTAACTTTTTAACTTTTTTTATATTAATTCCAATTAATGTAAATTGAAGTTATATTACATATTTTAGTAATCAAACTTTTTTAGTGAAAACTGATGGCATGACTGATGGATTAAGACTAGAAAATGGAAAAATGTACTACTCTTCAGTGAAGGTGACCAATAAGTTGAACTACACCTACATTCTAAGATCAGATGGTGTTGCTATTGAGAAAAATCCACTATTACCTGGAAAGGTGTTTGATGGAGATATTAGAGGCTATGACATTAAATTCTTACCATCAAATACTATAATCTATGCAAACTGGGATGGATTTGGTTTACCTTCTAATGCCATGAAACAAGTGGATGTGTTGTCAGGTATAAGTATAATTGATGTATTTTGTGGAATGATAAATATTGTTTATTATGCCCCCGCCGTAGTTAATAGGGACATTAAGTGTTATCCTTGACCGTCGTTCTGTCAGTCTTTCCTTCAGTCCATTCAAATTTTTGTCTCTGCAATCAAAGTTGTCATTCATATCTTATGAAACTAATACACAATGCTCAGGACAAAAACTCTCAGACAAGAGTTCAAGTTTTGGCAGTGAGTCATTAATGTTTAAGATAAAGGACCACAACAATACTTTTGTAATACTTTGTATAAATTGCTTATTTTTTGACATATTTCAATAGGGTTTCCTTCAAAGTCTTGAATTGGTGGGTTGCTTTAATATGCTGAATCTAATCCTGAATTAAGAATTTGGATTTTGGGCCCTATTTTTTAATTGGTCCATATTAAACATTAATGTCCTGGAGTGTCCAAAATTAATTTTGCTACATTTGATCTAAAATTTATTTATTGGTGTTCCTTGATGTGCTGAATCTAACCGTGTATTTGGATTTTTGGGAAAGACGGCTTCAAGCCGTCAATTCCCTATGTGGCTGGCCAGACTTCCAAATCCCTCACGTCACTCATTTTGTTTTTATAGTTGGGGAAAACACCTCAAAATTTCATACTGAATTGATGAGAAGGAGACACACAAATGAACAGATTGACTTTAAACACTTTTTAACACATTTGCCTTCTGTATCTCGTGAAATTATCGTATCTTGAGCTCTCCTTAACATTATTTACGTTTCTTTTACAATCCGGAAAAATCAGTATTACGAAATATTCTAAATATATCCAACCTAGTGACGTCATGGTTGGAATTCCACACTAGGTAGAAGCAGGGATATCCTTTCCTCATTATTAAAATCATTCACAGAAATCGTGTATGATTTAGAAATCGGTATTTGTTTATTTAAAAACATAATTAGATGATTCAAACATGCAATGCGTTGATTTGTTACATTTTGTAGGTCAACTTTCACGGTAAACAATGGGGATACATGGGACTGGGGAGAGAAACGTCAGTTTTCATTCTTTTCTGTAACTGTATTGAGAATCTCTCCTCCAATACAGGAGCACCTCAAATTGATGAGTAATTATCCACCTAAAGAAAAGTTTCTGTATCTGAACACTTAAAATGTGATATTTATTATATGATAAGTAGTTTTCCATTAAAACAAAATTTCATGTACCAACATAATCATTGTAATGGTAAAAAAAAATACAAAATTTTCAAATGGCTTTTTGTAGTTTAAACATATTTAAATGGAAATTTTAAACTGAATAGACTTTTCAGTCCTCACTTTATCGAGAAAAAATTTTAAATCTTAGAGCCCTGTCACAAAAAATGGAGAAATGCCCTAGCTTGCAGTTCAGTGGTATACAATAAAAAAAATACATATTGTTGTAGTTATTAAATGATAGAATTCAATTGAATTTTAGATAATTTACTTTCAACTTTAATGAAATGATTTGAATTAGAAGGTGCCAATCTCTTTATTAGTCCAAATTGATTCTATGATGAATTCTTGGCTAAGGAAATGAAATTACATTATTAACCAACAATTAATTTCAATATTATCAATCTTTCTACATGTTTTTGCTCATTCTTTGTATGAAGACTATCAAAAGATACACAAAAAAAAAAAAATAGAAACATTTGCCGTCTTTTCCCTCAGAGCTTTTAAGCTCTTTGATTTATTTTGGGACCTGTTTCGAACTTGTTCCACATTAAGGTCCAAAGGTTCAAAATTTTTTATTTAAAACTAAATCCTTTGGGTTCTTTGATAGTCTGCATCTAAGCGTTTATTTAGATTTTTATACGCCGTTGACTGGACGTATTATGGTATACCGTTGTCCGTCTGTCCGTTGTCCACATGTCGTATAATAACTCAAAAACGTTTTAACCAAATTGCATGAAACTTTGGTGAATTGTTTATATCTATTAACGTGATCTCCCTTTTCAAAATACGGGATCTGCACCTGGAAAATGTACCATTATTGAAGCCCTTCTCGGAGGTATCCAAGTCAAATGTACAGACATACCATTAATAGCCACATTTAGAGCAGTAATCACTAAATTGACAAGTAATTTCTGCTTGCTGTTCATTTATTTAGAGAATCAAGTGTGTCAAAATCAGGTCTTACTAATTAATTTTGTGGACTTAAAGAATTATATTTCTCATTTTCATCCTACAGATCAAACACGTTAGCCTCTTGTTTTATATTATATTTAGTTTTTCAAAAAATATTGTTTTCGTTTTGATTTTGCTTTTGCAAATATCATTTCGTTTCGTTCCATTCTTATTCCGTTTAACACTTGTAACAGGTATCTTCTTTTTAGTCCTCTCTCCTTTCCTATATTTTATACTTTTTAAAATTTTGAATTGATAAGTGTTACACGGACCGTGGGGGCATCATCTGTGTCCCTTGGACACATTCCTCTTTTATTTTTATGATAGTATAGTCAAAAATGTTTGTTATAATGATGATGAAGTTAAGTGATGAAATATTCTATGAAAAAGAAATAGAATGCATTAAACTCTATATATTGGCAAACTTCATTGGTCATATTGATAAAAATTAAAAAGGACAAATAATCTGGCCATTACTTCTATGGCATGATTTTGATAGAAGATTTTAGATTACTGAATATTTTGTAGGAAACCCTGGATTGCAAGTTGACCAATCACAGTTGGAGGCACAAGATCCAAACCAGAAAGTAGTATTCTATGAGGTTGCCGTGGGAACAGACAGAAGATTCCCCAAGACCAGGGATGATGTTGTTCCTTTTACTAATGTAGGACTAAACAAAACAGTCATTTTCTATGATCTTGAGTTAACGCCATTAACTGGTAACTACTACTTTACAGTGAAGGCATACAGTGCCTCATACTCTATAGCAACTGTCACCTCAAATGGTTTCAAGGTGGGATTTGATGAAGGAGTCACAGGTAAGAGTAATGTTTGGATGATCTTGATCTTGATTACAAAATTCTATGATAACACAAAAGTAAAAAATAGTTATGAAATTAATACAATATGACCATAATGATTTCAACATGTTTGTATTGTTGTCAAATACAGTATAAACATCAGAATTTGATTTAAACTATTATGAATGTTTTCATTATTCATGTTTCCTTAATTATTTGCATTACAGCTGGAATTATTTTGATGCAGAAATTTATTCCTACAGACACCTATTTAGATATTCAGTTTGAAGGATTTAGTTCCAAGTTGGATATCTTGATGTACTACGTAGCTTTGTCAAACAACTCTGATGCCAATAATACTAACTGTAAAGCATATGTAAGTAATTCGTTAGATTATCTTAAAAGGGGATTGGAGACATCTGAAAATATAGACAACAATATAGAACCGAGGAAACTTTAAAAGAAACATCGGAACAACAGAAACACTGAAATGCAACAAAACGCCAACATACATAGAAACGGACTATTTGATAACAACTGCCATATTCCTGACTTGGTACAGCACATTTAAAGAATAATTGGTGGATTGAACCTGGTTTTAGGCTTGCCAAAACCTTCCGCTTTTTGGCAATGTATTAAAAAAATATATCGTTAAAAGTGACAGGAATACAATACAAACGAAAACAAATACACTCAGCACAGAAAAATGCATAAATAGATAATATAATGGTACCCACAACAAGTTAGCAGTAGAATGACAACAGACATCTCCCATTAACGACAGCACAGGACACCACCAACAGAGATGTATTTTTGTGGCATTGAAATAATCTTAAAATTCATACAATTATAATGGAACGCGTTCATAAATTCACAATTATTTTTACAAAACTAGTCCAAAAAATTATCTTGAAAATAAAGGTCTGGAAAGGCTATTTTAAATTAATGCTATGACGACGTCATAATTATTAAGACCAACACATTATTTTATCCATGGAAAATGGAAATTAACTCGACTAATATTTACTGATAAATAAGACAAACGTAAACTGCACCGAGAACACAGATCTCAAACCACAAACAATAAGACATAAAACAATAGTCAACCCATTTTACAAAAGAAACAAAAGATTTAGAGCAAATCTGAGAAGGGGTAAAAAATGTTCATCAGGTCAAGATATATCTGCCCTTACATTTTCAGACGCATCAGACATCCCTTTGTAGGGTTGGTGCCCCTGAATTGGTAATTTTAGGGAAATTTCTTCACAGTTTTTGGTTATTATCTTGAATATTAAAATAGATAGAGATAAACTGTAAACAGAGAAGAAAGATCTACAAATAAGGCAACATGACCAAAAGATTATATTGACCCCATAAGGAGTTATTGCCCTTTATAGTGAATTTTTTACAATTTTTTTTACAATTTTTGTAATCCTTTACAAAAATCTTCTCCTTTGAAACTACTGACACAAATTTAACCAAACTTGGCCACACTCATCATAAGGATATCTAGTTTAAAAAATGTGTCCGATGACCATACTTACCAACCATCATGGCCAAACATAGAACATAGGGGTAAAATCCAAGTTTTGTTCATTATTTTTTGAACCGTTATGAATAGAGAAAATCTGAAAGGAGCTAAAATATTCAGAATAATGAGCTCTGCCAATTCTCCATATACGTCAAAACAGTTAGACAAATTGTATAGTTATTTTTAAATGACAAATTTTACCATTTTTTTTTTTTCAATTTTGCCTATTTTCATGAAAACTGTGATATTTAGAGAATAGAGATAAACATTTTCTTTTCCGTTATGCCTTATATGATTTAAATTATAATAGATAAATAAACACTTTAAATCACAAAAATTATCAGCAAATTTTGCCAATATAGTTGGTAGACTGTCACTCCTCATAGGAGTGATTGCCCTTAAATGAGGGTTTTTTTACCCTCTTTTGTGTTTTGAGCAAAAACTAAAGAAAATAGAGAGAAACTAAACAGACTAAAAGATCAGTAATACAAGATCAACAAAATCAAGATTTTTGTCATGAAGTCTATTCTCGTCTCCAATGTTGGAGATGGTCCTTTGTTTGATATGCACATACACCAAGGTGAGCGATACAGGCTCTTTAGAGCCTCTAGTTAATCTTTCCTCCTCATAACTCTATAGGAGCAGTTTCTGCATAAGGAGCACACTCTTGTATAGATGTTCGTAAAGTATGAACATGCACGAGCATAACGTATCAATTGAGTAATGTAAACACAATTCGACGGGAGCAGAGGGTATGCTACTGCTGAGAAATTGGCAAAATGAAAACATCCTGTTTGTCATAGATTGTCTTGTGTGAAGTCGTCCATCTGTGTTAATATTTAGGAAAAGATGAAGCAGTCCTGCTAGTATCAGGATCAGTAATATCCTTAATTTCAAGTTCACTGGGATATATGAGATGCAAGTACTGATTGAAATATGGGTTATTCAATGATAAGGACACCAACCAAATGCTACATATTTCAACATACATTTTTTTTAAGAAAAGTGACTTTTGTATAGAATATGTCAAGCCCTAAAGCTCCCAAAGGGCTTTATATAAACCTTTTTTTAAGGTTTAAATGTTTGCTTAGAATGAAGTAAAATAGATTGAGATTATTAATGCATTGAATTTATGCCTGTGAATTTGGCTGACCGAAATATCATATTTTTATCAAATCTCAGTAATCCAGAATAATTGCTAAATGAAAGTATCAGCAGCATTGACGTTAACCCATAGGTATTGACAATTTGTTATATAACTATGCTGACTGTATGTCTCAAAGTTCATTTCTAAGTCCTTCCTTCAAACATTAAGCATAATATCTCCATTTAATCCACTTTAATTATGTCTTAATCATAACCTCATCCCTTTTAAGGCATGAATTTTGCTTGTCTTCCTTTTTGCACAGATTGATGGTGGTTCAGCTTCAGTCGAAGAAAAGAAGCAATTATTTACAGATTATGATGCCACCAATATAAACAAGTACACGTTCACCACAATGAAAAATCTCGATCTGAAACAGGGAGCTTCATATTATGTGTATATTATGGGTAAGTCTAGTCTAACCGAAGGAGTTCATACATACCAACCACTACGATTTTCTGTAATTGTTATGAATTTTGGTCCAAAATTACAGTTTTGCAATTAACAGTTTACTTGGCTTGTTACGGAACATTGTGACACTTCATATTGTGTTATAATTGTGTAACAATAAGCGTGGAGTTATTCAGATTATTGATTTTTTTTCAGGTTTCATGGGACTCTCTGTTGAAAGTGATCTATCAATTTCTTGTTTGATTCCGAATAAATAAGGATGTTCGCTCCTCTTGTTTTTAATATTCTTTCTCAAATTCTATGAATCCTCTAGTTTAAATGTTTTGTAAAATTCCAAATTAAAAAAATTGATCGCAACACTTACTTTTCTTTTCAAAATTTTATAAAATATAGTTTAAAAGCCATTTTTGAAAATCTTATAAATCCATGTTTTTTTTCAATAGATTTAGAAAGAAAAAAGGTTGCAATATTAAATAAATTAAAATCAAGAGAGAATCATTTTTTTTTCAAATTTAGATATGTTGTTTTCTGTGACTAAATGAAAGTCAAGTTCAATTTTCACGACTTTAGCCTTTCTCGTTTTTGGAAAGTTTGCTATAGCAACACTTTCTTAAGGCATCGACCTCAAACCGGAAGTGACAGACTATCTCAAATGTTCTGCTCCAAGATAATGTAGTACTAATGTTTGAATACTGAATCTAGGATGATGCTTTTGAAATTTTGAGTTACTACTCTTTTAAAAAGATTGCAGCTTGAATAAAAAAAGGAATGAATGTTCACCGACAATTCAGCTGAATTTAACTTCATTTTGAAAATGAGTATCACAAACACTACTTCGCAGATCTGCCATGCGCTGAAGAGAAAATCAAAAGAAATCTACGCGAGACAGCGTTTAATTCATGAATATTTCATGAATGAACATTTTCCCGCGCTATTTTTACTACGTACGATATTTACACATGTTTATTATTAAATTAGTAAAAGCCCGAGTGTATCGAAAGAATCCGGTATGACAACATGTTTATATTTTGACCAAGCCGTCGGATAATTGACAAGTGATAATGACAGAAAATTAAGTACTCGATAATCATATGGCTAATGTTTCACGCCAAGGATGAGTAAAGGTAAATACCAGCTTTGATAGAAAAGTGCATCGTTTTTGTCAAAACATCGAATCGATCGGAAGGTTTTGATGCAAAAATCATTTGAAAACTTTTAATTCCGTTATTTAAATACTAGCTGTTTCACATTCCAATGTCGATATAAGGACCTTTACTCGTTCAGCATGCTAAAGTGGATCAAACTGACAGCAGAAAAACTTTGACTCAACGACAATTCATATCACAGCCTCCTCAGTGTTACGATTAACAACAACATTTGTACACAAATTATTACAAGGATAAGGCTTGTATTAAAAGCAACCGAGTCAGCTTCTTCTTCTTAGAATAGCTCAGTGTATCAAGACAAGTGCTGTTGAAATTATTTACATGATTAAATAACATTTTTCCATGTACTAGCAAAATGACCTTCTTAGTGCTTAACTGCTTAATAATGCAGTGGCGGATTCAGAACTTTTTATCCTCATACTTTATTCCTGTGGCAGTATGATTCTTTAAGATTGACCTATAGTTAACAATGTGTCATCCTAACACAGAGGCAATGATTACTAGTATATCAAATGAATGGCTGAAAACCAAAAATCTCAAATGGTTGCCTCAATGCTAAATTTCACATGTACAGCAGCAACTAAAATGTGTTGCAGGGTTATAAGCACCTCTATGAATCTAGTGTATATAAACTTTTCATTCCTGTCGTCATACAGCTAGTGTTATGCCCCACCGTATTAAGTTTTACCCTTGTTCTTCTGTAAATATGTAAGTCCCTTACTTGTACGTACGTCCGCACATCCAAAATTGGTTTCTGTTCTCTTACTTTAGTTTTCCTGAACCAAATTGTATGAAACTTCTATGCAATGCTTATTACCACAAAACACAGGTCAAGTTTGAATTTTGGTGGCGTCACTTTTACTATTCTAGAGTTATGCTACTTTACAAATGGAAAAGTTGCTGGAATTTTTAGTTTCCATTCTCTAACTTTAGTTTGTCTTAAACAAATGATATGAAACTTATACACAATGCTCATTACCACAAAACACTGATCAAATTTGAATTTTGGTGGCTTCAGTTATACCGTTCTAGAGTTATGCCCTTTACAAATGTAAAAAATGCTGATTTTTTTCGTTTCCGTTATCTAACTGTAGTTCGCTCAACCAAATGTTATGAAACATATACACAATACTTTTAACCATAAAACCAAGATCAAGTTTAATTTTGGTGGAGTCATTTTTACTGCTCTAGGGTTATGCCCCGTTACAAATGAAAAAATTGACGATTTTTTCGTTTCCGTTCTTTAACTTAAGTTTGTGTCAACTTAATGTGTAGGAATGTATACACAATGCTTATTTCCCTAAAACTCAGATCAAGCACAAATTTTGGTATCGTCACTTTTACAGTTCTTGAGTTTCGACCCTTTATAACCTTAAATGCTAGCGGGGACATCATTTGTGTCCCATGGACACATTCCATATTTATTGATCAAAGCCTTTAAAGTCATATGAAACCGCATATTAAAAAAATGTATGCATATGTTTTTTATAACTAAATGGATAGTTTTCATTATAAAACTTATGTACATATATTTTTTTTTTAAAGAAAATTCTTTAATTTGTCCACATTTAGAAGAAGTTTCTTTTTTTCAATTGCTTGCTTCCAGGAAGCAAATCGCCGAAATATTTTCCGTATGCAAGTGACCTTAGCGTGACCCTTCTCGTAAAAATCCGGTGATCGCAATACGCATGGATCTGTCATTGAAATAAACTATTATCTGATTGTACATGTTATACACTTGCTCAATATCCATGCTTCTTTGTTGATTGTTTACTATAAGGTGACAATCGGTAAACTACGGCTTCAAAACACGGCAATTAATTAGCTGCCATATTTGTTAAATCATAACAGACAAGAGACACAAAAAAATTGACGATTATACGATATTTTTGCGTAAAAATGATAAAATCGTGCACAGAAGACTAAGTTTATGATATATGTATGCATTGGTGTAAGAATTGGATAAACATTATTTTTCACCATTCACTCGTTTCATATGACTTTAATATAAATTCAATTTCATTACAGTTGTATTGAATTAAGTTACATGTAACTGTCTTATTTAAAAAAAAAAAAAAAAAAGATGTGGTAGCAAATGACCCAACGCTATCCAAAAGAGTTCAAAGGAGGATGATATATTAACAACACAACTATAGGCCACCATACGGTCGTCAACGATGAGAAAAACTCAAGAAAAAAAAACTAAAATCACAGGCCCTTGACCTGGCATGGGTACATAAAGAAATTAACAGAGCTTTCTGTATATATTTCATTATATTAGATCAACAGTTTAAGGTTGCAATAGAAAATATCAAAATTTTATATGACAAACATGAAAAAACTGATTTTTATACGACCGCAAAATTTTTTGGGATCGTATAATGGTATGATGTCGTCGTCGTCGTCGTCTGCGTCGTCGTCAGAAGACACATTTGGTTTCCGGACAATAACTTTAGTTTAAGTGAATGGATCTCTATGAAATTTTCGAAGAAGGTTCAATACCACAAAAGGAAGGTTGGGATTGCTTTTGGGGATGATGGTCCCAACCATTTAGGAAATAGGGGCCCAAAAGGGGCCCAAAACAAGCATTTTTCTAGTTTCAGGATAATAACTTGTGTATAAGTATTTTGATTGCTCTGAAATTGTACCACAATGTTTAATACCACAAGTAGAAGGTTGGGATTCATTTTGGGGGTTATGGTGCCAACAGTTTAGGAATTAAGGGCCAAAAAGGGGCCAAAAACAAGCATTTTTGTAGTTTCCGGACAATAACTTGTGTGTGAGTGTATGGATCTCTCTGACATTGTACCACATGGTTCCATATCACAAAGGGAAGTCTGGGATTGAGTTTGGGGATAATTGCTTTAAAGAGGGATTCAAAAAGTTTAGGGGGGGATTTTTTTTCCAATTTTTTAAAGTTTTTTTTCAAATTTCAAATTTTTGAAAAGTTTCAAGAAGAAAGAAGAAACATTCAATTGCAAAGTATTGCACAATAGAATTTTAAGATCTTTGACCACATTTATTTTGTGTCAGAAACCTATATTATGTCAAATATTTGATCACAATCCAAATTCAGACAGTATCAAGCTTGAATATTGTGTCCAAATTTGCCCGAACTGTTTAGGGTTTGACCTCTGCAGTCGTATGAGGCTGCGCTTAGCGAAGCATTTTATTGATAATTCCTGAAGAGACAATGGTTTAGTTAAAAACATCAAAGCTGTGATTAAATACATATTTGAAATAATACACGTCTAAAATCATTTGAATTAATACACATCTACAGTTGCAAACTTTCCAGAGGTGCTATCCAGCACTTTGATTGATTTCTGGAGCCTTTTAGTAGCTTATTATTGATGCCTATTGATGTTTATTATGTTATAAGTCAAGTGTGTTTTGAAAGTAGATGTCACAGTTGTTATGTGGTATTTTATTTTTGTTGTGTGTGTTTATTTTAATTTTACTTGATCCTGTTTAGGGTTCCAGATTTGCAAATTCATTAGATAATAATCTATTTTTATAAAAGGATATTTTTCATTTCATAACATTGTGTAGATAAAATGTTGACATTCATAGATAAGATGCAGATCTATTAGTTTGTTACAAATGAAAGAAAAATATTGGGAACTATTAACTATATATATAAAGTTTGATTACACCAAGTGTTTTTAAATAATTTTACCTTTTAAAGATAACATACCATATTGCAATTGTCAATCACCCAATAATTGGAGTGAAAGATTTATTTGAAAACTAATAATTATATTTGGTTATAATTTGAAAATAAATATAACATCATATCTGATTTCATCATATCTAACTTTAGAGAACTATGGTCAAATCATATCTAATTTTAGATTTACATTATTGGTTCATGGAAATAAAGTTTGAGTTATTTCCCTTTGAACAGAAATGGTTTAACTTAGAAGTATTTCAACAAAAAATGAATTCTTGTAGTTCTTTGATATGCTGATTCTAGTAATGTAATTCGATTTGTGAAATTGGTCCTTAATAGGTAAATGTCCAATTTCAAATTTTTCAGATCTTTTACCACATTTATTTTGTGTCGCAAACCTATGTTGTATCAAATATTCAATCACAATCCAAATTCAGAGCTGTTTTAAGCTTAAATGTTGTGTCCATACTTGCTCAACTGTTCAGGGTTCGACGTCAGCAGGGAAATCGGGTTTGCTGTCTCTCTGACAGCCTCTTGTTGTCTTTGTAATGAATAAGAATGTAACTAATGTGCTAAACATAGAAAACAGTTTATCCCTGGATGATGGAACATTGTAAACACAGGGGCCCTTTATGGCGAAGTTTAGTCTCGTGCAAGAAAGATATACATGTATTCTGTGACAAGAGTTAATTTCAAACTCAATTTTTGAACTTATTTTCAATAGGTACTGATAAATCTGGAGCTTGTGGTATGGTCATGCATGAATTCATTGTGGACCTCACACCACCAGACAAAGGCAGGATAAAAACTGGACCCTATTTTGATATGGTTTGTATATTTATAGTTGCACTTATATTTTACTAGAGAACATTCATTTTTATGCCCCTGGATATTGTTTTACCCCTGTCCCTCCGTCCCATTATATAGATATTCCAGATAACTCCTCCTCAGTTCTGCCAATTTTTCATGAAGCAAATGCGTGAAATTTGGCAAAAATTGTTAAGATCAAAGAGAAAAAACAATAGATCAAAGGAAAATGCCACAAAATAAGCATGAACTTGTGTGAGTCTCACACTAAATGCCCTGCCTCTTACAGTGTGATTGCTAGGAAATTTTTATTTTACTGGCTGTTTGTACATATATTTAAGGTGTGCATGTGGTCAGGGTTTTAATTTTTAATGATATTTAAACTTAGTAATTTTTTTTAGTATTTACTTGCATAAGAGGTGCATAGCGTTTCCTATTAACTTTTTCTACAGATTGAATGCTACAAAGTTTTCACTTTGCTGTCTGTTTGTAAATATATTGAAGATGTGCGTGTGGTCAGGGTTTTTATTTTTTATTAATATTTGCTTTTTTGGGAGATAGTTGAACTTTGTCATTTTTGGAGTATATAGGTGCATATGGCGTTTCCGGATAACTCCTCTCACAGTGAACCATAGACCTATGTGCTCCTATGCTCAACTTTGTGTATTTAAAAAATACAATTTGCATCTGCTGGGGCATCATTTGTGTCTCCAAGAATCAATTAAGTCGCAAAGAAAGTCCTACATTGACTTTGTTATAATAAAGTTACTTCAGAGTAGAGTGCAGGGGCATCATTTTGTCTAGTTTATTTGTAACTTCCAAATTAACTATGAATTGTAATAAGACCTTAGTTGATTTGGAAATAACACTAGATGTACACATCACAATTACATATGTTTGAAACCACACTGCAGTGTGCAAAAACTTCTTTTAGATTTCTATGTTCAGTGACTTGATTTTCTATATTTCATATCAATTCTTTGGAAAATGGATTTTTTTTAAATGTTGATTCCCCTCAAAATATGATCTTCCAATATGCTCAGTAAAAACGTATTTTGATACATATGTATTCATCTGTCTCTGAATTTAAAATAAAATTCTTTACATTTCAGCCTGTGACTTACAGTCCATCCAATACCTCAGTATATGTGTATTGGGAGGGATATTTTGACAACGTTTCTGATATAGCCACATATGAAGTTTCACTGTGGAGAAATAAATCATGTTCAGAAGTTGCTGAGTCTGAGATGGTTGTTAGCTGGATTACATTGACAAATAACTATACAGATTATAGTTTCATAGATCTTACTCTAAATGTAAGTGTATAAAACATTGTAAGGACTGTTTGATATATAGTAATATTACATATGGTGTAGCATTCTACTGTTTTCATTGGATATGACGATCACGTGGGTCAAAGATTATTTAACATATCTGACGCCTTGTTTCTATTTTTATGTATATTGACGTTATGTTTCTATTTATACGTATATTGGTGGTCAATATGAACAAGTTACTAAATTTAGATTTATGACGTCATGACATCACACATAACAACCACGGAGGAAGCGCCGCATCAGAAAAGAAAATTTGCAAGTTTATCAGGAGATTTCAAGAGTTTTATGTTAAATGCAGAGGATAAGAATACAAGAATGCTAATGCAACAAGCTTTGAAGTTTAAAAAAAATATATATTTTCAATAAAATGTTAAAATTCTTGCAAAATACAATTAAAAATACACAGAAAGAACATTGAACGTCATTTTTCTAATACATTATTTACATATGTAATATAGAAATTAAGGACTTTCACTCAGTCAATACGTTATATATGGACCTGTTAGATTATATTGACACTCGGACTTCGTCCTCGGTCAATTTAATCTGAACAGGTCCATATATAACGTATTGACCTCGTCAAAAGTCCATAATTGATAAATAATACTCCAATAAGTAGTTTTTATGTATTTAACATGCTGGAAAATGTGTTTTGAAAATTTTACTTAGCCATGTATTTTGACCCCCCTACCATGGTATATTGAACCCCCATCCCTAGTTTTTCCATGACAAAATGATAGAAAATGATGAATATTTCGTTGTTTTCCATTGAATTCCATGGAATTTAATGGAAATATATTCCATCATTGATGGAAAACTTATATGTGTCACATTTTCCAACATTTTCAATGAAATGATGGAAAATGGAATTTCATGGAAAAAATACTGTTCCGATGAATAATGGAATGGAAAATAGACAAAGAAAACATTGTAAGTGGAAAAAGGATGGAAAGTGGACTTAAAATATTTTCGAGATGGAAAAAGATGATGGAATCTTGACTTTAAATATTGTTAACATGGAAAAAAAGATAGAATCTTGATTTAAAATATTTTGGAGATCGAAAATCATCAATTAGACATGTGAGCCATTGAAAGAAATGTAATGTGCCATATGTTTTTCATTAATATTTGTGTAGTGGACAGGAAGTGATATGAACATAGAGTGTTAGGCCAAATTAAGGGGAGCACATGAGTTTATACATTTTTATGCAATTATCATAACTTAAAACATAAAGATGGTAAATAAACAATAAAAGGATAATTCAAGATATAGGTATTAACAGTATTCAATTGGGTCATTTTTCAAAGACATCAGACAACTCCGTATACAACCCTCAACACATTAAGAACTTGAACTTGCAAATTGAATGGATATGCAGGCAGCAAGCAAAGATGTCTTCTCTCCTGAACAAAAAAGTAAATTTTACATTGGATGCAGATGAAATAGTTCCATATAGTTCTTGACATTAAATAGTGCAAATTTATTCTCTGATTATCTGCATTGACTGTTGGATTTAGGAGCATATCTTTTGGTAAGTACACTGAATTTGATTCCACCATTTTAATGTGTACAAGCTCCTTTAGTTCAACATAATAACATGATGACAATAAAAGTCAAGTAGATTTATACATATATTTATGATGATTGTGTAAGACAAGACAAACTGTATAATGTATTATAATAACTAAAAATCTATTAATGAAGCTATTTGGTTTTAAGATTAAAGATATGTGGAATGGTTGCCAATGAGACATACATCCATAAAACATGTAAAAGTAAAAAAGTGTATCTTTATAACAAACTATAGATCAAAACTAAGATCTAAAACATAGACAAGACCTATCATAACATTTATATACAATGTTTAATGAAAAACAAATAGGGGAATGAATATTTTGTTAGACATTAGACATTCCAAATCAACATTTTCATTTTTGTCGAGCCTGCGACTTTTGTCGCAGAAAGCTCGACATAGGGATACTGATCGGTCTGCGGCGGCGGCTGCTGCGGCGTTAACTAACTTCTTTAGAGCTTTATATTTTAGAAGGTGGAAGACCTGGATGCCTCATACTTTGTATATAGATGCCTTATGTTACGAAGTTTCCGTCTGTCACATGTCAATTGTCATTGACCTCATTTTCATGGTTCAGTGACTACTTGAAAAAAAGTTAAGATTTTTTGAAATGTTAATTTCTCTCTCATTATGAGTAATAGAATAACTATATTTGGTATGTGTGTACCTTGCAAGGTTCTCATGCCCGTCAGACAGTTTTCACTTGACCTCGACCTCATTTCATGGATCAGTGAACAAGGTTAAGTTTTGGTGGTCAAGTCCATATCTCAGATACTAGAAGCAATAGGTCTAGTATATTTGGTGTATGGAAGGATTGTAAGGTGTGCATATCCAACTGGCAGGTGTCATCTAGCTTTGACCTCATTTTCATGGTTCAGTGGTTATAGTTAAGTTTTTGTGTTTTGTTCTGTTTTTCTTATACTGTATGCAATAGGTCTACTATTTTCTAGTGTATGGAATGATTGTAAGGTGTACATGTCCAACTGGCAGGTGTCATCTGTCCTTGACCTCATATTCATGGTTCAGTGGTCAAAATTAAGTTTTTGAGTTTTGGCTTTTTTCTATTACTATATGCAATAGGTCAACTATATTTGGTATATGGAAATATTCAATGATGTACATGTCAGTTTCGCAGGTTTTATTTGACCTTGACCTCATTTTCACGGTTCATTGCTCAGCGTTAAGTTTTTGAGCTTTGGTCTGTTTTTCTTAAACTATGAGCAATACGTCAAGTATATTTTTTGTATGGAAGATTGTAAGGTGTACATGTCTGCCTGGCATGCTTCATCTGACCTTGACCTCATTTCATGGTTCATTGGTCAATGAATAGTTTTCTTGGTAAAGTCTGTATCTTAGAAACTATAAGCAATAGGTCAATTATATTAAGTGTATTGAAATATTATAAGGTGTACATGTATTTCTTTTTTGGTTTTTTTCTGACCTTAACCTCATTTTCTTGGATCATGTTAAGTTTATGTGATAGTTGTAGTAAAGCTTTATATTTAACACTTTTAACATTATATCAATGGTTTGTAAAGAAGGCGAGACATTTCAGCGTGTGCACTCTTGTTGATTAAACAGATTTCTTTTGATTGCATGAGTTTTCCCCATAAAATAAGAATCAAATAAACATATCACCCACTAAAGTTGTTTACCATTATTGTGTTAAGGACATTATTTAAAGAATATTTAATTATTTATTACAGTAAAATGATATTTTTTAGGTATCGTGAGGAATATATGAAACTCCAAAAAAAAATGGTTAAATGCTGTTCTACGAGATGGGTTTACTGAAGCTATGTCGACAAAAGTGACATGTATAACCTAATTTCTTGGTATAAAGGCAGTGCAAACATATACCAAAGTTTTTGCTTGTTTATTGTATTTATACATCAAATTAATCTGAATTAAAGGTCAAAATGATGGTTGAGTTTTATTGCTTTTACTGACAGTGCAAGATCCAAAAGACCTTACCAAACTGAAACAATGTATTGCACCTAGTTTTTTTATGTTCATTATTATAGATAAGGTTAAACAGGGTATTCTGCCAATAGGTTAATTTGAGCAATCCATTTTAGATTGAAATGATGGAAAAATTTCCATGGAAACAGAAACATCATGGAATATGTTTCCATGGAATTCCATGGGTAAATATTTCCATGGAATTCCATGGAAAATGTTTTAGATGGAAATATAATTATTTCCTTTTTTTTCTCTTTTAATTTCCATTTTAGATTCCAATACTTCATGGACTTCCATGGAAAAAACATTCCGTGGAATACCATGAACTTTCCATCATAGACCATGGAAAATCTAGGGATGGGTCCCTACTATAGACCTCCAATTAGGAAAAAAACATAGCCAACATATTGTACATTATATAATCTGCAATACTATTTATCTATAACAGGGTGGGGGGGGGGGGGGTCAATTTTCCATGGTTGGGTTCAAAATACCATATGTAAAAAATGACCTCCGGTGTCAAAATACCTTGGGAATACCTTTTGCAGAAGTTGTGAACATGGAAAAGATCCTGAAATTTCTGTTTCATGCACTTTTTCTATAATGTCATAATCAGTTAATACGATATTACAAATAAAAATGAATTATGTTAACACTTGCTTTTAATTTAGAGGGTATGCAGTGTGATACTTAAAGTAAAAAGTTGATATTATGACATTTGAATTATTTATAGAAATCAGAACCTTTGAGTGTGAAGTTTATTATCACAAATGGAGCAGGTCTCTCCATAACAGATGAATCAGTACCAATACTATTAGACATGACCAAACCAACTCCTGGAAAAGTTGTTGATGGCTGGGATTTCAAGAAAGATCGTGTTTGGTTTAATTCTCCCAACAGTGCTAAAGGTAAGTTTGTAAAAAAAAAAAATAACTAAAATTTAGAATGGAAATGGGGAATACGTCAAAGGATAGCTATAAATTATTAATTGTTCAACAAATAATGATGTATTTTTGTAACCATTGGAAATATTTGATCCCATTTACAAGGTACACAAGTTACTCTAATTCTAGAATATTGATTCTATAACACATACTGAACTGATTGTCTGCTTTACTTTCACTGGCAAACATAAACGTATTTATAATTTTAGTATTTAGCTGAATTTTGTCTCAAAATTACCGTAGATCTGCTCAGAATAACCTGATGACGTCAAGCAAGAATCACTTTTTAATTGCGAGGTCAAATTTTTAAGTTTGCATGTCATAGTGTACAGGCACTTGTATGATCTTACAAAATTGTAAATAAATTTGGATACAAGTGTAAATTCGTCTATTGTTTTCTTGAAGAAGCCAGAGAGAACCAACGACCTTTGGTAGGAAAACTGACAATCCTAGTCAATTAAGATTGGGAGTTGAGCCCATGTACCACTTGCGAGTTTCAAACTCAATACCTCAGTGTTGATAGGCTAGCGATACAGCAGTTCGACTACTAAGACCACACAACAATGAAGACTCCAATATTTCATGCATATTCAGGACAAGAACAATTAACAATAAATCTAATAGTTTGACTCAGCAGTCACTTAGAAAATTAGTTTATTTTATAGAAGTGCTGAGAATATTGCCTTGTAACAGGCCACTTACCTGCCATTATCAAGAGTTGTTGCAAGGGATTTTCATAATGCTGAGAGCTAAGCACTTTTGTTACTTTAGACATAAGAATTATATCCTTATTCCAACTAGACAAGCCTGCATATTTATATATCCTTCACAGCCAAAAGACCCATCTAGCTGGGATTAACAAACTTGACTATTTATCGACCTTTCGACTATACAAATATATATGACATATATCATGAAGCAATAAACGTATAGTGATATCGGATATGTTCCTTATGTCGTAACTACAATACCCTTCCCTTTTCACGAATGTGACCTACCGAATTAGACTATTTACCGGATTTGTAATAACATAAGCAACACGACGGGTGCCACATGTGGAGCAGGATCTGCTTACCCTTCCGGAACACCTGAGATCACCCCCAGTTTTTGGTGGGGTTCGTGTTGCTTAGTCTTTAGTTTTCTATGTTGTGTCATCTGTACTATTATTTGAATGTTTGTCTTTTTATTTTTGGCCATGGCGTTGTCAGTTTGTTTTCGATCTATGAGTTGGACTGTCCCTCTGTTATCTTTCGTCCCTCTTTTATAGTCTGCTGGTATTTTGAATCTGTTGTGAGCAAACGTTTATGTTCCAATAACATACCACAGTTCATAGTTAAGTCATGTCAATTTCATTCAAAAACTAATTCAATGTTTTGGATGGAAAAAAAATGCAGAAATTATTGCGAGGTTTGCGCAATTTTATGAGTATCGCAAGAATAAGAACTCGCATTCTTATATCTGATAAATATATCGATTTGTATGCAATTTTTTCTCGAAAATCGCAATTACTATTCTAGTATATTTGTCCATTTTCAAATATCGTAATGATAAATGCACACAATAATTTCCGAATTTAGAGTATAAATTGAAGTTCAATGTTAAATTGCAGGATGGAAATAATATTCATAGTGTAGGAAAATATAAAATTTATTTCTACTTGCTACTAACTAGGAGAAAATCTTCGCTTTTCTCTCTGTTTCTAAAGGCCGTCTTTGTATTTTTACACTGTACAAATATTGTACAAATAACCAAAAAGTATGATGTTGTAGGAGCTATACATCATTGCTTCATTCAGAATTTCTTATAGGTAGAGTATTGCGTATGCCTGATGAAATATTTTTTTCAGGATCTATCCTTCATATGGCAAGTCCATTTGGAATGGCATGTCCTATACGTCCAGTGCCAATTGTAAATGATACCAACTGGAAAATCTTACAGCAAATAGGTTTCAGAGATCCTGAAGGACAGGACTGGCCCATTAAGATGCGTACAGAAAATATTGGACATGAAATTTTTGATGATGAACTATGGATCAAGTTGGCACGAGATACTAATTTAGATTTAATGTATTCTGGAGGATACTATCGAAAAGCTGACTATGAAAGAGGAGGAGAATGGGAGGTTAGTTCAGTACGGTATAACAGTTGAAAAGTAAAAAGCCTCGTATAGGTTTTCAGAATTAAGAGTCTGTGACTGGGTAATAACTACTGTTGATTCATTTTTATTTCCGGGAAACTTCAGGAAAAAGCTAATGAAATAAATTAAGTTGTTTTTTAAACCATTTTGACTTAAACAGCAAATACTTATTGTAAGAGAGAGAGGGCGTACATAGGCCATGCCTGTTGCCCAATCCAATTCAATTATTTAAATAAAATACTGTTTAAACTAAACTCATTTTAAATTACAGTTTGAAATAAAGGCTGCCAGTGGTGAAGGCATGGCAGCAACCTCTGTGATGTTATGGGATGGACCAGAGGCTGAAATAATGCCATACGATCATGTTCCAGAGGCTGACTGGTCTGTCACTGTCTGTTATTGCTGCTTTGAAGATCCGATTCCAACAGTAAGTATAAAGCCCTTTAAACATTACCTCAAATATGTAAGGCTGAAGGGGTTTCTTTTGTGAGGAACCTCAAGAACAAATGATCAGAGAATAAAAGACGTTTTACAAGCAGAAAGTAATATTTCAAGTTGGCGATTTATTGATATAGATATTATTATAGACAATAGTAAAAAATTGAAAACAACACGTTTAATAATTTCATGCGTCCGAAGCACTTTTCTGGATTTACCTTCATCAGGAACGCTCAAAGCCAAACATTTGAAATCCGAGGGATGTATAAGTATACCTCTAGAAGTTTTTCCTTTGTATTTTTGAGATGCTGTTTCATTGATGCATACATCTCTAGTGCATACATGTGACAAAATTTTCAAGTCGAAACTGGAGTTTGAGCCTCATAATTGTCAAAATTATTATCAATGTTTTAAGTGTTTAGTTTGATTATAAAGCTACATATTTTCCCTGTTTTTTATTTAGATGAGAGTATTAGTATTATTGTATTATCTTAACAAGATAAATGTAGATCTCAATTTTGCCTTTGTCATGTTAGGAATTGCTTTGAACTCCTTTTGACTATTCTTTACATATAAATAGCCATAAAAACCAGCATTGATGTATCAAAAATTGATTTGGAGTTAACATTATGAACAGCATTATCGTCATTTTATGTCCATTTTTATACGACCGCAAAAAATATTTGCAGTCGTATATTGTTATCACGTTGTTGTCGTCGTCGTCGTCCACGTCGTCCTAAGACAGTTGGTTTCCGGATAATAACTTTAGTATTAGTTACTAGAAATCTATGTAATTTAAACACAAGGTTTATAACCACAAAAGGAAGGTTGGGATTGATTTTGGTGGATATGGTCACAACAGTTTAGGAAGTAGGGGCCAAAAAAGGGGCCCAAATAAGCATTTTTGTAGTTTCCAGACAATAACTTGTGTTTAAGTGTATGAATCTCTGAAATTATACCACAAGTTTTCATACTACAAAGGGATGGTTAGGATTGACTTTGGTGGGTTATGGCTCAAACCATTTAGGAATTAGAGGGCAAAAAAGGGGGAAACAAGGGTTTCCTGGTTAATGGACTATTAAGACAATTTAAAAGCAGTGTAAGGGAGGTAATCCAAACCCATTTAAAGAATTATTTTGGGGGCAATTCGCAACAGCATAGTGTATTGCACGAAAGCAAAAAATTAAATATAAATTCAAATCATATAACCAGTTTTAAGTTCTTTGACTACAGTTATTCTGTGTCAGACACCTATTATGTGTCAAATATTTAATTACAATACTAATTCAGACCTGTATCAAGCGCGAATATTTTGTCCATTTTTGCCCCAACTTTTCAGGGTTGGACATCTGCGGTCGTATCCAGCTGCGTTTAGCGAAGCAATTTATTAAACCTGTTATACTTTAGTATTAACTTTGGTATATTTGTAAGGAGAAGAGTACCCCTATTAATAAATACTAGATGCAATATTTTTAGTGAAACATTTGACAAAAAGAATATTTAGTGATATACTGAAATCCTTAATTAAATACCATTTCAAGAGAATGTGCTGTGTACCAAGGAATATAACCACTTACGTTTGACCTTATTTTAAATACATGTAATTAGTTTTTTTAGACCTTTTTAGTGCACTTTTGCTTTTTGTCACCGGACATGGCCTACCCCTTTCACATAAAATGTTATACATTTTTCAAATTTCTATGATTTTGTATCACTGCATTCAATGTGAAGGTCAAATTTACTCAAAACTTCTGTAGAAAAGATTTTTTTTAAATGCTGAATATAGGATTGCAGCCTACTTGGATATATGGGCACAATGTCCCTACTGATTTTGATGTCACTTTTCAATGTCAATAGAAAAGAAAAATAGATGTGTGTACCACTATACTACTATCTAAAATCATAATAAAACAATCATATTGTAAACTAAACAAAAAATGTACTGTGCAATCAGGTCAATATAAGCCCCTTTACATAGGCGGCATTGGATATATATTCTTGCTTAATATTTAGGGTCTTTGATTATGAACTGCACTGATAAAACCTTTCTAGTGCACCATATATTTTGTTATTCCCCTTGCCCTTACATCATATATATTTGAATAATTGAAAACAGTTAAGATTCGCGCCCTATATTATAGTCTTAATTACCTTGACAAGACCTTTACCAGAATGGGAATCTGTTTGTTGTGCCCAGGTCTTTATCACAGTTTTTTTTAAATGAAAGATATACATTAATAGAAAAACAAAGGATATGTGGCATCAATCCATTCATGACACAAAATCAGTAGATGCACAGCAAAAACACATAATTGAGGGAACAGCGCTATTACTGCTGTTCTTCATCTCAAACTCACAATGAGGCCTTCGACAGAACTCAAAAATAACTCAAATCACTGCAAATTTAAGATGGCACCTAGCACCGGCTTGAGCGGAATTCTTTGCAAGAATGATTGGGATAGACTTTGTAAGATGTAACACCACCAAACTGGGCCCGGTTAAAGAGAATTCGAACGTACTGGAAAGTAGTACATATTTGAACAAAATAGTTCCTACGCATAGGTGTAAATATAAAACTATGTAGAATATATTTTGGTAATTTTGGTATCAAATGAGAGGTGAAGGACAGGTGATCCTTGTATGCTAGTTTTGACTGATAATTTTGAATGATACAAAAATGTATAAATGAAATCTAAAAAGGCATATATTTCCTGTTTCTCGGATATTAGGTACATTATTAGTCTACTAAAACAGTTCCACCTAGTTGCACAAAATTTTTAAACATTTAATTTATTTCTCAATTTTGAGCTGAAATGATATCTTACCAAATAATTGAAATTTTGACATAACTTCCCATATTTATGACAAAATAATATCCTTAGCCAAATAGTTTTATGTTTGACATTTTTTTTCCTTTTTTAGACATGCACTGCTTGTAACTGTACAGCATATTTAGCTGCAAAGTTTGGTAACGGTTCAATAGTTGCACCAACAACGAAAGCTATTCCTGTTGTTAATTATAGCACGTCATCTCCTTACAAAGTGGTAAAAAACCCTAAAGGTGGAGCTGTTATCGTACCTATTGGTTTATCAATGCAGCCTGCCCAGGCGTCGTGTGGTATCGAAATTTTTGCAGGTAAGATATTCTTATAATATATTTTTTTTGGCACCAAGATTCATTTTTTGTTGATATCTAATTTATCAGAGAATATTGTTTCATTGTTCACAATCTAAGAAATATGAATATGTTTCATTAGTGAAATTAAAAAAATTATAAATGTGCCCGGCTGTAATTGTTTTGTTATTTTTGTAGAGAGGATACTTTAGTTAACTCCTCTTACAGTTCTATGCATTGAATAACATAGAATATTTTAAAAAGGAAAATAACACAAATACTGCATTCCAAGAAATTCTAAATGAATGTATTCCCTTTGTTTGGTTTTTCCTAATTTCTGCCTTGTTTCATTCATTGCCATTGTGCCTCTTTCTTTTTATCTCCATTTTTGCAACATTTTGTGAGCTTTGCTTGCAGTACCTCTAAGTTGAGGTGCAAGCAATCATACAATAATCTTAAAAGAAAGGTCATATTTTTATGTGAAAATTGCATAACATGTAGATATTTTATTTTATCCAATTTAGCAATAAGTGTTGCATAGTAGCAACAAAACTTGTACCATTTCATGACTGCATGATTTTTGTTAAAAAGAATCAGCCAAATATCTCAAAATTACATTTATAGGTGATGACCCACATGTTATTACATGGTGTAGAATCTTCAATGATACATTACCCCCACAAGTGGTAGAAGATGTCCTAACTTTTGACCCATCAGCTGATTTCCATACTTACAAGATTGTTGTTGACTTTGAAGCTGATGAAGCTGTGAATGTAAGTTTGTAAAATGATTTAAAAAATACTGTAAGGTAGTAGTTGTCTTGTTTATTTTAACATAACACTATTTTTATGGAAATACTGATATGAAATGATTTTAATCTTTTAAGAAATGTTTTATGTGGGAGTCTGGATATCTTCAAATTTGATAGGTAGTTCTGGTAATTAGTCCCCTACCAACGAAGTCGAAGGGGACTTTAGGTTTGCACTCTGTTAGTCCGGAAATCAGTTTTCCACACTTTTTTTCATGCTTCAAGATATTGACGATATTTGTTATATAGTTTACACCATTACAAGTTATAGATCAAGTTAGCATTTTGTTCCTATACAATGAATTTTTTAAACAGTAGGGGACAATGTATTTCAATGCAATACTCACAGAATGCTTGTTTGTTTTGTAAATTGTGACTGAGTGTGGATTTGCACGTGGGATGGTGCATGCATAGCATGTAATGCTTACCCTGTGGTCGAACCCACGTTCTCTCCATTAGAAAGCCAAACGACTTCCTCATGTTTTGTTTTACCTTGATTTGCATGTTCTGAATAGATTTATGACATTTAAAAATTGGTTTACTGCTGTTGCCTCTTTTATACGATGATGTTGTGGCCACATGAAATTGATACACATATGTTGTACACATGTTCATTATGGTGGGATTTTTTTTTTAGAATTATTGTCAAATTAAAGATTTAATTGACCAAGATTTTCTGGTTCACTGAATATGGAAATATTTCAGTGCTTATCATATAAAAGTTTTTGGTTTAATTTTTTTCCATGAAGTTGCGGTCACATCAACTTGAAACTTTATTAGCATTTTGATTTTGATGTGAACTCTAAAAAATATGATACCAAATTAGGGTTTTTATCTAAATTCACAGTTAACTGAAAATGGAAATATGATTGTGGGAGCCACCATGATGTCAATAGTGGTGTCCTATGAATGCAGTCGTGTTTTGTTATAATCTAATATTAATTATTTAGACCATGTCTAAAAAAAAAATCTATGTTGTTTCCAAATTCAAAGAAGTTTTATTTGATGTTCATTAAGTACAATGTATGTAAAAGCTATCCCACTATTCATATTTATATTGACAAAGGAATTTACTTGGCCTCAAATTACTTTTCAATTTTATTCTCACAAAACATATATTATAACTTAGTTTCTACAGCTTCAAAATTGTGGCCTTTTCCCTTATAATTATTGGATTAAATATTTGTTGAAGAGTTTTAATCAATTTTCATTTATTTTACAGCCATCATTGTGCTTCTATTTGTATGTGGACGGTGTATTGTGGAGTAAAGTATGTGGTATACGTGATCTGAGTACAGACACAGACCTAATCTTTCATGTATTCCCTAAAAACAACTATTTACCGCCAGTCGTTGACACTTTTAATCCCTACTCCACCAAGGCATTCTTCAGAAGAGTAGTTTTACCTCCTGAACCAGGTGCACTTTGCAGATATGGTGCTCCATTCCGTGGAGGCGAAAATCCAATAATCAAGTACGAAATTGGTATCGGAACTACAATATTAGGCACAGAAGTAGTTCCTTATAGAGATATGAGTGTACCATGTCTTCCTTGCCTTATCTTCTGCTCACGTTACAACTGTAATTCAACGTGTGATGCTGACGAACATGTGTTATACCCGTTTATGCTAGACAACTTTACTCTGCCAGCTACAAGAGTTGAAGACAATGAGACTAAAACAATAGATTATTACATTACAGGTAAATACCTTTTTCAGTACATGTTTATACGTGTATTAAATTAACTGTGTGTAAATAATGTCATTTATTCAACCTATTCTATATCATGTTCAGCCTAGTCAATATCATGTTCAGCCTATAAGTTATCATGTTCATAGTATTGAATATCATGTTTATCCTATTATATATCATGTTTATCCTATTATATATCATGTTCATCCTATGAGATGCAATGTTCATCCTGTGCACGAAGAATCTAATTCCAGTGAAAATAATAACTTATAGATTAAACATTGTGCATCCTTGAACCCAAAGACAGAAGTTTTATTAACAACTTTTAGAGGCATAACAAATATATGTTAATTTTTTAATTTAAGAGTGTGTTTTTCTTTATTGTGTTTTTTTTTCATATATTTTGAATGACAGAATAGGTCAATTTATCTATTTATAAGAGTAAGATACTACGTAACCTTGATTTGCTGAACAAATGATTGACTTTTATAAATTATCTCTATTAATATAGTAAAAGCTGTGCTTAGTTCTGGTGTTACAACAGTTGTGTCTTCAGATGGATTTTACATTGACGATACACCTCCAATATTTGATCCTGATGTGATGGGCAGCGATATTTATATTGATGTAGATCAAGGGGAGTTCACTCCTGTCAGATATCAGGGGTCCAACAGCACCATAAAGGCATTCTGGAGATGTTATGATGATGAAAGTGATGTAGTGGTTAGTAATACTAATGCCTGATACAAAGAATATTGTCTTAATTTATGACATGGAAATGATAAGTTAATTATTCCGTGGTAATATATATTCAAACTTGTTATCCTTTGTTTGTATGTTTTAATTATATCCCAAAAGAGGTAAACTACTGCTTTACTTTGTCTATAGCATGAAACATTTGCATAATTTTTCTAATAAAATACACATTAGAGATTCCTGAGATGTAATACAAAGTTTTAAGTTAGCATGCCTCATCATTACCATTGGGTGCGTTATCACATCTCTTTATAACTAACTTCCTGTTACAAAATACTTACAGCTGGGGTATCATCAGCTCACAGTTCATCTTGTTTACCCTTATTTTGTAGGAAAATTTGTGGGCCATAGGTACAACAGTTGGTGGGCAAGATTTACAGGAATTTGAGTCTATAGGTACCAATCAAGTTGCCTTGAACAGTACATTTGAAGGCATCTTGGAACAAAATACCACATACTATGTATCCCTGATCTGTGAGAATGGGGCTGGTCATGTTGTGAGCTTCAATGATACTAAAGGTATATAAAATTGCTTTACTGTTTAACAACTTATACATGTAGTAAATTTTATGTGCAGTCAATCGTTCAAAAATTGCTGATTTATCTGAATAAAATTAAAGTCACAATTCTACAGAAAATGTTATGGTAAAATGAAGTAGGTCAGAAGATGTTTTTTAATTAAATCAGAAAGTTAAAGAAAAAAATGAAATTTAGAATATTTTTTATTGATCAAAAGAAGACTGGCTAGGTCAGCTACAATAATGCAAACTTGTACTCGTGGCTGTCTAAAAAAAGTCCAGCTCAGTATTTTAGGATAAATATCAAACATCTTCTATTTTCTTGACAGGTGTTATTGTACTCCTGGAACCTCCAATAGATGATGTAAATACCACAATACCTGGTGCTACCCAGCTATCAGTTGATGTTGTTCCAAAAGATGCTCTACAGAGTACTGATTCGACCAAACTTGGAGTTGCATTTACACTAAGTCATGATGACTCAGTTAATAGATATGGTATGTAAATTGTTTGATTCTAGTTACTATTTGACATGATAAATATATGTATAAGTAATTTTGTCCCCTGCACAACTTTTTACAGTAGACATATAATTACCGGGCGTCCGTCCGTCTGTATGGTTTTATTGGCGCTTTCATGTGTACAATTCATGCCAGTTTTTTATGAAACTTGTATCAAAGGTTTATATCAGAAATGTCTTGGAGAAGTTCGAAAATCAGTGCCGATCAATTATTTTTGAAAGAGTTATGCCCCTTGGAAACATTAATTGTATGGAAAATTGCATCGTTAAGGCTCTGATGTGTGTAACACTTGCCAGATTTTTATGAAACTTATATCATAGGTTAATGTCAGCAGTGTCTTAAATGAGTCAGAAAATCAGTGCTGATCGATTATTATTTAAAGAGAAATGCCCAGTAGCTTGGAAACAGTAATTATATGAAAAATTACATTGTTAGCGCTCTCATGTGTACAATAGTTATCAAAGGTATAACTGTTGCCAGAATTTTATGGAACTTCATAGGTTTATATCATCAGTGTCTTTGACAAGTTCCAAAATCAGTGCCAATCGATCATTTTACAAAGAGCTTATAATGCCCTTTGGTAATATTAGTTATATGGAAAATTGGCTTATGAGTTCTCTAATGTGTACAATTCTTGTCAGATATTTATGAAATTTACATTATAGGTTTATATCATCAATTTCTTTGACGAGTTCAAAATCAGTGCAGATCAATTATTCAAAAAGAGTTATGCCCCTGGAAATATTGCTTACATAGAAAAGTGCATTGTTAGCGCCCTCATGAATACAATTCTTGCCAGAATTATGAAACATATATCATAGGTTTATATTAGCAATGTCTTTGATGCTTTTGAAAATATGTTCTAATCAAATGATTTTTATATGTGAGTTATGCCCCTTGGAAATATTAGTTACCAAAGAAACCACATTACATTTGCTCTAAAGCATTCATTTCTCTAAGATATAAATTACAAATTTAAAGAAAAAAAAAGGGTTTTTTTTAGTCAGTGCCCTTGTACCTTGGTAGATAAAATATGTATAACGCGGGGGATATTGGAACTCTGTTCATTTATTTTACTTATATAGCAACAAATAAAAATAAAATCTAATAATATGCTGCCATTGGACCCAAAACATTTGTTTTATTCAACTTCTTTTTAAAGCAAATAAAGAGTCCTTTGTTAAACAATATTAAAAAAAATGAATTCATGTCAAGAGCAGGTTAATATTGTTGATAAATAAAGACAATGATATAAACCATATTCCTATTCTTAAGAATTTTGTTTTATGTAAACCCCTTATTATATACTCCCTCTCTGTGTGGGGACTGTAATGCAATCAGTTTGCCCCCTTCCGGTTCATCTGTCTGTCTGTAAGTTCGTCTCTCCTGTTGTTCAACAAATATTTTCGTCACACTTTTCTCAGAAACAACTCACCAGAATGTTTTCATATTTTGTCAGCAGATTGACAATGATAGGTTGTAAAGTGTGTGCTATTTTTCAGATCTGTCAGCTACCTACAGTCGTTCTGTTTGCTGATACTTTGTATTTGTACTCTTGTTTCAAAATCTTTAGTCCTGGTTTACAGTTAATATTTTGTACTATAATTTTGATGAACATTTTCAGACTTATGCTTTGGGACAGATGAAGGAAAAGAGGACATTTTCCCATGTACTTGGGTAGGGTACAATGTTTCTGGGACAATCATGATTGATGATGGATACGTGAAAATTAATGGTGTAAACATAAGACCATTATCTGAATTAAACCCTGTGCAAAATACAAGTTTGCCTGGTGCAGACCGTCTCTCCAGTGCCAATAACGTATTCAACATGGAGCCAGGTCGTACTGTGTTTATGATGATGAGGTTATGTAATGCTGCCATGAGATGTTTTAACAAGACCATGGGTAGTGTCATAATAACCAATGCCAATACTGATCTAGAAACATCACTGAATGGATCGGCCATTACGATATCAGTCTCCTCAAGTTCTGGTAGAAGGAAGAAGAGAGCTGTCGGAGATGATTTAGTCATTGTAACCCCAAGTAGTAAGTGTAATGAAGATTAAAAAGAAAATAATTATTTGATGTTACAAATGAACCCTCTCATATGAATGACAAATTAAAGTAATATGAAACTTCAAATTAAAAAAAAATTATGCATATGTTTTTTATAACTAAATGGCTAGTTTTTATTATAAAACTTATGTACATACACTTTTTTCTCAAGAAAATTCTATAATTTGTCCAAATTAAGAAGAAGTTTACTTTTTTTTAATTGCTTGCTTCCAGCAAACAATTCGCCGACATGTTTTCCGTATGCAGCGTGACCTTTCTCGTAAAAATCCGGTGCTCGCAATACGCAAGTGCGAATGGAAAACCAAACGTAAACATCGCTCCGTCATCAAGATAAACTATATCTTATTGTACCTGTTATACACGTTATTACCTGAATATGCATGCTTCTTTGTTGATTGTTTACAAACGGGTGACAATCGTTAAACTTCGGCTTCAAAACACGACCATTAATTAGCTGCCATATTATCACAACAACAGTGACCGATTGAAATATTTTTTGATGATTATACGAAATTTATGCGAAAAAAATGATAAAATCGTGCACAGAAAACTAAGTTTATCATATATGTATGCATTGGTTCAAGAATAAGATTAACATTATTTTTCACCGGTCACTCGTTTCATATGACTTTAAGAGGTCATTCCTGTAAAAAGGCATATTTTGCAGTCTGTAAATTTTTTTCTTGAATTTCAAGTAATTGCTTTGAACAAAAAATGAAAGTCCAGAAGAGCAAAGGAGAGACCTGTTCAAATCATCCAATCAAACTTACTTTCTTATATTAATATAACTGCATAAAGGTTGGATCATGTTAGGCTACAATCTCCGGTCATAAAGTCCAGGAGCTCTATGCAGAAAAAATCGTATGGCAAAAATCAATCATAAGCTATACTGAAATGTTCATGACTGACGAGTACTTTTTTCTCGAGTTTTACTAAATTTGTAGAACTATCTGAATTCGGCCACCTATATTTATTAGAATTAAATTAGAAGTGTAAATTGCTTTTTCATTAACTAATTTTGCAATCACCATCTGAGATTCCGGAGAAGGTTATTCCATTGCATGCACGAGTCCGATAAATTTTTTTTTAAATTGGCAATTGTTTTTTTCACTTAACATTCAGTTCGAGTCTTTGATGGCTGTAGCAAAATATTAGTAAATAAAAAAGTTAATTCTAATTGTAAGATCGTTTTCAGTACTTTTTAGTGAATTGAAGCAGTGGAATAGAGACAAATATATAATTGAACAACAGCTTTACAATTCACAGCTGTGAAATTTATCGTTTTGCTAGAAAATAGACAGAAATACAAGTTAGCAATAAAAAGAATGTTATCAGGCAACAATCTTAGTTTATGGCATGACTGTTGGAACCAATGTCACACAGAAACCCAAATAGTTTGGCACGAACTGTAAATGTCCATTTACACAAGAACGCAAAATCTAATATCAATATCAAAGATATTTTCATGCAGTAACCAAAATAATGAAGATTTGATGTCACAATTGAATCCCATGATTCATGGCAAGTTTGGAAGTTAAATGAAGTTTGCAAAGAAAAAATATAAAACAAATTCTGCTTCCTCTTACACAAAAGATTAGATATAGTTATTTTGGTCAGTAATTGTAGATCTCAGCCAATGTTAAGCTGCACTTTCCATGGGAAAAAAGATTTTGCACATCCACAATATTCCAATCTTCAATATCAACTATAACTATTATAATTATCCTTTCATAAAATGTCAAAATTTTTAGCTTGAATACTTTGTTTTGAAGGTAAAGTTTATTGTTTTATTTTAGATTTGACTTCTGGACACAGTACAACATTTACAATCCTTACTCATACTGAGTTAACAGCAACATATGATTCTGCAGCATCAACAGATTTTGTACCTTATATTATTGATCCATCTACTACAACTGATTTAGTGGATAGAATTCTGCTAAGAAGGTATGGTAGCGAGATTAAAAGCTGTAGTCAATAAAACAATGAACAAAATCTCCATATCTAGTAAAGGAAAACATTCTAAGTGTTCACTTAAAGGGACTTCAATGTATCTATTTCAAAGTTTAACGAATCTCTTCATTAGAGTTCATTCAAGGCGTGAAAGTCAGCACATTTTGGATATATTGTAAAAAAAAAGAATTATTTTTCGCATTCTTTTGGACCTTAAAGCTTGAGGAAACCCTAGGCCGCAATCTAGGATACAAAATGTTCTGTAGCCAAAAGTAGCCAAAAACTTTCTGGATCAGGGGTGGCAGCCAAAGCGAAAACTGAAAAAAAAAAGACTTTTGTTACAACACAAATAATGCATACATGTACTTGAGGGGTCAGTTCTGCATAACTTTTTTAAATGGGACTCGCCTATTAGATTTTTGTTTGTTTTAATAGTTATAAATATCACTACTGTTTTTATGTGAAATTTGTATATTTTGATTTGATTAGAAAACATCAATTTCTTAGGGCAATATATCGACACCTCCAGATGAACCAGGACAACTAACTGTTAATGAAGTTTTATAATAATTTAATTGTCGATATCGATTTCGATATCGTTGATATCGTCGATATCGACACCTCCATCTGAACCAGGACAACTTACTATAGATGAAGTTTTAAAATAAATTGATTGTCGATATCGATTCGATATCGTTGATATTGTCGATATCGACATCTCCAGATGAACCAGGACAGTTTACTGTAGATGAAGTTATAAAATAAATTGATTGTCGATATCGATTCGATATCGTTGATATCGTCGATATCGACACCTCCAGATGAACCAGGACAACTTACTGTAGATGAGGTTTTAAAATAAGTTTATTGTCGATATCGATACGATATCGTCGATAGCGTCGATATCGACACACACAGATGAGCCAGAAAAGTGAAGTAGATGCCTGGGGTATAAAGTGATTAGGTTATTATCGATATCGGTACGACATCGTTGATATCGTCGATATCGTAACTACATCTTGTCTTGGACATACCTTTGTGAAGTCCTTTTAATGTTGGTTCTTTTAATTTATAACCTCATCTCTTAAAAGGATCGGTATTTATATAAAAATGAGGACATGTGGTATGATTGCCATTGAGACAACTATCCAGTGAAGTTCATAGTTAATTGGTTTTCACATTCACATATATTTTGGACTAAAAGTAATTAATTTTTTCAGGAAGTTTTCGCACTTTTTTTATACTCAAGATAAAAAAAAACTAAAGGAGACTGTTTAAGGCGAGTTGTAAATCACCAGACGACTAAGGCTGTTCACAATTGCAATAGAAGAATGGTCAGAATCATCTAATGTCAGCTTTGCCTAGGGAATTCTAATCTTAATTCTAGGTTATATATTATGACCCTGCAATATTATGCAGCATTGTTGTTATACTAATGATGAAATTAACAATGTAATATGTCTAAACAAACTTCCATCCTGGAAAAATAAAAATTTCTGTTGCTATCAAGTTCATGAAGATATTTTCTTTTTCAGACTCCATGAAAGTGAATTTGCCTTTTCCTTTGTGTCTGTTGGACATATTATGATGCCTGGACCAATTCTGATGACATTCAGTGATGTTGCCGGTCCTGTACCTCATTCAGGCAATAGAACGATATTGACAAATTGGAATCCAGGTAAGATAAGGGCTGTTCCATTTAAATATCCAAGGTGTCTCGGTGATCAAGTGGTCTAAGAAGTTCAACTACTGTATCACTAGCCAGTATTGTCAACACTGAGGTTGTGATTTCGAACCCCGCACGTGATAGGTGTGCTTGACTTCAATTTTGATAGAATAAGATTGTCAGTTTTCCTGCCAAAGGGTGTGATTCCCTCAGGCTTCTTCCACCATTAAAATCTTACTGCTACAATATAGCTAACAGTGCTGAAAGTGGTGTTAAAGATCAATACATTTAAACATCCATGGTACCCAGGAAAGGTATTTTCAAAACTGGGTCACCACCCATAGAGGTAAATTCAGAATTTCACTTGCCTATTTACTGTAATTGACAACCACTCATAATTTTGTTGGCATATTAGTTTATGCTCTCCGAAGTACAGTTGGCATATGAAATATGTTGTTTACTATTTGCCTATATATGTGTGTTGAAATGGCATAAAACATATTAATCAAACCATCACTTGCGTTTGTTTGTTTGCTGATGAAAAGAAAACATTGCATTATTTGACATTATTTGTTTGTTGCTGCATTCACCGGAAATTAATCATTCAATCAATCAGAAGTTGCATTGGAAAAAAAGTATTCTTTTAACGTAAAACTGAGAATTTTCCTTGAAATTTGCTGAGAAACTGAAATGTGAGAAAAGGTTAGAATACAACAGTCCAAAGTAAATTATGCAAGGCTAAGACCTAATTTGTACTCTCTTTTCTTATAAATAGTATGTTATATTTTTCAGTGAGACAATTGTGGGAGGAGTCTAGTAGAACCTGTAATGAGACAGATACTGAGGTCTTCAATAATGATGGTACTGTCACTGTCAAGGTATTTATTTATTTTACTGTATTTTTTTTATTTTTGTTAATCATGCATACAGAGTCTGTCTCTAGTGATGTGTGGATACACATGCTTGAGGTTTATACTTCTATATTTTGTTGCTTTTATAATAATTCATTTTGGGTGATTATGGAAATTGAGCCAGTTCATTTGATATACAGATAAGTAGATTGTATAAGAATACCTAAATTATTTCTTAACAATTTATTGTAAATTGTTGTAAATGTAGCCCATTTTTATTTTTTACCTAACTGCTAAAGGGCATAAATTGTCCAGAAGATTTTTTATTCACTTTCTTTGTCTTTGGGGTCATTGTTGAATTTGCAATCAAACCACATCTTCTTAATTATTTACACTGTTAATGGCAAATAATTTTTCAAGTGTGATATACAGTTGGGTGCAGACCAAGCATTACATAAAGTAAACGCAAGTTAACGCCGCGTGCACATATTTCGTTAGTTAACTTCAATTTTCGCGTTTACTAGTAAACGCGCGTTTACTATAATTACGTTAACGCGGTCAAAATGGAAATTTCTAATGTCTACCCGAGTAAACGGGCGTTGACTCTGTGTCCGTTCAGTCAGTAGTAAACGGGCGTTTACTGCAGATTTCACAAGTTTATTTTTACGTGCACTTAAAAGTAAACGGGCGTTTACTACAGATTTCACATGTGTATTTTTACGTGCACTTGAAAGTAAACGCGCGTTTACTTTTTGCGTTAACTGATTGTGTAAATTAAGAAATAAACTTCATGTTCATTTGTACATTTATTTTATTAAAACGACTTTTATCTTAATATTTTACGTATATGTGTTTCAAACCAGAACAATTCAAAAACACTTTTAATTCGAAATATTAACTTTTATTAATTACAAAAAATCAGTTCCAATAACTTTACTGAGTAGCAGATTTTCTATATTTTCTTTTCAAAAGTTACATGTACAAATATCGAGGCGGATAGAAAGGTTATCCAACACATCGGAAAAATATTTTTATATGATGGGATATAAACATCATGGTTTACATTGCTTCGTTCCCCGTTATTAACCGTCTCTTCCTAAATATAACTCTATGCATTTAATACATGGAATTTTAATCGTAATTCACCTTGTTTGCCTTGGATTTACATGATTTAAGATTCTGATTTGCCAAATGTTCAAACGAAAATTGTACAGTGTATATAGGGATATTAATAAAGTGTTGTATAAGTATGTACATTTGTACCATCTCGTCAATTTAGACAGACTTATCCATAACGATTATGAATGATATCTGGGACGTCCGAAAAATATACTCGATCTGAACATGAATGAAATATTTGCCCCTGGACGTTAGGATACAAACAAAATCAATCAACCTACATACTGACATAATATATTAACAGTATACTATTCCAGGAAGAGAACTTCTCATACTTGTCATTATAAAGTAAATGAATCAGTCATGTGAGTGTTGGATGATGCTGTTAAATAGTTTTGTTTAAAATACAAACCATCACGAACTACTGACTTTAGTGACGGTTCATTATTATGGATACAATTACAGAGAGGAAATGATGGCACTCTAAATTGATGTGGACAAAATTTTGTAGTCATTGTGTTCCAATATTGCTGTCATCTTTATTATACAATCTGTCCTGACATAAAAATATTACTGATTTACTATGCAACTATAAGATTTACATAATAAAGTGCTAATATGGTCAGTTTTGGTTGATGCGGACAAATAATTTTGCTATACGAGTCAGTCTGAGATATCAAAACTACTGACATTTGTTTACGATTCAAAATTTTGAATAAAAAGAGGACATGCTGGTACTCTAAATTGATGCTGAAAATTTTTTGTAGTCATTGTGTTCCATTATTGCTGTCATTTGTATTATTATATTCCCTCCTGACAAAAAAATATTACTGATTTACTATGCGGCTATATAGATTTACATAATAAAGAGCAAATATGGTCAGTTTTGGTTGATGCGGTCAAATAATTTTGTTAAACGAGGCATCCTGAGGCATCAAAACTACTGAAATTTGTTCACGATTCAATATTTTGAATAAAAAGAGTACATGCTGGTACTCTAAATTGACGAGAAAATGTTTTGTAGTCATTGTGTTTCAATATTGCTGTCATTTGTATAATATAGTCCCTCCTGACATGAAAATATTAATGATTTACTATGCGACTATAAGATTTACATAATAAAGTGCAAACATGGTCAGTTTTGGTTGATGCGGACAAAAAATTTTGTTATACAAGTCAGTCTGAGGTATGAAAACTACTGATATTTGTTTACGATTCAATATTTTGAATAAAAAGAGGACATGCTGGCACTCTAAATTGATGCGAACAAAATTTTGTAGTCATTGTGTTCCAATATTGCTGTCATTTGTATTATACAGTTCATCCTGACATCAAAATATAACTCATTTACTATGCGGCTATATAGATTTGCATGATAAAGTGCAAATATGGTCAATTTTGGTTGATGCGGTCACATAATTTTGTTATACGAGTCAGTCTGATATATCAAAACTACTGAAATTTGTTTACAATTCAATATTTTGAATAAAAAGAGGACATGCTGGCACTCTTAATTGATGCAGAACATTTTTTGTAGTCATTGTGTTTCAATATTGCTGTCATTTGTATTATTATATTTCCTCCTGACATAAAAATATTACTGATTTACTATGCGGCTATATAGATTTACATAATAAAGTGCAAATATGGTCAGTTTTGGTTGATGCTGACAGATAATTTTGTTATACGAGTCAGTCTGAGATATCAAAACTACTGACATTTGTTTACGATTCAATATTTTGAATAAAAAGAGGACATGCTGGTACTCTAAATTGATGTGGAAAATCTTTTGTAGTCATTGTGTTCCAATATTGCTGTCATTTGTATAATATAGTCCCTCCTTACATAAAATTATTATCCATTTACTATGGGGCTATATAGATTTACATAATAAAGAGCAAATATGGTCATTTTTGGTTGATGCGGTCAAATAATTTTGTTATATGAGGCATGCTGAGTTATCAAAACTACTGAAATTTGTTCACGATTCAATATTTTGAATAAAAAGAAGACATGCTGGTACTCTAAATTGATGCGGAAAATTTTTTGTAGTCATTGTGTTCCAATATTGCTGTCATCTTTATTAAACAATCTGTCCTGACATAAAAATATTACTGATTTACTATGCGACTATAAGATTTACATAATAAAGAGCAAATATGGTCAGTTTTGGTTGATGCGGACAAATAATTTTGTTATACAAGTCAGTCTGAGGTATCAAAACTACTAAAAAAATTTTAAGAATTCAATACTTTGAATAAAAAGAGTACCTGCTGGTACTCTAAATTGATGCGGAAAATTTTTTCTAGTCATTGTGTTCCATTATTGCTGTCATTTGTAGAATATAGTCCCTCCTGACATAAAAATATTACTGATTTACTATGCGGCTATATAGATTTACATAATAAAGAGCAAATATGGTCAGTTTTGGTTGATGCGGTCAAATAATTTTGTTATACGAGGCATCCTGAGGTATCAAAACTACTGAAATTTGTTCACGATTCAATATTTTGAATAAAAAGAGTACATGCTGGTACTCTAAATTGATGTGGAAAATTTTTTGTAGTCATTGTGTTCCAATATTGCTGTCATCTTTATTATACAATCTGTCCTGACATAAAAATATTACTGATTTCCTATGCGACTTTAAGATTTACATCATGTACATAATAAAGAGGAAATATGGTCAGTTTTGGTTGATGCTGACAGATAATTTTGTTTTATGAGTCAGTCTGAGGTATAAAAACTACTAGCTGATATTTGTTTACGATTCAATATTTCCAAATAAAAAGAGGCCATGCTGGCACTCGAAATTGATGTGAACAAAATTTTGTAGTCATTGTGTTCCAATATTGCTGTCATTTGTGTTATACAATCCATCCTGACATAAAAACATAACTGATTTACAATGCGGCTATATAGATTTACATGATAAAGTGCAAATATAGTCAGTTTTGGTTGATGCGGTCAAATAATTTTGTTATGCAAGTCATCCTGAGGTATCAAAACTACTGAAATTTGTTCACGATTCAATATTTTGAATAAAAAGAGGACATGCTGGTACTCTAAATTGATGCGGAACATTTTTTGTAGTCATTGTGTTCCAAAATTGCTGTCATTTGTATAATATAGTCCCTCCTGACATAAAAATATTACTGATTTACTATGCGACTGTAAGATTTACATAATAAAGTGCAAACATGGTCAGTTTTGGTTGATGCGGACAAAAATTTTTGTTATACTAGTCAGTCTGAGGTATGAAAACTACTGATATTTGTTTACGATTCAATATTTTGAATAAAAAGAGGACATCCCAAGTCAAAGTGGACAGCAGTTCTTTAGCAGTTTATTAGCATTCACAGTTCTTACTCGACAGCTGTTCTTTAGCAGTTCATTAGCATTCACAGTTGCCAAATTCAAGGCAATAGTTAATTTGCATATAGGCATTCCAATAGCATTTCATAGCAGTTTCTTAGCAGTTTATTTAGCCTTCACAGTTATTTAGCAGTTATTTTTGACGAAAAATTTAAATGAGATTCTCAAAAACTGCTATCTTTTCTGAATATTCATGAGAACTGCTATAATAACAGCTATCAAAAATGAATATTCATAGAAACTGCTAAGTTGTACATCCTAATATGGCTTTCTAAACTGCTAAGGAATGCTATCAGATCTGTCAAAAGTTGGAACACAAAGGTACACATGAATATACAGTGTACAAGATATGAATGCAAAATAAAATTCTAATATTTTACTGCAAGTCTTGTTGAAATTTCAAAAAGTTGCACCAACTTATATTTGTGATTTGAGCAGTAGCTGCAATCAAATGACTCTATTTTAATCCAATAACAGACTTGTTAAGGGATGTAAACATGCTTTGTGAGTCCTGTACCTGGCCTTATACCCCTTATTAATTATGTCAGTGGCAGAATAATAGGAACAGTTAAGAATTATAATGCACTTTAAATATCAGTGCTTATAAAAAGCAACTTATTCAATAAGAGTGGTTACTTAAAAGACTATTTATTACCTTGAATAAGTGATTTTCAGATTAAAAGTCATTTTATTTTTATTATTATTTAATTACCAAATGTACTACATATTTCTCTTCTACTATATATATTTTGTGTGGACCAAAAGAAAACAGTTATCTCCTCTTTCTTTTTGGAATTAAACAAAATAATTCTTAATACATGTAATATATTATGTTTCCACTTTCTGAAAAAATTTAAGTAACATATATTAACTTCATAAAATGGATTGTTTGGTCAATATTAAACAATCAGCTATATGTGACCTAGGTTTCCCTAATATTCCCTCCCCCTTTTTCAACTTTTGAATATGATTTATTTTTGTTTTTTTTTTACAAAATTATATTAAAATATTCATATATTTATTTTCAAATAACATCTTGCACTGTTAGTATATATGCTAGTATTTTATTACAATCCTATCATCATCAGATATTCTATTCGAATAAACAACTATCCCCCCTTTTTTGGGGCTTTCTGTATTATTTCTGTTTTTCCCTACAAAATTATGTCAGAAAATACACATGCATTATCTGTAACTTCAACTTACTGTACTGCAGGTGTGAGAAATTATTCCATTTAGCCCAAATTAAACTTCATAACTGACAAAAATACAGTTTTTCACTAGCAAGTATTTACACACAGCTTGGAGCCAAAATGCACATTTGAAAATGATCAAATAACCTTCAAATAAAGGTTTACTATCAAGCTGAAAACACAGCCAGATCCAAGCATTTTTATAACAAAGATTAAAACCAAAACTGCTATCAAACTGCTATTGAACTGCTGTCATAACTGTTGTCCAATTGACAAATTGACAACAGTTTAGAAGGTAGATCCAGACTGCTAAGATGAATGCTAAGAGGAATGCTAAGAAATGGTGAAATAAGGCAGTTTCTCAAACTGCTATTAGATGGAATGCTATGAACAGCTTAAAGACTGCTAAAAATATGAAGAACTGGTAAATAACAGCTAATAAACTGCTAATGATAGTAGTTCAGTTTGACTTGGGAGCTGGCACTCTAAATTAATGCGAATAAAATTTTGTAGTCATTGTGTTCCAAAATTGCTGTCATTTGTATTATACAGTTCATCCTGACATCAAAATATTACTCAGTTACTATGCGGCTATATAGATTTGCATGATAAAGTGCAAATATGGTCAGTTTTGGTTGAAGCGGTCACATAATTTTGTTATACGAGTCAGTCTGAGATATCAAAACTTCTGAAATTTGTTTACAATTCAATATTTTAAATAAAAAGAGGACATGCTGGCACTCTTAATTGATGCGGAAAAAATTTTGTAGTCATTGTGTTTCAATATTGCTGACATTTGTATTATATAATCCCTCCTGACATAAAAATATTACTGATTTACTATGTGGCTATATAGATTTACATAATAAAGAGCAAATATGGTCAGTTTTGGTTAATGCGGTCAAATAATTTTGTTATACGAGGCATCCTGAGGTATCAAAACTACTGAAATTTGTTCACGATTCAATATTTTGAATAAAAAGAGTACATGCTGGTACTCTAAATTAATTGATGTGGAAAATTTGTTGTAGTCATTGTGTTCCAATATTGCTGTCATCTTTATTATACAGTCTGTCCTGACATAAAAATATTACTGATTTCCTATGCGACTATACAATTTACATAATAAAGAGGAAATATGGTCAGTTTTGGTTGATGCTGACAGATAGTTTTGTTATATGAGTCAGTCTGAGGTATAAAAACTACTGATATTTGTTCACGATTCAATATTTTGAATAAAAAGAGGACATGCTGGTACTCTAAATTGATGCGGATCATTTTTTGTAGTCATTGTGTTCCAAAATTGCTGTCATTTGTATAATATAGTCCCTCCTGACATAAAAATATTACTGATTTACTATGCGACTGTAAGATTTACATAATAAAGTGCAAACATGGTCAGTTTTGGTTGATGCGGACAAAAATTTTTGTTATACGAGTCAGTCTGAGGTATGAAAACTACTGATATTTGTTTACGATTCAATATTTTGAATAAAAAGAGGACATGCTGGCACTCTAAATTAATGCGAACAAAATTTTGTAGTCATTGTGTTCCAATATTGCTGTCATTTGTATTATACAGTTCATTCTGACATCAAAATATTTCTCATCTACTATGTGGCTATATAGATTTGCATGATAAAGTGCAAATATGGTCAGTTTTGGTTGATACGGTCACATAATTTTGTTATACGAATCAGTCTGAGATATCAAAACTACTGAAATTTGTTTACAATTCAATATTTTGAATAAAAAGAGGACATGCTGGCACTCTTAATTCATGCGGAAAAATTTTTGTAGTCATTGTGTTTCAATATTGCTGTCATTTGTATTATATAATCCCTCCTGACATAAAAATATTAATGATTTACTATGTGGCTATATAGATTTACATAATAAAGAGCAAATATGGTCAGTTTTGGTTGATACTGACAGATAATTTTGTTATACAAGTCAGTCTGAGGTATGAAAACTACTGATATTTGTTTACGATTCAATATTTCGAATAAAAAGAGGACATGCTGGCACTCTAAATTGATGCGAACAAAATTTTGTAGTCATTGTGTTCCAATATTGCTATAATTTGTATTATACAATCCATCCTTACATGAAAATATTACTGATTTACTATGTGACTATAAGATTTACATAATAAGGTGCAAACATGGTCTGTTTTGGTTATACGAGTCAGTCTGAGGTATGAAAACTACTGATATTTGTTTACGTTTCAATATTTTGAATAAAAAGAGGACATCCTGGCACGCTAAATTGATGCGAACAAAATTTTGTAGTATTGTGTTCCAATATTGCTGTCATTTGTATTAAACAGTCCATTCTGACATAAAAATATAACTGATTTACTATGCAGCTATATAGATTTACTGGATAAAGTGCAAATATGGTCAGTTTTGGTGTTAATGAGATCAAATAATTTTGTTTTAGAGTCATTCTGAGTCAGCTGGTCTGAGATGTGAAAACTGTTGAATTTTTGTGATGATTAATAAATTATTTGAATAAAAGGACATGCTTGAACTGTTTATTTGTGAAGAAAAAGAAATTTACTATGATTAATTTTTAATTAATTGAAGAGGTGTAATAACATTATTAATTTACTGTAATCGTCAGTATGTCAATCGAAAATGACCAGTTGGTCATTTAATTTTGATGTACCTTATCAATTGATATTTTAAGGTCAGTGTATCCAGGATACGATGACAATCTGCGTTAACGCGCGTTTACTACAAGCAGTAAACGTTTACTTTTCACGAAAATAGAAGACGCGCCTTTTTTTGCACGTTAACGCGGAAATAAACGCGAAAGTAAACGCCCGTTTACTCTTTACAAAATTAGAAGACGCGCCGTTTTTGCATTAACGCGGAGGTAAACGCGAAAGTAAACGCCCGTTTACTTTTTATGTCTACTGAATTTTCGGAGTTAACGCACAGTTAACGCGGCGTTTACATGAAGTGCACGCGAGTAAACGCCGCGTTAACTTTTTCCGCCTGTCTACATGTAATGCTTGGTCTGCACCCAACTGTATCTGTATTTTACTGACAAGTTTTGAAATACTTTTTGCCTTTTATTGGTCTCATATGACGTATGCCTATAAAGTTTTGCCTGTTATGAATGTGTTCCTGGACTTTCTTGATATGTTTTATATTTTCTGCCATATTTACAGGTATGCAACACCTGGAGAGATTTAACAGAAAGTGCAGTCAATGATCCATACTTCCGTCATGAGACCATGTTTTCTTTGTCTAATGCCAAGGCCTCCATTACGAATTCAGAACCCCATCTTACAGTACCAGATGTTATCTACATGTCAGAAGATGCAGGTAGGAAAGGGAATAAAAATGTCACATCTCTGAATACTGAATACTGTAAATACAGGAATTTCAGTGTGTATTTATAAACGGGTTTGTTGAACAATGGGTAAAAGATTTTGGACAGGACAGGGACCAGTTTATACTACTCAGACTTTAGATTAAAAGTCTTTGATCCATCTTATGATTACTTGTATCAAACTATACCTATGTGTGATTTGTATATTTTAAGGTACAATACAGTACCAATTGGTATCTACTATAACTATATATGGTTTGTATTTTTGGAGGTACAATACAGTACCAATTGGTAGCTGCTATAGCTATGTGTGATTTTTTTTTTTATTATAAGGTACAATACAGTAGGTAGCTACTATAGTGATGTGTGATTTGTTTATTTTAAAAGGTGCTGTTCAGTACCAATTAGTAGCTACTATAGCTATGTGTGATTTGCATATTTAAAGGTACAATGCAATACGAGTGGGTAGCTACAATAACTATATATAGTTTTGTGGTTTTTATGCCCCACCTACGATAGTAGAGGGGCATTATGTTTTCTTGTCTGTGCGTCCGTTCGTCCGTCAGTTCGTTCGTTCGTCCGTCTGTCCCGCTTCAGGTTAAAGTTTTTGGTCAAGGAAGTTTTTGATGAAGTTGAAGTCCAATCAACTTGAAACTTAATACACATGTTTCTTATGATATGATCTTTCTTATTTTAATTCCAAATTAGAGTTTTGACCCAAATTTCACGGATGACTGAACATAGAAAATGATAGTGTACACCCAAACAAAAAAAATTGAGGAACAAATCATGGTAACAAATGATAAACAAATCGTATGATTTCTTTGTGATTTGAAAGTGATAAAATTTCACATGCAAATGAGCTAACAAATAACAATAACAAATCACGAACAAATTGCTTACAATTCATAAGCAAATCATAAACAAATTGTGAAGAAATTGTTTTGAAATCATTAACAAATCAGAAGTAATTGCTTTCCTACTTCAAGCAAATCACAAACAAATTGTTTTCAAATCGTAAAGGAATTGTAAAGAAATTGTTATCAAATCTTTAACAAATCAGAAGTAAATCATATTCCTACCTCAAGCAAATCATAAACAAATTGTTTTCAAATTATGAAGAAATTATTAACAAATTGTTATCAAATCTTTAACAAATCAGAAGAAAATCATATATTCCTACCCCAAGCAAATCACAAGCAAATCGTAAATAAATTGGCATCAATCATCAATTCACAGATTAAATCATTTACATCCAGATCAAAAATATTTTCTGCCCCTGAAAACCCCTAACTTTGAAGCGCAATTGTCTTCATTTTACTTTTAATAGCTACTCCTCTAATTGTAAAAAGGAATACTATCTTTGGTTGCGATGAGGGACGAATTGTTCCCTCTGTGTAGGTTTCTCTTACTTTTCTCCCGAATTTGACTATAACGAAATTTGAAAAAAAACATAGGCAACCACGTGTACTTAGTAGAATGATGTCGAATAGGTGATGGGTCTTAGTCTTGGTCCAAATCTGCTACATTGTATTATAGCTTTGTCCATTTTGCCCGGGACCTGGTCAGTAAACAACAATTAAAACATTGAACTTGCCAGTGAATTTTGTCTGCTGGCACGGGAAGCTAGTCTTGAAATGAATGTTTTGATCTGTTTACACATCTTTTACACATTTTTTATTGAAAATTAATCCTTAAAGCACAAAAATATCATGATTATAACGAGATATTGAAATGCACAGTTTCTGAATTTTAAAGGTTAATTAACGTTTGAATAGTATTAGTTGAATATGTGAAATTATAAATAAATAACTGAGATTCCTTACCACCATCATCTTTCATAGACTGAATGAAACTCCTCATTTTGCAACCTTCTTTGTTCAGTTATTATATTAACAGTATTTGAAATTTGAATTTGACCTCAACCGGAAGTCAGAGAGATAGATAAACAAAGAAAGTTTGAATGCATTAATATTTTATTCATTGAAGCAAATCATCAATGAATCACACCAAGATAGCTAACAAAGTTAACAAATCATTTTCAAATCATTTTATATGATATTCAAAGTTAACAAATCATAACGAAATCACACCATTCTAGCTAACAAAGTTAACAAATCTCTTTCAAATCATTTCATACGATATTCTAAGTAAACAAATCATAAAGAAATCACACAAAAACAGAAACAAATTGCTTACAAATCATACAATAGAAAGAAATCACAAAGAAATCAGTTTTAGGGAATTTGGAAAATTCTGATTTGTTTATGATTTGTTTAATGAATCGCAAGCAAATGGTACTAACAAATCGCAGAATCATGATTTGAAAGAGATTTGAATACGATTTGAAAGCAATTTGTTCATTTATTTTTCTGTTTGGGGTGAGTGGTGCATCCGTGTACTATGGACACATTCTTGTTGTATATATTTTAAGGTACAACAAGAACTAATTGGTAGCTACTATAATCATGTGTGCTTTGTTTATTTTAAGGTACAATACAGAACCAGTTTATTAAGCTACTATAACTATTGTTATTTGTATATTTTAGGTACAATACAGTATCAGTTGGAAGCAACCGATGATGAGGGAGATACCATTGAGTTCCATTTGGTTGGCAACTACACTGATTATACCATGGGAACACCTATCCTGTCTGTTGATGGAATGTAAGTTCATACACTAATTATACCATTGGAACACCAATCCTTTGTGTTGATGGAATTTAAGTTTCCACTCTAATTATACCATGGGAACACCGACCATGTCTGTTTATGGAATGTAAGTTCATTTAAAGAAGATACTGATGGTATAAAGTAAATATTGTTTATACAACTCTCCAATTTTTGAAAAGTCATAACCTACTTTCTGCATTTTGTGTCTACTTATCATTTTTATTAGCTCATCTGGCCCAAAGGGCCAAGTGAGCTTTTCTCATCACTTGGCGTCCGTCGTCCGTCGTCGTCGTCGTCGGTCGTCGGTCGTCCGTTAACTTTTACAAAAATCTTCTCCTCTGAAACTACTAAGCCAAATTTAACCAAATTTGGCCACAATCATCACTAGGGTATTTAGTTTCAAAAATGTGTCCGATGACCCCGCCCGCCAATCAAGATGGCCGACATGGCTAAAAATAGAACATAGGGGTAAAATGCAGTTTTTCGCTTATATCTCTGAAACCAAAGCATTTAGAGCAAACCTGACATGGGGTAAAAATGTTCATCAGGTCAAGATCTATCTGCCCTGAAATTTTCAGATGAATCAGACAACCCGTTGTTGGGTTGCTACCCCTGAATTGGAAATTTTAAGGAAATTTTGCAGTTTTTGGTTATTATCTTGAATATCATTATATATAGAGATAAACTGTAAACAGCAATAATGTTCAGCAAAGTAAGATCTACAAATAAGTCAACTTGACTAAAATTATCAGATGACCCCTTAAGGAGTTATTGCCCTTTATAGTCAATTTTTAACAATTTTTTCGTAAATTTTTGTAAACTTTTACAAAAATCTTCTCCTCTGAAACTACTGAGACAAATTTAACCAAACTTGACCACAATCATCATTAGGGTATCTTGTTTAAAAAATGTGTCCAATGACTCAGCCCACTAACCAAGATGGCCGACATGGCTAAAAATAGTACTCAGGGGTAAAATGCAGTTTTTGGCTCATATCTCTGAAACCAAAGCATTGGGCAAATATGATGAGGTAAAATTGTTCATTAGGTCGAGATCTATCTGCCCTGAAATTTTAGACAAATTAGGCAACATGTTGTTGTGTTGCTACCCCTGAATTGGTAATTTTAAGAAAATTTTGCAGTTTTTGGTTATTATCTTCAATATTATTATAGATAAACTGTAAACAGCAATAATGTACAACAAAGTAAGATCTACAAATAAGTCAACTTGACCAAAATGGTCAATTGACCCCTTAAGCAGTTATTGCCCTTTATAGTCAATTTTTAACAATTTTCGTAAATTTTGTAAATTTTTGTAAATTTTTACAAAGTATTTTCCTCTGAAACTACTGGGCCAAATCCATTATAGATAGAGATAATTGTAAGCAGCAAGAATGTTCAGTAAAGTCAGATCTACCATTACATCACCATCACCAAAACACAATTTTGTCATGAATCCAAGTGTGTCCTTTGTTTAATATATACATAGACCAAGGTGAGCGACACAGGCTCTTTAGAGCCTCTAGTTGTTCCTAGCACGATGCATTGCGGGGGACATAGAAATACTGGACATGGTCCGTACGTCTGTCTGTCCCGTCCCGTCTTGTTAGTGCTCTCACGTGTACAATTTTTGCCAGATTTTTATAAAACTTACATCATAGGTTTATATCAGCAATGTCTACAACGAGTTCAAAAATCATATCAACTATATTTTAAAGAGCCATGCCCCTTGAAAATATATGGAAAATTGCATTGTTAGCAAATTTGTGTACAATTCTTGCTCGAATCTTATGAAACATGTATCATAGGTTTATATCAGAAATGAAAAAGCTCGAAAATCAGTGCCGATCATTAATTTATAGTTGTGCCCTTTTGAAATATTAATTTTATTTAAAATGCACTGATAGTGCTCTCATGTGTACAATTCTTGCCAGAATTTTATGAAACTTATATCAAAGTTTGTATACTGTAAATTCAAAAATTATTGCGAGGTTCTTTTCATTGCGAATAATGCAATTCTGATAACCGATACATATAACTGTATGCAGATTTTCTGAAATTCCAAAAATTAATCTCGCATTATTGTCTATTCTTCAAAAATCGCTATAATAAATGCATGCGATAATTTCTGAGTTTTAATAAGCAATATCTTGAACAAGTTCGAAAATCAGTGCGGATCAAAAACTTTTTTAAAGAATTATGCCACTTGTGTTTTTCATTTAACTGCATACTACTGTTGACACTTTGCGGGAACTGTATTAATATTGATTGTGTTTTTATGTCAGTGAAAACTACAGTAATCACCTTGTGAGAACTGTATGGGTACTACTTGTGTTTTTCATATTTCTTCAATCTGTTTTCACTCCTTGTAAGAACTGTATTGGTATTGATTGAGTTTTCAATTTCTCTTCAATCTGTTTTCACACCTTGTGAGAACTGTATTGGTATTGATTGAGTGTGTTCCATTTCTCTTCAATCTGTTTTCACACCCTGCGAGAACTGTATTGGTATTGATTGAGTTTTCCATTTCTCTTCAATCTGTTTTCACACCTTGTGAGAACTGTATTGGTATTGATTGAGTTTTCCGTTTCTCTTCAATCTGTTTTCACACCTTGTGAGAACTGTATCGGTATTGATTGAGTTTTTCATTTATTTTCAATCTGCTGTTTACATCTTGTGAGAACTATATTGGTATTGATTGAGTTTTCCATTTCTCTTCAATCTGTTTTCACACCTAGTAAGAACTGTATATATATGGGTATTGCTTGAGTTTTCCATTTCTCTTCAATCTGCTGTTCACTCAATGTGAGAACTATATATGTATTGATTTAATTCTGTTTTATCTCCAGGCTGCTGTTCACACCATGTGAGAACTGTCAGGGTATTCAGACATTCCCAGTCATCTTACAGGAAGTTCAAAATGACTTAGAAATTCCACCAAATAATGTAACAGTATGGCTGACTGTCAATGTAACAGATATAGCAAACCCACCAGTCATCTTCCTAACTTTGATAGGAGAATCACAACTACCAGCGGATCCTACGGAACCAGTTATTGTAAGTTGTCTCCCCTCAGTAAACCAGTGGAGTTACCAGACTACATTACCACTTTTTTGTTATGTTACAGATCTAGTAAGGAGAACCAGTAATTTAGAATTTTGTTCATGGCCCAAATGATCAAGGAGTGCATTACTGGTTGTTAAGGCATAACGTACATTTTCAAATTATCTAAGTCTTACCTTTAGAAATATAAAGTTTTATACCAATTGTTTACAGCACTGCCACATGTTCATCCATATGTCACGAATTCTGTGGCACTCCTTGAAGATTTTAATATATCAATATATTTTCTCAGTTAACTAAGTTGAACAACGGAATTCTACCTACTGTCCAATTATGCCAAAACTTTAAGGTCAAGGAACAGTAAATGGGCTATGTCGCGGATTTTGCTAAAATTTTGCATACAACCTTGGCTCTTTGAACTACAAATGAAAATCGAAAAAATAATTCGTTTATCTCTTTTATTATCTGAAATATTACAGATTGATTTCTTTCAATATGGGTGAATATTTGTATAGATAGCGAAAAATCTTCTAAAATTTGGCTTCATAGCATCAAATCTCTAATTTATATTCCATAGATTTTTCTTAAAAAAATATATGTTGTTGACAGATAAATTTGTGTTTTAATGATGTAAAATAATCATATGGTCACCGACTTCGTTTTTAGCTCACCTTTCCGAAGGAACTGAGCTTTAGCCATCACTTGGCGTCTGTCGTCGTCTGTCGTCTTCCGTCGTCGTCCGTCTGGTGTAAACTATTTCAAACATCTTCTCCCCTGACACTACTAAACCAATTCCAACAAAACTTAAGCTGAATGATCCTTAGGGTATCTAGAATAAAGTTTGTTTTTTATTTTCTGTTTCGTCAAAAAACATGGCCGCCATGGCTAAAAATAGAACATAGGGGTAAAATGCAGTTTTTCGCTTATATCTCAAAAACCAAAACAATTAGAGCAAATCTGACGGGGGAGGGAAAAGTGTTCATTATGTGAAGTTCTATCAGCCCTGAAATTTTCAGATGAATCTAATAACCCATTGTTGGGTTGCTGTCACTAAATTGATAATTTTAAGGAAATTTTGCAGTTTTTGGTTATTATCTTGAATGTTATTAATGATAAAGAGAAACTGTACACAGCAAAAATGTTCAGCAAATTAAGATCTACAAATAAGATATATGACCAAAATTGTCAATTGACCCCTTAAGGAGTTATTGCCCTTTAAGGACAATTTTACACAATTTGTTTATCATGTTTTCTAACTTTAAAAAATCTTCTCCTCTGAAACTACTCAACCAATTCCAACCAAAATTAAGCTGTATGATCCTTAGGGTATTTAGAATAAAGTTTGTGTTTTATTTTCTGTTATGTAAAAACACATGGCCGCCATGGTTAAAATAGAACATAGGGGTAACATGCAGTTTTTGGCTTATATCTCACACACTATAGCATTTAGAGCAAATCTGATGTGAGATAAAAGTGTTCATTAGGTCAAGATCTATCAGCCATGAAATTTTCAGATGAATCTAATAACCCATTGTTGGGTTGCTGCCACTAAATTGGTAATTTTAAGGAAATTTTGCAATATTCGGTTATTATCTTGAATATTATTAATGATAAAGATAAACTGTAAACAGCAAAAATGTTCAGCAAAGTAAGATCTACAAATAAGTTTAATGACCAAAATTGTCAACTGACCCCTTAAGGAGTTATTGCCCTTTTTGCACAATTTATTCATCTAGTTTGCTTACTTTAAAAAATCTTCTCCTTTGAAACTGCTGAATCAATTTCAGCCAAACTTGGGCTGGAAATTTTTAGAGTATCTTGTATACATTTTGTATTTTATTTCCTTGTACGTCAAGAAACATAGCCACTATAGCTAAAATGGAACATAGGGGTAAAATGCATTTTTTTGCTTTTGAAGAAAATATGACAGATACAAAGAACATTTAAATGGAATTGTTAAGCCACTCATTAATTTATATTGAAAAGCAAAAAAAATCATTGATGCAAGATTTAAGCAAAAAAATTACAGGTGAGCGATTCAGGCTCTTGAGAGCCTCTTGTTTATCTAATAATCAATTTTGCTACCTTGTTGGTAGTGAAAAACGTCAAGAAACAACGTTTTACGTCTTGCAACGCGATGACGTTACGAATATTTAGACGTTTTGTTGGACTTTTTCATAAAGTTTTAATGTGCTTTGTATACAAATGTTCATCCATTTTAAAAGAACTCGATCATTAATATTCAAATGATAAATGAGATAAATTCATTATTATTTCGATTTTCAGTTGTAGTTCATCGAGCCAAAGTTGTGTGCAAATTTAACTAAATCCGTGACATAGCCCATTTACTGTTACTTGACCTTAAGACAACTCTTTATAGGAGTTACTGCCCTTAAATGATGAATGTTATCTTTTTTTCATTTTACTTAAAGTAACAATAAAATCGACAAGACGAGATCTAAAAATTAGTCATGGCCGCAATTGTCAAAGACCCCTTATTTGATTTATTGCCTTTAAATAATTTTTTTTTTTTTTTGTGTTATATCAATAAACTCTATTAGATAGATAGAAACTTTTAAAAGCAAACATGATCATCAAAACAAAGTTTTGAAATAATTTTTATGGCAAAACTCATCATTAGACTCCTTAATGGAATTGTTGCTCTTCAATGAATATTTTTACTTAATTTTAGTGTTTTTGCCTATTATCTTGAAAACAATATAATAAATAGATAGAAAGAAAGACACTTAAGATAGCAAATATGATCAGCAAGACAGTCTTTTAATAAGTCCACTTGGCCAAAATAGTCAATCAATTCCTTAACTAAGGTCTTGCTTTATAAAGACAAAGTTAACAAAATGTTTGCATTTGTGCCTATTTCCTTGAAAACTTAAAAGTTACATAAACAATTGAAATAACAAAATGACACAAGATCTACAAAAATATTAAATTTTGCTGATATCTTTACATTTGACTCTTATATCAGTTAATATCCTCAAATGACAATTTAATTGTTTTTTTTAGTATTTTGGGCAAAAAATAAAGAAAATAGATACTGTTAAAGAAAAGAAATCAGCAATACAAGATATTTTAAGCATGATTTCTATTATAGTCTATAATGTTGGAGAGTGTCCATTGTTGAAGATTCATAAAGACCTAGATGAGTATCGCTTTCTGGAAGAAGAAGTTGAAGTTATCAGTTGAAAAAAAATTGTTTGAAAACCAGCTCCATATTCATATAACCCTGGATTATTATAACAAATGAGCAAACATTCAAAATTATATTGAATAAGTATCAATATTATGCTCAAAGATTGATACCCTATTTAATATATTGTCTCCCCTTAACAGAGTTCAAAAGAGAGACGTATGTAAGCTATTTCCGGTGTCGACAGCTTCAACAATTTGTTATAGTATTTTATTACAGTCGAACCTCGTTGTGTCGAACTCGGTTGTGTCGAAAACTCGGATGAGTCGAAGTAATTTCTCGGTCCCGGTAAAATTCCCGTTTGATCAATGCATAATTACCTTTGATGAGTCGAACTCGGTTGATTCGAATACTCGGTTAAGTCGAGTAAATTTTATAGTCCCGTCGAAGTAAAATTAATGTAAATTGACCCCGATGTCTCGAAGTTCGAAAGTAAGAATTTTCAAAAGATTCAGATTTAATGATAAAAATTCAAATCGGATGTATTTCTTATGTCACCTAATCATTTTCAAAAGAGATTAAAGCTGAGTAAAGATACTTGTTTGTATAACAGTTAAAATGACATGTTTATGGTGACCGCTGATTAACACCTTTGTTGATCGTTCAAGCGGAATGTTAGTGTGTTGAACATTGTTCACCTGAGATAAAAACGAAACGAATTTAAATGATCCAAGCCGAGATTAAATGAATCGTTAGATTTAAAACTCATTAATTACAAAAAATAAAGGGATAAGGACAATTATAATAAATTCATGATAATTTAATGTAAAGCAGACGACCTTATCAGAGACTGTCCAGAACTTATTTCGTGCCGTGAGTGATTTCATAATTTATAGTGACTGACCTTTGTAAATATTTGTGTGGACTATTGATTTTATTTGTGCATGATTTGTATCTGTATTTGTGTGTTTAATTATTACGAAGGACCAAAAATGGAGATTAAATACACAATCATAAAGTGTCATATCGAAAAAAAGGCACACTGTTCATTGTATCTAGTTTACACAAATCTCATACCGTATTTCATGCATTTCAAATTTATGACGACACACTCGACCTCGGATGAGTCGAACCTCGGATGAGTCGAATACTTTGGTCCGGTTCCTTCGACTTCGACACAACGAGGTTCGACTGTAGTTGTATCAGCATTAGCATATCTTATTTCCTTTGAAACTATTTGGCCCTGTACCTTTAGGTATGGTTCATTGACTTTGAATATTGTGCATGATTATATGTAAAAGTATTGCTATTCCAATTTTTAGAATTAGATTTTTCTATCTTAAAAAATACGCACAAGTCATATATTTGTGTCAGAAGTCTATTTGATTAAAAGCATTGGCATAAAATGTATTCCAATATGTGGAACGGTTATAGTCTCTTTTTGTGAATCTCTTCCTAATTGGCTAGACAGATATCATTAAAAATTTAAATGGTTGTAGTAGACAACATGAGGATATGTTTAAAGAAATGAAATCCCTGTGTGTAATGTTAAATGGAACATAATTAAATTTATTTACATCAATATTGCAATATTATATGTGGTATTATCAATCTTGCAGCAATGGGTAGAATCTTTTTCTGAGTTCACTAAGTTCTTATTTAAATTGAGTATGAAAGTTTGGATTTATCAATTTTAGGTTTATCTTGAACAGAAAAATGATTGGAATGAACCTATCTGGTCACAATCCTGGAATGCCTTACTAGGAGCTTATGATATTGAATCAGAAGATAAACCACAGCTTAATGTTCAGGAACCAGATTTCGGGACTTTGAATATCATAGACAATACAACGGATATACCAACCATTTTAAATCCATGTCCAAATGTAACTAGAAGAACTGTAAGTTCGTTTCAGTAGAGATTGAAAAAAACAATAATCAATTTCAGTTATACCGGATTTGGTTTTTGTAAGCTGCACTGAACTGTTCATTACTAATGAAAAGATGATATTTGAAGCTTTTTTTGTGTTACAAATTTACTTGAAAAATATACATTACATAAAAATGTGTTCTAAGCTTAGAAATTTTATAAAATGTGTTAAATGCTATATTGCAAAACACCTGTCCTTCCTTCATGACAAATATATATTGATCTTTCCGCGTATAAGCACCCCAAAAAAAATGTAAATCACATTATATAAACTGCTTGATAAATGGATAAGGTATTGACATTTCAATTGGAAGTTCAACATATACCCCAAGGACACTAAATAAGGAGGAAATCCTTTATGATCGATCATTGGTCTGTCCTATGTTTCTTCGGATTTTCAACCAAAGATGAGGAACTTGATCTTCCTTCACTGTATTGGATACCTAAACTACATTAGTGTCCTTACAAACAAGGTTATATTGCTGGGTCTTTTAATTGCTCCACAAAACCTCTTTCTAAATTATTAACATCAAATTTATCAGCAGTCAAAGGCGGGCTTAAAAGTTATTGTGAAAACACATTCGGTATGCCCATTTGAACCATCTATGCTCCTGAATCTTTTTTGCGGACTTGTTTCTTAATTCACTTAAAGGCTGATTTCATACAGGAACATCGTAGGAAGACAGAAAAGAAGCGAACAGTATCATTTAGCTTTATTTCCCTCTTAAAGATGATGTTCTCACATTAAATAATTCAAAATTTGGTGACTAATGTTGAATGCATCTAGCCCATCCAACTTGAGATTAAGGATACAACAGATACAGTCAAGTCTGCCTCATATCAGACTTGCATCTGGAAATTGACAATTAGGGTTGGTTGAAAACTTTACGACCAAAGTGATGATTAAAGCTTCCCAACTGTGAACTTTCCATTTCTATGTAGCAACATTATATCAGTGCCTGCATACAAAGTATATATCTCGCAGTTGATATGATATTTCAGGGATTTTATTTCATATAATGATTTCCATGATAGAGGGTTGTTGCTCACAAGGAAGCTATTAAACAAGGGTTCCAAGTAGTGAAGTTGAAGTCATCCTTTCGTAAGTTTTACGGACCCCATCACAACTTGGTTGACCATTGTCGTAACTACAATCCCTTCTACTTCTCCGAATGTGACCTACCGAATTAGACTTATCACTTGGTTTGCACTAACATGACCAACACGACGGGTGCCACATGTGGAGCAGGATCTGCCTGTCCTTCTGGAGCACCTGAGAGCACTCTCAATTAATTTTTAGGTTTGGGTTGCTTGGTCTTTAGTTTTTTTATTTTGTCTTGTGTGTATTGTTATTTGTATTTTTCTTTTTTAGCCATGGCGTTGGTATTTATTTTTATTTTGCCCCTGCTACTCAAAGTTTGGGGGCATATTGTTTTACCCCTGTCCGTCCGTCTGTCCGTCCTTCCAATTATGGGTAAATAGTTATTCCGCATAACTCCTCCTACATTTTGAATCATATGAAGTTTTCACTCTGCTGTCTGTTAGTACATATATTGAAGGTGTGCATGTGGTCAGGGTTTGATTTTTATTAATATATGCTCTTTTGGGTGATAGTTGAACTTTGTCATTTTTTGGGTATAAGTGGTTAAATGTTATAGTTCCTATGTGCTCCCATTCTCAACTTTGAGTATTTTTAAATAACACTTTGCATCTGCGGGGGCATCAATTGTGTTTCCCAGACACAATAATATCTCTAATGAGTTTGAGTATCCTTTTCGCCTCTCTTTTGTACAGGTTTCCTTTAAGATCAAGTTACAAAAGAGATGATTTCAACTTCCCAATTGTGAACTTTCCATTTCCATGTAGCAACATTCCAGTAGCGCCTGTATGCAGAGTATTGTTGATACAATATTCCTAGGGTTGTATTTGCTATTATGATTTCCTTGATAGAGGGTTGCTATTAAACCGAGAGTGCCAAATGGTGAAGTTAAAATCGTCCCTTCGTAAATTTTACGGACGCCATCATGAGTTGGTTATGGAGTATCCATTTCACAGATGATAGCGGAAAATGTTTTTAATGTTGTAACTAAAATCCCGTCCCCTTTTCACGAATGTGAATTACCAAATTAACCTCATTTGCATGGTTCAAATGTTAAAGTTCAGGAGTCGGTTTCACAAAAATACTTAAGACTAAGATTGATCGTAAGTCATGAACAATTCAGTATACTTACGATCAATCTCAATCGTAAGTTTTTTTGGTGAAATCGACTCCAGATTTAGTTTTTTTTGTCTGTTTTCCGTATCTATATGCAATAAGTCATCTTAAATGGTGTGTATCAGTCTGGCAAGTTTTATTTGACCTTGACCTCATTTTCACAGTTCATTGCACAATGTTTAGTTTTTGTGTTTTGGTCTGTTTTTACTTACACTATAAGCAATAGGTCAAATGTATTTTGTGTATAGAATGATTGTAAATTGGTTTTTTTTTTTGGCAGGTATATTTGACCTTGATCTCATTTTCATGGTTCAGTTTGTTTCTTGGATACTATAAGCAACAGTACACTATATCTGATGCATGGAATGATTGTAAGTGGTACCTGTCTGTCTGGCAGGGTTCATTTGCCTTTGACCTTATTTTCATGGTTCATTGGTCAATGATAAGTTTATATTGGTTAGTTTGTTTCCTAGAAACTATAAGCAATACTGTGGATTCACTTACTTTCGTGAGTACCAATTTTCGTGGATAAAGGAAAACGCATGTTTGTTGATCTCATTTTCATGGTTCAGTTTGTTTCTTGGATACTATAAGCAATAGTACACTATATCTGATGCATGGAATGATTGTAAGTGGTACCTGTCTGTCTGGAAGGGTTCATTTGTTTTTGACCTTATTTTCATGATTCATTGGTCAATAATAAGTTTATATTGTTTAGTTTGTTTCCTAGAAACTATAAGCAATACAAGTAGATAAACTATATTTGGTGTATAGAATGATTGTAAGGTGTACATGTATTTCTGGCTTATGGTCATCAAAACATCAATGGTCAGTAAAGCAGGCAATGCATATGCAGTTTTTATTTTATTTTCAGTGTTAGTTCAACGGGCCAAAGTTGTACGCAAAATTTTCCAAAAATCTATGACAGCCATTTACTGTTCTTTGACCTGAAATAACTATTATATTGACACATTTGGTAGTTGTAAAGCACGACATTTAAATTAAGTATTCAGTTATTATCCACGAGGAAAAAAATCCTACAGATAAAGGGATTTTAAGGAACTGAATATAGAAATATATATTTTATATATATATATATATATATATAGTTAGTGTTGTATTTAGAAATTAATTTAATGTGTCCTGAATGGGGAAAATGTGACACAATTTAACATGATTAATAAAAAGAAGTTTTACTAGAAATATTGCACTTGAATATAACTATGAATTGCTCCCATTCAAAATTTACAAATTTCTCCATGTTTCTACATTTTATAGGATGATTTGATGTTTCCATGTGACCTCTCATTATGGAAGCCTGTACATGAACATGAATGGAACTATATGAAGTTGACATACATACAGAATTATTCCTTCTCTGGCTATGATGTGGCAAAAATCTACTTCTCAGATGCTAATGGTGGCTTGTCACATCTAGTCACCATACAATTCACGGTGATGGAGTCACCATGTCACAATGAAGGGGAATGTGAACGTAGGTTTACCTAAATATTTATATGTGAAGATTGGAAAAAAAAAATTTGAAATTAAATTGTTTGTTGCGATAATTATATATTTTTTTAACTAATTTGATTTTGCATAAAAAAAATGTTTTTGAAACTACTGGTACTGGCACTTGTTTTATGTATCAATTGGTTAGTTAATTGGTTTGTAGATATATCATAAGAAGTTAAAGATAAGGTTTCAGTTTTAATTTTTAAGTTTTTTTTTGCTTTTGGATATAGATTTTTTTTGGAAAATATTAGTTCTTTTAGAAAATTTCTTGGAAATATCATTCTGTTTCTTTGCAATTATCGTAATTGAGCCCTGATTTGAATGGAACAGATTTTTTAGCTAAAGGACCAGTAAGAGGTTTTGTCATCACTTGGCGTCAGTTATCTGTTAACTGTTACAAAGATCATCTCCTCTGAAATTTTTGGACCAAATATAACCAATGTTGCACTTCTGTAAATATAGACAAGGCAATTTCCCATAGGAACTCCTTTTACGCTAAAACTGTGCCACTGTTGCAATGAGGTTTTGTAAAATTTTATATCCCATAATGGAAATTTTATATGCACTACTATTGTTTTCAAACTTCACAACATAAGGCTTTATGGCATATTTTCAACATGTATATGCATCGAACTTCAAAGAGTTTTAAACTTATACTAAAATTCTGAACTAACCTTCTCCCTGCTTAGGGTCTTCTTCAGAATTCAATTTCGCCGCTATCTATGTGTATTTTAACTGGTAACATTCTCAAGTTATGTCTACGAGATGAAGCATAAAGATTAATTAGGGAACAAGTAGGTAATCAAAACAAAATATTTATCAATATTTAATTTCTCCCCAAAAGAGAAGTGGTTTGTGAAACAGTTGTATTTACAAGTGCAACCTATAAGAGTTATTGCCTTTAAATGATTATTTTTACCATTTTATATTTCGTTTTTCACTACTGTCATGAAAACTATAATAGATAGATAAAAAAATTAAAAAGCAAGAAATAATTAGTAAGACAAAATCTACTATTAAACCAAATTGTGGTAATCGTCAGTTGACTCCATATAGGAGTCTTTAGATAAATGAGCTTTTTTTCTTCTGTTTTTACTATTATCTTGAAACCATAATAGATAAATTGAATTTTATAAAAAGCAAAAATGATCGGCAGGCAAGATCTGCAAATAGAACTTCAACTTACATATAGTTAAATTTGTCGGTTGTCTTCCTACAGCAATTATTGCCCTTAAATGATGGTTTTAACGCTCTATGTGTTTTGGGCAAAAACTATAGATGATAGAAAGAAACTGTATACAGAAAAAATTATCAGTAATACAGGTTCAACAAAAAAAGAGATTTTTAGTCATGACTAGTTTTCTAGTCTTAAACATTGGAGAGTGTTGATTATTTTTTAGGGCAGTTTCTTTAATTTCTGATTGACATAACTTATAACATATGTATGCATGTTCTTAAATGCAAATTTTTATAATTCAGCCAAGGATATCAGTTCATATCCATGTAAACACTACCGAAGGGCTGTTGAAAGTTTTGATATCAACTACAACTGTATATGTGCCTCTGGTTGGACTGGTATCCATTGTGAAGAGAATATCAACGAATGTATAAGCTCTCCTTGTCAAGACCCGTTTGTGTGTTATGACTACGTCAATCATTATGAGTGTGCATGCCCTGAGGATAATCCATATTGTTGGGTACAGCCATGGATGATTGTTCTAAGCATCTGCATGTTATTGATCAGTGTAATTGTAGTACCATGCATAGTTTACAGATTGAAGAAGAAAAGAGGGTAGATATTATTTGTAATTCGTAGAAGTAACCTTCTCCTTTTGCATGAGTAGTTTCATTTAAATAAGGCTTGCCTATCAATTGATGGAAAACCTATAGTAATCAACTTGTTTGTCCGTCAGTTACAAATGGTTTCCTTTTCCTAACTTTAAAATCCCTTTATGTTCAGTGATGAAACTTGACTGGATTATTTGTAAACACCAGAAGAAAACTGTACACTGAAAGTGATGAAAAAATATATATATCAACCTTAGCCACCCCTATGTATATGTACAAAACTGGTTTCTGCTCTCTAACTTTAAAACCTAGGAGTTAATTGGTGAAATATTTTTCACAAATATCAAAAGATGTGTTGTGAACAAGGAAGAAAGTAGTACAATGATGCATATATTTTTTTAGTGCCTATCCCAAGTCAGGAACCTGTTATTCAGTGCATGTGGTTGTTGTTTGTTGCTGTTTATCAAATTTGCTTTTTTTATTTATTGTTTTGTATATAAATCAGGTCGTTAGTTTAAAAATATTGTTACGTTGTCAGTGTCCTCAGAAATTTGGTTTCATGACAATAATTAAATGCAATTGAGTTAGCATTGGCACATTTCATTTCCATGGAGATTGTTTGGCCCCGCTCCCTCAGTCGTGGTCTATTGCCTTTGAAACTTATTCTTAGTCAACATGTATAACAAAATGTAGGTCAGGTATAGGGGAACCACTAGTAGTAGGTCAATTATATTTGATAAACATTTGTATTTGCATTGGTACATCTCATTTCCATGGAGATTGTTTGGCACTGTAACTTCAGGCATGGTTCATTGACTGAATATTTTGCATAACTAACATGTAAAAGTTTTGCTATTTTAATTTTAATATTTACATTCTACTATAAAAAAAATAAAGGATATGTCTCATATATCTGTATTAACGTTTTATAGTTTTACTTGTCATTTGAACTTACCTAATTCCTCCACCTTGCAACAATTTTTACAGTTTGTACTTATGTTCTTTTGTTATACTTCTGTCCTAGATTGGGGGGAGAGTTGAGTGTTCACAAACATATTTTGTTTTCTCTTTGTCATGGATGTTCTTCCTTTACAAAATCATTTCCTCTGAAATTACTGGGCAAAATTTTAAAATAGAACGTAGGGGTAAAATGGAAGTTTTGTCTATTATTTTGAAAACCGTTATGAATAGAGAAAATCTGACAGAGCTGAAATGTTCAAAATGTTAAGCTCTAGAAATTGTCTATATCTGTCAAAGAAGCCAGATGACTTCTTATATGAGTAATGGCCCATAAATGACAAATGTTGCCAATTTTTCATTTTTGCCTTTTATCTTGAAAACTATAATAAATAGAGAGATAATTTGATTACATAATAGGCGAGTGACTTATTTCAAAAGACGCTTAGTTAACGACTTTAATGCACCCATCTAACACACGGCTGTATTATATATCATTCGAAAGCTAATAATCTGTACTTTCTGTTTTGCCCAGTCGTAAAAAATCGTACGGTGCATTTTCTGTTAAATCAAGGTCAAAGGTCATGAAAAACATTCCAATTTTGGGATTACTAAACAAAAGCCATTTTCCAATTCTTGTACCATAAAATTTTCCAAAAGATCATATGAACTTTATATAACATGATACATTATTTTCAAATCAAACAAAATATGGGCAATATTTCCCGAAAATTGAAATTCATCACAAATCCTAAAAAATGAAAAATTATTCCAAAAGCAAAATATATCTTGGAGGATCGATATTTATATGCTAAAAAAATAAATAAATGTATATGTTTTAGGTCAAGGAATATTTGTTTTGTAATTTTAAGATGCAATAATTAATTATTATTCATAGAACAGCCTTCTATTGAAGTGTTTGCAGTTGCCCAAAAAACTGCCATCTGCAAATAGCGATCATTTTGTTATTCTATGTTAAGATAGCACATCGCTAATTGCCAATATCAGGGAGGAGAATGATTTTCCATAATAAAAGAAGGGGTATTTAAAGTTCGAAAAGAATATATACGAGCTAATTGAGGTAAAAATATGTTTTTACGAAGTCAAACTTATTTACTTTTTGTAATCATGTTTAAATGCAAACATGACTGTGCGTGCGACTAAATCGTAGGCAACATTGAAATAAGTAACCTTGTTTAGAAACACTTGGTTGTCTAAACGGGATGTAAACGACCTTAATATAATGCTGCTGCTTCTTATTTAGTTTAAAATCGTGTTAGACATATTAAATGTGTTTTAAAGTTTAATCTCTTTAATTTTTTGAATAAAAGATGCTTTGAGTATTTTCAACATAAGCTTTTAAAATACAAATGCAGGTCATTGTGTATGTAAAACACTATAAGCAGTAATGAAATAAAAAAAATGAAAAAGTTGAATACCCTTCTTGACCTCATAAGATCATTCGCTGTTTTAGGCAGTGATCGTTTTCATGCTGTGCTGAGTTTTGTGGACTGTTGTTCGTCTCTTGGACTTTAATTTTATTTTGTTCATGGTTTTAATTACGTTTGTTTGATTCATGGTTTGAGATGTTGATTGTCCTTTTGGTATTATTTTACTTTAAAGACATTAACTTGCAGTAGTGAAAATCGGGCAAAAAAATCGCCTCAAAGTAAAGTGAAGAAGATTAACGCAATAAGACAAATATCCGCGAAAATAACTTAATTTGCTCACGGTGATACATATATAGAACCAAATCGTTATCATGATACATTTAACTACAATGATCTACAATTTTTAAAACTTTTACTACTTGAAGAGTGACGAAATAAAATATATCAAAGGGACATCAAACTCACAATTGAAAACGAACTGACAAAGCCGGGCAAAAAACGAACAAGTATACAAAACACAACATATAAAACTACAGATTGAGTAACACAAACCCCCAAAAAATATTTGGGGTGAACTCAGGGGCTCTCAAAGGGTAAGCAGATCATGTTCCACATGTAACACCCGTCTTGTGTCTTATGTAATTCCTACCTCGGTGCCAAGCCTTATTCGGTAGGTGAATTTCAAGGCATTCTTCAAATGTCCTGTTCCAAGTCAGGCATATGGCAGTTGGTATCAAACAATCTGTTTCTTTGTATGTTGGAGTTTGTTTTTGTAGCAGTTCAGTGTTTCTGTTATTCCGTTGTGTTCCTCTTATAGTTGATGCGTTTCCCTCGGTTTTGGTTTGTGACCCGGATTTGTTTTAGTTACTAGTAAATCGATTGATGACTATTGAATAGCGGTATACTATAGTTGCCTTATCTATTATCTTCATTGTGAGCAGTTACGCACTATCACGACAATCGTGAAAGTAAATGCAAGCTCTGGAATATTGTATCAACTTGGAGATATGTACTCCACAAGAAGATGCCGCGAAATCGCGTTACAATTGGGCAAGTGTTTAAATAAATAGTTTTATTTAATTTCGCGGGCAGTACGTCGACTGAGCATGCAAAGACAAATTTAGGAAATACAAAACCCTACAGTTATATGTCATATCATAAATATTCCCGACTTGTTATTGTTTCAGAAGAGTTGAGGCTCAATGAAATCGGTCTCCTCCTTTAGTAGTATAAATATGCAGGTGTTGCTATAATGTTGCTACATAGAAATGAAAAGTTTATAATTGGGTAGTAAGGAGTGTTTTATGGGTTGATTTATGCTCATCTTTTTTGTCGTAAAACTTGTTCTCAACCAACCCTCATCATCGATTTCAAGATACGTGATAGAGTAAACTATATCTGTTGAGTCTTTTTTTAATTTCAATGGAAAATACGAGTCCAACATTGTCACAAATTTGGCACTATTCAGTGAGATGACATCATCTATATAGTGGAAAGTGAAGTTTCAAGATAATGGTAGCTTCTTTTCAGTCGTCATCAGAAGCTCTTGCATGAAGTCATCCTCGTATGAAAAATGAACTAGTCATTCAAGCTATTCAGGAAGTCTAGTTGTAAATAATCAAGAAGTCAAGTTTTTAATGTGTTTACTGGTTTTTGATTCTTTGAAATTTCAATTTTCATCAATTAATTTTTATTATTTTTGTCTAAATTTTCAATTTCTTTTTTATGGTTCACATTAAATAAATAAAAGGTCTTTTCACTACATCAATATTTATAATGGAGCTACAAATCAAACAATTAGAAAAGTCGAAAGATGTTTATTTCAGTCTGGTAGTTACAATGCAGATTCGATCTCTTAGTTTCCCCCCTTTATTTCAAGCAATAGTATGATTCGCGCACATATTTTTTTACTTTAAATTTTTCAGATTCTTAAGAACTTGTTTATTAAATCTTATATTGACCACATACAATGTTTAAATAGGAAGAAATGCTTAAAAGCTGTTTTTTTGCAGATGGCGGTATTTTTGGCAACTGTATGAGTTGTTATGATTTGCTGTTTGATTCGAAGTAAGCATAATTTCAGAAAATTTATGATGTCAAAAACTTCTTTGATAGTTATTACAGGGTTTTACATAGTTTTAAGTGATTAGCAGTTGCATCAGAAAGAAAAATTTGGGTTTTCACACATTTTGTTAACTTTTACTCGAATTTCAGGAAACATGTGCTGTCTATCAAAAACACGCTTTAAATATTTAAAAATGCATTTGATTAATGACTGTTAATCTCTCTGCTAAAAGCTTAAATTGTTTGCATATGTGAATTTAGTATATAAAAGTCATATTATGCAATCAAGCTAAAATCTTAGAAAATATGCACTTATTTGTTCTTGGCCTTTGATCTTGATTTGACGGAAATTGCACCGAACGATTTTTTTACGACCGGGCAAAACAGATAGTACAGATGTGTAGCTTTCAAATGATATATAATTTAGCCGTGTGTTAGGTGGGTGCATTAAAATTTAATTCTATGGTTAAAGTCACTCGCCTATAAGGTATCGGCAAGAGAAGTTCTACAAATAAGTCGAATGGTTGAAATCATCAGTCGACTCCTTATTAGAGTTATTGCCCTTTGATGACGATTTTTACAATAGTTTGCGTTTTTGCCTTATATCTTACAAATTATAATAGATAGATAGACACTTATATAAGCGAGACAAGGTCTCCAATTTAAACAATACGGAGGAAATCACCTGACGACACCTTATTGGAGTTATTGCCTATTGATGGATATTTTTACCATTTTTTGGCGTTTTGCCTTTTCTGATAAAAAATTATGATAGACAAATAGACACGAAAATGATCAGCAAGGCAACATCTATTAACAAGTCAAATTTAACCGATATAATAAGTAGACTGTCACTCTTTATAGTAGTGATTGCCCTTAAATGATGACTTTTTTTATGTCCCATCTACCATAGTAGAGGGACCTAATGTTTTTCTGTATGTGCATCCATTTGTTCGTCCGTTAGTTCCGTCCATTTGTTTGTCCGACCATTCGTTCGTCTGTCCGGCTTCAGGTTAAAGTTTTTGGTCTAGGTAGTTTTTAATGAAGTTGAAGTTCACATGTTCCTTATGATATGATCTTACAAATTTTAATGCCAAATTTGAGTTTTTACCCCAATTTCACGATCTACTGAACATAAAAAATGATCGTGCGAGTGGGGTATCCTTGTATTATGTCACATTCTTGTTTTTGTTTACCCTAAATTTAAGAAGAAAGAGAGTAACTAAACAAACTAAATGATCAGCAATACAAGAACAACAAAACAGAGATTATGTCATGAATTCTATTATCGTCTACAATGTTGGAGCGTGTCCTTTGTTCAATATGAACAGAGACCGAGGTGAGAGACACTGTTTACACTAAATGTTGCAACAAAACATAAAAGAAATATAATAATGTTAAGAAAATTTCAGAAATTTTTATGTGACTAAAATTGTGATGGAAGATATAATTTTTTGAAACAATATAAATATTTTTCTTTCAGAAGATACTCGATACAATCTACTGGTTCTCTTGAAGATTCCAGCAATGAATCTGATGGAATATTAGTTAGAAATCTTATATTTGGTATGGTATTATTCTTATATGTGTAATTTGTAGGTGTATGTATTAGATAATATTAAAATGGAAACAAATGTTGTATTTGCACACTTAGAAAAGTCTTTGATGTTGTTAGATGTCTGATATTGAACATGTGGAATCATGAAATTTGTTTTTGTCTCACCTGCGTTGAAAGTCGCAATATAGGAATTTATATCTGGCGGCGGCGGTGGCATATCAACCATTCATACAAAGCTTTATATTCAAGAAGGTAGAAGACCTGGATGCTTCATAACTTGAATGGAGAATCCTTGTTACAAGGTTTCTGTCTGTTATATGTCCATTGTTCTCGACCCCTTTCAATGGTTCAGATATTGCTTGAAGAAAAAAAAACAATTATAGTTAATTTCTTACTTATTATGAGTAATAAGATTGCAATATTTGGTATATGAGTTCTTTGCAACGTCTACATGTCCTTCATTCAGGGTTCACCTGGCCTCGACCTCATTTCATGAAGCAGTTAGTGATCACGGTTAAAGTAAAGTGGTAATGTCCTTTTCTCAGATATTATAAGCAGTAAGTCAACTAAATGTTTATGGAATCATTGTACAGAGTACATGTCAGTGTGACATGATTCATCTGACCTTTAACTCACTCTCATGGTTCATTGGTCAATGTTAAGTTTTTGTGTTTCGGTCTGCTTTTCAGGTACTATAAGCAATAGGTCAGCTATATTTGGTGTATGGAAATATTTTAATGTGTACATGTCTGTCTTGCAGGTATAATGTCACCAGACCTTAACGTTATTTTCATGGTCAAAGTAAAGTTTTTCGGTTTTGGTCTGTTTTTCAATTACCATATGCAATAGGCCAACCATATTTCGTGTAGGGAATAAATGTAAGGTAAACATGTCTACCTAGCAGGATTTATCTGACCTTGACCTCATTGTCATAGATCTTTAATGATGTTAAATTAATGTAATACTTGTAGTTAAACCTTGAAGACTCTCAACATAAAATCAATGGCCAGAAAAGCAGGTGACGCATTTCAACATATACTTGTTAGTTGCTGATTCCAATAAATATTTATCACAATTGGTAAATTAGTATCATGTGTTATTAACATTAACCTGGTTTGGAATTTTGCTGTTTGGCATTATGCATGTTTTAATTGTATACTTTGATAGTGGATAGTCACAAATATGATTCGAAGTCAGTAAGAATTCAAGTTCCCTTTTTATGCAGTACTTTGGTAAAAAAGTAAACCAAATATATACCAATATAATAGTATCGTAACTAGAACCGTTAAATGTTTTCTGCAGGTCAATTAAACACAATTTTTATGTTCTTTATTATTTTGCATATTTTGTAGATCCAGATCAAATTTTAGATCACATGGTAAGTTTCATAACTTTTTTTTAAATACTGAAGATTTTTTTTCATAGTTTTAGCATCAATTCTTCTCAAATGGTTAACAGAAATAGGGGGTAATAAGTATGAATAAAAGAATATGAAAGGGATAGGTTAATCAGAGGCCCTTTTTTATATTTTAGTATAGAAAAACTAGAGAGTTGTTTGAATATCTCCTTGTACTAATGAATATATAAAAAAGAAGATGTGGTATGATTGCCAATGAGACAACTCTCCATAAGAGACCAAATGACACAGAAATTAACAACTATAGGTCACTGTACGGCCTTCAAAAATGAGCAAAGGCCATACCGCGTAGTCAGCTACAAAAGGCCCGGAAATGACAAATGTAAAACAATTCAAAATCATGTCATTTTTTGTGATATTTTGTTTTGGATCTTATGTACATTAATCATGAGGCCAATTTTGACCAAAATAAATGTAATTTGAAGGAATGAAATCTACATCGGGATTATTTCATTCATTGATATACATAATATAAAGTATTAACAATTACTTACCATTGCAAATTTGGTCTCCAGATTTATGCGAGCATTTGTTTGGTGCGTTTTCACATCCATTGCTTTAAAACTTCATATTAATCAAACACTTATATTTTCGCTGCCCTAATCTATATATGTTTTAACATCCATTGCTTAAAATCTGCCTGTATATTAAATTACTGTCAATTAGTGAAAAAAATGGCTCATTGTTCATCTTGTTTATTTTTCTAGTTATATCGTCAAACTAAAACACAGTTTACCCAAAATATTAATAAACAGAAAACGATTGTTTCATATGAGTGTTTTTTTCTCTTCTTGAGTTATGTCCCTTATAAATAGAAAAATGCTAAATTTGCCGTTTCCACACACTAACTTTACATTGCCTCAACTAATTGTTATGAAACTTTTACATTATACTTATTATCACTATTCTATTTTTTATTGAGTTTTTTTCACTTTCACTGTTGTCAAGTTACGTCCCTTTAATGAATCATGCATATTTACAAGCGGGGAGTTTCTGTGTCCATTCATTTGTATTTTATGAACACATTTTTTTCAAGCCAGCGACTTCTGTTGTAGAAAAGCTCGACATAGGGATAGTGATCCGGCTGCGGCGTCAGCTAACTTCTGAAAAGCTTTATATTTTAAAAGCTGGAAGACCTGTGTGCTTCATACTTTGTATATAGATGCCTTATATTACGAAGTTTCCGTCTGTCATATGTCCATTGTCCTTGACCTCATTTTCAATGTTCAGTGACTACTTGAAAAAAGTTAATTTTTTGAAATGTCAATTTCTTTCTTATTATGCGTAATTGGCTTGGTAAACTATATTAAGTATGTGCGTACTTCATGTACTTTGCAAGATCCTCTTGCCCGACAGAAGATTTTCATTTGACCTCGACCTCATTTCATGGATCAGTGAACAAGGTTACTTTTTCATGGTCCAAGTCCATATATCAGATACTATAAGCAATAGGTCTACTATATTTGGTGTATGGAATGATTGTAAGGTGAACATACCCAACTGACAGGTTTCATCTGACCTTGCCCTCATTTTCATGGTTCAGTCGTCAAAGTTAAGTTTTTGAGTTTTTTGTCTCTTTTTCTGTAACTATATATCACAATATATTTGGTGTATGGACATATTTTATGATGTACATATCAGTCTTTACCTTGACATCATTTTAACGGTTCATTGCTTAATGTTAAGGTTTTGTGTTATGGTCTGTTTTTCTTAACTAAAAGCAAAAGGTCGTACTATATTTGTTGTATGAAACGATTGTAAGGTCAATATGTCTGTCTGGCAAGTATCATCTGACCTTGACCTCATTTCCATGGTTCATTGGTCAATGTTAAGTTTCCATGGTTAAGTCTGTTTCTTAGATACTATAAGCAATAGGTCAATTATATTTAATAAGAAATAGGTCAATTATATTTAATGTATAGATTGATCGTAAGGTGTACATGTTTTTCTGTCATGGTTCATCTGACCTTGACCTAATTTTCATGGTTCATTGGCCAATGTTAAGTTTTCTTGGTTAAGTCTGTTTCTCAGAAACCATAAGCAATAGGTCAACTATATTTTGTGTATTGAATGATTGTAAGGTGTACATATATTTCTTGTTTGGTTTATCTGACCTAGACCTCACTTTCTTGGATAATGTTAATTTTATGTGATACTTGTAGTAAAGCTTTAAATTAAGGACTATCAACATAAAAATCAATGGTAAGTAAAGAAGGCGAGACATTTCAGTGTGTGCACTCTTGTTTTGTAATACAACAATTATGGGACTACATGTAATTATAAAAAATACAAGTTTTGTAATTATGCAGCACTGTTACTTAGGTGTCAAATTATAACTTCTCGCATTAATTACCCCTAGTGAAAATGATTTTCTGGAAGTTTGGGGCATATTGTTTAACCCCTGTCTGTCCGTCTGCACGTCCGTCCGTCTCATTATGGGTATATAGTTATTCCAGATAACTCCTCCTTCAGTTTGAGTGCTAGGGAGTTTTCACTTTGCTGGCTGTTTGTACATATATTGAAGGTGCGCATGTGGACAGGGTTTTGACTTGTGTTGATATTTGCTCATTTGGGAGATAATTGAACTTTGTCACTCTTGCTGTATATACTTGCAGAAGAGGTGCATATCGTTTCCGGATGATTCCTCTTAAAGTTTCCGACGCTAGGAAGTTTTCATTTTGCTGGCTATTTGTTAATATATTGAAGGTGTACATGTTGGCAGGGTTTTGATTTTTATTGATATTTGCTCATTCGGGAGATAGTTGAACTTTTTTTTGTAGCATGCACTTGCATAAGAGGTGAATATCGTTTCTAGATAACTCCCCCTACAGTTTGAATGCTAAGAAGTGTTCACTTTGCTGGCTGTTTGTACATATATTGAAGGTGTGCATGTGGTCAGGGTTTTGAATTTTATTAATATTTGCTCTTTTGTCATTTTTGGAGTATATAATTGCATAACAGGTGCATAGCGTTTCCGGATAACTACCTCTATAGTGAACCATGAACCATGCTCAATTTTGTGTGTTTTAAAATAACACTTTGCATCTGATGGAGCACCATTTGTGTCTTGAGTCTCTCAGACATTATAATATCTCAAAGAAAGTCCTACATTAATTTTGTTATAATACGTATGATACGTCAGTGTGGAGCGCATGGGCATCACTCTGTCTAGTTTTTGGTGGGTTTTTTTTTTGCAATATTTAGTTTCCAGCTGATTATCATGATTATGATTACCATGAATACATCACTCAGATTTCTGAAATAATTTCTTGTATTATACTTATATGATCACTAGCACAAAAATAGAAATGTTGTTTTATTATTATAGGAATGCACAATTGAGAAAATTCCAATGTTGTCATCATTTGAACCTCTGAACACAACTTCTGATCCTAAAATTGCTCCAAATCCATCCGAAGCTATTGATATCAAGGTCATGTCTGATTCTGATTCATCACCTAAGCCAGCTGATCAACCAAGTGGACTATCATTACCATCTGGTAGTAAATCTCCAAATAATGTCGTTGACAGACAAATGTCCACACCAGATCCTGCTACAGTATCAATGAATGATGGAACAGATTTAGAGACATCAGCACTGTGAGGGCTTTATTTTGTTATCAATATTGATACTATGTGTGAGCTATTGCCATCACCTGGCATCCGTCATCTGCCATTATTCGTCGTCAGTTAACTTTATCAAAGATTAGCTTCCATTAAATTTCTAGGCAAAATTTAACCAAATTTGGCCTCCATGATTATTGCCGTATTTAGTTAAGAGTGTGTCCAATGACCTTGCCTACCAACATGGCCAACATGGCTAATAATAAACATAGTGGTAAAATGCAAGTTGGGCTTTTTATCTCGATATCCACTTAAAAAAAAAGAATTCTTACAAGTCAAAATGTTCAGAATGATGTTCTATCTGTTTAGGAATTAGGGATCTCTATGAAATATTACAACACTGTTTAGGAATTAGGGATCTCTATGAAATATTACAACAAGAATCTAAAGCATTTAGAGCTAATCTGAAAAAAAATCGGGTAAAAATGTTCATCATGTTGAGATCTATCCGCCCTGATATTTTCAGACAAATCAGAACCCGTTGTTGGGTTGCTGCCACTGAATTGGTAATTTTAAGAAAATTTTGCAGTTTCTGGTTATTATCTTCAATATTGTTATAGATATAGATCAAATGTTAATATAATGTGCAACAAAGTATGATCTACAAATAAGTCATTGTGACCAAAATGGTAAATTGACCCCTTAAGGAGTTATTGCCTTTTATAGTCAATTTTTAACAATTTTTCGTAAATTTTTGTAATCTTTTACAAAGATCTTCTCCTCTGAAACTACATAGACAAATTCAGCCAAACTTGGCCACAATCATCATAAGAGTATTCAGTTAAAAAAATGTGTCAGATGAAACGATTTAAATTATTTAGTTTCAGAAAATACTCATTTGGATCTACTGACTCTCACGAAGATTCCATGGATGAATCTGACAGATTGTTACCAACAGATATATTAGGTATGTATATTATACTTATATATGTAACATACAAACATCTGTATTAGTTAAATTAAATGTATAAAATTGTAGTATTTGCAAAAAAACAACCTTAGTTTGATGTTATATACAAATATTTTTGAATCTCGAAATATTATGTTACTAGATTTTCAAAAGCATAATATGCATGTTCTACACTGAGCTAGGCTTATATTTTATATTGAACATGTTGAATCATGTACTTTGTTTTTTGTTGATTGAATTCCAATTTTGTTTTGTTTTGTTTTGTATTGCAATTGATCAATTACTTTCATGTGTTATTAACAGTAACCACGTTTGGCATTATACATGTACATGTTTTAATGGTATACTTTGATAGTGGATAGTCACAAATTTGATTCAAAGTCCGTAAAAAATCAAGTTCCTTTTTTTATGCAGTACTTTGGAAAAAAGTACCCATATAGTAGTATCATTACTAGAACTGTGAAATGTTTTCTGCATTACTATGAATTCTTATGTTTTCATTATTTGCATATTTTGTAGGTCCAGATCAAATTTCAGATAACATCGTAAGTTTAAGTTAGGAAACTTTTTGAACTTTTTATTTAAATGACTGAAGACATTTTTTTTTATAGTTTTATCATCAACACTTTCTCAAATGATTAACAAAAGATACGGGGTTATAAGTATGAATAAAAAAATATATGTTATAAGGCAATGAGACCCTTTTCTTTATTTTAGTAAAGGTGTAATACCACCAATTCATAGTATGTCACATCCGGTTGCATACGAAAAAAATATTTCCCTGAACTTGGCAGTTGTAGGAAAATAATCCTACATTTCAGTGCAGTAAAAAATTTCTGGGTCATAAATATATATCTTGGGTGTTTCAAAGCACCATTTTTTTTTTTATTTGGTGTTTCTATAGAATATTTTGAAAACTTGAGTTTACATGGTTATTAAAGCTTGTACACAGATGAAAAAGATGTGAAAATTGATTGGTTAACTTCCAGTGATGGTTATTTTCTTATATGAAATGAAATGTCATGTGAAATTTTGTCTGTAGTACTGGACAGAATAAAACTTTACTCATGCCAAGTATTTCTTTATTTGAAACAAAGATAAATTCTGCCAAAAAATTTTTAAAGTGCAAATTTTGCTTTTAGTAAAACTTTATATTTAGTTAGGACTATTAACATAAAATCAATGGTCAGTAAAGCTAGCGAGACATTCCAGCGTATGCACTCTTGTTTTTTTGCATTCTTTAGATTCAAACTGATTAACATGAGTGCACAGATCTTATTTATTTTCGTCAAAGATTATTGTAGGAGATAACAAATTTCCAGCATAGTTCTTATAAATATACATTAATAGTCTTACAAAAAAAGAAATGTTAGTTTATTATTGTAGGAATTTTCTCCAAAAGATGATTCGAAAATTGAGGAATGTCATTTGATGTCTTCATTTGAACCTCTAATCACATCTTCTGGTTCCAAAATTGCTCCACGTCCATATAAAATGTCCGATCTGTCTGCTGAAATAAAAGGCATGTCAAAACGTGGCTGGAAATCTTCGAGAATTGATTCACCATCTAAACCAGGATCCTCTGGATATGATGCGTCCATGCCACAAGCATTGTCCAGTGATGATGCTCGATGGGCTCCAGCTGATCAACAAAGTGAACTACCAGCACCATCTGGTAGTAAATCTCCAGATGATGTCTTTGATAGACAGATGTCCACAGCAGATCCTGATACAGTATCAATGACTGATGAAACAGATTTAGAGGAATCAGCACTGTGAAAGCTTTGTTTGATATTAACTTTGGAAACTATTACCCTTCATGACAGATTGTACAGAAAAAAAAAATCATACCTTTCTTATAAACTTAGAAAAAATATGTTGCCGTTAATTTTTATAATGATGTTGCCATCAGGAGAGTGATATTTTCTCCTTTTAAAAAAAAAGCACAAATTCATCGCTATTCTCTTCTAGAACATTATTATTTATTGTACTTTATAATTAAAGTACTGGAGTACTATTAACTTAGATGATCAGAAAATCTAAGTCTAAAAATTAATACTCGAGATTTCCATCTCACCATAGAACTGCTAAAAGTAACTTACAACTGTTTAAATATACCCAACGTCCAATATGTCAAGGATACTCCGGAAGGAAACGAATAAAATTGGAATGTCCGCGAAAAAAAGGTATGCTTGGTAGGAACAGAAGCTGCCTAGAAAGGGGACATTTGAGAACCAAAGAAGTTGTTGTAAGGGGTCTTTCGCAAATAAAAGATGTAAAGAGTGTGGCACTATCCGAGCACCAAAGATAGAATCTAATGTATATCATAAGTCTGGTTGTCATGGTTGTACTAATAACTGTATCCAAAAAGAGCCCACCCGTACGGATTTTTTTCTAAGACTTAAGAAGAACCGGCCGGGTGAACGTTTTTCTGTACACCTGTAACTCTTGCTGATGTCTATGCCAGAATGTGACGTTTCTCCGTTATTATTTTTCTTTTTTTGTAAATCGCAGATGAGCAGCTACAAATCCACAGTTAAGGTAGCGCTACAGTCAGAATTTTCTGACTCTAACAAACAGTCTTGAAAGATTAATTTCTCCAAAACTACTCAATGGATTTTTAAAATCTTTAACTCATTTTAAAGCTGCAATATTACTCTTTCTTAATCTATAGATAAATTTATTTTTGGTATGTTTAATCTCAAAATATAGCTCATTAATTGCCAAAAAGTGGTCTTCCAACTTGGATGAAAATGGCACATTCAGATCAAATGGTTGTTAAACTTTATTTTCATCCCTTTGTTCAACCATACACAAGCTACAAAACCGTGTCTCAGATTTTTGATATATGTCTCCAATAAGAAGATATATTGATTTAACTGCTGGGTGCCAAACCTCATTTCACCTTTCATCTTTGGAGACCTAAAAATTCATTTAAAAAAAAATTTATCCAAAAACTGGGACACGGTGTTGTAGAAAATACTCCCTTTAATCACATATATCAAAGTCAAGCCAAAGGGGGTACCCATAAAGTTTCCATTTTCATTTTTTTCCTAACAGTTCTCATGAAAAATTGTTCTGAGAAATGACCTAAAAACTGAATTTCCCCCTAAGAACCCCTATAAATGCAACATAAATACAAAAATTCCACTTGGAACACCCCAGGAGTGTTCTGACACCATTACTTTATCAATAGAACCACACACTTTTTGTCTCTGATGCTCTAATGCTGTAAATTTTGCATTGTATGTGCACTGCCAAACACTAACTTGGCATTTGGCGGGAGTTTGACGTCACAGATTTGACCAACATCTGTGATGTAGTAATTAAATATAGACAAAGCTCCGCCTCTGTCCAGACAGTCTATTTGAGTTTTATGAAAAATTTCACATAAAATTAAAATTGGATAAAATGCCTAAAACTCCTAACAGAAGACACGCTCATCGTTTAAATGTAGAAGACCAAAGAGAAGAAATTTATACAGGCAGTCAGAGGCTTTCAAAGAGACTTTCACACTCTTATCCATATTTTTTTTCATTTTGGTAGATTTTTTTGCTTTAGATTTTTTCCTTTTTATATCTTTTTCTTTTTCTCTGTTTACTTCCATGTTATATAAATTACTTTTGTTGCAATACAATGAGATAAGACCACAGTATTTATCTTGTGATCAATGATTAACAGCTGGACACTGGTATCAACAGGTGATTGATATAATAGCCCCTCCCAAATGCCTATATATTTAGATTAATAACCATGTGCTTCTATTTACACAAGTTCATTATCAATTAACTCCCTGTTGTGATATGATAATGACTTTGGGATTTTACAAACTGTGCAGAATAATACTTACTTCAAAATTATGTGATAAAATCTTGAGCGAAGGACACAGTGCAGTTGCTGTTGTCTCGATATCCAAATAGCATTAGTTTGAATCCCGGCGAGGGAAGAACAAAAATTGGCTTTCGCAAATTTTCAGATTTAACATTGTTGTGCTGATATTTAGAGTAATTATGAATATAAAATGTATTTTCAGCCGAGTATCACCTTCACTGGTGATCCAATGGATGAATTTATCGTAGAGTTGTCAATTGTTTTAGACGTACTATATACATTAAAAGTCGAAATATTAGTTAACGGTTTTTCTTACGATGGCGTTGGGTCGTTACGAGTAACAATACATGTACACAATAAATAAATTAAATAAACACCTAAAAAAAACGTACAAAACAACACCAATATTGAAAAAAGGAAACCGTGATTACATGTAATTATCTATGAATATTTCAGATAACAGATGTCCTTCATCAGTATGATTATGATGTAAATTGAAAAACATCATATCAATCTATTCTGATTCAACAATAACAAGTTTAAATTTATACAATTAAAACCGAACAACAACGCTTATACAATTACTTAACCGGTTTCGAAATCATTTTCATCATTATCACTGAACTGCTGAAATTTTTAAAATGTACCTGTTCATATCGCACATTACTATTTCTGTTAGTAGCATATCTAGGCAGTCTCTGTTGTCAATACCTAACCTACGTCATTTTCATACGACCGCAAAAAAAAAAAAAAAAAAAATTTCAGTGGGCCCTTCCTTACAAAAATTTCTGGATCCGCCACTGGTGATTGTCCCAACCGTTTAGGAATAAGGGGACAAAAAAGAGCCCAAACAAGTATTTTTCTTGTTGAAGGACAATAATTTGTGTATAAGTATTTTGATTGCTCTGAAATTGTACCACAAGGTCCAATACCACAAGTTGAAGGTTGGGATTCATTTTGGGAGTAATTTCCCAAAATTTCAGGAAGTATTGGCCAACAAGGGTCTAAAACAAGCATTTTTCTAGTTGTCAGACAATAACTTATACGTGACTGTTCTAAATTCATCCCGTATCAATTTAATATCATGTAAATCTTAGTTATAAAAAAAAACACTTTTAAGAAAACACATCATGTATGAAAAAGAGTTGAGATGTCCGATAATCCGTAATTGACATATCTATAACCTGGGAATATTGTACTATATCAACATAGTATGTCCCAGCTAAAACCTCTTCCTAACATTGCTCCTTGTCAAAAGCTGTTAAATATCATAATAAAAACAAAAGTAATTTATCGTATAACTTTATTAATTTAAAAATTATCTTGTCTTAATACAGAACTATTCTTTATATAAACCAATGCACTTTATCTACAGAGACATACTAATGAATCTTTTGTAAATCAGTGACTGTTACACGAGCACTGGATTTGCCTTTCTTATGATTGAAACTTTACTTCCTCATCAAATTTACATTTTTTTTTAATAAACGTGATCTCATCATATAAGGATTTGATAACAATAGCTATCAGAACTGCTAGGTTATTTTGTTATTATAAAAATAAAATTACCATCAAATTTCCCTCAATCATGTCTGATATAATTCTTTCTTTTTTGTGGGATCTGAAAAACTATGTAGACTTTTGTCATGACTTTGTCGGACAGAACAACCGTACGCTTGACAAGACATTTTGACACTGAATGACGACTGCGGTATTCCCCGATTGATGATGGGAGTTTTTAACGAACGGTCGTTAAATCCCCGATTCTTTTTGTACTTTGTGGTTTATAGATATCACGTTACTTTTAAGATCGGGCATGCCGGCAAGATGGCGAATTGTCGAGAACTGATAGTTATTTTCAGAAATCGATTTTGAACTCTTTACATGGAGAATAAAACTTTAATATTGATGAAGATGTGATTTTTTTGTGCTAAAAGAACATAATAACATTTTTTGCAGAGTTTCCCTTTAGAGTGAAAATTCGAGATTTTTTACTTATCATCTTATTATGTTCATAATACCATAAAAACATATTCACCGAGTTTTATCTGGATATGAACACTAATAAACAAGAATATTGGGAATTATTAATTATATTTGTTCGAACTTCCTGACTACTGTGACCTAATTTTAGTCTAATTGTATGTCGGCAGTGGAATTAATCTCATTTTAAGTCTTGTTGGTTAATCATCTAATAACGTGATTTAAAGCGCATCGACGACTATTTTGTGTAGCTATTAACCAACTAATAATTAAGAAAGTAAAGTGATCGGCCGTGCAAATTTTTAAATTAAAATGTACGATTTATATTTTAGGAATTTCTGATATGATTATAGTAATAAAAGTAAATCATACAATAAAATATTTTATGAATTTGTAGATTTTTTCCTTTAGATTTTTCCTTTTATATCTTTTTCTTTTCTCTGTTTACTTCCATGTTATATAAATTACTTTTGTTGCAATACAATGAGATAAGACCACAGTATTTATCTTGTGATCAATGATTAACAGCTGGACACTGGTATCAACAGGTGATTGATATAATAGCCCCTCCCAAATGCCTATATATTTAGATTAATAACCATGTGCTTCTATTTACACAAGTTCATTATCAATTAACTCCCTGTTGTGATATGATAATGACTTTGGGATTTTTACAAACTGTGCAGAATAATACTTACTTCAAAATTATGTGATAAAAAAAAAATCTTCAAAAAATCATTGTTAGACTGTAGTGCTACCTTAATAAGATTATCTAAAATATATATATATAATCTTCATGCCATCTATAGCAAGAACTGTGTTACAACTCTATATTCTACTGACGAGGAAAGGTAACACTAGGCCACCGAAAGCTAAATTATAATAGTTCAGTCGTGTGGTCTTGAGCGAAGGACACAGTGCAGTTGCTGTTGTCTCGATATCCAAATAGCATTAGTTTGAATCCCGGCGAGGGAAGAACAAAAATTGGCTTTCGCAAATTTTCAGATTTAACATTGTTGTGCTGATATTTAGAGTAATTATGAATATAAAATGTATTTTCAGCCGAGTATCACCTTCACTGGTGATCCAATGGATGAATTTATCGTAGAGTTGTCAATTGTTTTAGACGTACTATATACATTAAAAGTCGAAATATTAGTTAACGGTTTTCTTACGATGGCGTTGGGTCGTTACGAGTAACAATACATGTACACAATAAATAAATTAAATAAACACCTAAAAAACGTACAAAACAACACCAATATTGAAAAAGGAAACCGTGATTACATGTAATTATCTATGAATATTTCAGATAACAGATGTCCTTCATCAGTATGATTATGATGTAAATTGAAAACATCATATCAATCTATTCTGATTCAACAATAACAAGTTTAAACAACCGTACGCTTGACAAGACATTTTGACACTGAATGACGACTGCGGTATTCCCCGATTGATGATGGGAGTTTTTAACGAACGGTCGTTAAATCCCCGATTCTTTTTGTACTTTGTGGTTTATAGATATCACGTTACTTTTAAGATCGGGCATGCCGGCAAGATGGCGAATTGTCGAGAACTGATAGTTATTTTCAGAAATCGATTTTGAACTCTTTACATGGAGAATAAAACTTTAATATTGATGAAGATGTGATTTTTTTGTGCTAAAAGAACATAATAACATTTTTTGCAGAGTTTCCCTTTAGAGTGAAAATTCGAGATTTTTTACTTATCATCTTATTATGTTCATAATACCATAAAAACATATTCACCGAGTTTTATCTGGATATGAACACTAATAAACAAGAATATTGGGAATTATTAATTATATTTATTCGAACTTCCTGACTACTGTGACCTAATTTTAGTCTAATTGTATGTCGGCAGTGGAATTAATCTCATTTTAAGTCTTGTTGGTTAATCATCTAATAACGTGATTTAAAGCGCATCGACGACTATTTTGTGTAGCTATTAACCAACTAATAATTAAGAAAGTAAAGTGATCGGCCGTGCAAATTTTTAAATTAAAATGTACGATTTATATTTTAGGAATTTCTGATATGATTATAGTAATAAAAGTAAATCATACAATAAAATATTTTTATGAATTTTTTTTCCAACGGATATGTTGAACAAGCATTCATAACTGATAGTGTAATAAAGATGCATGTTTGTATTTTCACCTTTTACTTCAGTCCAGTAAACGTTTCTCGCTCAAGATTTCAAGATTCTTTATTTCTCAAACACCATATAGTTACACCCACTTTCCGACCCATAGTTACGGTTGTTCCTTATGGCTAGGCATTATAGACGCTGCCCTTATGAATAGCTATTTTTTAGTACTACAACGGGAGGGTAAAGAATTTCTGGGGTAAGCATTCTTAAAGGCCAAAAATTTCGTCTGAACCATAGAAATAAAGCCAAATTCGATAAAATACGCATTGGGGACACCCACTTTCCAACCCATTGTCGTGGTTCTTCTTGATGGCTAGGGATTATAGACGCTGCCCTAATGGATAGCTATTGGATAGTACTACAACGTGAGGGTAAAGAATTCTGGGCTAAGCATTCTAAAAGGCCGAAAACTTTGTCCGTAACACGGAAAAAAAGTCAAAGCTGATAAATTTCGCATTGGGGACACCCACTTTCCAACCCATTGTCACAATTGTTCTTTATGGCAAGGATTATACACGCTGTCCTAGGGATAAGCTATTGGATAGTACTACAATATGAGGGTAAAGAATTTTTGACGTTAGCATTCTTAAAGGCCGAAAATTTCGTCCGTAACACGGAAAAAAGTCAAATTTGATAAAATACGCATTGGGGACACCCACTTTCCGAGCCATCGTCTCGGTTGTTCCTTATGGCTAGGGATTATAGACGCTGCCCTAATGGATAGCTATTGGATAGTACTACAACGTGAGGGTAAAGAATTCTGGGCTAAGCATTCTAAAAGGCCGAAAACTTTGTCCGTAACACGGAAAAAAAGTCAAAGCTGATAAATTTCGCATTGGGGACACCCACTTTCCAACCCATGTCACAATTGTTTTTATAGCAAGGGATTATACACCTGTCCTAGGGAATAGCTTTTGGATAGTACTACAACATGAGGGTAAAGAATTTTTGACGTTAGCATTCTTAAAGGCCGAAATTTTCGTCCGTAACACGGAAAAAAGTCAAATTTGATAAAATACGCATTGGAAACACCAACTTTCCGACTCATTGTCAAGGTTGTTCTTTATGGCTAGGGATTATAGACACTAACATAATAAATAGCTTTTAGATAGTACTACAACGTGAGGGGAAAGAATTTGTAGGGTAGGCAATTTCAAAGGCCGAAAATTTGATAAAATAAGCATAGGGGACACCTACTTTCCAACCTATTGTCACAATTGTTCTTTATGGCAAGGGATTATACACGCTGACCTATGGAATAGCTATTGGATAGTACTACAACATGAGGTTAAAGAATTTTTGACATTAGCATTCTTAAAGGCCGAAAATTTCGTCCGTAACACGGAAAAAAAGTCAAATTTGGTAAAATACGCATTTGGGACACCAACTTTCCGACCCATTGTCAAGGTTGTTCTTTATGGCTAGGGATTATAGACGCTAACCTAATAAATAGCTTTTAAGGGCATATCCAACAGTTTAAGGGGAGGTAATAACAAACGTAAACGTCGTCTATTGTTTCCCGTAATTTAACGTTTTTTCAACGACGTCATAACGGAATCAACATTGGAATTGCTATGGCCGTCGGGAAAAGGCGGTTTCTTTCCTCAAAGGAAAGGACACGGCGGGAATCGGCCAAAAAACTCACGGAAATATTAACAGAAAAAAAAAACTCAAATCTAAAAAGTTGATAAAAACATCGCCGATAAACCTGTTATTCAGATAGACCAAGAGGACAAAGATATTACATGGAAAGATGGTCGGCGCTTAGTCGAACTTTCTTTACTGGCCGAAGCTTTGAAAGCATGTGTGGGATGTGGCTCATACTTGCAATTGCACAATACAATGAACGAACAAAGATTTGGATTTGCCAGTATTTTGAACATTCCTTGTGAACAATGTGGATATTTGAATTCAATACCAACCAGCAAAAGACATTTCACAGGACAACGAGGACCTGGCGCATTTGACATAAATACCAAAATGGCACTAGGTATGATAAAACAAATATCACATCTTTAAATTATATTACCGTAATTACATATTTAATCATTACTTAATATTTACATCCCCCGCATCATAAAATAACTGCTATCATCTCGATCATTATAGACCATACTCACTTAAGTTTCCGTTTTATTAAAATTATTTTCAATACAGTATAGAACAACGAGAACAAATGCGTAATGATTTATGATTGCAATTTTTACTTTACATTAGAATGCAACACAAATTGCAATTAATTCTTCACCAAACTTTTCCGAGATTTTTTTCATTCAGGATAGAGAAAGATAAAAAAAAATGGATTTCTTGAGAAAGATAAAATACGGTATAAAATACATTTATCATCTAGCATCTAGCTTTGCGTTGAAGTGCTAATATACAGTAGCTTTTTAAATGAATACGACCTTTAACTGATACACAATGTTATACAAGAGATGACATCGTAATAAAAAAAAATGAAGTCGGAAAACATTGTCATGTATACAATGACAAAAGTGGAAAATATCTGACATAGAAGTTTGCACTTTAACCAAGCCGGTACAAAAGCTAAGGGACGACATAAAGAAATCAATGAAGGATAAAAAACTTAATTCAAATAGTTTGGGGGTGGGGTGGTTCAAAATTGCTGCAAGTTTTGTTTAATTGACATCGATTTTATATATATCCTTATTGGTCAATTAATTTTTTCCAAATTAAGTTAAGAGGGGGGTAGGGGGGTTAGTGAAAAAACTATATGAATTAAGTTTTTTATCCTACATTGAACTTTTGATGTCGTCCCTAACCCATCCTTCTTCCGACGATTTTGGTGTTTACTTATGTATGAGGAAACAAAAATAATTTAACAAAAAATATCTTGTAGTAACTGTTTATTATCCGTACATTACCAATAGTGAGTTCGAGTTTAAGTTTTACAGATATTGGAATAAAAAAAATATTTAGATAATTACTTTAATTTTTTTTATTGTAGGAATGACCGATTGTGGTTCAGGACATCGACAACTCAATAAGTTGTTTGCAACAATTGGAGTTCCGGGTATTTCTGCTAATGCCCTCAAGACACGAGAGAGAGAAAAGTGAATAAACCCCTTGTAGATACAGCAAAAAAATCTTGCCTTGAAGCCATTGAAGAGGAGACTGATTTAATGCTGTAAGTTGGGAACAACATTGTGTTGTATATATGATCCATATTTATAATTGTTAAAGAAAATGTACCACTACATAAGGGTCAAGTTCAGGTCAAAATTTCTGGTAGACAGATTGTAAAACATTTTATAATATCATCTTGTCAAATTGTACGGGAGTCTGTTAGGGTATAGGTCTACCGGTAGTTTGATTTCAACTCCTTATAATAAAGTTCCGCTTGATTTAAGTTATTTTTTTCTACAATCATAAAATACATATCAAGTTCTAATGGAATTATATAACTGTTCCCTTTTCATGTTTTAGATATATTTTCAAATCCAGTATTTCTTTAATTTCCGGGAGATATTAAAAGACTTCTTCACCGAGCGTTTGCAAATTACAAGACAATAACATAATTGTGGTATGAGTGCCAATGAGACAACTCTCCATCTAAGTTTAGGTTAACGTTCCGTCTTCAACACGGATCCTTGGATATCACCGAACAGCAAGCTATAAAGGGTCCCAAATTGACCAGTGTAAAACAATTCAAACAAGAAAACCAACGGTCTAATACAACCTACATACAAAACGAGAAACGAGAAACATCTATGAACCAAACGAACAAACGACAACAATTAAGATCTTTAAAATTGATTTATAAAATACGGGTTCCAAATTGCCACACGGACACTTGTCTCAGAAAAAAAATGGTTAGGGTATAGAGATTTTTTTTTCTGATACAAGTGTCTGTGATTTGGCAGTTGTTATGTCAACTGTGTGAAACGGGTACTTTTGTTATTATTGTTACTTGGTCATATGTTGGTTTAATTTCTATATGTACGGGATCGTGTAATCCATGTTTACCCATTTGCATGGAGAACTAGCTTTTGATGTTATATGTTTCTCGTAAGTTCACTGCAATAACTCATCATATATAATGTTCACATATTCAATATTTATAAATTTTCACCAGTACATGTATAATTTGTATAAAGTGATCACAATAATAATTTCCAACTTGTTACTTCAATCTTATTTATAAAAGTACTAGTATACATTAAGATTTCCCATGGGTGTGGAATTTCTCGCATGTTGAAGACCCATTAAGAGGCCTTGAGTTGTTTTATACTTTTTGGTCGGGTTGTTGTCTCTTTGACATATTCCCCGTTTCCATTCTTATTCAATTTGTTACTTTAAAACTGTCTATATATCAACTGTTAGCTCAAGCACATCTATGTAACTATTGACCAATACATTCAGTAATGCTCGAGACCAGATTATTTGAAAATAGAATCACTTATACAAGCGTTGAACAGCAAGTTGAAATAAAACTACACCTTGACAATATCTATAATTGCCTTATAGCAATTGATGCAGAAATAATCCTGTTTGTGGCAGATTAAAAATTTTATTTAAATTTATAAGTGAAAAATTTTCAAAATAACGTGTGTTACCATCTTTATCTTGAAAAGGGATAAAAAATCATAATTTTACAAGAGTCTACGATCAAATTTCCTTTGTGTCTACGTATATGCTAAACAGAGTAATTATATGCATAAGTGCTGCAATTGCACTGGTATGCGATGTAATTTTTTAATATTTAAATTCCCGATATTATGTGATGATTAAAATATCTATAAGAAAATGTGGTATGAATGCTAATGAGACAACTCTCCATCAAAGAAAATGTGGTATGAGTGCTAATGAGACAACTCTCCATCAAAGTCACAATGTAGTTAAAGTAAGAAATTATAGGTTACAGTAGGCCTTCAACACGGAGCCTTGCCTAAGTCCTTTTTAATCGTTAAAATTGTTTGTTTTATTGTAGTGCTGATACACCAAACAAAGGTCTTGCAATTAAATATGACATGTGTTGGCAAAAAAAGGGGGAGTGGAAGGTCATATGACAGTCCATCTGGAGTAGGTACCCTATAGGATCGATGACGGGAAAAATACTCGATTATGGTATTTGCGGGGAAAAACTGTAGAATTTGTTTATATGTTGAAAAGATAAATACTGAAGCAAGGCCTCATAACTGTAAAAAAAAAATGGAATCAATCTTCAAAAGCCATGGAGGCCTTCACGGGAGCAAAGCTGACGCAGAATATTGAAGATCTTTCTCATCAACCAGTATCAGTTCTTATAATGGATGATGACGCTGCAACCATGTCAAAAGCTAGGGAAGTATTAGGACATGAGTTGGAAAAATGGAGCGACATTGGTCACTCTAAAAAGTCGGTAGGAAAAGCATTGAACAACTTACAAAATAAGCATAAGATACTGACTACATGTATCATACAGTATTTTCAGAAATGTTTTTCGTATGCTGTCACCCAAAATAAAGATAATGCTTTAGGGTTAAAGGATGCACTACAAGCAATAGTTGAACATGCATTTGGCAATCACGTCAAGTGTGGTAACTGGTGCAAAGCAGTAAATGTAAATTATACATATAAATCTCTTCCACGTGGCAAACCTTTCGAAAATGAATCGCTGTATGTTGACTTATCTATTATATTTAAATCTGTTGCTAACCATTCCGAGAAACTTGCCCCTGGAGGCTCCACAAGAGATGTAGAATCTACAAACAATATATATGCAAGTAAAGCACACAAGCACATGTTACAGCACAAGTGAATCCCTTGAAAATAGGATTGCTGCTGCAGCTGCACAGAAAAACATAGGGTATAACTATATGGAAGGTGTTTTTGTAAAGGCCCATTTATCACCAAGTAAAATTTTGGGAGTTAACTGTCAAAAATTATCAAAAGAAAGAAAACGCCAGTTGAAATTTGAAGGAGACCCAGAAATAAAAAAGAGGAAACTTTTGGTGAAAAAAGAGAAAAGATCTAACACGGAATCGTTGGAGAAAAAAGAAGGAGTAACTTATTCATCGAATATGTCATTCACCTCTGTAACTTGTGATGCAAGTATACCTGTGATCAAGTATAGACCAGATTTATCAGAAGTTGCTAGCTGTGAAGATATCGTCGTCTTCGACTTAGAAACATCATCGTTAGCCTTAGATTGTGACATTTTACAAATTGCAGCATCACATTTACGTAAAATTTCGCAATACAGCACTTACATTCAGCCAAGTAAACCAATTTCAACACAGGCATCAGCTGTAACTGGTTTAACTAGTAAAGGAGGCGTGCTTTTTAATAATGGAGACCCTGTTCAAGTACTATCTCAAGAAGCTGCATTTCAAAACTTTACCTGTTGGTTAGAACAGCATAAACCATGTGTCTTAGCAGCTCATAATTGTAAAACATTTGATGCTCGCCGATTACTTTACAGTCTGTCAAAATTTACCTGCTTCGGAGAGTTTAGACAAAATGTTAGTGGTTTTGTGGATACTTTGCCATTGTTTAAAACGACCTACCCAGAATTGCCTAATCATAAACAAAATACAATTTTTAAAGATGTTTGCAAAAGTGATTACATTGCTCATAATGCAGTTGAGGATGTTGAGGCTCTTAGAGTTTTGTTAGGCAATATTTCTGTTGATTACAAGACATTTTCATTTACCATTGGGAGTATGAATTCCCAAATGAAGTTCGACAATGTCAGTAAAATAGATCAACAGACTTTTACACCCTTGATTACACAAAAAATTATATCACAGAGAACAGCTGATGTTATGGCCAAATCAGGATTAAAATTAAATCACATATATCATGCATTTGAAAAGGAAGGAGAAGACGGAATTCGGGAACTATTATTAGAAAAGAGACGAGACGGGTCCCCCAGAGTTACAAAGAACAAAAAGATAATTACGAAGTTAATTGATTATTTCAAAAGACAATAAATACATATATTTTTCCATATGTCTTAATTATATTGTTCTCATATATAATGGTGCTCTACTTGTTCTATGATTAATGTTAGTTGGTATTATGATTAAAAAAAAAAAAACAATTATCTGAAAAAACGTATAATGAATAAATAAAACTAAATCTTACCCTTTTACCTTGGGTAAGTCTCTAACTTGAACACATGATAATTAAACAATCTTCTATAAGCACCTGATTTTTTAATGCCCACCAACGATAGTAATAATTTTCGTTCCGTGTTTCCGTTTGTCTGTTCCTACGTGTGTCTGTATACCCACCAGTTTCTCCATCCGTCCGTCCCGAATCAGGTTAATGTTTTTGGTGAAAGTGGTCATAGAGGACGTTATAGTCACATCGGCATGAAACTTAGTACATATATTCCTGAAGATGAATTATGAGTTCTTTCTAATGTGCATTCCAAGTCAGAGTTTCAAACTTGGGGACACCTTTTCTATTTTATTCTTCTTTAATGTATACTTTTGTAAAGAAATTTTGTAACTCTTTGCATTAGCCACTAGACTCTAATTTTGAAGATTTAAGATTCGAGATGTTATTGTACAGTGTTCCCCTGAAATATATTTCGTTCATTCATTCAATAAGGGGATGTAGTTTTCTATTACATTTGGACTTCACTTATCATTATTCCACTTGAAATGATGAATATGATTTTTCTGGATATTCTTTGCGTGAAAATGATGTAAACGGTATATAATTATGAAGAAACATATTTGGTTCCTTCGAAGAAATTTCAACTTGGTATGGTAAACTACTTAAGAAAGAAACCAATAATTGAAAAACCTAATGCTTCCGAAAAAAAACACGTTATAGTTTAAAATAAATATATATGCAATACATAAATTTAAAAAAAACACTCATATTTACGGTAGAAAATAAAGGGATATTAAATGTACATGAAAAAAATACAAATTATCAATGAACAGGTCTTTTATTCTTGTTCTTCATCTTGACAGTCGATTTCGAGTCTTCAACAATGAGCGATCCATTCATACCCTACAACGAATCAAGACGGCCCCTAGTGTCGACTTAAGTGGTACTATTGGTAAAAAATAAACCACAGTTCGCCATCTTGCTCCCCATCCGCCTCGGAGTGCCAAATTGTGTGATGCGTATGTACGACGGTTCTCCAGTCGAGAGCACCAGGTATACACTAACACCAACTAATGATTCACCGTCCGATGGTTTTTGTACTTAAAACATATTTTTTATAATCGGTTTCTAAAGAAGTAGCCGAAATCTTATGAATAAAGCACTTAAAGGACAAGCATTTAATGCAAGGTCAATCGTAACTACTTGACGATTCTCTTTTCTTCGTACAACTAGAAAGGCCGAGTAGTTCCGATTGAATGCAAGGTGTGAAAAATAAACGAAAGGCGGTTGATCCGGAATGACAGGAATAAATACGAAATATCAAATAAAATAAGCAATATGTTGGCTATGTATTTATGATTTGGAATCTTGTTACTTTAAAAAAAAAAAAGCCCTCTTTTGCCTTGGTTTTTGTTTTAATAGTTTATAATTCCTCGGTTTGCATATTTCACACTCGTGTTTCACAATTTTGACGAACACAATAGTAAAACTAACTGATTTATTATCTCGTCCGGATACTGGTTCATTATAAATAAGAAGATGGGATATGAGTGCCATTGAGACAACTCTCCAACCAAGTCATAGTGTATATATACATTTTTCTGTCACACTGTCGCACTGCCTCTGAAAAATTGCCGGGAAAATAAAACGTTATTTCCCGCAACGTCTTAATTTTTGGCGCAATTTGTGAGGCTTACGGAAGGGATTGAGTAAACAATATTATATTACTCAATTTTTCTCAAAAACGAGTATGCTGATAGATATTTTTCAAAACGTTATGACGTTCCATTTTTTTTTAAAGAATAACATATCTTACTTTGGCCAAATCGACACCGTTGGAAATATTTAAAAAAATCAAAAATGTGCATTTTAAATGTTCATTTCTTGCCGTTTTTTTGGGGAACCATAAGTTTTTGGCTTTATTTGAGTAAGAATTAATGCTTTAAATGGTAAAGTTAGATTTTTCTAACCATCTTGAATTGTTTTGCTTTAACTTGAGCCCCATTACATAAATATATATGTTGATTAAAAAATCATATTTATTTTTTTTAAATAAAAAACGTTTTTTACTCCAAAATTGCTAAAATGTTCAATTTTCAGTAGCATTTTTAGCAAAAACGAAATCGACGACAAATATTTTTTTTTGGCAAAATTTGATTCTCTGTCAATTGTAGAATGAAATATCTTAAAGGGAAAAAATTCTCACCGTCAGAAATAAACTGTTGGATATGCCCTTAAATAGTTCTACAACGTGAGGGTAAAGAATTTCTGGGATAGGCAATTTGAAAGGCCGAACATTTCGTCCGTAACGAGGAAAAAAAGTCAAATTTGATAAAATAAGCATAGGGGACACCAACTTTCAAACCCATGGTCACAGTTGTTCTTAATGGCAAAACATTATAGAGACTGTCCTAGGGAATAGCTAATGGATAGAACTTCAACATGAGGGTTAAGAATTTTTGACGTAAGCATTCTTAAAGGCCGAAAATTTCGTCCGTAACACAGAATAAAAGTCAAATTTGATAAAATACGCATTGGGGACACCAACTTTCCGACCCATTGTCACGGTTGTTTTTTATGGCTAGGGATTATAGACGCTAATCTAATAAATAGCTTTTAGATAGTACTACAATGTGAGGGTAAATAATTCCTGGGGTAGGCAATTTTAAAGGTCGAAAATTAGGTCCGTTACACGGAATAAAAGTCAAATTTGATAAAATACGCATTGGGGACACCCACTTTCCGAGCCTTGTCACGGTTGTTTTTTACGGCTAGGGATTATAGACGCTAATCTAATAAATAGATTTTAGATAGTACTACAATGTGAGGGTAAATAATTTGTGGGGTAGGTAATTTCAAAGGCCGAACATTTCGTCTGTAACACGGAAAAAAGTCAAATTTGATAAAATACGCATTGGGGACACCCACTTTCCGAGCCATCGTCTCGGTTGTTCTTTATGGCTAGGAATTATAGACGCTGCCCCAATGAATAGCTATTGGATAGTATTACAACGTTGGAGTACAGAATTTCTGGGGTAAGCATTTTTAAAGGCCGACAATTTCGTCCGTAACACGGGAAAAAAGTCTAATTTGATAAAATACACATTGGGCACTCTACGATCGATTGCCTCGGCAGTTCTATATGGCTAGGAATTATAGACTCTGCTCTAATACATAGCTATTGGATAGTACTATCACGTTGGAGTAAAGAATTTCTGGGGTAAGCATTCTTTAAGGCCAAAAATTTCGTCTGAACCATAGAAATTAAGCCAAATTCGATAAAATACGCATTGTGGACACCCACTTTCCAACCCATTGCTGTGGTTCTTCTTGATGGCTAGGGATTATAGACGCTGCACTAATGATTAGCAATTGGATAGAACTACAACGTGAGGGGAAAGAATTCCGGGCTAAGCATTCTAAAAGGCCGAAAACTTTGTCCGTAACACGGAAAAAAAGTCAAAGCTGATAAATTTCGCATTGGGGACACCCACTTTCCAACCCATTGTCACAATTGTTCTTTATGGCAAGGGATTATACACGCTGTCCTAGGGAATAGCTATTGGATAGTACTACAACATGAGGGTAAAGAATTTTTGACGTTAGCATTCTTAAAGGCCGAAATTTTCGTCCGTAACACGGAAAAAAAGTCAAATTTGATAAAATACGCATTTGGGACACCAACTTTTCGACCCATTGTCATGGTTGTTCTTCATGGCTAGGGATTATAGACGCTAACCTAATACATAGCTTTTAGATAGTTGTACAACGTGAGGGTAAAGAATTTCTGGGATAGGCAATTTGAAAGGTCGAACATTTCGTCCGTAACAAGGATAAAAAGTCAAATTTGATAAAATAAGCATAGGGGACACCAACTTTCCAACCCATGGTCACAGTTGTTCTTAATGGCAAGACATTATAGAGGCTGACCTAGGGAATAGCTAATGGATAGAACTACAACATGAGGGTTAAGAATTTTTGACGTAAGCATTCTTAAAGGCCGAGAATTTCGTCCGTAACACGGAATAAAAGTCAAATTTGATAAAATACGCATTGGGGACACCAACTTTCCGACCCATTGTCACGGTTGTTTTTTATGGCTAGGGATTATAGACGCTAATCTAATAAATAGCTTTTAGATAGTACTACAATGTGAGGGTAAATAATTTGTGGGGTAGGCAATTTTAAAGGTCGAAAATTAGGTCCGTTACACGGAAAAAAGTCAAATTTGATAAAATACGCATTAGTGACACCCACTTTCCGAGCCATCGTCTCGGTTGTTCCTTATGGCTAGGGATTATAGACGCTGCCCTAATGGATAGCTATTGGATAGTAATACAACGTCGGAGTAAAAAATTTCTGGGGTTAGCATTTTTTGAAGGCCGAAAGTTTCGTCCGTAACACGGGAAAAAAAGTCAAATTTGATACAATACGCATTGGGCACTTTACGATCGATTGCCTCGGCAGTTCTGTATGGCTAGGGATTATAGACTCTGCTCTAATACATAGCTTTTGGATAGTACTATCACGTTGGAGTAAAGAATTTCTGACGTAAGCATCTTAAAGGCCAAAAATTTCGTCCGTAACACGGAAAAAAAGTCAAATTTGATAAAATACGCATTTGAGACACCAACTTTCCGACACATTGTCGTGGTTCTTCTTCATGGCTAGGGATTGAAGACGCTATACTAATGATTAGCAATTGGAAAGTACAGCAACGTGAGGGTAAAGAATTTCTGAAGTAAGCATTTTTAAAGGCAGAAAATTTCGTCCGTAAAACGTAAAAAAAGTCAAATTTGATAAAATACGCATTGGGAACACCCACTTTTCGACCAATTGTCTCGGTTGTTCTTTATGGCTAGGAATTATAGACGCTGTCCTAGGGAATAGCTATTGGATAGAACTACAACGTGAGGGTGAAGAATTCTGGGCTAAGTATTCTAAAAGGCCGAAAACTTCGTCCATAACACATAAAAAAAGTCAAAGCTGATAAAATACGCATTGGGGACTCCCACTTTCCAACCCATTGTCGAAATTCTTCTTTATGGCAAGGGAGTATACACGCTGTCCTAGGGAATAACTATTGCATAGTACTACAACATGAGGGTAAAGAGTTTTTGACGTTAGCATTCTTAAAGCCCGAACATATTAGTCCGTAACACGGAAATAAAGTCAAATTTGATAAAATACGCATTGGGGACACAAACTTTTCGACCCATCGTCTCGGTTGTTCTTTATGGCTAGGGATTATAGACGCTGTCCTAGGGAATACTATTGGATAGTACTACAACGTGAGGGTAAAGAATTCTGGGTTTAGCATTCTAAAAGGCTAAAAACTTCGTCCGAGACACGGAAAAAAAGTCAAATTTGAAAAAATACGCATTGGGGACACCAACTTTCCGACCCATTGTCACGGTTGTTTTTTACGGCTAGGGATTATAGACGCTAATCTAATAAATAGATTTTAGAAAGCTCTACAATGTGAGGGTAAATAATGTGGGGTAGGTAATTTCAAAGGCCGAACATTTCGTCTGTAACACGTCTGTAACACGGAAAAAAGTGAAATTTGATAAAATACGCATTGGGGACACCCACTTTCCGAGCCATCGTCTCGGTTGTTCTTCATGGCTAGGGATTATAGACGCTGCCCCAGTGAATAGCCATTGGATAGTATTACAACGTTGGAGTAAAGAATTTCTGGGGTAAGCATTTTTAAAGGCCGACAATTTCGTCCGTAACACGGGAAAAAAAGTCTAATTTGATAAAATACACATTGGGCACTCTACGATCGATTGCCTCGGCAGTTCTATATGGCTAGGGATTATAGACTCTGCACTAATACATAGCTATTGGATAGTACTATCACGTTGGAGTAAAGAATTTCTGGGGTAAGCATTCTTTAAGGCCAAACATTTCGTCTTAACCATAGAAATAAAGCCAAATTCGATAAAATCCGCATTTGGGACACCCACTTTCCAACCCATTGTCGTGGTTCTTCTTGATGGCTTCTGTAGGGATAAAAGACGCTGCACTAATGATTAGCAATTGGATAGTACTACAACGTGAGGGGAAAGAATTTCTGAAGTAAGCATTCTTAAAGGCAGAAAATTTCGTCCGTAACACGTAAAAAAAATTCAAATTTGATAAAATACGCATTGGGGACACCCACTTTTCGACCAATCATCTCGGTTGTTCTTTATGGCTAGGGATTATAGACGCTGTCCTAGGGAAAAGCTATGGATAGTGCTACAACTTGAGGGTAAAGAATTCTGGCTTAAGCATTCTAAAAGGCCGGAAACTTCGTCCGTAACACGGAAAAAAGTCAAAGCTGATAAAATACGCATTGGGGATACCCACTTTCTAATCCATTGTCACAATTGTTCTTCATAGCAAGGGATTATACACGCTGTCCTAGGGAATAGCTATTGAATAGTACTACAATATGAGGGTGAAGAATTTTTGACGTTAGCATTCTTAAAGGCCGAAAATTTCGTCCGTAACACGGAAAAAAAGTCAAATTTCATAAAATACGCATTTGGGACACCAACTTTCCGACCCATTGTCACGGTTGTTGTTCATGGCTAGGGATTATAGACGCTAATCTAATAAATAGCTTGTAGATAGTATTACAATGTGAGGGTAAATAATTTGTGGGGTAGGCAATTTTAAAGGTCGAAAATTAGGTCCGTTACACGGAAAAAAGTCAAATTTAATAAAATACGCATTGTGGACACCCACTTTCCGAGCCATCGTCTCGGTTGTTCTTTATGGCTAGGGATTGTAGACGCTTGCCTAGGGAATAGCTATTGGATAGCACTACAACGTCAGGGTAAAGAATTCTGGGCTAAGTATTCTAAAAGGCCGAAAACTTCGTCCGTAACACGGAAAAAAGTCATAGTTGATAAAATACGCATTGGGGACTTCCACTTTCCAACCCATTGTCACAATTCTTCTTTATGGCAAGGGAGTATACACGCTGTCCTAGGGAATAGCTATTGCATAGTACTACAACATGAGGGTAAAGAGTTTTTGACGTTAGCATTCTTAAAGGCCGAACATATTAGTCCGTAACACGGAAAAAAAGTCAAATTTGACAAAATACGCATTGGGGACACCCACTTTTCGACCCATCGTCTCGGTTGTTCTTTATGGCTAGGGATTATAGACGCTGTCCTAGGGAAAAGCTATGGATAGTGCTACAACTTGAGGGTAAAGAATTCTGGCTTAAGCATTCTAAAAGGCCGGAAACTTCGTCCGTAACACGGAAAAAAGTCAAAGCTGATAAAATACGCATTGGGGATACCCACTTTCTAATCCATTGTCACAATTGTTCTTCATAGCAAGGGATTATACACGCTGTCCTAGGGAATAGCTATTGAATAGTACTACAATATGAGGGTGAAGAATTTTTGACGTTAGCATTCTTAAAGGCCGAAAATTTCGTCCGTAACACGGAAAAAAAGTCAAATTTCATAAAATACGCATTTGGGACACCAACTTTCCGACCCATTGTCACGGTTGTTGTTCATGGCTAGGGATTATAGACGCTAATCTAATAAATAGCTTGTAGATAGTATTACAATGTGAGGGTAAATAATTTGTGGGGTAGGCAATTTTAAAGGTCGAAAATTAGGTCCGTTACACGGAAAAAAGTCAAATTTAATAAAATACGCATTGTGGACACCCACTTTCCGAGCCATCGTCTCGGTTGTTCTTTATGGCTAGGGATTGTAGACGCTTGCCTAGGGAATAGCTATTGGATAGCACTACAACGTCAGGGTAAAGAATTCTGGGCTAAGTATTCTAAAAGGCCGAAAACTTCGTCCGTAACACGGAAAAAAGTCATAGTTGATAAAATACGCATTGGGGACTTCCACTTTCCAACCCATTGTCACAATTCTTCTTTATGGCAAGGGAGTATACACGCTGTCCTAGGGAATAGCTATTGCATAGTACTACAACATGAGGGTAAAGAGTTTTTGACGTTAGCATTCTTAAAGGCCGAACATATTAGTCCGTAACACGGAAAAAAAGTCAAATTTGACAAAATACGCATTGGGGACACCCACTTTTCGACCCATCGTCTCGGTTGTTCTTTATGGCTAGGGATTATAGACGCTGTCCTAGGGAATAGCTATTGGATAGCACTACAACGTGAGGGTAAAGAATTCTGGGCTTAGCATTCTAAAAGGCCAAAAACTTCGTCCGTAACACGGAAAAAAAGTCAAATTTGATAAAATACGCATTGGGTACTCTACGATCGATTGCCTCGGCAGTTCTATATGGCTAGGGATTATAGACTGCTCTAATACATAGCTATTGGATAGTACTATCACGTTGGAGTAAAGAATTTCTGGGGTAAGCATTCTTAAAGGCCAAAAATTTCGTCTGAACCATAGAAATAAAGCCAAATTCGATAAAATCCGCATTTGGGACACCCACTTTCCAACCCATTGTTGTGGTTGTTCTTGATGGCTAGGGATTATAGACGCTGCACTAATGATTAGCAATTGGATACTACAACGTGAGGGGAAAGAATTCTAGGTTAAGCATTCTAAAAGGCCGAAAACTTTGTCCGTAACACGGAAAAAAAGTCAAAGCTGATAAATTTCACATTGGGGACACCCACTTTCCAACCCATTGTCACAATTGTTCTTTATAGCAAGGGATTATACACGCTGTCCTAGGGAATAGCTATTGGATAGTACTACAATATGAGGGTAAAGAATTTTTGACGTTAGCATTCTTAAAGGCCGAAAATTTCGTCCTAATGGATAGCTATTGGATAGTACTACAACGTTGGAGTAAAAAATTTCTGGGGTTAGCATTTTTTGAAGGCCGAAAGTTTCGTCCGTAAGACGGGAAAAAAAGTCAAATTTGATACAATACGCATTGGGCACTTTACGATCGATTGCCTCGGCAGTTCTGTATGTCTAGGGATTATAGACTCTGCTCTAATACATAGCTTTTGGATAGTACTATCACGTTGGAGTGAAGAATTTCTGACGTAAGCATCTTAAAGGCCAAAAATTTCGTCCGTAACACGGAAAAAAAGTCAAATTTGATAAAATACGCATTTGAGACACCAACTTTCCGACACATTGTCGTGGTTCTTCTTCATGGCTAGGGATTGAAGACGCTATACTAATGATTAGCAATTGGAAAGTACAACAACGTGAGGGTAAAGAATTTCTGAAGTTAGCATTTTTAAAGGCAGAAAATTTCGTCCGTAAAACGTAAAAAAAGTAAAATTTGATAAAATACGCATTGGGAACACCCACTTTTCGACCAATTGTCTCGGTTGTTCTTTATGGCTAGGAATTATAGACGCTGTCCTAGGGAATAGCTATTGAATAGAACTACAACGTGAGGGTGAAGAATTCTGGGCTAAGTATTCTAAAAGGCCGAAAACTTCGTCCATAACACATAAAAAAAGTCAAAGCTGATAAAATACGCATTGGGGACTCCCACTTTCCAACCCATTGTCACAATTCTTCTTTATGGCAAGGGAGTATACACGCTGTCCTAGGGAATAACTATTGCATAGTACTACAACATGAGGGTAAAGAGTTTTTGACGTTAGCATTCTTAAAGGCCGAACATATTAGTCCGTAACACGGAAATAAAGTCAAATTTGATAAAATACGCATTGGGGACACAAACTTTTCGACCCATCGTCTCGGTTGTTCTTTATGGCTAGGGATTATAGACGCTTGCCTAGGGAATAGCTACTGGATAGCACTACAACGTGAGGGTAAACAATTCTGGGTTTAGCATTCTAAAAGGCTAAAAACTTCGTCCGAGACACGGAAAAAAAGTCAAATTTGAAAAAATACGCATTGGGGACACCAACTTTCCGACCCGTTGTCACGGTTGTTCTTTACGGCTAGGGATTATAGACGCTAATATAATAAATAGCTTTTAGATAGTACTACAATGTGAGGGTAAATAATTTGTGGGGTAGGTAATTTCAAAGGCCGAACATTTCGTCTGTAACACGGAAAAAAGTCACATTTGATGAAATACGCATTGGGGACACCCACTTTCCGAGCAATCGTCTCGGTTGTTCTTTATGGCTAGGGATAATAGACGTTGCCCTTATGAATAGCTATTGGATAGTACTACAACGTTGGAGTAAAGAATTTCTGGGGTAAGCATTTTTAAAGGCCGACAATTTCGTCCGTAACACGGGAAAAAAGTCTAATTTGATAAAATACGCATTCGGCACTCTACGATCGATTGCCTCGGCAGTTCTATATGGCTAGGGATTATAGACTCTGCACTAATACATAGCTATTGGATAGTACTATCACGTTGGAGTAAAGAATTTCTGGGGTAAGCATTCTTTAAGGCCAAACATTTCGTCTTAACCATAGAAATAAAGCCAAATTCGATAAAATCCGCATTTGGGACACCCACTTTCCAACCCATTGTCGTGGTTCTTCTTGATGGCTTCTGTAGGGATAAAAGACGCTGCACTAATGATTAGCAATTGGATAGTACTACAACGTGAGGGGAAAGAATTTCTGAAGTAAGCATTCTTAAAGGCAGAAAATTTCGTCCGTAACATGTAAAAAAAATTCAAATTTGATAAAATACGCATTGGGGACACCCACTTTTCGACCAATCGTCTCGGTTGTTCTTTATGGCTAGGGATTATAGACGCTGTCCTAGGGAAAAGCTATTGGATAGTGCTACAACGTGAGGGTAAAGAATTCTGGCTTAAGCATTCTAAAAGGCCGGAAACTTCGTCCGTAACACGGAAAAAAGTCAAAGCTGATAAAATACGCATTGGGGACACCCACTTTTTGATCCATTGTCACAATTGTTCTTCATAGCAAGGGATTATACACGCTGTCCTAGGGAATAGCTATTGGATAGTACTACAACATGAGGGTAAAGAATTTTTGACGTTAGCATTCTTAAAGGCCGACAATTACGTCCGTAACACGGAAAAAAAGTCAAATTTAATAAAACACGCATTGGGGACACCAACTTTCCGACCCATTGTCAAGGTTGTTCTTTATGGCTAGGGATTATAGACGCTAACCTAATAAATAGCTTTTAGATAGTACTAATACGTGAGGGTAAAGAATTTGTGGGGTAGGCAATTTCAAAGGCCGAAAATTTCGTCCGTAACACGGAAAACAGTAAAATTTAATAAAATACGCATTAGGGACACCCAATTTCCGAGCCAACGTCTCGATTGTTCTTTATGGCAAGGGATTGTAGACGCTGCCCTTATGAATATCCATTGGATAGTACTACAACGTTGGAGTAAAGAATTTCTGGGGTAAGCATTCTAAAAGGCCGACAATTTCGTCCGTAACACGGGAAAAAAAGTCAAATTTGATAAAATACGCATTGGGCACTTTCCGATCGATTGTCGCGGCAGTTCTGTATAGCTAGGGATTATAGACTCTGCTCTAATACATAGCTATTGGATGGTACTATCACGTTGGAGTAAAGAATTTCTGGGGTAAGCATTCTTAAAGGTCAAAAATTTCGTCTGAACCATAGAAATAGAGCCAAATTCGATAAAATACGCAATGGGGACACCCACTTTCCGACCCATTGCCGTGGTTCTTCTTGATGGCTAGGGAATATAGACGCTGCAATAATGATTAGCAATTGGATATTACTACAACGTGAGGGGAAAGAATTTCTGAAGTAAGCATTCTTAAAGGCAGTAAATTTCGTCCGTAACACGTAAAAATAGTCAAATTTGATAAAATACGCATTGGGGACAACCACTTTTCGACCCATCGTCTCGGTTGTTTTTTATGACTAGGGATTATAGACCTGTCTTAGGGAATATCTATTGGATAGTACTACAAGGTGAGGGTAAAGAATTTCTGGGGTAAGCATTCTAAAGGCCGAAAATTTCGTCCGTAACACGGAAAAAAGTCAAATTTTATAAAATACGCATTGGGGACACCCACTTTCCAACCCATTGTCACAGTTGTTCTTTATGGCAATGGATATAGAAGCTGTCATAGGGAATAGCTATTGGATAGAACTACAGCGTGAGGGTAAATAATGTCTTGAGTAATCATTCTAAAAGGCCGAAAATTTCGTCCGTAACACGAAAAAAAAAGTCAGATTTGATCAAATACGCATTAGGGACACCCACTTTCCGACCCATCGTCTCATTTGTTCTTTATTTCTAGGGATTATAGACGCTGTCCTAATGAATAGCTATTTAAAAGTACTACAACACGACGATAAAGGATTTCTGACGTAAGCATTCTTAAAGGCCGAAAAGTTCGTCCGTAACATGGGGAAAAAAGTCAAATTTGATCAAATACGCATAGGGCACTTTCCGACCCATTGCCTCGGCAGTTTTTGTATGAATATAATTCGTCAAAGGCTGTAAATTTTTTATTGTAAATGATGTTTCAACCTAAATTACACAATATGCCAACATTCAAATAACACACAAGTCACAAGTTTGTTGATATGTTGACATGTTGACATCGCGATTGCTAAAAGTTAATTAGACACAATAAGCAGTTCAAACATCCGCGAAATTATAATGTTGCATATCACTTACGCATTGACGGCCTATTTCATATCAATCATTTGCTATTAACTTGTTGGTTTTCCAGGATGAACAAAACAAGTTAAAAAACCATTCCAGGGTTAATCAAGAAAGGGGAAAGGAACGAGTCTGTGTACTATACTTTTCTTTTCATAATTAACCCTCTATTATTTGGAGTACCAATTCTTTAAAGTATACTGTACTTCATCACATCATGTATTCAGGGTAAACCCGTCATAAAATCAATACTAATATCGGAAAATGTTATCAGATTAAAATAATCGCCATACAATCCAAAATAAGTTACCAATTAAAGTTATGTTTATCGATCCGATACATTCCCCGCCATAAAGTTTGTGAAGTTACATCTCATTTGTTACTTATTTGTTCTTCAGCTGGAAGCAACACTATAAGTCTGTGTGCAGATCGTCGGATCAATTAGTCCTGAGTTCCGGTGTATTTAGTTCCAGGTTCAATGTTCTTGTATTGAACGGTTACATCCCTCGCCACACCATCTCTGCTTGACTTTGCTTCAACTATTTGTCCTAATTTCCAATTACCACGAAATGAATTATTGTCCTGTACAAGAACAAGGTCCAAAACTTGAAGGTTCCGCTTGCAGACATGCCATTTTTGCTTAATAATTAGCGAAGGAAAATAAATGTGCCATTTCCTCTAAAATGTATTATCTACTTGTTGCACGAATTTCCAACGTTTTTTTTTTAAATTGTCTGATTCATCCCAAATGTCCTACGGGAACATTCGGAGATGCTCTTCCAAGAATAAGATCATTCGGGCACAAGTGAGTTCCCTCGTTTGGATCAGACGTTGAAGTTCCTACAGGTCGCTCATTCAAAATGTTGGCTACTTCAAAGAGCACAGTTTGTAGTTCAGAAAATGTCATGATTGACTGTCCAATGGGAAGACTCAAACTTTTCTTGACAGATTTAATAAATGCTTCACTGCATCCATTTTCCCAAGGATCATCAGCGGCTTTCGAGAATTCCCATTCCATGCCATTACCGTTCCCAAACATTTTGATCGTATCCCAATTCCAATGTTTTTATCACTTCCTTAAGTTCCTTACTAGCTGATACTAGTTGTGATCTAAGATCTGACCTCGTTTTCTTAGGATACCGGTATCCTCTTACAGATATGAATCGTCGTAGAACCATAATAAAACTACTAGTATCGTATCCATCGGCGAGATCCACATACACAGGTCTACTGCTCATGCAATTGATTAGTACGCCATATGCTTTTCCATGAGTGCGCCCCTTAACGGTATCCTTGATTGCAAAAGGTCCAAAGAGGTCAACTGAACAGTACGAGAACGCTGGTGATGGTTGAAGTCGTTCCAATGGTAATTTTTTGTCCAATATATTTGTTATCTCGCATTCGACATATAACGCACTTTTTCCTAATCATCGAAATGGATTTGCGCACCTTGGTTATCCAGAATTTGCTTCTAACTTTAGCTAATGTTACATATACTCCTGCGTGATTATGATCATGTACTGACTTTAAATATAACCACACATAGGTAACAACATTAAATCAGTTCTATTCCAAGTAAATTTCAGCCAATCAACAACTATAACCTGCCTCATTCTTTTCTGGAGATAATCTTCGAAACGTGTTTGTCCAATCATCCGAAATGTCTCTCTGTAAATATCTAATCCATTCAAGTTCTGCAGCATTTAGACTTTCGGCAGTTATACCCATTGAAGCACCTTTGAATGATTTCGTAGTGTCATCAGTATGCATGTTACTCGCAAAAGTTTTGAATATGAGGTAAAAGTAAAATCACAAAAATACTGAACTACGAGGAAAATTCAAAAGGGAAAGTCCTCAATCAAATGGCAAAATCAAAAGTTCAAACACATCAAACGAATGGATAACAACTGTCATATTCCTGACTTGGTACAGGCATTTTCTTAGATAGAAAATGGTGGATTGAACCTGGTTTTATGGCTAGCCAAACCTCTCACTTGTATGACAGTCGCATCAAATTCCATTATATTGACAACGATGCGTGAACAAAACAAACAGACACAATTGGTAAAAATGTCAAAAATAGGGTTACAGCAGTCAACATTGTGTTATCATCTTAATCACTATAAAAACAAACAAATGTTACGAAGAATCACAAAAAGGGCATACATCAAATTTAACATCCTCATTATGCTTATATCCAGTTTGAAATGTTTTCCAGTTTGACATCTTCGAAATCCAAACCAGACATGGTATCAGTTATCTTCTTGATGTCAGATGACATAACAATACCTATCGTGTCGGGTAACTCGTCATTACCTAAATTACAATCTTGCCTTAAAGTATGGAACGCCATGACTGCCTTATGTTGATGATCATCATTATATGCAGTGGTCACAACATTACATGCAGTGGTCACAACATTATATGCAGTGGTTATAACATTATATGCAGTGGTCACACCACTATATGCAGTGGTCACAACATTATATGCAGTGTCACAACATTATATGCAGTCGTGCAAACATTATATGCAGTTTTCGGAACATTATATGCAGTGGTCACAACATTATATGCAGTGGTCACAACAATTTACGTGTTTTGTTGATGAAGGTGATGATCAGTGATGGTGATGATGATGATTGATGTATGTGATGGTGGTGGTTCAGATTCGGTAAACTTCGGGAATGTTTTAACGGAAATTGCCGAATCCAGTCATAATTGATAATGCCCCGCAAACAAGTTGAAACAGTTATTGATGTCATGTTACTATTTAGGAAATTCGATTGAAAACTTTATCAGAAAAAAATAACGCCTGCTTTTGTCTGCAAATTGGACAGACATAATTTTATTAATTTAGGGGAAGGTCATTCTGAGGAAATGATGAAACTAAGAGTTGAATGAATTAACTAGTTCTGTTCGTCGTAAGAAATACGCATGGTATTGTGTAAGTAAAATAATGATAAATAATAATGAAATATCGAAGGAAAGTTTGTATGATACATGCCTCGAGTTCATTTCCTACTGAAGAACTTTAGCTAGGTGCCACTTTTTAGTCAGTACTCAGTTTAAAAAAGCATAAACATATACATTTTGAATAAAATAGTCAGCTTTCTATAAGACCTAAGTCCCATATTACGCTAGCTTATATATGTCATTTTACATCAATTGTATCCAACATTTTTGCAAGCTTTTTAGCACGTAAATCAGTTTGTCTTCTAAATATGAGCAGCAGCCTTATATAATAAACAGCTGCGCCATGAGCGCATGATACGCCTGAACCATTTTTTAAGAATAGAATTAAATAACTTATCTGAAATTATTCCAATATCTTATCTGAAATTTACAAAAAACTAAAGGGAGATTATCTTAATAGATATAAACCAGTCATCAAAGCAAACCACTTTTAAGGTATTGTCCGAAAACTGGAAAATCATCCCTTTTTATGAATAAAATCTCATAACCTGGAAATGTAAAATCTAAAATTTATAAAAATCGAAAGGGAGCTTATGTTAATAGATATAAACAATTGACCAAAGTTTCTTGCAAATTGGTGAAAGCATGTTTGAGTTATTGTCCTAAAACTGGAAAATCCCCCCTTTTTAATGAATAAAAACCATAACTCGGAAACGTAAAATCTAAAATTTATATAAAAAAAAAAAAAACGAAAGGGAGCTCACGTCAATAGATATAAACAATTCACCAAAGTTTTATGCAAATTGTTTGAAGCGGTTTTGAGTTAATGTCCCACATGTTGACGACGGACGGACGGACGGACAGACAGACAGACAGGCGGACAACGGTATACCATAATACGTCCCGTAAACGGGCGTATAAAAATATAAACTTTCATAAAATTCACCTTTTCCATAACCAGTTTAATGTTTTCATTTATAGTTATCATCTCTTTATCATCCCGTCGGAAAACGGAGTTTGCGAGAGTGGATAAAGCGTTTACTACGTTTGTTCGTCAGTCTGTCATGCACGGTGAAGTTTTGCATTTAGGACAAGATCGAAAAAAACTGTGAGTCAAAGAAGAATGATTTACTATTATTGCGCACATCTTGGATAGTAACGAATGTCCATGAAAAATATGGGTCATCTCGACCTAAATTAATTCTGGTTAAGTTTTGCATTAAGATACAAATTCTAATCAACTACAAGTCATAGAAGAATGATATCTTTTAGATCGCACATCTTTGATAACAACAAAGGACCTTGAAAAATAGTTGGTCGCCTCGACCTATATCATACACATGAAAGATTCTGATTAAAATTTGTGTTAAGGTCCAGATGATAGCAACAACACGTAAAAGAGGACTAATATTTGTTACTGAGCACTTCTTTGATTTTATTGAAGGTCCGCACAAAAAAATTGTCACCATAACACACACAAAAATAACCCGACACCCGTTATTATGTCTCTTAATGGAGAACTATTGTTTTACTGTGAAATCTTCTGGTTGTTGTTATTGTCATTCTAATACTTCTCACATTTACACAAGCTTGTCTATAGTCTGGGGATTTCTGTTATTTTTGCTAACAAAATGTTTTCCATATCCCATGTTAGGATCCATGTTAGAGGTTGAAAATTTCATATCTGAATATTTTTCGTTATCTGGAAACTTTACTTTTGATGGTGGACCTTCATTGTTTCTGTGGGTCTTCTTTCTCCTGTATACGTTTCACTCAGGGGTAAAAATCGGAAAATTGTCGAAACTTATTGGTCTTTTATATATAGCATAGTCCGAATTATATACTTAAAAAGATTTTAATTAAAAAAATAGTTTTTTTACAATAAAAATTGCTGTTCCATGCCTTTTTAAAATAATTTTGCAAATCGTATGTTTTAGTAAAATTTTATTTCGATGAACATCGCTGACTAACATAAATAAATTTGTTTCCAAAATGCAATGCTTAGTTTACTTCTGACAGATATTTGGTTCTCCTTGAAAAATACTGGGTCATGATATATCTATATTGCAGTCCCGAGTAATCTGAAGATGTTTATTTAGGATTAAATGATCAGAAATGCACAATTATATATATGTTTTTAAATACTTAAAGTATAAACATATCAAGTTGTGAATATGATGATACTGATCATCGAAATAAGATCAAAATAAGTTAAAAATGCCCCTGGTGTGGAATAAATTCGTGGCAAATTGATCCTACTTCTTAATTTCCTTATTTCAATCAGAGTTTTATGTTTTATTTGTTGTATTCTTAAACGTACCATAATTTTGTATCTGATTTACAAGTGGAGGGTGGAGTTAACTTGTGGCTCCACTTGTAAATTAGATACAAAAATTATGGTACGTTTAAGAATACAACAAATGATTTGTGACTCGGACCGTTCCGAGTCGGCCCGAGTTTTTCTACGACACGTGGCTTTTAAAAATCTCCGCCAATAAAAATCTTGTTTTTTGGGGCGAAAAATTTTAAAGTGACCACATGGCAAGCTGATGCGGACATTTAACTTGAAGATGGAAGAGCCAGCAGATTGCGGAATGAATGTAGCAGAAATTGACTTTTTGGATGTCGATATGGTTGACGATGTAGATGACTTAACTTTGTCACAAGTTTGCAAGAATGTGGAAAATGAATATTTTGCATTTGAAGGGTTGCAAAACCTGACGTTGACTCAGACATTGCAAAACTACCAGCAAGGTAATATCGCCATAAGTTTCCACTGCCCAATTCTGGTATATAACGCCCGTCAATTATTTTCAGTAGTTTTGTTCAATTTTAAAAAGCAAAAACCAAAAAATAGCAACACCGGCAGTAATTTTATCATTCTAACCAAACCAAACGAACACACCGCTTGACGTGGCATATTACAATATTTTATTGTTACAAATTATGGTTTCATGTCGCCAGTTAATCAATATTAACCTAAAATTCAAATTTACCTATGTAGAAATTAAAGGTATATCCGTTTTAAGACGTATTTTTCCTGAACGAATTTAGGGTGACGAGGGTGCGTTCGAGTGGTTAGATTTTGTTATCATTGCCCACATGAACTCTACCTTTGATTTGTGTGTCACAATATATATATATATTTTAAAGTTTGCAGAATAAATTTGTTAAGTACAATTCAAGGCCGCCTTTCTGGTGCTATAAAGCTTTTTATGCACTTCAGAACTTGCTTTTAACTGTTTCCATAGCAGGGGCGATTCCATGTTTTTTAAAAGGGGGCGTAATTCAATAAAACGGATTATATACCGCCGAGCGGAGCGATGCGAAAAACGTTTTGGACGATACATTGGAATTGTACAAATAATCCTGTCAATAGGAAGTGAAATTGTAGCATAAGTTTTTTTTTTTATCATTTTCTCAACTTTATAATTTTTTGTAAAAATATACTCAGTTTTAAAACGAAGGTTTTTGTTAAGTATGCCGCCAAAACATTTGAATAACTTTTATAATTCACTTGTTTTTTTCTTTTTCAAGTCTTGTCTTGTCCATCTGTCCGTCCGTTTGTCTGTCTATAGCGCGACCCCATCAGGTCTCTTTCGAAAACCTTTACATGTTGTTATTATCAGGTGGAAATGTGCATATCGTTGCGGGAATTTAATCAGACTATATTTGAAGGAGTCACTTGATGACATATTTTTTCATCATTTGTAACAAAATTGTTCTGGCAAAACTCTTCTTGCATTTTAAATCAAATATCCTTGAAACTTTTCACGCTTGTGTATTATTATACATGTATAAAGATGCGCATACCGTTTCAGCAGTTGACCAGACTATTTTTAAGGAGTTAATAACCTTTATTACTTAAAACTGTTGATCCTTTGTGACAAAATTGCTGTGAGCGCAACTCTTACATTTTAAATCGGATCTATTTGAAACCATGCTTGCTTATTATTATCTTGTCTGGGTATTTCATTTTCGTTCGCCAGTCAACTGACTTAAACGGAACATTTGAAATACTGTTAAAGTGCGAAACAAACTCTGAAAATCCTCCTTGTTTCTTATTAAATCTCATTATTTTATATTGTCTTTATTAAAGCAGGTTTTTCGCTTTCCTAAAATCCATCGATTTTTTCCTTTATAGGTGAACGTTGTATCGCTGATTTCTTTAAAGTCCACCTTGACGCATTAGCAAACGACGGAAATTTTTACAGGAGACCACTCAAAGGTATCCCCGGAACACCAATACGATACGGAAATCAGCCGCTTGGCATAAATAAGTTGGAGTCATTTATGAAGATGATTTGTACCAAGGCTTGTCCGGTTACTTCACAAATCATAGCTGCAAACGCACGTGTGCAACACAGCTGTACAATGCAGGAGTCGATGAGCAGGAGATTATGGCCAGGACAGGCCACAGATCTCAAGCAGGGGTAAGGAAATACAAGAGAACATCTGCCGAAATTTCAGCGACCGTGTCGAGAATTTTAGACCCTCCATGCAGTAGTTCAAGCATTGAAGATTCTGCCGAGTCGTCTGTAGTTCCACAAAAAAAAACTTCGTACTGACGGAATGGAAGAGGATATTTCGGATAAAAGGTGTGAAAATTCCAACAGTGGTCAATTTTTTCACGGATGCAATGTTTACTTTCATGCTTAAACATGGAAAAGAACCAAATTAAAATAAATTCTATAAAATAATCATTATTTTCTTTTTATGAAGTTATTTTAATCAAGGTTTAACACGGATTCATGAATAAGCTATCAGGGAAGTCTTCTCTTGTGCCATTTTATTTGTAGTAAAACATTTTGACTTATCGCTGGGCTCTTGATGAGTGTTTCAAATGGTTAAGTTTTCGTATTTTATGGTGATCCGGAAATTCTTGTCTTGAACAAATATTTGTCTTGTGATATATATATCCAACGTATGTAATAACTGAAGGGGTGGAGCCATTAAACTAGATCATTTGTAACTGTTCTGTAACTGACAGACAGTTATTGACAGTTATATAACTCCAACCCTTCACAAGTGTTCTTGTATTGGAAATTGTAGCACACTCAGAACAAAGGAAATTTTGGGTAAACTTGTCACAAATATTGTATAAATAGCTGTCTATTGTTGCCGACTGTAAGACGCCAGTGAGGTCCGGTTATCTTTGTCGTTGGATTGCTGTCTCATTGACGCATATTCATATCTTCTTTTTTTCATATGAATATGAAAGGAATAAGACATCGTACGTAGATTGAGTGGATCGACGTGTTTCGTGTACGCAAAATATGTCTGTTCAAGTGCAGAATCTGCTGTCGATGGTTGACCGGTTGTCATTTATGATCCATATTCGTTTTTTTTTTTAAATTGTTTTAGTTCATTCTTTGCGACGGGATGATTTATCCTTTGTTTTTCCTTTACATTATCCATTGTGATATGTATAAAATACTAAAAATATATTTGTACAATTGGACAGCAATATACCAAAACAAAACAATCACTTCAGAGAAAATGAAAAAAAGTTGGAACAAATGATAAAATAATATAAGACATCGAAAAGAGGAGACTTCCAGTAACAGTTTTGGTGTACAGTCATGGCACCACATGATTTGAGGAACGGACCTCGATCATAGGTTCCCGGTGGACGTCAATTTGTTTGAGGGGCATTATCAAGTATGACTTGATTCGGTAATTTCCGAGAAAAAAAACTCCGACGTTTACCGAATCTGAACCACCACCATCACATACATCAATAATCATTACCATCACTGATCATCACCTTCATCAACAAAACACGTATAATGTTGTGACCACTGCATATAATGTTGTGATCACTGCATATAATGTTCCGACAACTGCATATAATGCTATCACGACTGCATATAATGTTGTGACCACTGCATATAATGTTGTGACCACTGCATATAATGTTCCGACAACTGTATATAATGTTGGCACGACTGCATATAATGTTGCGACCACTGCATATAATGTTGTGACCACTGCATATAGTGGTATGACCACTGCATATAATGTTATAACCACTGCATATAATGATGTGACCACTGCATAAAATGCTGTGACCACTGCATATAATGATGATCATCAACATAAGGCAGTCATGGCGTTCCATATTAAAGGCCACTGGTCTATTGGATCATTTAAAATTTCAGGTCCATTTTTCCATATTGAGTTCTTAACCAAATCATAAGGAGATGTAATCCTTGTCGCGAGGTCCGCTGCATTGAATTCACTTGCCCCCCACCACCAATCGGACGGTTCAGTCTTATTTTGAATTTCTGCTACCCTTGTAGCAACAAATGTGCCGAGTCGTATTGTTTTCTATGCATAGCTTTTGCATGAGAACCTTAGCTGCTAAAGTATACGGAGTAGCAAGTCCTTATGGATCATACACACTAGCAACTTGGCTGAGTACCATACGAGGAGTTAATGATGTAGGTACGCTACTTTCAATCTGTGATTTCGTTATATTTTTTCCTTTCCGAACATTCTTGTACTTAGGAGAAAAATTAATCTTCACCTTAAAATCAAACAAGTCTTGTTTTGGATCCCACCTCATTCCAAGATTTTTTCCATGTGCAAATTCATCTAAATCAACCTCCACGGATTCACCACTATCTTGGGATAGTAATGTACCATGATGTACTGCCTCATTTTTCATTCTCAGATATAATCCGTTTAATGAGGAAACCTCCACATGCCAGCATTTTCTCGGTCTGCTCGGTTATCAAACGAGCATTATCTACACTTTCAACTGACTGTAAAATATCATCTACATAATTGTTTGTTATCACTATTTTTGATGCATCTGGGTAGATGTGTTGATACATTTTTGCTGTTTGATGTAATGCAAGCGTCGAAATCGCTCCACTTGGTCTGTCGCCAAAAATAACTGTTAACAATGCATAATGATTTGGATCTCTGTGTGTTTCTAAATTTCGTCTTCACCTTCAGAATCAAATGTTTCTAAATATACCTCATGTCTTGCTTCTAGTTCTGTATATGCTGTTTCCAAATCTTGAGGTATTTTTTCAACCACAGTTGTCCCTAACTCATCCTGTATTCCTTCTAATAAACGACCATATATTCTATGAAATCTCCCTTTGGCTGTACTTCTTTTCTTCTTTGATAATCTTATGTGATCGGCATCAACAGACATCTTGCTTTGCGTTGAAATGTATGAATATAATTCCTCAAAGGCTGTAACTTTTTATTGTAAAAGACGTTTCAATCTAAAATATGACAATATTCAAATAACACACAACAGGTCAGGAATAACCATTAATTGGTGGATTATACCTCAATTCACGTATAATCCACCAATTGGCATACATTGAGATACACCAATTGAGGTATAATACAGTTTTTATCCAAAAAAAATTTAAGAGATATAGGAGCATCTTTTTGCATTTACCATTCCAAGCTTTGATGACCACTAAGTGATGACATGTAATTGATTCTGACACATCGTGCTGCATTTTGTTATAGAAACCCAAAAACTAATACAACCCTCCTTTTCTTACTTTTAAAATCTCCGTTTTCATCTATTAAATTTTATTTTTGTTCTGTATTCTCCTCCTGTCCATTTCGACTAACAAATCTTTAAGTTGGAACTGATAAAACTTAAGGAAACCAATCAAGAATATCCATCAATTAGTGGATTATACCTCAACTGAGGTATAATCCACATATTCACAAAACGCAGCACAGGAAGTTAGAATCTATTACATGTCACCAATGAGAACTCATCAAAGCTTAAGATGGTACATACAAAAAGATGCTCGAATATCTCTTCAAAAAATTTTGTGAAAAAAAACTGCATTATACCTCAATTGGTCTATCTCACTATATGTCAAATGGTGGATTATACCTCAATTGACATATAATCCACCAATTAATGGCTATTCCTGACCTGCACAAGTCACAAGTTTTTTTAATATGTTGACATGTTGACATCGCGATTGATAAAAGTTAATTAGACACAATAAGCAGTTCAAACATCCGCGAAATAATAATGTTGCATATAACTTACGCATTGACGGCCTATTTCATATCAATCATTTGCTATTAACTTGTTGGTTTTCCAGGATGAACAAAACAAGTTGAAAAACCATTCCAGGGTTAATCAAGAAAGGGGAAAGAAACGAGTCTGTATATTATACTTTTCTTCTCATAATTATACCTCCATTATTTGGAGTACCACTTCTTTAAAGTATACTGTACTTCATCACATCATCAATTCAGGATAAATCCGTCATAAAATCAATAATAATATCGGAAAATGTTATCAGATTAAAATAATCGCCATACAATCCAAAATTAGTTATCAATTCAAGTTATGTTTATCGATCCGATACAGTTTTGTATGGCTGGGGATTATAGACTTTGATCTAACAAATAGCTATTAGTAAGAACTACTGTGGGAAGGTAAAGAATTTCTGGGGTAAGCATTCTTAAGGCTGAAAAGTTCGTAAGAACCATAGAAATAAAGCCAAATTCGTTAAAATACGCATTGGGGACACCCCCGTTCGACCCATTGTCAAGGTTGTTCTTCATGGCTAGGGATTATAGACGCTGCCCTAAGGAATAGCTATTGGATAGAACTACAACGTGAGGGTAAAGAATTTCTGGCGTAAACATTCTTAAAGGCCGAAAAATTCGTCCGTAACACGAAAAAAAAGTCAAATTTGATAAAACACGCATTGGGGACACCCACTTTCCGAGTTATCGTCTTGGTTGTTCTGTATGGCTAGGGATTATAGATGCTGCCCTAATGAATAGCTATTGGAAAGAACTACAACATGAGGGTAAAGAATATCTGAAATAAGGATTCTTAAAGGCCGAAAAGTTCGTCCGAACCATAGAAATAAAGCCAAATTCGTTAAAATACGCATTGGTGACACCCACTTTCCGACCCAATGTCACGGTTGTTTTTCATGGCTAGGGATGTTAGACGCTGTCCTAATGAATAGCTATTGGATAGTACTACAACGTGAGAGTAAAGAATTTCTGGGGTCGTATTTTTTTTTTAAATTTCGTCCGTAACACGGAAAAAAAGTCAAATTTGGTAAAATACACATTGGGCACTTTCCGACCCATTGTATCTGTAATCTTAAATTGTGTTCAATAGTAGCTATTTTTCGGAATAATTGACGACAGTTTTATAACATAAAAAAATGTGTGATGTAACACACAGTAAGCAAACCACTTGTCTTTATGTATCAGAAACGAATCACAACTTTTAATTTTTTACATACGCAAGCATTATTCTGTGTCAAATTATCAACTATATGATAAAATCTTTGATGTGCTATCATATAAGCTATTAACAAAGATACTTACCAGCTTGAATTTATGGTCAGAAATGTTTATATTTTGTCATTGTTTGTCACCAAAAACACTTAACACAGTAATGTCTAACTTAACCAATCTATGACAAAATCACAGTACTAAACGCTCCTCGATATGACGAGGTTACTACCCGTGAATGAACATAATATAAATTTTTCATTTTTTGCAAAGTTTCCCCTTTAGATTTTGACATGGTTTCAAATAATACATCAATCCTACTCATAATAAAAATGTATTTAGCATTTTTATATTGGTCAGGACATTAGTCACGACAAAGTCGATGTTGGTCAGGTCAAGTTTTTTACCCTAAAAGTATTTTTTCCCATTTCTTTTATCAAATAATTATTAAATAAATGTCATTAACGGTCCGTGTATATTTGCGTCCATTCGTTTTTCGTTTTGAAATATCAAAAACAAAAAAACAAAAAACGAAAGTGTTTTCATTTTTCGTTTTTGATTTCTTAAAAACCAAAATGAAAAACAAAAGCGTTTTCGTTTTTCATTTTTCATTTCTCGAAAACCAAAACGGAAAACGGATGTATTTCCATTTTTTTGTTTTTTATTTCTCTAAAACCAAAATGAAAATCAAAAGTGTTTCCGTTTTTCGTTTTTGATTTCACTAAAGAAGAAATTTGTATTTATTTTAATTATTTCTCGTTTTATAATGTACAATGTTTTCTTTTCTTGTTTCACAGTCATCGATAGTAAATATTGTCAATGTAAACACACCGGTGTTATTTCAACATAATGTATAGTCGCTGTCAGGTAAAATTGGCACCATGTTTTGGTGGAAAATTTTTAAACTATCAACCGCATTCATTCAAGATAACGTTTTTCAAAATTCTTTCCATAAAATCAGTACTATCCTACCTTTTGTTGTGATTGCACTGTATAATCCTAACCTTCACATTATCCAATAATATTTATCATTGTAAAACCGCCATCTTGGTTTCTATGAGGATCCTTTATTTACATAACATTCGTTCCTCTCCGGTAATATCCTTGTCATTGATGGGATAGAGTTTCCCGCGCTTTTTGCATGTAAGCAATAAAAAGGATGAAAAGATCCGAGTGCCACGAGAAAATAGACTGCACGTGGAACTCCACGGTAACACTTCCGGTAATAACAATGTCGGATTCCACCATTGAAAATATTCTTGGATTATGTGAAGGTCAGGATTATACAGTGCAAACACAATACAAGGTAGGACAGTAGTTTTTTTGGAAAGATATTTGATTCTGCTAATTGAAAAACGTCATCTCGAATGAATGCGGTTGGTAGTTTAAAAAATTTACATGACGGCGAGTATAGACAAAATAGACCGCCTGACTTCTGAATTGAACGACGGTGATAAATGAATCAAAGACTTTCAAACTACTTTGTTTATATCTTTCATAAAAAATAAATTATTATATTTAAATATTAAACGAATCACAAATTTAAATTGTACAATATAATATTATATAAAGATGGTACAAATAAATAGATTGATTACAACATCACACTAACAAGGGAGGTTACTACTTTTTAAAACTGATAAAAAAAACTAGCCCGGTCGTTAAGGTATACATGCACAGCGGTTATCAGATCAATAGTATTTAAATCGAAGGTGATGTCGACGGATGCAAAAGTCTTTATCAATCTGAACAATAAGCGTGCGTGATCTTTACTTTTAAGTTTAGAAAGAATGATCTAAGATGATAAGACAGGGCCGTAACTAGCCTCTATTACAAGTGAAGCAAAATTTATTTTTGGCGAGGGGTCTAGGGCTCACGGCCCCCAGAAGATCTGGAAAAAATGACGCAAAATCGTGCATTCTGAACGTTTCTTTCGGACCCTTTCTTAATCTAAAATGCAAGTTTTGCTTTATTTATTTTTTTCGACAATATTCTGGTTTCAGAGCAAAATATATAAATTCAGTGGAAGACTTTTAGTATTCAGGGACACCTTCAAAAGACATATGTAGGATAAAGCAAAACATTGTAATCCACATAGTCAAGTGTCTGGCTGTTGTTTTTAGAGTATGAATGGTTCGTTTCCTCATTGAAGACCCTCCAGCTACTTTCAAGATGAAGAACAGGAATAAAAGCCCTGTTCATTGATAATTTGTATTTTTTCTATGTATTGTGTGCGATTTTGTCCCATGCACATTTACTCCAATTTACTCCACATCTCTTTATTTTCTATTTAGGGCCTGAACACGGTTCAATGCAAGTATAGCCCTTCAATGTAAAAGTTCATATGGTTTTTTTAAATGATTTGATGCCGGGAGAATGGGCTAAAACAAAGTTTCAATGTTAAAGTTCATATGGTTTTTTTAAATGATTTGATGCCGGGAGAATGGGATTTCTAGCTTTGATTTAGCCCATGTCAGCTTTTTCTTTGTATTTACAGCAAAGAGAGTCAGTTTTGTGTTCTGTAATATATTGTAACAGTTTAATCTGCCATAAAAAAGGACAATTTTTTTCTATGTCCGGTAGCATCGTACCTTCACAAAAAATTTTTCGAACAATATCTGGACATCGGTGATGATGTAAAATTGCTAAACCACACATGACCGTTCATTAGTCTTCATAGATCTATTCCAAGTCTTATTAAGTCTACGCAAAGCAGAAAATTAACTTTTACACAATGTTGTACCCCCATTTTTGACTTGTGTACCTAAATGTCTGTTTGTTTTGCCAAAACATTTTTGTCAATATAATAGAATTATATGCGACTGTCATACAAGTGAGAGGATTAGCTAGCTGTTAAACAAGGTTTAACCCATCATTTTCTACATATGGAAATGCCTGTACCAAGTACCTGAATATGACAGTTGTTTTCCTTTCGTCCTTGGAGCTCGGTATTTTTTGTTATTTTTGAAGAGTCACTACTAATTTGATAAAATCATACGGTCTCTGTCGCCATGGCCTGTTTATATGAAAAATTAGGAGATGTGGTATACTGTATTGTGAAGACCAATTCAAATTCAACCGCAAGCTTAGCGTAACTTTGAAGGAAGCCGATGCTAGTCTGGAGTACAGGGACCCAAGTGCCGGTTTAGCCAAGCAGAAAATAGCAGAAGGTATACAACTTATACGCTACAGACAGAAGTTGGTTAAAATGGCCGATTCGTCCGAGATGGGATGATTCCGAGGACGATCGAAAAATTCTGAGAGCGAAGACACGAGCGGAGAGAAAAACAAAAGCAGAGAAAGCTAAGAAGAAAAGACCAACGCCGTATAGCAGGCCAACTTCAACTGCAACTTCTAGTGGTAACGACACATATGGAAAAGCAAGTGGGAGGCCCGGAGTTTGCTACAACTGCTACAAGCCTGGTCACTGGAAATTTGAATGTCCAGAGAAAAAACGAAAGTTAAGTACTAATTTATTTAATGTTAATAAATTAAGTAGCATTTGCTCAGATTTACTGCATGATAATAGTTTTCAGGTGTATACGAATCACCTAACTGGTAAGTCTTTAAAAGATGTCATGATTGATGATAGTATTTGTTTACTCGAGCATGAATGTATCGAACAGGTGTCTAGCCAGGTAACGGTAACTTCAAGTTTAATCACACCTGTAGGTAAATTGAAAAAATCAATACACAAATGGAGAGATATAGACACAAGCACGTATATTTTAAGAGTTATAGAAAATGGTTACGGTATTCCATTTAAAGTACTACCAGATAATATTATATTGAGAAATAATAAATCCGCTAGGGATAACGGGGAATTCGTTATTGGCGAGATTTTAAAATTGACAGAAAAAGGTTGCATTTCAGAAGTTAACGATATACCTTTTGTGGTTAATCCTTTAACGGTAGCTTTTAATCGTATATAAGATCTAGTTTGTCTGAATTTGGATTTTTTAATAGCTGAAGAAAAATGTGTTTGGTATCCACAGCAAAATATGACCTGGATAGGTTTAGTTTGGGATATGGAGTTCGTGAAACTTAGAGTTTCCAGTGAACGTATAGAAAGATTAGTTGATGTTATCAGTAAAATACTTTTCGGTGTCGGAAAAGGTAAAAGTTTGCACAGTGCAAAGTTTGTTGCCGGAATTGTTGGCCAGATTATATCAATGCAAGCTGTTTTAGGTAATTTGGTTAGGCTTAGAACTAGAGAATTGTATAACTGTATACCGTTAAGGGCAAGTTGGAAGTCACTTGTTGCTCTGACAGTTCCAGCTGTTGAGGAGCTCAGATACTGGTTAAATTCAGTAACGCAGTTAAATGAGAAAGGTAATGATCTGCATGAGTCAGATGTATGTGATTTAGTGGCGTTCACTGATGCCTCAGAAGTAGGTTTTGGTGGCTATATTGTGCCCGTAGTTGATAGCATATGTGCTGAGTGGGTCTGTGACTCGTTAGAAATTCTGACTGACTGTGGTCTAGAATTACCAGGTAACAGTTTGAATACTGTAGTAGGTAGTTGGACAGTATTGGAAAGTGGTAAAAGTTCAACGTGGCGTGAGCTTGAAGCAGTTAGCAGAACAGTGAAAAGTTCGTTAAGATGTTTAGAAAACCATTGTTTGAAATTGAATACAGATAATAAGAATGTAACTAGTATAGTTAAAAATGGTAGAAAAAATCTTGCTTGTGAGCTAAATTATTTATGTTCAGAGAACGGTATAAAAATTAAACCACATTGGATTCCAAGAGAACAAAATAAAATTGCTGATGCTCTGAGTAGATATTCAGATTGCGACGACTGGGGTATTGAAGAATCTGTATTTCAAATGTTAGATAAGTTATGGGGTAAACATACAATAGACATATTTGCTACAGATTACAACGCTAAATGTTCGAGATTTAATTCTAAGTGCTGGTGTAAGAATACAGAAGCAATAGATGCGTTCTCACAAAACTGGTTTGGTGAAAACAATTGGTTAGTACCACCACCGAATGTTGTTTGTAAGGTTATAAGAAAACTGTGTAGTGATGAGGCAAATTGTACACTGGTAGTTCCATTGTGGTATTCTTCACCTTATTGGTTGATGTTACATGATATTTTTGGAAATTTGAAACATTTCATAACAGACAAGCATCATATAATGAACATTAGTCCTGTCGTTCCCGGAAGGGGAAATAATGGTGTATTTGGGAAACATATGAAATTTTCCTTGATTGCATTTAAGATCAGATTTGATTCATTTTATTTTGTATTTTTGTACAGGGTTAAAGCTTGGACGGTTTGTAACAGAAGCCGTGGAGGATAGTGGTATCGGAGAGGATCATCCTTTACATGATTTGGTGGATAGTTTTTCGTCGAGACTGCTTGATGCCAGAAGTGACAGTACTGTTAGAAAATATAACTATGCTTTTAAAAAATGGAAAACATTTTCGCATGAACATAATTTGATTTATTTGCCAGCATCTCCTATTCATGTTTCTTTATATTTAGTGCATTTGCTTGATTCAGGTGCTACATACAGTACAATCAATAGTGTTTTTTATTCTATAAAATGGGCTCATGACATGTCAGGTCAGTTAGATCCTACAGAGAATGCTTTTGTAAAAAATATAGTTGAGTCGGCTAAAAGTACTTCTAAAGCTCCAGTTGTAAAGAAAGATCCTGTCTCCAATAATAATTTGATAAGTTTATGTTCTATGTTTCAAGGGTCAAATGATTTAACAGTAGTTAGGGATCTGGCTATGATTTTACTGAGTTATAGCGCTTTTCTTAGATTTAGTGAGTTGAGTAATCTGAAGTGTAACGACATTATTTTTAAAGATAACTATTTAATTGTAAAGATTAAAAAGAGCAAAACTGACCAATATAGAGCCGGAGATGAAGTTTTAGTTTCTAAAGGTCAATCAATGGCTTGTCCATTTGACATGTTATTAAAGTATATTGGTATGGCGCATTTAGATATTTTTTCGGACAAGTATTTGTTTCGTCCATTGTACAAATCTAAGAAAAAGTCTGGTTTAATTCAGGTTAATAAACCGATCAGCTATAGCACAGCTAGAGAATGCATACTGAAGCGTTTGAAATTAGTTGCTCCAGAGTTAAATCTTGGTTTGCACTCTTTGAGGTCTGGTGGTGCCACTGCGGCGGCTAATTATGACGTTAACGAAAGGTGCTGGAAGCGCCATGGTAGATGGAAAAGCGATTCTAGTAAAGATGGCTATGTGGCTGATTCTACTGAAAACAGATTAAAAGTGTCGAAGCAATTACGTTTATGATTTATGAATCGCAAGTTTGGTGTTAAGAATTATTTTTTGTTTAATTTGAAATTAATTAGTTTATACAGTCTAGCTATCTTTGTTGTTTTCTATACACAAGTAGCAAGCTAGTCGACAAACATACGTTTGTGTTTTAGTTGTCTATTGGTAGAAGTGGTGCTATGTTAAGAACATAAGGTATAGAGAAGACTTCCTAATTTCCGTGGCACGTAGTGTAACGGGAATTAATTGTCTTCTCACGTAGTAGTTCGAAGGCGTATGAATTTTTTAGGCGGGAAAAAATATTGTGTTAAATGATAGGTGTATATATGGTCATTTCTAGCCCTGCCTTACTTGAGTGAACATCAAACTTTTTAACATGTACGCTAAGAAACGTTTTTAAAATATTTTTGTATATAAGTATGTTCAAATTAGCATTAAAGTTAAAACTTTTTGTTATATATAGGTGGTATGGCTACACAAACGTAATCGGATTTGTTTATTCAGACTCTTTCTGTCTTCAAATTATTTTCATATAGCCGCAGTCTTTTGACTGATAGCAGATTTTTTGCATTTAAATGTTTTCTTTAATGTTTTTTTGAACATTCTTATATCAAGTGCGGTCCAACACTTGGGGTTTCGCCTGGCATTGACAAAAGGACACAGGTTTCTAAAAGTAGTTTTTCCTGGTCGGCCACGAAACAATTAGATATAAGATATTAGAAGTCATTATGATTGCCACAATTTTTAATGTGTATTGATGTGACATGTTTGTACATATTTATCGAATAAAATCGGCAGCTCAGAAAATACACAAGCAGCAAGCTAGTCGACAAACATACGTTTGTGTTTAAGTTGTCTATTGGTAGAAGTGGTGCTATGTTAAGAACATAAGGTATAGAGAAGACTATTAATTTTGTATTAAAACTTTTCTATTTTTTTTTTTTGCATTGCAAGATGCTTTTTCTTTTTGTCTCTCAGGAGATTCTGAAATAATTCTGCTTCATACGAGTACAAAAACAAGTCGTTCAGAAGTGATGCACAATAAGTACCTATTGGAGTACCGACTGTCTGTTGAAATATCAATCCTCCAAACTCAACAAATATATTGTCGATTAAGAATTCCAGCATTTTGATAATATCATCTTTACTGTATTTTCTGATAGAACCTGTGTAGTTCGTCACAAAATAAGAATTACATGTATTATAACCCAAAACAAGCAATTTATATCTACGATTCTCATTTTTATCGAAAGCGCTCTGTTAAATGAGATAGTGAAGTCGATCTGTCAATTGAGCATGGGGAATAGTAGTGTAAAGCGTAGAAAAATCAGAGGTTTTACTGTTGCTGCAAAATTGCAGAGATTGTGATCTGAGATTCAGCAGTAGTTCTTTAGAATTTTTGAGAATCCACATCTGATTGACACCACTGGTTGAATATATCTCATCACAATATTTTTGAAATATTTTGAAATAGCGTTTTGCAATCCAACAAACTTAGTCCAAATTCTGAGAGTCCAAATTCTGATGACAAAGGTTCCATATACAGAGAAGTTGTTGTAAATCAATACGAAAGACTGGATACATGAACGTTCACATACTTTATTTTTCCATCAAACATATATACAGTCAGTTCATAAAACATATTTACAAAACAGTAATCATCGCAGATCGAGAGCGGGGCGAATCGGTGCGTCACATAGCTCTTTCCCTACTCTCCCTCTTCTTTTCACAATTAACCTTTGTAAAACATGATCATAGAAACGTTTTGACCAATGCAAATAGAACATAGCCAGAAATTAGTATTACTTTTGCTAATTATTATTCATAATATGTAAATGAGAATTGTACCACGTGATAATAGTTTGAACTGGAGTGGCTTGATATCATTAAAATCTTTAAAACACGGATATTATAAGTTGCCCGTCACAGAGTCCTTGTTTATAATCGCTCTGATATTTCCGTAAAGTTGTCAGGCGGTCAAAATCAAAACAATGAACGCGAATTTAGTGAATTTTTCGTGTTTTCGTGAGTTTATTCTTCTTGAAATAGGGGCATTTTAACTTTACGTGGGAACCTAGAGTTCAACGACTAAACATACAAGGTTTGGACTTGCTTATTCTTTGGACATTCAAGTTTCAAGTTTCATCCCCGCAACCTGTTTTTGTAATGACCTTGTTAGCCAATTTTCAACACGAAGTTTGCAAATTTGACGTTTCAGCCATTTTAGCCTGTATTTTATACTGCAATGTTAAAAGCCTCTCGCTTCGATTTTTAAAATAGCTCAGAAACCTTGATTTTTGCAACGACAGTCATTATGTTTCGTTTAAATGGTGTATATTGTTGTGTATATTTATTTTCTGTCCCCGCAACCTGTCTATCACTTAAATTAAAGTTAAAACAGACATTTTTTTTTTCAAAATTCCCTATCATTTCAATATGATTTCCGTGACCCGTATTCGATTTCTTTAGTATAATATTCAAATAAGCAAAGTGGCGTTGATTTCTGGATATGACATGAAGCTCTCAAGAGCCTGAATCGCTCACCTGTAATTTTTGCTTGAATCTTTCATCAACGATTATTTTTGCTTTTCAATATATATATAAATGAGTGGCTTAAAAATGCCATTTAAATGTTCGTTGTATCTGTCATATTTTCTTCAAGAGCCCCAAAAAAATGCATTTTACCCTATGTTCAATTTTAGCTATAGTGGCTATGCTTCTTGACATACAAGAAAATAAAATACATAATTTATACTAGATACTCTAAAACGCATTCAGCCAAAGTTTGGCTGAAATTGATTCAGCAGTTTCAAAGATGAAGATTTTTTTTTAAAGTAAGCAAACTAGATAAACAAATTGTGAAAAATTGACTTTAAAAGGACAATAACTCTTTAGGTGTCAATAGGCACTTTTGGTCATAGAAAATAATTTTAGATCTTATATTGCTGTTTACAGTTTAACTTTAGCTATAATAATGTTCAAGATAATAACTGAAAACTGCAAAATTTCCTTAAAATCATCAATTCAGGGGCCATAACCTAAAGATCAGATACCCGATATAGCTGATAATTTCAGGGCAGGTATACCTTGACCTAATGAATTATTAACTTCATGTGTGATTTACTCTAAATGCTTTAGTTTTTGACATATAAGTCAAAAACTGCATTTTACCCTTTATTCTATTTTTAGCTATGGCGGCCATGTTTTCTGAAGAAACAGAAAATATATAAAATACAAATTTCATTCTAGATACCCTACAGATCATTCAGCTTTAGTTTGATTGAAATTGATTCAGCAGTTTCAGAGGAGAAGATGTTTGAAATAGTTTAAACCGGACGAACGACACGACGGACGCCAAGTAATGGCAAAAGCTCGCATTTTGTTTCGGAAAGGTGAGCTAAAAAGGTACTTATAAACAAATAGTTTCCAAACGATGAAATATTCCAAAAAAAGATTAAATTAAGTATATGTAAGATAATGATAATCCCTTTCTTCATGATTAAGTACGAGTGTTAGCGAGTACTTATCATGAAGTAAGGGATTCTCATTATCTAACAACTTAGAATATTATAAAGTACTCAAGACTTAAATGATCTCTTGATAAATTGTATAAAATAATCAGTTTCATTGATAATGTAATGTTTATATTCGATGCATTCATTTGCGCCATTTCATTCCTGGATTAGTTTTTTCGATGTAAGGACTTTCTTATAATTTGGGAAATATTAAAAAATGCGTTATGGACATTTTGTAACACAACAGTACAAAGAAAAGATAGAAATTGTATACCTATTGTTTCTCATTGTGAGTATGAATGTAAATCTTGCAATATTTGAGTGAGGAGTTATCCTTTTTTTAATTTAATGAATGACTATTATTTATTTTGAATTTATTGAACCATAAAATTAATTTTTGACTCTTCACATTGAATAATCCGCGAAGCTTTACACATTATGTAAAATGTGAAGAGTCAAAAATTAATTTTATGGTTCAATAAATTCAAAATAAATTATTGTCATTCATTATAAATAAATTTCTATCAAAAATAAGGCTCAAAGAGCTTTTTATATTATTTATATTAACAATAACAACGTACACACACATGTTGGCGTATGAATACACAACGTCAGAGTGGGCGTGTCGCCATAAAAATTGTTCCGACTTTTTAAATCAAATACTATTTAATTTTGTCAGGGAAATGTTCAAATAAAATACCTTTAAAAGTTTTAAGTATATTTAAGCATTAAATAAAATTCCTGTTTTTTTCAGCTTATCGGAACATTGGAAACAACTATTTTTCCCAACCGCTGGTCCAGTAACCAGAGTTTTGAAAAGCTAAATATTTAGATTATTTTTGTATTAAAACTTTTCTATTTATTTGCATTGCTTTGATATTGGTCAATTTTTAGTAATTTGAAGTTATTAATATTTTTATAATAACATAATTTTGATTTTTTTTGTCTGTTTCACAATAAAACATTTAGCGAGTTTCAATCATTATAATAAATCCTTTCAGTCTGTTTTATAAATGTGCTTCGGTGCAGTTGTAACTCAGTTATAGAAAATCTTTGCTTTGATCTGTAAGTAAACCCAAATAAAACGATAATCCTTTACTAACTTATAAAGTATGATTTACATTCATTCTTCACAAGTAAGATACATCAAATCCTACAATTTCATTAGTTGAGAGCACTTTGCTATATTCTAAGTGTTAATTGATAGTAGCTACACTATATATAGTTTGTATGTTGACAAGTAAATCAAATTGATGACCATTGTTGACAAAAAATATTCCCACGACATAATCTTAATCCATAGATATTTCATAGTAACGCTAACACGACTAATAAATGCCTCTTATAAAATAGACTATTGTTTGAAAATAGTTTAAAATCTTGTTTTCCGAACAAAATGCCCTTCTTGCGTAATAAAAATATAGAAACTTGATTACTCATGTGAAATAATGATTTTTGATACCAAACATGACATTAAAAGATGAAAATGACAAAATTCACAATATCACGCATTTTTACAACACGATAGATGAATCAAATCTCCTTATACATCTTAATTCTAGATTCTCTCAGAAACATTCAGGCAAACTTTTGTAACATTTTGCACCGCATTTTAAGAGGAGAAGTTTGATTTAAAGTTTTACGACGTTAAATGGGTAGAATGACGAACGAACGGACGGACGACATACACACATGATGGCAAAGGCTCACTTAGCTTTTAAGACTAGGTGCACATTCATTGTTAAATATTATAACATTAGAAGTTAAAAAAAATCGCAAATAAGTAATTATATTTATTTAAGGTATAATGGACGTTTTACATTTGAACACAGTTACGAACTTTCGACGGTCTAAATTGTAACTGTAAGAACCTTCACTTTCATGATCACGGGAATAGATTGATTGATTGATGACTATTTTACGCCGAATTATAGAAAAAGCCAGGGGAATAGAAAGGGTAAATAAAAATTGTAACTTCTAATGATAAAATTTATAATAATAACATGTTACTAGAACACACCCGCGACATCGCGGATCCGTGTGAGTTCGACTTAAAAAAGTTTTTCCAGAACGTTCAACTTACATGTTATTTTGTGATGCAACCGGAAGCTATATGTTACATATACTATTGGTATCGGTGTCGGACTCGACCCGGAACTTCTTAATTATTGGCAATATTAATTACGTGGAGAACAAATGGGCCTGGAGTGGTGTAATTTTTAATCAACACCATTGTACTATATTAGTTATATATAAAGTTGAATTCTTTGATTCATCGTTTTTACGTCATGACGGCTGACAAATTGGACCTCGTTATTTTAGTATTATAGATATTATATTGAACTATATAAAATTTACCTAAATATACCTGTTTAATGAATGTACACAAACGTAATAAAAATCTGATTGTAAATGTAATACACCTATGTTCATACAAAGGAGAAGGTCCGCTAAGGGCTAATATCGGCCTAAAATTCGAAGTACATCTGATAAAAGATTTTTGACATTTTTTAAACACTCAAGTGTCTACTTAAGTCGATTCAATTAGTTCATGTTAAATGTTTTAACTGATTTGGTCATTAAAGGGGCTCAAATTCAAGCTTAAATATGTAAAATCTATCAAATATGCCATAAAACGTCACTTTTCAGATGGTTTTTGTCTAAAATGGAAGTGGCCGCATTCGTGTTCAGTCTCAGCATTTATATATGTTATATATTATTATTAAATACAACATATATTTAAATATTAAGACTGAACACAAATGCGGCCACTTCCATTTTAGACAAAAATCGTCTTAAAATTAGCACAAATGCTAAAATTGTGAAGATTTCAGTATTTTTGCATGAAAAAATGATGCTAGTACCCGATGCATGTCCATTGTTTTGTCAAAATCAGCCCATATTCATGTAACAAAAGTATTCTACTTTCCAATAAAAAAACACTATATTATGGGGCCAAAAAGGGGTCTTACCGGGCATACTCCTTTATCCATTTACATTTCGTGGCAAATTCAAGTAACTCTGTTTTTACTCCTGTTATTTATCATTCTTATTTCCAAATAGAGTGGTTAAATGTACGGAAAATATCAAGAATTCATTGGTTCATAAAGTACAGTAAGCAAAATATTGTAAATCAGGAAAATAACAACATTATTGTTTAACTTGAAAACAAACAAGTTTAACTTGAAAACAAACCAGATTAACCTATTAGTAACAAAATATATGTACTTCCAAAGGCGGAAATATGTCTTCATATACGTATACTGAAATTTCAAATAATTACAAAAAGTATTGAAATATTTGCAATAAAGAAACAATTGTGAAAAACGCCAAATTTGAAACGAACCTAGGTAAGATTGGAAATGTTATTTGATAATTATGAAGATAAGTTTAGTGTCAATGATTTACTAGTGTGGAATATCCTTTTGTTAAACCATGTAAACTGTGATTTTTGTGCTGAATGTAAGCAAATAACATGAAAAAATACATGTTATGTTGTTTTATTACCTACAAATAAGCAACCAAATGTAATAATTCAAAATGTTTCTAAGAGGTATAAAATAGACTACAAATTGCTCAACAAATATGTCTTTGTTCAGAGGTATAAAGGGACTATAAACAGAGGTGACTAGAAAATGGGAGAATTATGGAAGTCTGAAACTTCCTTTTTTTACTGCCGAAAATCCACTAACAGAGATTGCTGTGACAGTTATGTGAACTGGTAACCCTGTGGTAACTGAAACTGATGATGGAATACCAAATGTAATACTGGTTTGTTTGGTTTCCTGCCATTGCATTATATTAACTCCTCCTTGTGTAGATCCAGAGGACACTTCATAGAATAGATCATTGTCTGATGTGAAAATTTTGTCCCACGAAACAACTACTCTGTTATTTATCCAGTTAATGGACATGGTCTTTGTTGCTGTAAAGAATGGATTAAATGAGAAAACTTAATACAATAAATATTTTACAAAAAACAGTATGTATTATTTTAGTTATGCAGCAAAGTATTGAACACTTAACAGATAAGTATTACCTTTTTATTACATTATTTCATTTTTCTGTTTTTCTAACTAAAAATATGTTAAGTAGTTCATAACATACATTTGTTTTGAAATGTAAGATTAAACTCATCTTGTTCAAAATTCATTGAAATCCTTAGCCAAAAGAAACAAATTTATGGTATAAAAGAAGACCACTAGGGTGAAGAAATTTAAATGAAAGTATTATTGCTAAGGAAATAAAACCTTTCCAAAGAATCGGTTGAAGGTTATCTGGCTATTTAGATTTTTGCAAAGTGTACTGTCCTAATATTTATAGTTATCTGAAGAGTGCATGAAATGGCACCTTTAAATTTCTTCATGAAATACCAATTATTCATTGATCAATTTGGCTGTACAAACTATAAAGTCCTAGTGATAAAAATACATGTACCATTATCGCAAAACGTCACATCATCATTGCAGAGATAACAATTATGAAACTACAAATGTATGCAAATATAGACTATTGACGAACCATTTTTAAGTTCATTTGGTCAGTACAGAAAAACAAAAGCTGGAATTAATTGTGTTATACTGTTTTAATTGTTGCTCCCCGCCGTCAAATTTGTTGATAGCTGTTCAAATATTACTACCACTCACCTTTCAAATTATTCTTTACAATTGTCATAATAGCCTTGAAGTGGAAGTCAACTCTTAAAGGATTGTAAGTATGCTCTATTTTACCACCTTTCACTTTGTTGAAATGAATGTGTTTTATTTTCAACGTTTGTTAAAATTTCTGACCAGTTGAACAGTTTGATTTGATAAAAAAGTTGCAATTGAGTGAGAATTTCGAATGATCTGCAATAGAATGAGCGCAATACTTACAACCAAGTAACAGTAAACTCCTATTAATGAAAAAAACATGTTCAATACTAAATGATGTTATGTTATATTTATTCAATATCAACTAATTCATTTCTTCTTGAATTATAGTCTCTTTTCAGTAGATAACTAGATTGTATGAGGGAAATGTTGACTGCATAACTTAACTAGCCTTTCATAACTTTTATAACTATAAAACAAAAATAACCTGATATTGTTTATTTTTCATTTGCAGTAAATGTGTTTCGCTTCTTCTCATAATTTTTTGCAAGTTTTATTTTTCTGTACTGACCAGTTATATTTAAGATCTGCACTTCAGTAGTCTATTATTGATAAAAGTCTGTCATCATTATCTCTTGCCCTGACAATATATGTCATTATCGAGTATTGGTACATGTCGCACATGTATTTTTGTCACTAGTTTATTTTTTGTAAAGCTAAATAAATCAATGAATGATTTTTTTTAAAGGAGAAATTTAAAGTTCATTTTGAATGAACTCAACAGAGAACGAAAGCTATTGTTTAAATCAATAGTACAGTACACTTTAATTGGACAACATTAAATGGCTAGTAAAACACCAACTGGTTCTAAGGAAAGGTTCAATCGATAAAACGAACAGGTAAATAAAAGGACCCAGTTATAAAAGATAACATACTTTCTACTTTTGGCGAAGATATATCGATAGTTGAATAAGATGTAACTTTACTGCTTGGTTTAAACAATTTGTTAATAGCTTGAACAGAGATATTGTTTGATCCCTCTTTAATAGACATCTTTGTAAAATGGGCGTAAAGTACATCTTGAACATCTGCAAAGAACATCAATTCTGATGTGCCACCATCTTTATAAAAGACCTGAAAAATATTTTTTATACAAAATTACTTCAGCAGCATGTGTATGAACATAATTGCAATCTAAACAACAGATTTGCAGTTGACGCAGCAGTTTTTCTATATTCAAACACCACAAATATAATGTAAATAACATGTTTAAACCCGTCACATTCTGACTATGCCTGTCGTTTGTTGCTATATGTCATATTTGTTTTCCGTTTATTGTTTTATACATCATTCAGGCCTTTACTTTTCTCATTGGAATTGTTCATCAGTTGTCATTCGGGGCTTTTTATAGCTTATGTTGTGGTAGGGGATTTGCCCATTGTTGAAAGCCATACGGCGAACTTCTAAGTCATTTAGTCTCTTGTGAAGAATTGTTTCATTGGCAATCATAACACATCTTCTTAATTTTATATTACAGTTTTAAATGAAGGGTACAATTCTGTATACAGGAAGCTCACGCATCGTGTGTATTTACACATCAAAAATCTCCTAAACTTTGGGAATTCCTGATGAATAAAAAGCAGAAAAAAACATTTGCCAAGGTTAGAAGCAGCCTTCCTTGACAAAGCCAACAGTGACCTCTCTATATATTAAATACATAATATATCAAAATGTCACGAACCAGTGTTCACACCTTCAACCACCAAAATTCTCCTTGGTAAACTGTATTTCTCGCAACAACAACAAGAGTGATTTTCACCTGAATAAAATCGAGTGTACCTGTTCTATAATTGGGTTTCTGTGCTGAGTTAAAAATATAAATAACTTTTATTAAACAATCTACCTCGTATCGTTCTACTCCTATATTGTCATCAAATCCTGTCCACTTCAGTCTGAAATTATCTGTAACTCCTTGGTATGAGTCTCTCGGGTTGTACTCTGTCATAGACAAAGGCATATTCTCAACAACTGCTGCTGCCACTGAAGGAGGTTGGTCTGAAATCTTCACTCCATCGGATGACATGACAGAGGACAATCCTGCATGGTTCTCACATGTCAGTGTTGTGTAAATGGTATGGCCAATTAATAAACTATAAGGAAACTCCTTCGTAACTGTTGTAGTCTTCACTACTGTATATGGTAATAGATCATTCCCTCCAGGCTGGTAGCCTAAACAAAGCATTTTTTCCTTCAATAACTAATATTTTTTGGATACAAAGATTTTTTTTTTAAATATAATGCAAGGTATGTGTTTGTTGTATTAAAATAAGTTACAATCCTCCAATATCCGATTACACAAATGACATAAGTAAACTCGACATATATTTAGCAATTTGAAAAAAAAATTAATTCATCTTCATTTTCTTGATTTAGCCTACCTCTGACTCATAACTGACTTTGAAAGCCAACTCAAACAGAGAATCATGTTATATTTTTTTAATTTAATTGATTGTCTTTTTGAGCACTTGGCTTCCACTGAATTATACTAGACACTCATTTGCATTACTTTTAACCATATATTTTATTTTTAGTAATACTAAATATTTTGGTAAAAAGATCAGAATTCTAAATACATTAAGGACCACTCATTCCAAGTTAAGCTATATTTGCTTCAGTCATTTCAGTAATGAAGGATGCAAATAGATTAATTTGTCATTTAAAGGCAATAACTGTCACTGAACAGTGTCATTCAACTTAATTGAAAATATTGTATTGCTGATCAATTTTGCTGTTTACAATTAGTCTATCATGTCTTTAATACCTTTAGACGAGTTCATCCCAAATCGTATCTATTTAGACTTTTAAATGTGTCCTTAAAATCACATAATGCCAAAACATGCACAACTCCACTTCCCTCAAATGATTTATTATTTTCTTCGCTAAAACGTGTCCGATTTAAACCCTGACCAAATGTGTCTGACTATTTCTATTTGCCAAAACTTGTTCCCCTGAAGACACGAAAAGGTCAAAAAACTTATAGCGCTAACATGTCTTTTGTTATCACGTAAGTGCTGTCTACGGTTACAGCAATAATGGGGCACAATGGAAGATAACGTGTTTCTGCTTGTGTTAATAAAAACAATAAAAGAAATAAACCGCTACGAAAGTACACCAATTTGTTTTTTCGAGGACCTTTAGACAAGGTCCATGTTATAACTCTGATATATATGTAATTACGAAATTGTTTTATAAAGGTGGACACGTATGAGCGCTTTTTTAATATGGACACCACCAACAGCGTCATACACTAAATAGACATGTTTGGGCATACAGTGCAACCATATGGACATGTTTGGGGGACTGAACACGCTTAAAGGCAATGACTTGTTTAGGAATTTTACATGTTTATAACTATAATTATACTTTTCATAATTTTTTAATTCTAAAAAAAAAGAAAATGACCTAAATTTATTATAAATCGTCATTTTAGGTCATAACTCCATAAGCAACAAGTAAAGTCATTATCCCTAATATGCCTCAAATGAAGGTGTTCAATTATATGTATACTTAGTTAACAATAAATATCTGTGATGTTAGACATGTTGCCGGTTTTAGCAAGTGACTATGCCTAATCATGTGTACTGAGTTGAAGAGCAGAGGACCATAGAAAACTGTAGAATAATCAAAAGTTTGCGAAGGACAAAATTTACAAAAAGATGTTAAATGTACAAATAGGAATTTTTAAGGTAAGAAGCCGAAACATGAGTTTTTTTGGGGGTATAGAAATTATGGAACATTAAATCTTACTTCCGACCCTGAACATTAAATAAAATACAAAAACAGTCCATCCTACGTACTCAAGATCCCTATATGTGCAGACGAAATGAAGAAAGTGCTTCCATTACCACTTTACGCAATGAATAGACCACATTGACCCCTTTGACGGTTTAAGCCATTCACGTTTTTTCTTTCTTTATAATACTGAACACATTAGCGGTATACAATTTCAGTCTTCTTTTATAATTTTCAAAATTATATTCAAAATACAAAAATATATATTAAAGAATGTCATTTACGGTTAATGAAAGTTATTTGTGTCAGATAACTGTTTTAGTTATATAAACAATTTTGTATGGGTTGTATTGCTGAAAAATTTTGCTGTTTACAATTTCTGTCTATCGAATTTAACTTTCAAGATATCATCATGATAATAAGGGAAAACTCAATAATTTGATAGAAAAACATATAACTATTTAAGGACAATAACTCCTATTTTAAGCAATCTAATCATTTTGGTAACCATGTAAAGTGTGTATCTGCCACAGCAGTCTTTCTTCATGTGATGTAGTCTTCAAGATATCAGACAATATCATACATTTTCCCTTTATGTTCTTTTTATAGGCACGGTGGCCAGGTTGATTGGTTTGAAGCAATACAAACTACTACTACAGACACTCTCAGGATGATTCAGGCCAACTTTTTTGTAAATCGGCATTGTTGTGTCAGAGGAAAATATTTTTATTATTAAGCTTATTAAGACGGATAAATGGAATAACTCATATTAACATACAATAAAGGGAGATATCAATATATGAGAATTTCGTAGTCGTGTTAGTGGTTGTTAAAAAACAATATATTTGTTGATTTGTATTCTATTCTTTAACCACTTTGGTTAAATAGCTGTTACTTCGTTAAGAAAATAACTTAATGGTTTCCATGAGACATTTTGAAAGCAGAAGCTTAAACTGGCGGTATAAATGCATCTTTTCCAAATAGGATAGGTAAGAGGGATAAATAGTTTTGCAAATTAAACAATCTGCAGGGTATATATTACCTATAGCCCATTTACATAACAGAATACCAGATTCAGGATCTTCAACCGCCCAGTTAGCACGCACTTCATTAAATTCCCAGGCATCTTCATCTGTACCTTGAAATATGAAAGTACATGAGTTACCATACCAAGAAAATCAAAATGCTATGATATGTAATCCTTTAGTGTAGGACAGAATATTAAAGGACTCACCAGTTGACCAGTGAACCTATGCATTATATGGTTGCTTTGTTTGCTTTCAACTTATGCTTTTTGTTTATATCCTAGGTATTTTCATCTTCTCTTCATTTTGCTTAAGAGGTCTCAGTACCTGACTGATCTTGATAATTTATCTTAAGTGATCACTATCTTTTCAACAATGAGGATTTCCCCGCTGCGTTGAAGACCCATTGGTTATCTGCTCTTTGGTAGGGTTGGTGTATCTTTGACGTATTCCCCATTTTTATTCTCAATTTTATTTGAAAGGATTCCATATACCAGAAAAACTTGTCATACTACTCATTATTAATTTGAACAATGGCTCTGATATAGCCAAGACTGCTGAAAGTGGCGTTAAAATACAACAATCAATCAATCAATCATTTTAATTAAAATTGCTTTGTTCGTCAACTTTTTTTCTCTCAAATAAATGGTTCTGAGAATATGCAAATTAGTACACGACAAGTAAATTTACTTCAATTTGAAAATGAATACACCCAAGCTGTATTATAAGTACATTTTAAAGCAATAGACAAAATGCAAAATTTATTAACAAGATTAAAGTCCTTGAACTAAGGAAAAATTTCAAACTATAAAATTGTGCATATCTTCTAGAAATGACAAGAAAATTTACTGCTTAATATTTCAAAGATTGTCTTAAAAGGTCTTGTTACTCAGGCATGACAAACCAAAATATTTAAAAATCGAAAGGGTGCTTTCTTGAACTATCAAAATTATCATGAAATGTTGTCAGATTATTCTCTTGCTTTTGTACAACTTGTTGACAGAAAGAGAGACGGAGAGACAAGGGTATACCATAATACGTCTGTTAATGGCTGGTTTTAAAAGTAATTATAACATGTTTCATTTAATATTTTTCAATGTAGTCCAACATGGGACTTAAAATAATTGTTATTAACTAAAATATTGCATCTTATTAATAACACGCGTTTACCTGTTCCGTCATTTACAAACTCAAACTCAGGAGGTGTCAGGTCCACCAAAATGGGATCAGAAAATGACACGCCCCTCAATCTTGCAGCATTAGTGGCTATAGTTGTCACATAAATATAGGTGTTGTGGACCAGTGTTACATTATTGTTAACTGCAAAATTCATAAGTCCCACACTTCTGAATGGTTGGATCTGTGTCCCTCCCTCCGAATAACCTACAATGTAAATAGAGTTTATTAATCTCACACTTTTGAATTGTAACTTATATGTAACTCTATCATGTCTATCAGGATTACAAAAGGTCATTTGAATAAAACTGTAGGAGACTGAAGTTCGAAACTATAAAGTGAAATATATTTGCTGATATCCATAACAACAAACTATTGTATTTGATTTTTAAATAACTTGTTTCAATAGTAATGCTTTTGTTGAGAGATGAGCTGTTACCACTAAGAAATGACTGTTTACTTTTAAACATTTAAATAAAAATCAGAATATATCTTTTAAAAAGGAAGGTTTAGCTAGCTTTAAAACCAGGTTTAATCCACCATTTTCTACATAAGAAAAGGCCTGTACCAAGTCAGGAATATGACAGTTGTTATCCATTCGTTTGATGTGTTAGAGCTTTTGATTTTGCCATTTGATTAGGGACTTTCCGTTTTAAATTTTCTTTGGAGTTCAGTATTTTTGTGATTTTACTTTTTAACATAAAAGAATTACCTATAGCCCATGTGTAGTCTATTATTGGCGATTCTGGATCTGCGAAACTCCATGAACCATGAATAGAACTCCACGCATGTAAATAAATAACATGTCCAAGCACATGACCACTTGTGGCACTAGTTGTTAAATTAACTTCCTGTACAGAAATGTTATCTAAAAATATTCCTGTAGTCTTGTCTGTACTCCCTATTGTGATATTAGCATGAGTATTGATGGCTTTAAAAAAGAATGTGTGAGCATGCCATGAAATGTTCTGTCGACTGTCTTCTAGTCCATGTCCATCATGACGATATGGCTTTGTGTAAATCAAAAAGATGTGTTTTACACCATCAAGTTGTATAAATCCTTCTTTGTTTGCTCCAATAGAATCTGTTATTGGCAAATGGCTGGAGAAAAATGAGATTTTATATAGATATCCTGCCCTGAATGTTTCAATCCACTGGTTAGCACTTCCTCTTATAAACAAAAACGATCGCCCATCTTTTGCTAAATTAACTTCAGATGACACAACTGCCATGCAAGTTAATGGTGAAGGTGTCCATGACAATGGATGAAAACTCTTGGAAATCATACAAATATCTGTAGAACTTACATTTTCAAATTTAACCTCTTCTCCACCTGTGTTTTCAAATGATGTGTTATTTCCAAATAATTCTGTAGCAATAAAGAACTTTTCCGGAATTGGAGAAGTTATGTCAATTATGACTCCATCAGAGACAACAATAGATGATCTTCTACCAACACCATCAATAGCATACACTTTATTGTATATTTTTTCCCCTGAAAAGATTAAATAAGAACAAAATAAGTCGCTTCATGAGAAACTATGTGTGGCAAATATTTTATATATCTTATTTTTTAATTTTATTTAACTTTTTAAAACTTTTTGATGTTTAGAAAATGAAAAACACTATTTCTAGATGTCTTGAATCAGCATTAACAGTGGCCTACCCTGTAATATATCTGTAGATAGATTCTTTGATGCAGAAACTCGAAGTCCAACGTTGGTCCACGGATGAACACTGCATTCTGAATTTGAGTAAATTCTGTGTACATGAGTTGTATTCCCTACACACCAGAAGTATGACTGAATACCAGACTCTGTATCTATAAATCCATGCCAGTGAGCTGCCACATTGTCTGTTGAGTTTTGGTACTCTATGTCCAATATTCCTGTTTTTCAAAAATAATATTAGTTTTAGAATAATATCACACTGAGAGCTTCTCAATATGTTACATTAGAGGGTCATTGTATATAAATGTTCTTAGGATTTTTACTTACAAAAACTTAGTTTCTTTTCAAATTTATTCAAAACATGTCCTTTCTAGTACCATTTTAAACAAGACGCTCCACAGAGCCTGAATCAATAAATATGTAGAAATATGCACTTTTGATATCTATTTATCTTCATTAGTTGTATTCTTACAGGTCTTGCATTGATGATTATTTGTTACCTTTTTACTGTTTTCTTCCCTGTATATTACACTATGTGCAAATTTGCATCATGGAGTAAAAAAAAATCTACATTGAAGATTTGTTATATTACTTTGCTGAATATGATTCAAAACCTCCATGTCAGATTTGCTCTGACATCTTTAGATTTTCAGATAAAACCAAAACCTTGAAATTTACTGTTGACCGCTGAACCCTTATTTTATTTACATTTTTATCTATTATATCTATTTGTTTTGCTCACAATTTTTGTCAATATGAAAGATTTTTGTTTCGACTGTCATACAAGTGAGAGGTTTAGAGAGCTATAAAATCAGGTTTTATTCACCATTTTCTACAAAAGGAAATGCCTGTACCAAGTCAGGAATATGCAAGTTGTTTTCTATTCGTTTGATGTGTTTGGGCTTTGTATTTGTCATTTGTTAAGGGACTTTCCGTTTTGAATCTTCCTTTGAGTCGGATTTTTTGTTATTTTACTTTATACTAAAAATTAATATTTTACGAGCCATATTCCCAAAATAGGTCGACCGATTTTTCTGAAAATTCCACAAGAGATAAACTATGATTTACTTTGATCATTTCAACCCAAATAAGATATCCTTTAACTGAACCATTTCACTTAAACTCTTTGTTCTGCTTTAAGCAACTGTGGTCATGTTTGTAGATGGATCAAATTTGCAGATATTATTAGAAACTATTAGATTGATTGATACATGTGTTTGGTATGTGCTATAATTTTAGAAATACTGCTAAGAAAAAACAATTATTTAAGGTATTTCCATTGAAGACTAATATTTTTTTATATCGCAATATTCTGATAACACCACATATATTTTAGATGGTTAACCCGAATCATTAGATGCATATCTTAGTGTTTAAGAATTATACCAGTATGCTGAATGGTCTGGTTTCAAGATAAATGTAGAACAAGCATCTGTGAGTATTGCATGGCGATACATAGACCCCTACCCGTTAAAAATTCATTGTATTGGAACAAAATTCTAACTTGATCTATAACTTGTCATGGTGTAAACTATATAACAAATATCAAGTCAATATCATCCAGCATGGCAAAAAAAAAGTGTTGAAAATGATTATTTAAGTGAACATAAATCTGCACAAAATCATCAGACCAGAACTAAATTCGAACTTGATGTGTAACGTGTCATGATAAAACTATATAGATATAAGAAGATGTGGTATGAGTGTCAATGAGACAACTCTCCATCCAAGTCAAAATTTATAAAAGTAAACCTTTATAGGTCAAAGTACGGTCTTCAACACGGAGCCTAGGCTCACACCGAACAGTAAGCTATAAAGGGCCCCAAAAAAATTACTAGTGTAAAACCATTCAAACGGGAAAACCAACGGTTTAATCTATATAAAAAACAAGAAACGAGAAACACTGATGAACCACATCAACAAACGACAACTACTGAACATCAGATTCCTGCCAATTATCAAATCAACATCTTCAAGATAAGCATGACAAAAAAAAGTGTGGAAAACTGAATATTTCAGTGAATTTTCCAAGTCCAAGGACCATAACGCCGAACAAAATCATCAGACCGGAACAAAATTCAAACTTGATTTGTAACTTTTCATGATAAAACAATACACCAATATCAAATAGTATCTTCATACATGAAGAAAAAAGTGTGGAAAACTGAATTGCCGGACTAACGGATAGACAGACAGACGGCCGGAGTGCAACCTACAATCCCCTTCGACTTAGTCGGTAGGGGACTAATACACAAAGGTAGTATGGATTGAGAAAAAGAAACATAGCCAATATATTATGTGTGTAAAGTAGGGAATGGAAGTTGGTTCCAGCAGACTTTCGCTCCTTGGGTATCAAATGTTTGGTTGATTTACAAAAAACTGGAAACACTTAATTATCAACCCAAACTTTAAGAGATTGAAAGAACAATACAGAGTTTGTCAAACGAACAAAAAATAAATCCAGTTGGAAAAATTACTAAGTCTTATGATACCAAAGCTTAATCACGTATTTTTAACATAATCAAATCCAAACAATGGGTTACTAAACCAATTTGTTGATAATTTGTAATATTTTTTTTCTTTTGTATGGTATGATAAACATGACAAATTAAAAAGAGAAACAATTTCTGAATTTCTGAATTGGTTGGAATTAGCATGTTAAATTTAAAACAATTTATCAAAGGATTAAAATCAACTTGGATAAGAAAAATAGAATGCAATTTTACATAATTACAAATAAAAAAATACGGAAGCTCCATTGCAAGATCACTCACAAAATTCGGTGCAAAAAAGTTTCTCTACAATTTGTTTGTATGGACTAAAAAAAAACGAAAAAGAACACATATTTTGGGATATCAGAAAAAAAAACCTAAAAAGTCTTAACATATTATATATACAGAACATACATTCAAAGCGGACAAGTAAATTTTGTAGCGTATAGAAATAAAGCATTGAAAAGAGCGTACTCCAGCTGGAACCCCTGACGCCAACCAATAGAATAATCATACAAGCACACTTTTGAGTAAAAAAAATATCCTCCCAATCCAGATTGTCAGTTTTTTTTTTCAAATGATATTCATTAGTTTGTTATATCATTGAAAGAACCAACTTTATCTCTTTTTCTTGATTTTGCAGATTTAACTATGAACCAATCACCGTAGTTATAACATATATTATTGATACATGTTTTTTTGCCAATAAACACATTACAAAAAAAACCCAACGTATTATCAAATACGGATATAATGAATGAGATGCATATTTCAAACATAGTTCTGTGTTGATTACTTCACAAATTGAATACCCTTAATCATGCATGAATAATGCAAGAAAACTGTTGTAAACTTTATACGTTTGATCACCTGGGAAATCTGCAAAAATACCAAAATAGGTACAAAGTTAGATGCCTAATTCCGATATACGAACAAACAGTCTAGGAAGTTGTATGCCCTGGGTTAAACGAAGGAGGTTATATAAGAAGGAGAGAGTCGCAAGGGGTCATAATTACATATCCGAGTTAGAACGGAAACATCGGAAGATAGTATTATAAACTGTCCGAGATAGTAAAAAATTAGCCGTTTTCACTGCTTGACAATAGACTAATTGACGCAAAGAGGAGGTTTGGAAAAGATCCGGATTGTTACACAGAATACCCACCGGATGTTTTCTGTCGACCTATTTCTATCTTCATCTGATAATGGTCGACAGTCCGATTTTCTGTTACCGAAGCAGTGGAGCTTGAACTAGAATTTGATTTACAAATATACTATTACTGCAAGACAAACAACTCAACCAACCTGCTTTTCTGTCTAACTGGTAACTATGGAATTCAAATTCACCACATGACATAGTTGAAAAATTGTACAGGAAAAATACCCATAAATAAAGAATAAATACACTTATACTGTCGACTGTCATACAAGTGAGAGGTTTAGCTAGCTATAAAACCAGGTTCAATCCACCATTCTCTACATAAGAAAATGCCTGTACCAAGTCAGGAATATGACAGTTGTTATCTATTCGTTTGATGTGTTTGAGCTTTTGATTTTGCCAAGTGATTAGGGACTTTCCGTTTTGAATTTTCCTCGGAGTTCAGTATTTTTGTGATTTTACTTTTTATAGTGGTGATACTAGTATCTGAATTGATAAATTGACATCCATTCTAATTTTTAAGGAATATTTTTCTTTTATTTTGGCCTGAAAATACTAAGTAAGAAGATGACTGGTTCTTGAAATTGTATATCAACATATTATGTATGTTATCGAAAATTCATAATCGTGAGGTCCTAATCTACATGCCTTGTCTCTGTGATTACGACAATTAAGTATTGGATTTTAACAAAATCAAAATTAAACTCTGAGTAAAGCGAGGTATGAATTTGGCTTGACAAGAGTGAAAACGTAAAAAAAAGTTTATATATTTTTCTGTTTTTTTTTTCATTTTTTCGCTTTCAGTCAGTGCAACTAAATCAAAAAGAACCAACAAATTAATTTTTAGAAAATAACATTAAATAATAAAGAAGAGATTAAATGAAAAGTTCCAATGTCCAGAAGTCTACAACATTACACCCTGAAAAAGACTGAAACGTCTCGGTGGTTCTCGGATAAATTCCTCTATGTTTCAATAAAAAACCACTCTGGTCGCAAACAGACGCCATAACGAAGTTCCCTCACCAATTACTCCACTTTTGAGGATGTAACACGCAATTTCTTATTACCAGGAGCCAACACAAAAAGTGAAAATCTAAGGCCCTATGCTCATATCAACAGCCTTACGTATTTTCTTCTTAGATCAATGTGGTATTGGATATACTTTGTATTCTTAACTTCTTTAAAATTAACTTTGTCATTTCTTGGTCGTTTTCCACCGTTGATAGACGATATACATTCGAATTTCCAGTTAAAAATAAATGCACAGTTAATCACATGCGGACTGATAAATACACCTATATTAGAATCATGTCAAATTAGCGATTCTCCTAATTACCCGAACTCTTTGCCATGGCAGCCTTTTACACCAGAAGTGATAACGGATGGGGGATAATCATGTTATTTTTTTATATTTTATTATTTTGTTCTGATCGAGGTGCTATCATGAAGATGCCAATATCTTATGAAGTAGTGTTGCTTAAAAATAACAAGTGAAACATTGCTCCAGGATTTACCACCATTATATAGCCTGCTTATTGATACACATGATCCACTATGTATTATCATATGTTAATGAAGTGTAACCTTACCTAATCCATCATAAACGATACCTGCTGAAGGAATCACATGATCCACAATGAATCCATCAGATGTGGATGTAGTGTGGGCTCCAGCATAGTTATAAGCTATGACATTGGAGTAATATTTAACACCAGGTACAAGGGTAATTCTAGACATGTTGTATCCTGTTGCCGTCCCTGGTATATTTTTGTGTATTGTCCGGATGTCATAACCTAAAAAATATCATCAACTTTAATGTCATAAAAGAGTCATTTTAAGTTACATTGTTTTTAAAAATAAAACAGGAAAATTTTAAAGTGGTATTTTTTGTCAGAGATTAACTTTAACAGTTTCAATGGTCAACACCGTTTGTCCTCACAATTTATCTTCATTAAGGATCAAAAATTTACACAAGGGAATATATTCACTACATTTTTTGTATTTCATTTTAACTGTAATATAAGGGAAAATAAATCCATCACGAAAATTTTCAACTTAACAATAATGTGTTGTGATATACATGTATGTGTCGTTCAAAATATAAACATTGTACAGACTATTTGCCCAGGGGAGAAACAAAGGTAAAGAGAATAACAATGCAATGTTTTCAGCATATTAAATTAAACGAACAATTTAGATTGCAAACAGTAACCAAATCAACCACTAGTATACAAGTTGCTTGCTTGACATAGGCCAGATTGAACTTTAACCTGATATAGTGTATTATTATACAACATTACTCAGTTGAAAAAAAGCGTTACTGATTAGAGGCAAGCTGATTAATCATACACTGACCTCCTGGAAATGAACTTAGATATAGTCTATAATTTTCTATCGTAGCCTCAGCATTCATGAATTTGTCTTTCCATGTGTATGTTATAGGTCGTCCAATCCTTATATAATCGTCATCTTTAACTTTTGTACCTTGTACTTTTTCTGTTACCTATATACAAATAATAATAAAAAAATTATACCAATCAAAAAAAGGTCATCTGATCATCACTGAAAATATAGTCTTTTAACTACAGAAGGGATGACTATTCAATTGTTTGGTTGGAAATTTGATATTTTTTATGTAGCTATTCCTTGATATTATCATGACTATTGAAGAGGGGCGAAAGATACCAGAGGAACATTCAAAATTGTAGAACTCATTGAAATTACGCACAAAAATACCTGAAAACCTGAATACCTGAAATACCAAAAATACCTTAATTCGCAATTTTCTAAAAATAACTTAACGATGTACATAGGAAATAATTTTATAATCTATAAATTTATTCATTTCATATTTCATTGATGAGATTTTAGTATATTTTTTTTCACAAACTGGCCAATCAAGAATACACTTTGCCATGAACAATTTGATTGCTTGAGTAGTAAAATAATGTTTGATATATATGAAGAACGGCTTTGGAAGATAATTTTCTTCATTATTAACTTTCCTTCTTACCATAGTGCCTCTAACTGTTGCTAACACAGGTGCTTTTGTCATCACATATATACCATTTGTCTTAAACACAGCATAAATGTTGGCGGAATACCAAACTTTAACAAATACAGAATATACCATTGCATTCTCTAGTACGTCTTTACCTGTGTGAGAGAAGTAAGGTTTTATACTGTGACCATATTAACTCGGATAAGTCGTGGTATTTTGTAAGTTCCGGTATTATCAAAGCATCTGTATCTCTGATGAGTCGAAATCTAGGTTAATTCGTGTATATTGCAATGTCCTCTCATAGACAAATGAATAAAAAATGTACCTCGAGTTATCGAAGTTCGGAGTGAAAGACGGAACAAGTTCAAAATATTTAATCCAATATTTAAATCGAATGTTTTCTTTGTGCATCAAAAAAATTTCTTTATTAGTTCTTTGTCAATCAATTTATTTGCATAACAATCAGATTGATATTTTATAAACTTACTGTTCGTTGCCAACTTTGATTTTTGACTACGCAGAACATCATGTTAGAGAACACATTTTACCTGAGATAGTTACGTATACAGAACTAATTAATTGACACAAACCTGGAAATTCATGAAAGAAACTCACAAGGAAGCTATTTAAACAAGAGTTCCACGAGATGAAGTATAAATCATCCCTTCATAAATTTTGCAGACGCCATCAAGAGTTGGTTGACCGTTATGGAATATCTGTTTCACAGATGACAACAGACGTAATAACAATCCCGTCCCTGACGACGGATATGTTTCACTTAACGTAACTGTAATCTCTACACTTTTACCGGAATATGACCTACCTATTTATACCTACTAACTTGTTTGTACTTACATGAGCAACACGACGGGTGCCACATGCGGAGCAGAATCTGCTTACCCTTTCAGGGTACCTAAGATTACCTCATTATTTAGGTTGTGTTCGTGTTGCTCAGTCTTTAGTTGTCTTTACTGTTGTTTGTCTGTTTGTCTTTGTCTTTTTCAGCCATGGCGTTGTCCGTTTATTTTCGACTTATGAGTTTGAATGTCCCTTTGGCATCGCTCGCCTCTCTTTTATAATTAAACTGATCAAAATTTTGTTAATAGGATAACCATTGACCTCAGCAAATAGCGTCTTAGTAGAAAGATGAGAAATTATACACCTTTTCGTTTCGTTTTGCAAGTATTTTCGTATTTTATAATTTCTTATCTTTGTAAACGTCAGATTTAAACTGTCTTTTCTGTCTCTTCTTTTATCAAATAAATTATTTCTTATACTGTTTATACTCTCAATGCATTTGAAATGGGTTATTAAATACGTTTTCAACCATTACATATTAGGATGATAACACAAGGTTCCATATTGAAATTGTGGAACATGCTGCACTCGTGATTTGGATGACTCGAACCTCACAAGAGTCCTATAATCATGCCTTCAACTTCGATTTATCGAGGTTCGACTGTATCAACATATTCATAAGAGTTGTTAATCAATATATATTTACAGGGGGATGTTGGTCACAACATTTCACAAGGCATTGTTAGTCAACATTATAATCAGAGTTGTTAATCACAACATATCTACAGAATGTTGTAAGTCACAACATTTGCAAGGGGGTTGTTAGTCAAGATATTTATAAACGTTGTTAATCATAACTTCACTTTGGAGTTGCAGAGATTGTTATTTACAACGTATTCCCAAAGACGGTTGAAGACAATTTATTCACATGGTTGTGATTCACAGCATATATCACAGCGGCTGCTAGTCACAAGGTAATCAAAGAAGATTACTAGTTACGTCATATTCCTGGAGGTTGATGATCACAACATAATCCCAGGGATTGATGGATTTAAAATATTCACACAGGTTGATTGATATAAGAAAGACGAAAGATACCAAAGTGACATACAAACTCAATAGTCTAAAATAATCTGACGTCAGTTTAAAATAAAGAAAAAGACAAACACCAGTATACATAACACAACATAGTTAGAAAAATAAATTAACACTTTATGACATTGATGCGTTGAAAGCGTGTCATAAAAGGTTTGTTCCAAACACTTATAATGAATGGAAATGTTAACGATTTATCGATAAGAAGTAGACCTATACTAGAGTGATTAAAATAGTTCTTTCCATTACCATTTAGATGAAAATATTGCTATTAATAATTCTTTAAATGAACTCTCAACTTTCTCTTCTTACCAATACATATTTTATAAATTAGGTAATCATAAATTAACCCTTAAATAGAGACAGGTCATCATAAATATAAGATACATCATTTTTACCTGGACCAATAGTAAACACAGCATCCATCAACTGACCAGCATCCTGCCACACTTTATCATGTCCTGTGTCAAATATACCTAGAGGTGTTGACTCGTCTGCATATCCAACACTCCATTCATACCTTTAATATTTAAAATGATGTAAACCTTAAGGTGTTCTTGATCATACAACAGAACCTTATCGTTAGGTACATAAGTCACCTAATCCTAACCAATACACATTTTATAACTATAGTTTAACCTTCATTGGATATTTACCTACTATGGTTCAATATCCAAAATCTAACAAGTAAAAGAAAAAAAAATACCTACCTCCAACTGTCAAATGAATATTAAAATCGGAAAGTCGCTTAACAAATATAAAATGGCAAAATTGAAAGCTCAAACACATCAAACGAATAGAAAACAACTGACTTGCTACATGCATTCTCTAGAAAGAAGACATGGTTATAATTAAATTTTTGATGAAATCAAATACAGTTTAATTTTGGACCCTGATTGCGAGCAACTTGAAAACTGAGCCCAGAAATCAAAAATCTAAATCCATGTTTAGATTTAGCATACATGTATGAAAGAACCCCTATTAATTTTTGTTAAAATCAAACTAAATTTAATTTTAGACCCTTTGGACCTTAATGTTGACCAATTAGAACAACAGTCCTAAAATCTAAAATATGCACAGTTAGATTCAGGATATCAAAGAACCCAAAGAATTCATTTTTTTCTGAAATTAAAAAAAGTTTTATTTTGGACCGTTTGGACATTAATGTGGACCAATTAAAAAAAGGGGACACACAATCCAAAATCTGAATACATGGTTAGATTCAGCATATTTAATTGTACGACGCTGACAAAGTCATAACATTATACGAACACACACATTTTGCGGTCGTTAGAAGAAGTGGATAGAAATAACGAAATCTGACAAATTCAATAGGAATGCCTTTCGAACTTGTAGTATTTTAGCATTAGATACATGAAATTTCTGAGTCTACTGGGAGATCAATAGAACTTTTAACAGCATTGTGGTTTTCATTAAAAGTAGGCATTCTTCTGGCATATTACTGTAGTAAGTTTACAATGAAACAGTTTACAGATCTACAAATTCATTATAAACTTGAGGCTTTCAAGAACATTAATCGCTCACTTGTAAAATATAAGCAACATTAAAATCATTTGTAACATAAGTAGCCAACTATAGCACACTAAGTTAGATTGTGACAAGGTTTGATCCAGACACAATGGGATTCTATTTTATATAATCAAAGCACTGTGAGCCATGTTGGCAGTTATAAGAAAACCATTTCGAAAGTAATGGTGGAAATTGTGTAAGAGTTAGTTAAATAATTTATCAGCTTGTTAATTATCAAATATCAACATTTTATGACTGTACCGTTTACCAAAGTTAATTACCAGATTATATATTACTTTAAAATATGTATCCCTTTTTAAAGATTCAATAATTCAATAATTGAGAAAATGTATGTTTATCTATGCATGTCTCTATTGAATTCCTTGAAATGGCACTGCATCTATCATGAGAATATATTAAAAGGTGATTTAGTAATTTTTGTTTGGAAGCTTCAATCCAACATTTTTTAAAATCAAATCTATCATATAATGCTTATGTGGAAACGAACTGTATTATGTTTATTATTATATATGAACCATGCTTTATTCATGACTATCACATTATTTATTTTTTTTAATGTCCTATGAAATTCAGCCTTCCAATATTTTGTGTATTGCCAAAACCAGAGGATCCCGAAAGTAGAATTGAATATTTTCTGATCCTTGTAAGCAAAACCCGGACATACATTATCTGTCTTTAGATCAGATAATGTTTCAATGTATGTTTGCTTTACTTCATATAAGAAAAAAAGGTACTGGCATGACTATGTTTACTAAAATAGCATTGCAAGCCAGGATAACAAAAATGTCACCTGGTTATCAGTGACGACCTTTTAGGTTAGTTTAAGTCTTCTCTTATGTATTGTTATGTGTTGTTACAATTTATCTATGCTTTCACATATAATAATAATCAACAGCTTATAAATGACATGTATGCTAGATTTGGTCAAACAAAATTAACAGACTGATGAATGAATTTAACCTAAGCAAGAATATTTTCATCAACATTTTGTATTCCCACTGTTGTGTATTGTTAAGCTTCAGTATGTTCAATACTTTACTGCGTTAGGGTTTTTTGTTTGTATCAGTAGGTGTCCCTCTGTACACAAACTGATTTAATCATTTTGGAATCAAACTGACATTGGGTAATTTTATTGTTATTAACCAAAATACTGATGTTGTTGGCTTAGAAATGATGCAGTACATATCTTTTTACTATTCGTAGACTTTAAAGTGTACATCTTTGAAATATTCAACAAATATTTAACAAATGTTCTTGTCTGAATTTTTTAATGTTTTAATATTCTTCATTTCTTAGATCTTTTAAAAGAACAAGTGAAAAACAAAAACAATGCATTCAGTAAATAAAAATATCAAGATCTATAATAACAGGACGTTTGCTTAGCAATTCTCCTAAAAGGAAGTTGTGATAAAATAAAGAAAACGACACGGATGAAATAATAAACAATTTAAAAATGTCCTGGCTTTAATTACATCTTTATTTGGGTAATTGATCTGAATTGTGTCTTATACTATAAGAGGTAAATAATGTTAGAAGACTAATTCATATTAACGTGTAAACACGTTAATTATTAGCTAAGTAAGTCAAGTAGATCGTGCATATTTCTGAGGTGGTTTAAAAAAAATTCAAAAAAATATACTTTACTGTGGGTTAACATTCATTAGCTGTCACTATCCTGTAGATTAACAACTGTTGGTTATATTGATAATTTAGAATCTTCATTGAAGGAGGAGCACGGATGTTGTGTTAATTGATTCTTTTGACGTGCAATTTGTTTGCAAGAGTGGCATTCCTTTGAACTTTGTCTCAATTCCAAAATATCTATATTGAATCGATGCGTTTGTTGTCTACCTTGGATAGGTTCATATTGTTTTCTTTCCGTATAGTTTGATTTAATTTCAAATCATTGCAAAATTTATAAATTTAATGTGTTTTAGTTTTTATAATTGTTTAATTAAAGCCATTTACAGGTTCAACCCACCATTTTTTCTTAAAATGTCCTGTACCAAGTCAGGAAAATGGCAGTTGTTATATTATAGTTCGTTTCTGTGTGTGTTTCTTTGTCGTTTGGGTTTTAATGGCACTTTTGTGTTTCTGTTGTTCCGTTGTTTTCCTCTTATAGTTGATGTGTTTCCATCGGTTTTAGTTTGTAACCCGGATTTGTTTTCTCTCAATCGATTTATGACTTTCGAACAGCGGTATACTACTGTTGCCTTTATTTATGTATATCTATAATTCTGTTTATTTGTTTTAAAACGATTAGAAATATTATATACCGATATAAAAAACCTTTCATCAATTTATTAATATTATTTAGTTACAATTTATGTTGCTAATTTCACTGCCGTGGGCACCCGAGTAAGCGGGAAGGTCGTTGTAATGTGAGAATGTAGATAGTGCGTTAGCCTCCAACTAGGAAAGCCGCATTACGGTAATACTATATATAAAAAGTTTCCTGTTTATGTATAATTTGAGGTAAAATATTCAAATGAACAATACACGTTTCATTTGACACCTTTAGTCATTTTGCTGTCATGAATACACTTTTAAGTTATTGTCCGCATGATCAAACCTACAACAGAACTGATCCTGCTACCTATAAATACATTTATTGTTTCAATATGTATATAATAATATCGGAATTCCAATGAAGTAGACAACTTGCCTTAATATAGTTGCATTACATGATTCCCTACAGATATGCTGTGACAACCCCTAACACAAACACACACAAGATACACATACGCACAAACACAAAAACAGAACACCATAACCACCACTTTATATGAGAAACTTTAAACTTATGTCAAATGCTTTAGTGAAAAATGATGAGTAGAACCTACATGAAGCATTTGAACTTTTTTGAAAAAGACAATATATGAAAACCGAGTTATATTATCTCCCTATAATGATAAAATGTTGGGAAAATTAAGAAGAGTTATCTTAAATTAATCACAAAGAGGGGCTAGCAAATAATTTTTAATTAGAACTTAATAAACGTTAAAACACCTGTCAACTAAAAATGAATGTTACTTTGTTCAATTATAAGGACTTAGTTAGCCGATTGTACTAACTTTATTTGATATTATGAATGTTTATGACAAAAGTTAAACATGCTAGTTATTTTGTTTATTTAAACAAATTATGTATTATATAAGTTTTGTCCAGTTTTAGCCGTCTTCAGGAAACGTATATATTTATGGTGCGAAATTTTAGATTTGCAACTTTAAGTTTGAAAAAATGCACAGTTTGAGAGTAGGAAGGGGAACGTGATAATGTGTGTGTAATACAATTAAAAAATAAATTACTTCGCTGAGCGCAACTGGATACGACCACAGATGTCCAACCCTGAAAAGTTGGGCCAAAATGGACACAATATTCACGCTTGATACACGTCTGAATTTGGATTGTAACTAAAGTTTTGACACATAATAGGTTTCTGACACAGAATAAATGTAGTCAAGGAACTTCAAATTGGTTATAAATTTGAATTTATATTCAATTTATTGCTTTTGTGCAATACACTATGCTGTTGCAAATTGACCCCCCCCCCCTCCACCAATTTTTTTTACCCCGGTTTTTTGCTTTTGTGCAATACACTATGCTGTTGAATATTAACCCCCAAAAAAAATATTTGAAGAAATTTTCTTTTAATTTCTGAAATCTGAAATGAGAAAAATTGTCCCCCCCTTCCAATTTTTTTCACCTCCCCCCTTTCCCTTATTCCCCCAAGAATTCTTTTCCTCAAGATATGGTCAGTATCTCAATTCAAATTTCTAATGCAGTTTGCAACCAAAATTACCCATTTAAATACATCATAAAAGTTTTAAAATATAAAATGACATACATAGTCATGGCTAAAATTAATATTAATTAATAGTAACTGCTAAAAATAAATTGACAGCTAATCACCTCAAGACAATCATCATTTCTTAATACATAATTTACAAGCAGTGTAAAGGAGGTAATCAAACAGTGTTCTTTAATTTGAATTGGATTACCTCCCTTACACTGTTTTTAAATTGTCTCAATTGTCCTTTAACCAGAAAAACCCTTGTTTTTCCCCTTTTTTTGCCTCTAATAACTAAATGGTTTAAGCCATAACCCCCCAAAGTCAATCCTAACCATCCCTTTGTTGTATGGAAGTTTGTGGTATAATTTCAGAGAGATTCATACACTTTAACACAAGTTATTGTCTGGAAACTACAAAAATGCTTATTTGGGCCCCTTTTTTGGCCCCTAATTCCTAAACAGTTGAGACCATAACCCCCAAAATCAATCCCAATCTTCCTTTAGTGGTTATAAACCTTGTGTTAAAATTTTATTGATTTCTATTTACTTATACTAAAGTTATTATCCGGAAACCATCTGTCTTCGGACGACGCTGACGACGACGACGACGCCGGACGACGACGACGACGACGACGACGACGACAACGTGATGCCAATATATTACCAAAAAATTTTAATTTTTGCGGTCGTATAAAAAAAGTTGCAGATTCTGTTAATCGGTCATGAAAAATTATGTTAAATTTCATTTCCTTTATTGATGAATATCTAAAGTAAAATATTATGTTACGTTTAAGTCTAAATAATCACGAGTCTATTTTTTTGTATCTATTTGCTTGACGCCTTCCTTCTACTATGTCATAATGTTGAAGCCATTTCAATGTGGTTGGATTTTAATATTTAGGGTCAATTTTACCTTGAAATCTGCAACAAAACTGAATGAAATTTGAAATTTGAAAAAAAATACTATCAAATGAAAAAAATGAATTATTTGTGATATAACCTTGATGCTGGAATAAATGCTTATATAATAAACTAAAGCTGCCTGCATATTATAATTACTATCATTATACATGCATTTTAGCTTCTATTTGGGAATTCAGTATTGATACAATGGCATTTTGAGATTTTTGGCTTTTATATAATCATTTCCTCTGCGTTGACACATGGTCACTGATATATCTATTGAACAGAAATATCCTGACTCAAAAACAAAGTCTAGGGATTGAATACCGTAAATTTTGAAATTAAAGCATCATTCAATTTCATTTAACGAAACTCTGATGACCATCCAAAACTGAGAGTTTTAATAATAAAATTCAAGTCCATTATATAAAATAAAATTCCAAAAATTGAAATTAAAGAGTTTTACATTTATATATGATACCAATAATATCCAATTCTTTTTTTCACTTGAATTTCCAACATTTCCATCAAGTTTTACCTAATTCATATTAAAAGTAATAAACAGCTACGCCATGAGCGCATAATACGCCCGTCGTCTTGTGTGTGAAGTTTTATGCAATAATCATAAATAGTTTCTGAGATACGGCGCGACATGTGAACCCCCCTTTTTGTTTTTACAAAAACCTTAATTACTCTAAAATAGAATTGTGAATTATCACCAAAAAGTATACAGATCTTTAGATTAATATAACTAAGAAGTGAGTAAATTTTAAAGCAATAATCATAAATCGTTTTTGAGATACGGCGCGACATGTGAAACCCCCCCTTTTTTACAAAAAACTTAATAACTCTAAAATATAATTTTGAATCGTCACCAAAAAGTATACAGATCTTTAGATTAATATAACTAAAAAGTGTGTAAAGTTTTAAGCAATAAGCATGAATCGTTTTTGAGATACGGCGCGACATGTGAAAAAAAAAACTCACCCCCGTTTTAGTTACAAAGTCCCGTAACTCAAAAAGTTTTAATCTTATATTCACCAAAAAGTATACAGATCGTTTGACCATCATAAGAAACAACTATATTAAGTTTCATGAAATTTGGATAAGTTGTTCTCAAGTTACGGTGCGACATGTTTACGCCGGACAGACGGACGCCGGACAATTGTATACCATAATACGTCCCGTCAAAATTTTGACGGGAGTATAAAAACAGTGTTATTAGAGTGGACTATACTTCTTAAATTTTATATTTTATTCTACATCTGTGTATATAAGTTACGGATTTCTTTCAGCAGTATAGTTCAAGGTAACGTGTCGTACAAATAACATCAGTGTTAAAGGTCAATCAAAATGCATCTTTGGTTGGCTTGGGCTGTTTTCTGCTCTTTGGTCGGGATTTTGCCTCTTTGACACATTCCCCGTTTCCATTCTCAATTTTATCTACCACTAATAATTAGTTTGACTTAGTTTTTTTAGAAAACAAAGCTATACCTAAACACAAATAACCACCAAAGGGTCAAAGGGCAAAGTCAAGGTTAGAGTATCAACATACCTACCTCATCAGGTATATAGACAATGGATTGTAAACAATCAAAGTGCTGATTAAATACACGATATACGATATTTTGACCGAAAATTATAGCACCACAGACCAGAACTTTAGGACTGAACAAAGACCGATAGGATCGTAAGTGTTTTTATGACATTGAGAGAACAATAAAATTGATAAACGTAAGATCTACGGTAAAAAAAGTTATGCGTAATACACAAACAAGAAAAGGATTGATTATCACACGGGTCAATGTCAAGGTCAGATTGTCCTGCTTTTGGTAAGTGTATATGACACACACAAGCCAATGATGCAAATAACACAACAAATACAAAACGTACAAACCACTCATTTTACATTTGCATAAATACAAATTCTTACCTTTTCTATTGATGCAAAACATTTCCGAAAATATACAAAGGTAAAAAATTATAAATTGTAACAGGATGCTATTATGAAGTCTCCTAAACAAAATCCCTACAAGTATAAACCCCGAAAAACCTTTCCATATTGTTCGTTCAATTCATCTTGCAACAATTATATGGTCTGAATAGGGGAAGATGTCTTTATCTTTTACAAGATATTAAAACTTTCTCATTTGAATGGTGGAGGGGATGATCCTGATGACTTCTTTTATATATCAATTTTTATCTTTTCATGTCAAACCATAAAATATATAGTCCAGGGGTGGGGATTTCGAACATTAATAAGACGATTGAACATATCCAAATGAAAGGGATGGAGATGACCCCTGGGGTCTAACCCTGCATATCATTTAAATAATCTTGGCATGACATTAGATTCTTCAATTGTTTTTAAATTTGTGTGAAAAATAATTGTCAAGGGCAAAGGTGAAGATCAAAAGTGAACATTGACCTTATAACTATGAAGTATGCCCTACGGTCCCATGCTCATTACTGAGGACTCCGTGTGTATATCACTAACTGTTCTCCGGTTATAATCAATTGAAAATGAAATTTAAAAAAAGCCGTATGGTTCTATAATTAACCCCTCCCTTCTTTTGGAGGTGTGGTACAATAAACTGTAATATAATACATTTTTTGCATAAAAGTTGGTTGTTGAATGGGTACTGATTGATATTTTAGTCTAAGATACATGATTTGTTTTATTAGCATTTATTGGCTTTGAATTAGCTGTCAGTAACTGCTGGTACTCTCAGATCTGTTTTTCTTCTTCTTGTAACTTGTTTTTGTATTAATGTGATCAGTGAAGCCCTTTCAACTGATTCGTATAGTTTGTTCATATGTTATGTTGTTAGACCACTGTCTCAGACTAGGGGAGGGTTGGGCATGTTGGGAGCCTGCCACATTCTGTATGTTCGTGTCCAAAGTCAGGATCAATTATTAAATAATCACAATCATATCTAACAAAACAAATGAGATGAAACTAATGATTAAAAATATTTACTTTTATATTATTAAAATCCTCCAAATGATCGCAAATTATAAATCCTTGAAATGTACTTTTCCTCTTCTAGATATATATAGATTCAAATGACCACCGATTTATCCACATTTTGCAAATTTGATAATGTGAACGAATTGAATAAAGAACATTTGGCGATGAAATATTTCATACATTTGCTCTTTTACATCTTTATCAAAAACACAGAAGATAACAAAACAATGCAAGACCTTCCACTGAGCACTATTTTTTATGTGCAACATCATTTATGTTGGGTTGTTCCGCCATCATTTAAGGTTATTCTATACACATTTTGTTTCTTCTCCAGAATTAAAAGAATGGAAAAATTGTCTAATTATTTATAAATATCCTACAAATCTGCTATACTAGATAAGGACAATGGCACCTATTTTATTATTCCCGAGACAAAAAGCAATTCCGCTGTGCTAGCATACGGCAGCTAACTGCCAACAAATTGTCAAGTTAATTGAAGACAATAACCAATAGAAAGTGACCGTTTTACGAATTTCTATCTGTTTTTTTTTTATAAAATTAAAAAAAACCCGAATCATTCAGGAAAATTAAGCATCTGTAAGTTGTACTTCTAAGCCCCTCCCACCGATCATATTTGCCACTTTCAATTCTTTCTGCTTATCTAATACGTGTTTTGAGATCGAAGATAAAAACATAAAGATAAGCCAAACATCGCCATTCACGGACAATAACTAACTCCTTGAGTCATGTGATAATTTGGGTGAAAATAGGAAGAAGATAGATGCTGACGTTTTAGGCATTTTTGAACTGTCAGGTTTTCTCTGTCTTCTAAGGTCTTCAAGATATAAGACAATTCATGCATTTAATCTGTATGATCTATTTTTTCTATGTGTTTTTATTGCCGTTTGTCTTTTTGGCTATGATGTTGTCTGTTTTATTTAAAATTATGACTGTCAAAGAGCATTAATAGTTAGTCGTACCAGTTAGGTTTAGATGGATATTGCTGCGATATCTGCCATGCAGCTCTCAGTACAGTGTTAGATGCTGTCACCCGCTGATCATCAGTTGAGAAGCCATTTGTATCTTCCACAAGCAATAATGAATACTGGGTACCAGCAAATACACCTTCAAAATTAAATATTTACTTGTTACCAGAAAATACACCGTCAAAGTATGTTATCTACTTCGTACCATTTAAAATACCTATTATACATGCATTGGAAAATGTTTTAATAAAAAAATATGTAAAAGGTTCCTATGAAACTTGTTTCTTGTGTACTTTTGCTGCTGTCAGAGTAACGTATAATGTTAATTGCTAAAAACTAAGACCATTTATTAGTAAAATACTGGTAAAAAGAAAGAAGGTTTTTCTTCAGATGCTTTTTCTCGATCTTGAATTAACTTCTGTCCACGTTTCGTACCAATCCTTGAATACTGACAAAGTTATTTATGCCTATCAATACAGTATGTAAATTTTAACTGCGAAAAAACTGAAATACTGAAAAATGAAAAATAAGTTTTTTTTCTAAATTATGCTTCAACCATTACCAAAGTTTCATAAAAATCCAAGAAGGGTTGACAAAATATTTGATGTCTAAAAACTTCAAACCCAGACTGTATTCCCATGTCAACAAAAAAAAAAAACTTAGTCTATTCGTCTGTAAAATATGATAAAATGGAGAAGCAATATTTAAAAATATTTTGCACCACATACTGGCTCTTAATCATAAAAAGACTTGTGTTCAAGTTGTGTAAAACTCAAATAACGTTTGACAAATATGTTCATGTTTAAAAACCAACAACCCCATAGTGTATCTTCATGTTAACTACAAGCAGTCTAGTCCATTTATCAACAAAAATAGGGAAAATATTTTCAAACGTTTGCTCTGGATACTATATCTTGAGGCCGCAGGCATTGACGTTGGTTTGTATGATCGCTATGTTGTCACAATGTGTCACTACAAGGATGAAGTTTCTTATTGTTTCTAATTAGGAAGTTGTCTTTTCCAACAAATTGTCGGCATTTTTATGGGAACGAACTGTGCTCCTCTCCCTTCCGACCTCTTCTTGTTTTCAAACGAGTGGGAGTTCCTTCAGATAAAAACAAGAAGATCAAAGAAGCCAGATCATTTAATATCACATTCAGATATATTGATGATGTACTTTCCATTAACAATCCAAACTTTTCTGATCGGGTTCCATTAATATATATAAAACTAGAAAGATAGAAACATTAAACACAGCTTCCTCTGCCTCATTTATGTAGACTTATAACTCGAATTTGAGATAACCGGTCACCTCAGTACAAGAATCTATGTCGAACGAGAAGTTGTTTTTTTAAAATAATAAATGTCCCCCACATTAGCATCACTATATACTTCACTTGCATATTGGGAAAAACATTTGCCAATTTATTCGGTATTCAAGAGATTGTAGCTGCTACTAATATTTTATAAAACGTCACCAGTGTGTGAGCAATAAGTTAATGAAAGATTTGCCCTTTTTTTCTAAAAACCAAGACCTTAATGATAAATATTCCGTATCAACTTCACAAATTGTATCTGATGGTCTTGAAGTATACATTATAGGTACTGACGTTGTTTATCATCTTAATTACGTGTTATATTGGTTTTTTTTCCACTTGTCTTTCTATATTTGTTTTCTTTACTGTTTAGTCTATTTTTGGAATATCCTTTTAGCGTAGCTCGGTATTTATACATTCCTCCATTGTTTTATTGTGCGATCGTCATTTTTCGTTTTTTTTTTTATATTCTTTCTCTATGAGTTGTCTATATAACTTTTTTTTTTCTTTGTTAACAAAGTTGTTTGTTTTATAGTCATTAGGATGATAACCCAATGCTGACTGCCATGTTTGAAATTTTTACCTATTATGTCTGTTTGTTTTCCATACACATTGTTGTCAATATGATGGAATTTAATGCGACGTTCATACAAGTGAGAGGTTTAGCTAGCTATAAAACTATGTTTTATCCACCATTTTCGACATAGATGGGGAGAAGCTGTACCAAGACAGTTTGTGTTTAATGTGTTTAAACTTTTGATTTTGCTATTTTCCGTTTTGAATTTTTCTTGGATTTATTTGTGTTATTCTAATTTTCACAATAACAAAAAATAACCCTATTAAATTTTTAGCCGTTATAAAGTACTTAAGATTCAGTAAAAAAAAACCCAGTTTTTTCTATAACTATATATTAGTTTTTAAAAAGTTGCAAGCGATATCCAAATTTGACAGAAGAATACGTTTTCAAGAAAGAGCTTTTTAAATGTATTTTAAAATAGCTACGAAGAAAATGTCACTGAAGCAGATATCTTTTGGACGAAGCACGCAGAAGGGAGACTATTACAGACTTAACATTCCATTATATTTTAATGGATGTAACCAATACATAAAATTCTCAGACAAAGTGATAAAAAGATTGTGTTCATGTTATAAATGTAATTTAAAACTCAAATATAACAATTGTTCTGAGGGTAAAGCATCTGCAATACAATGTCCCCTACCAGCTGTAATGTTTATATTGGACATGATTTACTTTATGTGACAAAACATGATGTTGTTACCAATGTACCGGTAGTTGGAAGTTTCCATCTTATCATTAATTGAGTCAGAAAAGTTATTGATTTAATAAGATGTGTCTTTAACTGCGAGCCTCATCTATCCCTCAAAGCATTAAGGTTTTTGTTTCTGAAAAAATTATATTTTGAACATAGACCACGACTTTGGTAACAGTCAGGTAACCACCACAAACTTAAAACCAATCCGTAACTCCTTATGATTTAATCTCATACCCCTAATCTAATCCAAGTATTACAGAAAAAAATTAGGATGACATTTCACTGCAAAACATTTTCTATGACCCAAGTCCACAACATTAACAAAAAAAGTTCAAGGAGAATGAAACTCTAATTGAATCTGTAATTTTTTATGTTACGACTATACCAAAAAAATCTAGTCATTTGATTTGGGCATTTCAGAAAAAAGGACAGCAACAAATCATATGGGCAAAATGACGGGCTAAAGGACAGAGTTTAAACCTGTGCAGAGTGCTTTGCTGGTAGGGGACAAAGAACCATCTTTAAAATATGCATTCTTAAAACTCTGTCTCTTAATCATCTTTAACTGCATATTTGCATACTTACTGTCCGACACATCATTACAAACACCAATAGTTGGAGAATCTGGACACCTCTGGTCCTGCGGAGCACATATACAATGACCTTCACAGGATAAAGCATCGCATCTTCTGATTAAATCCAAAGAATTTGGTGGAGTTTTTCTGAAGGCTGAATGGACCAGATGACTTCGCAAACCAACCTTAAGTAAAATCATGCAATAAATTCAACAACTAATTTTAGTAATCTGGATAAATTTTATCCGTTGATGATACTCATATTTCTTAAAGATACAATTTTCATATGGTTGAAGGGTTTATTAACATTAAAAAAACCTATATTGATAAACACCTTCCCCCTTATTTGTCTAACGAGAAGCATATCAACTAAATGAACGTACAGAAACATAATAGTATAATTAAAAACTTAAAAAGATTCGGTGTCATTTTGTGTTCACTTCATGTGGAATTCATTTAAAAAAAATGTTTGTAACAAAAATACAAAAGAAAATGCAAAGCACGACTTCAGAAACTAAACATAAATAGCTGAAGCACGCCTCCGGAGTGCGGGATTTTCTCGCTGTGTTGAAGACCCATTGGTGGCCTTCGGCTGTTTTCTACACTTTTGTCGGGTTGTTGTCTCTTTGACACATTCCCCATTTCCATTCTCAATTTTATATTATAAGGTTAAGAAAAACAATTTACAAAGATAAGATAAAATATGAAAAATTCTAGATGAATCCACAAGAAATTATTTAAGGTCTTTTTTCTAATCTCTGCTATCTTCCTTTCCTTAGGAATAATTACTTTTTGTGTCTTAATTTCATACTACATTGAATGCATTTTTACAAACCTTATTTACTGCCCACACAGTAATAAAGAGTTCATCATAATCGGTTAGTTTTTCTGTCTCTACTTTGTACAGTTGAACTTTGCCCTCATCACCATGATCTTTATTTCCATCTGTATGGATGTACTTTGCTTTGTGATCCTAAGAAAAAACAAATAAGGTAGATCATAGGTATATATTTCTTGAGAAAGAATTTTTCTTATACTTTGCCAAAATGAAGATTTTACTATGCTTTTTTTCAAAAATATGATAAAAAGAATGGGTCACCGTGCTATTTTCCAAGCTATGAGTCGTTGAAAATTGCCTAAATTTGGTTAGATTGTTAATGAAAAAACACATTTGTGTGCATTAAAAGAAATCTATGAGATAGAATTTTGAAATAAAGATAGGTTTTATAATATGTTTTAAGAAAATAAAAAGAAAAAATGGTGTCATCGAACTTGTTTTCTTGCTACAAGTAAAAATTAAAAATTTCCCTATCAGTCCAGTATACATTTTTTACTAAAATAGTTATCTCCCCTTAAATGGCTTATTTGAAAAAATTGATTCTTAAAACACAAGATTTGATATTTGTTTAAATAATTTGAATAATACAATAAATCACCAAGTTCTCTTTATATAAATAAACAGTCTAACTAATAAATTGCAAATCTGTCTCCAAATTTTCAGATTTTGGCAAATGACTAGACCGATTTTGTACTGCGATTGTACAAACCAAGATGGCGGTATACCATGAATCTACCTTAATATCAATAAAGATATATTGGTTATGTTGCTGATTAAAATTTGCCCTATACATGTAAATCATATCCATGTATATCTGTAAAAAATTAGTCACGGTGCAATTTTTTTTATTTTTCATCATTCTTTGACTTGTTTTAATTTTGAAATTTTAAGGATTAATGTCACAATAACTTTAGCGTGCGGGTCGATTTGTTCACCTTGAGATAGATACGTTGAACTGCTACTTTATAAACATAATAATATTACAAATCTGTTCTTTCCATAGTAATTACTTACGAAAAAATAACAATAAAATGTTAACTGCCTGTTGGTAAATCATTTGGGATGTATGCTGACCCTTTAGTGACTATAAGCATATACTTACAATGTATCTACCTGTGAAAGGAAGTTGTTGAATCCAATCCATGCTAGATATCCCCTCCTATCGTTTCCTTCATCTTACCTTAGTTAAATCTTTAGCCATGTATGATGATCCTACAGTGACCATATAATGATCTATCTGTGAATGGATATCACTGAATCCTAACCATGCCAGATACACAGCATAAGTCTCCCAATCCATCCACCCATCTTCTTTTCTGGCAAGGTCATGTTCGACTGCATGGTCAGTGGCCACTGCAAAAGTTCCTGAAAAAAGATACTATTTGCTACTGTCTATAGATATTTAATCTCTTTAACTCTTCTGACTAAAAACAAATTTGACAAATAGATCTTAAATAACTGTGAAAAATCAGTGTTGTGCCTGTGTTCACATTGTTGTAGTTATTTTAGGGTGGGTTTACTGGATCCTCATAAATTTACAGATCATTGAGTATTTATTTAAGTACAATTTATTTATATAGGCTAGCTGTTAGTTTCGTATTAATTTATAAATAAAACTCTGTTTCAAATGTTTAAGTTATCAACCAATCAGATTCAAATGTTTAACTTATCAACTAATCAGGAATTTATTATTGTCCAATTAAAATAAGTTATTCAAATTTCATCGCCTTATCTAGATCAATCATACTAAATCCTTGAAAGCTAAGCTTGCATCTTAGCATCATTCAGGAATTCAAAATCCTTTTCAGCATTTTGCAATATTTGCGTCTCCTTTCCTGCATTAAACCCTTGGCTATTTTAGGTCATTTTTCATGTAAATAAAGGGTCTTGCACTATCCTATTATTTCTAATTATTATTTGTATTGTGTACACGTTTTTGCTAAGCAAATTATTATGTGTGTTGTAGTTTTTTTTATTCCACAGTATGACTTATCTTTTATTTTCTAGATCATCACTAGTAATGCTTATTCTTGTCTTATATTAGTTTGAATTTCGCATCAAAATATACTTTGGTTAGTTTGTTTAAAGACATATCAATTGAAAATATGAATTTCTGAAATTTAAACGAAAATGAGCCTATTGGGTAATACAGTTTATCTTTTACACATATGTTTTGTTATTTTGATATGATGCAGTAATGCAGAATTTAATAAACATAGGATGATTCATATAAGTTGTCTAAGCTACTAACAGAAATAAAAAGAGAGAATCTTCTTAACAAACAAAAAATTTAATTTGCAAAGGGAATTAATCTTGATTGCTCTAGATTAGCTAACAAGCATTTTTTTATGTTTGAAAAAGCGTCATATTTGAGTTGCAAACTATTTTGTATGATACATTCGAAATATTTTACTTGCCCTTCAATATTGTAAACTATAAACATTTTTATTGTATTTTTCTTGTTTTGGTGACACTGCTCATATACAACATGTGTACAATACAAACTATAACCCTATAGGAAAGGGAGTATTTCCGTTCTAAAAAATAGTACTCAGCGCAGTCGGTCCAGGCTTTTTTATGAGAATAAAAAATATTAATTATTCGCTAAATACAAATACTTTGATAATCAGTTGGTTCATAAAGATTCGGGTTGTGTTAAGCATCTTTACATTCTTACATACCAATGTATACTAATGACACTACGACCATGATTGTCTGCAACATTTTGAATAAAAAATATCCTTATTATATGCATCTTCCTAACCCTTTAATTGTTCTCTCTACACTTTTTGTCTTCTATGAATACACTTCTTCAACGTCATGTTTCATGACCTAATGCAAATCATACTTAGGTCAGGAATTGAAGCAGGCTTTTTAACTCCTGTTATTTCCCCCTACAGTAGTGGAAGTTCACATCTCTATTTATATGAGATGTCAACAGGCATGGTCGCCTTTTCCATTGTCTTCAAATTAATGAAACAAGAGGAGAGCAAGAAAATTGAAGTCAAAGTTTAATTTGGACCAACGAAGAGTGAAAGTTTAGATCGGCTTAAATTATATATTTCCACTTATGTTCAACATATACTTATCTTTAGATGGTGTACATACCTTTGCATTGTTACACTGTATCCTTTAAAATGTCTAGATACAAACCCGTTTTTTTACATAGTTAGTATTAACCCCAAAAAATCAAGGTGAGTGATTTCAATAGGATCGTCACGAGAGTCCATTTGCTCTACAGATACAAAATTTAAAAGGTGATATGATGTCTACAAAAATTTGTCATACACATCATAAATATCTGAGCACTGTTACACCTCACATATGTCTATGTATAGAAACCTCTAAATGGTTGTGTACATAATTCCTTGTGATGTAGACATTCTACATATATCTGGACGGCTACAGTGTATTCTCCCCTATGTCTAAAGATACAAACCTCTAGATGGTGGTGTACTGTCTACATACATTCCTTGTGATGTAGACATTACGCATATCTCAGCACTGTTACAGGATATCAAGTTAACATAATAGGTCACTCCATCATGTAAATCTAAACCAGTAAATACATAGGACCTTGTTATACCATTCACCTAGAAATTATAAAACAAAGTAGTGTAACAAAGTCAGTATCCATATTTACTGGGTCACAAAATGGAAACGCAATTTTAAATTATAAACCAAAAAACTCTCCATAATGATATTAGACATGCTGATATTTCAATAATTCGACTTAACTTAACTAATTGTGCAGTTTTAAATAGCATAAACCACACACTAAAGATATTCAAAATATGGAGTAATGAAATATTTCACAATCCGATACTAGTAACAGGATTTTTCACTTCAAAAATCCATATCGCAAAGAGCGTTTCGGGTGTGCTAAATTCAGAAAAACTCATATGACACCTTGAAAATCCAACCACATACACAAAATGCCTCAGCAACAAAACAAACATGATTAGCCCGCAAAATTCTTTCTGTGCCTGTCTCATGTTTGGAGCCTGTATTTCTGTGGTTGCTGTATGTCATATTAATTTGTTTCTCATTAATTGATTTGCCATAAGTTAGGTCCCTGGTTTCTAGTATGAACTGTTTCATATTCTTTTTGGGCATATTATATATGACATATATATTTAGTATGGATTTTGCTCACTAATTGTTGAAGGCTGTGCTTTAAACTATAGTTGCTTACATTAATTTCAGTTGAAACTCAAATGGATAGTTGTCTCAAAGGCAAATGCAATTATATCACATTGTCCTAATTCTTATTCCTTATTTTCAAATCAAACGTTTCCATGTTAATGACATGAACAGAAGAATTCTCAATGGACAAATACGATAATCTGAAAAACTGCACTAGACATGACGTTAACGCGCCAAGATCGTTCTTTTAATTTCGCGGAATTTCATTTTATATTGATTTTATACCTCTTTTAAGATCTTATGCATTAATTCTATTTGTTATGTATTAATTTCTATTTGTTATGTATTAGAATAGGAATAAAGTTTTCTTTTTTTCAATTTTAACATGAACACAACAAAATCCACATAGCGTTTGCACACATAGGTTACGAAACATATGGATATACGTGGGAGGTTAATAGTAACGGCTATTAATATGTACATCTCCGAGTCTGCACTTAGTAAAGATATATCGAGAATTTTATCACGCTGTTGTTTACAAAGCGAAAAAAAACGAAAACGACATGTTGTTAATGTCATGCGTCGGAAGAGCATCCTGGATTTACCCTCATCAGGAACGCTCAAAAAGAATTATTAGATTGACACATAAATTATCTCCCCTGTATCGTAAACTTACTGACTGAGAAGATAACATGAATTCTCCTCCAATATGAGATTTGATAGACAAGTACTGTCTTTTTATATGTGACTCCTCATCATCAACAGCCCATTCAACCTTCATAGATGTTCTATAGATCTGTGTCAATCCCTTTATTCCAAAGTCAGCTGCAAATGTCGGTGGATTAGAAATAACTGGTGGTGTGTTGTCCACAATGAATCCATTGGATGATGATTCAGACCATAAACCTGTATTGACAGATAAACACTGATTAAATAACTAGAAGTGTACAACAGTATTATCTGGGTTTCTATGTTTCCTGTTAATTTGATTGTTTTTTATTCAGAGACAGATACCATCTGGTGGTACAAAGGTTTGCTTGTATAAATCATGTAATATCATGGGTAATATCATGGGTAATATCATGGGTTTGATTTCCTGGTCAATAAAACCACAGACTTAAACAATGCGTTGAGATGTGAGAGCCCAGGCAGGTACCATCAGATGCATAATTAGTCTGGGTAGACTGGAATTTAAAACTTCTGGTTGTGTTTTGTTGAAACAGGATTTATAGTCCTATCAAATCTTCTTTAACTTATGATTCTAATATGACGTTGTTCTTTGGCTTTGAATACAAAGCCATGTTCTAATTTCAATAACATATTGGCTTCACATGATTAACGTCACAAATGAAAGTGCAACGTCAGTTGAATTTTGAACAACGCCGGAGATCGGAATGGACATTTGTGTTGGTGTTAACGTTGCTTGCTAGGAAATTAAATAAAATCATTCTAAAAGTAAGTTTACATGTATCTGTTAATTTTTATCGTTAAATGATGATTTTCTTTTACGTTTTTGGTTCATGAAAGAGTGTGTATTAAAAATTGGCTTCAACATACAAACTTTCACAATTTTCCTATTATAATCGTTAAAATGAGCATAGAGCATGGCATAAAAGAATTATTTCTTAATTCAAACACTACTGTTAAACATCCACCCCCAACAAACTACTTTATATAGAAATAAGAAGATGTTGTATGATTGCCAATGAGACAACTATCCACAAGAGACATAATAACAACTATAGACATCACTATAGGTAACCGTAGGGCCTTCAACAATGAGTAAAACCCATACCTTGGAAGGTGGTGTATTAGTATAACACAAGAACAAACTGTAAAAAACAGTTGATAAGAGCTTAACTCATCAGATAGATACAAAGCAGAAATAGCTAAAAAAAAACAAAACAAAGTGGACGTGGCAGGGTACTTATACATTCCCACAACAAAAAGACACTAAGTACAGATCTGAGAGTTTTCACAGTTAATGTCAGCTAGTTCAAAGCCAATAACTACTAATAAAAGAAATCATGCATCTAAGACTAAAATATCAATCTGTACACATTCAAATTCAAATGGATTTAGTGTAAATGCGTCATAAATAGAGAAGAAGAGAAACAACGTTATGCAATGCCAAGATACATGTATCGACAGATTGTAGATCCACGAATATGAATATGTATATATAAAATATACTATCAATATTAAGGTAGTTCAGGGGTATAGAAAAAAAATGACATAATTTTCTTATACTTTGCCAAAATGAAGATTTTACTATACTTTTTTTTTTTTAAATGATAAAAAGTATGGGTCACCGCGCTATTTTTCGATGTACGAGTCGTTCAAAATTGCCAAAATTTGCTTAGATTGTTCATAAAAAAACACATTTTTGTGCATAAAAAGAAATCTATGAGACAGAATTTTGAAATAAAATATAAAAGAAGATAGGTTTTATAATACATTTTAAGAAAATAAAAAGAAAAAATGGTGTCACCGAATTTGTTTTCTTGCTACAAGTAAAAAATGAAAATTTCCCTATGTGTCCAGTATAAGTTTTGTACTAAAAGAGTTATCTCCCCTTAAATGGCTTATTTGAAAAATTAATTCTAAAAGCACAAATATTTGGTAATTTTTAAAACATTTTCGATAATGCAATGAATAGCTAAGTTTTCTTTATTTAAATAAAATGTGTAACCTATAAATTGCAAATCTGTCTCCAAATTTGCAGATTTGGACAAAGAACTAGACCGATTATTTGTGTACAATTCAAGATGGCGGTATACCCCAGAACTACCTTAATACCAATAAATACAATATTCAAAGAACTAATCAAAGTGTTAAATTGGTAACCTTTTAAAATAAGTTTTTTTTAAAGGATCGATAAGTTTACCCAGACCGTATCTAAATTTCCTGGATCGACAAACTACATCCCCGCTAAAATAAGGATGTGCTATCCAGTTTGATATAAGTTTTCTACTAGTACAACCAAACATCCAAACCAAATCTTTATATCTATGAAAAAATGTATTAAATGGTTTAAGTAATTTGTAGTAACGAAATCCCTGACTTAATTATTTACCAGTAATACATAAATTACGTTCACTGAAATCAAAACGTCACAACAGACACTATTTGCGATATATAACACCGCAAGATGGTGCAAAAAGAACATTTCGGCCAAAAAGGAAAATTACAATATGTAACGAAAAATTTTCCCTTTTGTCGAAAATTTTAGTGTAGAGTTTCCGGTGAAAAACTGAAATATCTTATTCTAGGAGAGGACAGTTATTACCGTTTATATGTGATTTATTGAAAGCAAGTTCTTTTCGATAAATTCCGGCCGTATATCTAGAAAATTCTTGTTTATTTAACACAAAAATATCATCAACATAACGGTTAGTGTTGATAAATTTATAAACTGAATGCAATTTAGACGGGTCTCAACAGAGTTTGGTCATAAACTGTGATTCATAACAATGCAAGAACAAGTCTGATATTAAAGAGTCGCAATTGGTGCCATTAGAAATACCTATAACAAATAGGTAGAAATGCCGAAACGTACACAAATATTACATTTTTGTACCAAGGAGAACATTAACAACTTCAATCCTCCCATCACACATATAGTACATTTAGATAAAGGCAACAGTTGTATACCGCTGTTCAAAAGTCATAAATTGATTGAGAGAAAACAATCCGGGTTGAAATCTAAACCCGAGGGAAACAAATCAACTATAAGAGGAAAACAACGAAATAACAGAACACAAAAGTGCAACAAAAACAAACAACAATGAAAAATACATAGAAACGATTTATTAGATAGCAACTGCTATATTCCTGACTTGATACAGGACATTTTGAGAAAAAAATGGTGGGTTGAACTTGGTTTTGTGGCTAGCCGAACCTCCGCGCTTTAAGTATAACTAGCATATTTTCCTTTGTCATTAGAGAAGAATGCTTTATATGAGTTGTAGCAAATATATTTTCATTCAGATTTACCAAAGAACTATTTAACTATATATGAAAACTTCTGTGTAATAAGATCGTGTGGAAGTGTTATGTAAAGAGTTGGAAAGTCAAGTCCGTCAACTGAATCAAAAGAACCATCAAAAGCACGTAATTTATTTAAAACATCCAGAGAATTTTTCACACTCCGAAAATAGTTTATTCCACTATTTTCATGTTTTATTACAAAAGTTAATGATAAGTTCTTTGATAGTAATAAGGAACTAGGTAAAATCATTGAAAGATTAGTTGTAGAACATTCACTACAGGCCGAAATGAAACGATAATTTACTGGTTTTTGTGTAGATTATGAAACCAATACATAGTAGGACCTTCAAATATGAAGTAGAGGCCTCAATCTGTGATATGATTGCCAACTGTATGACTCACTGTGAAGCGCACAGTCTTGAATGTAGAAGACTTAAAAAAAATCATTCTTAAGAACGTAGTATTTACGGCATACTACAACCGCATTTTTGCTGCTTTGTCTTCCAGTACAAACACAAACCGCTTTCCGAGTACTTATTTTAGAAATGGGCGTATAATGTTCTCTTTTGTTTACTTCTATATTATTTTCGAAATGTGATATTCGTTATATATAAAAGCTCTATCATTTAATTATCTGTGACTTTAAAATTGTTTGATTGAACAATCAATCTTATTATTTTTATCTTTAAATAAAGTTAAATGAAAATTTAATACCTGGTGTTATTGTTACTGAATAAAGGTTTTTTATAGTGAACTAGACTTTAAAAAAATATATATAACAAATATTTCATTTACATTTTTTTTCAATTTTCTTTTTTACCTTTTTTAAAAACTTTTTTTTTCACGATTTTTGAGAGACGAAAGGGGGTGCACATGATACACAACTGCGTACTATACACGACGAAATACGATATTCATTGTTTCATACTTAATTCATTGAAAAGTATACCTATATTTATTAGAAGACCTTTAAAATTTGAATATGTTTTGACTATTTTTTTCATATGTACCCGATCCTCTTGTTAACGTTTCATTCTGCCAATTATCACTCTTTATCTTATGCCATGACACAAAATCTTCTTTTGAGTAGGAATTGAATCATTGTGCCATAGACAGACGTTTAGAGATCTACCTTCTTTTGGAGAAGTCTTAGATAGGTCACTCATTATCTCCTCCTACTCTATATGTATACTGGTTTATACTGGTGCTATTTGCATGGACTTTATAATCATTGGTGTTGTACATGTACACCTACTGACTATATAACGCCCTTTTTGTGACGTCCATAATGTTTTTTCATAGAGTTTCATCTAGGACGTCTTGAAAGAATACCAGATTTGAGGAATTTTTACAGCATCCACTTCAGATTCGTAATTGTTGTTTTTTCCCAAAATTTGCATTTGATACGGTTTTAAATATTGCAGTGAAACGAGACACTGTCTCAAAATATAAACTGGGGTCAAAACAGGCTAGTAATGCATTGCATAACATCACAGCATGCCAGTTTCGCAGCCTTGTGCACACAAGTTTTATACTTTGAAATGATCTATAGTTTTGATTTATATACAGACCTTCTAAAATTCAAACTGACATATTTTCCGTGCATTCATCGTTCATTCTGCGTGCGTGCGTTAATCAATCAGTATTCCGTGTGTTTTCAATTCAAAGTGCACTAAACGTTCATACATTCTTATTCGTGTAAGGTTCGCACAACGTGCATTCATTCTTAATCGTGTAAAGTGCGCTCATTGTGTTATCTAAAACGGTTTATTTTCTTTCAACTTTAAATTCATTTTGCTAGGATGAAATTTGAATGAAGGCAGGACAGGAGTTTTGAGTAAAAAAGTCAAGATGAGTCACTTTGCAAAAAAAAAGGTAGGATGGCAATTTTTGTAAAACAAAGTCCGGATAAACTTATAATAAAAAATGCAGGACAAAATAGAGTGCAAAATAAAAAGGCAGGACTGAGATAACAGCTTTAAAAAAATGCAGGACACAATTTTTCATCCTAGGCACTTCCCCTCATCCATAAAAATCAAATGTTAACTCCCTAACGTTCAACTTGAGTAAATTCTCCAATGTTGACCTATTCTAGATTATTCTTCGCTTATTTGGCAATTTCAAATTCTACTTAGATATTTTCATTTATCTTTTGATAAACGTTATACCAGATATCATGTTTGTATCCGTTACTGATGTTCACATGTATATGAGGGTATTCCATCAAGAATATAAAGTATACTAATTGACGAAGAACATTTAAAAAAGAAAGCCTTTATATATATAGAGATTACTAATAAATCCAACATTTCCGGTATGAATAGTTTTATTTCACAAGTACTTTCATGTTTTTACATAACAATCTTCAGGTGAAACTATACATGATTAACGTAACTATGTAACGGTAGGTATGTAACGTCATAGTTGTCGTTGAGTATATAAAGGGAGATAAATCGTATTACACTTAGTCTATATATAGAAGTACGGAACGTCATGATCACACAATAGAAAATGCATACTTTGCATTCAATCGTGATTTGAATTTTGAAATAAAATATTTTTCCTTTACTTCCCGTGTAATGTCACAGCCCATATTCATTTTATAAAATGGGAATATTTTAAAAAATCCCCCGCCACATTCGTCTAAATGTTTGCTATATACGGACATGCTCCACAACGACTATCTCGGCATTTTGACACACTGAATGTTTCTTTTTGGTCGAATCTTGCTTGGGTCAATAGTCGTTTAAGGTTTTGTGGTTGCCGTTTACTTTGCAGAAGTGTTTCTGAATTTATTAAACGCTGCATCTTTTCATCCTGACCGAGAATAGATAAATTTGCTTTTGCAACGGGAATGATTTTATAGTTACGGGGATTATGTGTAATGACGAACGGTATTTTATCGTTGTTATTACTCTGCTCCTCGCGAGTCTCTTGATAGTTTTGCTTGATCAAAAATGACTGTAGTTCCTCTAGACGGTCTTCTCTCAAATGTTCATCCTCGACTACTGTACAAACAATAGGGAATATTCCTTTTGGTATGAGATGGGTGGCACGAATTAAAATCTACATACTGATGAGTATCAGTTTCTTTATAAAAAATATCTGTTTTAATTTCGGTGCCATCTTTTATAACAAGAATGTCCAGAAACGGCAATTGATTGATATTTTCATCCTTCGTAAATTTTATGGACGTATGAAGGTCATTTAGTATTTCCGAAAATAGTTGGAGTTCTTCGTCGGATTTGGTCCAGATAATGAAGCAATCATCAAGGTATCTTTTCCATGATAATTCAAATTCTCTTGCAAATTCAACTCCAAAATTATTTTCAACTTCTTGATACAGTCTTTGCTCAAGGAAGCCCATGACTAATGTTGCATAAGTTGGTGCAAATTTTGTTCCCATTGCTGTCCCCCGATGTTGCAAATAGTTCTTGCCATTGAAATAGAAAGAATTGTTTTCCAGAATAAGTTTAGCAGAATCGAGTATAAAGTCAACAGTGAATCAATCTGGTATTGCATCTCGATGTTTTTCGACCCAATATTTTATTGCCTCTATTCCTAAATCGTGCGGAATGTTCGTATATAGGCTTGTGACATCGAAGCTTACTAAACGAGCGTGAACTGGTGCTATTTTTGGCAGGTGTGAGAGAAAATCTATATCGTCTCTTATATAGCTCGGTACATATTTACATAATGGTTTCAAAATTATGTCTAAAAAGTTGCTAAGTCTGTGGGTGGGACACGCTGGACCAGCAATGATGGGTCTAAGTTTAAGATCCGTCGGGTTTTGCACTTTAATGTATTCGTTTTTCTGAGAGTTAACGGCCAATTGGATCTCCTTTGATTTATGAATTTTTGGAAAAATATTTTATTTCAAAATTCAATTCACGATTGAATGCAAAGTATGCATTTTCTATTGTGTGATCATGACGTTCCGTACTTCTATATACAGACTAAGTGTAATACGATTTATCTCCCTTTATATACTCAACGACAACTATGACGTTACATACCTACCGTTACATAGTTACGTTAATCATGTATAGTTTCACCTGAAGATTGTTATGTAAAAACATGAAAGTACTTGTGAAATTAAACTATTCATACCGGAAATGTTGGATTTATTAGTAATCTATATATATTTCTATACACAAGAACATTTATTATAGTGATCTTTATATATGTTAGCAACATTTAAGACATAACATTCACCGGTTTTTTTATACAAAAGGAAGAAACTGCCCAATTACGAGACACCTCTTAAGAACAGGGCATAGTTTTGAAAATATCACCTTTCAAATAATTGAGGTAAACCAAAATTAGGACTCCCGAAGTAGAAAACAGAGAGAGAGGTTCTGGATGCATCAGCTACGTACTCTTGAACCTGATGGACTGAATGAGAGAGATGAAAAACAGTTCTACCCAAAACCAAAGGAATAAATCATGAAGAGACCTTATAAAGAAGACAAAGAGGTCAATTAGTGGTATTTATCATCCTAAAGTCATCTTTTATATCACTTTCAACTGTTTGTAGGCAGATGAGATAAATATTTGATCATTTATTGGTCCATACTATATTCTATCATGATCAGGCTTGGTTTGGATTTTTCGAAGAAATTTTGCTCAGAGCGCTGTAGATGTCGTCTTACATTATACTAGATTTTTCTCAAACTATTGAACTGATTATGACAAAACTTGACAGGAATGCTTGAAATAACCAGTTTAACAAAGGAAAAAAGTCACATTCAGTTTATTCAACAAAAATGTCTTCTTTAAAATGAACGGACATTGCTTGGCAGCTAACCGCCCTTCGCCGTACATCCCCAAATCAATAACCGATTTTTACTTCGAAAATCCGGTTAAAAATTATGGAATATTTGTTCCATGGGGGTATTTTTTGTCCCGTAACTGAGGATGTTTTTGTAGTTTACAAATCCATAGATGAGATTTGACACGAATAGGATATATATTGTCTCATACGAAAACAAAAGTTAGATTTTTATCCGATTTTTTTTTTTCATTTTTAACGGAAATAATAGTTATTTTGATGAATACAACTAGTGCATTGAATTTCGTATGCATATATCGAAATAAAAACCCAGTTTATCAATTTGATCTAGTAATACGCACACTATCAGTGTGTATCGTAAAACATGTTCTCGTCCTGAAAATGCGACTCATATTATGAATAAGATTTAATAGTGTTTTCTTGCTGCAGAGCTGTGTATTATTTGCGAATTCAAAACGACAATAGTCAAACTATATGTTTTGCAACTCAATCACAATGCCATGGAGAAAACTTTTGCCTGTTCGTGTATAACCTTGGATTTTATATCATTCGAATTCATTTTTGTCCGAGCTTTCATTATGGAGATTAAATCAGAATACAGAATTCATCCATCAAATACAGGACGTTATGTTTTCAAATTTGTTCTAAATCCAGAAAAGAGGTTCGGACATATGAAACTAATAACGTGTTGTTTTCAATGTTTGTCAACATAACAAAAGGGGAACTATTAGCTCTCGTATTATCATTCACAAAGGATCGTTTTGGCTTTATTTATGTAGCTTTAAAAAGGTAATTATTTGTTTTGTCTTTACATTTGAAATGTTCTTCTTGATTTTATAATGACGATAAATTTAGAAATGTGAAGTGAATGCGGAACGCTTAGTTAAATAATGTAATGAATGTTGCAGACATTTACACTAGTCTAAATTCGGTATTGACGCCTGGGGATACTGTCGTATAAAAAAGAAAAAAAATCTTTATCTGAACATATCCGTCTTTGTTCATATTTACATCATGTTGAATGTTCTCCCCTAATAATGATTAAGAATACACAAAATTCTAAAACTTTATTAAGCAAAATGGATATCGAGCACATGTACGTACCATGATCGCGTGTTGCTACCTTGTGATATAATTCGAATCGCCGCTTTAAATGCAGAGTTAATGGCTCTCTAACTGGACACCTAATTTAAAAGGTTTTGTTATATCGTTATCATTCTAGTTTTTGTGTTAATTAATCATCGTGTACTTGCATATATCTGACGTTCATTGTCCTCGTAACGCTCATCACACATCGTGCATTCATCGTCCGTGTAATGCTCACCACTCATTATGCGTTAATCCTCTGTGTAACGCACAAAGCTCATCGTGAGTGCATCATTTAAAGTGCATTCATCTTGCATTCTCCGTCCTTTCTCCGTATGTGTATCGTCTTTGCGTGTATGATTCGACTGGTCAGTTTGAATTTTAGAATGTCTGTATAATACAATATTGTGTACATACCAGCTTTATTATATGCTCTGACAGTCACAAAGATCCTCTTGTTGACAGGAAGGTCAAGGTTGTAACTGGTAGAGTTCAGTAAAGTCGCAGTTTCTGTCAGATGGAGCTCTATAGGTGATACTATGTCACCATAACCCGGTTTTAGTCCTGCCCTCCATACATACTTCTGTAGACCAGATTGGGGGTCATCAAATCCGTACCATTTGGCTGACAAGTAGATTCTGTAAAGTAGATTAATTTCAATAATCCAAAAACATTTGGATAGACTTTGTCAGATGTAACACAACCCAATCGGTCCCAGTCAGAAATGAACATACTGGAAAATAGTACATATTTAAAACATAATAGTTCCTATGCAAATGGATAGATCTTTTACTATGTAGCATATATTTTAATAATTAATGTATCAAATGCAAGGTGAAAGATTGGTGATCCTTGTGAAAACACAGTTTATTGATAATTTTAAACAATACAAAAATGTATGAATGAATTCTACAATTGAGGACATATATAGCCGGTTTCTCAGATATGAAGTCATATTCACCATAAACCCTCTGTAAACAAGTCTGAAGTAAATCAAACAATACCACTTAACTGATATATATAGGTAAATGTCCAAAGAGAGAGGACAAGAGTCTTGCTTGAAAATCTTAACAATTTTTATTCATTACTTTAAGAACATCTCAACTACCCTTTTAACCAACTTATCTATCAACATTACTTTGTTTTAGTATGTCAAACATACATTGATGGGTAACAGAATATGTACGATTACTTTACATGTTACTGTTTATATGACATTGGTGATACAACATACTGATGAAAACAAGACTACATGTGGACCCAGCTATAATTTACTACACATGTTTACGTTAGTGAGTTTTTTCCTCCCCAAATTAGTTGAAAAAGTATATTTCACAGTTGAAAAGTGTCTGATAGGGAACTTATAAACCAGGTATTCAATCTTTATAAAATAAATCAAAAGATAAAAATTTTACATAAGTTTATTTGTTCAATACAATCTTCTATAAAAAGTTACTTTTGCTTAAACAGTTTATTTAAAGTCATAATCAATGGAATGGAAGAACTTTTATCTTGTTAGCCACATTAATTATTTGTTTCAGGGTATAAGTGATTCTTTTTGATATCAATGTTTATCTAAAATAACAATGTTTATCTAAAATAAGTAAGACAAAAGTTCTAAACTCCAAGGTAAATTCAAAAATAAGAAGTCCATAAAACCAGACAAAATCAAACGTTATCACTCAACGGGACGAGTGCAAAATAACTATCATATTACTTATATTGGTACATGCATTTTCCGAAAAAAAAGATTAGTTAAACCTAGTTTTGTTGCTTGATAAACCTTCTACCTAAATGACAGTTCTTTAATGTTCTGTCATGTTGACAAAATTGGGTGAGCAACGCAAACAGTCATAATAGATAAATGTGACAATAATTGTGTAAACATGCATCATCACTGACTAAAAAACTAAAAACACATACAAATAAACCTAATAAAGACGCCAACAGTAAATATGGTGTTGTCTATAGTACACATGATAAAGAAGTCGACAAAAAAAGTTATTCTTGTTAATAGTTTATTGACGATAACGGCGATAAAAAAGTGTTTGTTGTTGATTGTACATACCGTCTGAATCGCTCATTAGGACCTATCTGCACAAGGATCACCCAAAGTCAAAAACCCGATGGCTGGATTCATAATTACTGAGTCACATCAAAAGTCATAAGACAAAAATAAATACAATAGCATGAAGACAAACATATGGAAAACTGTAACTTAAAAAAGAAACATACAACTTCAGCACCCAGAATCTAAAACTCAGGACCATCTTGTATCAATTGTGTAGTAAACACTAAAATATTTACCTATTACGTATTGGTACTTTCCGATATTTTTTTCTAAGAAAAAAGGACGAGATGTTATTTGACCCTGGCTCATTGATTTTTTGCTCAGACAACGGTGACGTTTCAAAAATTCTGAGAAGCAGCTGCAAGCTCTTGGATATCGTTTAAGTTGAAAAATGTATACTCAATACGAAGATGAAGTTGGTATATTGCTGCTAAGGCTAGATTTTATCATCTGTTTGTGGTGGTAGGGCATTATGTATTAGTCCAACACCATTTGCTTGAGGCATAGTAAAATTAGTGTGTTGAAACGGCAAATGCGCCATTTTCTTCCATTTAAAAAAAGGATATAACGCAAGAAATTCATATGTGTTTGGTGGTAATAAGCATTGTATATAAGTTTCATAACATTCGGTAGCGGGAAAGAACATTTTTCCATTAATTTAGGGACATTTCTGAAGAATTATGTAATTAACGCAATCAAACCTTGCACTTGATCTGTGTTTAGTATGATTAGCAAATTCGAGACCTACGTACAGATGTGCAAGGCTAAAATTGTATGCCCCCTTCACTAAAGCAGGGCATGACAGGAAAGAAAAAGTACAAGTTAAGTGAATGAAATGAAAATTAAATGTTTTATTACAAACTTATAAGTACCACCTATCAGGCCCTTATTAAATGAAATATATACTGTAACTCTCCATTTTACCATATACCAATAAACAAGTTAACATCTGAAAGCATGAAAAACAATATGATGACAACTATTTTTTGAATGATGACAATAAGAAATAGCTGACCAGATTAAGACTATGTACATTTGTCTAGCTTGGGAATAACAAATGTTTCATTATAAAAGGATTTCTGATAAAGACTTACATCATAGATTGATATAATGTATCATAGAAGCCAGTTCCATCTTGGACTACCCCAGCTGTTGGCGGACTATTGTCTATAATCACACCATCTGATGTCACTGTTGTACACATGTCTGCTGTGTTACATCCAGTCACTGCAGTGTAATATCTCAGTCCAGTGCCGAGGTGGATGTTTTCTAATGTGAATTCTGAAATAATAAATAGATATGCAAATCACAAAAATAATGAATTCCGAGAAAAATCCAAAACGGAAAGTCCCTAATCAACATGATCAAATGGTAAAATCAAAAGCCCAAACACATCAAACGAATGGATAACAACTGTCGTATTCCTGACTTGGTACAGATACATTGGTAATACATGTCCGCTGTGTAAGATGTCACTACTGTGACATAATTTCTCAGTCCAACACAAAGGCAGATGTTTTCTAATGTAATTTTGGAAATAACACGATATAAATGTATAAGATGTATGTGGAAACTGATGTTCTCCAGACATATTATACTCACGGAGATCAATACATAACATTTGTTTTTGCAAACCTTTTCCTTAAAAACATATTTACACTGTTGACAGATTCATAAGAACATATATATAGATAATAACGCTAACAGCATTTGTCCACTTACACGAGAAATCTAAATTTTAAATTAAAAACACGAGGCTAACAGAAGATTATTGATGAGTTTTAAAAGATATGTAAGCAAACCTATCATTCCTTTTTTAATGATATACAAAAAGGGTGTATTCTTTTCATGTCGCGTCATCATGCATGTGTCCCTTGTCGGGACTTAAAAAGAGCATATTCACAGAAAGCCAAGAAAATTTAAGTAACTTAACGAATTTTGACCAATGAACAACTGATATGAACTGAAACACATGTTGTTGATAAAATTGCCAATCAACTGCTTATCGTCTCAGAATTTAAGAAATAATAATCTTAAATGAGGAAGTGGGATCCACTGAGTACAAACCATATGTAATTCCAATTGCCTGTTGCTGTAAAACATCCTCACAGCTTGGACACGTTCCTACAGAGACATAGTAATCTTTAATTGTGGAGTGGGATTCATGGAAACCTTCCCAGTAAGCATATAGAACTTTGGTCTCTGTCTGGTAGTCAATGTCTTTAACACTTCCTGTCAGCTGACGCTTATCTCCATCGTATACCTGACCAGGTGTAGGTGGCGTTGTGTCCACTTGGAAAGCCCAGGATGTCGCCAATGATGATAATCCTGCCTTGTTGAATGCCTAAATAAAAAAAAAAACAAAAACAAAAACAATGAATATAATCACGCAGCTCAATACTTTTTCTCTAGGTTTAAATTTTAAAATTTAATATGAATTCAAAACTTGAATTGCATACTTAGCATCATATCAAATTTGTTCGTAAAGGATTCATCATGTGAAATGTAATTCATTGCAATCAACAGCTTTACTCTTAAAAGGAAATAAAATATAAGACAAATCAAGCAATTTTTTGGGAAACAAAGGTAACAAATTCATCATGTGCATACAAAAATGATAAAACAATAGATAATTGTAAACATTTTTAACCTCTAATTTCTATCTTCCCTTTCTCCTTATGTCTTATTAGCCACTTCTTTTTTCTCTCACCAAATTGTGTCAAAAAAACGGAACTGTAGATTACTGTCATACAAGTGGAAGGTTTAGCTAGCTATAAAACCAAGTTTAACTCCACAATTTTCCTCGGAAAATGCCAGTAACAAGACAAAAATATGACAGTTTTCACATGTTCCGTTGATCTGATAGCGTTTGATTTTATCAGTTTTTGTGGACTTCCCCTTTTTAAATTTGCCTTGGAGTTAGATATGTTTGTTATTCCTTTTTCCTCATCTGTTCCTCTTTATTTGTAATGTCCCTATTCTTCTATTACCAGTTTGAAGTTCCTCCTCTCATTCATGATATTGTTTAAAAATGCTAATATTCTATAACTCAATACTCACCATGACATTAATATAATAATAATGACCATCCAGAAGTATTAAGGGATTATTCTTGTCTATAATTCCACATTCCCTATCAACAACCTTAATGTATGACATCATATCTGTATAGCCAGGCTCTGATCCAACTGACCACAGGTAATAATCTATACCCGATTCAAGGTCAATAAATAGTCCTTTCCAACTGTAAAAAAATTATACAATATCCTGGATCTGATCTGTCTGACCACATGTAATACTCTATATCATACTTCAAAGATAGTGAAACTCCTTTCCATTTTAAAAAATGACTTACGTAAAACCATTTATTTGTGGTATTGAAATTGGTCTTCTTTGTGATCTAGAGAACTCTTCATAAAAAGGATGATCACATTTTTAAGTTCTGTGTAATATATGACGTAAAAGTAGTTGAATGAATATATATTTTACATAAATGGATAACCATGCCAAAACCAGACGCGGAAGTATATGGCCAGAACTAATTCTAACAAAATTATAGCAAAATTCACTAAAAAAGCATAAACAAAAATCATTTGAGTTGGTCGGATCTCAATTTGCTTCTTCAATCTAAAAGACTTTAAACACTGCAATTGCCTATTTTTACTTCATTTCTACACCATGACTTCAAAGAAATTAAAGGTATTAGGCTAATAATTATATTATTGTTACTTACCACGGGTTTATTTCTGTAATTGATGTAATAAGACGACTTGATAAAGTGATTGGTTTATCCGATCTCTCAGGTGGAGTATATTCAATGGTTATTGGGTCTGAAACTTTGAGTTTTTCTCTGTTAGCAAAATCAACAGCTAAAATGGTGAAAAGGATATTTGTGAAAAACATAGCAAATCATATGTGGTTTTTAATATCAAACCCATATTACCATGATTAATCAATCCTAGACATTCATATCAAACTTAGTGCTTACAAATAGGGTCTATTAAAAGGGGGGGGGTAATATCTTTAAAGTTGTTTCCCTATTACTCAGTGTTAAATAAACAGCCTAAAACCAAAAAAGATGTGCAGATTTGACCTTTATTCAAATAAAGAAATTCTTTGTTTGAAAAGGTTTACTACATTCCACTACTATAGTGAAAATTTTACACATCGTTTCTTAGCATATAATTAATAAAAACCTTTGCAGGAAGCTTTATACTTTTGTCCTGTTTACAAGCATTTGTATCTAAAGGATAACTCATTTTGTTTTATAAAATTTAGAGAAATACCAAATAAATCAAGACATTCCCTTTTACTGAAGCTAGGAAAACTTTCACGAACATTTGTCTTGTTCAATGAATGTTGTAAGAACTTGTCAAACATGAAGTGGCTACACGTCATGATCAGGTTCTAGAAGTTGTTTACACGCTTCAACTCAACACTATTAAGCTGCAGACTAAATATTTAACCATTCCCTTTAATAGGAGCCGAGTAAAATTGACGAAAATTGTCTTTGTACAATAAGTGTCGTTATATTTCAAACTATCAGTAAATAGGAAATGGATACACGGCAAAAGTGAAAATTGCTTACTTCCTACAAATCAACACAAAATGGTCGAAAATCATTCAGGGGCAATAGCTTCTATAAAAAAATCTTCTGACAATTTAAGCCAGGTTGATTTGTAGAAATTGTCCTGCTTTTAAATTTTGCTACATGCAGTTTCTTCAATCTAATTAAGTTTCTGCAGAAAAAAAAACGGGTAAAAAGTATCTTTCATGGACAATACTTCCATAAGGAGTCAAAAGACAAATTTAACCAAATATTCGGATCTTAAGATCTTGTTCTGCTGATAATTTTACCTTCTTACAGTTTCTCACCATATACTATAGTATACACAATAATAACAGAAGACGGTTAAAAATCATCATTCAAGAGAAACAACGCCCACCACGAGTCAACGAACAATTTTGTCCATGTTGCTTTAATACAATATCTTGTCCTGCTGTTTTTTGTGTCTGTCTCTAGCTTCTATACTTTCCATAAAAACACAAGAATGGATAAAAAGGATCTGTCAAGAGCAATTCCCCATAAGGAGACAACTGAATTTCTGCCCTTTTAAATTATTTGTAGATCTTATTCTGTTGATCAATTTTGATGTTAAAAGTTTCAATCTATTATTTATAGTTTCTTCAAAAACGCAGAACGGGTATTAAATTGTCTTTTATATTTATTTGTTTGAGAAAAACAAGATCCATGTATGCTTCTTTTCATAAGCTAAATGCGGACAACATGAATTTTTAATCCTGGAGATCTAATTTCATTTGTAGGCACTAAATTATATATGTTCAGTTTTTTTAGGCAACTTTATTGAGCATGTATTTGCACTATATCTCCATGATATTTTTGTATTCTTGTCTTTCATTTTTGCTAATGTGTTTTGTCTATACGCCTTTTTGTGTTTCTTTGTCACATATGACGTGGCTCTGTACTCATACATCCTGTCATTGTGGTATTGTTCTATGATAATTTCTGTATTCTTGTCTTTTCATTTTTGCTATTATGCTTTGTCTATATGCCTTTGTGTGTGTCTTTCTTACATATGACATGGCTCTGTACTTATACATCTCGTCATTGTGTTATTGTGCCATGGTAAATCTTTGTTTATATATTTGTTTGTTTTTATAGTGATTAAGATAATAACACAATGTTGACTGCTGAACCACTATTTTTGACATTTGTACCTATTATGTCTGTTTGTTTTGTTCACACATAGTTGTCAATATAATGGAATATAATTGTTCAAAGTTAGAGCTAGCTAGCTATAAAACCAGGTTTAATCCACCATTTTCTACATAAGAAAATGCGTGTACCAAGTCAGGAATATGACAGTTGTCCATTCGTTTAATGTGTTTGAGCTTTTGATTTTGCCATTCGATTAGGGACTTTCGGTTTTGAATTTTCCTCGGAGTTTCACACCATTATCATAAACACTGCGCTTTTTTCTAACTTGTTATTGATAGATATCCAACTAGTCATTTTCCCTAAAGATCTATGACCACAGAAGATTTTACCTGATTCAATTAACAGCATTCTTGCTTTTTAATTGATGCAACTCATTTGATTTTGGAAACTATATCTAATGTGAAATTCGTATGTATATTTTTATTGCAATGCTTTATTATCTGTTAATGCTACTTTATTTTATGCCCTATAATTTAGGTATCTTGACATATTACCTCATGCAATACTGGTTTCTAAGGTCAATAAATTCATAGACCTCTACTAACGACTAAACAGGTGCAATATTGAAAAATTGAAAATAAGATTTAAACATCTTGCTTTATACCTTTCAATGTTGCATAATACTTGTATCCATTCTGCAGGTTAAGATTTGGTAAAGCTTTATGTTGTACTATTCCAATATTCTCAAAGGCATGGACATCATTTCCACCTGGAGTTGTGCCTGAAAATTATATATTATACAAACTGAATATTGTTTGGCGAAAATTTAAGTCTTTAAAGCCTTTCGTAATCTTATAAATTATACAAATTTAGCATTTTAAAACAAAAAAATAATGCTAATAGTATTTGTAACAACAAAATATTGAAGTACAAATTGTTAACAAAATTGTCACTTGTTTAAACGGACTTATTTAAATCTATAAATATTTGTTCGTACCTTGCGTGGATTCGAACTCATGCTACTGAGATATCGAGACAACATTTCCTGCACTGTGTCCAGCGCTCTAGACTGTTCAGTATAGGGTGCCGAGTGGTTTAGAGCGCTGGACACAATGCAGGCGATGTTGTATTGATTAATCAATATCATGTGTTCGAATCACGGCGAGGAAAGAAGAAAAATTTGTTTCCGCAAATTTGCAGATTTAACATTCTTGTGCTGATATTTAGAGTAGTTATGAATATAAATTTTGTTTTCAGTCGTGTATCACCTTCACTGGTGTTCCAATTGATTGATCTGTCGTAGAGTTGTCACTTATTTATAAAAACGTCCTTATATGTATACAATCTATCAATAGTAAAAGTTACACAGTGTGCTAGTGACCTAATATGATATGAATTATATAGATATATATTTATATGGAAGTTTGAACCCCATATGGAATTTACCTACCCATATATATATACGATGGATGTCGTATAATATGGTCTTAACATGTGGGATTTAGACTAGTGGCATACCAAATAGATTAAGTTTTCAAAATAAGAACCTACCTCCATGGGGTTATACAAAAATTGGCAACGATAACAACTTGTTTGCTTTAATGTGTTTTCTGCATTTATTTTCAACCGTTCATTTTCAATTTCTTCTTCTGTTAGGCGAAACTTTTCAGATTTTCTTCAACGTCTTGTAGTTTTATATAAAGGGACATGACACTGCTACTGACAAAAACATTTAAATTAAACACTAACCCCACATCAAATATACAGGGTTTCCTTGTTTTATCTGTCCACAGATATTCCTAGAATTGTATAGGAGATAAATAATGGCAACAGCAGTATACCGCTGTTCAATAGTCATAAATCGATTAAGCGAAAACAAATCCGGATCACAAACCAAAACCGAGGAAAACACATCAACTATAAGAATCGCAGAAACACAGAACTGCTTTAAAAACAAACGCCAACACACATAGAAACAGACTATCTGATTACAACTGCAATATTCCTGACTTTGTACAGGACATTTTAAGAAAAAATGGTGGGTTGAACTAGGTTTTATGGCTAACCAAACCTCCCGCTTATATGGCAATGTTACAAATACTACTGAAATGACAATATTACGTAACAGGAATACAGTACAAATAAATGGAAGAACACTCAGGACAGAGAAATACATAATGAAAATAAAATAGTACATTACAACATGTAAATCACAGAATAACAACGAACACCTTCCATGAATTTACGACAGTACACCACAATAGAATTATGAACTATACGTCACACGAATGTATCAACGCCGCAAAAAGTAACATATTTTTTACGTTTATTTTATCACAGATTAATTTCTAAAAATAGGTTATAAAATGGGGATTGATTTGTAATGGTGTAATTATAATATACTTTCTAACCATGTGGGATTTTCTTCTAGATAAAATCTGTGTAAACACAAATAAATCCTGTTCATAGAGTTTCTTTAAACTTAAAATTATATAAATGAACAAAATGATTAATTATCTTAACTATCAAAATTGAGAAAGGATATTGGGAATATGAAAAAGAGACAACAACCCGACCAAAGAGCAGACACCAGCTGAAGGCCACCAATGGGTCTTCAACGCAGCGAGAAAATCCCGCAAACGGAGGTGGTCCTCAGCTGGCCCCTAAATAAAATTGTGTACTAGTTCAGTAAAAATGGACGTCACACTAAACTCCAAAACATAAAAAAGAATACATTTAATTAAAAAAACATACAAAACTAACAAAGGCCAGAGGCTCCTGACTTGGGCCAGGCGCAAAAATGCGACGGGGTGAAACGTGTTTTGTGAGATCTCAACCCTCCCCCTATACCTCTAGCCAATATAGAATAAAGAAACACAGCAATACGCACAGTATTATAACATACATATAGAAAATAAAAACAGAATTCAAACCACAATGGAGCACTCAAACAGGCACTAAAAAATGAACTTTTCAAACAAATCACGGATAATTGTGATCCAACCACAGACTTAAATCTGATGCTAACTAATAGCTAGTTATAGATATCTGAGACCTTGCACCGTTTTTACTTCTCTTACTTACCAATACCCAATATATATTCTTTAATACCAGTAGAATGAGGCCCTACTCCATATTCTTCTACATCACGGAATCCATCCCAGTTCACATACAAGTTGGTAGTGGTAGTCTGTAATTTAACAATGTTTCAGTGTAATAACAAAAAAGTATGTATACCTTAACCTTCAAAACTGTGCTGATGATTCTGATGATAACGTCCGACATTTCAATACAAAAGCTTATAAATTAACCAAAATGAACAAAATGAATGTGACACCTGCATAATGGCTGAAAAATCACATGTTGAGAGCATAACAAAAGTCAATTGACATTCGTCATACTTACTTTTTACAAGAAAACTAATATACAAATGAAAAGTTGTTTTGAATAAATGATTCAAATGTTGCGTCAACCACCTGTATCATATGGCCTTCATCACAATCTTGGTTGTCCAAAAACAAAGTAATCTAAGATTACTATATCTCGGTTTCACCACAGAAATGTCGCTGGCATAAAAACAAAAATGATTTAATATGAATTACTTTACTATGTATGCTTGCAGGTATTTTTTTTAATTAAATTTGCCAATTTGATATTAGAATGATATCAATTTGTAATTTCATTCCGTCGCCTTATATTTGAGTCGATAACTTCATCTCTTTTAATTTTTTTATACAGTAATTTATCTTCTACCATTAGCATTAGCATTAGTTTTTAGCAAGCTAGTATAAAACTTGTTAATTTGTTGTAATTAAAACACATAACCTTTTTAACTTACTTTTGACACCTGAATTTTGCATAATGAAACATTGCAGCTTGTAAGCTTGTTTCTAAAAAAAGCCTTATAATTGTGTCAAACAACACTTGATTAGCTTACGTTTTTATGGCTTATCAGACTCACTTTTACAAAGCTATACCAAATAAATAAAGGCAACAGTAGTATACCGCTGTTCGAAAAACATCCTGAAACTGAGTAAACTTAATTTAAAAAATGAAAACAATGTCAGCAGTTTTGGTTGAAATTATTAGAAATATTTACACGCTTTATTATTTTCATATAAACAACTATACAGAAAAAAATCCAACTGAAACAAGGTTAAAAAAAATCATTATTAGTTTAAACATATTTATTCGTCATCATTACAAATATATCATCATACAAAATACAAAATACATAATCAAAATAGGATTCGGAAACAAGCTGTACATAGCTTATGCTATTCCGTTTCCTAAAATCATTGTTGGTCATTAAGTGCGCCACAGTGTCATTTTTCTGGTTGACCTATTAAAGGTTACGTGCATGAGGAGCGATATAAAAACAGAAATGAATGAAAAAGCGCAAATAGTCAAAATATCACTAGAAAAAATAATCAAGTTTCTGTAGTTTATACGTCTTTGATGTCTTAAAAAATATCTGCTTATCATGGTGAATGTGATCCTAATAAGCACAAAAATTCTCTAAAATGCCTTATGTGACATATTTGGTTACACGTGATTAGTAATTGACACATTTTCAGGCTATAATATTGTACTAAGAAGACAATACAACTCACAGAAACTGTTTTTTATTAGAATTAATTAGTAGTTCTGTTAACATACAAAGAGAGAAAAAGTTTCTAATAAAACATAACAATCATCAACAGATTACCAATATTTGAACACATTAATTGCTATTTTAAGCCCTTAACAGTGACATTTAGAAACAGCTTGCCACATCCCTGAAAATATTTGTTGATAGTCTCTATTAATATTATTGCTATATACAAGTAAACGTAAATTCCTTCTATGGAATATTACAAGGATAAATATTCTAATCAAACCTATTTTTACAGATTCTGGTAGAGGTCATACATTCAGAACAATCATGTTTAAGTCCTAAACTATTTAATAAAAAAATGGGGAATTTGTCAATGTGACACAGACGATACTACCGCTTGCATACAACGTTATAAATGTACATAACTCAAGAACGATAAAAGTGGCGCTACTCAAGTTCGTACTTGATCTGATTTTTGTGATAATAGATATTGTGTATAAGTTTCATAACATTTGGTTGATGCAAACTGAAGATACAGAACAGAAACGAAAAATTCAGTAATTTTCCCATTTGTTAAGGTGCATAATTCTACATGTTCTAGAACGGTAAAAGTGACGCCACCAAAATTAAACTTGATCTGTGTATTGTGGTAACATGCATTGTGTATAAGGTTCATAACATTTGGTTGAGGAAAACTAAAGTTAGAGAATGGAAACGAAAAATTCAGCTATTTGAATAGGGACATAATTCGCCACCAAAATTCAAACTTGATCTGTGTTTTGTGGTTATTAGCATCATGTATAAGTTGACGCAAATAAAAGTTCGTGATTGAAAACGAAAAATTCAGCAATTTTTCCTTTTGTAAAGGGACATATCTTTAGAATGGTGAAAGTGACGCCACCAAAATTCAATTTGGTTTTTGTGTTTTGTGGTAATAAGCATTATGTATAAATTTCATTAGATTTGGTTGAGGAAAACTTAAGTTAGAGTACATGTACATGTAGGAAAACCAATGTTGGCAAGTACGGACGAAAGGACGGTAGGACGGACGTACAGACAGACAAGGGTAAAACCTAATGCCCCCCTCGGTTACGACTGAGGCACAAACAGACTCTGATATATCTTGTACCTGAAAAATCTGACCTAGATTTGTACCAATCCATAATCTGCCTGCTACAGGTGGTGTCAAGTCTACAATTATTCCATCGCTACATTCGTTAATCTCTGACAAGTCCTCTATCCAGGTTTCATGTTGGATCTTTGTAGCATCAGCATGAACACATACAGTGTAACGAGTGCCGTGCAACAACTCATTGTTCGTGAACTCTACATTCATGAACCCATTTTCTAAAGGAAAATATTCAGAATTTATCATGTGTACTATAAAAGTTTCCCTTGTTGTTCCAAATCAAAATACTTATCAAAAATTGACAACAAAAATTGTGAGCATGGGTAGGTAGTTCATGACATGATTTATAACAAACTTTTCTAAAATTGTCCGTTTATAAATTTTTAAATTATAAAGAAAGTAAGGTTTCAACTCCCTCAGGCAAAGTTGACCTTAGATGAATTTGGCTATTTTTTTTAGGTATTTTTGTCATATAGCTCTTCAACTGTTTCGGTACTTATACATCCCTCGGATTTCAAATGTTTGGCATTGAGCGTTCCTGATGAAGGTAAATCCAGAAAAGCGCTTCGGACGCATGAAATTTTTAAACGTGTTGTTTTCAATTTTTTACATCACTGGGTCGATACCTCTGCTGGTGGACTATCAGTCCCCGAGGGTATCATCAGCTCAGTAGTCAGTACTTCGGTACTGACATGATTTATAACAAACTTTTCTAAAATTGTCCGTTTATAAATTTTTAAATTATAAAGAAACTAAGGTTTCAACTCCCTCAGGCAAAGTTGACCTTAGATGAATTTGGCTATTTTTTTAGGTATTTTTGTCATATAGCTCTTCAACTGTTTCGGTACTTATACATCCCTCGGATTTCAAATGTTTGGCATTGAGCGTTCCTGATGAAGGTAAATCCAGAAAAGCGCTTCGGACGCATGAAATTATTAAACGTGTTGTTTTCAATTTTTTTCATAAATATTTTAGCACAGTGTTGCTGCTTACCCGTCCAGAGCACCTGAGATCACCCCGTGTTTTTGGTGGGGTTCGTGTTGCTTAGTCTTTAGTTTTTTATGTTGTGTCTTGTGTACTATTATTTGTCTGTTTGTCTTTTTATTTTTTAGCCATGGCGTTGTCAGTTTATTTTCAATCTATGAGTTTGACTGTCCCTCTGGTATCTTTCGCCCCTCTCTTTGACATCGTTGTATATTTGAAATATTTATAATTTTTAACTTTTCCAGGAGATTTTTACTAACCGATGCAATTCAAGGGTAATAAATCCAACTCATTTACGCTATATTGATAAGGATGCACGGAACTAAATATGCATCTAGGTTTTGTAATATAATAAATAGGCGAATCTTGAAAAATTTCTAAAAAAAAAAAACCTTACAATTTTAACCCGTATAGCCACAATGCTCATCATATTATACATTTAGTACTATATAATACAAATAAACTTAATTCTAAATCGATTCATTACCAAATGAAGAAAAAATTTATCATCAAAACGTGAGAATTTTAAATCAAGCAAAGCTACGATTTGCTACATCCTAATTTAATGAGTTCAACTTTGAAACAAACGATTTCTACGTTAAGTAAGCAGTCGCTACTTTGTCTTTGCTCCTTCATTTTGAATATAGAATGCATGGATATAAAATGGTTGATGACGTGTTAGCATACAAATTAATAGCAGACATGAATAATTATAGCACTACTTTCAATGGCAAATCAGTCCCCCTAAATGTTGGATTTTTGCTCCCTCAAAACATGAAAAACCTTTCATTAATGAAGTTAATATAATGCAAGCTTTCAAAGAGCCTGATAAAACTATAATGAAAATTAAAACCGTGTTTGATAATTGAGCAGATAATGTTCTACCTGTATGTCCACATTTTATTCTATCTGGATGGTCACATGGTATCTTCAATTGTAACTGATTTACTTGACGATAGTATGTAGTCACATCAACTTCCCTGACTTCTATAATGGCATAGTCATAATTTTTATGCCGTAAGGTTGGCCATACAGCTGATATTACATTTTTGTACGGGGTGTAATCTCTATCTGCTTCTGTCCACAATGCATTTTGCTCAAGAAAGACAGGTCTACCAATTCCAGCTGAAATAATATCTGTGGTTTTAGTTTCAAGAACAAACAGGGCTGGTTAACCAACACTCCTTGATAATAACTTGCTCTTAAAATAGATTATAAAGAATATCTTTCATGAATTTAACGTTTCAAAATTAGATTTTTCTTTTGAAAACATGCAAAGCTGGATTAAACTAATTGTTTTTTAAATGATACACAAAGTATAAAATAGCATAAGTTTTCCTGAATTCTCCCTGAATAATCAGTATCAATGTAACATTGATACGCGATGTAAAACTTTACATTTAGCATTGTGTTAAACAGTAAGGAGATTCTATAAAGAAGTTGTTGAAACAAACGTACAGTGGTGTATCTTTATTTAAGTTATCCGTCTTCTGTAAAATGTTCATGTATGTTCTAGTTTGAATAAAAGAAGACTTCCCATCTGTCTTCATTTATGTTCTAAGAGCAAATTCATGCCATATGCAGAAGCGTTATGAATGTATAAAGATGGCTCAAGCTGGCAGTGTTTTGTTGGTATGTATAAGAAGTGAATAAGATAAACATTAACTAGTTTTCATTTGTTTTAGTTAAGGTATAAACATGATAAATGCAAGATAATGCGCTGTACAGACATACATGAAACTGCTTACCAGTCGCATCCGGTTCACCTACAGCATCTATTACAATGTTTGGTTGTATTAATATTGGGTTAAATGCACTACAATCTTTTATTTCAGTCGACACTGTAGAGTACAGCTTGGCTTTGTTGTATCCTCTAATAGAAAATCTTTTACACCGAGAAAAATCCATTGTACCATTCAAAACATACTCAAAGGAAATCTGAAATTGAAAATGAAACTAAATTAACATTTAATTTTATGAAAATATAAGTTCGGACTATATAGAATTATTTTTCCTATCAATTTAGTTTTGCCATAAATGTGTACTTTTACTCGGTATACAACTGATTACTATGTATGGATATGATATTAAACATTTTTGTTATTCAGTGTTTACTTATTTCGATTTATATCTCGTCTTACTATTTTTATATGTCTCACCTTTGATATATATTTAGTACTACGATAAATTTTCAATTCTGTTCTCGAAGAATTCACAGCAAATTTATTTTGTAAAAAAACTATTTTCGTACTCCTTACAACAAAATTATAACGCCATTTTGTCCCAGGTAATAATTGTCTTTTTTAAATTGTTTTACATCTTGTGCTTATACTTATTTTGTTAATATTTCTTTTAGATCGAGTTAAGCCATTTCAATTAATATTTTATAATGTGTCTTTCTATGTTGTAATGACTAAATGTTATACTACTGTTTCAGGTAAGGGTGAAGTTTGGCGCCTGTTAAAATGTTTAAACCCGCTACATTTGTGTATAAAAAAGAAAATGTGGTATGATTCCCAATGAGACAACTCTTCACAAGACACCTGTCGTATGTCAGGAATCTATTGTTCAGTGGTTGTCGTTTGTTGATGTGGGTCATTAGTGTTTCCCGTTTTTTTTTATATAGATTAGACCGTTGATTTTCCTGTTTGAATTGTTTTACGCTAGTCATTTTGGGGAAGTTTATAGCTAGCTGCTCGGTGTGAGCTAAGGCTCCGTATGTAAGGCCGTATAAGAAGATAACAATTATAGGTCAAAGAACGGCCTTGAACGTGGAGCATTGGCTAACACCGAAAAGCAAGCTATAAAGGGCCCAACAATGACTAGTGAAATAACATTCAAGCAGGAAAACCAATGGTCTAATCTATATAAAATACGAGAAACGAGAAACATCTAGGAACCATAACAACAAACGACAACCGCTGATCAACAGGCTCCTGACTTAGGACATATATTTATTTTCAGCTATGGTAATTTACAATAACATGTACACCCTCAAGTATCAGCAGTATTTCTTACCAGATTGGATATTTTATATCCCTTGTTTTTCCTGGACTGAACGGAGAAGAAGCAAAGGGCCCTCAGTATACTCTCCTGGGCTACTAAGGTAATTATAACAAGATTTTGGAAACGAATTGGGTTGAATTTAAAAAAAAAAAAGACCCAGATATATGTTAAACTATAACTTAATTACAAGTGCAGAACAAAATGAGAGCTTTTCCAATATTTATGACTTTTAACATTGGAATTTCCTCTAGAATTTTAGCTCATAAAGATAGCGGAGCCTTGTTTACAGTTTTGAGGATGTAGATGTCATGTTTTTTTTTAAATTGTATACAATGGATACCACTTTGTCCGCGCAGCCGGTAATATCGATCATTACGTCATATCCGCTATGTTATATAAATAGACTTTGACATGTTCATATTTTAGTCTTTCAGAGTATAGAATGAATTAATACCACCATACATTATTTATAAAGGACAAACACTTAACAAAGAAGTTAGTTATGGAATATCAGAATCCAAATTCAACAATCTCTCAATGAGGAGGTGACAACTGCGATATTCTCAGAATTTTCAAGAACCATTGTCTTGTCCATGTAACTTACCATCCTCTTATCCTTTTATATGATGGACATGCAACTCACATCACTATGGATATAATTGAAACAGCAATGATTTCAGATGTGCACATCTTTGTACTTCCACCCTATAGCAGTCAAATGTTACAACCATGAGATGTCTCAGTATTCAGTCTATTCAAAAAGAGCCTCAACTCTGAATTCCATAAAACATATGCATGAAAATACTATGTGGAATATTCCCTTATAAACCTGAAGAAGTTCTACAGAAATCCTGGCCAGCACACACTTTACCTACTGCCACAGTCCTTTCCATCATATTAACACGAAAGGAATGGATGGATATGAGATCAATTAAAGTTTTGTTTGGAAATTAAAGAAACAAAGTAGAAGAAGCCTTAAAGCCGAATCCCTATATATCAACCTTTGTTCATCCTTTTGGAGCTGAAAAATTCCGGCAGATGCTAGTAGAAAAAAATCAAGAGAAGGTCAAACTGAGGCAAAAAATTGAAACATGTCCCATAAATGAAGAAAATTTTCCAAATAAACAAGCATATGTTAACCCGTACGCCAAAGATAAAGATCGAGTTAGTGCAATGACCAATTAAAAAGTTGTTACAAAAAAAGATGAACTCAAATGAAAACAAAAACAAGGGAAAAGATCCCGCAAAAGAGTGTCAACGTGATGAAACAATGACATTTAATAAGGTTTATTCATATTTTGAAATAATAACAGTTGAAACGCAATCATGCATATTATGTGGAAAGAGCCAGCCAGATGGGTTCAGCTTAGATCTAGAAGTGCAATGGGCTCAATATGTGAAATGATTGAGAATGTTCACTTAAATTGTGTGATAAAAAGGAGAAAGCGTATTAAAGTGAACGTTTCTGGCCTGCAGTGTGTTTAGACGTGTAACCTCTTGTACTTAAATATGAAAGCATTTTGATGGTTTAAAGTGTTCTTATTTTGACACTTGTTAATGGTTGTTTCTTGTTAATTTAAAAAAGATATTTTAAATGTTACGCATTTTGTCAAAACTGATGTGAATTGTGACATCATTTACTGAAATTGTTTTATTTTATGGTAAAAGTTATCAAAATTTAGTTATTTTTTGCGACACATCATAAGTAGTCTATCTGGTACTAAGTGACCAGCAATTTAATGATGTAAAATCTTTCTTTTATTCAAAATGAACTATTTCTTGAAGGCATGCGCGAAATCACTGGACATCTTTAAAAATGTCAAAATAGAGTTTCTCTATTTTGAGACACATATATAAAAAAAAATATTAACGGTAACGTCATACATAAAGAAGCTTTCGTGAATCTAGAGTATGTCATGAATTTGTTCACAAAACATTATCCGAATATATGTTTTATGAGCAAGCCCAAGCGGAGCCAGAAGTATTAGTTGCGCGGACACACTGGAATGCACCGTACTTGATATATATTATTTTTGTTTTATAATTCAAAATAGTACACGTGTTTGATCTACAATTAAGGATACCTTAAATAATTGATAAAAATATTGAATAACTAGGAAAATTAATTGAATAATATCTAATTCTAGGGGATTTTGATCTTAGATTGTCGTTTTGGTACTAGTCATGTCAATCACTGAAGGCTGTATAGTAATCTCTAGATGTATATATTTGCTATATTTATGTTGGTGAGTTGTTGATCTTATTGACAATACTCAAAATATCTTATTTCCTTAAAATATTAGAGGACAATAGCACTACAAATGATGTACGAGGAAGACAATGATTCCTATGTGTTCACTTGGTAAAATGGTATTGACATTAAATTTTACCTGATGTCCAATTGCTGTATAGTCTAATTTGGTCCAAACAATGTATATCTGTCCCTGTACAGAATTGTCTGTGATAGCAAACTCATATTTATCAACAAAAGTATATTTTTCAGTCATGTCCTCAATATCTGGGTCATAAAACTGGGCAAAAGACACCATTAGCTGAAAATATTATGTAAAAGAATTTTGGCAAGATCACAAAAGTCACTTGTTATATAGTGCATGATGTTATTTATGTCTCATGTTTGTAACAAATTATATGTTGTTTTTTTTTTGTTTCATCTTTAACGAAATAAAGTAAACACGAATGAACAAAAAAAAATGATTTAGCTAAATGACTCACCTGCTATATTTATAACGATTATATTTATGTTGGAAGTGTATGACATGAAGGTTTTATTACAAATATCATATAAACTTTATGACATGAAGGTTTTACTACAAGTATCATATAAACTTAACATTATCAATAAGCAAGGTAAATAAGGTTGAGGTCAGATAAACCCTGCCGACACTCATTAACACCTTACAATTGTACCATACATTGAATTTTTATAAGCTTACAGATTAAAGTACTTGAGTAAGCAAATGTGAGTGAAAATTGAAAATGGATTAATGAAGCATACAAATGAGGTCAAGAAAAGATGAACCATGCCAGATAACATGTTCACCATGCATTCATATCGTAGCTTAAATTTAGTTGACCTATTACTTATATATAGTATATGATGAACCAACAAAACCATGAAAACTTAAAATTGACCAATGAACTATGAACATTAGGTCATAGTCAGATTAAACCTGCCAGAAAAATATTTACATCTTACTATTATTTCATACACCAAATATATTGGTTCGATTGCTTAAAGTATCTGACTACTAGACCAAATGAAAAAAAAAATAGCAATGACCAATTGACCATAAAAAAGGTCAAGGTCATACGAAACCTGACAGTCAGGCATGTACAATTTACAAACATTCCATACACCAAATATAGTTGACATATTGCTTAAAGTATCTGAGATATGAAACTGACCACGAAAACTTAACCTTCATCAGTGACCAATGACATGAGGCATGAGGTCAGGTGAACCATGTCTGACGGAGATGTAGACCTTGCGATGAACCAGGTACTAATTATGGTTATCTTATTTCTAACAATAAGTGCATATTTCACATGATAAATAAAACATTATAGTTTTTCAAGCTATTGCTAAACAATTAAAGTGAGATCAAGCAATATGGACATATGACATCACCAGCCCACTGGTCAGCACTTCAGTGTTGACATGGATATCAATTAGTTTATCATTGTTTAAAATTTCCTGTTTACAAAAGTAGGAATTTTTCGAAATACTAAGGATTTTCCTATCCCAGGCACAACTTTTTAGAATTTTGCTTTCAACTTTCCTGTTCGGCTTTATAAATATTTTGATCTGAGCGTCACTGATGAGTCTTACGTAGACGAAACGCGCGTCTGGCGTATTTAATTATAAGCCTTGTACATTTGATAACTAATTAAAGCTTTATACAAATAGTTGACGCTGTCGCAACATTCGCTGTATAGTTATCCAGATGTCTCACATACTGCGACTTTTGTCATAGGCGAGATAAAACTCTACACAAACAAAAACAAAAAGCTGTCATTAATTGAACAACGTGGTGTTATAAGTCTGTCGAGGTTTTTCACAATGTGTTTCCGTCTCATTGCCATACACCCCAAAATCTCCTTTCATACTTATATTTACCTTCTCAGCCCCACTTGTTTGTGTGGAATTAAAATGTTCAACAGTTACGTCCCCTGTAACGGGAGGATTGGCAATCACCGTGACACCATCGGTACTGATATGTGAGAAACAGATGGTTTTAGCACACAGCTTTAATACAACACGATACTTTACACCAGGGCTTAATGTTAAGTCATCAAGGCTCATCTTCAGTACTGTTGATACTTTGAGAAAATCACGGAAAATACTCCAATAGTCTGCAAGGAATACATTGTTATTATCTAAAATTAGAACTAAAAATATTTGTTATTTCGTTTAAAGAAATATTATTTAATTTTAGCAAGAAGGAGGGCTCTTAAAACTCAAACTATTCTTTTTATCCAAATCAACTTAATAAAATAGAAGCAGCTGCAGAAAGTTGTTGTTAACATTAAAATTAAAACTTTTGTAAAGAGTCTTGTGAAACCCTGCGTCTCACTTATGATTTCTGTCCACGTTTGATAACATTTCATGAAGTTTTACATATCTATCATGTAAAACAAATTTAGCCCAAACGTGCTGTAAATGTTAACTGCAAAAAACTTCAAAGTTTCACAAAATTCTATAACGATTTGACAAAGTATTTGATGTGTAACAAACCCGATCGTCTTGTTTAATGCAACAAACTAAATTTCATGGAGAAAAGAAAAGAAAATAATAGTGGAGTGACTTTAACCATAGGATTAAATTTTTCATGCACCAAACTAACACACGGCTCGATTATATATCGTTCGAAAGCTAAAAATTTGTACTATCTGTTTTTCCCGGTCGTAAAATAATCGTACGGTGCAATCTCCGTCAAATCAACATCAAAGGTCATGGACGAAGAATTTCATATTTTCAAAGATATCATCTTGATTGCATTTTCTGTCCTCTATATAATGAGTTCATATATGCAAACAATTCTAACTTTTAGCAGAGTGAAAGTCAATTATGAAAAGCATTTTTTTAATTTTTAAAGCATGTTTTTGATAAACAGCACATCTTTCCAGAAAATTGAGTTAAAGTTAACAAATGAGTGAAAACCAAAATATTTGTTTCTGATGCAACTGCTGATCACTTAAAACAAAGTAAAACCCTGTAATAAATATTAAAGAAGTTTTTGACATCATCAATTTCCTATAATAATGCCTACAGTAAATCATAACAACTCATACAGTTGCCCAAAATATCGCTATCTGCGGAAACACAGCTTTTAAGCACTTCTTCCCTTTTAAACATTGTATGTGGTCAATATAAATTGAAAAAACAAATTCTTAAAAATGTGAAAAATTTAAAGATAAAAAAATATGCAAGCATTATACTAATGATTGAAATTAAGGGGCGAAACTACGACATTGCAATGTGCATTGTAACTGCTAGACTGAAATAAAAAGGACAGTATAACTATTATGCTTTAAAATCTTATATTCAAACATAAAAACTCAAAAATGACACTTACTTCCAATACTCTTCTCTATAGCAATGTATGCATCAGTGGTGTAAGACTTCATAGTATCTGGTATAGTCCAGTAAGCTTTTAATGAATTTGTGGACATCTGGGTGTCAACATCATCTGAACAATATAATCTGTGGTCCTAGAGGGATACAAATACTTTTAATGTTAAGTTGTATTGGTAATTTTAGTTATTGTGGATCCACATATTTTCGCGATTCAAGGGAACCAAATTGTTTGTTCCATGATATTGTTTTCGTGGTTTTCCAAAGGTCTGCACATAAGCCTATAGAACAATTTGTATTTCATTCGCCATTTAAATTTGTAGTTCATCAATACCAATACAATGAACTCCATGAAAATTGTTATCGCACGTATAATTATCAATCTACTGAAGTTAAAGTAAGGAAATTTAATCTAAAATTGTAAAATGGTAAAGGGTGATTTGTTTCGTTCATTTGGCAATGAAGACAAATGGCAAAAATATGTCCCTCACGTAAATGACATTTTTGAGGAAGAATAAAACTAGTTACTATAAAAACACAAAAACAAAACCTGACATACAGGATTTGTTTTACAAATTGCAAAATGTTTACTCTGTAATACAGTCATTGAAATTAACTATAGGTTGTACACTTTAAAATTTCATAATTCACTATTGGTCTTATGAGTACATAATGTAATTGTTTTCCATAAATATATGTGGTTTGAGAAGACAGCAGGATGAGTTATATCAATGGTAACCTTGAATTAAATGTTGAACTTGCCTTAGATTTTGTTAGTAACAAGTAAAACATCAAACTGAATACGTGCTATTTTTTATGTTAGAGTCAAATTTTTAGAAATTGTCCCCACAACCTGCTTTACTCAGCTAACAAGTATTTCAAAAATCACATTTAGAGTAAACCAATGATTTTTTTTAACCATTAATTCATAAAATTGTCGAAATATCAATTGCATTGCTGTTTAAAGACATAAAAAAACATAACTATAATAACACACTAGATTGATAATATACATTGTAAAGGATGCAGAACACTTAATTTGCATTGGGAGGAGGAGAGTTTATATTATACTGACCTCCATATGATGTTCTAACATTTTATCTGAAATAAAAAATGTCAAACAGTATATTTTAGTTATTCTATTGTCATACCTTTCTTACAAATGTTTTTTTTAAGGAAAACATATATAATAGAACTGAAAAGTTTTATATTGTTGTCATAAATGTCATATCTGATTATTTAGGAATATTATCAAGATTCCTCCCTATATCGATTTGAAAAAGTTTTATATGTTTCCAATATATATATGTGTTTGCAATTTTCATCAGAACGGCACCTCCCCCTTAACTAGAGTTGACGTTAAATAAATCTCTGATTAATTTACAAATTTGGAAAGCTGAAAAAAATTGAACAAGTTCAATCAAAATATTTTATAGCTGTATTTTTATGAATAGAAGGAAACGAAAAAGTTAGCAACGGGAACATGTTCTGTTAGCCATGCTGTTGATCTGCTGAAATTAACTTACTAGTCATATTACAAGGTTCTCCATCAAAAATTGAAACTCCTGATAGAACATCATTTTCTGTAACTATTGTAACACCGTCAGACGATTTCCATACATTCCCTGCTGAAGTCTTAGCTGTTACAGTGAAATAGTATTTCTGAAAATGAAAGGTTTAGCCATTAACATAACTAAGATGATGATCAAAGTTTAAATACCCAAACAAAAAATGTGTAGATGTTTGAAGCATTTTTTTATTCATTGAGATGTTTCTTCATATTTTGGAAAGTTTTCTACCCAAATATTTTTGATAATTTTGTGATAATTTGATCTAAAACAAATTCTGTAGTGTCTGAAATCCAAATAAATTTAACAAGAATACACAGGCTTCAATGTCTCATCTGCTTTAATGACCATGATTAATTTCATTTTCAAAGTCTTAAAGATAAAGGTTTATTACAAGTATCACACAAACTTCACATATTTAAGGATCCGTGACAATGTTGTCAAGGTCAGATAAACCATATCAGACAGACTTGTATACCTTAAAATGGTTATATATATTAACTAGTGTTAACCTATTGTTTATAGTATTCAAGAAACATTTCAAACTATGAAAACTTAACATTAATTAATGAACAGCGAAAATGAAGTCAAGGTCAGATGATATATGACTGACAGACCTTACGATCAGTCATTCCATGCACACAATAAAGTTGACGTTGTTCTTATAGTGTATAAGAAACAGACATGTCCATCCGTTATAGATTAGAAACAGTGTCGTCAGGTCATTCAAGACGCTCTGTCCGCGTACTGTAAAAAATGTTATAAACGTGGAAAATCTGACAAAAATCTTATTGGAATACAATGATGAATACAGTTGATATTCGTATATCTCATGTTGAAAACATTCTGAAATCAATAATAGGGTTCATATTAAACCCATTTCTAGAATAAACAATATAATATTCCAAGTACTCCAAAAGCGGTTTGTGTTCATACCGGCAGAGAGAGCAGCCAATAATGTAGTGTCGCATATACTACACAGAAGTTTTTTAAAACGAAATTTTCAATTCTACTACATTCAGTTCCTAACGCTCCACAGAGAGTATAATTGTAAACAATCATATCATTGCCATTTCCCAGTATAAAACCCCTTCCGAACATTTGAAAGTCTCGACTATGTACTGGTTACCTAAATAACCGATACAACCATTTAAATTTCGTTTCGTCTCCGCATCTAGTAAGTGCCCTACCACTAATCTGTCAGTGCTTCTAACTACCTCCCTTACTACTTTAAATGAACTTGTTATTAACTTTTGTAATAAAATTTATGACCATAATGGTATTTTTTATTTTTGAAGTGTTAAAAATGCTTTAGAGATTTTAGATTTAATACGTGCTTTTGGTGGACCTCTTAATTCTGTCGACACTAGACTTACACACAATCTTATCCAAAAAAAAAGATATCAAATTTAAATTTAAACGGTCTTTTGAAAAATCTCATTGCACATTCATTTGCTGTAACTCGTTTAAAGCCTTTTCTATAAAAAAAAAAAGAAAAATATGCTAGATGCACTTACAGGAAATATGAAATTATGATTGAAGCTTTAAATTTCTCCTGGACAACATATATGTACGTTTCGGCAATAAAGTGTATCGATAGGCATTAGGTATTCCTATGGGCACTAATTGCGCCCCTTTAATAGCATATTTATAACTCAGTAAAGACACGTCATTGTTACATTTGGTTTACACATTTAACAATACCTACCGTTATCTTGATGATATTTTTTCGTTAAATAATGCAGAATTCTCTAAATATACTACCAACTTTTAATACATTAAATACATCAAACATATCTAACATATACAGCAGTAGTTGTACTTTTCTAGACTTAGACATTTCAATTTCTAAATGAAAACATCATACTTCAATTTAGGACAAAAGAGACGATGTTTCAATCTCTACTGTAAATGCCTTTTATAGACGGCGATGTTCCTTTGGCTCCATCCTACGTTGTTTATATATCCCAACGTGTTCGTTATGCCAGTGTGTGCAGTGCTCCCATATCTTTTAAGGAATGTAATCAAAGCATCACTGGTAAATCATTAAGTCATAAATTCTTTCAGAGATACAATTATTTGATTAGTAAATTTGGCTGCACCTATTAAACGTATTAAAGTGGCACTAGCTACGAGATACATAGAAAAATTAAATTATAATTTTCTTTGTTCAATCATTTATGAAAGTGAAATAGTGAAATAACGAGTCGCTATTAGCAGGCAGTATGGTTCAATTTTGTCAAAATAAGCTAAAAAAAATCGATGATGAATTATTCACTTGCAAATGAATAATTCGATCTCATTGAATCCGTATTCATGTGAACTTCAATTAAACCCCTTAGCTAGAGATGGATTATGTATGATTGATGCGTGTTAGGCTATTTAAACAAAAGAATGTCAACAGTGAAAGTGAAACAAAGGTAAATCATTTGATTGACTGATTCGATCCACAAAAAACAGTCTTATACAGGTAAAATCGAACATTAATTTATTTTTTTAACCTTAAAACCTTAAAAATGAAATCAACTAGACATAGAAAAGTCCATTTGCACGAGGTTCATATATCTATTTATATTTATGTTTATATTTATATCTTGTTATGTGACCGTTGGTTGTTTTCGGTGTAATTTTGATAGTTAATTAGATGGCGTTTAAACTAAAATACACACAAAACGCAGCTACATATTATCATGTCCATGCCCTGTAAATTGCTTACTTTAGACTTTTTATAATGTAGATACATATTTTACATTATTATAAATCTAATATGAGAATTTGAGTCAAATCGGTGAACATAAATTTGACAGCTAGTGCCCCTTTAAAAACGGTATTTGACTTCCTAAATTTTACGGTTATATTGTACTAAAAGCGCGCGATAATCCCTTTGTGATGTGTGTAAACTCATCGAACCTTTAAACAAACCTATTAGTAAAGATTATCTTATTAATGTTAGAATATTGTTTACATTGGCACAAATATCGGTTTTGTCATTAATAAATTAAAACATAGCTAAATTTGTATTCTTTTCAAATAGTTTTTTTGGATGCATAATTGCACATCCACGTTTATTTGTTCACACCCGGCACGCAACGTCATTTCAACGTTGAAATGTGGTTGATATTTTGTCATAACGTTGCTTCAACGTTGTTTCAACGTTGTAACAGCAACGTCGAAGTTATGATGCAGAAAGTATGTTGTTTCAACGTTGAATTTTAGTTGAATTTTTAATGTTGAAGTTAGGTTGAAATAAATATGTTGTTTTAACGTTTAATGTTGGTTGATATGTCGACGAGGGAAGTTCGTCGAGAAAAAAGATGTAAAAAAATATTCACCATCAGTTTTAAAGAGGAATCATCATAGTTGTACATCGTTTTTTGTTGCATCAACAAAAGTTCACAAATAAGGATTTTGCTATGTAAATTGTTATAAATTTTGCCTTTTAATTTTTTGTACAATATCTAGTAAAATCAGGAATTTTCCAAAGAAATATAATTAAAGCTCAAACCGACGTCTAACCGGGTCGTTTATTAAAATCATAAAAGTATACAAAAATATAAATAATCATTCGTCGAAATATGCTACTAACTAATTTGTTATTATCCGGAAATATTTTAATCATCATAGACAAGACACAGCATGTGAAAGTGCGGCATATACACAACAGATACACAAGGATTGGCACTCCCAGTAATCTATTGATAATATTATCACGTGACATGATGCTGATTAATGTATGACCGCACGTGTGTGACCGCCTTTTTCAAACGCGGCAGCGATCATGAAGTGTGATACAAACACAGTAGATTGTACAATTTTCCTAGACAATTTTTAGGACCGTTTTCAGGAAAGAATAATTCATAGAAATGTAAGTTATTCCATTATTATTATCCGTTGCTGTATTAATTGTCTTTCAATGCTTGTGTGATGTTAACAATGGGAGATTATAAATGCACAAACGCGTTATATATATTCTGAAAATCTCGCCATATTGAATGTTGTAGAGATATCATTTCTAACTTCAGTGTGAACATTGTCGTTTTAGTTGTACGTTCCAAATTTATGACTGCAGTTCTATATAAATATGTACTATAATCTGGAAACAGCATACTCAGCATACATGTTCCTACATACAGTTTATTTTAGTGCTTTACTGCTGATTTGTTAAAGACAAGGAACGTCTGCCAAGTAAGATTATTATATCTCCCCCATTTTAAATCTTAAATTTTAATCCGTCAACCATTATCACATTTTTTTAATTATTGTCAATTATGCTCTGAAATTGTTAATGATTTCTTTTTATTCTTCAATCGAATTTTACAAATTTAACATATTGCTTGGCGATGATCGATGTTATTCTTATTTTTTGCACAGGTATTAGGGACAGAACAGTAACTTAAGAGTTTTAGGGAAAAAGGATTTAAGGATAGAGGCAAGGATTTGTATAGTAATACTATATAAATCCTTGATAGAGGTAGTAGCTGTCAAGATATGTATCTTTTTTAATTCTTAACATTTTCATTATCAATAATCAGTATGTATGTTAGATTGCATGTGTTGTTTGTGTGGATATTGTATGCAGTTTGTGATTTGTATTGATTTAAAGCTCTATATGGGCCCTTTAATAAGGAATACTAGTAAAGACATTTTATTTGATTTGATTTGTATTTATATTTTTTGAATGCATATCAAATTTAAAATATAACCTCTGCAATCATTAAGACAGGTGTCATTGTAACAATAGATCCTGGTGCCGGAAATGGTTGGCATTGTTACAATAGATACTGGTATTTGAGATGGGTGGCGTTGTTACAATAGATCCTGGTGCTGGAAATAGGTGGCATTTTAAAAATCGATCCTGGTGCTCGAGATAGGCGGCATTTTAACAATAGATTCTGGTGCTCGAAATAGTCGGCATTTGTACAATAGATCCTGGTGCTCGAGATATGTGGCATTTTGACAATAGATCCTGGTGCTCGATATGGGTGGCATTATTACAATAGATCCTGGTGCTCGAGATGGGTGGCATTGTTACAATAAATTCTGGTGCTCGAGATTGGTGGCATTGTTACAATAGATCCTGGTGCTCGAGATAGGTGGCATTTGTACAATAGATCCTGGTGCTCGAGATAGGTGGCCATTTAATAATAGATCATGGTGCTCGAGATGGGTGGCATTGTTATAATAGATCCTGGTGCTCGAGATGGGTGGCATTGTTACAATAGATCCTAGTGCTCGAGATAGGTGGCATTGTTACAATAGATCCTGGGGCTGAAAATAGGTGGCATTTGTACAATAGATTGTGGTGCTCGAGATAGGTGGCATTGCAACATTGTACATGTACAGGAGCGAAAAATGGTAAAAAAAGAAGATCGGCTATTATGTAAAACAGTAAATTATTAAAAAAAAACTGGCCGTTATAACATTTTATTTCCTGCCTTTGACGTTCTACGTAATTGTTAACTCATGTTTACAAATATTATTTGTGTTTGGTTTTTTTCAGGAAGAGTAATGGATGCCTACACAAAAATAACAGAAGCTGAATTAAAGAAGGATTGTGCACCAGAAATGGTTGGAGGAGTTTAGAGACTACAATTCTTTTTCACGAAAATATTAAAAATGAATTAAGAGATTGTTTGTATTCATTTACCAGATCACCTTTTGGCTATATGAGCTTTTGTCATAACTTGACATCTGTTGTACTGTTTTTTTTTCTTCAAATCTTTCTGTTGTCCTCTGTAGTGTCATGTGGCTTCAATATCTTTTGTTGTTACTAACTATTATAGATATAAGAAGATGTGGTATGATTGCCAATGAGACAAATATCCACCAGAGTCCAATTGACGTGGAGGTCACTAAACGGACTTCAACAATAAGCAAACACCACACCGTATACTAGTAATCCGCGATAGAAGACCCGGACATAATAATCCAACAATTCAAACGAGAAAAAACAACCGCCTTATTTTGTAACGACAAACACATATGACAGATGAACCAACAACAAGCAACGAAATGCTTATTTCAACATGAAACAATGTTGTTGCAATATTAGGGTGACGTTGTTTCAATGTTAAGTTTCAACCTATATTCAATCAAAAATCAACGTTGATGCAATGTTGAAAATATAACGTTGTTTCAACGTCAGATATTCAACGTTGTGTCAACTTTCAAAACCAACTGTTAATTCAACGTCTTTTCAACGTTACAAATCAACGTTGATTCAACGTTGTTTCAACGTTGAAATGCCGACTGGGTTATTATTGCTTTATCTATATATATAACATGATACATTATAAGGTCCTGTACAAATCCTTACTATCTAAGATCTATCGAAACTTATATTTTGGATATTGCACAAGTCATGTCTTCTTTGACTAACCTTGGCTTTAAAACACTATATCCCTGGGATCTGTTTTAATTGATTTTATTCTCTGTTCAAGATTTTTTATTAATAATTATTTTCAGCCTTTATCTGGCTTTTCGTAACTGCGAGTACTCTCTCTCAAATTATATGTTCGTGTTAATTTGACCTTTTGACACAATTTGTAATGCATTGTTGTTATTCAATTGTTACAAGGAGCATCGGTGGCCGAGTGGTTTAAGTAGTTACTACTGTAATCACTAGCCAGTCAACAATGAGGTTGTGAGTTCGAACCCCGCTTGTGCGGCTTCCCTGGACTCCAATCTTAATTGACTAGGATAGTCACTTTTCCTATCGAAGGTCGGTGCTTCCTCCATCAATAAAAACTGGCCGACGCAATATAGCCCAAAAAGCGGTGATTGAAAGTGATGTTAAAACATAAAAAATCAAACAAATCAAAGTCAATGTTTACTTATTTTGTGTTGTTTCTCTTTCACTATTGTCAATATAAACCACCTTTTCTAAGTATTGAGTATGACGATAATTTTCATTTCTGTTTTCGTAAAATAAACAACAAATCTGTTAATTTTGAAAAAAAAACACCGTACTCCTAACAACAAAATTATTATATTTAAATTAACCTGTGTACGTTATTTTATTTAATGCCGTTTTGTCCCATGTTATAGTTGTCTTTTGGAAATTGTTTTACCTCCCCGTTTTTAGGATATTGTAATTACATTGTGTCATAGATCAAATTTATTGGTTCAGTGTATGTTTACTGGTTTTTGTTAATATGTCTGATTGATCGAGTTAAGGATTTTCAATTGATATTTTATAGTGTGTCTTTCTATTTTGTCATGTTACACTACTGTTTTAGGTTAGGGTGAAGTTTGTCGCCTTTTAAAACGTTTAAAACTGTTGAATTTGTTTTTTACCTGCCCTAAGTTAAGAACCAGTTGTTCAGTGGTTGTCTTTTGCTGGTGCGTTTCATAAGTGTTTCTCGTTTCTGTTTCTCGTTTTTATATAGATTAGACCGTTGGTTTTCTTATTTGAATGGTTTTCCGTTAGTCATTTTGGACCTTTTATAGCATGCTGTTCTGTGTGAGACAAGGCTCGGTGTTGAAGGTCGTACTTTGGTCTATAGTTATTTACTTTTTACAAATTGTGACTTACATGGAGAGTTGTCTCATTGTCACTAATACCGCATCTTCTTATTCCTATTAACCAGGGAAATCAAACATTGACCAAAGAAAAATGAAAATGAGGCCAAGATCAGATGAACCCTAGAAGGCAGATATGTTCACTTATCACAATTCCATGTACGAAATACAGTTGATATATTAAAGATAGCAAATGAGAAGAGTACCAAACCAGAAACAACTAACACTGAGCAATGAACGATGAAATTGAGGTCAGATTAACCCTGCCGTTTCCACCATTCCATATACCCAAATATAGTTGACCTTTTACTTATAATATACATGATATATGAGAGGAGAACCAAACCATGAACATATATCATTGACCAATGACGTATAAAAATAAAGTCAAAGTCAGGTGATACCTACCAGACGTCAATGTATCCTTACAACCATTCTATACACACAACACAGTTGGATACAACCAGAGGATTCCGAAACGTGACAAGCGAACACCCTTAAAGTATTTGAAAAAAATCTTGGCATTAACCATTTAAAAATAACAAAGTGTTTAAGGTCAGAAGAAAACTTCCAGACATACATGTACACCTCATAAATTATTCTATAGAGCACATGTAGTTGACATTCTGCTTAGAGTACCTGAGAAACGAAGCAAATCGCTCATTTTATTGCTGATCACTGATCCAGGATATGAGGTCAGGGTCAAGTGAAGCCTAACTGACTTACATTTAGACCTTTCAAGGAACTCATTTATCAAACGTAGTTATCTTATTAATCAGAGTAAGTGAGAAATTCATATGAAACAAACAACAAACATTCAAGTATTTGCTAAACCTGAAAATCAGATCAAGGAGAACGGGCATATGACAAACATAAAATACGTAACGGAAAGCACCAGTGCACAAGGTCTGATACACTAAGGTCTCCAACCTTCTGAAATATACAGTTTTTTTATAATTCATAAATCAATATAATAAACTGATATTAGGTATATGCTTGAGTAGCTGCAGAATCGAAGTTCTTATAAGTCTTTGTGCCCGCAAAATTATCCCAAGGATCATGGAAGTTATTAGTTTACAGATAATGCGTTAGCAAATCCATGTGCACGGGTTTTTCTTCATGACGTCGTTTCACAATGGACGTGACGACTAAAGAAGATTACTACCTAGTAGAAAGGTGTCAGTCCTGATTCCGCAGGAGGTAATATGGTACCCACATCCTTAATATATACACAAATAGTACAGATACCATTGTTGACTTCAGAAATAAACATTACCTGATAAGGTGTCAGAGACAGCCCAGTTTCCTTGTGAAATAAACTGACACCCACATCCTTCGCAGATACAACATCACTTCCTCCAATGGTAGTACCAATACTAACTCTGTAGGTAACATTTAAATGTGGATGTGCAAATCCGGACCAACGTGCAGCAATTATGTTGGTAGCCGTCTGAAAGTCGAAGTCTTGTATATCCTACAAGAACAACACCTGAATAAGTTTTAATTCTTAACAGGTATAAATTAATTCATTTAGATGCGCCTGTATCTACAAAAAAGTAAAATAACAAAAACACTAAACTCCGAAAAAATTTTAAATGGAAAGTCCATAAGCAAATGGCAAAATCAAAAGCTCAAACACATCAAAAGAACGGATAACTAAAGACAACAGTAGTATACAGGTGTTTAAAAGTCTTAAATCGATTGAGAGAACAAAAATCAGTGTTACAAACCAAAACCAAGGGAAACATATCAACTATAAGAGGAAAACGAAGGAACAACAGGAACACCGAAGTGCAACAAAAACAAGCGCCAACACACATAGAAACGAACTATATGATAACAACTGTCTTATTCCTGGCTTGGTACAGACATTTTCTTATGTAAAAAATGGTGGATTAAACCTGGTTTGATAGCTAGCTAAACCTCTGACTTGTATGACAGTCGCATAAAATTCCATTATATTGACAACGACGTGTGAACAAAAGAAACATGCATAATAGGTATAAAATGTCAAAAATAAGGGTACAGCAGTTAAAATTGTGTTAAATTCTTAACCATTATAAAAAAAGTATGTAAACAAAGATATTCTCACCCGGACACAACATGAATTTCCCTTTATACCTGGACTTAATGATTTTGAAGAGAGACTAGCTACAAACAATGTTTGGCATCGTACAGAAGTCCTGAGTGAGAAGGTTTTCATCTTTCATATTTCCGAGAAACATCAATGTTTAACATGGCAACCGCTTGTTGCTGAGTTAATAATCTTAGCTGTGGCTTGCATTGTACCTTTCTTAAAAAACTTGCTTATATATGGGACTATGTAGTGTTTTAAACGCATGCAGCTGCTCTCCAATTTATTATAGGTTGCATGCAATTAATAACGTGTTGTTTTGATTTTTTGCATAGTGATGTGATTCTTATTCGGTGTACTTGAAATGTTTGGTTGCTTTATTATTAATGTTCACCCTAGGCCTATTTTTCATCTTAAGTCGGTCAGTAACTTATATGAACATTTGAAACTTATATCAACACACATATGCATATATACTAAAAAGTTTATGGACAGGTTATATTCATTCTTATGGGCACCAATTGCACCCTTTTAAAATTTCTGACTTGTTTCAGTATTCTGTAAACCACAATTTATGACCAAACTCAGTTAAGATCTGTCTAAAGTCTATTTAATTGATAAATTCAACAACACTTGATGAAAATTATCTAAATATACAGCAAAAATTTACCCACTGAAAACAAGTGTATGTAAATAATAAAACATAAAGACAGCAATACATGTCATTTCATAGATTTGGATATCTAAGTCTCACACTGGAAACTCTATAAAAACAGTTATGACAGAAGTGACAATTTTCCCAATCGTGCATAGTTTCCTTTTTTGACTTCGATGTTACTTTAACCCCATATTACGGTGATTACAAATGTATATAATCAGAGCCCGTAAATTAAGTAACGATCAATGATAATTATAAGATCTTAAAAAAAAACATTCTATAAGGTTGTTCATTTAATAACACTGTGCTGATATCTTTGAATATTGGTTTTATCAGTACAGGTACAAGCATTGATTTTGAATTCATCATTTACGTGAAAACATTACTAAATTTGTAATCAAATTATAGTCCTTTATCCTGTTAAAATATATATTTATGGCATTGCACAAGATTTAAGTGATTGTTTGGAGATTGATATTTTGCATTGGATTTAATTAGTTGCAATTGGCATTGAGCTAGCTTTGAGTAACTGTGAATACTCTTAGATTGGTTTTTTGCTTGTTTTGTTTTTGTTTTTTGTGTTGATCTGATGAGTCAAGTCTTTTTAAACTTATTTTTACAATTGGTTCTTATGTTGCGCTGTTTAACAACATACAAAGGTTATGGGAGGGTTGAGCGCTTGCAAACATGTTTAACCCGTTAATATTCTGCAAGTACTTTGCCCAAGTCAGGATCCTGAAATCAATGGTTGTAGGTGGTTGCTCTCTATCATATTTGGCTTTTTTTTTTGGTTTTGAAGATAAATCAAGCAGTTGGGTTTCTTTTGTAAATTGTTTTACATTTTTTTTATTTCCTACAGTTCATTGTGTCTCTGGTTAAGGTTGATAGTTGTCTCATTGTCAATCAAACCACATCTTCTTATTTTTCATATATACAATTCACACATGGATGCTGGAATAGCACATTGAATTAATTGATGCAGAGGTATTTTTAATACTTTTCCCATACTTTCTTAAATCATAAGACAAATTATCCATATCAAATGTTAACCGACACTGAAGTGTAACATGTAGATAATAAATTCACATGAAACCTCAACTTCAATCGATGAAGATGATCTTAAAAAGACTAATTTGCAACAATTTGTAAAGCCTTTATATTTTTATTCATGAAAAAAGTTTTGTTACATTACGTTGCTAATGTAATGAGCGAATCACATAATTGCTTTTCATATTTAAAAAAAAAATTACTTGTTATTAGGACCTAAATGGGAATTTAAGAGAAAACAAACCCTTTTATATTAGACAGTAGATTGCATAGATGACCTATAAAATTAATTGGGAATGATGTAGAAAAACTTTGTGCAGGTTTTATATTTGATGAATAAGGAGGCTGACTTGATGTGTCTCTTAAAACAATGAAAAGCAACATTTTAAAACGTAATACTTGTATTAAGTACGATTCAAACTTTTAAGCTATTTCATATCCAGGATTTAACTGTTTACATACCTTGAATTGGATGTGTGTTTGGTTATACTGAAAAATAGAATTAAAAATAAGTAGCATTGTGGCAAACATTAGATTTAGATAACATCAATGATTTGGATGAATCGGTCGTTATAAAAACGAGCTCCAATGAACCTAAATATTCAAATGTCATCAATTGAAATTTCAGGTTAAAAATCTTAAGTTATCGAAAAATTTTCTTTTGAAGGGCAAAACCTCCTGCAAGTAATCCTCTGATAGTGATGGTCATTTAAAATTGAGAATGGAAATGGGGAATGTGTCAAAGAGACAACAACGTCATACTAAACTCCGAATTATACACAAGAAACTAAAATTAAAAAGCATACAAGTCTAACAAAGGCCAGAGGCTCCTGACTTGGGACAGGCGCAAAATGCGGCGGGGTTAAACATGTTTTTTGAGATCTAAACCCTCCCCCTATACCTCTAGCCAATGTAGAAAACACAAACGCACAACAATACGCATAGTAAAACTCAGTTTAAGAGAAGTCCGAGTCCAATGTCAGAATAGGTAACAAAAGAAACTAAACAAAATGACAATAATACATAAATTAACAAAGGACTACTAGCAGTTACTGACATGCCAGCTCCAGACCTCAATTAAACTGATTGAAAGATTATGGCTTCATCATATGAATATCAAGCACAATTCCTCCCGTTAGGGGTTTAGTATTATACCATCATAAAATATATGAGAAGAACATAACCCGTGTCATGCCAACAACTGGTTTTAGAATAAATATGTTTTAATCCGATGCAAAGACCCTATAAGTGATCAATATTAAAGCCAAAATATGCAATCTTTAATTACCTGACAACAGTATCGTAACTATATCCCTTCTTAATAAGTCTATTTAAAGGTTGTGTTAGCTTTTGATGTGAATACTTACATTTTTGTGCTTTGTAAAGAATATTACCATAAAAAATTGGATGTGAAATACCTGAACGTATAAGATGTCTACATGTTGAGTTATATTTACGAATGATGTTCTTGTACCGATGATAAAATTTAGTAAATGTATTGACTAGTTGGTGATAACGAAAACCCTGGTGTAATAATTTTTCAGTAATACATAAATTTCTCTCGCTAAAATCTAATACGTTGTTACATACACGGGCGAATCGTACAAGTTGAGATATATAAACACTATATGATGGTGACAAGGGAACGTCACTATCTAAAAATTGATAATTACTAGTAACGATAGGAAATGAAAAATCATCTCTTTTATCATAAATTTTTGTATTAAGCTTCCCGTTAATGATATAGATATATATATATATATATATATATATATATATATAGATATGATAAATATATAGTTTCTACTTATCTATCATAGTTTTCAAAATAAAATATAGACAAAATAAGTAAAAAAACGTATTTTCATGGCAATATTTCTTATAAGGAATCATCCAATGTTTTTGACATACAAGAATTTTTATAGAACTTATATTGCTGATCATTGTTGCTGTTTATAGTCTTAACTTATCTATTTAAGTTTTTGAGATAGTAGGTGAAAACTCATCAACCTATCAAAAATTGCCGTTTAAGGGCAGCAACACCTATTTAGAGTCATCCAATGGGTTCCCCAATACAGGAATTTCTAGAGAGCATGTTTTGCCTATCATTTTTGCGATTTTCAGTTTTTTCCTATGGATTAATATCTTCAAGATAAAAGAAGATAAAGAAAACTTGAAATTAATTTGAAAGAAAAACTCTTGAAGGCAATTACTTATATAGGGAGTCATCAGCTGATAAACAGGACGTAGGTAGATGTTAACATCTTGAGAAATTTTGATCACTCAGATTTTTCTATCTATTACAGTTTTTGGGTTATAAGACAATAAATATACACTAGACAAGTAAATTAGTCACAAATAGTCATTTAAGGCTACAACTCCTAATGGGGTTGTTCATTTGTTTCAGTTGTTTTGTATTTTTGTTGAACTTTTGATTATTTTATCTATCATAGTTTTTGAAATAATAGGCAAAAAACTTAAAATTAGTCAATAATCGTCTTTTTCTATCAATAAGCCCTTATAGGAAAATCCAATGGTTTCTGTCATTCACATTTTTGTAGGGATTATATTGCTGATCATTTTTGGTGATTCAACTGACATAATAGCCAAAAAATAAAAATAATAATAAAAAAAAAAAAAAACAAATCATGTAAACGGAAAACTACTAAAGAGGTCATCTAATGGCATCTAGGGTATCTAGAGTACAGTTTGAAATTAAAGACAAATAATGCATTTTACTGGTTTGTTTTACTTTTAGCAATGGCGGCCATGTTTATTGACTGACAAACAAAAAGTTCATAAAAGATCACAAAAGTATCATGCATTTTAAGTTTGGCTGAAACTGGTTCATTCGTTTCAGAGGAGAAGATTTTCATATAGAGGACAATGCAATCAGGGTTAAAATTGTTATTGAGCAAAAGATATTATAAGTTGGGCTTGGCGTAGTTTTTGAAATTAAAGGCAAAAAACCTAAAATTAGTCAATAATCGTCATTTTCTATCAATAAGCCCTTATAGGGCAATCCAATGGTTTCTATCATTCGCATTTTTGTAGAGATTGTATAGCTGATCATTTTTAGTTTTTCATCTGACATATAATAGCCAAAAAATAAAAAATAATAAAAAAAAAAAAAAAAATCATGTAAACGAAAAACTACTAAAGAGGTCATCTAATGGCATCTAGGATATCTAGAGTACAGTTTGAAATTAAAGACAAATAATGCATTTTACTGGTTTGTTTTACTTTTAGCAATGGCGGCCATGTTTGTTGACTGACAAACACAAAGTTCATAAAAGATCACAAAAGTATCATTTTAAGTTTGGTTGAAACTGGTTCATTCGTTTCAGAGGAGACGATTTTCATATAGTGGACAATGCAATCAGGGTTAAAATTGTTATTGAGCATAAGATATTATAAGTTAGGCTTGGCGTAGCTTTATACGACTGCAGAGTTCAAACATTGAATGGGACAAATACGGACACAAGTTTCAAGCTTGACAAAGCTCTGAATTTGGATTTTGATTAAATAATTATCACATCATAGGTGTCTGAAGAAAAATAAATATGGTCGAAGAAGTCAAATATTTGACATTGAGTATGATTCAATATCCAAAATGCAAAACCCGATTTGATTCAGCATGTAGATCTAGAGCAACAGCCTCATTTGTTTATTAATCAATGCAAAAAAGTATCAAAGATTCGCTTCACAGAAATATATATAAACATATATGTTATCCTGAAAATTAATTGTTGCAGTATAACAAACAACCCTACCACAAAACTCTTCAAGAATTACAAAAAAAATTAAAAATAAACAAGACAATTTCCAAAATATCAATTATCATTAATACAATGTTTTACTAATATATAAAACTTATCTATTGATTTCTTTCCCAAATATCTAATAATGAACAGTAAATTTAAACTATATTTAATATACAGTTTCTTCTCTAAAATAAGAACTTGATGGTATATCTATATTTTAAATAATGATTCTAATCAAGATTTCTCCTTAACTGCTCTGAGTTTGGATTGTGATTCGATAATTGACATAGCATAGGGTTCTGACACAGAATGAACGTGACCTAAGAACTTAAACATAGGGATATTGGAGATTTACCTTTATGGTCCAAAATCCAAAATCTAGATACATAGTAAGATTCAGCATATCAAAGAACCTTAAGAATTCAATTATGAATGAAACAAACGAAATTTAATTATTGGCTGAAACTGGTTCATTCGTTTCAGAGGAGAAGATTTTCATATAGAGGACAATGCAATCAGGGTTAAAATTGTTATTGAGCAAAAGATATTATAAGTTGGGCTTGGCGTAGTTTTTGAAATTAAAGGCAAAACCTAAAATTAGTCAATAATCGTCATTTTCTATCAATAAGCCCTTATAGGGCAATCCAATGGTTTCTATCATTCGCATTTTGTAGAGATTGTATAGCTGATCATTTTAGTTTTCATCTGACATATAATAGCCAAAAATAAAAATAATAAAAAAAAAAAAAATCATGTAAACGAAAACTACTAAAGAGGTCATCTAATGGCATCTAGGATATCTAGAGTACAGTTTGAAATTAAAGACAAATAATGCATTTTACTGGTTTGTTTTACTTTTAGCAATGGCGGCCATGTTTGTTGACTGACAAACACAAAGTTCATAAAAGATCACAAAAGTATCATTTTAAGTTTGGTTGAAACTGGTTCATTCGTTTCAGAGGAGACGATTTTCATATAGTGGACAATGCAATCAGGGTTAAAATTGTTATTGAGCATAAGATATTATAAGTTAGGCTTGGCGTAGCTTTATACGACTGCAGAGTTCAAACATTGAATGGGACAAATACGGACACAAGTTTCAAGCTTGACAAAGCTCTGAATTTGGATTTTGATTAAATAATTATCACATCATAGGTGTCTGAAGAAAATAAATATGGTCGAAGAAGTCAAATATTTGACATTGAGTATGATTCAATATCCAAAATGCAAACCCGATTTGATTCAGCATGTAGATCTAGAGCAACAGCCTCATTTGTTTATTAATCAATGCAAAAAGTATCAAAGATTCGCTTCACAGAAATATATATAAACATATATGTTATCCTGAAAATTAATTGTTGCAGTATAACAAACAACCCTACCACAAAACTCTTCAAGAATTACAAAAAATTAAAATAAACAAGACAATTTCCAAAATATCAATTATCATTAATACAATGTTTTACTAATATATAAAACTTATCTATTGATTTCTTTCCCAAATATCTAATAATGAACAGTAAATTTAAACTATATTTAATATACAGTTTCTTCTCTAAAATAAGAACTTGATGGTATATCTATATTTTAAATAATGATTCTAATCAAGATTTCTCCTTAACTGCTCTGAGTTTGGATTGTGATTCGATAATTGACATAGCATAGGGTTCTGACACAGAATGAACGTGACCTAAGAACTTAAACATAGGGATATTGGAGATTTACCTTTTATGGTCCAAAATCCAAAATCTAGATACATAGTAAGATTCAGCATATCAAAGAACCTTAAGAATTCAATTATGAATGAAACAAACGAAATTTAATTATAGAACCTATTGAACTCAACGTGAACCAATTTTAAACGGGATCCATAAATATAAATACACGGTAAGATTCAACATATTAAAGAACCAGAAAAAATACAAGACTTTAATGAGAAATATTATGTCAATTACTCCCCTCTAATGATAATACAGATGTCAGTGAATTAGTTAAGGTCCAACACCTGCAGCATCACTTATCTTTAACCTATGTTAAATTACAGTGTGTTGATATTTGTTTATTAATAATAACAAGTTTTTGTTTGTTGAAATACCATTGACATGTTGGTGTGTGTCAGAATGATGTATCATAGGTTGGCATTTGTTTGCCACAAGACTGGGATTCAAAAATAATGGTTAATGGCAATCAAAAGAAACTCTAATGAAGACCATCATAAAGAAAGAACACATAGAAAAGGCAGTGTTGTTTCTTATGATATTTTTTACAAAGTGATTATACATGAAGTACAAGTTTTGGTTATTGAATATTGAAATAAAATATCCAAGATTATTTATAATTCAAATGTAATCTTGATGAAGCATAAAATAAGAGCATTTGTTGCAATGTAAATCGAAAATAGAATATTTTCTTTTTCTTATTGTGTTAATTGAAACAAAGATTTATTTGCAATGTGTCATCCCTACACGTCGGATGATATACTAATTATCAATGTTTATACAAATTACTAGTATGTACTTTCACATGTAACCCTGCTGTGATGATTTTATAATGTGTTTGTTAAGTCTGTTAACTGTTAATTATACTTGAACAAAATGCTAACTTGGTCTGTAACTTGTCATGTTGTTTACTATATAACAAATATCAATCCAATATCTCCAAGCATGACGGAAAAAAATGTCGTATATTGATTATTAAGTGAATTTTTCTAAGTAAGAGGACCATAACTCTGCACAAAATCATCAGACCTGAACAAAAGTCGATCTTGATCTGTAACTTGTCATTACAAAACTATATACTTCAGTACCAATTATCAAATATAATCGATACATTCAATCATGACGAAAAAAGAGAGGAAAACTATCTATTTGAGTGAATGTTCTAAGTACGAGGACCATAACTCTGCACAAAATCATTAAACATGAACAAAATTCAAACTTGATTTGTAACTTGTCAAGATAAAACATAACACAAAACATCAAATCGATGTCTTCAAGCATGACCAAGATATAAAACTATGCACAAAATATCCAGTAAGCGTGTTCACAACAATAGTATTAGTAAAGACATTTGGAATCCTATACCATTGCAATGAATAGAACAAAAAGAAACTATCTGAGTGACAATATTTTTGGTGATATATGCTATGCATATATCAGAACAAGAAACGTGTAAACAAAAAAATGATAAGGAAGGTGAAATTGAACTTTAAATTTTCAAAATTTAATTCATAAACAATTTTCAAACATATTTTGCCTACGTCTGAAGATGCAAAAGCTTACATCTCTGAGAAAGACAATGCTTGCTTTCTGATTGTTCTACTGATAAATTTCTGTATTGTGGTAATGTCTTCATCCAAAAAAGGAAATACGTTTTTGTCTTTAAGCCAGTGATCCGCTGGTGAATATGCAATACATTTAGTATATCTTAAATGTCTCTCATATTCCAGTTTATGCACGAAGAACAACAAATATGTGTACACTTTATATTATTATTATATGTATTAGAAACCTACATTCAAATCAACTTGCTGTATCTTCTTGATACCTTTTGTTTCTTATTCTTTTGTTTAGGGCAAACCGTGTCCAGTTTCAACAATTTGACATATTAGTATTGGAAGTGACTATATAACACTTGATAGTTATAGCGCATAAAATGAGAAAAAGGAATGAATTTATAAAACCTCAATTATCAGTATACAAATTTTTTGTATAAAATGTATCAATGAATGCATTGTGGCTCTCCTAAAATACAAACAGATGTTTTTTTTACCTAATTCATCACAAAGCCCTCTGTAAATAAGTGAGGATAATCTTCGCCAATGTTTCCCATTTAACCCGATTAAAACTGATAAAAAATTAAGCAGGGTATACATTGTACAAAGGGTACCCTATAGTTGTTAATTTCTGTGTCATTTTGGTCTCTTGTGGACAGATGTCTCATTGGCAATCATACCACATCTTCTTTTTTATATAAAGTCTTGTTTTTGACGCTTAATTCCTAAACGGTTTTGTGTTCAAAATCAATCCCGATATTCCGTTTTGAGGTCTTGAATCAGGTGGTACAATTTTTATATACCCACTTTTACGGAAACTATTATTGTATTGATATAAGAAAAGTGCTTGCTTTAGGTCACCTTTTACCACCAAATTTATAATCAGACATGACAATAACATCAAAAATCAATTCAACCGTCCTGTCGTAGTACTTTTTGGTCGTTTTAAAAGTTAACCTAAAAAATATATGAACAAGTTGCAAGCTGATGTGACTAAACCTCCATGGTAAACTCACGGGCGTGGTTCTTTCCTAAATGAAAGTATACACAGACGTTCCCTCGTATGGAACATCAATTATATCAATGGGGTGCAATTTCACGTGGGAATTGTATCACTGGATTTGAATGAACATGTATATGCCAATGGGTCATGGTTGACAATTTCTGTTCAGATGTTTGTAAAAACTTTGTCCTGATCTTTCATCTAATAATATGAATGATCTCATGTTGTTCAGATCTTTTTAAGATATCACATATTGTATGTTTGATAAGAAACACCTTATAGGTGTACAATTTTCCAATGCAATCAATGCATGGGTAAGGATTTTCGCAAAATCAATATATTTATATGGATGTTTTTAAAACTCCATATAGACGTCTGTTCCAAAGTTTGCTTGTTAAGACACTTTCCCCCACCCTGATGGTAAACTTAGTTAACTACACCTCATTATGAGAATCTACTTATTTCCCACTGACACATTTCTATTCTGAGATTCGTGACCGGTGTAATCCTAGTCAAAACTGTAATTTAAAAGGATCACGTCATAGTAAACATGTGTACTATGTTTCAAACTGATGTGACTACACTTTGTGTAATTACCTCAACAGAAAGCAACAATTTAATATTGAACTGACGGAAGGGCACACGAACAGAATGAACGACAAATACAAACGGACAAACAGATGGACGAGATGCAGACCATATATATATATATGTCTGCGTATGTGTGATGACAACTGTAGATTATACCTTGTCCAACGGATTTCTTATGATTAAGGGATACCAGGCGTTAGAATATTTATACAGTGCCTAGAAAATCAACATAACAATGTTAGAGTAGATCTGATTTTTTTTAAGACTTGAAATACATTTATTGAAAATCACCTGAATATAATTTACCTTGTATAACCCAGGGAAGAATACACAAGGGGCCCTGTGTTTACAATGATCCATCGTCCAGGGAAAAATTTTTTTTTTTTTTTTTTGCATATAAGTTATGCATTCATATTCATTTCACAGACAGAGTGTGCGTACAAAGGATTTATAACATTCTACATTAGATAAAATACATCAGAGGACACACTAAACAATCTACACATTACCTTAACTTATAGTTGACATTTAAAATTGTACTTTTAACACCTTGATTACATTGTAATGTGTCGTACGTGATTTTATAGGTCATATGCTCGACATTGTAAATTTGTGTGTATTATATATTTCTGTTGTTGGATATACAATGTTCTAAAAAGAAAAAGAAAGTTAATACAAAATTGATAAGTCACTTAAATTATTAATGTATAAGATTTACTATAAGTTTTATTTCAGCTGCACAGTTTTCTTTTCTCGAAGATAATGATATATCCATAGATTCAATTAAACCGCCCAGTTCCCGTTTTGCATATAATATCAATTGACTGGAAGAAAACTTTTAGACTGATATTTGATTATATTCCTACATTTCCAAATAATCCATTTAACTGTATTCATAATCGTATTGGTTATGACATTATACGTTTTGTTGTACTTGTACATTCCTAGTATGATAAGTTCTTCTCTCATTGGAATATACTCTTGTGTTATTCAGTACATTATACTTTTTAACCGCATCAAAAATATGTTCCCAAAAAACCATTATTATAAAGATGTGTGAGGGTTTCGTTTTCTGTTTTACAAAAATGACATTTACCATTATTTGATTTGCCGATTCTAAATAGTTTTTGCTCAGTATAGATAATGTTATGAACAATTTTCCAGCTAATTTGATTTGCTTTCCTAGAGGATATACTTTCATTCTAAATTTAGCCATATCTTATTCCAAGGTAATTCCGAATTATACTGAATACTCCATTTTATGTGACAGTTTGGAACTATATCTAAATTTAACGAATATTAGATTAATTTCAAAGATATTTCACTTGGGATTACTACTTTGTTCTGTTTATTGTAAAATTCCAGAGTATTTTTATTATAATAACCCTTTTTTGTGGTTCGGGATTAACGTGGACGTTTTTTAGTCTGTCCTTGAACGATTTTGGAAGAGCTAATTTCAGTCTTGTCCATTCCGAAATCCAGTTTCATTTATCTTTAAGGATATTGTATATAAAGTTGTCGCTTTTGATATTATTCGTTTTTTCATCCCAAAAATCTTTTATGGGATGAATTCCACTTTTTCCGAAGAAAATAGGTTTTTTGTTGTATTGACTGTTTATGTTTCCAAATAGTTGTTCGTTTAGGATATCGTTTTTATTTATTGGACTTTGTAAACTTAAAAAATTAGACCACGTTTTAATTAAATCAAGACAGAATTTTGGAAATCTTTCCATTTGTAATCCTCGTAAATCCGAACATTTTGCCAAAAAATTATCACAATTATACTTGATATCAAACTTCTGTAACCACCATTTGGCTATCGTGTTCCAGATATCTGTTTTTGATCTTAAAATCTTTTTCATACCTTTGATTTATTTGGATTTAATGAACGAGTCTATATTGATCATACCCATCCCCCCTTCCTCTACTGGTAAGCAACACACGTCCCTTTTTATTAAATTTACTTTTCCTTCCCATATAAAATTCCACATGACATTGTTTATTTCTTTTTTTATATTTTTAAGGTATACCTCGCATTTCGATTTCGATTTCGAACCTTATTTTAGATATAATCAAAGATATTAAGACCCTGTCCTTGAATGTTAGGTGACGAGATTTCCAAACCTCAAGACACGCATTAATTTTCTTAATTTTTTCTAACCATATAGCTTCTATATTAACACTGTATCCATGCATGACTCCCAATGTGGCTGCCATCGGCTCTGCTTGTAAAATGTATAGCATCGGCGATATTGGACAGCCCTGACGGATTGATCTAGAAATCGGCACATTTTTTGATTGAAACCGTTAGTCATTAAACAATTTTCAGCATTTTTTTAGTAACATTTTAACCCATTCCCGAAAAGTTTCCCCAAATTGAAATTTTTCTAAACATGCATCTAACCATTCCCATTCTGCATAATCAAAAGCTTTTGTTGGTCGGGAAAAAGGATGGATCCTTCCTCGTTTTCCATATCTATAAAATCAAAAATATCTTGCAGCAATCTATTAGAATAAAAAATATTTCTGCCCTTAACAAACCCTTTTTGACCTGTTTCTATAATTGATGGTAGAACTATTTTCAAACGTTCAGCCAGAATTTTTGAGCAAATTTTATAGTCTACATTTAATAATGTTATAGGTCGCCAGTTCTTAATATCCTCCCTCTCCCCACTTTTATATAATAAGGTTATCATTCCAAGTCTCTGCGACTCGGAAAGCGTTTTATCAAAAAATGTTTCTTTAAATAGATCTGTTTCTTTACTTTTTCCCCAACCGGGGTTGGAACCTGTACTTTTCACATCATGCTTCTATTCCTACGACAATTGCGCCGAAAATTAGTAGTTGGAAAAGTATCATATATTCTCTATTTGTGAGTACATAATCTGTTGTCTTTTGTTTCGGTCAATAACCGACTCCATGGCTTGAATGGGGTTAAAAAAAAATATAAAATTCCTTGGTTTGACATATTTCCTCGATTAGCTTTGGTATACAAAAAATCGAAATTAGCTATATCAAGCTGTCAATACATATAACACAAACATTAACTCATTGATAACAACTTACTGTTGATATTGCCTAATTTTATGGTTAAATATCTACGAAAAAGGTTATCATAAGTTACCTAGAAATTCATTGAAATATACAATGAGTGAATGAACTATTTAGTTTTTGGCACAATTGTTGAATGTATGTGAAGCCATACAAGACTTATTATGTACACATGCCACAAAGTTCAATGTAAGGACGACGGGCGTTAAACAGTTAAAAATTATAAGTGTACCTGAGTTTCAATATCTAAAACAACTCCCTCAGCTGGTAATTGCACATCATGTATATAGGGATCAGATGACTGGATGGCTGTTTGTCCCGCCGTGTTGGTTACCTTAACTGATACATAGTATGTATGATTTCCATGAAGGTACCAGTCTAGAACAGATACTTTGACAGCTGTACAAGATGGTGGTTGGCTCAACACACAACTGCTCCCTGATTTTAATGGCTGATAGCCTTGTACATCTGTTCCATAAGAATTGTGGCCTGTAAAGATTTTAGAAAAGTAACACTGAAATTTTATTTTTTCAGAAACTGGTTTTTTAATCTCGATTTGGATAGGGTTATCAAATTGTGTGCAATATGTAGGCTATATCAATATACAGCTAAAATAATTCACCTCTGCAAAGCAATGAAACCTTTCATGAAAGTAATACTATAAAGGAAATTGTTTTCCAAGATATCTCAACTGCATTGAACAATGATAGGTAAAAGCAGAGCATCGTGTTTTTAAACCAAATGCTAGTACATAACAATTGTTCTCTATTTTCAAGTTGAATCTTGACATAATGTTCCCTAAGGCTAAATAATACAAAAAAACCCATGTGGCCCGAGAACACAGTTATTTCTTAGTGCATTTCTTTTCGACAATAAATTCAAATTAAAAAAAATCGCACCTGTTCTATCTCAAAAAGATTTTTACAGAGTAGAGTACTACTATTGGGACAAATAATATCAAAATTATAGAAACTTCTATCAGCTCTAACTTAAAATATTGACAATTCTGTGTTAAGGGGGTCTAAAATTCAGTTTGACAGCTTCAGACGTACTAATTTTTGACCTTTTTAAACTGGACCAAATCACTACTTAACATAAAGATTCAGCACCAAAATTTTTTTAACATGTAATTTCATCCCCTTACTTAATATTTCATGCATTAAATATCAAAAAAAAAATTGGGAAAGTGTATCCAAAAAAAGTGCAAGTTATACACTATTTATACTAGGGACTATATTTGTAGACAACGAAAACGAAAGGACGATAACTGTGTCCTTGGACCATGTGTGTAAACAGATCTCATGTAATTTTAATTTTTGTCACTAACCTTAAAAAAATTTCTATGAACTTTTGTTTAATGAACAATAAATAATGAGATGAACGTCATGTAATCAATACTTTTTAATAAATATATTATAGAAATATTTAAAATGGAATAACAACATGACATTAGATTAAATGGAAACTACGGCAATCCTGACATAACTTTTCACTCAAACTGAAATAAATTGGATTCTCTCTTTTTCAACAAACAAGACTTTAAAGATACACTACTACATATTTACTTACCTAAAAGAATACATAGTCTTTACTTGATCAAGTTTTTTGAAGTGGGAATACAAATGTCTTATTTTTCTGACAATATGTATGCAATCCTAAAATTTCTGACATGAGGAGGTTATTCTAAAACCATTGGCAATGAATGGTGAATAATAACACTACTGCAAATCTCTAGGAAGACACGAAATTGCGTATCAATTCAAATCAGAATGTCAGCTCATGCATTTGATAACAATTAAAAGTAAGGAACATCTCTTGTCTGTTTGTTTCTCTTCTAAAAGTCGCATTGAGGCTTTAATGAAGCTTTACTGAAGGCCAGTTTATAGTCAGAAATCAAACTTTAATTAAAAAAAAATTGCAGTCAAAAACTGAATAGCCACACAAATGGTGTAAAAACAAGGACAAAAACACAATTTACTAATTTTCTGTCAAATATGTATCAAGAGAATGAGGACTTACCGATAGCAAATTGATAGTCCAGTGTGAATAATTCTTCACTATCTGACACAGCTGCACCAGGCCATGTGGTTACTAGATAATCCCCAAAAAGTTGTACTGTAAAAATACCACTACCTCCAACGATCTGTGGTGGTGTAGTATCCATGAAACATGGACCTAAAGTCTGAAATATTCAAATCAAAATGTTAGCTTTGTTTATGCTGAAGTAACACAGGTTAGATATAATTCAAATGCAATTTGGTGCACTGTTCCATCTCTTTCTTTGTAGTATCTTTTTGAGAATTTCATCTAAGCCATTAATGATTTGGTTGACAAAAGAAAATGACTGAGAACGAAAATGGCTTATATTGTTGCAGATATAACTCATGTGTTTACATTAAGTTTGATCTTCCACTTAAAGTGATATGAATTGAAGATTTAAAATCTTAAAATTGTTTCATAATGCCTGCTGTTCACAATCAGTATCACTCAAGCCAATTCCATCTTCGAGATGCAAACAATACCATCAATGGGAAGACTATCATCAATGAGACACTCTTTAAAAACTGTGTAAGAACAAAATGTTCCCTTAGCGTTTGCTATTATGCAACTTTAATCAATACTGTATTGATTATGAAAATGTATCAAGCTAAACAGGCAACTGGAATAGAGTTAACATATAAGAGTGGTGAAGGGAAATAAAAAAGACTTCCAAGATCCATGAATCGATCACCTGTCACAGTTTATGTTTCAAATAAATTCAAGGAATGAGCTGTCAAATTGAAAGCAAACTGGGTTTTCATGAATGTCAAGGACCATAACTCTCGATTGGTACAAATGAAAATCGCCTATATCACTCTTGACCATCATTTTGTCTTTAGTAACTGATTAATAAAATTTGAAGAGCATTGGTCGAACGGTTCATGAAGTGGTGTACAGAAACGACACAATGTGCTATATTTCAATCTATTAAGAATCACAACTCTTGAACAACAAAGTTATAAATCAACCTTATCGAACTTGACCATCGTTATATTCATCAATTACAACATTTTAAAATTTCAAAAGCATGAGTAAAGTGGTCCATACGTTATTTCACGGAAAAGACATAAATGCTTATTTTTCAATAGATTAAGGACCATTACTCTTAAACTGTTAAAGTTAAAATCATCAATATCGATTATGACCTCAATTTTGTCATTAATATCTATATAAAAAAAATGAAAAGCATTGTCAGAACGATTAATAAGTTATTGATCGAAAACTGTTGGCAGTCGCCCGCCTGCTCTTTATATCATAAATTCTGCCCAAAACATATAAATGGTAAAAAACATCTTTTAAGGACAATAACTCTTATATGGAATCAATTCTCGATATCTATCAAGTTGACGTATTTTAAAGCTTTTTTTTCTTTAAACATGTTTCCTGTTTAAAAAAGTTTGTCTCTTTCTATCATAGATCTTTAAAAGAAATAAAATAAAATTGTCTTTCATTTTTTTTTTCTATTTTTCAGTTTAAAAAAAAACAAACTTTTAACTAGAAATAGTCTTAAAAGAGCAATAACTCATCTAACGGATCGATAGAAGAATTTAGTTTTACATTTATTGGAAGACCTTTTTTTTGTAGGACTAGTTTGCTGTTTTAAATATCACTTCATCTATAACAGTTTTCATGATTATAACTACACGACATTTTATAACAATTATTATATCAGGAGTTCTAACTTCTACATGTAATTAGGTTGTTCGATTCGTATACAAATTACCAAAACCATCAGATCTTGACCTGCTGATCTTTATAACCCGAAGTGAGTTTTGAACTACATGCTTTAGATTTCGGCATATAAGACAAAAACTGCATTTTACATCTGTTCTTCTTTTAGCAATGGCGGCCTTCTTTGTTGTCTGATCGGAATAGAAACACAAACTACAAAATACCTAAAGAATCAGTCACCTTTAGTTTTGTTAACAAAAACTGGTTTTGTAAGTTCAGAGGAAAAGATCTCTTAGAAACTTTACGAAACGACAACGGATGATGACGACGACGGCTGCCAAGTGATGGCAATAGATCACATAGTCCTATGCATTATTATCAAAGCAATATATGGCACACGTTTTAACACATTTTTTAGTATTAAACGTCATGTCTTGACATGATTTTTCATTACTAGCGGTAGGCAACTATAAATGGATGAGAGTAGAAAATCTGAATGTTTGTTTCTTTCTACTCTTTTCAAATACAAAAGAATAGACCATTAATTTTGATTAACCTTATCGTTTCACTCATGGTATACCATCCCTTGCACTTTTTGTAGTCCCTAGTATATCTGATATACCTTCTGGTTTGTGCACATCCTATTAGCCCCATTATATAAAATTTACTAATTGCTTGAAAATGTACGTACTGTAATCCCTTCCACATTAGATTTACTGATTGTTTTGATGATGATAAAAAACTGTGACCCATCAGGTATATTTGTATGCATCACTCTAACATGGGCATGTTGTTTTGTAGACTCAAATGCCATGATGTCAGGAGCTGTACTTCCTGCTGTTGAAGAGAATCCAACTTCATAATCAAATACTTTGGCCGGTATGTCAAGAGGTTCCCAAGACATCTCTAGCTATAATGTAAGAATCTGATGAATCAACGTCACATACATAATACAAATAAAGACAATGGTAAACATATGTGTTAACAAGACATCACTGGCTTTTCTAAAAACTGAATGCGTTGGTACATTAAAATAAGACATTGAAAAACATCAATAAGACAAAAACCCAACTGCAACAAAAAAAAAAGAAACATCCTTACATATTAAAGAATGTCAAGCTTTAAAAAATTAAATGTACATGAAGGGCCTTAAAAAGGAGATATTGACGGGACTAACATCTTCAAAATAAACTAAAGGACAAAAACATTCCCACAATGAGAAATAAAGACAAGCTCTGACAAGTTTTTAATGGCTTCTTATGCCGAGTAAGATATATTTTCGATCATCACAGATTGTTTAAAGAGCCTTTAACTATTGAATATTAGTTACTTGTGACAAAATTGATATTTAGCTTGACAATGACACAATAGTGAAACTACTGGTTCTGTGTAGAACTTACCAATGATGATTTAAACAAGGTTAATCCTATGACACTTGGTGATGAACTGGAATTAGAACAGAAAATATTGCTGTCTACTTCAACAATGCTTCCATTGTCAGTTCTCATCAGAGGAAATATATCTGTACCATTCAAAGCCGTAGCTTTAGTTCTATAATGAATTAATATAAAAATTAAAAAATCTTCTATTAATATCTTAGCAACATATATATATATATATATATATATATATATATATATATATATATATATATATATATATAAGATATTGTGAGTAGACGAAAGCAAAACCTAAACAAAATGGACAGCCTACATCTATGAGATTAAAAACACGATGATAGCTACATGAAGTGAATTGTGAAAGATGATAAAATCAAGTCTGAAATCCGTTTTATAGGATTTTAACCGACTCATTTGGAGTTAAATTTTAGGGCAAAAAGGTCATGCCCTAAGCCCTAACCTTTTTATTTTCTGTATACACGACTTTTCATCAAATATTGTTAACGAGGCTGATGATTGTACCTTGGATGATACAAATATGAACTACATGTATTTAATGTATGTAGATGATATTGGTTTGCTCTCTGCTATCTTAAATTCTAAATTAAAAAATAGTTTTTCTGATTGGTGCGTAACATAAACACCAATAAAACATACATTTTAGTGAGTACATCAATTTGAATTGAAAGGTCTACAGGACTATAAGTATTTTGGTCTTATATTTTCTGCTTCAGGGCTTTTCTCCTATGCAAGACAGGAATTGTACAAAAAGCGTCTAAAAGGCTATAATAATCTATGAAAAGATGGTATACAAAAACTGCTACCATTCCACATCTTTTTGATCATATGATCAAACCTATTTCTTTATATCCCTCTGCATTTTGGGGTACGTTTAACCGAAATAGTAGTATATTTAAAAATGTCATACACCTAGATAAAAAGAAAATCACAAAAATACTGAACTCCGAGGAAAATTCAATCGGAAAGTCCCTAATCACATGGCAAAATCAAATTACAAAACACATCATAAACGAATGGACAACAACTGTCATATTCCTGACTTTGTACAGGCATTTTCAAATGTAGAAAATGGTGGATTGAACCTGGTTTTATAGCGCTAAACCTCTCACTTTTATGACAGTCGCATCAAATTCCGTTATTTTTACAACGATGCGTGAACAAAACAGACATAATCGGTAAAATAGTCAAAATATGATTACAGCAGTTATCATTGTGTTACAATCTCAAGACAAACAAACATATACAAAAAACACAAAAAGCATCTATCAAATTAAAAGACACATTCCTTGTTTCGCGTGTTGGGCGTCAGAAATACAAACGTCACAAAAAAGAAATGTTGTCGTTCAATGTCTATACAAAACAATTATAATTTCACATGGAGATGGTGGTATGCAGGGTTATAAAATCAAAAGTTATGTAAGAATTAATTACAGAAACAGACCGAGATTAAAAATTATCCAGCAGTTCTTTAGAATTTTTAAGAATCCATATATGGTTAATACTACTACGCGAATGAAATAATTTTGCCGTTTGTCGTTCAAAGTATTACCAAATTTATAATAAACAATAACATAATGGCATATTATAGAACAATAACATAATGCCGGGATCCTTAAAAGTACAGAGTCACGTTATAAGAAACAAGGAAACACAAAAAGTCGCATATACAAAACACACCAGCAAAAATGAAAGATATTACAAACACATTGACGGGATGTATAAGTACCGAGCTACGTCAAATGGATATCACATAAAACAGACCAAACAGTAAAAGTAATATTAATAATGGAATAAAGACATATAAAGGAACAATATAACACGTAGTTAAGATTATAAACCACGTCAGTACGCAGAATATATACATCAAGACCATCATGTATTATTTGTGAAGTTGATACGGAATATTTATCAACAAGGTCTTGATATCTTTCGATGAACTTTTTTAGAAAAAGGACGAGACGTTCTTTGACAAACTCCTTGTTCATCAACTTTCTGCTCAGACACTGGTGACGTTTTACAAAGTCTGAGTAGGAGCTGCAAGCTCTTGAATATCGAATAAGTTGGGAAATGTATATCCCATATAAAATATAATCATATCTCGAACTAGATTAATTACACATGAAAATAACAAAATTTAGTTTGGGTGTTTATAGAAAGTCCGTGGAAAGACCTTTAGCTTTTGTTCTGATTATTTTTTTTTCCACCTAATAGTTTTCATGCGCTGTTTTGTTATTTCAAAAGATGTCGCTTAGATATTTCGTATATGATATCGAACAGTTTATGGGTTTTTGAAACTGGCACTTTCTCTTGTAAGCGTTACCTCCCCGAACACTGTTTTACAAGCGTGTATTTGCTCATTTTATCGGTTGGCGAGAATACTTTTGTTCGAATAGATCTGTAGATTCCATATGACAGTTATTTCCATTTATGTATTCGACATAACTGAAATGTAATAGTAATTCATAAACTATAAGTGATATAGACCTAGATTTGAGGTCCTAGCTCACCAGAAAGAAAAATGAGATCAATGTCAAAGGTCAAGGTCATGTTTTATTATTATTGCTTTTGCTTCTGAATGCTACTCCTAAAAAACAGTAATATATATCTTGCAAGATTTTCACTTAGATGTTAGTTGTAATATGCAGTATTTGGAAATTCCTCTTCGAAGCGGTGCAATAACATTTACTAGGAGTTTGCTCCCTTGTTAGAAATAAAATGTATGGTAATATAACATATTAACAATACAATGTAGAGACCTAAAGTCATAAGTTATTTATATATATTTTAAATTTTGACCTTTGCTTTTAATTCATATTTGTACATGATATAGCCATGGGTCTTTTTGCATTACGTTGCAAGCCATATGACCTTGAAAATGACAACCGGAAAAATTTGTTTGTAATCATGGTAAAGTATAAAGAATCACATATTTTGTGAATCAGTGACAAATTATTTATCATATTAAACCGGAAAAATTTAATGACATTTTTGCAAACTGGTTATTACCCTGATTTCCAAAAAAAAGTGTATAAAAACCATATATTGTTAGAACCAGCGAAAGAAAGCTTGTATATGACACTTAAAATGACATTCTACACTATGATGTTAATATCATCATCGTTATCGGGTGAAAATACCTTTATTTGTTCTCTGAACAATTTGTTTTTAATTGATTGTCTTAACAATTCATCTCGGAAAACATGGACCGAGTTCTTGTGTGCGCTACTTCACTGAAACTACATGTCCAATAAACCTCAAACTTTGCAGCCATAAGGGTACACATGTATTCCTTCTTAGGTTGTGCAGTTACCTCCAAATAATTTTTGTAGCGATAACACGAATTCCAATGCAGTAGAAATCGCTTCCGAGCTCCGTAAATATCAGTGAAATCCACAATAAAAGTCTGCTCATAGACTAGAATTCATTTCTTAACATCTATATGTTGGTTGAAAAGCTACGTTGACATTTAATGGAAGTTTTGTAGCTGTATTGTGATATAACTCAAACTAAATAGTAAAGACTAATGGTCTTTTGATTTGAAGACCGTGCTTTTTTACCTTGAAATTTCAGTCAAGGTCAAAGGTAAATTTGACGTTCTAGATTTTGAACTATGATGTAACATCATATTGATACATAATAAAACCATAGGGTAATTTGCATTTGATAGGAAAACGCATGACCTTGAAAATATCAACCAGAAGTGACATTCAGTAGCTGGAGGTAACCATTTTTTGCATTGATTTAATGTAAAAGTATGTAGAACAATATATTTTTGGGATCAGTGTCAAGTAACCTATCATTAAATACAAGACATTTCATTATTAAAAGCAAAAGTGTATAGAAACAATATATTTTTAGAATCAGCCATAAGCAAGCTATCGTCTGATACCAGAAATGACATTTTATACGATATTTACTATTTTCATATTAAAACATGGCATTTTGGCGTTGGAAGACCTTCAATAGTTCTCTTAACAACTGGTTTTTAATAACTATTAGTATTATCTTTATTTCTATTTTTTTTCTTCCACCCTTTTTTATTTCTTGCAAGATGATTTTATTTCAGTGTGGATAACCCAAGAGTAATTTTGAGTAAACTGGAAGTATCTTCTTATATTGATGTCGAAAGACCTTCAATTGTTTGCAGAACAATTTGTTTTTACTTATCATAATGTTCCTTTTAACAAGATCTAGATCATTAAACATTGTGGTCACCAATAATTTGCTCATATAAATATATATATATGTAAAAATCTCAAAATAAGAATGTGCTATACTTTTTATACAGACACACATTTCCTACGGTTAATATCCTACTGTTAATTATCCGTTTTAAGCAATATTGGATGCATGTTTGCAAGGGTTTGTTATAGTAACGAAAAGGATTATGTTTCCATGGTAACCTAGCGAAATATCTATTTTCACGGAACTCTTACAATTTATATCTATTGACTCCTAATTCCAATATCATATCTCTAAATTGTATTCTACAGCTTTATACGAAATGGGGACATTAAACATGTTAGTGTTCGATGTGTTGCTCCTTTTAGATGTATAAACGTCCTGAAGTCAAATTTCAGATCTTAAGATTTCATAGCTCTCATACCGTTTCCTCGTACTATGTTGTCTACTAGAATGTCCAAGAAGTAGTTTGTTCTTATTAGCAACGATATCTCGAATGATTATTGCTGTGTCATTGTATGCGCCAACTTTAAACCAAGCAACTAACTATACTTCGTCTCAATACATTGTGTATTTGGCTGGTGATTGAATTCTGTAGAGGCATGGCGATCCTCAGTAGCAGAACTTTGATTGGCAATATGTGTTCCCTTATCTTAAAATTAACTGTATGGAATTATCACTCATTAATCATATAAAGTAAATACCTAAGGTGTTTTGATTTGAGGTCATGAAAATTAGATCAAGGTCAAATGTAATTTTGACGTTCAAGATTTTGACGTTCAAAATTTTGACCTTTGCTATCAATTCATATTTATATTTGATAAAGTTATGGAATTTTCTTCTTTATGTTGGAAGATATTTGACCTTGTGTAAACCGGAAGTAACAATGTCATGCACTGATATGCTGATTTCATTTAAAATTACCTAGAACGATATATTTTTTGAATCAGTTTGAAGTTATCTATCAGATGGTACTAAAAATAAGCTATTTTTAAACCCGAAGTTGTACAACAGTAAATAGAAACCATATATATTTGTAATCAATGTGACTAAAGCTATCATAAGAGACAGGAAGTGACATTTATAAACCGGAAGTAGCAAACAATTCTCCTTATTTCAGACAAATGTATATAGAAACCATATATTTTTGATATCAGTTTGAAGAAACCTATGATTGGACACCAATAATTTCTTTGAGTAAACCACAGGTAACTTCTTATCAATTATATGTTGTTGTTTTTTTAATAATTGTATTTGTAATTTTATTGTCATATATGTATATGCACTTTGCCCCTTGCGGGTATCTCTTATGGAAATAAAATATATTTTATTCTATTCTATAGTGCATGGCAATGGAGGTATACACAGATGATAAGACAACCATAAACTATAAATTATTTAAAAGCACTAAACTATTGATACTACACAACAGAAAGCAAAACTAATCAAAAATTTGGGTCAATTCTAATCTACAATGTTTATCATTATAAACAACAGCAGTATCATAGATGTATGTTCCCTCACATTATGTATTCTTACATTAAAAAACAAAAATAATGAAATGAGGTATCAATATCCGATATTATTTAGAAAAAAGTAAAATCACAAAAATACTGAACTCTGAGGAAAATTCAAAACGGAAAGTCCCTAATCAAATGGCAAAATCAAATAATAAAACACATCAAACGAATGGACAACTGTCATATTCCTGACTTGGTACATGCATTTTCAAATGTAGAAAATGGTGGATTGAACCTGGTTTTATAGCGCTAAACCTCTCACTTGTATGACAGTCGCATCAGATTCCGTTATATTTACAACGATGCGTGAATAAAACAGACATAATAGGTTAAATAGTCAATATGGGCACAGCAGTCATCACTGTGTCACAATCTCAAAACAAACAAACAAAGCATCTTATCAAATTTAACAGTCCCGTGGTGTACAAAGTGCATACTTACATACAGTCAGCAGTTGGATTAGGAATCAGTCTCCTAATTCGATCTGGTCCAATGATATAATACTTTAAAGTATCTCGATCTTTGACAAGACCACCAGTGATGATAGAATCTGTAACAACCACTTCCTTAACCCCTGGTACAGAACTGTCTATCGTAACACCATCAGAACAAACTGGTTCTGAAGGGTCAAGGGCTCTGTTATAGGCCACAACAGTGAAGAAGTAAGTACCATCACCATTTACTGTGTGACTACCAAAAGTATTATATGTTTCTACAATCTGAAAAAAAAATAGTGTGACATGATCAGAATCACTACAGTTAATTTCTCACAGGGTTATTCAGTTAAAGATCACTCTTGGTGTCTTTTAACAATGAACAATGTTAATAGTTGGCGACTCACTCTTAAATATTGATATTTAATATTTTATACTTACTGACTGGGTATGAGTGGAATAGTAATTTTATTGTCCCCGATGTGGAACTATTGCACTGAGGCGTAGCCGAGGTCAATATTAGTATTCGAGGGGACAATACACTTACTATTCACGAATATCCAGTCAGCAAGTGTTTTATTATACCGAAAGAGATTACATCTGTGAAACGGATAGTCTATAACGGTCAACCAACTCGTGATGGCGTCCATAAAATTTACGAAGGGATGAAAACATTCACCTACCAATAGAATTAACTTAAGAAAATACAACGTATTCTTTAAGACCACACGTAAGTTGACTGATGACATACTAGTATCTGACATTAATTCACACTCATGATCCTTATTTCTAATGCAGTAAAATGTCAGTCAATATCAATGCTTTTCTACCAACAATGAGAGCATATGCTGTGTAAAATTCCATCTGGTAACAGTATTGTGTTCAAGTATCAAGACACATTAAGAATTTTTTGTTTCTTGCAAATTTTGCCGTAAAAATAGTTGTGCTTGAACCAAACAACAAGCATTTTACAGTTTAATGTAACGTCTGCAACATAATTAGGTTTTTGTAAAGGGAGACAGTGTAGTTTTTAAAGATGCAATGCAACAATGATTAAACTTTGACTTACGTTTGAACCACCAGGAACAAAATCAGTCTGATCAGCACAACTTGTATGAACTATATACTGATAGAAAAATACCCCACTCTCTCTGTCGAAGAACTGGTCCCAGTAGGCATTTAGGTCCATTCCTTGTTGGTAGTCTATTTCTGGGTTTCCTTGTAGTCCATCATGAACAACACCGGAATGTGGTGGACTAACATCTATGGTTATCTAACAAAAAAATGTTGGTTTTTGAAACGTACGTAGTTTTGTTATATATCAGGCAAATATGTATCATAATTAGGCTTTTCCTAAACAAAATCTAAAGGAGGTGGCTTAAATATTCATAAGAATCTGATAACACAGTTTATTAAATATACACTACGGCATATATAGAAACTAGTTTGCCTAGAGGGCTAAGAGTTGTAATACAAAATGGTTATAGATAATTTCAGAGGCACTTTAGGTGGGTTCTGAAATATTATACTTAATTATCAGTAATACTGGACTTAGAAATATCTACATCTTAAATCATAATATTATGAACTAATCTTAAGTCAACTTTCGAGGTCTAACAATCCATTAGCAGATGATCGACCGGTAGATAGAAAAAGAAAATAAAACTATAAATTGTATGCGTCCGAAGCGATTTCCTGGATTGATCATCATCCGCGACGCTCAATAAGTTTGCCAAATGCTTAGTTTTCTCATACAATAATACGTTATTTATCAAATATGATGCAAAGTTTAGATGATACCTCAACTTAATAAAAATGTTGAATATCTTTTATATACTTGAGTGATTAAATTTTACTACAAAACAAGAGTACGTGGACTTTCTAGCGAATGAATATCCATTATCTTATCAAAATCTTCAGAAATGTACTGCTATTAAATTATTGTCTTCCCGTGCTTTAATTTGCCGATATTTTTCTGTATGCAATGACCTTAACTAACAGACATCCTGTAAACTTCGACAACAAATTCGAAAGTTAATTAGCTTGCGATCAAAATCACTGAATGAAATATAATTTTTCAATAATACGTATTAGTTTCAGGGTAAATGTTAAAAATAAAACGTCCATAGAAAACTTACTTGAATATACATGCATACATTGCTACAACAATTTCCTAAACATTGTAATCACAAAAAAAACTCGTTTTATATGTAACTTAATTGTTTGTGTTTCAAATTACTGCGGAGATCACCCTTACAACATTTGCTTAGAAACCAACCTTTCTGGTCAGAACAGTGGTAAGATTAGCAATACTTGTAACAGATATCTTAATAAAATAATCGTATTCATGTGTTCCGCTAGATTTATTCTCTCTCAGTCCTCCATGCTTTTTTATTCCAGGTTTAATCTGGAAATGACGATGGAAACATCCATGAAATGGTGTACAGTAGCAATCAGCTCCCCTAGGATATTGACTGTATTTATCTTCACAATGTGTCAGATTCTGAAATATTTAAAAAAAAATGCAACTGTAATTATATGTACATATTCTAATATGATGTTCTTTAAATGCTTTTTTGAGTACACACCAGTGGCAGAATACAAATACATTGAATTTCAGCTGTTCGGCAATGTCATGATTTGTTTGGGCTGTTTCAATCATAGTTACTCCCACGTCGTATGTTTTCTACATGAGTTACAGGAGGTCAAATGGGGTAAATCATGTCATTGAATAAATGACTCTTATCTGCAAAGTAATAGTAATAACATACTCATCTCACTAAAAAATGCACGATTGAAAAGTTGTAAAACATTGAATCATTAACAAACGATGATACATATTTGTTAAATATTTGTTAAAATTGATTTTACCAAAGGTTTGCCCTTAAAAGCTGGTGTTTTACTCCTCGCTATACATAGTGGTGAAAAATTTAGCATTAAATGCTACATTGTATTAACCGATTTCAAATCAATAAAATTCAAGCCACAATGACCTATCTTAATTTCAAAAATGTTTATAACTTACTTTAGCATGTCCCTGGGCTATGACATCTTCATGCCCATGGGGATCATCATGATCATCAGTCATGCTGTCATATAATCTCCAAAACACAGAGTCTAATCCACTGTGAATATCATATGCTACCCATTCTATCCTGTGGTGAAATAAAATATATAAAATAATGCGGGCATTTGTAGGAAGTGCAAAAAGTAACAAACAAAAACATTTAAATCAAGAAACTAAGTTGAACATTGGTAAATTAAACTTTTGATTAAAAATAGCAAATCTACATGGAGCCCTGAGTGAATCGTGGTATTTTCTTTTCGATCCAGTGTTGTAAAAATGAAAACAACACGTTAAATAATTTCATGCGTCCGAAGCGCTTTTCTGGTTTTAACTTCATTAGGAACGCTCAAAGATGAATATTTCAAAGGCCGAGAATGTATAAAAACCGAAACAGTTGAAGAGCTATATGACAAAATAAAATATGCAAACAAAATAGCCAAAAATAAATCCAAATTCATAAGTTGCCATTAACATAACTGATCCCAACACTAATTTCTGTTTGGACTTATGCCGAAACAAAGTGAAATCTTTAATCTGAAAACTGTAATGACTTAAACATTTGCTACATAAATCAGAAAGGAAGAAAGAAAAGCCTAAACATTTTTTACTCACGTCATCTTTGTAAAATCTTCTAAACCATGTACGCTAATATTTAGTCTGTCACCTTTTGTCATCCATAAATTTTCAATAATGGGAGGGGTGGCATCTCTGTACACTATAATAGTTTCTTGGTCAGTCTTGTCCAGTATATCAATAGCTTTAACTGTAGCTGTCAAACGGTCGCCATCGGTCCAGTTTAATGTCAGAACATCATACTGATTATCTATATCGGAAACGGAGGTGAAAGGTCGTGAATCCTTAAAGCTTTTATGTTTTAAGTCAATGCTTTCAACTTCATATGATACTTGAAAATCGACAATACCTAAAACAAAAATAAAACGTGTAAGCACATAGAACCTCTCAGTTTATCATTAATACTGTTAGGTTAGTCCATGCATGAAAGGCTACTGGGGTTATATATGTTCATACTGAAATATCTGTGAAAGTAACTTGAACATTAGACATACGCTTAAGTTGGTTTAGTTTTCATCATACATTTCTTACCAAATTTTCAGAATTTAAAATTATTCCAGATTCATATAATCCCTTGTTTTAATGTAAAAAGCAAAAAGACGTTGTGCAATTCCTGATCGATCCCATAATTCTATGACATCCTCAAATAAATGATACAGAACTATGTTTGTATTTTGTAAATAAGGTTAACTACATGGTTATTAAAGAGAAATGCTATAGTGTGTTACAATGCCTTTTTACCAAATCCATATTATAAATTGTTATAGGTAAACTCTAGTCAAACTTTGTACAAATTGTATTTTTTTAAATTACAATTTGTACAAAGTTAAAGTACAAAATATAAATTGTACATTTTTTGTACAAATTATATGGTGGCATAAATCTGCACCTACTATATATATATCTTTAATCTCGTAAACCAAAAAACAATGGTACAGAGACATCTACAAATAAATTAACAAACATAGTATAAATTGTAAATACAAATGTAATGTAGAGATATAAAGTGGTAACCCAGGAGATTCTAGGCATTTAATAATAATTCTTATAAATTTGCACAGATTGTTTAGTTCAGACGGGTTGTTGCTATTCATTAGACCTTGAAATTTGAAAATATTTGGTCTGTTTACAAAATGATGCTTAAGTAGCATTTGTATACTTTCGTCTAATGCCGAGCATTCTAAAATATAATGGAACTCGTCGCCAATATCACCGGAATTGCACAAAGTACAAATACGATTTTCTCTCTGAATATTTTGCCATCTACCAATTTCGATAGGAATGTTTGGGTTCAAAGTTCTAAATCTACAAAAAGAAGCAATATTTTTGTCATCTAAAATATCAAAGTAGGTTTCGAAATTTATACTACTTTTGAATAATTTATAATTAAGGGCTTTTGAAGAATTCTGTAGAGTAGCATACCATGTTTATCTGAACTGGTCATTTAACCTTAATTTAACAGTATCATACAACCAGTCTTTATTTATAAAATATTTAGTGTTCCATATATTTGATAGTCCACAATTATCAAGCATAGATTTGACATTCTTACACGAAGCTATATTTCCATTATAACTACCATTAACAAGATTGTATAGAATAACAGGAAGTTTCTTATCTTATCCAGTTGCAAGCTTTTCCCAATAATTAATAGTACGTAATTTAATAAAAAATATCCAGTGGGAATCGGCCAATTTCCCCATATATCATGTAATCAGGAGTGGATTTTTTTTAAGATTAAGCAGTAATTTTAGATGAACACGTTCTATAACAGAGGTGTTATCCATTCCCCAGACTTCACACCCGTATAATAATAACTACCTTGTCAAATAATTCTAGTTGACATTTCATGTTTAAATTATGTAATCTCCCCTTTTTTTTAGAATATCGTACATAGCCCTTGTTGCTTTATCAGCTTGTGCCTTAATTTGCTTTTGTGAAACTTCCTGTTCTAGAAAATAATACACCGAGATATGTAAATTCTTCAACAATATCTAACTCAATATCAGCATATTTAAAAAATAACATTTTGAAGTGGTCTACCTTTTACTATTTTGCTTTTAGGGACATTAACTTTTAAATTGCCACGTATCACAATATTCCTTTAAAGCGTCTTATTGTTTTTGTAGATCTGCTTGTGTTTCTGACATAAGTACAGTGTCGTCTGCGTACAATACAACAAACAGTTTTAAATACATATTTAGCTCGTTCTCTATTTGATCTGATAAAGATTTCAAACCATTTATTTTTTTGATCTGAAAAAAGCTTTCTAAATCATTTAAATAAATAGAAAAAAGTATAGGAGATAATTTTTTTCCCTGTCTTACACCTACATTACATGGAAAGTAACCTGAATATTCCCCATCACTAAAAATTTTGGATTTGACATTTTTATACATATGAAATATAGTGTTATACATCTTCCCATTTATTGTATGTAGAATGAGTTTTGACCAAAGACCAGATCTCCAAACTATATCGAAAGCTTTAGCAAAATCAATAAAAGCACAAAAAAGTTTATTCATTTTTTGTCTCAGTAGTTCAAATAAAATATGCAGAGTAAATATGCTGTCTATAGTGAAATAGCCCTTTCTGAAACCAAACTGGGTTTCATTTAACAACAAATATTCTTCCAAAAAAATACTCAGTCTTAAATTTAAAATTGACGTATAAAGTTTACTCATACAGCTTAATATAGTTATTGGTCTGTAGTTTTGAGGATCTGACTGGTCACCTTTGCTTTGATAAAAAAGTATAACATTACAATCAAATGGAAGTTCAGGCACTTTTCCAGTGTTAGATAATAAAGGTCACCGTAGAGCCTTCAACAATGGGTAAAACATATATCGTATAGTCAGCTATAAAAGGCCACAAAGTATGCAAGTATTTCAACTTAATTTATGAATAAGTTGTAAAGAAGAGAAAACTATATGACAGACAGCTAACAAGGACAACCCCTAAATTAAAGGCTACGTTTAAAACTTACACATAACAGTTTATGTTTTATAATACTTTAAAATGCTGAGTCATATTTGGAACTGAACACAAATGTGCCAAGCAATAAAGGAAATGCATGATGGGTTTTCTTGCAATACCTCTTGGCATGAAACATATTTCCATACAGTGTGTACAACTGTCAACAAGATTCTTATCCTTCTTACTATAAAGTCCTAGCTAAAAAATAAACATAACAGTTATCAGAAAATCAAGGAACTTTGAATTACCTGCTACACGTGAAGATTTCACTAACGTGAGTTATACTTGAATTTCATGTAAAACTCAGATAAAATTTGCACGTGAGTTTCAGGTATAAGTTTGTTTGAGGTAAATTAACGTGAAAATGTTCACTAGAATTTTATGCTAAATTACTTAAGATTAAATTTTTTCGTCAGTGGCAGTTCAGATTTCTTTGTTCTCCATTCCAGTCTCATACTGATGGATCAAATATTGGTCATAGAACATTAAACCAACGACAATGAATCAATCAGTTAAAAACCAAGAATATTGTATACTCTAATACTACTTTTAACTGGTCTTTATATTATCGATTTCTTTTGTATTTTTTCATATCATAAAATTGCTAAAGAAATTTTTCATTTTTTTTTTGAAGCATTTAAAATATCAACTAACCATTTACATTATTTATTCTGATATTTGTCCTCTCTCCATACAAATCCTCAATTTCTTTTCTAGTATATGTCTGTACAGGGTTTAACCATTTTTTATGGTTATGTCTGAAATTGATGAATCGATCTTTCCAATCCACCTGGACATGGTTTGTATTTGAAGTAACCCAAGTATACGATGTATTTTTTGAAGCAGTGGAACTGTATGTTGTCTTCTTTCCTTGTTTTCCCACTACTGACTGGTTATCATACAGGAACAGATTTCTTCCTGATTTATAATTCCCGGCTTTATCAAAAGCAAGTAAACGTAAAGAATACATCCCGGATTTGTTCAAATGCAAAGATCCCTAGAATATATGAGACAATTTAATGAAACAAATCAATGCAATGAAAACATTCCATGTTGAGTCAAAACTCACTTCCATTAAACCACAATGAATACTTAAGGTTCATCAGAAGGAATCGATAAATATGGCCGCTTTTGGACCTCAAAATTTTCTCCGAGTTCAGATTAACCTGTGCACCTGCAAAAGTTTAAGAGACAATAGATATGTGTACAACTATAGGCGATGTAAGCTGTGTACATTAGTGAACGGTGTGATATCAAATGAAAGTCAGGTGTTTGGCTATTTTATCATGTTCTGCAGTTTTGAAAAAAAGAAATCAAAAAATTTAGGTAAGTTTTTAATTTTCTGAAACTGCATTTATGATTTATTTTTCTAGTTCCTGTCATGCCTTTAAACTTTTCTAGCCCCACATGTGTCTCTACTCACGGTATTTAACACGGCCATATGTGTTAATTCCTTCTTGTATGATATAAATGCCCCGATCTGCAGCATAATTGTAAAATGTACTATTCTGTGATTTCAAATGAAAAGTCCTACACTGGAAACACACCATTAATGGGTTCATCGTGAATCTAATATTGTGAAACAGTGAAAAATTCATTATCTATTTGTTGAATGGAAAAGTTGTTAAACCAGAACGATATATAAATTGTCCATTTGAAATAAAAATAACCACTTACATTTCACAAAAATTCAAATAACCCAGTCTGTAAGTCATCATTGTACCCGTATGTTCAAACAATTAGTTATCATTGTACCTTTATGTACAAAAACATAATTCTAGATCAACTGACATCTTCAATCAAAGTACAGACAAGTACTATTTTAAGACATTTTTTAAGTCGAAGGGGCATTTGTTCTGCAAAAACTTTTGTCAGTCAGAAAGAAATGCCTACTGCATTATTATACACTTATGTACCAAACATCATTCTAATTGCAGATTAACAAAAACTGTGGACAATTGTTGGATTTCAGAAGACTGAATGACGGACATGATTATCAAGTAAAGCCTCAGTCACTTTATTATGATAACGGAGTTAAATCAGTCTGAATAAAATGGATATTAAATTCTTAAATCTATGTGAATTCTAAGCAATACACAATTTCCCGTAAGGCAGTGATGTGTTGCGTTTTGTTTTTTTAACTCAACCAAGAGATATTATTGACACAGATCTCTTTTATAAATTTATCAAAATATGTTACAACTTTGAGGGTGTGAGAACTTACTAAGAGAACACACTGACATTATAATGAGAATATGGTTAGAGTTTCAGACAGATGCACATATGCAAATATATGTCCAATGCTTTGTTATGAGGTTGGAAAAAATACTTATGTCAAGGCTGTCTGTGTAATGTGCAATTTTACTAGTTCCATAGTGCAAAAGGAAAAGAAAGGATACTGCTTACTAACTTCTTTCGCGGCTACTTTTATTCGTGGATAGACTTTAGACAATTTATTTTCATGATGTCCTTACTTATCTCTGTATTGTTACAAGAGAAGAACCTATTTTGTAATATTTGAAAAGATGTATACTCCCAACAGTTTCAAAATAATATACTATGGTGCAGTAAATCCGGACACAAAATCCCTTTATGACAAAACCACAAGCACAGGAACAACACTGTATTGCTGTTATTCATCTGAATGTCACATTAATGACCTTTACTATAAGTTATATGGTTCGCTACTGACCCCCTACGGATCCATAGAGGGTTAGTAAAATCCACAGTGGGTGAAGCCGGAGGTTAGTAGTTAACCGTATAACGAATTTATTGCACGCTGGACTTTATCTGCTGCGTTTTTTTGAAAAATAAACAATGAAGCACAAAAAATATTTATAGATGACGTCACCATTTACGGTAGACGTGACGTCATGAACCCCCTATGAAATTTAATAATCCCGTACGGATCCATAGGGGGTTACCACGTGACGGCTTTATATCAATCAAAACGTGATAATTTACCCGCGGTGCGATAAATATAGATTCTACCACTGCATCGAGTGTGATACGATATTTATCCACTCGACACATTTAAATTTTCAAATTTAAAACGCGAGGCTTGCCCGAGCGTTTCAAATATTTAAAATTTAACTTCGAGAGTGGATAAATATCGTATTAAACGAGATTTGGTGGTGGAATCTTTTTCTCTAATGATTTTCAAACAATATGCAGGCAAACTTATTCCTTCTTTTCGAATGATCTGCAAAAAGATGTGTTCTTTCTATGTGACGTCATCAGGCATGGTCGCCTTTTTTCATGCCGTCACAATAGGAAATTCAGAGGAAAGTAAGAAAATTCGACGTCATAATCGGATTTTAACCAATGATGAACTGAAATCAAACGAACCACACGTTGATTAAATTTTTTTATACAATGGGTGCAGAAAGGGATAAATTCACGAAGAATTAGAGAAAAGTACATATACAAGTAATTTATACTACGCTGCAAAAGATTAAAATCCTATAGAAAATGTTTGATTGAAAATTTAAATGTGTGGTTTACCTTTACCCTAATTCATAAAAATTGGAATCCAAAGTAAATGATACATCAATTGCTACACTTGTACATCTTTTTTACTTACAGAGGATTCTGTAATTGGTACACTTTTTTGTAACACCAAATATCCACCGCTACCGCCACCATCAACCAAGACTGCATCATTATTCATTCCACTCACTCCAAGATAATACAGGTCATATTCATAATGATCTAGACCTGATAACTCATCTGACCATCCTCCCCACCGAAAAGTCAGATTACGCTACAACAGATAAAAATAAATTAATGTATTTCGTAGTGTTTAGGAAATATTAGTTCGAAACAATATTTGTTGATATAATATTCATTGAAAAAGTCAAAACACAATAGTTTTTACATGAGATATGTTTTATTGATATTCAATGATTTATATATGTTGATCGCATCTCATCGTCTGCCTTATGCATGTTTTGTTGGATTCCCTTTACTTCAGATCCGGTATGACTCAGATATTTCTTCTTTTGGATTTAAGCATAGTCTACTAAAAGCTAACATTTTTATGAAAATAGGCTATACCAATTACCAAAATCTAATTTATAGTATTCAAGATAGTTGTCAAAAATGGAAACTAGAATAGTTATATTGCTGCACGGGGCAAAAAAGTGGTTATTGGTTATTGTGCCCCGATTCCAAAGGACATGACGTCATTGCGTTCTTAACGACAGTGGCGAACAATGACGGTGTTTGTATTGAAAATTATGAGAATTTTGCTACAGTAGCTACTGGTAACAATGTACAACTAACTATTACCGATTTAGCCTTAGTTATGCCAAATTATTGCTTTTGTGTATTCCCATGTTCAAAAATAATTATAGATTATAACATGTCTTTTCCATATTGGCCCTGGTATCATCCCTCGACCCGTGTCGGAACTCGGCTTAAGCCTCGGGCTGATATGGGATTCTGAGGATGATACCAGGGCCATATTTATAAAACTTTAGTAGGTTTTTCTATATGAATGGGATTTTGAATAAATAAGCATATCCACCTGCGGAAAAAGTATATTCACCGCGCAAAACGTCGCTTGCTTTTACGTACATGATTTTGGTAAAAAAAAACGTTTGATGTACAATTGATTTTTGTAAATTATTGCCATTACATACATTTCTCTCGGATTAAGGAATAAAACAATTACTGTCATTTGTTTTGGTAAATATGTCTTTTGTTTTGGTAAATATGGTGTTTTGGAGGTAGACTTTTTCAACAAATTGTCAGCATCCCTATGGGAACAAACTGTGCGCCTCTCCTTGCCGATCTCTTCTTATATTTATATGAACCAGAGTTCCTTCAGACACTTGTCAAAAACAAGAAGATCAAAGAAGCCAGGTTATTTAATTTCACTTTCAGATATATTGATGATGTTCTTTCCATTAACAATCCGAACTTTTCTGATTGGGTTCCATTAATATATCCTCCAGAACTAGAAATTAAAGAAACAACGGACACGGCTTCCTCCGCCTCATTTTTAGACTTATACCGCGAATTTGACATACACATTCATCTCAGTACCAGAATCTATGACAAACGAGAGGTTTTTAACTTTGAAATTATCAATTTCCCCCACCTTAGTAGCAATATACCAACTTCACCTGCGTATGGGATATATATTTCACAAATTATTCGGTATTCAAGAGCTTGCAGCTCCTAATCAGACTTTGTAAAACGTCACCAGTGTCTGAGCAGAAAGTTGATGCACCAGGGGTATGTCAAAGAACGTCTCGTCCTTTTTCTAAAAAAGTTCATCGGAAGGTACCAAGACCTTGTTGATAAATATTCCGTATCAACTTCACAAATAATACACGATGGTCTTGAAGTATCGATTCTGTGTACTGATGTTGTTTATCATCTTAATACGTGTTATAGTGTTCTTTTATTTGTCTTTATAACATTACTTTTACCGTTTTGTTCTTTTTTTTGGTGATATTCATTTGACGTGGCTCATTGTGTTGTTTGCATTATCTTTCATATTTGCTTTGTCCGTGTGACTTTTTGTGTTTCTTTGATACATATTACGTGACTCTGTACTTTAACATATCACTATTGTGTTATTGTTTCTATTATAATTTTTGTTTTCTGGTCTTTCATATTTGCTAATGATTTGACTATATGCCCTGTTGTATTTCTTTTATACATAATGACGTGACTTTTTTTAGAAGAAATACACAAATTAACCTATAGACAAGCGACAAGAAGGAAATTTAATCTTCTATTTACATTCTGCAGAGGATATGCCTAAAGAACTATAGACTATATTCTTTTCATACTTTGAACGACATTATTTTATATCTCTACCTGTGTGACGTTTACATTCTGACGTCATACGCGCGATTCAACGTTAGAGCCATGCCGATCTGGCTCGGTCCCAGTGCTTAAAACCTTTCAATCGTTTGTGGGTGGATTTAACATACATAAATAAAATTCAAAAATAAGAAAACAATGAATGAGGTTGTTACATTTGATATATGCCTTTTTGTGCATCTTTGTTAAATATTTGTTTGTTTTTATTGGTATTGAGATGCTAATGTGCTTTGTCAATATGCTATTTGGTGTTACTTCGAATACTTGTTTGTTGCTCGTCTTTCATTTTTGCTATATGCTTTGTCTATATACTTTTTTGATGTTTCTTCGTTACATATATGACGTGGCTCTGTACTTATACATCCCGTCATTGTGTTATTGTACTATAGTAAATTTGTGTATTCTTGTCTTAAATTTTTACTAATATGCTTTGTCTGTATGCCATTTTGTGCTTCTTTGTTACATGTTTGTATGTTTTTTTTTTTTTAGTGATTAGGATTATAACATAATGTTGACTGCTGTATTATTGACATTTTTACCTATTATGTCTGTTTGTTTTGTTCACACGTCGTTGTCAATATAATGGAATTTGATGCGACTGTCATACAAGTGAGAGGTTTAGCTAGCTATAAAACCAGGTTCAATCCACCATTTTCTACATAAGAAAATGCCTGTACCAAGTCAGGAATATAACAGTTGTTATCCATTCGTTTGATGTGTTTGAGCTTTTGATTTTTCCATTTGATTAGGGACTTTCCGTTTTGAATTTTCCTCGGAGTTCAGTATTTTTGTGATTTTACTTTTTAATTGACTTTTGAAAAACTGATATTCACTTCGACCGTTGGCCTCAGTGAATATCAGTTTTTCAAAAGTCAATAAAACCACATATTAACCTAATTAAAAGACAGTAATTGTAAAACCTTGTCTTGCCGATCAATATTTTTATAAGTTCTATATCAGTCTATTATAGTTTTGAAGAAATCAGACAGAGATGCATAAGAAATGATAAAAATCGTCTTTCAAGGGCAGTTCCTTTAAGGAGCAGACTGACGATTTCGGCCACCTGACTTATTTGTAGATCCTGTATACCTGATCATTCTTAAGGTTTATGTCAATCTTTTATAATTTTTATGATAATAGACAAAAATGAAACTTAAGGATCTAAAGAGACTGTGTCGCTACCTGTGTCTATGTGCATCTTAAAAAAATGGTACTCTCCAACAAATTAGACAAGAACAGAATGACATAAATTTCTTTTTTTGCCGATTTATTTTTCTCTGTTTACTGTTATCTCTATCGTCCTTAATTTTGCATAAAAAAGAATAGGGAAAACAAATAGTCATTTAAAGACAATCACTGTTATAAGGAGTCTACGATTTTTATAAAATTTACTTATTTGTAGATCTTGTCTTGCTGATCATTTTCGTTATGTAAAGTGTGTATCTATCTTTTATAGTTTTCAAGATTATAGGCAAACACGCAAAATAAAACCGGTAAAAATCACCATGAAAAAACAAGATCCAATAAGGAATCCACTGACAATTTCAGCGGAACCTAGCATGTTTCATCTAAGATTGCTGCTGTCAGAGTAAAGGCGTAATACTGACTGTAAACAGTGAGTACATTTATCAGTTAAATACAGATTTAAATATAAAAATCAATCTTTTTTCTTTAGATGCTATTTTGTTTTATCTTGACGATTAGCATCTGTCCAAGTTTCATAACAATCCATTAAAGTTTACAAATCTATCATGTCATTTTTTCTTATTCCAGACTGCTAACTGCAAAAAAACTAAGACTATCTATAATTAAAACACTAAAAAGTGACAAAAATAGATTTTTAAAATTTTACTCCAGATATTATCCATTTTTAAATAGTAAAAAAGCTTCTGCCAAAGTTTCATTAAACTATATGAATGCTTGATGAAGTAATTGGTGTATAACAAACCTTAAGGGCATACGATACAGTTTCTATCCCATAATGATTTTTTTACGAAAATTTGCATACAAGCTATTTTTCACCTATTCAAATATGTAATAAAAAATATATCTTTATGTGCTACTTTCAGAGATAAAAGGGGTCGAAATTTTAGACATTTACTCAAAATTTCGTTTATTTGGGACATTTCTATCCTTTGGATAGACACACCTAACTTTGTTATTTCAACAGATAAACACAAGCGGATTTTTGTAGAAACATTATGAAAATCTACTTTTCATTAATATGTTCTTAATATGTACATGTTTCTTTGGAAATAATTGATTTTTAACAAAGTTTCAGGATTTTAGGAAAAACCCGGCATTGTTTGAGTTATTTTTATCAAATTAATGTGTTTTTCAATATTGACATTTTCATTAAAATTGGTACAAATAATCTTCATACACAATCAAACCTAAATCCATTTTAAAAAATTAGGGGTCCATGTAAGAGTTTTCAAGTTAAATCAGTTTAAAACCTAAAAAAACAGTCGAAAATGCAGCTTTTCCCGATATGTCACAGTTTGACGTCGCGAAAATAACGTTAGCAACGTCATTACCTCCCCTGTAACTGTATCGTATGCCCTTTACCCTTAACTGCTACTGTATCTTCTTGTTAACTTGAAAACACTTAGTCCTTTAATCAGTAAAATGGAGAAAAATGGAGAAAAAAAATATCAACATTATTTTGCTCTAAATAATGTCTTTTGGTCATACAAAGTTTCTATATCAATTTCATATCATTCCTTTAAGGTTTAACAGAGTAATAAAGGTCTAAAACAACTTCAAACATAGACTGAACTTTAATGCTGACGCCGCCAACGACGATGGAATCTAGGATCGCTGTGTCTCGCTTTCGCGACATACATGTTTCAAGGACAATTTGTTTTTCAAAATGTGAAGTGGACTTACAATTTCAGCTTTTTGTCCTATTCGTAAATCTTGTCTGTTAATATTTGCTTCTTACAGTTTCTGTTTATCTGCTAAAGACCCTAGGTCACTCACGTGGATCTATGTGCATTTTGACATAGAAAACTAATGTATTTATTATTCATGACTAAGGTATCTTTTCTGTTGATTTTATCTTATTTAAGCGTTTGACAATTTTCTATATCTTTTACAATTTTTGCATAATGGGGTAACAATCTCTTTTAAAAGGCAATAACTCCTTTAAGGAGTCGGCTGGCAATTCCATGTGAACAGTAGGTAGATCTCATTTATCTGAACATTTCTACCCCAGTCAGATTTTCTTTATATATAGCGATTGTCATGAAAATAGGCAAAACTTGCATTTTAAGTCTATGTTTTATTTTAGCCATGAAGGCCATGTTGGTGGCAGGAAGGCTAATCAAACTTAGTTTTTTTTAAAATTTGATACTACAATGATGACTGTGGATTAGTTTAGTTTACATTGGACCAGTAGTTTGAGAGAAAAAGATTTTATGAGAAGTGAAAGAAAGATGACGATAAAGGACGCCAAGTGCACTTGATCACTCATATTTTTACATTTCCATGTACAGTGAACTATGAAATCGGTTTCAAAACCTGTATGTTGCATATATATGTCGGAATCGGAGGTGCCACAGGGATGCTATAGTTCGATGGTCACGTTGAAATGTAATGGTCACGCTGATGTGCGATGGTCTATATTATGCATGGTGGCTAGTTTAAAAACTACGCCGTGGATCACCTAATAAGGACCCCCAGTAAACAATTTCTATTTTCGCATGTTTGTAAATCGTTTTATGCCGAATCATAAAATGCAAAGATGATAGGGGTCACCAGACTCGTGTGTTTCCTCAAAAGGAAGCTAAATGTGAGATCGTGACCCTAATTTCAAACATTTTTAGCCAAGCAACAATAAGGGCCATAGCAAATTTGAAGATTCAGCCAGTACGATTATTTTGTGAACAATCTACAGTTGTTCAATGATTATAAAAAGTAGACTTTTAATAGTTAGTTTATTAATCTGCATTCGTTATTGTCTATGTATGTCCTTAGTTACAGTTATTTACTAAATAAGAGATATTCCTCTTTAATTTCCTCCATGTAAACATAATTCTGCGTTAAAATTAAACATTGTCTTGGTTTCTCTCATGAGTTCCTCGTTTACCGTTATATCAAAACACAGATAGTCTGTCAGCGGACTTGTATGTATTTAAGGGAATGCTATATGCCCCATCGTACATATAAAGGAACCTTTTGCAGATTTCGAAGCGAAAGATTCGTTACAGAAGGTTAACTTTCCCATCTCCACAAATCACTCCCCGTTTCTCATATATTAAAAAAAGTTTAAAAGCCCCTTATAAAGCCGACAAACTGCTTCTAACGAGAATTTGACTTCTACATCGACATGAAAAGCATTGCAAATACAGTTTATGTAGTCCATCGAAATTGAGCGTCACCACCATCAAACTTCGGCGTAGCTATCAAGAAAATAGCGTCACAATGTCACCATCGCACATCTTCGTGATCAAAAACGCTCTTCAGCGTCAAACACATCAGCATGACCATCGCGGTCGGAGTACCATCGTGTTTCATAGTCCTACATATATATCACTACAAACCAGTAAAAGTCTGAAATGGCATATATCTATACTTGACTGTACATATTTGTACTCAACCAGTCACTAGGCCTTTTGAATTCACTTGATAAGTTATACACGAATTTAAGAAAAATAGGTTTTTTTTATTTTAAAGGTGATATATAAATAGCTGTTGTTTAAAACCAGTTCCTAAATTGATGAAATACAGTATATAGATACAAAAAATAAGTCTAGGTTGATTAAGACTACGTCGAGTATGATTCAGGTCAGGACGAGCATGGTTCAGACTTGATCGAGAATGGTTAAGACTACGTCGAGTATGATTCAGACGCATATAAAATGGTTAAGTAATGGTCGAGTAAAGGTCGAGTACAAGTTCAGACTGTTAAGTATGGTTCAGACTACAGTCGAGTAATATCAAGTAAAATTCAGACCAATTCAGACTGGTCGAATACAGATATACAATGTAGGTCATTCCAGACTTTTACTGGTTTGTAGTTTATGTGTTCATGTATGCCATCAACCCCATTGGGATAGTAGTGCATTATTTTCAATAAACTATATATAAAACAGTTCACTTCATAATGAACATATGCACAAGGTTTCAAGTTGAAACTGCCAGAAAATACCTGAATAAAAAACTTTGAAATATTCAAAACTAAAAATTTGACCAGTTACGTCAACATGTTCAGCAAACTTTGACATCTAGGTCAAATACCTGATTTGCCATATATAAAGGACAATCGGATAGAAGGAGTGACGTACTGACAGAAAAATTATTCTCTTCAGCTTTAGTGAGCTAGGTAGGATAAAAAGCTGTATATATCAGAAGATGTGGTATGATTGCCAATGAGACAACTCTCCACAAGAGACCAAATGACACAGAACTTAACCGTACGGCCTTCAACAATGAGCAAACCCATACCGCATAGTCAGCAATAAAAGGCATCGAAATGACAATGTAAAACAATTCAAACTAGAAAACTAACGGCCTAACTTTTGTACAAAAAAATGAACGAAAAACAAATATGTAACACATAAAGAAACGACAACCACTGAATTACAGGCTCCTGACTTGGGACAGGCACATACATACAGAATGTGGCGGGGTTAAACATCCTAGCGGGATCCTTTTTCCAGAGATATTATTGTCATTGGATTGATTAATTGATTGGTGTTTTACGCCACTTTCAGTACTACTGCGCTTTTTTGTGGCGGTCAGATTTTATTGGTGGCGGTTGCCGGAGTGCCCAGAGAGGGAGGAACCGACATTCGGTAGGAAACATTTTCCATTCTAGTCAGTTTAGATTGGAGTAAAGTGCAGCCGCGACGTGCGGGATTCGAGCTCACAACCTCAGTGTTGACAGCCTAGTGATACAGTAGTTCGACTACTAGACATTTTCGAAAACTATTTGATACCGACCCTTACACTTATACATTTGCCTACAGGTAACCTGTTTGAGAAGGGGGCATCTCAATATGTACAACGAACACAGGCATTTATATTTTTGTTTTCTAATTTAAATTTCAAAAACAGTATAAAACTTTTATATTGAATGATTTCTACTTAAATTGCTATGTTTAGTAATTGAGAATTATTGGATCTAAATATTGTACTTTCTAAACAATAAGGGAAGGGGGCTTTGTGTAAAAAAAACAGATCTGAACTTTAATCAGAAACAAGAACGTGTAAAATATTTTATAGCGTTACACAGAATGTATATATATATAACTAAGATATAATCGTGTGACATTTTTGTGTATTAATTGTATACTAATAAAATAAAAATATGTTGGCTACGTAATGGACATAAAGCTAATGATTTAATCCATTCTTCCTTGTGTACCGTAGTGAACTGTACGAAAGCCGGTTAGTGTCAGGGTGCAGTTTTATTTATAAGTCGTTTAAACAACTTAGCTTACTCGTTTAAACAACTTAGCTAACTCGTTTAAACAACTGAGCTAAGATTAGCTTAGTCGTTATAACAAGTTAGCTAAGTCGTTTAAACTAGTTAGATAAGACGTTTTAAAAAGTTAACTAAGTTGTTTAAACGAATTAACTGAGTTTAAACGAGTTAGATAAGCTAAGTCGTTATAACACATTAGCTTAGTTGTTATAACGAGTGAAATTAGCTTAGTCGTTATAACAAGTTAGCTAAGTCGTTAAAACTAGTTAGATAAGTCGTTTTAACAAGTTAACTAAGTCGTAATAACGACATAAAAATAAGACTCCATCCTGACACTAACCGGCTCCCGTAGAACTGTGCTCTTCAAATTAATTAATAAATCAATTTACACCCTAGTTCTATTGTTATACTTCATAGTTTCTATTTCTGAAATAAGTGCAACTTGAATGGATCATTTGTGGATCTATTGTTACGAATAACAATGAATTTTGACCACAGGGTGTGACGAGCAGGGTTTCTGGAAACCTCTGCTTCTAGTAATAGTTATTTCATGGTGACGCGTTGTCAGTGTAAGATTATCCCGATGGCCGGAGGCCAGAGGGTGATCTTACACTGACACACCAAGTCCGAAAAGGATAACTATTTTACATCACAGCTGTTCTAGATTAGTTAAGAAAACATTTGCACTTCATACAATCTAGTTTAGAACGCCACACAACCCTTATTATATACTTTATATATCAGTATATAGAAATACCTTTAATGAGCCCCGGACACAATGTTTTTAAATATGTTAAATTAACAGTGAGTTCGTATCTAGTCGTCCAGGTGTAGGGGTTTGAGTCGTGGGTTGATATGCTAAAGGTCTTGAGTTCGAATCCCAGCACAGACATTGGATTTTTTCTACCTAAATTTTGAAAGTTGGTCTTTTCCGTATAAAGAATTCTAAGTTTTATTGTGGATTAGACATTCCCGCCAATATGTTACAAAACAAAGGAAATAGATATAAGAAGATGTGGTATGAGTGCCAATGAGACAACTCTCCATCCAAGTCACAATTTATAAAAGTAAACCAATATAGGTCAAAGTACGGTCTTCAACACGGAGCCTTGGCTCACACCGAACAGCAAGCTATAAAGAGCCCCCAAAAAATTACTAGTGTAAAACCATTCAAACGGGAAAACAAACGGTCTAATCTATATTAAAAACGTGAAACGAGAACCACTTATGAACCACATCAACAAACGACAACTACTGAACATCAGATTTTTGACTTAGGACAGGTGCAAAAAATTGCAGCGGGTTTAAACGTTTTAATGGTACCAAACCTTCACCCTAATCTGAAAAACAATAGTGTAACACCACAACAAAGAGAGACACACTATAAAATATCAATTGAAATGGCTTAACTCAATCAAAAGACATATTAAGACGAGTGAACAAACACTGAACGAATAAATTTGATCTATGATACAATGTAAATACAAAATAAATAAAATAAGGGATAAATAATTAAAGTAACCGTATTATACCTCTGTGAAATGTTAAACAACTTCAGAAAACCAACAGTAACCTTGGAAAAAAAAATCCGCTATTTGCAATACTATTTAAAATATGAAAATAATTTTTGTTGTTATGTATACAGTTTAAAAGGAGAAAGGACATATTTTTTTTTAAATAAATAATTTTGATGTTCATATTACAAATAAGTGAAAATGTATAGTAATACCAAACACTTATCAAAGCTGGTATAGACCAGATATAACCCTGAATAAGTAAACATTAAATAGCAAAAAAGCATTACAGATAGTATCAATAGGTCAAATTAACAAGAAAGTACGATTTGAGAGTACTCGCAGTTACTGACAGCTAGTTAAAAGACTAAAAAATTAACAATAAAAAATCAGAGATTAAAATCAACTAAAACACATCCCTGGAATTTAGTATTTTAACGTCATGGACAGTCAAAGAAGACGTGACTTGTGCAATGCCAAAAATAAATGTATCGACAGGCAGTAGGATAGTTAGACCTGTTAATAGATAAAAATGAACGTGGGTGTGTCTTTATACATCCCGTTTGAAAAGAATACAAATGTTTTAATTTGCTGATGACAAAATCGATATTAGTGCCAATGTAAATTATATTCAAAGATCTAATTACAGCATTGGTAAGATAACCTTTGCTAATAAGTTTGTTAAAAGGTTCAATGAGTTTACACGGATCACATAGTGATTTCCGCGATTTGAGTACAATATTACCGTAACATTTAGAATGTGAAATACCGTTTTTAATAAGTTTTCTACAGGTACAGCCAAATTTACTAATCAAATCTTTGTATCTATGAAAGAATTTAGTAAAAGTTTTAAGTGATTTACGGTAACGAAATCCCTGACTTAATAATTTACTAGTGATGCATTGATGACGTTTATTAAAATCTATGAAATCACTACACACATGGGCATAACGAACGATTTGGGATATATAAACACCGTATGATGGAGCCAAAGGAAAATTGCCGTCTAAAAAAGGAAAATTTACAATAGGGAATGAAAAATTGTCTCTTTTGTCGTAAATTTTAGTATGGAGTTTCCCTTTAGAAATTGAAATATCTAAATCTAGAACAGGACAACTACTGCTGTTTATGTTGGATTTTGTTAAAGTAAGTTCTTTTGGGTAAATTTCGGTATTATATTTATAGAACTCTGGATTATTTAACTAAAAAATATCATCCAGATAACGGTAGGTATTGCTGAATGTATAAACCAAATGAAACAATGACGTGTCTTTACTGAGTTTGGTCATAAACTGAGATTCATAGCAATACAGGAATAAATCTGCTATTAAAGAGGCGCAGTCAATGCCCATAGGAATACCTACTACTTGTCGATACACTTTATCGCCGAAACGTACATATATGTTGTCCAGGAAAAAATTTAAAGCTTCAATCATATCTTCACATTTCCAGTAAGTGTATCTAGCATACTTTCCCTTTTCGTTACAAAAAAATGCTTTAAACGAGTTACAGCAAATAAATTTGCAATGAGATTTTTCAAAAGACCATTTGATTAAATATGAAAACTTTTTCTTGATAAGATTGTGTGGAAGTGTAGTGTAGAGAGTAGAAAAATCATAACTGTCAACAGAATTAAAAAGACCATCAAAAGCATGTATTTTATCTAAAACATCTAAAGAATTTTTAACACTCCAAAAATAATTAATACCATTATTTTCATAAGCTTTATTACAAAATTTAATAACAAGTTCTTTGATAGTAGTAAGGGAGGTAGTTAGAAGCACTGATAGATTAGTAGTAGAACACTTACTAAAGCATGCAAAACAAAAAAAATCAAGCTAGGGTGATCTGGTAGGGGTGACGCGTCTCAGATCACCCCTGGTAGAACAAAGGAGCTGGGATGTAATACCCGAAAACACAGTCCATTGTTATTCCTGACAATAGACATTTTTTTAATAGCATGAACAGAAGAAATTTCGTCTAGTGTTCAGTACTGGCTGTTTTAAGACATATAAAAAAACAACATATTTCATGAAATTCCAGTAGCGAAAAAATATTTAGCATCTATCTTGAATAAAAAAAAAAGTTAAATACTCCTTTGCTTGAAGCTAAAATCTTAATCCCATATGGCAATGTCTTAAAGAACATACATGTAAAGAACTTTTATTTGAATTATACATTAAAAACATATACTATTCATTTGGACTAAGTCTAAATGCAAGAATTTATACTATCAAATGGGAAGACCTCATTTTGTGTGTCGCTTCTCTTCCTTCCACAATAAATTAATCATCATGCCTTTGTGTCCTATATGTACAGGTTTATGCTCTTATAATATACTAGTTAATGGAGTGTGTGTCCGAGCGAGAACATCTCTATGTTCATTACTTTAGGAATATTTAACTTTGGTCGGGTTGTTGTCTCTTTGACATATTCCCCATTTCCATTCTCAATTTTAAAGTCGCATTTGTCATCCTCGCTTATGACTATTCAGTTTGGGTTATTTTGGGAGGAAAAGGAAAATAAATTGTTTCCGTCATCGGACGAACTTTTTAGTCAAAGACAAGACTTCCATTTAGGATTGTTTAAAATTACACTCAATTTTCATAAGAACTTGGGAACAGGACAATTCTTTTCGCGTTTTTCTGTATACTATGATAAAAAATATACTATAAATAAAGTGTATTTGCTTTGTAATATCAATTCCAAGTGTACTATCCACGGCGGTCACTTATATAATATATAGAGAGTGTCTATATAATATATCAGTGACCGCCGCGGATCTATATATTATATCAGTGACCGCCGTGGATAGTACACTTGGAATTGATAGCAAATAGCAAATACACTACATTTATAGTATATGTATGTTCAAAGTATACAGAAAAATACGAAAATAATTGAAATCAACAGAAAACGAAAAAAATACGGACTTTGGAATAAAGGTGGAGGGCTGCAAATAATTTCCTATCCCCCAAGCACCTATGACTTTTGGTACCTTTCCTGAAACATAAAATATTTTACAAAAATTCATGATAAAACAGTTGACATACTTTCAACCACGCTCTAAAGGCCCGCGATTTCTCGGGTGTGTTTCTAGTAATATTAATGTTTGGATAGTTGAAGACAAATGATGGCACTCAGGGGCGGATCCAGGCATTTTTAAAAGTGAGTCCCAACCCGGGATAAAGGGGATGGGGGTTCTAACCATATGTCCCCATTCGAAAGCGTTGATACTAGAAAAAGTGGGGTTCCAATCCCTGGACCCCTCTAGATGGTCCCAAAAAAGGAGGGGTTCCTACATATGCAATCTGTATTTTTGTATGTTAAGCGTGTCCGGTCGTCGGGTTTCTAATCAAGAAACACCTATCCCTCAGTATGTTCGAATATGAATGTTTCTTTAATATTAAGAAGGGGGTGGGGGGGCTTTTTGTAAAAGACATTTATGATTGCCTTCATTAAACTGATACATGTAAGTACTTTGGGTTATCAATATTGCGTTATCTTCAGTCTCTTCTACTGAATTGAACTCAAAATTTCGTCCGTCTCGTACCCGTCCATATTCACAACTGAAAAGAAGGAGGATAATGTTATTTTTTGTAATAAAAATGCACGATACGGCCAACCTTGACCTGTTGGTCCATATTAGCACATAAATTTAACGGGAAAATGCAAAACAGCAATTTTGACATATGTAACATTTACTCACTTGTCAAAGAAAGGTTACTAGTTGGGTTTCATCTAAAAAAAACTTTTTTTTTCGTATTAATCATGGTTTGATGTTGTCAATAAAAATGCTATCCATTCTTTTCCATTTAATATTCAATGTAAACAAACATAGGGTGTAGCATCGGGTGTACGTTAGTTATACCATGGAAGTAAAATGAAAGTCAATATAATACTTCCATGGTTATACACTTCTAAAATTCATTTCATGAATAGGTAAAAGGATTTTATTAGACAAATGGTTTTTCTATTTCTAAAATTCAAATATTTAGAAGGAAATATCATTCTTATAATATGCTGCACCATAAATACTTGCTCTACAATCATCACTTACATTTTCAGTAATATCATCTGAAAGATCTAGAAATGGTGTACATGGCGATCCTGGCTTTTCAGAACAATGGTACGGTTTCTCTAAATCCCATCGATACTCAAACTGCCTTGTGAGAGTTTTACCAGAATAGTAATATTTATCTGTCTTAGAATCAGATGGGCTTTTATCCCGGTTAGCCACAGTCACATATCCTCCATTTGTAGATGAAAATTCAGCAACTACTCTGAAAAATTAATATACTTGTTAATGAAGAGAAACATCTATCTGCAAACACGATAAAGTAATAAAGAAAGATTGTCTTATTCTATCTCTCTGACGGCTCACAATACAAAAAGTACAGAACACTTAAATGAGCTATGCAAAAAGACTTAGACAACGAAAGGCTCTGTTTGTTCACCTTGGACTTTTATGGATATTAGGACCACAAACTTATCTATTTAATTATATATATTCAAGATAAAAAGGTAATATCTTCTATAAGGTGACAGTTGGTGATTTTGGTCATGTTAGACCATGCAGATCTTATTTTGCTAGTTTTTTTTATCAGCAGTATATATCTCTTCCTTTTTTCACCTTTTCAAACAGAACAAACTCACTACTTCACCTAAAAATTCATGCCCCAATTTTGTTTTATATGTAATTTCATCTGTTTTATCCATAAAATACAAAGAAATATATTTGTATCAAAACTATTTGCAAGGGGACTAAAATGGATAGAAAGATGTGACCAATTTTAATAAAACTTGGCATGATAAGGAAGGACAGTTTACCAAGTTACATGGCAATTGAATATATATTAAAGACCAACTTGTCATTTTTTATATGTTTGAGCTCTGGGTTTTTATTTTTGACGTTTAAATCGAACAATTTAAACTATCAAGATTTGGACCTACAAAATTAAAATATTGCAAAAAATTGCTTTTTTAAATTCCTTAATATATGTGTAGCATGTATTTAAAGCAGGTGAAGACTCATTTGATGTCTCAGATTTATTGCAATTCTTCAAAAGTCAAATTCATTTGAGCCTGTGCCTGTAAATAGAGATTTTCAATGAATGGGGGAGGGGGCGGGGGTGGCTTTTGGGCTTTTATGAAATTGTAATTGTGTCCACCATATTAAACTTTGTGAAGTATTTTGCTAAAGATAATTCATTCATATATATTTAATGTACTTTAACTGGAAAGAAATATTACAAATAGTTTACCACATGAGTATAAAGTGGTCCTTGGCCATGTAAGACTTAAATTAATTTGGGGTCAATTAAGGCGGTAACACATATTTACATATAAAAATGCATACATAAGCTATCAATGGAAATGTGTTTCCTCATGGTCATTAATATGCTGAGGTGACATGATACAATTATTTTGGGTGCAATAGAACTGATGCATACAATTTTTCGTTGGAAACAATATAGTCTGATGCAAAGTTTTTTTTTTAATTTTTCAGTGGAAAACTTGCATGTAATTTGAGTCTCAACAGGCATATATTTGAACCAATTACTATCCTACACAAGTAAAAAATGTGTCATATAAAAGAAAACAGGTACAAAAAAATCGTTGCAGGACCATAAATACAACTCAATTTGCACATTTGTTCTGTGATAATCTTATTTTCTAAAGATTCAGGGTTCACAATGAATATGGGAACATGAATTAAGCCTATATAGCTAGAAAAACAAATATCAAAACATGAAAACCCATCAAATAGAAAGTCAGCTTTAACATCAGGCATACAACATGTACAAATGGAAATGGCTTAAAAATGCATATTTAAGCCATTTAACTGTAATACTGGACATGTTTACAGAATTTTTGTCAAATTAAAAACAAATTGCTCAGAGAACAATCAAAGGTCTTTCCACATCAATTTTCTAAACCGTTTTACTCAAGTTACTATTGACGTCAAATCATAGGTTTCTTCATACTGAATCAATAGATATATGGTTTCTATATACTTTTGCCTGTAATAAGGGAGATAATTGCCAACTTCCGGTTTAGAATATGTCAATATCGGTCACATATGATAGCTGTATTGACACTGATTCTGATTCCGAAAATATATGGTTTCTATGTACTTTTGCCTGTAAAATTGGAGATAATTTGCTACTTCCGGTTTAGAGAATGTCACTTCGGTCTCATATGATAGCTTTATTCACACTGATTCTAAATACATATAGTTTGTAAATACTTTTGCCTGCATTAAGGAAGATAATTGGCTACTTCCGGTAAACAGAATGTCACTTTCATGATAGGTTTATGTATGATCATTGAAATAATATATGGTTTCAAGGTATTTTTCCATGAAATAAGTGCAAAAAATACTACTTCCGGTTTACTCAACAATATTTCCGGTTGACAATGTCCATAGGCATCTGTCAACCAACATTTTGCAAAAGACCTTATGTCTTTATCATGTACCAATCTGAAGAAATAATCAATTTAACCTAAGATAAAACATTTCAGAGGCAATAACTCTGTAACATGTCACTGGATTGTTTTATACCAAATTTATCACAATAAGGCAAACATTTTGCACTTGTTCTTTTACATATAACTTTAAAAGTGTCAGAGAAAATGCAAAAGCAAGCAAATGTCAAAATTGAGAACCTTGACCTCATTTTTTAAGTTAGGAATTTAGGACCTAAAATCAAATGACTCTAGGTTGATACGACTCACGGTTTATGAGATACAAAAGCATAACGATACATCTATTTGTTAAACTGGGTCGCTTTGATCCAAATAAATCTAAATTTTGTAGTTATCTTTTATTGTTATGGAGGAGAGACAATAACACGAAAAACAGTGTTTGGGGAGATAACTGTTACAATCAAACAGTCTCCCGCTTAAAAAGGTTAGTTTTAAAAGCGCAATAACTGTTCGATATAATATCCAAAATGTCTAAGCAACATCTTGTGAAACGACTTTCTATGGCAAGAAAATGGTTTGACAGAAGAAGAAAAAAAAATAAAAATAAGAACAAAATCAAAAGGTCTTTCCACAGAAAAGTGGAAACACCTACTAAATATGAACATCCTTTGCTTTCATTCAGCTTGACAAGTTGATACCCTCAAATTATTCAGAGAAGTTGCAAAAGTACAGAATCTACATTTACTGAATTCATCTCTTAGAAAGACTTGAACAATTTTAATAAAACTTGGCATGATCTTAGATAAGTGAAATAGAAGACTGTTTACCAAGTTTCATGACAATAAAATATATATATATTAAAGACCATATGGTAATTCTTATATTTGAACTTTGGGTGTTATTTTAACGTCTATATCGAACAATTTCAACTATCAAGATTTAAATATTGCATAAAATTGCTTTTTAAATACCTTTATATATAATGTAGGATCTATAAAACAGCTGAATACTCATTTGATATATCAGATTTATAACAGTTCTTCAAAGTCAAATTTATATGAGCCTTTGCCTGAAAATAGAGATTTTCCAATGCAAAAGGGGAGAGGGGGGCTTATATAAAATTGTAATTTTGTCCACCAAATTAAATTTTTTGAAGAGCTTATTTATATATTATATTTACGTATAACGGTTCTTTCAAAATAACCAGAACAAAATGTTAGAACAAGGTAGAAAAGCCATGTATAGTATGTTACGAAAATGTAGAAGTCTATGATTGCATATTGATTTGCAATTACAAATGTATGACACAATGGTAGCACCTATATTGCCATATGGGTGTGAAGTATGGGTTATAGTTACAATAATACTGTTGAATCTGTATTCTTGCAGTTTTATAAGATTTTTTTAAATGTTAAGAGAAGTCAACTCCCAATTGTATTATATATGGAGAACTAGGTAGATATCCTATTGATGTATTTATCAAAAGTCGGATGATTGGTGTATGTAAAAATTTCTTGTGCAGTAAGTAAGATAAGATTTCCTTTATTTTGTTTAAATTGTTATACACCATGCAAAACAGAAATATGTACCATTCAGAATGGATACGTAGTGTTGAACACACTCTAAATAAATGTGGTTGTTCTGAATATTGGTTAACTCAAATTGTGTATTAATCTGTCAAAATAGCCAAGATTGTTACGCTGAGGTTATCTGACCAATGTAAGCAAAAATGGTGTGCTACTGCGTATGAGTTACCTAAATGTCTCAATTATATAATTTTTAAAAGAAAACATTTTTTTGAAAAATATTTAAAGAACGTTCTACAGATTTAGGGAAATCTTTATGTCATTTTTAAAGTTGAAAAGGGCAGGTTTTTGGGAATAGCAAGAGATGATAGAATTTGTGATATTTGTGACTGTAACTTATTAGGTGACGAATTTCATTATTTATTCCAATGTTATTTATTTCAAAAACAAGAAGAAAATGTTATTGTCAAAAGAATTCACTACAAATCCAAATATTGATAAATGTCATGCTTTATTTTACTCAGACAATTGTAAAGTTATTTTCAAAGCTGCAAAATTTTGTAAAATCATACTTTCTTTAGAAAAATATTCATATGCAGCTTCCAATTTATAAAGAAGACATTTTTGTTGAATACAATTAATGTGATTAATTTTCTGTGAAATACTGGATATTGTACCATTACTGTTAAGTTTTGTAATAATCAGTTCAATAGTTTGAGAGAAATCCAATATAATGTAAGACGACATCTACAGCGATTTGTCCATTTATACCTCTCATTCCCTGAAAATGTTTACATTAAGGCTTATAAATTTTGGTGAAACTTTCACATAAAAATGTAAGAAATGGGATAATAAATGAGTATTTGAAGTGTTCAAGCTGAATAAACTTTCCATATGAAAGTTTACTGACTCCATGGAGGTCCTTACGTATAACTTATATTTATGCCGCGTTTTGGAGAAGGACATAAAATGGTTCCCTTTCAGTAAATTATTTGTTGTTACTCCTTCAAAAAATATTTCATTTACTTATTTCTGTATATTTCGTAAAAAATTATATCGTCCTGAATATGCATGAAATATTTGTCACTGGACGTTAAGCAACCAACAATCTATTAATCAATTAAAGAACTACTTGGGAAACAGTTTTCTTGTATAGTCCAATATAGGACAAAAGGACTCTAAGTATGGCCTAATCATATTAATGGTATATCCGTATTTCAAGGCAATGAAATGCAGGGGTAATTTCCTAAAACTGTCAAAATCAAGGGAATACTTTTTTCGACACTTTTTCGTATGAAACCGGATGTGACGTACTATGAATTACACCGAAAGAGTGCGACCATGAACCTAAATATCAGACAAAGTGGTAAAAAACACAGAAGGTAGTATAATTGCATATAAAGACATAGATTTTTATATCTATTTTTATCAGTTTAAAAAAATACAAAGTGGAGGATTGTCTCAAAATATTCGCTACTAGAGGAAATATCGACTTCTGCAAACGGCCATTCAATTAAACTTTAATACTGTCCAAAGAACATATTCTATTCTTAATATTTTGCGATATATTGTGATCTAACTCTATATTGACATTTTTGTAGATCTTGTAATGCTGATTATTTCTGCTGTTTACAATTTCTGCCTTATCCATTAAAGTTTTCAAAATAATAAGCAAAAGTGAATAAATTGGTAAAAACAAATAATGTTTTACTCATAAAAGGGGTCAATTTATGATTATTGTGTTACAACATATTCGTAGACCGTGTAGTGTTGATAAGTTTTGCCAATTACAGTTTCAATGTATCAACATGTAATATAATTTGTGATTCATTTTATTGCAACAAACTCTAGGAGTTGAAAAACTATCATTTAACGGCAATAATTAAAGAGCTTTCTGATAATTTTGTTAGAAAAGATGGTATATAGATCGTGACATTCTAATAAAAATTGCACGTCTAGATTTTATGCGTCTATTATGGTTTTTAAGATACAATGTATCAGATAATGGCAGCAATGGCAATCACAATTATTGAAGGACTAAAATGAAATTAGAAATTATTAACTGCCTAATATAGGTTACCAAGTCAATATTATTTCAATTGTTTCGGGGTTTCATAGAAGAATTTTAAATCGTTGACCATAGAAAGATATCAAGCAATAGCTAAAGCTCATATTAAGATGAGCAAAACATGTTTTAAGTACCTACAATAATATATTTACATACCTATCATTATGTGTAAATGACCAAGTATTGATTTCAATGGTAAAATTGCACTGTTTAAATGCTATTGGTGCATCTCTATTCATACCGGAACAAGTTTTTATCATCTTTTTACATGTTGAACCTAAAAAATTAAAGAAAAACAAAAGTGTGTGTTAATAGTTAAACCAATTGTTTATCATTCTATTTGTTAAATCTCATTTGAAGAACTATTTACACAAAAAATATCCTAAAATTTTTAAACATTGTACAGAGCAATAATTATCTTTAGGTAGATGCCCTTTGAAAAAGAAATACAATTTTTTTTCTATAATTTAGTATATTATCAGAAAGAGTTGTATGTGTACGTTAAGAACCAGACAAAAATTCCCATTTCAATAATAAAAAATAAGTTTCGAGTTGATTGGACTTCAACTTCATAAAAAACAACCTTGACCAAAAACTTAAACCTGAAGCGGGACAGACGAACGAAAAGACGTACAGACCAAAGACATAATGCCCCTCTCTTACCGTAGTTGGGGCATAAACATAGATACATGTAACTTTTTTCCCAATCTGCACGAAACATGGTGAATTATGAGCTTCAAGTATGAAACACATGAGAAATATAACATGCAAACATGATGTTTACTAACCTATTTAAGACCTAGTAAAAAGATAATTTTATATTTTACCTATAAAAGGACATCAAGAGTGCACTCCCTAAAATGTCTCACTTGTTTTACCTATCATGTTTGAATTTTATGATAAAGCCTTAAAGACAAAGTCCTTCAATAAATCAAATATAGCTCGCCGTTTGCTTATATTATCAAAAACATACCTTAATTCGACCTGTTGATACTATTTTTAATACTTTTTTGTTATTTTATATTAATATGGATCTTGTCTGTATACCAGCTTTGATTATTTGGAATATCTACTAATTTTCACTTCTTCGTACTACATTTGTATTAACATCAAGATTATTCTCCTTTAATCTGTACAGGAAGTTTTATTGTTGATATTTACCCTTATGTATCTAGTGTTAAATTAGGTATTTATATGACAGACCTTTCTTGGTATTCCTAATTATTGGAAGATTTTATATAGACAGAAAAGTATACCTAAAACGACAAAGTTATTTTTCATTTACCTGTATATATTATGAAAACCGGTTTTTCAAAAGTGATTATTTTCTAAGGGTTTAATATTTCGCGGTAGTGTTTTGCCATGGCTTTATTTCGACTTGTTTGTTTGCTTTTGGCCTTGAATGTTTGTCCCTAATATTTTATTAACTATGTATTTACTTTCAGGTATCACAGATCGAATTTATTCGTTCATAGTGTGTTAATTTACGTTTTGATTGAGTTAAGCCTTCCAATTGATGTTTTATCGTGTGTTTTCTATGTTGTGATGTTATACTATTGTTTCAGAAAAAGGGAGAAGGTTTGGTACCATTAAAACGTTTAATCCCGCTGCAAATGTTTGCACCTGTCCTAAGTCAGGAATCTGATGTACAGTAGTTGTCGTTTGTTTATGTAATTTATACGTGTTTCTCGTTTCTCGTTTTTATATATACTAGACCGTTGGTTTTACCGTTTGAATGGTTTTACACTAGTACTTTTGGGGCCCTTTATAGCTTGTTGTTCGGTGTGAGCCAAGGCTCCGTGTTGAAGGCCGTACATTGACCTATAATGGTTTACTTTTATAAATTGTTATTTGGATGGAGAGTTGTCTCATTGGCACTCACACCACATCTTCCTATATCTACTAACCATAAAAGTTGAACATTGACTAATGAAACATGAAAATTAGTTCCAGGTCAGATGGACCTTACTAAACAGACATGTACACCTTACAGTTATTACATACAATATTAATAGTTGACCTACTTCTGACAGTATTACAGAAATAGATAATACCACAAAAACGTAACTTTTGCCAATAACCCATGAATATAGAGTCAAGGTCAGATGAATCCTTCCAAAGACATGTTGAACTTACAATCACCCCATACACCAAATATAGGTCACATATTACCTATAATATCTGAAAAAGACTTAAACATGACAACTCTACCTTTTGTTTATATTAGACGTAATTGGCTTGATTGCATGTGATAACTTTTATTGTAAATAAAAAATAACAAGAGACTGCCAGAGTGACAGCACACCGGATTTTCCAGCAGAGGTCGAACCCTGAACAGTTGAACAAGTTTTGACACAACATTAAAGCTAAAAACAGCTCTGAATTTGGATTGTGATTGAATATTTGACACAGTATTGGTTTGTGACACACAATAAATGTGGTCAAAGAACTGAAAAATTGGAAATCGAACATTTACCTATTATGGTCCAATATCAAAAATCAAAGTACATTGTGAGAATCAGCATATAAAAGAACCCCACGATTTTTTGTTGAAATCAAACATAAGTTTAATTTAGGACCCGTTGGACCTCAATGTGGAATTATCTCATTAATAATGAAAATAAATACAGGTTTAGATTCAGCGTTTCAAAGAACTCTATATATACTCAATGTATGTCGAAATCAAACACAGTATAATTTTGGACCCCGATTTCGACCAGCTTGAAAACTGGGCTCAAAATCAGAAATCTCAATATATGTTTATTCAAAGACGAGCTAATCTTTTTTTTTCAAAGGAGTTCATCAAAAAAAATATATAGCATTCAGAAAATAAGTCTATACAGAAAATCAAAACAAATCTACAACAAAATTCTTCAAACAATTTACCAAAGAAAAAATAAAAAAATTCCAAAATGTCATTTATCATTAATACAATATCTACTAAAATCTACAAGAGATATCTAAAATTATCTTCAAAATGTAAAATAATAATGAACAGTAAATTTCAAACTTAATTTATACTTTCTTAAAGATCTTATCATCATCAACATTTAGGAAACAGAAAATTTTCAAATAAGTCTGTCACTCCAATTATAGTTGTGTGATAAGATATTTACCAGATGCTTTGTTATCTGATAACAAGTGTAAATTATTTAAAAACACTTAGTGTAATCAACTTTATAAATATAACTAATAGTTCCCAATATTTTTCTGTCATTTGTCACAAACTAATAAAGATCTGCAACTTATCTATCAATTTCATAAATTTTATCTACACAATGTAAGGTAATGAAATATATCCTTTAATAAAAAAAAGATTATTATCTAATGAACATAATATTTGAAAATCACAATTTCTGTTCAAAGGGAAATAACTCAATCATAAATTAAGTATAACTTTTGGCTACTAAAAGGTCGACAACTCAACAACGAGAAAAGAGAAAATCTAAAATCATGAAAATTGAACTAGACCTTCATTTAGTCAAAGGAAACGAACAACCGACAATCAGGTTAAAAATGAAAAAAATAATTATAAAATTGTCAGGTTATTCCTAATGACCTCATTGTAAGACATGTCATCATGCTGTTTTAGCTCAGTGATCATGATATTTTGCAAAAGCTTATGCATATAAATAACCAAAAATATGACTATAAAAAGAAAGTGAAACAAGAATGTATCTTTAAAAGTATGTTTTAAACAAAAAGAACTACGTCAATTGGACCTGCTTTGATTCGATAACTGCACTTAAATGTTCACATTTTTGTTCGCTATGAAGATTACGCATATCGTCAAGTTATCGGAATTCAAATGGAGAATAACTGTGCACCACTTATTGCGGACAGTTTCTATATTGAAACGAGTTACAAAAAGAAAAGACCCATCTAAACAACATCTGATACAAACATTTAATACACTTTTGGACATTTGGATGACGACTTCTGTATGTACATTATAGAGAGTTATGCTGCTGACATGGCTTTAAATAAAGCTAAATACAAACAATTAGCATTGCTCTTTCCTGGATCTTGATATCTCTATCTTTAACAAACATACCAAAATTAACGATAAAAGAGATGATTTTTCATTTCCTATTGTTAATTATCCATTTTAAGTTGGTGAAGTTTAATTGTCACTATACTATAGTGTTTATATATCTCAACTTGTTCGATTCGCTCGTGTATGTAACAACGTATATGATTTTAACGAAAGAAATATCTGTATCACTGAAAGATTATTATACCAGGGTTTTCGATATCACAAACTTGTCAAAACAATTACTAACTTTTATCATCGGTATAAAGACATCATTCGTAAATATAAATCAACGTGCAGACATCTTATACGTTCAAATATTTCACATCCCATTTGTTATTGTGATATTCTATACAAAGCACAAATATGTCGTCATTTACCTCAAAAGCTTACCAAACCTTTTAACAGGCTCATTCAGAAGGGATATAGTTACGATAGTGTTGTCATTTAAGGTGGCATTTTTGGAATCAATATTGATTCACTCATAGGGTCTTTGCATCGGTAATACACACATCTATTCTAAAACCTGTTGTTGACATGATATTGATTATGTTCTTCTCGTATAATATTTGAAGGTATGATACTAAAATCCTAACGGGGGATTGTGCTTCATTTGAATATGATGAAGTCATAATCTTTCAATTAGTTTAATTGAGGTCTGGAGCTGGCATGTCAGTAACTGCTAGTAGTCCTTTGTAAAATTTTTGTTGATCATTTTCATTTTGCTTAGTTTCTTCTGTTACCGTTTCTAACATCGGACTCGGACTTCTTTAAATGTGAGTTTTACCGAACGTATTGCTGTGTTTCCTAATTCTAAATAAGCTAGAGGTATAGGGGAGGGCTAACATCTCAAACAACATGTTTGACCCTCCTGCCGCATGTTACAAACGTTACACAAGTATATAAACAAGAGGCTCTCAAGAGCCTGAATCGCTCACCTGTTATTTTTTTGCTTAAATCTTTCATCAATGATTATTTTTGCTTTTCAATACATATTAATGAGTGGCTTAAAAATGCCATTTAAATGTTCATTGTATCTGTCATATTTTCTTCAGAAGCAAATAAATGCATTTTACCCATATGTTCCATTTTAGCCATAGTGTCTATGTTCTTTAACGTACAAGGAAATAAAATACAAAATTTATACTAGATACATTTGAGAAGATTTTTAAAGTTAAAAAACATAAACAACTTGTGTAAAAATGTCCTTAAAGGGCAATAACTCCTTAAGGGATCAATTGACAATTTTTGTCATAAAAACTTTTTTGTAGATCTTACTTTGCTGAACATTTTTGCTGTTTACAGTTTGTCTTTATCTTCAATTATATTCAAGATAATAACCAAAAACTGCGAAATTTCCTAAAAATAACCAATTTAGTGGCAGCAACCCAACAATGGGTTGTTCGGATTGTCTGAAAGATTGAGGGCTGATAGATCTTGACCTTTTGAACATTGTTACCCCATGTCAGATTTCCTCTAAATGCTTTAGTTTCTGAGATATAAGCCAAAAACTGCATCTGACCCCTATGTTCTATTTTTAGCCATGGCGGCCATGTTTGTTGATGGATCAAAAATTCGGATACAATTCATAAACTAGATTCCTAAACATTCATTTAAAGTTAAGAAGTATTAGGCACAATAGATTTAGAGGAGAAGGTTTCTAAATCTTAGCAAACTTGATGAACAAATTGTGTAAAATTGTCTTTAAAGGGTAATAACTCCTTAAGGGGTCAATTGACAATTTTGGTCATTCAACTTTTTTGTAGATCTTACTTTACTGAACATTTTTGCTGTTTACAGTTTGTCTTTATCTTCAATTATATTCAAGATGTTAACAAAAAACTGCAAAATTTCCTTAAAACTACCAATTTAGTGGCAGCAACCCAACAATGGATTGTTCGATTCGTCTGAAAATGTCAGGGCTGATAGATCTTGACCAACTGAACAATTATACCTCGTATTAGATTTGCTCTTAAAGCTTTAGTTTTTGAAATATAAGCCAAATACTGCATTTGACCCCTTTGTTCTAATTTTAGCCATGGCGGCCATGTTTGTCAATGGATCAAAACTTCGGATATAATTTATAAACTAGATACCCTAAGGAACATTTAGTTAAAGTTTGAAGGTATTTGGCTTAGTAGTTTCAGAGAAGAAGATTTTTGAAATAGTTTACGACAGACGACGACAGATGACAACGACAGACGACGGACGACAACGGACGACAAGTGATGGCATAAGCTCACATGGGGCCCTTCGGGCCCCGGTGAGCTAAAAAGGAGACAAACATCATCCTGGTAATTATAGACCAATTTCACTTACCTGTATCTTATGTAAATTACTTGAACATATACTAGCTAGCAACATGAAGAAACACCTCGAATCAAATAAAATACTATATGATCTACAACACGGATTTAGAGCAAAAAGATCAGTCGAATCTCAAGAAATATCTCTTATACAGCAACTAGCTCAAAACAATGATACAAATATACAAACAGACTTAGTAATCATGGATTCTGGCAAAGCATTCGACAAAAAGTGCCACACAAAAGCTTACTTTACAAATTAAAACACTACGGCATCTCAGATCAGGCAACAAATTGGATTCAATCATTTTTATCTAACAGAACTCAGTCCTTCTCGAAAACACAACATCTGAAAAAATTCCAGTAACATCAGGCGTTCCTCATGGCACTGTACTAGGACCGATACTCTTTCTTATTTACATTAATGACTTACCTAACTACCTTAAACACAGCCAAATAAGACTCTTTGCAGGCGACAGCATTACCTGCCAAAACGATTGTCTTAAGCTTCAAGAAGACATAGAAGCAGCTATAAAATGGGAGCAAGACTGGCTCATGTCATTCCACCCTGACAAATGTAACATCTTAAGAGTCTCAACAAAGTAAAAAAAAACATTTTTATTATAACATGCATGGCCATATCCTAGAACAAGTACAATCAGCTAAATATCTAGACATTACAATCTCTTCAGATCTCAAATGGAACAAACATATACAACAATCAGCAGCAAAAGCAAATCTACAATCTAATCTAAAAGTTAGCGCAAATTTAGTAAAGGAAAGAGCATATCAAACAATAGTAAGACCAAAACTAGAATATTGCTACACAGTTTAGGATCCACACACTTCAGAAAATATATACATGTACAGACTGGAACAAGTGCAAAGAAGAGCTACTCGATATACTTGCAACAGATTTCATAACACCAGCAGTGTATCTGAAATGCTTCAAAACCTAAACTGGCAAACCCTACAAGAACGAAGGTTAAAAACCAGACTTCAAATGTTCCACAAAGTAATAAATAATGAAATTGCAATACCATCTTAGAATATTCTCATAAAAAGCCAGTCCAAAACAAGATCTACCCATCAACAAACATTCAGACAACTCCAATGCAACAAAGACAGTTTTAAATTCTCATCCTTCAGCCAAACAATCAAAGATTGGAATAAATTAGCACCTGAAATTTCAAACAAAACTTCTACAGACAACTTTAAGGATGCACTTACTCATGAAGAACTCCTTAAAACATTTTCTCACTTAAACTAAATGTGCCTATTGTTTTTATCTTAATTAAAAAAAAATATATATATATATATATAAATTGTAAAAATTAAAAGTTCAATAAAAATTGTAAAGTTATATATAAAAGAAAAATTGAAGTTAACTGTAAAAGCAACCTCACTCAGGTATGCGCCGGAAAGTAATCTTCAAAATGTTGATGGTTTTCTGTACCTAAAGAAGAAAAGAAGATGTTTGCGCCTGTGACGTCCCAAGTCAGGATCCTCTTCCTTATTTTTATAATTATATTTTAAAGTTTGTTTCATTACACCAATATCCAATCAATATAACAATAATATGTATTAGTTATAATGTTGTCAATCTCATTTTCGTAATGTCCTCTTTTAAGAAGTTTAGACATAAAAAGTTGAACTTCTTTATTGAATTCTTTTAGGTTATTGCAAGATAAAGCGAATAATTTCTGCATTAAAATCAATCGGTTAAAGAACCAATCCAGTATATCTTATTTTAATCCTTCGTAATACGTCCATTTAGGTTGCAATTCTGTAAATATAAACAATGCAATTTCCCATAGGAATTCCTTTTGCGGCTAAATCTGTGCCACCTTAACTATGAAGTTTCGTGAAAAATAATATCCCAGAACAGAAAGTTGATATGCACTACTATTTTATTTAAAGGTCAAAATATAGGGCTGTACGGCATATTTTCAACATTTATATGCCCTGATCTTCTAAGAGTTTAAACTTATACTAAAATACCAAACTACCCCTACCTCCATTATTGGACTTCCTAAGAATTAAATTTTAGGCGCTACCCTGTTTTTCTATACTGGTAACATTCCCAAGTTATGTCTCTATGAGATGAAATACAGAGATCATACCTGGGAACCACAAATTAACATATCTATGAATATTATATATCTCCCCAAAAGAGGCGTGGCATGTGAAACAGATGTATTTACAAAGTGCAACCTATACACACTTTTATTCAAATATAAAACTTTTGAAAAACACTTTTTATCACAACAATACTTATTTATCAGAATTATAGCCTTAAAGAAATCACTGCATATACTCTAACTTTTCCTTTACAGTACATTTTATACCCCCACCCCTGTTTTAATCTTTTAAAGAATTTGAAAACAAGACTTTAATTATTGCCAGCTTACCATATGTGCATGTTTTCTGACATGAAATGTCTAGAACCTGTTTGAAACTATTCTTATAACAAATTAAATGCATTTCAGAATACTATAAATGTTAAGTTTAGTGGTAAATCATTCCAACATTCAAGATTATATAAAGTATCCAATCCTGTCTTTGTCTCCATTCCACATCTTACTGTATGCCTATTTGTCAATCAAAGTTCACAATTTCTACCTCAAATTGTCAGTGTAGAAATGATGTCACAACAGTATCATTTTTAACCATATATCTAACATAATTTAGCCAATATATGAACTAGAAGTGATTAAACAAAGCCATATTTTCAAAAGTTGTATGTATGAAGTTACCAGTCTAATGTATGACTTCACTAAAAGTTTTATAGAACTGACTGCTTACTTCTGTTTATTGCATAATTTCAAAGCACAGTTATTGTTTTCTATTTAAAAGACCTTTAAAATAATAAAATCATAGCATTTACAGGTTAAATTATCTGTTTTGTGACCCAGGGGGTAGGTATTTTTCTTTTTTTTTGCCACTGGGGCCTCACATTTGCTAAATTATTCTGCTTTTTCTCTGAATATGAAATATTCAGTACATTTTAAGGATAAAACACACTATTGTTAGTTTTACTGAGGTTTTTTTGTATTTCTAGCTTGCATTTTTTTATGCCACAGTCACAAAAAAGCACATTCAGGTGTTACGGCTAATTTTTGGGTCTGACAGAACAAAAACACCCCAGAAACAGTATTCGGAAAGGATCTATGAGTTTCAATGACTGCGAAGAGTAAATATAACCACTTCTAAACAATTCAAATTACAAATATGCATACATTAAGAATTTATTTTTAATTCAGGCCTTTAAGTAAACTATGCATACTTTAAACTGTCAATTTATGCTGAGTCATCATAGTTAAGGGGCAGGATTTTCTCAATCTTCATGAAAAGACATAAAACTTTGTATTTCAGTTAATTTCATTTAAATCTCTGATATAAACCAGATTTGGTGAAATTCTATAGGTTCTCTTGTTTCACCCTATATACAAACATTTATTCAAATAGAAAACTCTTGAAAAACACTTTTTCTCACAACAATACTTATTTATCAGAATTATAGCCTTAAAGAAATCACTGCATATACTCTAACTTTTCCTTTACAGTACATTTTATACCCCACCCCTGTTTTAATTTTTTAAAGAATTTGAAAACAAGACTTTAATTATTGCCAGCTTACCCTATGTGCATGTTTTCTGACATGAAATGTCTAGAACCTGTTTGAAACTATTCTTATAACAAATTAAATGCATTTCAGAATACTATAAATGTTAAGTTTAGTGGTAAATCATTCCAACATTCAAGATTATATAAAGTATCCAATCCTGCCTTTGTCTCCATTCCAAATCTTACTGTATGCCTATTTGCCAATCAAAGTTAACAATTTCTACCTCAAATTGTCAATGTAGAAATGATGTCACAACAGTATCATTTTTAACCATATATCTAACATGATTTAGCCAATATATGAACTAGAAGTGATTAAACAAAGCCATATTTTCAAAAGTTGTATGGATGAAGTTACCAGTCAAATGTATGACTTCACTAAAAGTTTTATAGAACTGACAGCTAACATCTGTTTATTGCATAATTTCAAAGCACAGTTATTGTTTTCTATATAAAAGACCTTTAAAATAATAAAATCATAGCATTTACAGGTTAAATTATCTGTTTTGTGAACCAGGGGGTAGGTATTTTTCTGTTTTTTTGCCACTGGGGCCTCACATGTGCTAAATTATTATGCTTTTTCTGTGAATATGGAATATTCAGTACATATTAAGGATAGAACACACTATTGTAAGTTTTATTGAGGTATTTTTGTATTTCTAGCCTGCATTTTATTATGCCACAGTCACAAAAAAGCACATTCAGGTGTTGCGGCTTACTTTTGGGTTATCAACAGAACAAAAACACCCCAGAAACTGTATTCAGGAAGGATCAATGAGTTTCAATGACTGGGAAGAGTAAATAAAACTACTTCTAAACAATTCAGATTACAAATATGCATACATTGAGAATTTATTTTTAATTCAGGCCTTTAAGTAAACTATCCATACTGTAAACTGTCAATTTATGCTGAGTCATCATAGTTAAGGGGCAGGATTTTCTCAATCTTCATGAAAAGTCATCAAACTTTGTATTTGAGTTAATTTCATTTAAATCTCTGATATAAACCAGATATGGTGAAATTCTATAGGTTCTCTTGTTTCATTCTATATAGGTTGCAATTCTGTAAATATAGACAATGCAATTTCCCATAGGAACTCCCTTTGCGGCTAAGTCTGTGCCACTTTAACTACGAAGTTTCTTGAAAAATTGTATCCCAGAACAGAAAGTTGATATGCACTACTATTTTAATCAAAGGTCAAAATATAGGGCTGCGCAGCATATTTTCAGTTTGTATATGCCCAGAACTTCTAAGAGTTTAAACTTATACTAAAATACCAAACTACCCCTTCCTCCACTATTGGACTTCCTAAGAATTAAATTTAAGGCGCTACCCTGTTTTTCTATACTGGTAACATTCCCAAGTTATGTCTCTATGAGATGAAATACAGAGATCATATCTGGGAACCAGTACGTTAACAAATTAACATATCTATGAATACTATACATCTCCCCATAAGAGGCGTGGCTTGTGAAACAGCTGTATTTACAAAGTGCAACCTATAGGATGCATAGGGAGGTATAAAGTTTTGAACGGTAAACAAATTTATTTAATAAAAAAAATACCTCTACTAATGAATTTTCATTTTACCTTTTAAGATCATAATGCAAGGGAACAGTCTATGATGACAAAAAAAATGTAATGATACGTGTACACACATATTTGTTCACACTCGGTATAAATATCATTGATATTTTAGGTGAAGAGATTTTTTGTAATTTTACCGTTTCTTAACATCATTATAGTTTATTATACCCCACGAAATTTATTGCGTCGGGTATAAAGTTTTTGACCCGTCCGTCCGTCTGTCTGTCCATCCGTCCGTCCATCCGTCAGTCCTGTTCTTGCCATCGCAACTCCTCTGAAACTACACAACAGAATTTCATGAAACTTTGAAGATAATAAGGACATACTATGTAGATGTGCATATCTACAGGAAATTATGATTCAATTTTTTTTCTAGGAGTTACGCCCCTTTGAACTTATTGGCCTCATTATACTACTGCAACAGTTTGTCATCGCAACTCCTCTGAAACCACACAACAGAATTCCATGAAACTGTAGATAACAAGGACATACTATGTACATGTGCATATCGACAGGAAATTATAATTAAATTTTTTTTTCTAGGAGTTATGCCTTTCTGAACTTAGAATTTTGGCCGAAATATACTGCAACAGTTTGTAATCGAAACTCCTCTGAAACCACACAACAGAATTTCATGAAACTTTGTAGTTAATGAGGACGTGAAATGTTTATGTGCATATCCACAAGAAAATTTAAATCAGTTGACTTTGTAGAGTAATGAGTCTTTGAACTTAGGAATCTGGTGAGATTGTGTTTGTCTAGTGACAATGTGGGGGCGTGGGTATGTGAGCGTGCTCACAAAGGTTCTTTAATTGCATACAAATAAATATATGAAGTTAGCCCAGAGTCAAAGCTTAAAATAGGGATCATAAGTAAGGATAAATTAGGTACACAATAGCTAGTGCAGTCAAAGAATTCTAATGAAAACTGTAGGTAACTAGCCCGAGAACAGTTTTCATTAGACAAAAAATTCAAATTAAAAAAAATCTGTCCTCTATTTCAAAAAGATTTTCACAGTGTAGTGTAGATAGCCCTAACTCCAACTATGGATATTTCTATGTTAAGTGGTCTATATTGCAGTATGACAGATTTAGACATACTAAAGTCAACAGATAAATTAAAAAAAAATATGCGTAAAAGACGTGTAAACAGATTGAGCAATTGCATTTAAAAACTAGCTTGCCGGGTCAACAAACAAATTTCACTGGCAAGTTTTCTGTTTTAATTTTTCATGATGTTTACTGGCCAGGTCAAGGGCTGTAGTTGCAAAGCTACATTATCAGATTTGGACCCAGACTAAGACCCATTGCCTATTCGACATCCTTCTAGTAAACGTGGTTGCCCATGTGGTTGTCAAATCTCGTTAGAGTCAAAATTCGGGAGAAGTGAGAGAAACCTTTCACAGAGGGAACAACTCGTCCCTTATGGCATCCAGAAAAAGTGATCTCTTAATAATCAGAGGAGTAGCTAAGGTAAAAATAAAGACAAGTGCATTACAAAGTTAGGGGGTTTCAGGGCAGAACAGATTTTTGATCCAGATGTAGATTATTTTATCTGTGAATCGATGATTTATGTCAATTTATTGACGATTTGCTTGTGATTTGCTTGAAGAAGGAACAAGATTTACTCCTGATTTGTGAAAGATTTAATAACAATGTGTTTATAATTTCTTCATAATTCGAAATAATTTGTTTGCGATTTGCTTGAGGTAGGAATATGATTTCATTCTGATTTCCTCAAGATTTGATAATAATTTGATAACAATTTCTTGACAATTTGTTTATGATTTGCGTATAAGTTGGAAGCAATTTGTTTGTGATTTGTTGTTGTGATTTGTTTGCTCATTTGCATGTGAAACTTTATGACTTTCACATCATAAAGAAGTCATACAATTTGGTTATCAATTGTTAACATGATTTCTTCCTCAATTTCTTTTTTGTTTGGGTTGTGGTTACGAAATCCCCGACTTAATAATTTACTTTTTTCATTGAATAGATTGTCTTATGCTGATATACTGTTGATGCTGAAAATAGTTGATATGAAGTTAATTTTACTTTAAAAGGGTAGATTGTAACACAATGATATATAAATACCTTTACAATAATAAAGAGTTACTTTTCCCTCAATTAAGCCAATACTGTACTTTTTCACATAATGATTAGTAATTATGACTCTTGGCTGCAAATATTCTGCTGTTAGATCAACTGAAACCTTTGTATATCCATCATAATTTGTCCATTTAGTTGGATGGCCAGGGTTGTTCCAGTTACCATTATTTTCTAATACATTATGTCCATCTTTATCATAAAATTTACAATAATTGTATAGTATCGTTGGTGTGTTGTCAACTACAAAAAAAAAGAGAAAATGTATGCATTAATGACTTTCTTTTACTGGTAAGCTATATGAAAAATTCAGTTCTTATTTATTATTCAATATCAACAGTATGATGTTCAAATTTTCCTAGTTGAAATTAATAAAGATTTAAACATTCGATAACAATAAAAGCATGAAAGTAATATTTTAAAGGAGTAAAAAGAGATGTAGGAAATCTTTTTGTGACCAATTCACATTATTGTCACTTCTCGTTGTCCTTAAATATAAACCCCTATGTAAGTCGAATATTTCTCAGTAAGAAATATTATAGATCTTTATAAATAAAATGCAATCAAATATGTACATATAGTACAAAAGATAATAATTCATGAAACGAAAACATTGCCAGTGTTTGCAGGGGAGGTATTTTTTGCCACTGATTCTCCACTGGTTGCTACACTAACCACTTGACACAACATATTCATAAATCATTGTTATGTGTATGACCGGGAAAATAGCATTATAGCAGAGGACAGAATTACCGGAAGAACAGACATTTTTTTCTAAATTTCCGACTAGTCTGAAGAATAGCGACTACAATACTATAAGCCCTTTCAACAGAGGAACTGTTGTACTACAACGCAATTCAATGTAAAGTCTTTCTTTAATGTGTTGGTTCTGTTTAAAAGAAACATGCTTAAACTTGCCGTTTTCAAAAATAAATTCAACTGACTTATAATTAAGCAAAATTCTTATCTACAGCTTCACCCCTTTACCGATTACTTTTTACAATAATCAAAATTGCATATCCTGAATTCATTAATAATTGATATTACATTGTTATGAACTGACAATTGAACTGGTGCTTATGAGTTAAAGTAGCCTGATTCCCTGTCTAATGCAAATCAGTTCTATACTCACTGTTTTCACAATGTCGTCCACTAAAGGTAGCATTGCATTTACATTTACTGGCAAGTTCATCAGTACACATTCCAGGGAAACAGCGAGTACTATCTATTCTCCAGGAACAAGCCTCTGTAAATTTAGAATAACATCATATTGTATTTATCCTTATGTAAGATCATCACATTTGTTTTACATAAAAGCTGGTAACAGTATATCAAATATGAAAGGTTTTATAAAGACATATCTCTTATTTGTCACCAAATATAAAATGTAGTTTTACTACAAAGGATGAACTCCTTACACGTAAGTTGGCAAATAAAGGCAACAGTAGTACACCGGTGTTCAAAAGCCATCAATCGATTGAGAGAAAACAAATCCTGGTTACAAACTAAAACCGAGGGAATCACATCAAGTATAAAAGGAAAACAAAAGAACAACAGGAACACTGAAGTGCAAAAAAAACAAACACCAACATACTTAGAAACGAACTATTTGATATCAACTGCCATATTCCTGACTTTGGTACAGGACATTTTAAGAAAATATGGTGGGTTGAACCTGATGTTATGGCTAGCCAAACCTCCTGCTTATATGATAATGCTAAACATTTTTTGTTAAAAAGACAACAATACGTGACAGAAATACAGCACATACACACGAAAGAACACTCATCATAGAGAAACGCACAAACAAATAATATAATAGTCAACACAACAGGCAAACTGCAGAACAACAACGAACATTTTCCATCAACCACAGACACCACAAGATATCACAAACAGGGACGCAATTACTAACAAACATGCAATCTCGAACTTTATACAATTATTTTCACAATACCAGTCCATATAATTTTCATGACAATGATGGTTTTGAAAGGCAATTTTATAATTATTTGGACTACAAACGATAAGAAATAACACATTATCCAACCGAAACCATAACAGAAACATCAAAAATAAATACATGAATGTTGGATGTACAAAATAAGTTTACCAGACTAATAAATTTTATGAAAAAAACTTCAAGATACACGCATTGCTCACTTGGTATCTATGCACAATACTGACTGAATCAATTAAACAAAGATAACCATCTTTGCATTTTGTAAAGTGGATATCTTGTATTTCAGATAGAAGTCATCATATTAGAAAGCGAATAAACCAATGGAACCATAATTGTAGAGTAAATGATACAGCAACCAGTAATATAAAATAGCCAAAATAAACATATATAGTTCACCGTATGACACTACAAACATTTTTGCGAAAAAAACTCTGTCAAGTTTAGGTTTATTCTGTTTAGTGGTTTCCAAGAGGACAAACACATGTGAATTGTTCATGGATGGATAAAGACAGACGATGCCTTATCAGTTATTTTGTGTAAATATATGTTTTGAAAAGTCGGGCTATCATTTTGTTTTTCCCCTCGAAACGAACACTATCAGTGGGTCGGGCTAGTTTCATTTTGTCCGTCTGTCTGTTACACTGTTATCAATGTTGAAACTACAACACTCGGTTAGTTTACATGTGGTAGATTTTGTTTTGAACCTAACTGTAAAGGATTAATTTGGTTCTTCATATAAGAATTCAACATACTAAGAAATATCATATCTTAGATTTTGCTTTGATAAATGTAGCATGAAACTGATGAGATAGATAATTTACTGTCACTTGTATCAGAACTCTTAAAGTTGTCATCACTCGTTTTTCATGTACTACATCTTTTATATCGATAACGTCTGTTGTTATACAGCCAGGTCTTGTCCCCTAATCGTAGTAAACAAAGTCTTCATCATATATTGTAATAGATATTTTGGTACTTTAAAAGTCGGACTACAGACAATGTCAAAGGTTAGCATCGAGTTATAAGAGCAGCCAAGTCACTCTTTATCACAACTGTTTGATTAGTGTCAAAGAGGAGGAATAGTATGAAGAGGATACTTAGGTATTGGATTAAGCAGATATTTTATATTGTAAATAGACAGGATTTAAACACTTACAAATTGTGGTATAAAACGGTAAAAAAAACATACCTAAAAGCAGTTAAGATTATTCGACACATAGATATATCCATAGTTTTAAAGTCATAGAGCGAAAGCATAAGCAGAACCTTAGCTTAAAATTAACTATATGAAATGTTTTGGGGTTGCGGTCCTGTAGATACATGCATAAAAGTTCCATAGACACCACCCGACTTCGTTTCAATATACAAAGTATTGACTTTGACCTTATTGACAGACATTCCAACCTCCTTCGAAAGACACTATCTGCTTTTGATTCACAGTGATATCAAAATCAGTGAGAGCCTTCAAAAAGTTCTGAGTTATCAACAACTATGCATATTTGAATATGGGGATGTTAAGTTCGTGACATTGCCCTTGCAGACAGACATTCGAGCCCTAATCATGCCATACTCTCAAAATATCAGGAATCGTAAATATCCTTCCAGGCATTTATAAGTTTGAACCTGGATTTCACAAACTGGGATTCAAAATTTCCCATACAGACAGACAGACAGGCAGAGTGATTCCACAATACTCCTGAACTTTGTCGCAGAGACTATAATTCATAAAGTTTCTACCTTAGAACACCACAAGCTTAGAAAAGGATATTACTCTACTTACTCTGACATGTTCTTTTGTCAAAAGAACTAATGTAGGCTCTCCAATACTGTTTTGGCATAATTTCTCCTTCACACCATTCACAGTGTTGATCGTAAGAGTTAGTGCACCTTCTGTGATTACAGTGATCAATGGTCCCACATACTGAAAAAATATAAACAATTATGAATATGATGAATGATGATTCAAGATTATAAATCCAATATGATCTTTGAAAACATACACTTAAACTAGGGGCTCTAAAGTGTTCGTGTCGCTCACCCAAATCTATGTGCATCTTCAACAATTGCAATCAGCAAAACAAGATCAACATAATTATGGAAATTGATTTAAACTTCAACATTGTAGACTAGAATATAATTAATGACTCGTTTTTTTGTTGTTGATCTTGTTTTGCTGATCGGAATGATCAATTTTGCTTTTTAGCTCACCTGGCCCGAAGCTTTACTCATCACTTGGCATCCTTCGTCCGTCGTCCGTCGTCGTTAACTTTTACAAAAATCTTCTCCTCTGAAACTACCTAGCAAAATTTAACCAAACTTGGCCACAATCATCTATTTAAAAAATGTGTCCGATGAACTCACCTGCCAACCAACATGGCCGACATGGCTAAAAATAGAACATAGGGGTAAAATGCAGTTTTTGGCTTATATCTCTGAAACTAAAGCATTTCATCAGGTTAAGATCTATCTGCCCTGAAATTTTTAGACGAAACTGACAACCCGTTGTTGGGTTGCTGCCCCATAATTGGTTAATTAAAAAAAATTTGCAGTTTTTGGTTATTATCTTGAATATTATAATAGATAGAGATAAACTGTAAACAGCAATAATGTTCAGCAAAGTACGATCTACAAATAAGTCAAATGACCAAAATTGTCAATTGACCCCTTAAGGAGTTATTGCCCTCTATAGTCAATTTTTAACAATTTTTCGTAAATTTTTGTTATCTTTTACAAAAATCTTCTCCTCTGAAACTACTCGGCCAAATTTAACCAAACTTCATCACAATCATCATTAGGGTATCTAGTTTAAAAAATGTGTCTGATGACCCCGCCTGCCAACCAACATGGCCGACATGGCTAAAAATAGAACATAGTGGTTAAATGCGTTATATCTCTGAAACTAAAGCATTTAAAGCAAATCTGACAAGGTTAAATGTTCATCAGTTTTAGATCTATCTGCCCTGAAATTTTCAGACGAATCAGACAACCTGTCGTTGGGTTGCTGCCCCTGAATTGGTAATTTTAAGGAAATGTTGCAGTTTTTGGTTATTATCTTAAATATTATTATAGATAGAGATAAACTGTAAACATCAATAATGTTCAGCAAAGTACGATCTACAAATAAGTCAAATGACCAAAATTGTCAATTGACCCCTTAAGGAGTTATTGCCCTTTATAGTCAAATGTTTAACAATTTTTTTCGTAAATTTTTGTAATCTTTTACAAAAATCTTCTCCATTTAATCTACTGGGCCAAATAGAATTAAACTTAGATAGGGTATCTTGATTGAAAAATGTATCCGATGACCCTGCTATCCAACCATCATGGCCGCCATGGCTAAAAATAGAACATAGGAATTTACTATAGAAGAAGGGAAAATTGTAAAAAAAAAAACAATTTCAAATGGTCACAACTTGAAAACTAATTTAAATAATGATAAGGGTCTTCAGTATCTATTGTAAGTCTAGTTACTAGTGGGATGACCTGCTTTTAATTTAACTACTGGGCCAAATTAAACCAAACTTGGCCTCAATCATTATTTGGGTATCTAATACTATTTATTATGATTTAAATCTTATTTTACATAATTTCGAAAACCACAGTAGATACAGGTGAGCGACACAGGCTCTTGAGAGCCTCTAGTTTGTTAATTATTTCTCTCCATATACTATATTTTTTGCCCAAAACACGAAAAATAAGTAAAAATCTTCATTCAAGAGCAATAACTCATGAACATTATGGAATGACAATTTATTATCCTATTACTCTTCATAAGTGAGAAATTCACATTACAAAAAAAAAAAAACTAAATAGTTTTTAAGAAGTCGCTGAGCCATGGAAATGAGGCCAAGAACAATGGGCATATGACAGACGGAAACTTCGTGACATAAGGCATCTATATTCAAGGTATGAAGCATCCATGACTTCTATTTTCTGAAATAAAAAGCATTATACAATTAGGTTATGCTGCCGCCCAATTGTTATCACTATGACTCGCATACTGCGACTGTCGTCGCAGGCGAAATTAAAATGCAAACACTGGTTAAAAATTGTCATTAAGAGCAATAACTCCATTAAGTAATCAACTTACATTTTCAGTCATATTGGCATATTGTTCTTGATGAACAGTTTTGCTCTTTACAGTTTCAAAGGCAATTACTCCCAATAATAAGTCAAGAGACAATTTCGATCATATTGATATATTGTTGTTCTGAATTATTTTTGCTGTTAACGTTTTTTTTCTATTTTAGTTTTAAACATAACAGCCAAAATCAAAATAAATGAGTAACAATGGCCATTAAAATCCTATCAGGAGTCGAAGATTTGTCATATTGCCTATATATATATATATATATATATATATATATATATATATATATATATATATATATATATATATATAGTCTACAAATTTGCACAACGATACTAATATAAGATGGTATTATACGAAGATGTAGTTATTAAATCGTGTTGACAAATATTTCGGCTTAACAAATAGCCTTAACTTCTTCGGTGTCAATGATTTTAACAATACTGATTGTAGGTTAAAAATAGATCAGTAATACAGGTAAGTTTTGGTCTGTTGATTTTAATCCATAATCTTGAACATCATAATATAAACAAAACTCGATACTCTAATATACGTGACTGTGTATATTTACATTCCAAAATGAGTGAAAAACAAAACTTAGTATTTCTTATTGATGCCGTTTGGATGATGTACATTTAGTTCCTTTATCCAAAAGCTTTCTCGAACCTGTCGCTGGGCATCACTCCAGTGAATGTTCTGTTCAATCACTAGGATTTTCATGCGATTAAAGTCATCAAGTTTGTAACCTGATTGTCTGAAATGCTAAGAAACTGGGAGAAGTGGCTTCTTAGAGATATCACTCCTATGGCCATTGAGCGTTTGTGGAAAGGCTGCTTTGACTCACCAACATATTGGAGGCCACAAACCGAACATTCCAGTATGTAAATAACGTTCATACTTTTGCAAGTAACATTGCAAAATATCTTATAATTCTTTTCGGTTGCCTTACTGTGAAACGTTGATGAATGCTGCATCTGTAGGCAGCATTTGCAGCGTTTTTCCTCACACGAACGACATTCTCCAGAAGTACTTCTATTATCAGACACTTCAGCCCGCACTAGCAGGTTCCGCAGACTGTTGGGTTGCCTAAAAGCTATCATAGGAGGCTCAGGAAAAATCTTGGATAGTTTGGAATTCTTTTCAACTGTTTTCCAATGTTCACGAAGGACACTAAAGCTGTTTTTGAGGGATGGGTGGTAAGTGAGAACACATGGAGTCCTTTTATTTTTCTTTTTATCTTTGTATTCTAAAAGTTTACTCCTAGGAATTGATTCCGCTTTCTGAAAACTTTTTTTGATATTTCTGTGTTTGTATCCCCTTCTCTTCAAGCGGGTTTCAAGTTGACGTAGTTGTTTTTTGGTTGTTTCTGTGTTGGAACATATTCGCTTGACTCTTAGTGCCTGACTGTACGGGATGCTTTTAGTCACATGAGGAGGATGGCAACTTTTAGGGGATAGATATTGATGAGTGTCAGTAGGTTTAGAATATAGATCTGTGGATATGATGCCATCTGTGAGCGAGCTGGAAGTATCGAGGAAGGCGATTTTGGATTTAGATTTCTCATGAGTAAATTTGATACTTGGATGTATGTTGTTGGCATGAGTGATGAAAGTATCTAAATCCTCGTCACTTTTATTCCATTTCATATCCACGTCATCTATAAATCTAAACCAGGAAAGCGGTTTTTCGATGGAAGATTCAATGAGTTGTTTTTCTAATTTGCCCATGAATACGTTGGCATATGATGGAGCCATTTTGGTGCCCATAGCAGTTCCATTAACTTGCAAATAATGATCTCCATCAAAAGTGAAGTTGTTTTTCTTTAGTACCAGCGTGAGCATTTTGACCAGGCATTCAGTAGGTGGATGTTTCACTGGTCTGGAATTCCAAACTTCTTTACACGCATCAATGCCATCTGCATGTGGAATATTTGTGTAGAGGGAGGTGACATCCATGGAAACAAGTGTCGTGTCGGACGGAAGTGGATTTAAGGCATGCATTTTTCTAAGATAATCGGTTGTATCTTTAATGTGAGATGGTAAGTCTTCAACATGTTGACGAAGATGGAAGTCAACGAATTCCGATATTTTTTCCGTCGGATGACCGTTCGCTGAAACTATAGGTCTTCCAGGGTTATTGGCCTTGTGAATTTTAGGTAAAAGAAGGAAAGATTGACCACAATGTTGGAGGGTGAATCAGTCCTTTGTGGTCTACGTTTAAAGCGCCTTATTCGTTTTCTCTTTTCCTCAGATGGTACAGAATGATGGATATATTCGATGCCATCCCTGCGGAATTTTCGTTTTTGTCTTTCACTCAAATTTTTGGATTGTATAGTTGTTATGTCTTTAAGGCGAGTGTTGATAGCATCACAATTGTCAGATGTTAGATCTCTTTGATAGCACTATTCAAAAAAGGGTATTAAATTCGCCAGTAAGAGTTTTGAGATGTTCTTCGCAGTGTTGTTTGAGGAGGACCATTAACCGCTTGGAACAATGGTAGAGGGTTTGATCCCATCTGCGAAGTAATGTGTTGGATAAATTGCCAGGTGTTTGTGGCATGAGCTTGATTTGTAGTCCGTTAGGAATACTTTCATTATACACATAATGGATTAAATTAGATAAATGGTGTTCAGTTCTAATTTCTTTTTGTTTAATAGCTCTTAGTTGTTTAAAATAATCATTGGTGTTCATGTTATAGGAGCTAGAAACTTAAATTCACTGGGATTATGAGAGTAACATTATACAAGTCATTCACAGGAAAAATAATATAGAAGTCTATAAAAAGGCCCAACCAGCAAATTTACTATGTACCGAATCGTCTAGAATAGACGATACTGTGCAGATAAGGAAAAAATTATATAAGTCTAAAAATTTGCACAACGATACTAATATAAGATGGTATTATACGGAGATGTAGTTATTAAATCGTGTTGACAAATATTTCGGCTTAACAAATAGCCTTCTTCGGTGTCAATGATTTTAACAATACTGATTGTAGGTTAAAAATAGATCAGTAATACAGGTAAGTTTTGGTCTGTTGATTTTAATCCATAATCTTGAACATCATAATAAACAAAACTCGATACTCTAATATACGTGACTGTGTATATTTACATTCCAAAATGAGTGAAAAACAAAACTTAGTATTTCTTATTGATGCCGTTTGGATGATGTACATTTAGTTCCTTTATCCAAAAGCTTTCCCGAACCTTTCGCTGGGCATCACTCCAGTGAATGTTCTGTTCAATCACTAGGATTTTCATGCGATTAAAGTCATCAAGTTTGTGACCTGATTGTCTGAAATGCTAAGAAACTGGGAGAAGTGGCTTCTTAGAGATATCACTCCCATGGCCATTGAGGCGTTTGTGGAAAGGCTGCTTTGACTCACCAACAGTACTTCTATTATCAGACACTTCAGCCCGCACTAGCAGGTTCCGCAGACTGTTGGGTTGCCTAAAAGCTATTATATGAGGTTCAGGAAAAATCTTGGATAGTTTGGAATTCTTTTCAACTGTTTTCCAATGTTCACGAAGGACACCAAAGCTGTTTCTGAGGGATGGGTGGTAAGTGAGAACACATGGAGTCCTTTTCTTTTTCTTTTTATCTTTGTATTCTAAAAGTTTACTCCTAGGAATTGATTCCGCTTTCTGAAAACTTTTTTTGATATTTCTGTGTTTGTATCCCCTTCTCTTCAAGCGGGTTTCAAGTTGGCGTAGTTGTTTTTTGGTTGTTTCTGTGTTGGAACATATTCGCTTGACTCTTAGTGCCTGACTGTACGGGATGCTTTTAGTCATATGAGGAGGATGTCAACTTTTAGGGGATAGATATTGATGAGTGTCAGTAGGTTTAGAATATAGATCTGTGGATATGATGCCATCTGTGAGCGAGCTGGAAGTATCGAGGAAGGCAATTTTGGATTTAGATTTCTCATGAGTAAATTTGATACTTGGATGTATGTTGTTGGCATGAGTGATGAAAGTATCTAAATCCTCGTCACTTTTATTCCATTTCATATCCACATCATCTATAAATCTAAACCAGGAAAGCGGTTTTTCGATGGAAGATTCAATGAGTTGTTTTTCTAATTTGCCCATGAATATGTTGGCATATGATGGAGCCATTTTGGTGCCCATAGAAGTTCCATTAACTTGCAAATAATGATCTCCATCGTAAGTGAAGTTGTTTTTCTTTAGTACCAGCGTGAGCATTTTGACCAGGCATTCAGTAGGTGGATGTTTCACTGGTCTGGAATTCCAAACTTCTTTACATGGATCAATTCCATCTGCATGTGGAATATTTGTGTAGAGGGAGGTGACATCCATGGAAACAAGTGTCGTGTCGGAATATATATATATATATATATTATATAAGAGAGATCTTGTTTTGATGATAATTTTTGCTTCTTTGCCATTTCTATAGAAAAAGGATTTATATTGAGAATTTTATCTTTGGTCCATCTGAAAAGACCTTAAGATATTAACACTGACATTATGATCCAGCTGAATAGAAAGAAAATTGCCCTGGAACAAAGCCTTGAGCTATATACTCTGATAGTAATAAGGTTACCCTGGAACAAAGCCTTCAGCTATATACTCTGACAGTAATAAGGTTACCCTGGAAAAAAGACTCGAGCTATATACTCTGACAGTAACAAGGTTACCCTGAAACAAAGCCTTCAGCTATATACTCTGACAGTAATAAGGTTACCCTGGAACAAAGACTCGTGATATATACTCTGACAATAACAAGGGTGCCCTGGAACAAAGACTCGAGCTATATACTCTGACAGTAATAAGGTTACCCTGGAACAAAGACTCGAGCTATATACTCTGACAGTAATAAGGTTACCCTGAAACAAAGCCTTGAACTATATACTCTGACAGTAATAAGGTTACCCTGGAACAAAGCCTTCAGCTATATACTCTTATAGTAATAAGGTTACCCTGAAACAAAGGCATAGAGATATCTACCCTGACAGTATGGCATATCTGATTATAATTCATGGTAACAGATTGAACAATGGCCTAATAGCTGTATTGTGAAAGTAGGGTCTATTGAATAAGGTTCATTGTTTCAGTTGATACAATGACCAAGAGATGCTTACCTCGACAGTATGGTCCATCATTATAGAATCCATCGTCACAGTCTGAGCAAATATCTGGAAAAATACAACTCCCTCCACTGTCGCAGATTGGTTTTTTATCTTTTCTTGTTTTCTGACAGTAAGGGAACTTATATCGTATATTACAAGCATCTGGTCCAGATTTTCCGTTACATATTGCTACAAAAAGTAGTATCGGACGTGTATTATTTCAACTAATTGTCTCATTATTCATAGATATGTTTCACTTCATAAACAGTAAAAGAGATAAAACTGACACTATTTTGATACATCAAAAACAGTATTAAATCATTTCTCACTTAATTTTCAGATTTTTGTCCAACAAGCACAAAAAAAAAGATGTAACATAAGGCACAGGTAATTCATCTTTTGTGGGAGATGTTTATTTTAAATAAATTGTTTTATCTGTTTGTACATGAATGATTTATTTCAGTGAGGAAGTGGCAAAATAGTTTCCAACAAAAACTAATCAACTGACATGTCAGCAAGCCTTGTGTCCCGCTTTCACTTTTTTATGGGCGTCAAAAGGACTAATGCATACAACGCAAAAGTTCTCAATATTCATAAATTTTGACACCAGCAATTTATTAAGTGTGTGTTCTCAATTAATACATGTTTTTTTGAAAAATCCAAGCATTATGTATTTTGGTGGACATGTTCGTAAACAGTAGGCAACCAGACATTTCATAAAAGCAAATGCTACTTTTTTCATTTAAATCCTAGAAAAAAATACTATTCTCAGAATTAATCCTTATTTAAGAAAACTAAGTTTTTAACACATTCAATTCAAATTTGAGGAAACAATTTAGAATGCATATTATGCCTTTATTATGCATCAATTTTTGATGACATCCAACTACAAGAAGATGCTTCTCAAAATTTGTGATTTCTAACAATAATTTAGTGTTTGCTACCTATTTTCAAATTGATCAATCAGTTTGAAATAACTTATTACATCTCTATAACAGTTTTTTTTTACCATCCTATTACATGAAGCCATTTATAAAATTCTATTATTTTCTAACAAAAGCAAATGTTGTTTTCTAACATCATTGAGCTGAATTTCCCCAAAATATAATATAGATATCTTTTGTTAGTCTTGTATGTTTTTAAATTTTAATTAATTTATATGTTTTGGAGTTTGGTGTGGCGTCCATTTTTACTGAACTAGTACATAATTTTTTGGGGACCAGCTGAGTACCACCTCCGGGTGTGGGATTTTCTCGCTGCGTTGAAGACCTATTGGTGGTCTTCTGTTGTTGTCTGCTCTTTAGTCGGGTTGTTGTCTCTTTGACATATTCCCAATTTCCAATCTCAATTTTATTCACATATTATGCACAACAACTGTGCAAAAAATAATACAAACATTCCTATTGTGGTGTGCTAAAATTTTATAGATGTATACACTTATACTCAAGTTATTGCCTTCAAACCAGACAAATAATTGTTTTTGACCCCTTTCTGACCCTTTTTACAACACAGCTACGACAATGACCCAAAAATAATTCCCAAATCTCCGATTGTGGTATGGAACCTTGTGCTATATTTGATAAAGATCCATACACTTATACTCAAGTTATTGTCTGCGAATCAAAGTGTCTTCCGACGCTGACGCAGACATTGCCAAAACATAATACGGACGAAAAATAAAATTGCAATCGTATGAAAAACACGACATTCGAAATGAGAATCAATCTCAACATTATTTACATGGCTCTAGAAAACTCAATGTAATCTTATCCTAATTTATGATGTTCGGCATCTTTCTTGAATTGTTACTTATTCAGAGGCAACAGTATATTTGATCCAAGATGCAAATGGGGATTGGATATTGAGGACATGCGCGATTTTTTCTTTGTTTCTCATTTTTATTTATATAAAAGGGCTATTCTTTTTAAAAGTCATACTGGCTTTCCGAAGTCTGCAATTTGGATTATTGGTGTTTGTTGTGCAAATAGATAAAAAAAAAAAACTATTTTATAAAGAGATGAAAATTATTCCTGGTGGTCAACATCAACATAGGTAAAACGAACATCATCATCATTACCACAATCATCTTAATCTCTGTCCTTCTTTCTCCATTACCTTTCCTAGTTTAGTAATATGTATGTTGTTTAAATTATATAATGCATGATCATTTTCAATTTGAATTGTTATATAGATTGTTATGTGGATGAGACTTCATAAGTATGTTTTACTTGTGTCTGATCAATGTTGCTTTGCACAAATAAAATATATTTCAACTTACTCATTCATTTTAACTTACCATAGTCACAACTGTCAGAATATGTATATTTTTGTGTCCAACCTTCTTCACATTCTAAACGAAAACGATACACCGTTCTGCAAAAAAGAAAAAAAAAAGAAAAAAAGAAAGAAATGAAAGACAACACTTGTATTATATTTATAGCTGTCCTCGATTGTAATCAATACAGGACCTCTATTACAGGTAAAACTCAATATAAAAAAGAAGATGTGGTATGATTGCCAATGAGACAACTGTCCACAAGAGACCAAAATGACACAGAAATTAACAACTATAGGTCACCGTACGGCCTTCAACAATGAGCAAAGCCCATACCGCATAGTCAGCTATAAAAGGCCCCGAAATGACAATGTAAAACAATTCAAACGAGAAAACTAACAGCCTTATTTATGTACAAAAAAATGAACGAAAAACAAATATGTAACACATAAACAAACGACAACCACTGAATTACAGGCTCCTGACTTGGGACAGGCACATACATACATAATATGGCGGGGTTAAACATGTTAGCGGGATCCCAACCCTCCCCCTAACCTGGGACAGTGATATAACACTTTGTATTCGCCAATTAAAGGTAAAATTACAAAAATACCAAACGCCGAGGAAAATTCAAAACGGAAAGTCCGTATTCAAATGGCAAAATCAAAATACATCGAACGAATGGATAACAACTGTCATATTCCTGACCTGGTACAGGTATGTTCTTATGTAGAAAATGGTGTATTAAACCTGGTTTTATAGCTAGACCCAATAAACACTTATAAGCTTACAACTTCTGAAAAACCAAAGCCGTAAAGGCTGTTAAAACAATAGCTGTCTAGTTAATGTTTTTGTGACTTTTATCTTTCATGTACATGTAAAAGAATTGAAAGAATTAAACCTTGTGTAGAGTCTTATTAATATAGATTTCCAATAAAATGACATTACTCGACATAACCAACCTATCTGACCGTATCTCTGCCTATTGCAGTAAAGGACGACGGAGGGGAGCATAGAATGCATGAATGTTTGCCTCGTTGGATACAACAATTTAGTTGGAATAGATACTATTTAAAAATTAGTACACACTACCATTTTAATTCTTTACATATATTGTTATTAAATTTGGGATGATTTCTAAGACAACAATATTTAAATGGAATATTTAGTTCAGTTGCCGGTAATCAAATGCACCGATCATTACTTGTCATTACACTTGACCCATATATCTATCTCCTAAACGAACAATTCTTTTAAAAAGCTACTAAATCAAAAATAAGTTTGAAAAAAATTGAAATAATGGAATCTGAAGCGAGATCATATTCTCATTTTTGATTTAAAAGTTATAAGATTAAACAAGAGTTTCAAACACGCCGGAAAGTAAAAGGTGTACACGATTTGCTGCTTCTTCTTTTTTTTTTTGGGGGCATACTTCTATATTTTATTCCAAGAAACTTTTGCCAAAGGTAAATTCAGATCACTGATGCATCTTTCTGATAGTACTTTGTCACCTTTCCGTAGAATTTTATCAAATGGAATTTATGAGGACGCATCTACAAGAATAAATATGATTACACTTTACTGAATCAGTTTTTTTTTATATCTTGTCTTTAATTATAATGATGCATGGATTATAAGAAGAGCCCGTACAAACGTATGCGTTATTTAACGTCATTGCGTTAAAAAAAATTTCTAAAATGTTTGGCGTTTAACTTATACAAATATGTATGAAAAAACGGACATGAACGGAATATGTGCTTGAAGTTTTGTTAATTATATATATTTTAGTTTTCTGCTTAACTTATGATAGCAAAGTGATATTATATTCTCTTCTTTCGCGCGCTCACCTCAACAGTATCAAACCCCTCAAAGATCGGAGGAATAGAAATATGGTCAATATTGGTCTTGTTTCGATCGGCAGTTTAACCATTGCAACAGTGGGGAGTCCGTTTTATTGTGCTGGATGTATAAGTACGCAGTCCCGTCCGGTCATAATGGGGACGTTTAATCAGATGCATCTTGTAGAGATAATGCCTCTCTCTCTGCAAGTTAATTATGTATGAAATATTTGCCACTGGACGTTAAGCAACTAATTATCAATCAATCGACAATTTTACTTTTGGAGAGGAAAATGATCGGAATCTTGGCAATCCAAGCATTGCTTTTTTAAAAGAGGTCAATGCCAGTAGGGAGTTGAAAATACGAATCGGAAAATGGGTGTAGTGGATCATACTCTTGATAAGTCACACACAGGCTAAATGATCCTGTTTATGAAAAACTATGTGAAATTTCATCCTGAAATAACATTTTTAGTGCGCATCAAATCAATATATTTCAATGAAACTGCTGGTTAAATTTTAAATTCTCGGTATTCAGGTCCTGATCAAAACAAAACAAAAAATGATAGAAATATATGTACGGCCTCCTCTATAATGCTTTTGTACAGATTTGGGGATATTTAGTTTAAGATCCACTATGTCTTTTAACTTTATACGATTATATTTTGTCAAAATGTATGAATGATAATACCTGGGTGAAATATGAAGTCTTGCTGATATTTACCAAGGTACAAGAGTACTACATAAAATTTAGGACTGCCAAGTGTCCGTTGAAACCTTTGTCCACCAAAAGTAACAAGTTCGTTTTAAAAAAAAATCTTTACCTATACCCCTTCCCCTTTCAAAATCCTGGATGAGACAAATTTATGTGATGCTTTAGATTCAATGATGACAGATAAAAGATTACATTGACAAGACTAAGTATTTGTACTAGGTGAAGAAGTTAAAAATATTCCAACATTTCCAAAAGTACGCATGGAAATAGAATGACTGAATTAATATTTTTAAAAATACAGAATCATATCCAATAAACATTTTCATATTGAAAGATTTAAAGGATTTAACAATGACATTTAAGTTCATTACCATTGCACCGAACAGAACAGAAATACCTTGCTAGTTACGTACATGTTTAATTTTAATGCTGTGCAATTTCAGGTAATGGATTATACCGAGACATGCATAGTTATTTTTCATTTACCTGTATATATTATGAAAACCGGTTTTTTCAAAAGTGATTATTTTCTAAGGGTTTAATATTTCGCGGTAGTGTTTTGCCATGGCTTTATTTGGACTTGTTTGTTTGCTTTTTGGCCTTGAATGTTTGTCCCTAATATTTTATTAACTATGTATTTACTTTCAGGTATCACAGATCGAATTTATTCGTTCATAGTGTGTTAATTTACGTTTTGATTGAGTTAAGCCTTCCAATTGATGTTTTATCGTGTGTTTTCTATGTTGTGATGTTATACTATTGTTTCAGAAAAGGGAGAAGGTTTGGTACCATTAAAACGTTTAATCCCGCTGCAAATGTTTGCACCTGTCCTAAGTCAGGAATCTGATGTACAGTAGTTGTTTGTTTATGTAATTTATACGTGTTTCTCGTTTCTCGTTTTTTATATATACTAGACCGTTGGTTTTACCGTTTGAATGGTTTTACACTAGTACTTTTGGGGCCCTTTATAGCTTGTTGTTCGGTGTGAGCCAAGGCTCCGTGTTGAAGGCCGTACATTGACCTATAATGGTTACTTTTATAAATTGTTATTTGGATGGAGAGTTGTCTCATTGGCACTCACACCACATCTTCCTATATCTATAGACCTCAAAATGACGAATTTCTGCATTTTCCCATTGGAATATATTGTAACGACCTATAATTCTATTTATTGTCTGCATGTAGAGTTGTCTCCTTGTTTTTCCATGCAGTTTACGGACTGACTACATATTTTTATAAAGTGGGTCATCACCTAAATGTGTATTTGTGCCTCGACAGCCATGATTCCAGTTAAGATATATATTACCTGATCAGTCGTGTTTATCGGAACCTTAATAGTTACTGCTTTATCATCTTCTTTTGAAAATTTTCCAGTTTCTCAAGATTAAGTGAATATATAAAAAAAGAAGATGTGGCATGATTTCCAATGAGACAACTCTCCACAAGAGACCAAATGACACAGAAATTGACAACTATAGGTCACCGTACGGCCTTTAACAATTAGCAAAGCCCATACCGCATAGTCAGCTATAAAAGGCTCCGAAATGACAAATGTAAAACAATTCAAACGAGAAAACTAACGGCCTAATTTATGTACAAAAAATGAACGAAAAACAAATATTTAACACATCAACAAACGACAACCACTGAATTACAGGCTCCTGGTTTGGGACAGGCACATACATACAGAGTGTGGCGGGGTTAAACATGTAAGCGGGATCCCAACCCTCCCCTAACCTGGGACAGTGGTGTAAAAGTACAACATAAGAACGAACTATAAAAATCAGTTGAAAAAGGCTTAACTCATCAGATGGATACAAATAGAAATACATCTAACAAAAACACAGAGTGGACGTGGCCGGATACCTGTATATCCCAACAATAAAAAGACACTAAGTACAGATCTGAGAGTACTCGCAGTTACTGACAGCTTGTTCAAAGCCATTAACAACTAATAAAAAAAAATCATGCATCTAAGACTAAATTATCAATCAGTACACATCCAACATCCAATGAATTAAGTGTAAAGACGTCATAAACAGTCACAAAAAAACATTACCTTGTGAAATGCCACGATACAGGTGGCGAGATTGTAGATCTATGAATATTTAGTTTGCTTTTAATTTACTGATAACAAAATCAATATCAATACCAATAAAAACAATATTCAATGATCTTATTACAGTGTTGAATTGGTAACCTTTTAGGATAAGATTATTTAAAGGATTGATAAGTTTACCAGGATCGTTTCTAAATTTCCGGGCACGTAAACAACATTTACGTAAAAACGAGGATGTGCTATATCCCGTTTGAAATAAGTTTTCTACAGGTACAACCAAACTTCAAAACCAAATCTTTATATCTATGGAAAAGAGTTTAGTAAAGGTTTTAAGTAATGGTTTTAATATTTTGGTTTTTTTGGTTACTGAGGATGTATCACTGACGTTCCCCCTGTAACACACAGAATAGCTCATATATTTGTCTTACCAATTTAACAGCCCTAGTGGAATTTATGTTCATTCTTAAGATGATTGTCCAAATGCTTGTCGTCGATTTCAGCATGATAAGCCTTTTTATCAAATGAAGATGTACAACCAGATCAAAGGCTGACTTTGCTTCCAACAGTAATTGTTCATAGTCTTAAGTATTGTCCTTAGCTTTACGATATATTTCTATCACAGGCAAGTGATGTGTGAAATTTTGCATGGAACATGTACATACAGCTTTATTAATTCTTAGTTTCAGAATAGCTTTACTGATCTCATGTAGTACAGTGATCCTTCTGTAATTAGTTGCTATGTTTTTTTTTCTCTAGCTACTGAGTTAGTTGTCCCTCTTAAAGCATATCTGGTACTTGTCCTACTTTGCTCCAGTGTTTTCCTTAGGAAGAACTATGTGTTCTTCACTGATCCCATGGTTGTCAGCTAATTTTCCTTAATTTAATAATATAATAGCCTTTTGTAACTCTTCTATAGTGTCCTGTGGAATATCCATATCTTTCACTATATCATTAAATAATAAATGGAGAGTTTTGTCCATAAGACACAGATGATGCCCTCGGTTGCATAAAACATAATGAAGGGACATAACTATAGAACTGTAAAAGTGACGCCACCAAAATTCGATCTTGATCTGTGATTTGTGGTAATAAGCTTTGTGTACAAGTTTCATAACATTTGGTCAAGGTAAACAAATATTAGAGAACGGAAACGGAAATTTGGTACATACGAAAGTACGGATTTACGTACGGATTTACGCACGGATTTACGTACGGACGGACGGACGTACAGACGGACAAGAGTAAACATTAATGCCCTCTCCTCTACGGCGGAGGCATACAATTGTTTATTCCAGATATTCGGTACTATCCCACTGTACTACTTTCCAAAAGCTATATATTAAAGCAGAGTCCAAAATTCCACCGATACTGCTGAATACCACTACATGCTAGCCTATATTGGGGACAATCTCAAAAAGTATGGTAATCATTCTTTATATTTACCTGTATGGATGTGTTTGATGATGCTGAGATGACTTTTAAACAATTAGATAAATAAGCATTTTATTCCGCAATACACCGACGAGGATCCAGCAGAACAACACGATTATTATTCATATAAATATATATGACATATTAATAAAATTGTATCGTTTCATAGTAATGATCGATTTAGTTTAAGATCGTTGTTCCCCCATATCTTACTATTTTGTTGAACGACTACAAGGCAAATCTGTAAAGTGATCAAAATAATTAAATTAAAAAAAAGCCTTTGAAATCAAATCACATTCGAATCCAACTTTTTACACTGCATCTATCTTTTTTCGAAGTGCGTGTTTATTTGAAATTTATCTATAAAAATATACTTTTCTTGGAACCTTTCATAGCTTTAATGTGGGATGGTTTTTGCTCTTTGTTGGGAGCCATACGGTGACCTATAGTTGTAAATATTTACGTCATTTGGTCTCTGATAGATAGTTGTCTATTTTGGCAATCATAACACATCTCATTTTCTAGGTTAAAGAAATATGTGGCTTAAAATTCAAAGTTATACTACTATGTACTTGACAATTAAAAAAAAATCAAAAGAATGAAACAAAAGCGTTTTCGATTTGATTATTTTTTTTTTTTTTTTTTTTTTAAATTTTGTCTAGAAAGGTCACTGTGGCTATTTAATGTAAAGCTGAAGAAGGAAAATACCCATAAAAAACAACTTTAAAATGTACGAATCAATTATTCTAGTTCACATTTTCCATGACATTTTCTTTCTATCAACTTTTGTCAGTTATTTTTTGGGAAAAAAAGGCATTTAAATACATTTTTAAAAGATTACCACATTTAGGCATTGTTCAATCATGTTGAAACCTACAGGTGATTCGTGGATAAAGCCTTCCATGAAAACCACGAAAATTGGTACACCGAGAATAAAAGTACTGTCACAGTATACGTTTTGGTGAAGGGAAGGACGTTGGTTTCTTCGTATCACGGCTTAGTCCACCAATAAAACAGAACACCACGATTGAATTGAGATATTGTAGAAAGTGGCGTTAAACATTTGTATGTAGAAGTTAATTTTATTATCTTCGGATAAGGAGAATATTTTGAAAATGGAATATTCTTGGGTCTGCGCTGTTCAAGACCATAGTACGATTCTAGCACGCTCATGCCGTCCTCATCACGCTCGTCTAACGACCTAACTACGTTCATACTACGACTATTTTGAGTTCTAGCCATGCTCGAGCTCATTGTCATTGTCACATAAAATATATAAAAGCTCTCCAGGCTTTGTTTGTCTGTATGTAATTTGGACCTCATGTCCCTAGTTTCCAACAGCTCAACTATGCTTGAAACATCTGTAGCATGTGTACTATTGTTCAATAAAATATCGTCATTTAATCTTGATGGATCAGCAATACGTTGTGATTCAAGTTGGATTGGTTGATCCAACATCTCATCCGGATCAGGATTCGTATCAGATGCCCCTCTGACTCTACCTCTACCCCTACCACCACGCCCACGAGTTATGGTAGATTTTGGTGGCATGCCTGTGTTGTTTTCGAGCATTCTATGCATTAATGAAAACTAGAAGGAATGGAACAGTATTTATATGGAACATGATGTTGACGCTATTGCTGAGAGCGTAGTTAGATCACGATATGAACGTGGTAAGATCGTAGAATGATCTTGGTAAAAGAGTGCTATAATCGCAGAAGAAGCGTGGTAAGATCGTGTTGCAATCGGATAAATCGTGGTATGGTCGTAGTAAGAACGTGATGGGCGTAGTAAGATCGTGATAAGCGTAGTGAGGTCGCAGAATAAACGTGGTGGAAACGTGGTATAATCGTAGCGGAATCGTTGTAGAAACGTACTGAGGACGTAGTAGCATCGTGAAAACAACGAAAATCTACATTTTCATGCCGCTCATACTGCGACCTCACCACGATTTGAATTTATTTTAGATCGCGGTGAGCGTGGTGCGATCGTGGTCTAGTGTGACTGGGCATAAGGAGTTTACTTCATCAAAAAAAATTATATATATATAGCATTCAGAAAATTAGTTTATACAGAATAACAAAGAAACCTACCACAAAATTCTTCAATCAATTTACCAAAGAAAAGGGAAAAAATCCAAAAATAGCATTAATCATTTGTACAAGTTTCTTAAAAATCTTTAAAAAAATGAGTTATTTCCCTTTAAACAGAAATGGAGTAATTATCAAAAATTGAATTTTTTGGAAAGGGCTATACATATAACTGAACAACGAGAAAAGCTAAAATCGTGAAAACTTAACTTGACCTTCATTTAGTCACAGGAAACAACATATCTAATTTTGAAAAAATCAAAGCGTTTACATGTTCATGAACGGACACTGTTTGCAGCCGAAATACGACCGCCCGCCAGCCAGCAGTACATCTCCAAATCAATAACCGATTTGTCTTTCGAAAATCCGGTTAGAAATTAAATGTAAAATTTCCAGAATTTTAAATTAACACGCCTTACTACGTTTGAAAACATTAAGGGTTGTATGAACGTTGTGGAGAAATCCACGACACGAATCAAATCAAATTCTTTAATAGTTGTTGAGAGGCAAGCTGAGTTATTTGACTATTAAACATATTCTACTCGTATAATTTAATGTATATTTTAGGACTTGTGGCCTTAAAATCCGTCATTTCCATTCTTGTTCATTTAGTCTTATATGCATGATTTTTTATTATTTGTGAGTGGCTTTGAACTAGCTGTCAGTAACTGCGAGTACTCTCAGATCAGTACTTAGTGTCTTTTTGTTGCTGGGATATACATGTACCCAGCCATGTCCACTCTGTGTTTTGTTAGATGTATTTCTACGTGTATCCATTTGAAGAGTTAAGCCTTTTTCACCTGATTTTTATAGTTTGTTCTTATGTTGTACTGTTACACCACTGTCCCAGGTTAGGGGAGGGTTGGGATCCCACTAACATGTTTAACCCCGCCACATTCTGTATGTATGTTCTGTTTGTATGTGCCTGTCCCAAGTCAAGAGCCTGTTATTCAGTGGTTGTCGTTTGTTAGTGTGTTACATATTTGTTCTTCGTTCATTTTTTGTACATAAATTAGACCGTTAGTTTTCTCGTTTGAATTGTTTTACATTTGTCATTTCGGGGCCTTTTATTGCTGACTATGCGGTATTGGCTTTGCTCATTGTTGAAGGTCGTTCGGTGACCTATAGTTGTTAATTTTTGTGTCATTTGGTCTCTTGTGGAGAGTTGTCTCATTCGCAATCATACCACATCTTCTTTTTTTATATTGACCCTTTAGTTACATATTTTTTTAATTTTTTTTTTTTGCATGTATGAATATCTACGCAAGGCAAATGAACGTCTTATAATAGGAAATCGACGTTAACCGTTCGCGACATATTGTATCAAACACACCACAAAGCTAGCCATTTGGAGAAAGTCCACACTTAAATCTTGTATCATTATTGGTATTTAACATCCGCGCAGTATTCCGTTTCGTTTCGTTATATTTCGTTTCGTTTCGTTATATTTCGTTTCGTTTCGTTTCGTTTCATTTCGTTTCGATTCCGTTTCTCATTTTATAAGTACCCTTGGATATGACGTAATTTTTAAAAAATTTTCGGTAAAAAGCTTATGTTTGTATGTTTCATACTACTAGTATGCCGAATAAAAAATCTGGGTACGCGATTTTCTAGCTGCATTGCAGACACGTTGGTGGCTTTGGGCTATGTTAATATGCTAATTTGGTCGGGTGGTTGTCTCATATTACGATTTCGTTACGAATCTATCGATATATGCAGAACAGTTCAAGTTACGATTGTATATATTCTCTTGCGCAGTATTATTCGTAACAAAAAGTCAAAATCATCAGTGTGATAATGTGTTGGCACTATTATATTGGGCTTTTGATACATTCTAGATGGATATTGATAGTATAGAATGTTTTTGGCAATTCGATGTACTTAATGTTCAGTGCTACTTTTGACATGTAGCGACTAGGCTTTGTTCAGTTAACTTTTCATATTTATATCCACAACTTACGGAAGCGTATTAGGGCCATCCTTTTTTTTTTTTTCAAATTGTCGACTTTAATTATGGAATTATTAATGAAAGTCGGAAAAATGGGTGTAAGACTAATGAGGGACGGAAGATTTAAGTTGGAATTTCCAAGTTTAATGTTGATAATTCAAAGTGTAATGCTGATAATTCCAAGATTGAAGATGGAAATACAAGATTAAAGTTGGAAATTAAAAGATTGAAGTTGGAAATTCCAAGATTAAAAATGGAAATTCTAAAATTAAAGTTGGAAATTCCATGAGTAAAGTTGATATTCCATGATTAATGTTTGATAATTCCAAGACTAAAGTTGATAATTCCAAGATTAAAGTTAATAATTACAAGATCAAAGTTAGCAATTCCAAGATTAAAGTTGGAAATTCCATGATTAAAGTCGACAATTTGAAAAAAAAGAAGGATGTCCCTAATACGCTTCCATAGCAACTGAAATGATCTTTAAAACAACTTTCGATTGCAATACCTCTAAAAATATATCAGAACGTTTTTTTCACATGGATTTGTTAATAATTCCGGTTGTCAATCGGTTCACTGCTTCTAATGTAAAAATGCAACTATCGAAAGTTTTGAAAACTAACAAAAGCACTGTTCGCTTGATTACTGTCTAGTTTTGATTAATTATAATAAAAGCACAGAATATCACATATAGAAGAAGATGATACCATATTTTGCTGGATTTCTATAAAGACGTATTTATCTCCTGTTTCCGTAATGCCATATTATTGTTCGTCGTCCTTCACCTTTGCCTATATCACCCTGGTCAGTTCTTTATAAAATTGCATATAAAGGCTTTGTGACATCAAATGCGTACAACCTGCCTTTAAAACAACTTTGTCCCGGACATATCAACGAAGTCAAAATGATCGAATGAACCGACGTTAATAAGTTTGACCCGACCTTATCAAAAAGTAAAATCACAAAAATACTGAACTCCGAGGAAAAATTCAAAACTCAAAGTCCCTAATCAAATGGCAAAATCAAAAGCTCAAACACATCAAACGAATGGATAACAACTGTCATATTTCTGACTTGGTACAGGCATTTTCTTATGTAGAAAATGGTGGATTAAACCTGGTTTTAAAGCTAGCCAAACCTCTCACTTGTATGACAGTCGTACCAAATTCCATTACATTGACAACAATGTGTGAACAAAACAAACATAATAGGCAAAAATGTCAAAAATGTCAAAAATAGAACAGCAACACGAACCCCACCAAAACTAGGGTTATCTCAGGTGCTCCGGAAGGGTAACCAGATCCTGCTCCACATGTTTGGAGCTAAAAATGGAAAGGTCACAATTGGGAAGCCGAAATCATATCTTTTGTCGTAAAGTTTTGTTTTCAACCGACCCTCATTGTCAATTTCTAGATGTAAGTCAAGATATGAGGCAGACTTAAATGTAAAACGGAAAGTCCCTAATCAAATGGAAAAATCAAAAGCTCAAACACACCAAACGAATGTATAACAACTGTCATATTCCTGACTTGGTACCGGCATTTTCTTTGTAGAAAATGGTGGATTGAACTTGGTTTTATACCTCTCACTTGTAAGACAGTTGCATCAAATTCCATTATATTGACAACGATGCGTGAACAAAACAAACAGACATAATAGGTAACAATATCAAAAATAGGGGTACAGCAGTCAACATTGTGTTATAATCTTAATCACAATAAAAACAAAAAAAATATTTAACAAAAAACTACAAAACGGCATATATATCAAGTCATCTTCTGGTTTGCTGGTAAAAATAAAGCATTGAAAATACTTTTTTCTTTCATACAAAATACACAAATGCGATCCGATAGATCGATTACTAGTATCAGATTCTTATCATATTTATATTGTAAAATAAAAAAATGCTAGATAAATATAAGCCTTATTGAGCTCGTTCGCTGCGCTCACTCGGTAAAACGCTTCATATTGTGGCTGGCAGCTGATACTTTACAATATAAATATTCAGACAACCTGATTAGTAGTGGTACATATTCTGCGACATACATGTAAACTGTTGGATAGTTTAGGAAACAAATGTGTATGCTACATTGAAAAAAGTTTTTGCGCGGCAAAGCCGCTGCAAATAAAAATAAATGATCAGTCTGGAAAATCATCCAGTCCACAACCCAGAATAGCAAATGGTCGCCCCCTAAGTAAGAACTTACGAATATTCAGAACACTGAGCCCATGGCCATTTCGGTTTCCACCAGCCACATTTCTTATATCTTGCTTCTTTACTTTGCCATCCAATTTCTTTTACATTTTGTCTGGAAAAAAAAACAATAAAAATTAGCAAAAATAAATATGAACTACTCATTATATAAACTGATTGCCCTGATTCTCTACTTAACCCTCTTGCTGCCGGAGGGACACAGTGGCTGTGCAGATGGAACCCCTATGTCTATGTGTTTCAAGTACGTAAGAATCTGTTCATTTCTGTATTTCTTTCAATGGAAATAAAGGTAGATTCATGGTATATCGCCATCTTGGATCGTGCTAACGCAGTACACAATCAGTCTAGTAATTTTCCCAAATCTGCAAATTTGTAGACAGATGTGCAATTTTATTGGTTAGACTGTTTATTTATATGACGAAAACTTGCTAATTTATTGCATTAATCAAAATATTTTAAAAAATACCAAACATTTGTGTTTTAGAATAAATAATTTCAACTAGGCCATTTAAGGGGAGATAACTCTTTTGGTAAAAAATTTATACTGGAATGATAGGGAAATTTTTAATTTTTACCTGTAGCAGGAACAAGTTCGGTGACACCATTTTTTCTTTTTATTTTCTTAAAAGATATTATAAAACCTATCTTCTCACAATTTATTTCAAAATTCTATCTTATAGATTTCTTTTTATGCACAAAAATGTGTTTTTTCATGATCATTCTAAGCAAATTTAGGCAATTTTCAACAACTCATAACTTGAAAAATAGCATGGTGACCCATCTTTTTTTTATTATATTTTTGAAAAGAGCATAGTTAAGTCTTCATCATGGCAAAGTATAAGAAAATTCTATCTCGGGAAACTTATACCTATGATCAACATATATATGCGAACGTGTGAAACAGGTGCGACAGAACGTCAACATCGTCGAAGATTATACCTATATTATATATTGTGACGTCGGAATATTGTTACGTTTGTAGCGTCTTGGAAGATTTAATTGTAATCCTCTGGTTTTATCCATGATATATTCCCATTAAAAAAATTTGCCCGCTAACCCCTACTTTTCTTTTCGTAATTTAATAACGTATAGTTTAAAAAGCCATATTTGAAAATCTTATAAAATCCTTGTTATTTTTTCATTGTTTTTGAAAGAAAAAAGGTACCAATGTTAAATGTATGAAAAAATCTAGAGAGGATCATTTCCCGCCAATTTTTGAATACCTTACATCTCAAGAACAAGCATACGGACCCTTTTTTCTGCTTTTTTGGACTCTATTTATAAACTATCAGTTCATAACAGTCTTTTCTGTAAATATATTCAATAAACACTGGTTGTTCTACTTTAGAAGGCTAGCTATAGCTCGGCAGATAAAGTCGGTCGAATTCGGGAATATCTCTTTTTTATTGCACTTTTATACCAAAAATATAACTTGATAAACTTACTCATGTGCTATCACTGGCTATTGGTTAAAACATATGTTGACTTCATAAGAATTATTAATACCTAAATATTAAAGTTATCATAATTTTGACAATGTCTTCTAAAATAAATTCTGCGAAAAGCAAAATCGTACCCTAAATTTTTATGTATTCTAATACTTAATCATGGCATTATACATTTTTCATACTGCGCCTTTAAAATTGTTCATGCGTCACACTTTGTTGTCAATTCAATGTTGAAAACATGTTATATTATTTCGTTAAGATTGTGTTTTAATTACCTATAACTAAATGCGTATTTTGAATTTTCACTTAGTCCTTTGTTGTTGTTTTTGTTCTTGGTCCCATTCTGACAAGTCAAACTCTTTTAAAGGTTTTGTCAATTGTTCTAATGTTATAATGGTACACGACAGTCGTAGGTTAGAAGAGGGATCAGCGCCTACAAAAATATACCGAACTTTTCAAAGCCAGGAAGAAGCCTTTGGGTAAATGATTGTCGTTATCACATACCCTGTACATGTATTTGTCAGGTTTGTTTTCGATCTCAAACCGAACTTTTCCAAAGCCAGGAAGAAGCCTTTGGGTAAGTGGTTGTCGTTATCACATACCCTGTATTTGTCATGTTTGTTTTCGATCTCAAAGCTTAAACATGTCGTGAACTTACTCATTAGGTCTTTCCACTTTTCCGTGGAAAGACCTATTGATTTTGTTCTGATTAGGTCTTTCCACTTTTCTGTGGAAAGTCCTATTGTATTTGTTCTGATTATTAGGTCTTTCCTCTTTCCGTGGAAAGACCTATTGCTTTGTTCTGATTATTTTTATTTAGGTCTTTCCACTTTTCCGTGGAAAGACCTACAATATATGATTGCTTTTGTTCTGATTTTTTTTTTTTCTTCCGCCTAATTTTTTCTTGCGCTGTATTGTTGTTTCAAAAGATGTCGCTTAGACTTTTGGTATATGATATTGAACAGTTTATACGCTTTCAATACTGACACCGCTTAAGGGAATATTTTATTTTGTAAGAGTTATCTCCCCGAACACTGTTTTTCTTCTGTGCACTACTCCTTCGCAACCGTAAAAGATTACAACAAATTTATTTTGTTTAAATAAAAACGAGTCCTTAACCAATCCAAACATCTCAATACAATTCCTAAGATAAAATTTTCCTTTTCTTGTAACAGCATATATCTTCAGAGATGTTAAAATATAAACGAGTCCTTAAGCAATCCAAACATCTCAATATTATCTCTAGGACATAATCTCCATTTTGTAACAGTATATATCTTCAGAGAATCAAAGTAAAGATCTCATTATCTCATCCTTTAATGCATACATTGTATATTTTCATATTCTTAAATATTTGAAATAGTCGGTCAATATTACTATTAGTTTCGCTTTGAACAAAACTATGTAGGCAAATACCTATTATATTATTACTTCAATAATTCAATAATACACACATAGATGTATTGGTAAGAAATAATTGATTTGATGATGTAGTTTCACCTGGTGTTTCGGTTTAGATTTATATTACCTAGGCATTATCCTCATCATGTACCCTAGCCTTACAGCAACATGATAAAAATAAATGAAAATTCTGGGGCACGACACTCGGTGAATCATCCTTCTGTTTTCTTTATATTAAACTGCAAATATTGTGATATAGCTTAATCTGCTATATTCTATTTTAGTTTAGAAGATGTTGAATATTCTTTTAAATTCTTGTGTTTCTTTAGTTGGTTTGTTGTGCTCTCATTCAAAATTAATCTAGGATTATATTTTGTAATAAAACATAAAGGTGTTGATTTCCTTTATTCCATGCTTTGTACCGTAATGTACTTTCCTGTTTAAATAAAAACGAGTCCTTAACCAATCCAAACATCTCAATACAATTCCTAAACACCAGGTGAAACTACATCATCAAATCAATTATTTCTTACCAATACATCTATGTGTGTATTATTGAATTATTGAAGTAATAATATAATAGGTATTTGACTACATAGTTTTGTTCAAAGCGAAACTAATAGTAATATTGACCGACTATTTCAAATATTTAAGAATATGAAAATATACAATGTATGCATTAAAGGATGAGATAATGAGATCTTTACTTTGATTCTCTGAAGATATAAACTGTTACAAAAATAGAAGATCATGTCCTAGAGATAATATTGAGATGTTTGGATTGCTTAAGGACTCGTTTATATTTAAACATCTCTGAAGATATATGCTGTTACAAGAAAAGGAGAATTGTATCTTAGGAATTGTATTGAGATGTTTGGATTGGTTAAGGACTCGTTTTTATTTGAACATTGATGGAGGTCCAGGGTCTTTGGATTTGAGGTCCTTGATCCAAAAAAAAAGAAAAGAAAATAAGGTCATGGTCAAAGGTCAAGGTCATATTCTAAATTTTGATTTTGGGTTATTTTCACTTCTTTTCAAAAACCGCATAAGATATCGAAAAAATGTTTTTACTAAATTGTTACTTGCGACATGTCGTAACACATACATTTTGGTTGAAATGGTTCGCTTACATTAAATTGGAGTTTTCTCCCCTCTAGAACTTTAAATTACGCGTATGGTTATATTACTCATTAACCATATATAATTAAGACCTAGGGTCTTTTGATTTGAGGTCCATGGTTTATGACCTTGAAATTGAGCTGAAGGTCATAGGTATATTTGATGATCTAGATTTTGACCTTTGCCTTTACCTCATATGTATACATGATAAAGCCATAGGACTATTTGCATTAGGTTGCAAGCCATTTGACCTTGAAAAAGCCAACCGGAAGTGACCTTGTGTAAACCGGAAGTACCTATTTTTTGTACTTATTTGATGTAAAAGTATATGGAACCATATATTTTTGGAATCAGTGTCAAGATAGCTATCAAATAATATGATAAAAGTGATATTTTTCAAACGAGAAGTAACAAATTATCTCCCTTATTTAAAAAAATTGTATAGAAACCATATATTTTTGGAATCAACGTACAATAAGCTATCATTTGAAGCTGGAAATTACATTTTAAACCGAATTTTAATAATTTCATATCAAAATTAGATCTTTAGTTGTGGAAAGACCTTCAATTGTTCTCTGAACAATTGGTTTTTAATTTTTTTTTTTCTTCCGCCTAATTTTTTTCATGCGCTGTATTGTTATTTCAAAAGATGTCGCTTAGATATTTTGCATATTATATCGAACAGTTGATACGCTTTTGAAACTGACACTGCTTAACCGAATACTTTCTCATGTAAGAGTTATCTCCCCGAACACTGTTTTTCTTGTGCGTACTACTCCTTTGCAACCGTAAAAGATTACGACAAATTTATTTCACCAAATAACTCGTTACAACCTCAGGTTGTCAAGAATCATTTGGATCGAAGGGATCTGAACATTCCATATGAGAGTTATTTCCCCTTATGTATTTGCCATGAGAGAAATGTAATAAAAACTCATTAGTCTTAAGTGATAGAGACCTAGGTTCTTCTGATTTGAGGTCCTGGGTCCATCAAAATGAAAAAAAGGTCAAGGTCAAAGGTCAAGGTCATGTTTTAATGTTTTGCTTTTGGTTGTTCATGCTACTCTTTTCAAAACTTTAAAAGATATCGACAAAGATTTTCACTTAATTGTTAGTTGTGATCTGTCTCAATTGGACATTTTATTTGAAGCAAAGCGGTAACATTCACTAGGAGTTTTCTCCTTAAATGTTTAAAGTAAAATGTATTGTAATATAACTTATTAACAATACATAGTAGAGACCTAAAATCTTTTGATATGAGGTCCTTGGTTTATGACCTTGAAAATAAGGTCAAGGTCATAGGTAAATTTGACATTCTAGATTTTGATCTTTGCTTAAGCTTCATATGTATACATGATAAAGCCATTTTGCATTAGGTTGCAAGCCATATGAACTTGAAAATTGCAACGGAAGTGACCTTGTGTAAACCGGAAGTAGGCATTTTTTATACTTTTAATGTAAAAGTATATAGAACCATATATTTTAGGAATCAGTGTCAAGTAAACTATCAAATAATATGAAGTGATATTTTCAAACAGGAAGTAACAAATTATCTCCTTTTTTCAAACAAAAGTGTATAGAAACCATATATTTTGGAATCAACATACAATAAGCTATCATTTGACACTGAAATGACATTATAAACCGAATTTTGATATTTTCATATCAAAATTATATCGTTTCAGGTGGAAGACCTTCAATTGTTCTCTGAACAATTGGTTTTAATAATTCTTTCCACTTTTCCGTCCTTTTGCTTTTGTTCTGATTTTTTTTTTTTTTCCGCCTAATTTTTTTTATGCGCTGTATTGTTTTTTCAAAAGATGTCGCTTAGATATTTTGCATATGATATCGAACAGTTTATACGCGTTTGCAACTGACACCGCTTAATCGAACACTTTCTCTTGTAAGAGTTATCTCCCTGAACACTGTTTTTCTTGTGCGTACTACTCCATCGCAACCATAAAAGATTACGACAAATTTATTTTACCAAATTACTCGTTACATCCTCAGGTTGTCAAGAATAATTTTGATCGAAGAGATCTGAACATTCCATATGAGAGTTATTTCCCCTTATGTATTTGACATAAGAGAAATGTAATAAAAACTCGTACATCTTAAGTGATAGGGACCTGGGGTCTTCTGATTTGAGGTCCTGGGTCCATCAAAAAGAAAATAAAGTCAAGGTCAAAGGTCAAGGTCATGTTTGAATTTTTTGCTTTTGCTTGTGCATGCTTCTATGAAACTGTAATAGATATCGACAAAGATTTTCACTTAATTGTTAGTTGTTATCTGTCGCAATAGGAAATTTTTATTTGAAGCGAAGCGGTAACATTCACTAGGAGTTTTCTCCCCTTGAATGTTAAAAGTAAGATGCATTGTAATATAACTTATTTACAATACATAGTAGAGACCTAAAGTCTTTTGATACGAGGTCCTTACTTGATGACCTTGAAAATAAGGTCAAGGTCATAGATAAATTTGACGTTCTAGATTTTGACCTTTGCTTTAACTTCATATGTATACATGATAAAGCCATGAGACTTTGTGTGCATTAGGTTGCAAGCCATATGACTTTGAAAAAGTCAACCGGAAGTGACCATGTGTAAACCGGAAGTAGCTATTTTTTTTAATCTTTTAATGTAAAAGTATATAAAACCATACATTTTTGGAATCAGTATCAAGTAAACTATCAAATAACATCGAACTGATATTTTCAAAACCGGAAGTAACAAATTATCTTCTTTATTTCAAACAATAATGTATAGAAACCATATATTTTTGGAATCAGCACACAATAAGCTATCATTTGACACAAGAAATGACATTAAAAACCGGATTTTTATATTTTCACATTAAAATATATCGAATCAGGTGGAAAGACCTGCAATTGTTCTCTGAACAATTGGTTTTAAATAATTATTATTATTTTTTTTTTCCCGCCAACTTTTGAAATTTTTGTTTCGCAATATGTCGCTTAGATACATATTGTATCGTACAGTTTATGCGCTTTTAAATTTCACCCTGCTTAGACAAACACTTTTCTTTGTAAGAGTTATCTCCCTATTCACTGTTTATCAAATGTGTGCATCTCCTTCGTAACAAAAAGAGATATCGACAAAATTACTTTTCTAAATTGTTTGTTACATCCTCAGGAATTTTTGGCTAATTTGGATCGAAGCGATTCGATGAAATTTTAGAGGAGTTATCTACCTTTACAAAATAAATTTGTCGGTATGATTTTTAAACTTATAAACCTTTAACCATATAACCCTGGAACTTTTTTATTTGAGGTCCCTAGGTCCTAACTTAAAAAATGAATTGTTTCATTATAAAGCCATATGACTTTTTACAAAAGGTTGGGTGACATATGACCTTGAAAAATGACAACCGGTAGTGACCTTGAGAAAACCGGAAAACCGGAAGTAGCCATTTTTGCACTTTTTTCATGGAAAAGTACTCAGAATCCATATTTTTTATAATATAGATACATAAACTTCTCACTAATGACAACGAGTGACTTACGATCAACCGGAAGTGGCCAATTATCTCCTGTTTTACAGGCTAAAGTATATAGAAACTATATATTTTTGGAATCTGTTTGAAAGAAGCTATCATATGAGACCGGAAGTGACATTAATTAATTATCTTCCTTATTTCAATCAAAAGTAAATAAAAACCACTAATTTATCGTATCAGTATGAGGAAACTTATGACTGGATGCAAATTTTAACTTTAGGTAAACATGAACTAGCTTGTTTTCAATAACTTTGAATATTGATGTGGAAAGACCTTCAATTGTTCTCTGAACAATTGGTTTTTAATTTTTTTTTTTTTTTTCTTCCGCCTAATTTTTTTTTCTTTCGCTGTTTGGTTGATTCGCAAGATGTCAATTTGATATTTGGTATATGATATCGAACAGTTTATGCGCTCTCAAAACTGACCCTGCTTAACCGAATACATTTTTTTGTAAGAGTTATCTCCCCAACACTGTTTTTCTTGTGTTTGTTACTCCTTCGCAACCGTTAAAGATAACAACAAAATTATTTCACCAATTTGCTCGTTTTATCCTCAGGATGTTGAGAATGGTTTGGACCGAAGCGTTCCGGAGACTCCATATGAGAGTTATTTCCCCTTATGCATTTGATATAAGTGATATGCAATTGTAATTGGTAAACCATAAGTGATAGAGACCTAGGGTCTTTTGATTTGGGGTCCTAGGTCCAAAAAAAGAAAATTAGGTCAAGGTCAAAGGTCAAGGTCATATTCTAAATTTTGATTTGGATTATTTTCACTTTTCTTCAGAAACAGTATAAGATAGCGACAACATATTTTTTCTAAATTGTTCATTGTGACATGTCGTAACACATACATTTTGGTTTAAAGGGTACGCTAACATTAAATTAGAGTTTTCTCCCCTCTTGTATTTAAAAATAGGCGTATGGTGATATAACTCATTAACCATAACGTCTTTTAATTTGAGGTCCTGGGTTGATGACCTTGAAATTGAGCTCAAGGTCATAGATTAATTTGGCGTTCTAGAATTTGACCTTTGCTTTTACCTCATATGTATACATGATAAAGCCTTGGGACTTTTTGCATTAGGTTGCAAGGAACTTGACCTTTGAGAAGCCAACCGGAAGTAATGTGTAAACCGGAAGTCACTATTATTTTGTACATATTACATATAAAAGTATAATATAGAACCACATATTTTTGGAAGCAGTGTGAAGTAAACTATCAAATGATACCGGAAGTGACATTTTCAAAACCAGAAGTAACAAATTATCGCCCTTATTCAGAAAAAATGTATAGAAATCATATATTTTTGAAATCAGCGTACAATAAGCTATCATTTGATGCTGGAAATGACATTTCAAAACGAATTTTATTAGTTTGATATTAAAATAGATCTTTATGGGTGGAAAGATCTTCAATTGTTCTCTGAACAATTGGTTTTTAATTTTAATTGTTTTACATTGATTTATAATATGCAGATTTGTCTTACATACAAAAAGAGAGGCGAAAGATACCAAAGGGACAGTTAAACTCACAAGTCGAAACAAATTGACAATGCCATGGCAAAACACGGAATCTGATTAAAAGACAATTAACAGTTACTGTACACAGAACACAACATAGAAAACTAAAGACCGAGCAACACAAACCCAATCAAAATCTGGGGGAAATCACATATACAAAACTATTGTTGAAGGCACTAACGATGACCCGTTGTTTATAGCCTTGTCCTGATGTCTTTGGTGGCTATATATGGATGTCTCATTTTTAACTTTACCAAATATTATGACTTTCATATCATAACGGACTCTTTCAAGATAATACTAATGCCAAAAGAAAATTCTGAAACCAAAATTGTTTAACGGTAGCGAAAGAATAACAATATATAAACACGGACGGCAGTACATTATTCTATGCACACAAGCTAAATAAATACTAGAATTGAAAACTCAAATCCAACATAGAAAGTTGAACTTTTTTGAATACAGAAGTTATAAACAGCATGTAGATTTTTTCAGAACATCTGATCTATTAACTCGTAATACGGTCCAAGCGTAACTTTGAAATTCCAACTTTAGTCTTGCAAAAAGCTGATATTTTACTTCTAGTCCATAGTTTATTGTGTTTCTCCGTATACTTAATCTACTGATAATTATTTTCGCGGCTTAATTTTTTAATATTTTTTTTACCAGAATAATGAATGGAAAATTGATAATTTCTTAAACCTTGAGGGAAAAAAAATTGATTACAAGTTATTGTCTGAAAAATGGAAAAACGCTTGTTTTGGACCCTTTTTGAACCCTAATTCCAGAAAGATTTGGGCAATTATCCCCAAAATTAATCACAACCTTCTACTTGTAGAATTGAAACTATTGGTACAATTTCAGAGCAATCAAAATACTTATCCACAAGTTGTTGTCCTGAAACTAGAAAAATGTTTGTTTTGGGGCTCCTTTTTGACCCATAATTTCTAAACGATTGGGACCATCATCCCCAACAACACTCCAAATCTTCCTTCTGTGGTTCATAGAAATCCATATACTAAAACTAAAGTTATTGTCCGAAAACCAAATGTCTTCGGACGAGACGACGACGACGCCGACGACGACAGAGAGGACGACGACGTAATAGCAATATACGAACGAAAATTGTTTGCGGTCGTAAACAAATGCAGATATTTGACTATGTTATCTTTATTGTTTATAATATTTAACATGTTATAAAACCTTTATTTATTTCCATTGTCATTTTTTTAAGTATTCTAGAACAAGCAGTCTTATAGTATTGCATGACAATACATAGTCCCCTTCCGGTTAGAAATAAATTGTACTGGAACAAAATGCTAACTTAATCTTGAACTTGTCATGTATATAACTAATATCAAATCAATATATTCAAGCATGACGAAAAACAGTGTGGAACACTGAATATTTAAGCAAATTTCAAAGTCCAAGGATAATAACTCTGCACGAAATCTTCAGACCGGACCACAATTCGAAACAATATCAAATATCAAATCAATATCTTCAAGCACGAAGAAAAGAGTGTGGTAAACTGATTTGCCGGACTGACGGACAGACAGACAGACAGGCAGACAGAGTTCAAACCTAAAGTCCCCTTCGTCTTCATCGTTAGGGGACTAAAAAGAAATAGAAATGAAATAACTCTGATTTCTAATTCGGAAATGAAAAATTCACTGAACATACGCAAGGTTCGCTACGTGTGGTCAAGTTTAACGGTTAGTCCCGAGGATGTTGGAAATTTCCTCGAATGCATGAGATGTCCAATAGTATGTTTGCCAATTCGTGTAAGTGACACAGTTATTACTAATATTAGAGATTTTTAGTTGTCTCCTTCAGGAGGGAAATACATTTTTAATTGATAATGGAGAGCTAGCGGATGAGCAATTATATGGAAAGTGGATGCAGTAAACAAATTGATCCTTAAGAAAGGATTGATTGATTGTTAGTTCCTTAACGTCCAGTGGCAAATATTTCATGCATGTCCAGGACGACTCTGAGAAAGGATACAAGGGAAGTCGATAGAAAGAAGTCAGAGAAGGGAAACAAAACCATGACAAGCCTTGTAATTTAAAACCAGTTTTATTTTTGCGTTTTCCAAATTGATTTCGACGGAGCTTTTAATTTTGATATAGGTAAACTTGAGGACAGAACATTTGGATGAATTACACAAAATGCAAAACTGATTTTATATATTATGATGAAAGTAGAGCTGTAGGGTGGGCCGATTGACATTCAGGAGAGCGGTAAAAGAGGGTTTACATTTTGTGTAATAATCTCCTTCCACAGATTCTAACTGAATAGCTTTCAAACTTTGAACAATGTCTGTACACCTTCTTAATTGATCCATGTCGGATATAATTTTCAGATTTTTATAGGAAACGTCGGGATTTTTCGGCAAAAATGAACATCTGACAACTCTAGGGACCGCGGGTCATTATTAGACCTTGCAATACATATGTTTTTATCCAGTTAAAACGTGAAATATAGTACATTGCAGAGAATATTTTATAGCGTCCATTCCAGGTTTTAAACGTGTTCTCAAATTTGGTGCACTGCAGTTTCAGAGAATATGTCTTAGAGAGTCTATATTTCAGTTTTTACGAGGTCGGGTTTGCTCATCTATCTCTAGTTAAATTGTCGAATTGTTTGGTTTTTTAATCCCTGGATTTGTCTTTGTTTCTTAATTTCCCTTCTTTTTGGTCGACATTTGTTTTGTTTTTTTTATAATAAGGAGATTTGGTATAATCGCCATAAACTTGTTCCAAAGGCAAGTAAAATTAGTTATCAAAGGTACCAGGCTTATAATTTAATACGCCAGACGCGCGTTTCGTCTACAAAAGACTCATCAGTGACGCTCAGATCAAAATAGTTAGAAAGTAAAGTCCTATTGGGACGAGAATATATTAATATGATGAGAAAATAAACCGTTTTTAAAATTGATAAAGCACGGTAAAAGTCCACAGAGCTATGTCATCCTATCAAGGCACATTATTCTAAATCAAACTCTTGTTAACTATGAATGTAAGTTCAAGTATAAAAATTTCTTTTTTGAGAATTGTTTGTACTAAATAATGTATTACACGGAAGGAACTGAACCATAATCTATTTTCAGCAAGCAGAAACAGACGTTTTCTGTGCTCTGTTCTCTCAAACACCTCTCACCAAGTTCCCCTGTTCTTGATTTTGAGGCTTCATTTGCAAGTTTAATGATAAAACACTACTTTTGACGATTTTCCCCTGTATGATTTATATAGAAATGAATTCCTATCATGGAATTTAACCAAATGCCAGTTTCGTAGTAAACATTTTTGGTTTTAAAACTATTTTTTTTCATCGAAATATAATGTGTCGATCGGGGTGTCAGATTTTGAGTCTCAAGGGGTTAAGACATTTATTTAAAAAAAGAATACATTTGCATTTAATTCGGCCTTTATCGAAAACTTTGTAATTCAAACACACCTACTCCATTTCCATCGCACAAAAGAATACAAAAATGATTAAAAAGTGTTTCTGTACACCCGTAATCAGTAATCATATAGAAACACTTTTTAGATTATTTTTTTTATTCTTTTTAGATGAAAAAAAACGATCGAAAAAAATACTGATTAAAGTTCAAGAGTAGCAATTCGCGATGGAAACGGAATTCTATACTAAAGAAAGTATAAAGATAGATTGTGCTGGCAAAATTCTGTTTCTATGGTCATATAAAGTGAAATGCAGCTGCATATTCTAAAACTTGAATTTACTGTCATAATTATCCGTACATGAATCATAGTATTGAGCTAAAAAAAAAAATGTGCAAATCATTTCCGATCTCTGATATACATTTTCATTTACGACATTGAAAAAAAGTCATGGATAGATTGATCTGTTCAAAGCATACATTTGTTTCGTTTGCAACTTTATCTAAAACAAAATTATGATCTTATAATGAATCGGTTACGCCCTTTTGCATTCATACGTGTGTTATTCAACAGTTTAATGCTTTATCCGTATAAAACAAAAATTAATAACATATCATATCTCTTCATATTTCGTTATTTGTTTACTTTGGGGCTTTTTATCTATTTCTAACATAAAAAATGCACACTAATTAAATGACTAAAATAAGGGCCAAATGCAATTATACCTTAAGTTTGTAATTTGTCATCATAACAGAGTAGGTGTGTTTGAATTACAAAGAATCCATAAAGGCCGAATTATATGCAAATCTATTTTTTTAATAAATGCCTCTATCCCTTGAGACCCTGACATCCCGAGCGACACAAGTGTACAACTAACATGACAGACAACTTTGCAGGAATGGAAAGGTTAAATTGACAACCTAAAAATTGTCTATCAGCATCAAACCAAATCCACCAATAAAAAAAACCCCATATACAGACGAGTATATTTTTGGGTAAAACAAATATGCTTAGAATCAGCTACTCATCTCGGAACATTAAAAACCAACTCCATGAACAAAATAAAATTGCAAAAATTTGCAGAGAATATAAAGAAATCAAGACGAAGTGTGTATGCATTGCTTGGCAGTGGCTTTCATGGTGAAAACGGACTTGAAATGTTAACAACAATACACCTGTATTTAACTCTACATTTTACCAATATTACTATACGACATGGAATTACTGACACCGAAATCACTTAATCTTGAAAAACAGGAAACAATTCAAAAGAAGATGTTAAATCAGTTAATGTCGGTTCCGATTAAAAGGCCTGATTCAGCAATATATGTCTTTACTGGAATTCTGCCTGTCGAGGTATAAATACACATTAAGGTGATGATTCTCTTCATAAACTTATGTAGTAAATCAGCATGGAAAAACAAGTCGCAAAGAGACAACTCAGCAAGAAGTCAAGGAATAGTAGCAGCTTGTTCACTGAAGTACAGAAAATAGTGTTAAAAAACGATTCAAAATTCGATTGCTTATAACAAAGCTCAAAATGCTAACAGGAACTTATATCCTTCAACCACTGAGATATAAAATATTTAAGGAAGGCAATGCAGATCAGTGTATGGTCTTGTAGCGTAATGGCGTAATACTGAGACTTTGGAACAAATGTTAATGCAATGTGAAGCCAGGTCAGATCTGAAAGACCAGATTTTGCAAACTGTTGAGAATATCTTCCTTTAAAATGGTGAAATAAGACAGGAAGAATTAACCAGTGAAATGAAAATGCTTATGGACATTATAAAAACTCAATAGAAATACAGACGTACGATTGTTCTCATTTCACAGATATAATTTCAAACCAATTTCAGCTTGCTTTCATTATACACAGTGCTCGATACCAGATAGTACTGAAGGACCAAACTCAGAGATAACAACCCTTGCAGTGGTGGTTAGGGTTGGAAGGACAGCTAATAAGCCTGGAGGGAGCATTTTTAGACACAAATAGATATCATAATTTTTTCAATTTTTCTAGATAATAAGTCATAACCGGTACCTAGGTACTAGCCAGCCGGTTTTAATTAAGCTGCATTTAAAAACACCTCAGTAAATTAGCTCAACCCGTTACTTTATTTTAAGTTACCCCCTACGTTGTATGGAACGCTCTTTCGAGCGTCACTGATGAGTCTTTTGTAGACGAATTCAAACGCGCGTCTGGCGCAAATACAAAATTTCAATCCTGGTATCTATGACGAGTTTATTAACAACCACTTGGTCGATGTCACTGCTGGTGGCGTTTGTATTCCTTGAGGGTATCACCAGCCTAGTAGTCAGCACTTCTGTGTTGACATGAATTATCATTGCTATGGTCATAATTATAAATTAACTGTGCATGTTTACAAAACTTTGAATTTTTGAAATAATAAGGTTTATCTACCTCAAAAATAGATTACCTTAGCTGTATTTGGCATAACTCTTATGATTTCGGTCTCAATGCTCTTCAACTTCGTACTTAATTTGTCCTTTTTGTAATTTTTTTTTTTTTTTTTTTTTTTTGATTCGAGTGTCACTGATAAGTCTGTTGTAGACGAATCGCGCTCTGTGGCAAATACAAAATGTCAATCCTGGTATCTATGATGAGTTTATTTATCAGTAAAGTCGTGATCTGTTTACCTTTCACATGTATCAAGTTTACCCATCTTTATCACTATGATACAGTTTTATAAGAAACCATAGTTTGAACTAAACAACATATGTATCTCGTCTAATGCCGAACTGATTTTAACCTTCATGAGAATTGTGAAGAAACATACTCTGTTTTCACTATATGAAAGTTTTATCCGTCCTTGTGTATGTGCGAAATATTTTAATTGCCTCTTAGACCGTGTATATTTACGCCAAACATTTGTCATTTTAAACAGAAAAAATAGATTTTGCAAATTGCTCTGCAACTTTTAAAGTTAATTAGTTGGAAAAATGTAACAAAAATCTTTTGAAGTCACTTTTGAAAAACCATTTGCTTAATGAGAATTTTCATAAGATTACATTTTTTGATTTCGCGAGGATATTAAAAAAAATAATGATACGTTTGCGTTAAAATGATTTAATTTATCAACAGTTTGAATATATTAAAACATTTGCATTTGCTTGTTTTTAGAAAAAAAAACATATTTCAAACTCATTCTAAAAAGCAAATATTGAAATTGGTGACCATTAGCATTTTTCGATTTGATTTAAATATTGAAAAATGAAAAATGCTCTAACGTGGAGCATTTTTCATTTTAACTTTAAATATTGAAAAATGAAAAATGCTCCAACGTGGAAAATTTTTCAATTTGAATTTTAATATTGAAAAATGAAAAATGCTCCAACGTGGAGCATTTTTCAATTTGAATTTTAATATTGAGAAATGAAAAATGCTCCAACGTGGAGCATTTTTCAATTTGATTTTTAAAATTGAAAAATGAAAAATGCTCCAATATGGATCATTTTTCATTTTGACTTAATAAATTGGAAAATAAAAAATGCTCTAAGGTAGAAATATAAGCCACTGGACATGATGCATATATTAATGAACTTATTAAATCAAACCATCTTTAGAGTGTCCCAGCTAACTTTGTTAAAACATAGAAAGAATCGAATGAATATATGAATGTTTGATAAAAGTAGCGCATTTTTGTTGCAATCTATGTATTCAAATCTGTATACCCTTAAATTATTTGACGAAAGAACCCACCTTAGAAAGCTTGCGGTATATGCAGCTGTAAGCTTATCTTGTCTAATAAGAGGACGGTCTGTTAATCAATATTCACTGGATATAAGCAAATTTAAAGGATATCCGTCGAATATGCATGCCATATCGCGCATAACATACTCTAATGAAAATTTATACGTTTCTGAGGTGACAGATAAGCCGTCTCACTTTGAACAACCACATGAAAAATCCGCCCTTGTATTTATTTCCAAAAAATGGTTGCTTAAATTTGAAATCGCTACTCAATACCGAATCATATCTCAAATTGAGATATGACAGTGATTGAGTTTTCTCTCTTTTCATGATTAAGTTATACAAGTTATATAAAAAAAAACAAACAAACAAAAAAAAAACATATCAAACGCCTTTAGATAGATATATTTTTAAAACTAAATGTTATTTCTTCTTTGGTCCTTCTTTTCAAATTTAAATGCCGTAAAGTATACGTGGATGGTCACAAGCACTTGCCTCAGAAAAAAAATCACATCTTTATACCTGAAAGTGAGGTTAATGTACAGAGATATATTTTTTTCTGAGACAAGTTCGTGTGTAAATGATGAATAAATGACTGGGTATTCAAACTCACCGTAATAACTATTATATTTGTAGTGATACAAATCAGTACACTCTGGTTTGTTGTTATATATTATATTAATATTTATATATAACAATTACATGTATAAATAATTTTCGTTCATTTGTATATCATTCTATTCCAGTATTCTAATAATAGTGCAGTGCAAGTGCATGGTGGACACTATTCTGTAATAATTCGCTTTTTCTAATAGATTGGATTTGAGTAGGCATTCATATTTTCCCGCAAAACGTTCTCGAGATATTCTTCCGCATGCGTAAACATAATTTTTGTGTACGTGTGCATATATATATATATTAATGATTTTTTACTTATATATATATTTCTAACGACAAAACATTTTCATATTTTTAATTTATATTCTAAAAAAATATTTTTATGAGTATTAATTGAAAAAAAGAATTTATAGCAAGCGATAAGGAATGCTATTTTGCACTTGATAATGTGCGCGTGTTTTTACGATCGGTTACCAGTCAAAAACGAAAGTCAAATGTCTGTGACAACAATACATCGGAATGCCCTCACGGTCATCGCGATGTGAAAATTGCCTCATAATATACAGATGAAACGATTCGTGGAGTATTTTCTTGTGACTGTGATTATGATATATGAAATAAATATAAACTTGAACAAACAAAAACAAAGAGATTCAGAACATGGGAGAATGTAAATGGTAACTCCACTAGGCTGCATTTAGCAATTACAAATACAAACCCTTCCTGTGCGTACAACGGACTAACAATTAAACAGGTTATTAAGCTTAAATATGCTATATACTAGAACACACTTCAATTCAACTCTTAAATTTTGTACCAATCTATAAACATATATCAATTCTTATAATTAAGTCTGTTAAATGTTTACTGCACTTGCATACAACACAAAAAAAAATTATCACGGGGATAATCTATGTAAAGAAATGAAACTTCTGTTGACAGATATTTTATGGCATTCAAGCTGGAAAAGCTTTCATCGTAGATTTTCTGTACCTTGTTAGTCTGCTCTTACTGCAATGATATGCATAGATAATGGACGATTGCGATTGCAGTGAACAGAAAACCTGCAAGTCTGAAATAACAGTAACCCATTGAACAACAGATGATATGACAATGTCAATGGTGATAATGACGATGGCAATAGAGATGTGAGCTTTTTTCCGTCCGTAAAGTTGTCTATCTTTATGGAGCCTGTGCATATCGTTTTTAGTGGTTTCAATATATACATTTTTTTAAATTTTAGTTCATTTATATGATTTGGAGTTTAGTGTGACGTCCATTTTCACTGAACAAGTACACAATTTTATTCAGGGGCCAGCTGAAGCCCGCCTTCGGGTGCGGGCTTTTCTCGCAGAGTTGAAGACCCATTGGTGGCCTTCGGCTACTAGTATTATCTGCTCTTTGTTCGGGTTGTTGTCTCTTTGACATATTCCCCATTTCCATTCTTAATGCTATCATATCATATATATATATATAAGTACGTCTAAACCAGTGACAACTATATTCTATACATCGGATCACCAGTGATGGTGATACAAGGCTGAAAATTTCCATTCTCAATTTTATGTTTTCTAAAACCCGGCAAAAAAATGCATGGATGGAGGTGTTCTAGGAAAGCTTGTATTGAAATTAGAAATTTTCCACAAGTAAATATTTTCTATTAAAAGAAAAAAAGTATTACTCCTGAAACATTGATTGTACCATTAACAAAAGAACTTTTTTTTTATCTTAGATATCTATATTTAAACTAGTATCACCAACAATACATACCAAAATATTAAACAAACCGTGAGATCGAACATTGAAAAAAATATTTCGTCTAATCAGAGAACAGATTACCGACAACGACCACACTGTTACCAGTTTAGCAAATTATGGTCAAAGGTTACAAATTCGTTATTAATATCGACTTCGTAGAAAAAAAAACTAACATACAGTTATGATACAACCATCCTTCCCTACGCCTATACTACCCTGCTCTAACGCTCCGTACTTTTCATATTACGGCTTTAGAGACGAGAGCAGGCATTATCTTAGGAAGTGAGAAAAACCAGTGATAGAACGATAAACAGATAATCGGGTTTTCTTCGTAAAGATATCGTAAAATATCAGTCGCTCGACACAATGTGAAGCTTTTCTGCGCGTTCTCGCCAAAAAGGTTCACATTGTTGCTCGCGACTGATATCAATGTGTAGAAAACCCTTTAATTTATACTCATGAACCAGCAGTTCATACTTTCTTCATGTTCTTGGGTAATGAATAATTATTAAATTATGAAAAATATTAATAATGTTTAGCACTCGCAACCCTAAGAGTACTCTTTATCCTTCACGGAACCCTCTCTTAGTTTTAATCTTAACGACTGTGTATCTCGAACGTCGACAATCAACCTTAAGATCGTCTTTGATTGCTCTCAGCAAATGTTAAGTGTATCAGCATTCTTTTTTTACTGAAAACTTAGAGAAATTTCTAAGAGTGGTCAGGGGCACCCCTATCTCTCTCTTAGTTGATAACATGTCACTTGCAATTGTCTTGCTTGTACGTTCAAGAGAGCAAAATAGAATATTTAGAAGGATCTTTAGAGAGCGAACAAATCCAATGAATTTCCTATACGTCCGTTATTGCAAAATCGGAAAATGTCCCCAGTACAGTAACAGCATTTTTTTCATTTGAATAACTGTCAGCATTGTTTCCGGTTCATCTTTGTTAAAGTTGGCTTTTCTTATGATAATAAGATGTGGTATGATCTTACAAGGTTCAAATGAAATGGATGTAAGTAATAGACTATTGTAAGGCCTTCAGCAATGACAGATATCCATACCACATTGTTGGCTATCAAAGGCACCGACATGAAAAATATGAACAATTCAATTGAGAAAACCCATCTATAACAAAACTGTTTACAAAAAACAAATATGACAGACATGAAGAAACGTCAACCACAGAACTACAGGCTACAGACATGGGACAGGCACATACAGAATGTGGCGGGGTTAAAAATGTTTAAGAGCGTCAAACCCTCCACAAACATGCCAGGACAGTGGAGTTACATCACAACATAAAAACAAACTATGAAAATCAGTTGAAAAAGGCTTAACTAATCAAATCGATATAAAGCAGAAATAACAGCTAACAAAGACGTGACAGGTATTTATACATCGTTAACAACAAAAGACACAAAGTACAGATCTAGGGATATTCGAGGTTACTGACAGCTAGTTCATAGACAATAACAACTAATAAAAAAATATATCTTAGACTAAGATATCAATCAGTACACATCCTAACGCCAATGGATTTAATATTAAGACGTCATTTACAGTCAGAGAAACACATGACCTTCTGCAATGCCAAAATAAATTTAAGGTATCGACAGATTCCAGTATCCGCCACAATATTTAAATGGGATAAAAGAATTCGCCAAAATAAAAACCGCCAAAATTTTTCGTATAATTTGTTGCCCCTAAATCGCGAAACTTTACACCCGCGAAAATTATCTTAAAATCTTAAATTAATAATTTGCCAGTAATACAAAGATAACGTTCATTGAAATATTAAATGTCACTACAGACAAGAATTAACGAACGAATTGGAGTTAACACCGCAAGATGTTGCCAACGGAGCATCGCCGTTAAAAAATGAAAAATTAATAATAGAAAAAACAATCATCCCTTGTTTTCTTCGGACCTTTTGGGGCACCTCTTTCAACCAGTTTTGTTTTTTATCCAATGTTGGAATATATTCCTTTAATATAAGAAAAAAAGAGATATGGTATGATTGCCAATGAGACAACTATCCAATAAAGTTCAAACGAAGTGAATGTAAGCAATTATAGGCAATCGTATGGTCTTCAACAATGAGAAAACCCCAAACCGTATAGTCGGCTATAAAAAGGAATAGACACGAAAAATATAACCATGTATTCATTTGTGAAAACTAAAGCTCTAATTAATAACAAAACAATATACCAAAAAACATTCAATGCTCAATAATCAACTAAAGACTTTGGACCGAGCTTAGGACCGACACATATATAGGATCATATAGAATGCGGCGGGGTACATGCTTATAGGCGCCAACTCTCTCCCTTAACATGGGACAGTGGTGTGACAGTACAACATAAGAAAAAACAATCAAAACAAATATTGAATTGAAGTATGTTTTTCGACCGTTCTATTAAACGTACAAATAACATTTAATCTCGATTTTGTCTCGAATTCTAACATTCTGTTCAAAAATTAAGACGGTCACTTAGGAAAAGTCGATACGAGTACTATCTTAACTCGCAGTCGTAAGTGTCTACTGAGATAGCTGTAAAATTTAGTAAGCTTATCTATGACATTAAAAAATAAGGAATGTGATAACAAGGTGTGAATGCATGAGAGGAAAACCAATCAAAGTACTGACGTACTGTTTACTCTGATGGACATAATATTTGATTGCTGCCGAATAAATAACACAGATAGCAATCTCCAGACTACAGTACCATCAGTTGCTTTCTCAAGTCGATTTGTAAACATTTCAGCCACATTTAAGACGATAACATACTAGTATTTAAGTTTAAGTAATAGGCTAGGTTATGTGGGCACAGCCTAGGTCGGATAGGACATCAGAAAAAAATTATATGTGTTTTGCACTATCTGAAGATTAGATAAATTAAACGCGTTCAATGAATGTTCGAATGTCGATCTGACGTGATTTTGTATAAAACAGTTACCCTTCCTCAATACGAGACTGAAGAAGTTTAGGCGAATATTATAGATTTATTTCCCGTGCCTGATGGAAATATGCATATCCAGAAATCAACGCCACTTTGCTTATTTGAATATTATACTAAAGAAATCGAATACGGGTCACGGAAATTATATTGAAATGATAGGGAATTTTGAAAAAAATGTCTGTTTTAACTTTAATTTAAGTGATAGACAGGTTGCCGGGACAGAAAATAAATATACACAACAATATACACCATTTAAACGAAACATAATGACTGTCGTTGCAAAAATCAAGGTTCCTGAGCTATTTTAAAATCGAAGCGAGAGGCTTTTAACATTGCAGTATAAAATACAGGCTAAAATGGCTGAAACGTCAAATTTGCAAACTTCGTGTTGAAAATTGGCTAACAAGGTCATTACAAAAACAGGTTGCCGGGATGAAACTTGAAACTTAAATGTCCAGAGAATAAGCAAGTCCAAACCTTTTATGTGTAGTCGTTGAACTTTAGGTTCCACGTAAAGTTAAATGCCCTATTTCAAGAAGAATAAACTCACGAAAACACGAAAATTCACTAAATTCGCGTTCATTGTTTTGATTTTAACCGCCCGACAACTTTACGGAAATATCAGAGTGACAAGGACTCCGTGACGGGCAACTTATAATATCCGTGTTTTAAAGATTTTAATGATATCAAGCCAGTCCAGTTCAAACTATTATCACGTGGTACAATTCTCATTTACATATTATGAATATTTATTAGCAAAAGTACTACTAATTTCTGGCTATGGAAGATTTGTTCATATAAGAAAATTCATATTTCCCTCGACCGAGGGAAATATGACTTTTCGAGGGTGAAGAAATCTTCATATCTCCCTATGTCAAAGGAAATGAATGATTTATTCCACTGCCTATACTTCATTTGTGTTTACTACTAAGTACCTGAACATAAAACATTCATTTACATACATTTTTCCAAACCGCTTGTTTAAAAAAAAAACCACGAGATAACTTAAAACATTGATAAACAGTATCGATCAAAAGATAATTACTAGTATGTATTAATTTTGTTTTGATTTTACGTCGGAGATTATTTTTAACACATAGTGACTTTACTGTTGCAAATGATTTTAAAATCGTTTGAAACTCTACTTAAATTGACCGCGCGTAACGTCGCACAAGAAAGTCCCGATGTTCAGAGGGGAATATGATATTCAGAGGGGAATATGATTCTCAGAGGTGAATATGAAGATTTGTTCGATGTCACGTGGAATGGTCTCAACCAATCAAAAACTGATTAAACTATTAAATTTAACGTACAGTGGAATAAAATTATGTACTGATTAGATCCTTGATATGTATCCAGTCTGCGTTGGTTGCTATTTTCATTAAAATTTCACACCGTTTTTTTGTTCTTTTTTTATTAGTTTTAAATAGGTCTAATTTTAAAAGTAAGTCCGACCTGGGCTATTTCACAACATGATCCCACTGATATTGAATTCGTGTAATGTATATATATACCATGTGTATAATATTAATATTTATTTGTCTTGATGAACTGTCTAAACGGAAGAAGTAATTCACAGAAGTCTTTTCTTTTAGCTTAATCAGTAGTGAATCAAGGAACTATTGAAAAGGGGATGTATTAATAAGGAGAGGAGGAAGGAACTAAACCTTATAGTATACCTATATTTCAGACTTGCATAAGGATATAATCAGGGTTAGCAACCTAACAAAAAAGATTAACATACATGTACATCTGTTGGCTTTTTGTTTAATTAAAAATCCAAGGTCTATCAGATTTTTTGTTTGGTTTTCTTGATTTCGTAAATTGCCTACTAAATTTAACCCCCTTACACCCTTTTGCAAACACAAAATACACTTTTTAGTCTATCCATATCCGGAAGCTGAAAAGTGACCTATTCCAGCGATCCCCACCGTACATGATAAATTAAGTGCCCTCTCCCCCGAGTATAGACCTTGCATGTCATGGCTCGAAAACCGAAAAAAATTCTGGATCTTGTTAAGACAAGTGGGCTTATTTTCGAAGTATTAATGTGATTGTATTTCTGAAAAAAATGTTAAAGAAACATAATTTCCAAAGATAAGAAACTGAAAGCATTAAAAAATGCATCTAGTTTGATCATCCAAAGGTATCGTTGTCATTCTTAAATGTTCTCCACGGTAGTCACCAGTTTCGAATGTGAGCCGGTTCAAATAGAGAGCTCATGTTCCTGAAAATAAATTTTACGCGCAACAATAGGCGAAATATGATGCCATGTTCATAGATATAGGAAGATGTGGTGTGAGTGCCAATGAGACAACTCTCCATCCAAATAACAATTTATAAAAGTAAACCATTATAGGTCAATGTACGGCCTTCAACACGGAGCCTTGGCTCACACCGAACAACAAGCTATAAAGGGCCCCAAAAGTACTAGTGTAAAACCATTCAAACGGTAAAACCAACGGTCTAGTATATATAAAAAACGAGAAACGAGAAACACGTATAAATTACATAAACAAACAACTACTGTACATCAGATTCCTGACTTAGGACAGGTGCAAACATTTGCAGCAGGATTAAACGTTTTAATGGTACCAAACCTTCTCCCTTTTCTGAAACAATAGTATTACATCACAACATAGAAAAACACACGATAAAACATCAATTGGAAGGCTTAACTCAATCAAAACGTAAATTAACACACTATGAACGAATAAATTCGATCTGTGATACCTGAAAGTAAATACATAGTTAATAAAATATTAGGGACAAAAAGCAAACAAACAAGTCCAAATAAAGCCATGGCAAAACACTACCGCGAAATATTAAACCCTTAGAAAATAATCACTTTTGAAAACCGGTTTCATAATATATACAGGTAAATGAAAATAACTTTGTCGTTTTAGGTATACTTTTTCTGTCTATATAAAATCTTCCAATAATTAGGAATACCAAGAAAGGTCTGTCATATAAATACCTAATTTAACACTAGATGTTTATATGATAGTTCAGATTTTTGCTATCTAACATCAATGAACAATTAATTATGGTGATGATGACTAATGGCTGTTTAACGTCAAAATGGCAAATTAAATGCATTTCCAAGACGAGAACATATTACCATAATTTAAACCCTACTTTATACTAGACGTCACACTGAGCCTGATTTCCGATGTACTATTTCACAAGGAAACAGTCAAATATGTGTACATATCAGCCTACGCCGACACATTATTCTGCCTCCGCGTCGACTAGTCTTTGTTCTTAATCCTAAATGCACAGTGCCCATCGGAGATGCAAAGAATATGTATTTTCAAGTATTTCAGCTTTGACCGCGTCGCATTCAAACCCACAACCTCCCGCAGTTAAGAAATTAAAAATAAATTGTGTAAACCATGTGTTACCAATTGTTATGTTTCTATCCTAATGACTTTGATTTTAACTAAGTGTTTATTTAAAATTATAATATTTATTATAGTTATCAAACATTCCTTCTTTAAAATGATCAAATAATCATGCTGTGTATTAATATATAAATGATTTTTTTTTTAATAATTATACCTTCTCCACATTGGACTACATGTATATTTGAAGAAAACAACAATTTTAATTACCAGTAAGAAGATTGGGGCCTAGCAAATTAAGATTGCAAAACATTGATTTTTAGATGTCCATATGCCCATATGTATAATGTGCGACCCCCCTGTTGCTGCTGAAGATAATATTTCACGAATACAGACATGCGTATTGTATTGGCCGGGCAAATAGTCCTGGTACTATTCGTCCAGCCAGCCGAACATAGGGCCAGCTGAAGCCCGCCTCCGGGTGCTGGATTTTCTCGCTGTGTTAAAGTCCCATTGGTGGCCTTGAGCTGTTTTCCGCTCTTTGATCGGGTTGTTGTCTCTTTTACACATTTCCCATTTCCATTTTCAATGTTAATATATACGGATATTTGGCATGTTCCAAACACATGTAAGTACAAAATGTATACAGTCGTGTGTTCTGCTGGTAAACTACTCAATAAAAATTCACATCTTTTTTAGGTCATTGTCGTACTTTTCAGTATACTACTCATGTACGGAATTAGTTGATATCACACACAGTGCACACTTATACATCATTAACATAGTATTTGAGATATTTTGCTTAAGCAAGGAAAAACAAAAAAGGAACAGTGAAACATTTTAAAATAGTCTCGACAATTAGAAAATTTAAAACACCTATATTCAAACAATTTTCAGTTCATTTTTACTAATAAAAAATTAAAAGTTTGATGCAATGTGGAACATTTTTCAAATTTTAATATTGCAAAGTAAAATAGAAATTCTCTACTTTAGAGCATTTTTCAATTTCCAATCTATTATGTCAAAATGAAAAATGTTCCAATATTGGAGCATTTTTCATTATTAAAAGTCAAATTGAAAAATGCTCCACGTTAGAGCATTTTTCATTTTTCAATATTTGATATCAAATTGAAAAATGCTAATTAAGGTCAGCAATTTTAATATTTGCCGTTTGGATTGAGATTGAAATATGATTTTTTTTCTAAAACAACCAAATGCAAATGTTTTTAATTTATTCATACTGTGGATAAATTTAATCATTTTTATCAAAAACTTATTATTATTTTTTTTAATATCCTCGTGAAATCAAAAAAATGTTATCTCATGAAAATTACAAATTTCAAATCTCATTAAGAAAATGATTTTTATAAAGTGACTTCAAAGATTTTTGTTACATTTTTCCAACTAATTAACTTTAAAAGTTGCAGAGCAATTTGCAAAATCTATTTTTCATTTTAAAATGACAAATCTTTGGCGTAACTGTACACGGACGCCTCTTAACTGATATTTTTTGTAGTGCTACAATTAGTCTTTTTTATTGGCAGTAGTTAGTCACATTAATTACATTTTATATATAGGACACTAGTTTTTAATGACATTCTATATTGATATGCATTGTTCTTTCATAACTTTATATTGATTTGGGGTAATCTATGTTCTACATATCTTATTGGAAAAATGACGCTATCAGCGGCATGTTTCTGATACCATTGACCAGCAGAACTAACGGAAGTTGATTATGCCTCCGCCTACCGCACTCGGTTTCATATTTACTATTTTACATACTAACTGGAATCTGCTTGTAGTCGAACAGGAACCAGTTTACATACTTTATTTTATTTACCGAAAAAAATTTCGGAACGTCTCTAGTTTTTAGATCGTAAGTCACGATAAACTCAAACTGAAAGTAAACAGTTGTTTGTACGACGCAGTTTTTATTTACTCACCATAAACAAGCTGAAACGTTCAGTATGGCATATATTTTAGGTTGAAGACGGTCCCATTCATTTGAAAAGCATTTTGAAAGTAGACGATGGAATTATTTCAGCTTTGGGGAACGAGTAAATTATCACAAAGTTCATTTCTTGACGACCTCATAATTTCATCATGTCGATGGTACAAATCGATTTTACTGTTTACTTTCGCTTCTCATGTTTTGTAAACGGTCTTTTATTTTAAACCCGAACCAGGCATATGCATTCTGTAATTGCGCAAATCTTCGTTCTTTGGTCAATTGGCTTATGGATAGTTGTATCAATTTCAACTCTTACATTATCTTTTTAAAATATATTTGCATTACACATGCAATGGCAGTACCTTTCAATTACTATTTATGTGTTGTGTCTAAATTAAAGTTGTAACACTTTATAGTGACTGGAAAGGGTAGAAAATTCATCAGATGAGAAAAGGCTGAAGATACATGGAAACGGCACCAAATCATTAGATATTGCATCTTATAAAAGAAACTGAGATTTGGATAGTTCCACTTCAAGGTAAAATGTTTATCTCTTGTGAAATGAAATAAAAATATTGTAACACTGTAGTTAATCAATAAAGATACTATAACATGTATTTCTGTATTGGCCTTATTGTTGGTCCTCGGCCAGCAGTATTGGCCTTCGGCTTCGCCTCAGACCAATACACCAAGACATGGACCAATAACAAGGACAATACAGAAGTACTTATGCAATAATATTATAGAATGACAGTATGGTTCAATAGATGGAATCAGCCCCTCAACTACTTTTTACATAAATATTAACTTCTGGCTTCAGCTCCTTGTTCGTCTTGTCTGGAGATCTTGTTGTAGTTCCAGTTAGGCAAGCATTTTAGAGACGTATCCCGTCCATCCTCTCTTGACTTGTAATTTCTGGTGATAGATTTTGCCGCTTAACGTATCCTTTCAAGCTTGTTTTTTTTTTGTTACCGTGTAGGGGTCCCATACTATGGCTCCATATTAAATTGTAAGATCCATTCCTAAAGGTCTAGATCATTGTTCTAATCTGACACAAATTTCAATAACTGGAATGCTACCCAAGTTGAATATATGGTGACCTACATGTACTAGAACAGCATTATCACTATTGAAATTGTGTTTAATACCATGATTGTTCAATGTCATTAACTTAAATGGAGACAGACATTTGACCTGAAAGGTGGTGTGGGAGTGCAAAGTCAAAAACTAACTGACTATGATATATGGTTAAAGAATGAATATCAATTACACGGGTCAACATGGTCAAGGGCAGTGTTGTTATGAAATAACAATATGGCAGAGAAGTGGTTTCAAGTTTCATATAAAGCGACCTGACTGACATGAAATAAAAAATCAAAGGAGTATCCCCATTTGTCTAATCTTCAAGGTGAAATAAAACTAGTAAAACAATATTATACTATTGTCTAAATCTACAGAAATATAATTTGCTTCAAGTAACAGAAATAACTAGGTCACTAGTAACTTATTTAATGAGTATGTGGGGTATAAGAGCTTGATAACAACAGGCTCTTCATAATCATTTGGTTTGAAAAGGATACTAGTAGTCTATATTCTTGATTTAGAAAAATGTAATTGCAAGACAAAAATCACATTACTTAGAATACTTTAGATCATTCAGGTAGTCTTTATTTATATGTACAAAAGAACAGCCAGTAGTCATTGGATATTGTAGATCATTCAAATAGTCTTGACCTATTTATTAGTACAAAAGAACAGCCAGTAGTCATTGGATATTGTAGATCATTCTGGTAGTCTTGACCTATTTATTTATAGAAAAAAACAGCCAGTAGTCATTGGATACTGTAGATGATTCAGGTAGTCTTGACCTATACATTTGTACTAAAAAAACAGCCAGTTGTCATCTTCACATAACACACACATATATACGAATATCAATTATATGCTTACGAGACATGTTGGAATGTTAAACTAATTACGGTATGTGAAAATCAAGACTTACATAAAAAATATCACAATATTAGAGACAGTGGCGTCATTTTTCCTCAGAGCTTTCAGCTCTTTGATATAAATATGTTATTGGAAATCTTATATTAATTGCCAATTGTGGTATTTGAATCAATTAGGGGCTTCATAATTACATAAATATAAAGTCCCTGAATCTATGCATTTTGAAATTAAAATAGTGTGTATTAGTAAAGAGACGGATGTCCAGTGAGCCAAAATTCCCGATGTTACAATTCAGAGATTCACTCGATTAATGAAAGTCGGTAAAATGCATGTAAAACTAATGAGTGATGGAAGACTTAAGTTGGAATTTCCAAATTTAATGTTGATGATTCAAAGATTAGTGTTGATAATTCCAAGATTAGAGTTGGAAATTACAAGATTAAAGTTGGAAATTTCATGATTAAAGTTGGAAATTCCATGATTAAAGTTGATAATTCCAAGATTAAAGTTATGATTAAAGTTAATAATTCCAAGATTAAAGTTGATAATTCCTAGATTAAAGTTGATAATTCATAGATAAATATTTGGTAATTCCAAGATTAAAGTTGGAAATTCCAAGATTAAAGTTCGAAATTCCAAGATAAAAGTTGATAATTCCAAGATTAAAAGTGAGAATTCCAAGATTAAAAGTGATAATTCCAAGATTAAAGTTGGAAATTCCAAGATTAAAGTCGGCAATTTTAAATAAAAAAATTAAAAAGGATGGCCCTGATACGCTTCCGTAGTACCCACATTAGTTGAGAAAGAAATATCTAGTTTTTTTAATTATGACTAGAACGTACCCGTGTTATCGCGGGTCCGTGACTGAATTAAAGTAAATAACTATGTGTAAGCCTTATGTTAGCCTGGATTTTTAGAATTGGTATTGTCATCTGGTAAAGTCATGCTGATTATAAGATGCACAGTTTTCTCTGCTTTCAAAATCTTTCTGTTTGAACCCATCGACCTGGAACTTATCAATTATTGGTAATATAAATAATTTGGAAAACGAAAGGGCCTGGAACGGAGTAATTTTTAATCAACAGCATTGTCCTATATTAGTTATAAATAAAGTTGAATTCTTTGATTTGCTGTTTTACGTCATGCCGGCTAATAAATTGGAAACTGTACCTATACACCTTATTTATTTAAGTCTAGATTTTTAGTATTCGTATTGTCATCTTATAAAGTCATACTGATTAAAATACTACAATAGGAAACAATGTGACAATGATTGAATTTAGTAGTGTCAACCCTGTGATTATGACCCGTGTATATAGCAAATCCTAAATACACCGTTTGGCGGTGCCTGTCAGATGTGGAATGTACATATAGGAGGTAATAGGTAACAGGTGAATATACTATTGGTATCGGTATCGGATTCGACCCGGAACTTGTTAATTATTGGCAATATTAATTATGTGGAAAACAAAAGGGTCTGGAGTGGTGTAATTTTTAATCAACACCATTGTCCTATATTAGCTATATATAAAGTTGAATTCTTTGATTTGTCGTTTTTACCCCATGACGGCTAACAAATTGGACCTCGTTATTTTAGTATTATAGATATATAACAGAATTCAACTGCATGGATTCTTTATGTGATTGTATCTAAAGTTTACTTTTCAATAAACTATGCCTTTTTTGAAAGAAAAATGTACCCGAAATGAAAAATGGGGGATGAGGCATTTCACACAAGTCTTTTTTCTACCATATTTTGTTCATTGACAGAAAATGGCCCCTCCCCCTAAAATTATGTATATAACATTAGAAAACTGTCACACATTATTTTTGTACTAAATTTTATATTCAAAACTTTCAAATTATGTTGATTTCTTTTACAGTTAACTAACTTGTACATTTCGTGTACACCAGGCATCTTTAATTTATTCATAGTAATTATCTCGAAATTCATAATGAATTTAAATGTCCGAAATATTTGTTAATATCTGAAACATGTAAAATTGTAAATTTATATTTGTCAATAACCTTTTAAACTCTAAGCTTATGCAAACATCTTACAAGTTCGTTATGCAACTTTATTCGGTCATATCAAATACACACATAATTCAGTTGATTGATGGATTGATCACCTATCGTAATTCTCTTTGATGAATTAAATCTCTTAATTATATAATTTCTGTTTACAACATGACCCCAACAAACTGTGTTGTTATAGCAACTTTATTTGGTATTTAAAGAAAGATAAATTTATATTCAAGGACTCCGTTTGGATATGCCAACGAGAGCACATGAACTGCGGTCGGATTTTCCATCGCAATCATATATATTGCTTTTGGTTTGAAATAACTAAATTTGTAACACTGATATTTTATATTTGGACTTTATTAAATGAATTTGGACTTTACCAATTTGTTTATGATTATTGTATTGAACTGCCGACTTGTGTGTGAATAAAGAGCTAGTACCCCGCATTGTGAATCGTTCCCAAAGACGGAATCCCACTCAAAGCCATTTGGCAATATTTATCTGGAAACGTACAAAATACTTCTTCATAAATTGGTGGAGCATCGAATCGATCTGAGGAACCTCTTGCAATACAACAAGCGAGTGGCATAGTAGGTTCGGGCGCCTACTCTTTGAAACAATGGATTGTGGATATCAAATGAAGAGAACAAGACATTCACACAACATACATGAGTCGACATGCTACTGGATGCCTATGCCGTGGCAACAACACTACCAGGGAATTCACAACCGAATACCTTCGGAATACAGTGTCAAGTCTTTCAATCAAGTTACATTTAACAGTTCAGCTAGAGTAAGGAGACACAATCTCAAAAACGATTACACTCCAGAAAAAGACATATTATCTAAACGCAAACGACGGAAACGAGAACTTAAATCGAGTTCTGCAAAACGGAGAGACATGCAACGACTGCATCGATTTAAAGAGAGAAAACATTTCGTATCAGTTTTACCTTTCAACGAAATTAGTAACAATGAGCTTAGAAACGTTTATCCCTCGAAATTTTACCAGACCTTGGAAATTCAAAGGATCAAACAAGAAAATATCAACCTAAAACAACTAATTAAAGACAAGAAAAAGTATACAGACATGCAAGACTTGGAAGTCAAACGAATTACGAATGAGCTGCAGCAGCATAAAGATATCGTGAATCAATATAAAGTTCAAGCTTCGGACATGGACAAATGTACTTCCAGGTTACAGGAACAAAATCAAGAACTATTTTATCTTCGGAACATTCTCCATACCAAAATCAGCAGATCCAAAATGAACTAGAGATTTTAAAAATTGAACTTAATGATTCCAATCGTATGAAAAACTATTGGGAAGATCAAACACACATAAATTTTAGGGAATGCAATGAAAAGTACGCTGAAATAGATGGATTAGAACAACAAATAAAACAATTACAGAGTGATAATTTTGGATTGATCAATACTATAAGGGATATTGAAAACAACCAAAATCAGATGGCATTACAACAGCAAAGAAACACCAACCACAGAACTTTTTACACAAGAAACAGACAATCTCAGCGATATTGAACATTTATTAGTAATTGTTGTTTGATCTTAAATTCAATGTTGTTTTTTTTTTTAATTCGGGACGAATTTTCTTGAAAAAGGGAATAGTTGTCACACATTATTTTTGTACTAAATTTTATATTCAAAACTTTCAAATTATGTTGATTTCTTTTACAGTTAACTAACTTGTACATTTCGTGTACACCAGGCATCTTTAATTTATTCATAGTAATTATCTCGAAATTCATAATGAATTTAAATGTCCGAAATATTTGTTAATATCTGAAACATGTAAAATTGTAAATTTATATTTGTCAATAACCTTTTAAACTCTAAGCTTATGCAAACATCTTACAAGTTCGTTATGCAACTTTATTCGGTCATATCAAATACACACATAATTCAGTTGATTGATGGATTGATCACCTATCGTAATTCTCTTTGATGAATTAAATCTCTTAATTATATAATTTCTGTTTACAACATGACCCCAACAAACTGTGTTGTTATAGCAACTTTATTTGGTATTTAAAGAAAGATAAATTTATATTCAAGGACTCCGTTTGGATATGCCAACGAGAGCACATGAACTGCGGTCGGATTTTCCATCGCAATCATATATATTGCTTTTGGTTTGAAATAACTAAATTTGTAACACTGATATTTTATATTTGGACTTTATTAAATGAATTTGGACTTTACCAATTTGTTTATGATTATTGTATTGAACTGCCGACTTGTGTGTGAATAAAGAGCTAGTACCCCGCATTGTGAATCGTTCCCAAAGACGGAATCCCACTCAAAGCCATTTGGCAATATTTATCTGGAAACGTACAAAATACTTCTTCATAAAACAATTGATAATTATATGTCATTTGTCACTTTCAGTGAGATATTGAACCGTTGACGAAATCAAAGCTTACCAAATTGGCGAAACAATTACGAATACGGAACATATATGCTTAGTGTTCCTGAAATTCAAGCAAAGCTGTTCCATTGTTCCGTCGTTTAAATATATTATATAACTTTGATTAAATTAAAAAAAAAAAAGAAACAATTCTTTTTCCATCATTTATTTGTACAAAATGGACAGTAGATTGTTTCTCTTGTTTTTACGTCAGATTCAGAAATCTAAAAAAAATCTTTATCGCATCCGTCACAAATTACATAGGTGTCAGACCACCAATTACTCCCTCCAGTTTAAAACCTATGTAAAAGTAGCCATACTCTGATACAAAATAGTGCTTTTGATGGCATTGTTTACTTAAACTAACTACATGTAACACGTTTGCAGAAATGAAACTTTTGGTGAAAGAAAAGTATATTTAGAACATTTTGAGTTAGGTTGGAAATTGGGATGTAGAACAGTAATTCATGTCCGATACAGGATATACCTAGTTTCTATGAAGTTAAAATCAAGGTAAATTATATATTTAGAAAGCTGTGAAAATTGCAAAATTTGGTCGAACAGATAGGGATTTTTAATTGGTGGTCTGACACCTTTAACACGAAAAACGGCGAAAAAAAAATCAGAAAACAATTGTTTTTTTTTTAACTGATCATTTGAAATGATAGTAGGCACATTTCAACTTTTTTTTGGCAAAAAGTCACATATTGCAAATTTAGAGCCTTAAACCAGAATTTGTGCAATTTCAGCTTTGACCACCTTTGCTATATGCTCACATATAAAAAAATGTCTTAAATTGTTATGAATGCACAGTAAGTTGTTTCTGTGGTTTTAAACATTAAAAGATAGGTTGTTCACTACCCCAAAAAATTGTCGTCATGAAGATTTAATGAAATTATTTGATTTTTACCCCAGGGGTTATTTTGGTAGTACTTGTGTTCCGAAGGTCAGATTTTTTTTATAAGACTTTAAAGGTAGGTTGAAAATTGACATGTAGGACGGTGATACATGTAAGATTCAGGGTATACCTGGTTTCTATGAAGTTAAACTTGAGGTAAAATATTTAGAAAGCTGTGTAAATTGCAAGAAAAAAAAAAACAGATAGGAATTTTTAATAGGTGGTCTGACACCTACATAGATTGTAAGAATGTCCGGGAATTTGCATACGTAATGTACAGTTCCAATTTTTTCTTGAGTTGTTTCTTGATCTTCCGTTTAAACTTAAACATTGAATTTTCTCCTCTCTAAACTGAAGAGCAAATGAGGTCTCAATTTTCGCCTATTGTACCGCTGAGTTGGGTCTTTCTTTTTATAATGAATTTGATATATGTGAAGTTAGCAGCCGGTTCGTTATTCGTTCTTCGATATTCAATATCTAACCGGCTGCTAACAGTCGGTTAGATATTTAAATTTTCTAAGTTGAATATAATAAAAATTAAATATTCGATAACACTCAAAGCATGATATTTATTAGATACTAGTTGTAAAAATTAAGAAATATAGGAAATCTTTTTTGTGATCAATTTAAGTTATCGCATTTAAAAGATGATATGTCAAGAAGCTAAAAGAAACGACCCCTCTATTAAGATTTAAAAATTTAATTAAGAGAGAACTATGGAAAGCAATAAAAAGAATATTTTCGAATGACTAAATATTCAGCTATATCCAGGAACGAGGACCAAGGGGTTAGCTAGATCTTCCTGATTTCACAATCCTCATAATATTACGCATATAGTTAGTTGATATAGAGATATAAATGACGTCAAAAGGAATTTGGGTAAAGTTTTCGTCTTCTAAGTTTATGGAGAGCTCAAAGTACCAGTTTTATATTCAAAATGTATAGTGAAAACCTACAAGAAAACGCTGAAAAAACAGTGAGACCCCCTGGTTTTTCAATATCAAAAACAATTAATAGCTTTGTATACTTTGTATATATATATACAGATTGTTTTATAAGGATTTCTCAAAAAAATGTCATCTTCGATATGTGCGGAGGGCTTTAAGAGGTTTTTTTAAATGAAAATTGTTAAAAATTCAGGTGAAAGGGCACAGGACGTTAGCATGATCTTTCTGATCTCGCAATGTCCATAATATTATGCATATACTTAGTAGTTAGTTGATATATACAAATAAATGACATCAAAAAGAATTAGGGTAAAGTTTTCGTCTTCTAAGTTTATTGAGGGCTCAAAGTGCCAGTTTTATATTCAAATTTTATAGTGAAAACCTACCGGAGACCGCTTAAAAAACAGTGAGACCTCCTGGTCTTTCAATATCTACAAAAGTGAATGCTATTGTTTCTTTGATTGAGTTAAGCTATTTCAGTTGATATTTTATAGTGTGTTTTTCTATGTTGTGATGTTACACTATTGTTTCAGAAAAAGGGTGAAGGTTTGGTACCATTAAAACGTTTAAACCCGCTGCAGGAATCTGATGTTCAGTAGTTGTCGTTTGTTGATGTGGTTCATAAGTGTTTCTCGTTTCTCGTTTTTATATAGATTAGACCGTTGGTTTTCCCGTTTGAATGGTTTTACACTAGTAATTTTTGGGGCCCTTTATAGCTTACTGTTCGGTGTGAGCCTAGGCTCCGTGTTGAAGACCGTACTTTGACCTATAATGGTTTACATTTATAAATTTTGACTTGGATGGAGAGTTGTCTCATTGGCACTCATACCACATCTTCTTATATCTATTTGTATATTATATGAAGATCAAATCAAAAGGGTGTCCCATAAAAATGTCCAGGGAGGATCTCACCGTCATTTATTCGATCTCCGGTTGATATCGAAGATAACATTCTTCTGGGAAATACTTTAATTTGGTACGATCTGTATATATACATAGTATAAAGAAGAACATTGAATATTATGGACATTGAGAGACCAGGGGTATACCACCGTCATTTAAGCAGTCTCCGGTAGGTTTTGACTATATCTTTTTATTAACTAACTAACTTCATAATATTATGAAGATTGAAATTGAGAGATCAGGGAGGTCTAGCCATCACCCTGTGCCCTTGTACCTAAATTTTCGACAATTTATAGCTGAATAATGACAATATCATGTTTTTTGGCTTTCCATAATAATTTCTATTGCTACTTTTATGTGTCACTAGAGCGATCGTGTGCTTTTATTTCTTGAAATATCATGTATAAAAGTAAACCTTTGATTGCATTTTAATGATAAAAATCTTTATTTTATAAGACAAATGTTGAGATTTTACAAATAAATACAAGTACTACAAACTAAAAACACAGATTTCCGAGTTTTGGTTATGACAACTATCAATAGATCTTTGCTAATTGTGATACAACATGTACAAGCCCCAATACGCGTATGCGAACATGAGAATAGCAAAAAAAGCAGGCCGAGCCTCAACCAAGAGGGACATACAAGAACTGTAATTATAGGCACCTGAAATATTCAGAATGAACTGTCAAATCAAATATACTTAACCCATGTGCTAAATAACTGTGATATTTTATTCATACACGAACACTTGCTTTTCTCTTTTGATAAACATAAGCTTCAAGACATTAATTCCGCACATGTATGCTGTGCAAAATCTGTTGACGATAACATTGATACTGAAATTTTGGTTAAAGGTAGAGGATATAGAGGCGTAGCTGCATACTGGAGAAAAGAACTTGACAACTCTATCAGATATATACAAGATGGAAATGAAAGTCTTATCTTTAAATGTATTTGGAACTTCGTTCTGTTTTATTGGTGTAAATATGCCATCTGAAAATAAAAAAAACTGTGATGAACAATACACAAACACGCTTGTGCAACTGTAAGAAGTAATCGACAAATATCATGCCGATGGGTATCAAGTGGTTGTATGCGGTAATTTGAATGCCTCCTTAGATAGGGACAACAGATCTAGAGATAAGAGAGTAAAACATTTCATGGAAAGTAATACCTTTCTTCTATCAGATGACTATCCAAAAAAAAAAGCTTACTTTTCAGCATCATAATGGGCTATCCTTCTTGCAAATTGACTATTTTGTACACAAGAAACGAGAAATTCAGTTGAAATATACTGTTTCAATAAAGGACTTTCATGCACTCAATGTTTCTGATCATACTCTTGTTTGTGTGCAAAATTCAAAGTTTACGTTAAAACAACAAGGAAACAAGCACATTGTCGTAAAGTACAATGTAATACCAAGGCCAAATTGGTCCAGATGCGATAAAGATACTTCAGAACTCTATAAGAGAATCAGTGAAAGATATGACACACAATTGTCTATTAGATACACCAGAAGCTGTGAAAAAAACTCTTCAATATACTACACAAAGCGGTAAGGACTCTTTACCTAAGTACCGCAAATCTGTATCAATAAAATCTGTTTTATCTGGATATGGAAAAAAGAAATTAGTGAGGCCTCAAAGACGTGCCTTTTACCAGTGGAAAAATGACAAGACTAACACCACTCAAAAGAATAAAATGAGAAGTGCAAGAAAGACTCTAAGGAGTACACAAAGGAGAGCAAATGCCTCTAGAAGGAATAGCCTAAATGGAAAAAAAATATGCGATCATCTCAAAGTGATACACAACTCTTTCACAAGCTAAAGCGACAGTAGCGTAACAAGAAAACGATGACAACTGACACGATGATTTGTAACGGTGAAAAACAATTTGAGAATGAACCACTGTGACATCTAAACTGATGAAAAGGACACTTTGAAAAACATTACAAACATAGTGAAGCTGATTTACAAAAAATCAATTGTGAAAAACTCAATCTTGTGACTTTACAAAACGAAATTATAGAAGAAGTAGAAACAAACAAAAATGAGAAAACTGAAAATTGAAAATACAAACCAAGAAGAAGTACAAAATATTTTAAGCAAATTAAAATCAGGGAAAAGTCATGGACCTAATGGGCTGTCGGCTGACCACTTTAAATACATGCCAGATGAGCTTTTATCATTTCTGATAGACATTATTAATAGTGTTTTCGAAGACAAGGATGTACCCAAAGTTATCAAGGATGGTGTTATTACCCCCCGTATACAAAACTTGAAGAAGAAATTATATCCTGAAAACTATCAGGGAGTTACAGTTACAAACAGAACGCTTATAGAATGTATTATTAAAGAGCGTGTATATCCAAAACGCCTCAAGTTGCAGAGCAAGCTCCAGCGTGGATTCACACAGAACACATCATCTGTTAACATAGTATCTGAGATAGGTCAACACTATAAAGAAATATTACAAGAACAAACTAGTACTTGTAACGCTGGATGCCAAAAATATGTTTGACAAGATACACCATGAGATTCTTTTAAACAAGCTTAATCATTACGGCATTACTGGAAACACCTGGCTTCTTTTAAGAAACATGTACCGAAATTTGACAGTGAAAGTCAAATGGAACAATAACCTGTCTGATGAATTTGTACAGTAACTTGGTGTACAACAAGGAACATAGTTGTCTACTGTTCTTTATAAAAGGTACAATAATACCATTCTTCAAACCTTAGAGAGATCGAAATTAGACGCATGAATAGGAAATATCAACGTTGCAGTCCCTACATGTGCTGATGATTAGCCATCCTTGCAGGCACAGAACACGAAGCTCATGCACTACTGAATATTGTCCATAGTCTAACAGCACACGATTTAGATACTATCAATCCTACTAAGTCTGACATTGTACCACTTACCAAAACTGATCAGGAATTCAACATTTACTTTGGAGATGACAAAATAGATAAATAAAAACCAGAAACAAAACATCTTGGTTTAATTCGTACTGTAAGAAACAAACTAAATATTGAGGACAGGCTAATGACAGCAAGAAGAACTATCTATGCACTTCTTGAACCAGGACTACATGATGTAGCCGCTAAGCTTTGGCAGACATATGCACTACCTAGAAGTCTCTTTGGTATCGAAGTACTAAATTATACATCTTCCGATATTTTGAAATTGGAACGACTTCAGCTGCAAATTTGTCGACAAATAGCTTACAAGGCTTACCAACATGAACAGCAAATGCCGCAACATATGTCATGCTTGGAATGGGGCCAATACAGGCTGCTAACTTCAAGATAAATGTAGCATCAAATTCAAAATTATCGAAAGACAACTGGTTATGTAAAAGAAACAATCAAACTCAATTATTTATAGATTTCGAACTGTTTTGGTAAAATATGAACTACCTAAAGCCGAGAAATTATTGATTTAAACAGTTTCTACATGAAATGAAAAGGAAAACAACAGTTAAACATGCAATTGGAAACTTTTGGAAAACAGAATGGAATTCAGAAAAACAAAAAAATTAACAGTGACATTTTTGGACATAAAGCACAACCAATTTGGAAAACCTCATCAAATCTGGAAAATGGTGTCAAATGCAGTTTTAGATGTAAAAAAGGCTGAAGTAAAAGCTAAATTAGTGAGAAGAACATATACATGTACGTAACAACATGACAAGTCAAAATTCTCCGGTCACAAAGAATCCGATCTATGTACTCTATGTGAAGAAGACACAAAGCAGTTCCTATTAGAATATACTGCCCTTAAAGACATGTCAGCTTTGATAAGTGTTTTGTATTCCTATAAATTTTCACTTCTTCGTACTATAAACAACAAAATCATTTATTTTGTAAAAAAACATTTCCATTCTCCATTTAAACTGTATACCTTCCCACACAATTATTTTCATTTACCTGTGTATATTATTGTAAACGGCGGCTTTTTGTTCAAGGTTATTGTTGTTTTTTTTTTTTTTTAAATTGTTTGGCATCTCACAGCGGTATATTACTGTTGCCTTTATTAATTCACCCCTTATTTAATTGATTTTGTATTTACATTGTATCACAGATCAAATGTATTCGTTCAGTGTATGTTCACTAGTGTTAATGTCTTTTGATTGAGTTAAGCCTTTTCAATTGATATTTATAGTGTGTCTTTCTATGTTGTGATGTTACACTATTTATTTAGATAAGGGTGGAGGTTGGTATCTATTGAAACGTTTAAACTCGCAGCATTTGTTTGCATCTGACCTTGGTCAGGAATCTGATGTTCAGTGGTTGTCATTTGTTTATGTGCTTCATAAGTGTTTCTCGTTTCTCGTTTTTTATATAGATTAGACCGTTGGTTTTCCCATTTGAATGGTTTTACACTTGTCATTTTTGTGGTAATTGATAGCTTGCTATTCGGTGTGAGCCATGGTCCCATGTTGAAGACCGTACTTTGACCTATAATGGTTTTTCTTTTACAAATTGTGACTTGGGTGGAGAGTTGTCTCATTGGCACTCGTACCACATCTTCTAATATCTGATTACAGAAAAAAACATCTGCACAAAATAAAGCAGGACATAAGAAACTACAGTGAGAATATAGTTGATAGACTTGAAAAAGAGGACTTACTCCTTACAGCATATAGTAATATTAAAGTGTGACAACACAAGGGACGTAGAATACCTTACAAGAACTTTTTGTTACGGTCTACTCACCAAACTGTCAGCGTTGCTATTACGAAAGAAGTGAAAATATAAGTGAAAATCATAGATAATAACGATATAATGGAGATTCTTGATTGGGTTTAATAACGGTGTTACTGCACAGGTAGTTATATTATAATTTATTTAAATAGACTGTTTTTATTCGATCCCATAAGGGAGTGACCCTTAGAAAGGGTGAAAATACCAAACAGGTTACAGGTAATTAACATTTTTGAACATGTCACTGATTATTTAGTCAAAATGTTTAATTAACCAATTCATTCATTTTAAAAACAGAGATCCTATTTGATTGATTGATTGATTGTTGGTGTATTAATACCCCTTTTGGCTATTTCGTGGCGGCCAGTTTTTATTGGTGGAAGAAGCCGGAGTGCCCGGCGAAAAGCACCGACCTTCGATAGGAAAACTGACAATCCAAGTCAATTAAGATTGGAGTCGAGTGCACCTGCAGGAGCGGGGTTCGAACTCACAACCTCAGTGTTGACTGGCTAGTGATTACAGTAGTAGAACTAATTAGACCAATTGGTCACCTAGGCCCCGACTAGAGATCCTAATTGTATATGCGCCTTCTGGTGATTGGTTGATCAACACAAAAGACTTATCTTAATTAAATATAATGGTTTTTTTTTCCAATTCTAGGATGAAAATGTCCCATAGTACTTATACCCTAGACCCGTACGAGTTTGTCAGCATAGAGTGGGGTGGGATTACCCAGTATGTCACTTAATCCAACTGCATGCTGAACAAACTAAATTAAAGATATTTTCTACCTGGGCCATTAAACCAGAAGTAGAGGTATTATTATTATTATTATTATTATTATTATTATTATTATTATTATTATTATTATTATTATTATTATTATTATTATACAGTATTTATAACAGCGCATTATATAATATTAAAATTACCCTAAGCGCTTTACAACATATATCCATTCACATATATAAGTATTAACAATAAAATATGAACGCCCATGTTAAAAATTCCTAAAACAAACAGATTTTAAAATATTGCATTGATAAACAATAAAGTTTATATAAAATGGGCATGATAAAATTAAGGAGATATTGAAACCGTACCAATAAAAGTAAGTTAAAACTTCAAAAAGTTTAGGTAGGCATGGTCTCTAAAATGGCCCATAGCACTTATGCCCTAGGTCCGTGAAAGGTTGCCAGCATAGGGTGGGGCCACTGTGTAATTTTTCAGCACATGGCTTAAAGAGACAACATCACCATAATCAATTAACGTGACTAGCCAAGAACTGCGAACAATTAGCCAGCAAAAAATTAGAAGGTATAACTTAAAACCACAATATCAACTAAAACAATCACGTTTTCCAAGCTTGAGAACAATTCCAACAAGAGACATGGCGTACAATTATAAGAATACATACAATCTTAAACAAAAAACGACAAAAAACGACAAAATTAACTTAAAACAAAAGGAACCCATACTTCATTTATAAAGAATACAAAGCTTTTCTTTTCGAACTAAATAAATCAATACAAGCCATTTAATAGACAGCTGGTTACAATGATCATAAACACATGAACATAATGCGATTGAGCGAAAAAAAAATGGGGTACACTTTAAGTTATTTTGGTCCGATTCATAGATATTGTGACAGGTAACGATTATAAAGGTTATATAGTGGAGAAAAGGGCGCATCTTTTAGGAAAATGTCCAGAGTGGTTTATGTTCGAAAATTTGAAGTAATGGTATAAAAACTAAAATTGTCAAACTGAAATTAGGGTGTAGGACACTTTCAGATAATTTTGGGCTAGATTATAGAGCTAGTGACGGGCAACGACTATATAGGTGTTGTAGAGGAGACATTGGCGCGTTGTTTAGAAATGTATATATATATCAGAAGGAAAGGTTGGGGCCACTGTGAAATACCAGATTTCTCACCGAACCAGCAGTTATATAAATTGAGGGGTCCCGGAATATCACAATATGATACAATATGTTTGTAGCATTTAACATTGTCCAGTAATACTTTACTCTTGTTGGGTTTGACCGCCAAACCCATATCTGCAGCGGAAACAATAATGCGACAATATCTTCCTTCGTCTCTTTTTTCGTGATTCCCCTAATTTAAGAATTGAATGCTCCTTTTTGTAAATTCACTAGGGTGTAAAAGCGTTGACCGAAGTACATTTTGTATTCAGCGCTTCATTCTAAAAATGTGCGCACGGTCAACGCTTTTACACCCTAGTGAATTTACAAAAAGAAGCATTCAATCTGTCCTTTTGGTCCACAAAAATAAATAACCCATCCAAAACAAATCCTCCTGCCCCCCCCCAGAACATCAAATGGTCGTCCCTTTATCTCGGATTGATAATCCTGTACTGATTAGTTATGACAATTGAATCACTTTTTAATTAGATAGTAAAACTCGCATACTATACATACGGAAGCCGTTAATATTTACTTTGAGCTAGCTTTCAGTAACTGCGAGTTCTCTAATATTGATACTTTGTGTCTTTTGTCGAAATGTTAGTTGTTTTTTCGGCTTTCTTGCAATATAATGAGTCAAGCCATTACAAACTCATTTTTACAGTAAGTACTTATGTTGTACTGTTACAACTTAAACCACTGTCCAAGGTTAAGAGGAGGGTTTAGCGCTCGAAAACATGGTTAACCCCCGTAATATTCTGTATGAACCTGTCACACTCCAGGAGCCTTAGTCTTATTCTGTGATTGTCGTTTTTTTTTTTTTTTAATGCGCACACTGATAGTAAACACAGCAAATAAAAGAAAATAAATAAAGAATACGTAAACAGCAGATGTTAGAAGACAAATAGTAACACAAAATATCCCCCAGGTCACCTATTATAGGACTAGAAAATGTGTCCACGATTGTTTTTTCTCTCTATATATTTCATACTCAAGCGTCTTTGATAAGATGATAACTTTTCTAATGAATTTGTTGATTCTGAAAATAAAACAAAAACATGTCCCCCCTTTTCCCACAAAAGGTAAATATTTGCCTTATTGTTTTATTACTTTTTGCATTCTGTAATCAAATGATGAAAATTACATGTATGGTTATAATTATCTTCAATATACCACGTAATTGATTATAAAATTCACATTTAGAAATTAATGTTCGGTCTTTAAAAATGCTCGATTGATTGTGTCTTGAATACTATAAATAACGTATTTCAGTGGCTATACAGGTAATAAAAACGACAGAGTATTTATACTTTTGGAGATGACCCCCACATCATATTGTATTAATCTTCCAAACACGAGCGCCAACAGTAGTATCGACTTTTCTAACACGTTCTTTAAAATTTAGCGTGATTCTGAAATGTATAAGGGAAATGACTAAAATTTCATTTTCGATTTTAACCATGTTTTCTTAAATGACCCTCCAAGAATATCTCACAGAAACCATATAAACTATTGTTAACTATATGTAATTGAATTTGTTTTTACAACTTACCCTCCTCTTCTTAAACCGGCCGAAACTTCACATCGCAAAAATATTTCAAGAAAACAGAGAAAATGCAGTCCAAGTATAATTGTCATCATCCTCGATAGGTTTATGTTGAATTAAAGAACAAAACTAAATTGAAAAACTGTATCGTAGTTCAATAATGTATGAGCAAATCGCTTTATAGCGGAATCTATTCCGTCATCATATATGTGTTACGTGATAAGATACAATGCTTTAATATCCCCCATTCTCATGTCCGGCGTGACGTACACAATGATAATCAGTTCCGCTGAAGTTTAACAAGAGTTATGATAATCAGTTCCGCTGAAGTGTAACGAGAATTTAAATGTACCGCTATAAATAGTATAATTTTCTGCTTAAAATATTTTGGTTCTAAAAATAAATTAAAATTATACATTTACGGAAAGTCTATGTGCTAAAAATAATTTGCTTTTCAAGGTAAAATTTGAAGATAACAGTTAAACAAGATTTTACAAAACGATTTATTTAATCAAATAAGGTTTATCCTCTGTTTACAAGTCCTGCACAGGTCTCCACACTTTTCTGAGTTTTTATCTTGGGTGCCTCCACAAAGTACCCATCACTTAATTTATATTTTTTGGTCACCTTTGGCCATGTTCGACAAGAATTCTATATTCTGCGATGATTCCATAAAATTTTCGACTCTTGCGTTTCTGCATGGTGACCAGGTTTTCTGTTGATTTTCTGTTGCACAAAAGGCGTAATTACGGGATGTCGATTTTGATAAATGTTATCTCCTAAGATAGGCCGAAGGCCACCAATCGGTCTTCAAAGCAGCGAAAAAATCCCACACCCGGAGGCGGGGTCCATCTGGCCCCTTAACAAATTAAAATGTGTACTAGTTCATAAAACTGGACGTCACAACAAACTCCAAAACATATAAATAAACTATTATTAAAAAACACAAGACTAACAAAGGCCAGAGTCTCCTGACTTAGGACATGCACAAACATGCGGCGGGATTAAACATGTTTTGTGAGATCTCAACCCTTCCCCTATACCTCTAGCTAATGTAGAATAAACAAACAAACAGCAATACGCACATTAAAACTCAGTTTAAAAGAAGTCTGATTTCAGAATAGGTAACAAAATAACTAAGCTAAATGACAATGATACATAAATTAACAGGAAACAACTAGCAGTGACTGACATGCCAGCTCCAGACCTCAATCAAACTGATGGCAAGATTATGTCTTCATCATATGAAAATCAAGTACAATCACTTCCGTTAGGGATTTAGTATCATACCATCATAAAATATATATGAGAACATATAACCCGTATCATGCAAACAACTGGTTTGAGAATAAATAACAGCACGCATTCTTCTGGAAATTTTAGCGGTGCACCGCGGCTCCAATCTGTCTCATCATCCTAATACTGCTGCGCATCATTTTGGTGGCCTTAAAATCCTCTTTTGAAATAGCAAATGTTTCCCTCGTTGTCAACTATTATCACTTGCGTATGTATGGCGTGGTAGTGACTTTTCCCCGTTTTCCTATCAATTCGTTAACAGCAGGCCACTGACCGATTCTTTTAATATTGGCATGCATGCATTAATTGACGCTTTAATTGTGGCAACACTAACATTAAAAATCAACGAGAGAAATGGTATGATGGATACGACTGAAGCCACACAATGTACAACATGACCCGATTCTTCTGAGATAATTTGTGGGTTCTCCCAGTTTCTTGTGAAAAAGAGTTCTTGACAAAGCTGCAGAACATCTAGCATTGTTTCGGGGGTTTCACCGGTCGCAAGATAAAAGAGAATATCTGTGCTTCCTTGAAAATTGAGTAACTACATCATTTCCACTCCATTCTTCTATTGCATCACCACTAATTCTACGACGAAGATCCTGGGGAGGTCGAATAATTGAAAGAATGATCTGAATCAATTGTTGTAGAAACTCCGATGAATCCTGAGGGTTAAAATTTAAATCTGGAAAAATCTCAAGAAACATTTGTTTTCTGACAGCGTCCATTGTTATCTATAACATAATTATAGATATTAACTTTCGAATAGGTAAGCATACATGATTGTACATGTCGTTTGAAACGAAAGTCTTAAATAAAACTATCCCTTCATTCCCAACGCCACCCAGGCGGGTCCAGAATTTCGAAAAAGGGTCCTGCTACATTTGTTTGTTTTAAAATGGGGCCGGGAACAATGGTCCCCTTCTTTTCTTTTTGGCTTTAAGTTTTTTGGATTAACAAAAAAATTCTACCTAAAAAATATTGTATACGCTTATTTTTATCTTTTTTTTTGGTTTTCAGAGATCGGAAATGATCATCGAGCTTACCCTTTTTCGTTAAACGAAAAATTAACTTCGTTCAACGTGTTATCTGCATAAATCGTCAACAAATATAAATATATTTATTCGTTTTCCGGATATTCAATCTGATGCGCACGATTTTAAAAACCGTGCGCGCGACTTTTTCACTCGTGCACACGACCTTTTACACACCAGTGCAAAATATTTAAACTCGAACGCATGACTTTTTAAACCGGTACGCACGACATTAAAAACTGGTGCGCACGGCTTTCGAAAACTGGTGGGCAGCACTTTTAAACTCGTGCACACGAGTGTAGTTATTTTTACATGTATTTACAATGTACATCTGATATCAAAATTAATGTGTGTTTTTTTTTTTTTTAAATAAATATACAATTGATATAAAGATCCTATGTGCACGCGTAGGTCGCTACCGAATCATGGACACAGAGCCAATAAAAAGGGGAAATAATACAACATAACATGTTGTTCCAGTGGATTTGAAAGGATTTGCGGGGAATGGGGACAGTGAAATACAAAATGGGTACGAAAAACGATTTCATAACTGAATTGGAAGGGAACGAAAGGTAGGTAGGGAAACGGTAGTACAATATGCGTTTAAGGCGAAAAAAAACATTAAAAATGAAGCACCAAACCAAATGTTTATTCATTTATTTTTATTTTAAGAGACGAATGTAAGAAAATAAAAAGTTTTGGAAGAAAAATTAGCCATAAAAACGACGTCGACAATGCGGCGAAAACAGCTTTACGGAAAGTCTCGGGTCTGACTGTTGACTCCGACTCTGACAGAAAATTACAGCCCCAGGTAGTTTGTCTTCACCATAGGTTCAAAATTAGGTTTAAAGAAGTTTAGATGCCTACCCCCGTATTTTTTTAAAAGTCTGTCAAAAATTCCCTACGGCAATACTCTTTTACAACACTAGGTGCAAATGATAGGTAAAGGTCTTATAAGGTCCATTAGGCCAAAAGGCCCAGGTGGGCTCACTCGTGGTTTGTCTTCACCATATGTCGAAACTTAAGTTTAAAGAATCTCAGGCTGTGTTCACACCAAACACCATGTACAGTAAACAAGAAGGATTGAGATGTTTAGGATATTCTGAAAGTGAAGAAGGATACAGGATTATACAATATGCTTAGAATACAACATCAAGCCATTTCAATTGATATTTTATAGTGTGTCTTTCTATGTTGTAATGTTGCACTATTGTTTCAGATAAGGGTGAAGGTTGGTACCTATTAAAACGTTTAAACCCGCTGCAATTGTTTGCACCTGTCTTAAGTCAGGAATCTGATGTTCAGTAGTTGTCGTTCGTTGATGTGGTTCATAACACTTAGTGTTTCTCGTTTCTCGTTTTTTATATAGATTAGAACGTTGGTTTTCCCGTTTGAATAGTTTTACGCTAGTCATTTTTGGGGCCCTTTATATAGCTTGCTGTTCGGTGTGAGCTAAGGCTCCGTGTTGAAGACCGCACTTTGACCTATAATGGTTTACTTTTATAAATTGTGACTTGGATGGAGAGTTGTCTCATTGGCACTCATACCACATCTTCTTATATCTATAAACAAGCAAATTTCTCATATATACGCCTACATTCGCATAGACGCAATATTTAAAAAAATATATATATAATACAGCGAGTTGATGATTTGGTGAAACATATTTGCCCTTTTCTCAATTCATTAGTTTTGTTTGAAAAAAATGGTCATAAGTTTGAACCAAGAGCAATGACCCAATACTACCATGCAGATACTTCTTACAAGTACGAATTTCGCTTAAAAATAACAGTACAACGCAAAATAATGCTTTTTTAGTTCTAAGTGCATTTTTACCGGATCTGAGATACTAGCCAAACGATACAATTTACCGCACAATCTTTTTAGCAATGCATTTATGAAAGAATCGTTGATTGAGTAAATACCAGTGGCAAATATTTCATACATATTTCAAACGATGTACTAATAATATTAAAATGTAATATTATGAAGTTCTGTCTCGAAGTTTTCTTTCCTTCGTCAATAAAGCAGGGAAGAACTGTACTTGCTTTTGTCCCAAACACTTCATACAGTTGCTCAAAAAAAAAGGGACAGAATTTGAGTGAGGCTCCACTCTTCTTGTTTACCTGAACAATTTTCCTGTAATTCGTTTTCAATGTATAAATTCTAACTTTACACTGTTTTCCTGTTCTTTCAATGCCCTTGATTTTTTATTGTGTTGATATGTCTTCCAAAATTGGCTTCTTTCTGCACATACTGTTTAATAGCATCTGGATATGGTCCTGTTGTCATAGGCTTATTAAAGCGCCTGTTTCTGTATACGTCGATTCGGGAAGACATTTTTAAATGAATTATGTGTTTGGCAATGATGATGCTTTGAGTCTTGATAAAGGGTTGATAAAGCTACCTAAAGTTTTTTTTTATAACAAAGCAATATATCGAGTTTAGATAAAATAGTTCTGTAAAGAACCGTACTTTGACCTATAATGGTTTACTTTTATAAATTGTGACTTGAATGTCGAGTTGTCTCATTGGCACTCATACCACATTTTCTTATATCTATTTACTAATAATTGTTATAACTATCAATTTTATTCAAATAACGTTTCTTCTTCAAATACACATGGTAAAATTCATGTTCTAAATACCTTGTTTTGTGTAAACTTAACCCACACAAGGCCTACATTGGCTATAGACTGTATGTAGACAAAACATGATTTCAACTACATGTAAACATTTTAAAAGTTTTATCAATGGGAACGTAATTTTGTTTAGTTTATGTGTGAATTACACTAACACAACACCGAGTTTAGGTCAATGTGAACACGGCCTTAGATGCCTACATCCGTATTTTTTTAAAGTCTGTCAAAAATTCCACACTGCAATACTTTTTTATACACTATGTGCAAATGATAGGTAAAGGTCTAATGTTCATTGGGCTAAAAGGACCAGGTGGGACAACTCATGGTTTGACTTCACCATTGGCCCATCTTTGGCTTTACAACAAAGTCTTAAATGCCTATTCCCTATCTTTCAAAGTCTACTGATGGTTTGTCTTGAGGACAAAACTTAGGTCGAAAGAATCTTAAATGCCTACCACTCACTGCACATAAATCTCTCAAGTCCGTCAAAAATTCCCCACGGTAATGATAATTACTATTTCTAACCCCACATTGAGCAACACAATTGAACGATTCGGTTATCCCGTAGTATCAATTATACTTCGATGAGGAACAAGTCCACCTTTGTGTTCACTTTTAAAAAGGCAATTAAAAATACATAATTCTTCATTTAATATATCTTCTTCTTCTTAATTTTACAATTTCAAAGTTTGATATATTTTAAAAACAATTTCTGTTGAGTTTGAGTCTTAAGCATCTTTTGGTATTTTAGACGAATCTTAAAACTGGCTGCTAGCTTTAGTCTGGTAATGGTATGGTTATCGATTAATAATTTGATTACTTTGAAGAATTAAGTTATTTCTAGTATTAGCCTAGGGTTATTAGGCGCATGTATTACACATTTACTATAGCTAATTTGCTGTCGTATCCTTCAATGTTAGTGAAAATCTTCCTTCTCCGTCTTATATATACTGTCAATAAATTTTAAATTTGATGTTGTTTGGCCAAATTGCAACACATCGCGCATTGTCCCAATACATAATTTAATTTGACTCTCAAAATGATAAATTTAATCGGATTGACATATAATGTACGAAGTGATTTTCTTGCCATAAGATGGTATAATAGTGTTGGTGTTTTGACCTTTCTATCATCGATGATAAAAATCTTTTTCTGTTATCATTTTTATTGTAATCCTTTGCAATTATTAGAGCAAATGTGAAGATTTTTCTAGACTCATAAGACAGGTAAGTTTGTTTTAGTTTATTTTCTAAAAATCGATGAATTTCCGCTCTGTGTGTTATTGACCTGACCTGCAGTTGGATAAAAGACCTGACCTAGAATGACATTGTTCACGTGATATTTGTTTTTAAAGATTATATTATAGAGAAGTTTTCATTAAATATTCTTCAAACTTTGAAGTATAATGTATACATATTTTAGTTGCACTTGTCCAGAGATAAATGACCATGTATAAAATTTTGAAATGTACAAATTTAGCCAGTGGGGTTTATGATGTAGGTAAACACTTCATTCAGATTACTGAATGACCATGACATGATGCTACGTAAACCCCATTACACATGTTATTTTTAAGTGTATTGGGGAGATTAAGAGTTTAGATAAGGGTAATTCAACCGTCACTTCAAAGATGCAAAAGTTTAGTACCGACGTTTATTACTTTATTTGATTAATGGGATAATTTCTGCGGGTACTATATAAACAAGTTTGTTCAGTTGGTGTACTATCTGTGTATTCCAGCTGAACAGAACTTTATGTTTTTATGTAAAGATTAGTAGACTTACACATTTTTATACGACCGCAAAAAAATTTTTGTGGTCGTATATTGGTATGACGTTGGCGTCGTCGTCGTCGTCGTCGTCCGGCGTCGTCGTCCGAAGACGCATTGGTTTTCGCACTCTAACTTTAGTTTAAGTGAATGGATCTCTATGAAATTTTACCATAAGGTTCAATATCACAAAAGGAAGGTTGGGATTGATTTTGGGGGTTATGGTACCAACAGTTAAGGAATTAGGGGCCAAAAAGGGGCCAAAAATAAGCATTTTTGTAACTTCCAGACATAACTTGTGTGTAAGTGTATGGATCTCTCTGACTTTGTACAAGGTTCCATATCACAAAGGGAATGCTGGGATTGATTTTTGGGGGTAATTGCCTCAAAATTTCAGGAATTAGGGGCCAAAAAAGGGGCAAAAAACATGCATTTTTCTAGTTTCATGACAATAACTTGTGTGTAAGTCTATGGATCTTTCTGAAATTGTAGTACAAGGTTCCATATCACAAAGGGAAAGCTGGAATTGAGTTTGGGGGTAATTGCCTGAAACGTTTAGGAATTAGGGGCCAAAAGGGGCCAAAATAAGCATTTTCTAGTTTCCAGACAATAACTTGTGTTCAAGTGTATGGATCTCTGAAATTGTACTGCAAGGTACCATACCTCAAAGGAAGGCTGGGATTGAGTTTGGGGTGATGAATCATAAGGGATTCAAAAATTTGGGGGTTTTCCTTTTTTTCCTTTTTTCCTTTTTTTTCTTTAAAATTTTCCATTTTAAGTTGGTTATTTCTGATTTATATTTAAAAGCAAATAATAATGATATGGCAGGAGATACACACCAAACAGGATGTGTAAATTATTATATAATAAGTATTGTGCAATAGCAAGAAATTTTCAATTGCACAGTATTGCGCAATAGCAAGAAATCTTCAATTGCACAGTATTGCGCAATAGCAAGAAATATCCAATAGCACAATATTGCACAATAGCAAGAAATTGTCAATTGTACAGTATTGCGCAATAGCAAGAATATTCAATTGCACAGTATTGTGCAAAGAAGATACTTTGTATAAATTGCTTATTTCTTGACCAATTTCAATGGGGTTTTATTCTTGAATTCTTGGGGTTCTTTAATATGCTGAATCTAACCTTGTATTACGTTTTTGGATTTTGGGCCCCGTTTTAAATTGGTCCACATTGAGGTCCAAAGGGTCCAAAATTAAATTTTGTTTGATTTCATCAAAATTGAATTATTGGGGTTCTTTGATATGCCGAATCTAACCGTGTATTTAGATTCTTAATTTTGGTCCCGTTTTCAAATTGGTCGACATTAAGGTCCAAAGGGTCCAAAATTAAACTTAGTTTGATTTTAACAAAATTGAATTTTAGGGTTCTTTGATATGCTGAATCTAAACATGTATTTAGATTTTTGATTATGGGCCCAGTTTTCAAGTTGGTCCAAATCGGGGTCCAAAATTAAACTTTGTTTGATTTCAACAAAATTGAATATATGGGGTTCTTTGATATGCTGAATCTAACCATGTATTTAGATTCTTAATTTTGGTCCCGTTTTCAAATTGGTCTACATTAAGGTCCAAAGGGTCCAAAATTAAACTTAGTTTGATTTTAACAAAATTGAATTCTTAGGGTTCTTTGATATGCTGAATCTAAACATGTATTTAGATTTTTGATTATGGGCCCAGTTTTCAAGTTGGTCCAAATCAGGGTCCAAAATTAAACTTTGTTTGATTTCAACAAAAATTGAATATATGGGGTTCTTTGATATGCTGAATCTAACCATGTATTTAGATTTTTGATTTTTGGGTCCCGTTATCAACTTTGTCCACATTGAGGTCAAAAGGGTCCAAAATTAAACTTTGTTTGATTTCATCAAAAATTGAACTCTTGGGGTTCTTTGATATGCTGAATCTAACCATGTATTTAGATTTTGGATATTGGACCATAATAGGTGAATGTCCAATTTAAAATTTTAAAGTTTTTTAGACCACATTCATTCTGTGTCAGAAACCTATGCTGTGTCAAATATTTAATCACAATCCAAATTCAGAGCTGTATCAAGCTTGAATGTTGTGTCCATACTTGCCCCAACTGTTCAGGGTTCGACCTCTGCGGTCGTATGAAGCTGCGCCCTGCGGAGCATTTTATTTTGTAATGACTTAATCATTTAAATTGAGAAAGAATTTGTGGTTAAAAGTAAATTTTTAAACTGTAATCTGAAAATAGAAACAAGATACTCGTTTAATTTTATCAATGTAATGGAAAGCTTAAATTGTTCAATGTCATTTGATTTATTTACAACTTTATTGTATTTGTTAATCATTACTATTTTTTATTTGTATTTTAATTTGATGTTGTGTATTATACTATAATAAACAAAAACAGATCTGTGTATTCCAACTGAACAGAACTTTGTGTTTTTATTTAAAGGTAACCTAATAACAGGACAATTTCAGAAACCCTAGTGTTAGGATAAAAGTCCTAAAAACACGAATAGCAAACAGTTACTTGTCATCTACATAAACCTACAAGTTTCATCCAACCTCTCACTACACCAAGTTGAGTAAAGTCTCACCCCAACCAACACCAAAAACAAGTATAAAAATTATAACAGGTGTTTTTTTTAAAAAGCACCGAACAATTTTCATTTCAAAGTGTGTTTGTCATGTTAATGAAAAAAATAAGGAATTCGATCCTCGGCAAGTATCCGTCGACATAGTCAACCTTCTGATATCAACATTAAAATTAAACCATATGTTATCGCTGTGTATGTTATGGCCCCAGAAAAAGCAATGAATAAGAAAGAATATTCTTGTGATAGAAATATGGTGACTTTAGCAATAAAGTCCAACAATTACTTTAAATTAGAGCTGAACTTAGTACTGCAGCATATGAAATATTGAAACAGCATATGAAATATTGCAACAGCATATGAAGTATTGAAAGTTCAACTACTTAATAAACTAAAGTCAAATTACAATGTCATGTATGGACTCTCCATCGTTAAAAACAATGTCGACCGAGTAAACACGAGACAATCAAAGTTACCATAACAATTGTAGAAGTAGTAATTTTACAAATAAACAACTTTAAAATTCAATGTCAATCCTTATAACTCTACATTATCTATTGTGGACAATGACAATGGAGTATGATTTTTCTTAGACAACTTTATTCTCCAATTCTTGAATATTTACATCAACATTCAGATAATATTGATATCACAGATATAAGAAGATGTGGTACAAGTGCCAATGAGACAACTCTCCATCCAAGTCACAATTTGTAAAAGTAAACCATTATAGCTCAAAGTACGATCTTCAACACGGAGCCTTGGCTCACATCGAACAGCAGCTATAAAGGGCCCAAAAAATTAATTCTCAGAAATCCATCATTGGACGACCTGATCAAATAACGACATTTACAGATCAACTTAATGGTAATATTCTGGTTGCAGCTCGCAAAGCTATACTATCTAGGAAAATTCTATTAAAGGGAGCAAAATTGAAGACTTGTCCAGGACTAAGACAATAACCTGCTAAAGGAAATCTAATCCACAAAAATTGGATTCAATATGACAGACTAACAGAAGTAAATTTAATCATGTACTCCAGTCTAACAGAAGTAAATTTAATCAACATGCAGTCCGCGCTGTCTGTCCACATTGTCAATATTACGATGAAGATATGGTACATATCATTTTGAAATGCAACGCTCTATTTTAGTACAGAAAGTCATACAAGGAGGAATTAAAATCAATAATATACAGCATAAGTAATCCTGTTACGTGTTCATGGAAGAGGCTAGCCGGAGATAATTCAAATTTGTCTATTAACACAATTGATTTTGGACTCTCGTGTTTTGCTAAAATAAATATATATTATCATGCAGTGAAAAGATTCTCCCTAAAATAGAGGATTGCTCAAGAAAACTGTGCTTCTCTCTCCATTGTGGAAGAACATTGATTATAAACTCAGAGACATCAAAGGTATACGGGTCATTATAAAAAAAAACAACATGCAAATATATGTTATTTGGTCTTTTTAAGTCACAGACATGAAAATATATAAAAAAATAACACTTGTATATGTTAGATATGAATGTTTTGTGATACACTATATACAGTTTACAGTATGAAATGTTATAAAAACATCCTTAATGTTTTCTGAAACCCTTGGGTATAGTCAGAATTAACTGTTATTTTTTTCTATAAAACCTTTCAGACCTAAAATAGGACTATTATTCATATCATTTGTTATTAGGATTTATCACTATTTATTGCATTTTGATATAATAAAAATTTCCACAAAAAGAAGAGTCTCATTTTTTAAAGTCACTGTTGTAACCAAAAGGCAAATTGGTTGGGTAAGAGTTATCTTTCTCAAGATTTCAGAATTTACAATAGTTTCTCCCCTAGCAATGTTACCTGTAAGCATGTTATGCAAAAGAAAACAACAATCTGTGTTGAAAATAAGTGAAAATAGTGTCAATGGTGTACCCTTATAAAAATCATTTTTCGAAAGCTTTCCTAAACTTTGATTGAAGAAAAGATATTGATTGTAGAAACATGCACCAGGGACAACATATATAATAGGGGAATGGAGCACTTATTTTGCAACTAAATCTAAAAATATACCTGTAAATCATTGGTGTTACTGTCAATGGTGAGACCACTTTAATAAAGTAACACCATTGACCAGTTTAGTAACACCACTGAATATATTATGACAATCAGCAATTTTCGTGTTTCTTTCATGTTTAACAAGCGAAACATCATATTATTTATGATATATATGCGACGAAAAAGTTGCCGTTATGCAACTTAAACTAAAGTGCGTATCCGTGTGTTTGTGCTGTGTTGTTGGGTGTAAAAGTTTCAGGTCGTGCCTTTCGCTCGTACACGGACGACAAATGCCAATGATACACTTTTACAGGAAAATCCTAGAAATCTACTGGTAGCTTGGTTAAGGGAATCATGGTCACATAAATAAATAAATGGATCCTGGTGTAGTCTGAACGAAGTCTTGTAAGTGAACATAAACACGAAGTCGAATGAAAGTTCAATACTGTATTATCAAAATCACACGACTATAACAAAGTTACAAGTATAACAAAATGTACATCTAACTTCAGGCTCAACAATACGGTTCTCCTATCTACTATAAACGTAACTGTCCTCTCCTCACTATAAATTCTCTCTCCTTATATCTCACGCTCTTTCTCTCTTTTATATCACTCCTACAAGCCCGGATACAAATATAGACTACTAGGGCAACCGGGCTTCGTGTATTCCGTGCTCCGGTAATACGGGTGCTCCGGTTATCCGGGCTCCTAGTGTTCCGTGCTCCTTACATAAATTTACTAGGGCACCATATGCAAATCATTAGGGCTCACTAGTCAAACAAAGAAATCTAAATATAACTCTTAATTAATATCTCTGATGATCTCTTACTGTATTAAATGGCTATTTGTGAAAATACAAATTTATGTAAACCTGATACAATTACGTAACACACTGGACCTAACATATAAAAATGTTGGTTTGTTTTTTCTAAAAAACTAGTAATTACGATGCGAAATATGTTCTAGTTACTCCCCTTTGGCCGATCGTTTGATATTCTCGCTTAACTGATTTTGATTTGTGTTCACTCCACCTTTTAGTTTTAAAGTGAATTGTTTTTCCAAGTCATTACGTTAGAATTCTTGAGAGTAATAAGATCGAAAAATTTGTATTGGTATTTGTTCTTTATATTATTGTAATGACATGTATGTGAAGATGTTTGTTTTCGGCCAAATAAATTTATACTATTATTACAGTCTTTAATGAAGCCAAAAGTAATTACATATAATTCTTATTTAACAATGTTTTAACAATATAATGTATTACCTATACAAAGTTTTCACAAACTGGTGTATGCTGGTAACACCAATGACACTATTTAGTAACACTATTGGCATTTTTAGTTATTGATGTTATGTTATATAATTTGGAATTTTTTAGCCTAAGAATTTTTTTTTTCTTTTTCTTTTGCTAAGGGTTCTTTGTTTTGTGTTCAGTACTTAATAAAAGTAAAATTTGAAATTTGTTGTCAATAGTGATACTTTTGTGTTATTGGAGTTACTGAAGGGTCAGTGGTGTTACTATATAAAAATGCAATAATTTTTATTATTCATTAACAAATGAAAGTGTTTTTAGGTCGTATACGAAGGATTAAACATTATCGAATCATTCAGTCTTACACATTTTACATATATTCAGTTGTATTTTCTAATATAAACAACGACCATAATTAGGACAGCCAAGTTTTTTACAACAATTTATTCAAAAATTTATGTTTAAATAGAATGCATACCTATAAAAATAATGTCAATAAGTAGTAATTTAAACCTTAGCAACAAATTGGAACAGTTGTTTGGTATTTAACAATATTTTTTAATAACTAAATGCATGTTTTTATATTGGTAACACCATTAACATGATTCTATCAAAGGATGACCCAAAATTGTTAAAATTGAAGGAACTCTTTATTTTTCCCATTGCATATTTCTGAATATAGTTGCTACCATGTTATAGAATAGGAAGATGTATTTAAATTTTTAAAACAATGGCATCATTTTCCCAAATTTTCCCTTATCGAAATATGCATGTTTTTTTTATAATGACCCAAACATAAGTTCATAAGTTCGTAGGCCCATATTTCAAATATTATCATTAAATTTGTCTGTGAAAATACTTATTGATAAGATTATCCCCTAACGTGACTTTTTACTAATGAACATTTACCCACTTTGGGGTGCACCAATATAGTGGTGGATAATACAAACTAAAGTAGAAGAAGATTTCCGTCAATTAATAATCAAAATACGATGACACGACGAGCAAAATTGATCCGTTCTGTCGATAGACTTCAAATTATATTTAAAGTGCCTCATTATATATTTGTTGAACATCATCTTGAAGAACCTTGGCTGTCAAAAATACTGCTATGAAAGGATGATAATAATCGCTATTTAGATATTAACAAGTGGTCATATAGTGTACATACATGTAGCAACGCATTACCAGCTTACAAATATAAGAAATAAACAACATAGCAAAAATTTTCAAAAAATGGTGTCTTCGACCTAATTATCCTTAATATGTTCATATATCGTTATATGTTACGAACAACTGTTGCTTTATTTGTTATAAGGAAAAAATTTCGAAAGTCGAAAGTTCAATATTTGTGGGCTTTTTTTGTATATTGTTTGATTTACATAGATATAAGAAGATGTGGTATGAGTGCCAATGAGACAACTCTCCATCCAAGTCACAGTTTGTAAAAGTAAACCATTATAGGTCAAAGTACGGTTTTCAACACGGAACCTTGTCTCACAATGAACAGAAGGACCCCCAAAAATGACGTGTAAAACAACGGTCTAACCTATACAAAAAAAAAAAAAAAAAAAGAGAAACATATCAACAAACGACAACCACTGAATAATATGTCTCGAATAAATAATTTAATTAATTCCTTGTTTAGAAGGAAAGTGAACAAAATACTTTGTTTCCATTGAAATGTACAGGGGTAATAAATAAAACATTGCGTTTCGAACTAAATTTCTAAAATTGAGAATGGAAACGGGGAATGTTATGAATGTTATTGAAAAAATAGCTTGTTTTTTTAATTATTTCAGTCGAAAAAAATTCAAATGAGGGCAAATGCATGTCCCTCGAAAGATGAACGGTCGCGATATGTGCCTAAAATATTATTCTATAAACAAAAATCCGCTAAGAAACCACTTGCTTCTTTAGATAATTTATTTCTTTTGTAGGACGTTAAACAATCAAACTACTATTAAGCCAGATTATAAATGTGTATTAACCAAAGACAAATAGTGAAAGCTTAGTTATGATTACTTTATTCTTGAGATAAAATGGAGAATAGAAATGGGGAATGTGACAAAGAGACAACAAGCCGACCAAAGGACAGAAAACAGCCGAAGTCCACCAATGGGTCTTCAACACGAGAAAATCCCGCATCCGGAGGCGGGCTTCAGCTGCCCCCGACCAAAATGTGTACTAGTTCAGTGAAAAAGGACTTCACACTAAACTCCAAAACATATAAATGAAATAAAATTAAAAGAAAAAACATACAAGACTAAGGCCGTGTTCACACAAAACGCTGCGTACTGTAAACCTGTAAATTAGTTTCATGTAATGAGTACTGGTTTCACATTATTGTTCTCATCTGTACATCGGTTTTAATTACATAACATAGAATTAAATTAAACATTTCTCTGTAAATTTTTGTATCAGTAAGGCGCAAATCAATTCATATGTATATTTTTTTGGGGAGGGGGGAGATATAAAATATTTAAATTCATACTTTATTGAGAAAAAAAATTGTTTCAGGATGGAAGCGAGAATAAATGTTTGATTCCTTGAAAATGAAAGACAGAAAAGAGGGGGGGGGGACGGTTTGTCCCACGGAGATGAATGGTCGGTACCTTAATAAATCGTTCTATTGATTAGGAGTACTTTGAGAGTTCTAAAGATGTCACGATTACGCGGGCTAAAACAATAGGCAAAAACAGATTTTAAAAATGATTGATTGATTGATTGCTGATTGCTAAACGTCCAGTGGCAAATATTTCATGCATGTTCCGGACAAGAACAAATTCACAATTAATACAGTAGGTAGGTCCTGTAATAGAGACCGCCTGAGGAAGATCGGGGAAATTTGGACTGTTATTGAAAAATGTGAGTATATTGGATATAGGTAAAGAAATTTTGCCTTGAAACAGGCCAACAACGACCTATCAAAGCGTTTTGGCAAAGTTTCTTAACGTGCGGAGATCTTGACACTTTACACGAGGCATAGAATTTAATGTTCCCATTCTGATAGGATGTGACTGAGTACTTGGACATCCCGCACAGCCAAACTTTTTTTTTTTTTTTTTTTAACATTAATCAATTCTTTATTGCACTAGTATCTAGTTGTTAACAACTGCCCTATATAGTACAACTATTATACATAGGTTTATCCCTGTGCACAGCCAAACGTACGCCCCACTTTGGCAAGGGTTTTACGACCGATCGGAAGATGATTCAAGTGACCATATTTCTATTTCCCAGTCATACATGGGGTTATTTTGGAAATGAATAGCCTGTACTGGTACTAACTGTAAAAATAACCTTGTCAAAGACATGATGAAAATTTATATTTTTGACCTTTGCACAAAAAGTGAAAATAATTGTTGAGCTAAATAAATAAGCCGTACTATCAACTGGTGTGTAAAAGGAATCGCCTATCAGCAAAAAATCGCCCTCCAACTGAAAATCAAATGGTCCAATTGAATTTAATCCTATTTTTAACGAAAAAGTTTTTTGAGTTTTTGTCATATAAATAGGTTAATAACTTAATTCATATTATTTTTATTCAATATATGTAACTTCCTTAAATATTCATAATACAACCCACGTTCTTAATATCTAGTTTTATGCACACTAAACCCACACAAGGCCTACATTGACTATCAACTGCGTGTAGTGAAAACCTATTTTAAATTACACGTAAACATTGATTTTTATCAATGGGAACGTTATATACATGTAGTTTAGTTTTTAAAGTGTAGTGTACACTTACACAGGTCAGGTACTCTAGGTTTCTTGACGTCAGCCTATATTTGTATAGTAATTTCACAAATAGAAGGTAAACATGGCTTTGAACAACTGACCAATCGACTCAATGAACTACAATGCATTGTGGGCTACTACGAGTTTACTACCTCTTAAAAACACGTGGAATTAATGAGAAAACTGTCACCTAATCAAGTGTCTGGGACTCTCATAATAAATGTTTTTGTTCAGCGAATGTGTTTAATGTAAAATATAACATAATCTTCAATTTCCATGCTCAGATTAAAAAAAATATTGTCAGAGGCAGATTTAGGGAGGGCAGGGGCCCGGACCCCCCTTTTTGTCGGAAAAATTTGGATGATTATATAGGGAATCACTGAAGTATGACCTGAGTGGGCCCCCTCTTGGGCAGTCAGTTGGGCCTCACTTATTTACTGGGTTCACGATTCGACTTTCTTTTTCGCCAGGATCTAAAACTAACTTGTTTCCATGCAAAAACTAAGCGGGATGATGCGATAATGAATCAAATGCCATTTATAGAAAACGTTTATATGAAAAGTATTGTTAGGCAAAGCTGATCCAAACAGGAATACATTGTTTATTTCACTGTCTAAACAAATAAATATTGCTACACACTAAAGATCGTTGTGCCAAATTGAAAATGGTACACCAATTCCAAGGAAATCCATTCGAACAAGTTTACATCAGACAGTGGACAGCAAGTGATTGACCAGTTATGCGTATAAGTTATATTGGCTACATCAAGGAGAATTATATAAGCTAGATTGAACTGTTTTTCACTAAATCTAATGTTCCTTAAATAGCTTTTTAAAACCAAATTCATTCTATAAATTATTGTACTATTGTACAAGTTAAAGCTGAATTTTAGTAAAAATTTAACAAATTGTAATTTTCACAAGCACTTTTTGTACAAATTACAATTCGTACAAAGTCAAAATACAAATTAATATAATTTGTACAAGTTTTTTTTTTTTTTTTTTTTTTATCTCAGTGGTAACTTTACAAAACACACACTTGATAATGTGCCTGTTCATAGTTGGGACTGGGAACCGTTTATCTGTCAATATATATGTTGCTGGTCGGGAGAACCTCGTCTGTGATGTTTTAGGTAAATACTATAAACTAAAGATACCCAGGCAAAGGCAAGGTCTATTTAGATATAAACAGACATAACTATTTGGAATAGCATAATGTAATTGTTGTGAAGACCTTGACCTGATATATCAGAAATATTTTTTTATAAATTACAAGTACTGAGTACTTCAAAAGAATGAGTCATGTTGAGTGGACATTATCAAATTTAAAGTCACTGACGGGACGTTTATTTGAAGTAAATGTGAGGTTTATCTTTTCTGACCTAGTTTGAATCAGACTGGATTACCTTCGCTGTATACTAATTAGATATAATAATGTGTGGTATTAGAGCCATTGAGACAACTCTTCACCCAAGTCACAATTTGTAAAAGTAGACCATTATAGGTCTTCAGCACGGAACCTTTGCTCAAACCGAACAGCAAGCTATAAAGGACCCCAAAAATTAGTCTAGTGTAAAACCATTCAAACAGGAAAACCAACGGTCTAATCTATATAAAAAAAAACGAGTAACGAGAAACACTTATGAACCACATTAACAAACGACAACCACTAAACACCAAGTTTATTTAGTTTCCATCCTCCACGACGCATAAGGTTCTCAAATCTCGAATTTAGGAAGGTGTTGGTTAGTTTGAACACACTGCCATTATGAAAATAAGAAGAAATGGCATGATTGACAATGAGACAACTTTCCATCATATTAGGCCGTTGCTTTGAATGCATCAAACGTTGGTCTTTTAAAAATGTTCGACTGTAAATAATTTAGTTGACCCAATAGGAACTATAGGTTATAAGTAGTGTTGTCAAATCGAACAGTTATGTCTAACCGGTTACTCGGATAATCGTTCGACCGATTAACCGGTTAACCGGTAGTTTAAGTTGATGTTTGAATCCCTTATCTATAGTACCCTACAAATGTACGTTTTAATAATACGATAAATTGAAGTTTGTCCTTTGGCATTATAAGGCTTGTCTGTGAGGATTCTTGGCGAAGCTTGACTTTTAATAATCCAATACTGTACACCGTATCTACTATGGCGTTTTTATTAACTTCAGATTGAAAAATAAAAAAAACCTTCCTTCGTCGAGTTGAAAATGTCTGAAACCGATGATTCTTGCATTTTTTCTTGATGTCTTAGAAAATAATGTAGAGTTTAAAATGATTAAGCGTGTTACTCGTACCATCCATTATACATTAATTACGTTCACGTTGATCTGCACTTGAAAAATTTTTGATTTGGCATTTCGTTAAAAGTATGACAATGCCTTGCACGATGGAGGTTGCACATTCAGATGTAGGTCTACGCAATATTAGATCAAAAATAAAATAATGAAGTAAATCGTAAAATTTAATCGGATCATTTTTTTAATTATGTTTACTTAAGATCTTGACCCGCGCTGATAGACAAATTGTATAAATTGTAATTAATTTTATGTTTTTTGGATTAATAATATTTCGGCGCGAGACGTTTGCGCTTTTTCATAGGACATTTGCGCTTCAAATCATAGGACATTTGCGCTTTTTACATAGGACATTTGCGCTTTTGCAATATTTTGTTTTTATGACTATCCTCCTCTTTTAGCCGGGCTTGGGACGAATATTTATCAAGTTTTCAACTTTAACTTTATTAAACAAACTCAGACGCAGTAACTGCGCTACAGGAGCATCAATTATACATAGTACATTATAATTACAGATGGCAGAATGAGAAGAAATTATCTTACATATTGAACTATAAGATTTCAAATTATTAGAACATATATTATAGACAAAGTAACTATGAATAATTGTATTACTGTATATATATTATAACACATATTTCAAAGGTAATACACAAGTTCATGCTTCAACTATTTATGTTTTGAGTGTACTCGATACGGTTTTTGTACGTCACATCACCACCACGTGTAAGTAGAGTGTTGTGTTATGGAATGTAAATAAATATGTTATCCGATCACTAGATCATGAGAGTACTAGATGTACTCAATGTACTAGACAATTGATCTGTCCACCACGAATTACCACGACGAGGATTTTTTAATAAAACAAAATTATTTAATGATTTCAATACACATTTATATTAAATCCGATAAAATTGAAAAAAAAGTCCGGTTAGCCGGTTAGCGTTTTTGGTATTCGATATTCGGTCCTTCCGACGGTTAACCGGTTAACCGTTGATAACACTAGTTATAAGCATTAGTATGAGTTTATTTATTTAGCATGATCGAAATCTTCATTGACCTTAATAATCCTTGTTCTATCTCAAAGGATATCTTATACTTACCATATTGTATATGTTTGCAATAAACGACCCGAGTGACTCGGAATATGGCTTTCGGGGCGAAACAATCTGTTTTCGATTACTTAAAACTTGGAACCCTTAGTATAAGCAGCAACATTCTATCAAGGAAATCATGATAGGAAACACAAGTTCTAAAATATCTTATCAACTAGGAGAAATGTATCGTACATCGTATACACTAGGAATATCATTGGCGAAATTGAACACGTGAAAACCGTGTATTTTTAATATTGCGTCAACTGGCGTGTTTTATTTTAATACATGGTCAGTAATAGTGGTATGATCTTTATCAAACAACATGGCTCTGGAGAAAATTAAACGTTTCGCTCAGACAACAGACGAAGACATTGATGATAAACGAAAGAAAAAATGCAGAACACACAATTAAAACAAAGTATTGTTGGCACTTGTGTTTGTATAAACCATTGGAAGTAGGTTCTTAATATTGAAGCATGATGATTTTACTAGGCCACTAGTCTAAAAAACACATATTACGAAAGTCAGTAAGATAAATTCGTTGTAGTGAAATAATACGATTTCTACGGGGCCCACAGGCACTGGTCTCAGAACAAATTTTCTATTTACCTTAATGTTATATTAAGGTATAGAGGATATTTTTAGAAACCAGTGCCTGTGACGGAGCCACAGTAACTTGAAATTCCATATGCGACTCGAGCTGTACTCGCAATTGCCCGATATGGAATTTACTGACGCCGTATTGTGTATTAGGTCACTAGCACACTGTGTAACTAATATTAAAATCCGGTCTCCGAGTCAAAAGATACGAATTTTGGAACGACACTGTTCTGACCATGAAATCTAGCTCACTTGTAATGAAGTTTTCATAAACATAGTGCAATTTTATTTACATTTCGTGAAGTGAACTTCATTTGAATAATCTCCCCTGACAGTTAATTGTTTCCCATGATAATCTGTTCTTTTGATTTTCAACCTAGGATACTATTTTCATCAATATTACTTTCATGAAAAATTCTTCCTTCTGATTGCTCTTTGATGGCATTCATGAAAATCTTATGATCATTATCATATTTTCGAGTGTTTGCCCCATTTATTACTTTCTGTTATTCAATCCATGTAACAAATATATAACATATATAGTTATCGCAATAATCCGACACGTGTCTTTGAACAGTGGTACATGACTTTTGTATAATAAAGGGTTTGCTTTAGATACCAGAATAGTCGTCTGATGTGTAAATATTTTGATTGTGTCTTATTGTGATTGTATGTAAATTGCATTGTGGGTTTTGCATGCATATCAGGAGATTCCTACCCTGTCAACTCACTCAGTCTTTCACCCTTTTGAATTCATGTTTTTCCCTCTTTTTAATTTTCTACCTTGTTTTTTTCTAATTTGTATCTTTTTGATGGATCAGTGAGATTTGAATATCGGTAAATCACTGCCTTCTTATTTAACAGACACAACCCAGCATTTGAGTTAATTCTTTCCAAGGTTCAAAGATCGATTATGATTTTCAAGCAATCAGAAAAAGACTTAGTTTCAAATTGCATTCTACCTAGATAAGTATTATTCAACATCTATCAAAGATCGCTGCATTGTTGAGTAAAGATCCATTACTATAAAAACATTTTCATTGCAACATTTGATAATATATCAAAACAATGTATCGGTTTCATTTAAAATTTCACTCAATATTCGTACTCCTATCATTCATCCCATGGTTTTCTTCATTAGAATTACTTTATGCTCGACGTAACCCAATTTTAGATGGAAGATATGGACTGAATAATTCGCTTGAGGAAATAAATACAAGGTCTTTATTAGAATGCCATGTGAAATGTTATTCTAACACAGAATGTTTAACTTATTTCTTTCATTTTAAAAAACAAAAATGTATTTTACACCGTGATACATTCATGTACACAATGCCGGAAGAGAAAGAAGGAGGATGGAGACATTACTACACAAAAGATGGTAAGTTTTTAATGCATGTACGAAGGTCTAGATTATGGGTCCTTCATGTCTGTATTCTTAAAATATTTAGGCTATTTTTTCTAGTCTTATTTTCTTATAGCCCATTCGTCTCTAATCTGTATATTTTAGCACCCCATTATTATCTATTCTTTATTACTTTTATCCATTTTTCTCTATTCTTTAGTTTTTTTTGCCTATTACACTCTGCTCTGTAACCTCCTATTCGGTCCTAGTGTACGTCAGTGTATGTAATATGCGAATCCTAAAATGTCATTTTTACTGTATCCGTGATGAATTTCTGATGTAGAATGATAAATAAACAGACGACAAATTCAAGATTTTTGAATAAAATGAGAAATAATATATCATAATGTGTACTGTTTTTATAAATTCATGATATAGGTATGATCTATATATGAGATGCGGACGGGTTTTCATCGCGCCTACAGCCATCCAGGTGCAAAACTGATACACAAATAGATAAATATAAAGAATAGTTCACGAACAGAGCGTGCAAGAGATTTAAAAGTAGCAGTTAAGTTTCATTTGCAGAAAAATGTACCTTTTAACATAATTATTAATGTTGTTTAACTTAAAACAGATTTTGTTATTCAGCTTGTTGATATTGAATCAAATTCCACTATGCTGTTTTCGTTATGCGATTCATGTTTACTGTCGAATAATGATACTAGACTTTCATTTTCACTGTAGGGCGATTCATTTCTATTGTATATGCGATGCATTTTCACAGAAGGAAATTAATTAATTTTCATTATATAAAGTCTTAATTCAGCCGACTCTCTAACAAAATTTATGAAGTCAGAAGGATTGATTATATATGCATACTTAGTGAGTGAAAGTCTGAGGTAATATATCAATACATTCCTTAAACATGGTATTTATTGCTAATATAGTCAATTCTATTTTCTCAAATAATTTGTCCTGATCAATATGTAGGATAAAATTTATTCTTTCCTATGACACGTCATCATTAAATACATATATCTTGGACAGTTAAGCCAATCCACGTCACCGGAAAAGCAAAGTTTCTGTTTCGGTCTAAATCTACATCGCATACTAATAAATTAAACGTCATTAGAGCTAATTTCCTATTGCTTGTAGTTAAAAGGTGTGGTTGGCCTTGATTGTGTAAATGCTGCCTAAGCATTGTAATTAAGATTGAGCAAACGTTTATACAAACAAACAGCATTCACAAAACGATCTTCATTTCACGATTGAATGAGTGGAAACGTTTTCATCTTGCACAAACAATTGACGCTTGGATGACTGGATAATTGATATTTATCATGCCATTGTATATAAATCTTATACAGTAAAGAAAGTTCGAGCAACAGTCGAGTCACCTTAAATATGCTTGAATTTCTTATAAGTCGGTGTTACAAATAAGCCAATACGCAATTGTGAGAATACAAAGAAATATTGAAAACAGTTTATTGTTACATGTTTAAATGGTTCTATACCACGGGGTATAACCGCCGTACAGTTGATTCCGGACGTTAATCGCTACATCGCGAAGCAATGTTTGTAGATATACCGTTCTTATATTTACAACAAAGGCTAATTGATTAACTGTTCAGTTAAGTATTCAGTGTTTATGAAAACAAAGTTTACTGCTCCTGGCAGCATTGTATATCATTTATAGTACATGAACACCATGTGACTATTTTAAATGGACAGGTCTGTAAATTACTAGTAAACATCGCGAAACAAACACTATGTGTAACTCAAACTTGATTAAACTACAAAAAGAGCATAGTTGGTTGGCTCTTTCACTAATTGCGACCGTGTATTTTGTGCTTTGTTGTTAAAATACATAATACGAATGAGAAACCCGTTGTTTTAATTTTATTTTAAGACATTTACCTGAAAAACTGACATCAGAATTTTGACACTGTACGATTCATGATTCTCTTTATAGTTTGTTTTCTTTTAGTACCGTTCGTTGTACATTCTTGTACTGTTCGTTGTGCAAAAGCCTATCAATACGGTAGAAATATGTATGACACGGCGTGACAAATGTTCAAAGCTTTTTAAGCGAGTTATAAAACTTTTCAAAGAAAATTCGTCGTAGAAAAACGTTATATTCATGGATGTTCTGCTCCTGTAAATTTTCGGATCCATGACAAGCTAATAGCAAACTCACCAACAATATTTGAATATTCATGATATGAACGTGGTTATACCCGTGTATATTAAAGTGAGCATCTACGACTAGCTTGCATTTCAAATTGTAAATATCATCAATATTAAAGTCTTTTAAAAACTATTTTCAGTTGTTGTATGTCGAATAATCATATAAAACGACAATAAAAATTCATCGCACTTCCAAAAATTCCACATCAGAAATGATTGCACTTTCAGTGATAATTCATCGCATCTATAGTTAAAATGAATCGCATTCAGTAATCAATATTATGGATTCTGCTGCTTAAATAACACTTTTTTGGACTTTAATCCTGTTATTATACATTAAAAAGTTATATTCTAATGAAATTCTGTTAAAACATACATTCAAATCTATTATTTTGTATTTTCAAAAAGTAAACAAACGCGGTTTTTCCCATCATCCTTTATTCTACAATAGACATACTCGCATACAACAGTGAAAATGAACTAACTGGATTCGCACTTTATATACACTGGTGTACGTTAAATTACAATAATCATCAAATCGGGAGGGCAACATGGACGCATATATTTTCAAACGAAGCAGATTGTCTTTGCATTAATTCGAAATAGCAATTGAAAAATACCTTATTACTTATGTCTTAATCATTTTATTTATATATAAAAGTCTGTCCCAAGTCAGGAGCATGTAATTCAGTGGTTGTCGTTTGTTGCTGTGTTAAATATTTGTTTTTCGTTCATTATTTTGTACACCATTAGGCCGTTAGTTTTCTTGTTTGAATGAATTTACATTTGTTGTTCCGGGGCCTTTTATAGCTGACTATGCGGAATGGGTTTTGCTCAATGTTGAATGCCGTACGGTGACCAATAGTTGTTAAATATCTGTGTCATTTGGTCTCTTGTGAAGAGTCGTCTAATTGGCAATCATCCAACATTGTTTTTAATAATTATAGGCCCATAATGTCATGCCAGTTAAAAGGTACAGGAATAAAACACATAGTGTCAACACACCAAACAGTGCAAGACTGACAGTAAAACGGTTCAGGAATAAAAGACACATAGTTTTTTGACAATAAAAAAGGTACAGAATTAAAAGGTACAAAGTGTCTCGTGACAGTAAAACGGTACAGAAATAAAAGGTCCATAGTGTCATGACAGTAAACCGGTTCAAGACTTAGTTGCACGAAGTGTCATTACAGTAAAAGTGTACATGACATAAAGGCCCATAGAGTCATGACAGTAAACCGATTCAAGACTTAAATGCACGAAGAATCATAACAGTAAAAGTGTACAATGTACATGACATAAAGGCACAAAGTGTTTTGACAGTAAAACGGTTCAGGACTGAAAGGCCCATAGTGCCATGACAGTATAATGGTGCAGGACTTAAAGGCACATAGTGTCACAACAGTAAAACAGTAAAGGACTTAAAGGCACAAAGTGTAACGACAATTTAACAGTACAAAACTGAAGACACATATTATTACGACTGAAAGGCACAGAGTGTCAGGAGAGTAAAACGGTTCAGGATTGAAAGGTACATAGTGTCATGGTAGTAAAACGGTACAGGACAAAAATCACATAGTGTCATGACAGTAAAACGGCACAGGAATCAAAGACACATAGTGTAATACCAAAAAAGGTAAAGGAATCAGTGACAAAGTGTCATGACAGTAAAATGGTACAGGAATCAAAGACACATAGTGTCATGACAGTAAAACGGTACCGGAATCAAAGACACAAAGTGGCATGACAATAAAAGTGTACATGACATAAAAGGCACAAAATGTCATGAGAGTAAAACGGTACAGGATTGAACGGCACATAGTGTCATGAGAGTAAAACGGTACAGGACTGAAAGGCACGTAGTGTCATGAGAGTAAAACGGTACAGGACTGAAAGGCACATAGTGCCATGACAATAAAACGGTACAGGACTGAAAGGCACATAGTGCCATGAGAGTAAAAGGATACAGGACTGAAAGGCACATAGTGCCATGATAGTAAAACGGTACTGGACTTAAAGGCAAACAGTGTAATGGTGGTAAATGACACAAGACAGAACAGCACATAGTGTATTGATAGTAAAATCACACAGGACGAAAAAGCCAATAGCATCATGACAGTTAAACAACCAGGACTAAGGAGCTCATGAAACTTTAACAGAACGTTACTCACATGATATACTATTGCATATCTTATTTCAGCTAGTATACATTTAAATGATTTTTGTGTTTACTTAGCAATGGCATGGACTTCGTCATTTCAGTAAAGAACAGTACACATTATTATTCGTTCCTCTTTCCTAGTCCAAATCAGAATTTAATGAGAATTTCACAGAATCTCTGCCATGCAATGTCATATGCACATCCTTTTTTGTTTATGGTCAAAATATTTTGGGGATTTCCCTCACCAGAACATGCACTTTCATTTGCCATCGCTATATTGTGGGGATACCCATTTGTATCTGCAACTTTAGTTTATTCTGAAATCAGCCAACTATTGTACAAATAACAGGTCCACAAATAAATGTTTGCTCTATTTGTATTTGCACAAATAAAGTATCCTGTTACCGCGCTTCCATGTTGAGCAAGCGGTAATGTTGATATTTCTTTTTGCGTAACAGTTCATTTAGGGGTCCTCTTCGCGGTCGGCGCTTAAACTATGTCGATTTCTTTGAAAAATTAGATGTATACAATGACTTGGAACAGCTAAAGTTTCAAATGTCGGGTGTTAATTGCAGGATAAAAACAACAGGTGCACATTGTCGGAAAATATAAAATTTATTTGTACTCGCAACGGAACACAAGAAAAGCTCGGCGAACTTCGCTTCGTCCTGTTACTAAAGCTCCTATACAAAAACATTTTATATTTTCCGACAATGTACATGTATATTTATTGTATATTTATTAAAAACTTCTCACAAAATTGACCAGACAATGCTATTGTGCACCTCCTATCTTGTTTTAGTTAGAATAATTTTTGTGTTACCTTACCAAAGGGGCGGGAATATCATTTTGTGAGCTTTGTTCACTGAATCTCTAGTTATAGAATAATATATTTAAGGACATGCAAACATCTTTTCTTTGTTTTTTACAAGTACAAGTGCGTAAATGTAGACGCAAATCGAAGAGCATCTCTTTTACAAATATGAAAATAAGGAGATGTGCATATTAACGGCAACAGAAAATGTTTCAGCTGTCTGTACCCAGGCATTTTCCATAGTACAGTAACGAAGTGAATATTCTGTACAATGTCAATATATATCAACTCATTGAGTAAAACAACTTTCCTCCATAATCCCCTAGGGACTCAGTTGTGTTAACTCTTTAATGTACTGTACATATAGTATCTTACAGCTGCAGTACAAAAACAATATAAATGGGTCAATATCAGACAAAACAAGATAATATTTTCAACATGTTATCTAAATAAGTGGTATATTTTTGCACTTTCATGAAATTTTGATTTTGAACTTTTTTTAGGAAGTGGTCGATGTCCACCGGCAGATGGATTCTGGTATTACAGGAAGCTTGATTTGTGCTTTAATTTAAACGTACCGATGACACTTAACTTCTTAGTCGTCAAACTCCATTGTGCATCCTTGAGTGCCGAGTTGATACGAGTAGATTCGGTCGACAAACAACAATTTATTGAGTTCATCACAGGTATATTCTAATATGTATTCATAATTTGCAAAGGACACTATGCCCGCTCGCACTATCACATTCCCATGTTCAGTGAACCGCGAATTCGGGGGCAACACTCTTATTTGGTATATGTTTTCAAAAGTTTACGTCATGATGAGCATATGTACTAACTTTAAGTTTCAAGTTGATGTGACAAAGTTTATTAACTTACATTAAACTAAATCTTATATATAAAAGAAAGATAATAAAGTTTGGTAAGCTAGACATGTATTCTTAAAGACCATAGGACAAAGATGTGAACATTAGAGCTGTTGCAGACCTGAAGTATTTAGATACGTATACATATCGAAGTATTCATAAACGTGCGATCCAGTTAAAATAGGTAATTTTTTTTCTGAACCGATGAATCAATAAATTTATTGATTAAATCAGAAAGTGGTATTTTGTCATGTGAACTACGTTTCTACTGTATGCGTTATATATATATATATATATATATATATACAGAAAATTGAGGTACTGAAGAAAGATATTTAAAGATATAAATCAGCACAAAATGTAACTTTGAAATTCGAGTGCACCTTACTTCTTTCGAGGGCTCTCTAACTACTAAAGAATGGATCAAAACTTGTGTAGAAAAACAATCTTCCGTTTTCCGTATTTATAAATACATTAAGTAGGATGTTTGAGAACAAGGTTATTTAGGCATTTTCACAAAAAAAAAAAAAAATCCTGGCGAAATGTATTAAATTATTATATTTGGCTATTTATAATTCATGCAGGCATGCAAGTTTGGAGCATTTCATATTGTGCAATGCTCTTCAATACATATTTATGTTCGTTAGACAATGTGTGAGTATGGTGATTTGCTTCGTATTTATCCCTAAATAGAAACTTTCTATGTGTATCCATCTGATGAATTAAGCCTATTTCAACTGATTTTTATAGTTCGTTCTTATGTTGTACTGTTACACCACTGTCCCAGGTTTAGGGGGGGGGGGGGGGATCCCGCGAACATGTTTAACCCCACCACATTCTGTATGTATGTGCCTGTCCCAAGTCAGGAGCCTGTAATTCAGTGGTTGTTGTTTGTTTATGTGTTACATATTTGTTTTTCGTTCATTTTTTGTACATAAATTAGGCCGTTAGTTTTCTCGTTTGAATTATTTTACATTTGTCATTTCGGGGCCTTTTATAGCTGACTATGCGGTATGGGCTTTGCTCATTGTTGAAGGCCATACGGTGACCTATAGGTGTTAATTTCTGTGTCATTTAGTCTATTGTGGAGAGTTGTCTCATTGGCAATCATACCACATCTTCTTTTTTATATTTACCTGGACGGAATTCAGAAAAAAAGTTAAAATAGTATTAAATAAATGCTAATTGTGACATAACTACTGATTTTGGTAGGTTATATCATTTTGATTCTTGAAGATGCATGCATTAATTTACATGAATTTCCATATAAACGTTAGAGATTTTCTGTAAAAGCATTGACTTGCATCTCTGTCCCGGTAACAGTATTTTGAAAAAAAATCCTTGAAATCATGTTAAGAAAGTCAGATACACCTTTTCTATTCAAGCTTGTTTGGGTCACCTGTTTCGTCCTTTAAACGTTGTATACAGAAACAAAGCGTATATCATCTCGCTTCAAATTTCATTATTTTTAGATACCGAGTGATGACAGATGCAGATAGAGATGAGAACAAATACTTTCTATTTATAGTTACCTTAGCCACAAACACTTTCTATTTATAGTTACCTTAGCCAGGAACTAATTATCACTTCTGTAGTAATTAATTTTAAAATGTTCCTCTTTATAAAACAAAATAATTATTTTTGTGAAAACAATCAGATAATGAATTTTCGGTTTTAATAGATTATGTATAAATTTGATATTTAGGTTTTTATGCATGTAAAATAATTTTATGAAATTTTGAAGTTTGTTTTATTAATGATAATTTTTTTTAATTTTTATCAAAAGCAACAAAGCTTTGTGTGATCATTTTGATAATGTACTGATATAAACGTGTTCTCTATAAATTAATTAAAAGCTCCTGGTCAACAGTACTAATTATCACTTCTGTAGTAATTAATTTTAAAATGTTCCTCTTTATAAAAACAAAATAATTATTTTTGTGAAAACAATCAGATAATGAATTTTCGGTTTTAATAGATTATGTATAAATTTGATATTTAGGTTTTTATGCATGTAAAATAATATGAAATTTTGAAGTTTGTTTTATTAATGATATTTTTTTTAATTTTATCAAAAGCAACAAAGCTTTGTGTAATCATTTTGATAATGTACTGATATAAACGCGTTCTCTATAAATTAATTAAAAGCTCCTGGTCAACAGTTCTCATAACTGTGTAAACTAAACTTCCCTGATGTCTTATATAATCGCTACGGTGTATGGGTTGTATGTGTTTCTTTGTGGTGTTAAATTAGCCTTGCAAAAACAAATCGGTTGTTGTACTAATTAATTAGTTAACAAGACAGTAAGTGAGTATAAAATTATCCCACTAGGCTACGATCGCACTACGATCTGTGAAAAAAATGATCGTGCAGATCGCAGTAAGGTCGTAGTACGGTCGTGGTGAGGTCTTCATGATCGTGATGAGCGTGGCCAACTTTGAACATGTTCAAAACAATCGTGGTGCGGTCGTGGCGAAATCAGGTCGTAGTAGAAGCGTAGTGAGAGCGCAGTAAGGTCGTGGTAAGATCGCTGTACCATCGTAGCGACAGCGTAGCGAAAGCGCGATTCTAGTCGGTAAGACTGCGCTACGATCTCACAGCGACTTTACTACGACCTCACTACGACCATCACGTTCTTACCGCGACCCAAACACGCTTCCACTACGACTATACCATGTTTATACCACGCTATACCACGCTGTTCAAGACCATAGTACGATCTTAGCATGCCCATGCCGTCCTCATCTCGCTGTTCTTACGACCCGACTACGTTCATACTACGATCATCATGCTCTTTGTTATTGTCATATAAAATTTATAAAAGCTGTCCAGCTTTTGTTTGTCTGTATGTTATTTGGAACTCTTGTCCTTTATCTCAAACGGCTCAATCATTCTTGACACATCTGTGTCATCCCTACTATCGTTCACTAAAACATCGTCATTTGATCTTGATGGACCAGCAATAAGTTGTGATTCAGGTTGGATTGGTCGGTCCGACATATATCTTCTGGATCGATCATGATTCGTTACTATCAGATCTTCCTCTGCCCCTACCTCTACCCTTACCCTTACGTAGATTTCGGTTGCATGACTGCGTTGTTTCCGAGAAACTCTACGTATCAATGAAAATAGAAGGAATGATACAGCATTTATATGGAACACGATGTTGACGTTATTGCTGGGAGCGTAGTAAGATCGCGGTATGAACGTGGTATGATCGTAGTATGGTCGTGGTAAGAGCGTGCTATAATCGCAGTAGTAGCGTGGTAAGATCGTGTTGCAATCAGATAAATCGTAGTATGGTCGTAGTGGGGACGTGATGAGCGTAGAAAGATCGTGATAATCGTAGTGAGGTCGCAGAATAAGCGTGGTGAGAATGTGGTATAATCGTAGTGGGATCGTTGTAGAAGCGTAATGAAGACGTAGTACTAGCAACGTGATTGAAACGAAAATTTACATTTTCATGCCGCTCATACTGCGAGCTCACAACGATCTGAAATTATTTTCGATCGTGGTGAGCGAGGTGCGATCGTGGTCTAGTGTGACTGGGGCATAACCATTTCCGCGAGGAAAAAACAAAATTTGCAGATTTAACATTGTTGTTATGATATTTTGAGTAGTTTTAAAATATAAACCAATAATATATATATAAATTGAGAATGGAAATGGAGAATATGTCAAAGAGACAACAACCCGACCAAAGAGCAGACAACAGCCGAGGCCACCAATGGGTCTTCGATGCAGCGAGAAAATCCGCACCCGGAGGTGGTCCTCAGCTGGCCCCTAACTAAAATTGTGTGCTAGTTCAGTGAAAATGGACGTTACACTAAACTCCAAAACATATAAATAAACTAAAATTAAAAAACATACTAGACTTACAAAGTTATATATATATATAAACCAGTTTGATACAATTATAAAAAAAAGGTTTTAGTTTGGGATTATCAAAAAGAATGCAGCTGCATATATATTTCAAAGCTATATGTATATATCAACATTCAAATTTCTTATTACTAGAAAACAAAATATATAGGTCAAATTTCTTTGTAATGCGTCATCATAACACGGTAGGCTTGTTTGAATATAAAAATAACAGCGCTTCCATTTAATTTGATTTGACAAATTATTAGAATAAGATTATTGTATACTATCTTATTCATGAAAGTGTTATTTCGAATAGAAGTCGGATTCCCTTTTTATGTCGAAAAACTTGAGGAGGCTTTACTTTGGGATTTTTTAAATGCATTAAAGTTAAAAGAAATCATTTTTTTTATAATTTTAGCCTTCAACTTCTGAAATTTTCTTGTCTACGCTTTCACAAAATATTTTCGTATAATTCTTGAGAATAGTATTGTTTTATTGAACTTTAAAAAAAAAAAAACGATTATACAATAACATCAAGTTTTATAAAGACATACACATAGATAAAATGAAGAAACCTTTATATTTCCGAATATAACTTTCATGAACATCCGTAGTGAAGCAATCTAAAAAAAAAAGTGACGAAAACACGTCATCTCTACATGGTCTGCCGTTTTCTTGGTGGAGAAAAAATACGATTTCATATATTACTATGAGCTGTAAAACTTTTTTTTTCATTTACTGAAGAATTTTGTGAAAGTGTACATGTATTACACATATATTACATAAATACAGGATTATGAAAATTCAAAAATTGCGGACTACAATAATTTTGTACAAGTTAAACAATTTCTTTATCCCGGTTTACCCATAAATTCCAATAACACCTACTGTATTTTTTATATCTTTTGGTCGTTCTAAACGTGAAATATTTGCCACTAGACATTAAACAAACAACAATCAATCATGCTAATAGGCATCGCTGTACACAGTGGGATTTACTGAATTTTAAAAGTTTGTCAAAAAATGTACAGATATACATATTTTCTGTTGCTTTTACGACTTGCACTTCATTCGATTTTTTTTCTAATTGTCATACGAACTATGATTTTTTTTTTGCCAGAATATTTTATCTTTTAATAATAAAGCTATCAATTAGGTCTCTTTAGTGAATTCTTATTAAAAAGTCTTACCACAACAGCAATTAATTTGTTCTTAGCAGAATCATTCACTAAAATACAAATGGAATACTATTCATATTTAAATTATGATGATTAGAATTAAGAATAGAACTTATTTTCTACCTCATTTCATTCGTACTAAAATAAATATTTTCTGAACTAACTAAAATAAACAACAAACAAGAAAATGGGTTGTGAGTTAGTTACAAAGATCGCATAGCAAAGGGGGGTTATAAAAAAAGGAGGAAATAACAAACCCAAATTTAAAGATACCAAAAGCTTTTGTTCAATGCTATCCTTGATATAGCCGTCCTTAGCTTTGTCTGTAGCCCAACGCCCATGAACTTGAGGAGGCGGTCAGGAACCTTGTTATTAGCAGCTGCCGAAACTCCACCACTTCTAAGGCTATGAAGGGCGTAAAGGGAACTGTCCAAACCTATATCTTTAAGTGCTGACAGTAGCATCTCCCTACATCTGGTAAAAGAAATGGGTTTAGACTTATTAGTAGCTTTGTACTCGCCTGAAGTTTTCATAAGGTTTATGGCAGTAAAGAGAAATTCGTCGGACTTCTCTATAATACCCGCTAACGCAATATATTTTCTTAACCAGAAAACAGGACAAAGCTCGTTGCGTGTTTTCGCAATAATAACCGAATTACCTCTCCTGTATAAATCAGTTTTACTTTTTGGAATTTTAATCTCCAAAAAATTTAATTGAAAATCCAAATCAGACATTCTAATATTAGCTAGTTTACTATATCTTAAATAAACAGCTGCGCCATGAGCGCATGATACGCCCGTCGTCTTGTGTGTGAAATTTTATGCAATAATCATAAATAGTTTCTGACATACGGCCTGACATGCGAAAACCCCCCTTTTTGAATCAAAACCAAAAAGTATACAGATCTTTAGATTAATATAACTAAGAAGTGTGTAAAATTTTAAGCAATACTCATAAATCGTTTTTGAGATACGGCGCGACATGTGAAAAACCCCTCCCCCTTTTTTTACAAAATACTCAATAACTCAAAAATAAAATTTTGAATCATCACCAAAAAGTATACAGATCTTAAGATCAATATAAATAAGAAGTGTGTAAAGTTTTAAGCAATAATCATAAACTGTTTTTGAGATACGGCGCGACGTGTGAAAAACCCCTCCCCCTTTTTTAACAAAATACTCAATATCTCTAAAATAAAATTTTTAATCATCACCAAAAAGTATACAGATCTTAAGATTAATATAACTAAGAAGTGTGTAAAGTTTTAAGCAATAATCATAAATTGTTTTTGAGATACGGGGCGACATGTGAAAAAAACCAAAAACACACACCTGTTTCAGTTACTAAGTCCTGTAACTCAAAAAGTTTTAATCTTATTTTCACCAAAAAGTATACAGATCGTTTGACCATCATAAGAAACAACTATGAAATTTGGATAAGTCGTTCTCAAGTTACGGTGCGACATGTTTACGCCGGACAGACAGACGGACAGACGACATTTGTATACCATAATACGTCCCGTCAAAATTTTGACGGGCGTATAAAAACCAGAAAACCCGAAAAGACACATGACACAAGTGCGCAAAAATAATAAATTATGTTTTTCTACGTATAGTGCTGAACAAGTTTTAACAAAATATCTTTAGTAATAGGCTCCTTTTTGTTCAAAAGTTTGCTCAACATTCGTTTTCTGCCTTCCAGAATAAGTGTAAGAAAATCATCTAAACAAGGATTAACGTTGAGAGAAATTTTATGTTGCCAGTTAATAGAATTTAAATAAGCTTCCAAAACTGAAACGGACACTTTTTGTTGTATAAGTCCACCTAAAAACAATGCAACTGAAGACACCGATGCAGGTAAAAAGAAAAATAGTTCTGAATACACCATTTTCGGAATTTTTCAAAATATAAGTCATATTTTTTGTTCGTTCCAGTAGATCTAGCGTTTTTAACTATGGCAGGAAGAGCGTGTACAGATCTAGCCGAATGAGGATGACACTTGTATTTACCCAGTTCTATCCAGTGGCTAGCCAAGCGTGTAGAATCTGTAAAATATTATCAGAATAATAAATGATACGAGCATATGAAAGTTAAACATAAAGAATAATAATATAAATATGTACATGTGTTTGTGAATATTCAAAAGAAAAACAAACTATAAGCAAAATAACTCAAAGCAAACAATCTTTTCATTAATAAGAATGTGAAATCGTGCTTAAATTTTAACTATAAAAAAGCGCAAAACTCTCTTAATTAGGAGCACAGTTCTTCTGTAATATTCCATATATACAAAAACAATAGAGAGTGCAGTCCTCTCTTATAGGGAGCACAGTTCTCCACAAATATTTCATATTTCATATTTCGTGTAAATATACATGCATTACTAGTTTTTTGGCAATAAAATAGAATGCAGTTTTCTCTTATAGGGAGCACAGTTCTCCACAAATATTTCATATTTCAAATTTCGTGTCAATATACATGCATTACTAGTTTTTGGCAATAAAATAGAGTGCAGTTTTCTCTTATAGGGAGCACAGTTCTCCACAAATATTTCATATTTTATATTTCGTGTCAATATACACGCATTACTAGTTTTTGGCAATAAAATAGAGTGCATTTATCTCTTATAGGGAGTACAGTTCTCCACAAATATTTCATATTTCGTGTCAATATACATGCATTACTAGTTTTTGGCAATAAAATAGAGTGCAGTTTTCTCTCTATAGGGAGCACAGTTCTCCACAAATATTTCATATTTCATATTTCGTTTCAATATACATGCATTACTAGTTTTTGGCGAATATATAGAGTGCAGTCCTCTCTTATTATATATAACTCGAAACCAAAATAGATGTGTTAAATAACATGAAAAATATTCAAATACTAGCATCGAAACGTAAAACTAAAACGCTACTTTGAAAAGTCTGAGTAGCGAAAATGCTAGATTTATCTGAACCTGGTATAAAAAAAGTTCATAGGATATTTGTATTCTACGTAGTCTACAATACAAGGTAAATATTTTCCATTCATATCAACAATCGATGGCCAAAAAGAGGCCGATATCCATTTAGGCACAAGTACACCTTGAGCTCTACAAAAAAATAAATATCTAATCGTCCTGTTGATCAAATGTATAGGTGGAACTATCCAGCTATTCTCAAGTGCCCAATTGTGAGCGAAAGCGTCAACCCCGCTAGTGCCTGGCGTCCAGAATAAAGAATAATATTTTGCAACTTTATAATTGTTGCTACTAGCAAATAGATCGCAGGTAAAGGGGTCCCATAATTTTTCAAAATATCTGAATATACGCTGATGTATACCCCAATCGTCAAAGTCGAAGAACTTACTTACAAAATCAGCTGTACAATTTTGAAGTCTGGGCACCCAAGCAACTGATAAATCAATATTAAAAAGAAGACAGGTATTAAAAATATAGAACGCCAGGCACTGAAGCGGTGACTTCATACTGCCAACTTGAACAATTCTAATTACATTCTGATTGTCTGAATATAGTTTTACAAATTTGTTCTCAAGTTTTGAACCCATTGTTTTCAGTAACAACTCTACAGCTTTTAGCTCTCTAAATGTTGAGCTTTGTGCTTTATCAAAATCGTCCCACATACAGTGAAATGTTTCGCTAGACTCATCTAGTAAAATACCAGCTCCAGCGTGGTCACTTGCATCCGTGTAAATAATCCGCTCTGGTAGTCTGAACCAAGGGGAAATAACTCTAGGTGATAAACTATCAATAATTTGAGACCAAAAATGAAGCTCATCTCTAGCTTCAGGCGGCAGACCAATTTTTGCGTCCCAAAAAACCTTACTGGCAATAAGCATAGATAACTGTCTAGTAAAAATCTGGCAAATAGGACCGTAGGCAAATCTCATAGAAATAATCGGATGCAAGTTCCCTAGCCGTAGCAAAAGACTTAAATCTAAGGTTATGCACTTTAGGTTTTCAAGTTTATGAACAGGAATATCAATGACCCCCTCTAAAAGGTTCCAGGTTAAGCCCAACCACTCCAAAACTTGAACCGGGTGCCACTGACTTTTCTCCTCCTTCACATGAAAACCTGCGTGTTTAAGATCATTTTGTAAATGAACACTAGCCGACTTACAACTCTGAAAATCATCACACATCCACCCGTCGTCAAGATACATGATAATTTTTATACCCTGAGACCTCCAAAAGGAGACTAAGGGTCTTAGAGTTTTGGTAAATATATAAGCAGCGCTGCAAAGGCCAAAAGGCAAAACTGAAAATACGAAAAATCGTGTCTTATTATTAAATTTCCAAGAAAAACGTAAATAAGTATGAAAATCAGGGTGGATACTTATATGATGATATCCGCTAGTTAGGTCAAATTTTAGCATAGAATTTCCCTTTTTAGCATAAAAAAGGCCTTCTAATGAACCTTCAAACTTAATCTTTCTATTAACAATACAAGCATTGACATATCTTAGGTCTAAAATAAGTCTTGATTTTTGTTCTGCTGTACAGACACCGACAGAGGATTCACACAGTACGGAGGCTCGAAAACCTTGCTGACAAGATCTTTTTTCAGAAGTTCCTTAATGGCGATTTCTGTAAAATCTGAATGATCGTAAGCTGATTTATTATTTCTAAGAAATGTTTTTTGCGGCAAGGTAACAAACTCCAACCTGTAACCATACTCAATAACGTTTAAGATAAAGTCTGACGGTTTTAAAGTATCTCTCCAAAATTCTAAACAACTCTTAAGACTATTTTTAACAGTTTTCGACTTTGAACGAAAATTATCGTCAAACTCAGAGTGTTCATCTAAAAGTATAAAATTAGAATACTCAACTTTACTGCTGTTTATTGAAAGGTTCTGGACTGGTGACCGTAGCGGAAGCTGGTTGTCTACGTTGCAATTGAGCTGTGTAGGGCAGAACTTGGCAAAATGCCCGGTCAGGTTACAGTAGTGGCAGGTAACGTTCGATGCTGGGGCGAAGTTTTGTCTGTAGCTTGGAAATGGTGGTCTTGGAGTGAAGAATCGGCGCTGGCCGTAGTTTAGAGAGCCGAGAAAAAGCTGGTTATTCGACATGTCGTCGAAAACTCCTGGTCTAGTACGCTGAAAGATGATTGTGTAGGTTGATTTCTGGCATAGGGAGTCTGTCTCTTCTTGGAGGCTCTAAAAATGGCTGCCCGTAACTTGGAGGCGTCTTCACTATTGTCAGTAAGATCAGAATTAGAGTATGCTTTAGCCGTCCCCCAACCATGTCGGTCTGCTATTCTGAGTAATTTATTACGACGAGAAAGGGCCTTCTTCTCTGAGTCGATTAACTCGAAAACTTCTTCCACACTACCCCTTGACAAAAAGTTTTTTATGCGGTCAAGATTACTGAGTCTCTCTTGGTTGAACGAAAACTGGATTTTAATCCCCTCCCCTTTAATCTCCATGTTCAGCTGCAGCTTTTCTTGCAGTTCTGACACTATAGAGGAACGCTGTTTGTCTAAAGCAATGTCTATTTTGGTATTGAATAAACTTACTGCGTCTACTGCACTGAACTCATTAGCGTCTTTTGGGTTCTGCACATTTGTATGATTATCGACAGTTATTTCTTCACCTGAATCGGACATTTCCCAAACCGAACACTTTTAACTAAAAAGCTAACGCAAACAACTGGAATATTCTTATAACCCGTCCTTTCCAACTTTGTAACAAACGTCGCATTAATCGAACGGACCCATACAAATTCCTTATATACCCTTAACCGAAACCACCCGTGCAAAAACATAACCCGCGAAAAATACCAAGTAAGGGAAACCCCCTTAATGACATAACGGAAGGCATAGAAATAGATATCGGATCAGTAGCCGCTACGGTCAACTCGTTTTATCAATTACTGTTTATTTACCTTGTTAAGAAATGTTATGCATAAGACCTAAATACCCGAAGACTAAATCACTCAAGCAAACATTATGTGATGAATTGTCAGAGTTCGTATACAACACAGATAGATATCAACTGCAAACGTTAATTAGCAATGTACTTTTAAAAATTAGACTTTTTTATAGTTCATTATAGAAGATATAGAATTCAAACGGCCTATTCAGGAATTTTTCAAACTTCGCTTTATTCGTGAAAAAAATCAACGAAATACTTTAAAATAGTTACCGCAATTATTAAGTGCCACGTCTTATTTTTACATAACTTCACTCCTTCATGTAAGGGCAATGGAATGCAATATCGTGTATACTACGAATACATGTAATACTCATTTTAGCATATTCTATTAGAGCTGTTGCAGAACTCACGTATCGAGGACGTATCCGTATATGACGGAACGTATATGAAGTATTTGTGAATATGCTAAAATAAGTATAACATGTATTCGTAATATACACGATTTTCATTTCATTGTACTCACATGAAGGAGTGAAGTTGTGTAAAAATAAGACGTGTCACTCGATAAGTGTAGTAACTGTTTTAAAGTATATCGTCAACCTTTTTCGTGATTAAAGCGATGTTTGAAAATTTCCTGAATAGGCCATTTGAATTCTATATCTTTTATAATGAATTATCAAAAGTCAGATTTTTAAACTACATTGCTTATATAATTTTTGCAGTTTATATATATCTATGTTGTGTTACAATTAAACTCAGAATGTTTGCTTGAGTTTTTTAGTCGTCCGGTATCATGGGTATAAGGTCTAATGTATGACAAGGTAAATAAACAGTATGGGAGAAAACGAATTGACTGGAAACTGGTCCGATGTTCTATTCCTAATTCTAAACAGCATAATTTAAATATGAATGGAGATTATCTTGGTCAAGGGTATTCCATTTGTATTTTAGCGAATGGTATTTCTAAGAAAAAACGAATGGCTGCTGTGGTAAGACTGTTAAGTATGAATTCACGAAAGAGACCTAATTTAAAAAAATAAATGGATAACTTCATAATAAATAGACAAACTCTTCTGACAAAAAAAAATCATAGTTCGTTTGACAATTATAAAAAAATGGAACATAAAATTGAGCTACATGTAACATATATGAAAATCGGGATATTTTATTGTATATTTTGAAGATTGATAGAATTAAAGTGGACCATAAAAATAAATAATTATGAAATAAGAACACAACAATCCCTTTTATACAGGAGGCAGAAGAAACCAAAGGGACATTCATAAGTCGAAGATAAACGGAATGTTTCCCTATCTAGTATAGCTCCAGTTTTGTGTGATAGTTATTTATTAAATAAATATACTACATTGTATCATCACTGCTTATATATTAAGAGATTAAATAACTTATATATTAAGAGATTAAAGAACTTCGTACAAGTATTCAATGGCGTCAAAAAAAGTACAATATGACAATGTAAGATTTTGTAATTTAACAGAATTTTTCTTTTGGGTTAGGGAGCTTTCATTAAAAGACAGGACAGGAGTATTTAGTAGAAAAAAAGGCAGGATGAGCAACTCAGCATAAAAAGGCAGGATGACAATTCGTGTAAAAAAAGTCAGGACCTAATAGAGTGAAGAATAAAAACAGAGATTACAATTAAAAAAAAAATTATCAGCCTAGCCCCCATTAAAAAAATCAAATGGTAGCTCCTTACATCTCGGGGGGTGGCTACTTCTTATATACATGGTGATTGAACGTGCCGCTGGAATAGGTCACTTTTCAAGCTTGAAAATATGTGAATAGGTCGGGAAAACTATCAGAAATATACGATAAGGTCAATAAAGTTCCCATAACTTTTTGTCTGTCATTTTCTTTGTATTCCCGGCTTTTTGTCAACCGATTTTCTCTCTTTTGGCACTTTGGTATTCCACTTTTTACATTACACTTATCCATAAAGTTAATTCAAACACGCCTCGTGTATAATAAAAGGTGTTTTTAACTTTCTGCACTTTTAGATTAAGGCGTGTTTGAGTTCAACGTTGTCTAATAGGATCCATCATATAGATTATTGTTTTTTTCTCACTTTTTGTGAAGTTTAATTTCGATTTTATTACATAAAAAAATATCAAATGAAACATAAACCAAGACACTTCATAAAGACTTAAACAGAATATTCCAGAAAAGTTTCTCTAAACCAACATACGTATAGCTAAACCAATCAGGTGACGAGTACACTAAAGTTTGAACAAGGTCCGCTTGATTAGCACGGCAAGTTAAATGGAACCTTCCTGTGAAGCTTCTATCGTATCGAACAACCAATGAAATAACAGCATCTCAAATGGAATGTTCCTCCAACGTATCCAATGTATCTACAAAGTTTGCTGTTTAACTCAACCAATCATATGATGTACATCGCAAGCAGAGTAAAATGGAATATTCCCCCAACGTATCCAATGTATCTACGAAGTTTTGCTGTTTATCTCAACCAATCAAATGTTGTACATCGAACGATGAGTAAAATGTAATATTCCCAAGACGTATTTGACGTATAAACCAATCTCTGAAGTGGGTGTAACAAGGGTTCTTCTAAAATCAACATGAACTGTTTTAAAGGGAGGGTAATATTTCAATTAATATAAAAACATAGACAACATGACAGAGGGGTGGTGTTTCAGGTAGGTCACATTCAACACTCTCAATGATAAGAAGAGCACAAATTATTTGCTCCTTTTCAGCACATCTTAAAGCGCAAGCAGTGAAGTCAGCAGCAAGGATATATGTACATTAATAACGAACATTTAAAAGTCAGTAAATCCCACTGTGTGCAGAGTTGTCTATATATCATGATTAATTATTGTTTGTTTAATGTCATGCCAAATATTTCATGTTCATGACAAACAAAAGCTATCAATAATTACAAAAGATATGCTTTTGAAAGGTATGGGTAAACTGGGATAAAGACATTGTTGCACTTCTGAATTGTAGAGCGAAAAAAAATTTACGACGATAAGATGAAAACTAAAATCATAAAAATACTGAACTCCGAGGAAAATTCAAAAAGGAAAGTCCCCAATCAAATGGCAAAATAAAAAAAAAAAAAAAAAACACATCAAACGAATGGATAACAACTGTCATATTCCTGACTTGGTACAGGCATTTTCTTATGTAGAAAATGGTGGATTGAACCTGGTTTTATAGCTAGCTAAACCTCTCACTTGTATGACAGTCGCATCAAATTCCATTATATTGACAACAATGCGTGAACAAAACAAACAGACACAATAGGTAAAAATGTCAAAAATAGGGGTACAGCAGTCAACATTGTGTTATCATCTTAATCACTATAAAAACAAAACAAATGTAACGAAGAAGCACAAAAAGGCATACATCAAATTTAACATCCTCATTTTGCTTATATTTTACGATTTTATTTATCTATGTATAATCCACCCATAAAGGATGGAAGGTTTTAAGTACTGGCGTAAAATCGCGCGTTTGAAATTCGCACAGGTAGACATAAAATAATTTTGTCGTTCAAAGTATTACGGGATACATAAATACAGAGTCACGTAAAATGGATATAACAAAAAACAGACTTAACAGTAAAAAGTAATATTAATAAATAGAATAAAATAATTGTGTGGTACAAAGTATGACGATATACATAAGTACAGAGTCACGTCAAATGTATATCACAAAAAACAGACTCAACAGTAAAAGTAATATTAATAGATAAAATAATTTTGTCGTTCAAAGTATGACGGGATACATAAGCAAAGAGTCACGTCAAATGGATATCTCAAAAAAACAGACTTAACAGTAAAAGTAATATTAATAAAGATAAATAAAAGAATACTATAACACGGTTATTAAGATGATAAACAACGTCAGTACGCAAAATCTATACTTCAAGTCCAATCGTGTATTATTTGTGAAGTTGATACGGAATATTTATCAACAAGTTCTTGGTACCTTCCGATGAACCTTTTTAGAAAAGGGATGAGACGTTCTTTGACATACTCCTGGTTCATCAACTTTCTGCTCAGACAATGGTGACGTTTTACAAAGTCTGAGTAGGAGCTGCAAGCTCTTGAATACCGAATAAGTTGGGAAATGTATATCCCATATGCAGGTGAAGTTGGTATATTGCTACTAAGGTGGGGGAAATTGATAATTTCAAAATTAACCTTAATCAGTTTTGTTTTTGCTTATAAATATATTTACAAAAGCTGTCATCTGACAGGTTGTTACATTAAAATGTTTGCTTAAGTATTTCATCATTGTTCTAAAAAAATAAAAACATTTATTCACTCCCTTCTATTCTTTTATTTAAATCATTGTAGAGTCCGCAATTTTTGAACTTTTATATTCCTGTATTTACATACTATATGCGTAATGAACTTGAACAAAATTCTTCGGTAAACAAAACAAAAAGTTTTATAACTCATAGTATATGAAGTCGTTTTTGTCTTAGTTTTGTCCATCAAGAAAACGGTAGACCATGTAGAGATGACGCGTTTTCGTCAATTTGTTTTCACATTGCTTCATTACGTATATTAGTGAAAGTTATATTCGGAAAGATAAAGGTTTCTTCATTTAATATATGTGAGTGTCTATATAAAACTTAATGTGATTGTATTATTGCTTGTCATGACGAATCTTTGAAAGTTCAATAAAACACTTTTCTCAAAAATTGTATGAAAATATTTCGTGCAAGGGAAAACAAGAAAATTTCAGAAGTTGAAGGCTACGAGTTACTGAAAATATTTATAAAAGGGATTTTTTTTTAACTTATGCAATTTAAAAATCCAAAAGTAAAAGCTCGTCAAGTTTCTTGGCATAATAAGGGGATCCGACTTCTATTTTAAAGATCACACTCATGAATAAGATAATTAGTATGCAATAATCTTATTCTAATAATTGGTCAAATTAAATTAAATGCAAGCACTATATAATTTTTATATTCAAACACGCCTACCCTGTTATGTTGGCGCATTACATAGATATTTGACCCATATATTTTGTTTTCTAGTTATATGAAATTTAAATGTTGATATATACATATAGCTTTAAAATATGTAAATAATGAAATTTGAAGCGAGATGATATACTATTTTTTACTGTATTAAACATTTAATGGACACAACAGGCGACCCAAACATGCTTGAATAGAAAAGATGTACCTGAATTTCTTAACATAAGATTGTTAGCAATTTTATGGATTTTTTTTTCTTCAAAATATCGTTACCGGGGCAGCGATGCAAGTCAATGCTTTTACAGAACAATCTCTTACGTGTGCATATATCTTAAAGATCCAAAACGATATAACCTACCAAAATCAGTATTTTTTGGAAATTTGTATTTAATTAAAACTGTTTTTTTCTTCTAAAATCCGTCGAAGTAAAGTTACCATTTAGGGATAAGTACTAAGCAAATAAAAACATACTTAGTGACACACATTGTTTAACGAACATAAAGATGTATCGTAGAATCGTAGAGCACTGCACAATATGAAATGCTCAAACTTGCATGCCTGCATGAATTATAAATAGCCAAATATAGTAATTTTATTCGTTTCGACAGGATTTTTTTTTTGTGAAAATCAATAGGGAACGACCATTTAACTTCAAGGGAGGAGGGGTGTTATGTTTTTTCAAGGATTTGTATAATAAGACTTACTATACAAATCCTTGGGTGTTTTTTTTCATAAAAAAAAAAAATATTCTGATCCCCAATTTGATGAAAAAATTTATTCTGAATCCAGATGTTAAATATTGAAAAATTCATTTGATTACTAGCGTTGAAAACTGAATAAAATTGATAGCGAAAAATTTTGTAACTCAGACAAAAAACCATACCCCCTTTTTAAGTTAAATGGTTGCTCCTTAAATGACATTGTCGCCAAATCCTACTAAATGTATTAATATATAAGGAAAACAGAAGATATTTTATCAACACCAGTTTTGAGTCATTTTCTAGATGTTAGAGAGCACTCGAAAGAAGTAAGGTGCACTCGAATCTCGAAGTCACATTTTGTTCTGATTTATATCTTTATTTATCATTTATCAGTATCTTAATGTTTTGTTTATAAATAAAGCATACAATAGAAACCTAGTACACATGACAGCATACCACTTTTGCATTTAATCAATGTTTATTGAGTCATCGGATCAGAAAAAAAACTTACTCATTTTAACTGTATCGCACGTATATGAATACTTCGATACGTATACGTATCGAAATACTTCAGTTCTGCAACACCTCTATTAGAGATGTTGCAGAACTGAAGTATGTTTTTTATGTAATAAAATCGAAATTAAACTTCACAAATAGTGAGAGAAAAACAAGTGTCTATATGTTAGATCCTATTATACAACGTTGAACTCAAACACGCCTTAATCTAAAAGTGCAGAAAGTTAAACACACCTTTTATAATACACGAGGCGTGTATGAATTAACCTTATAGATACGTCGGAGGAGCATTCCAGTTTTGATGCTGTTATTTCAATGGCTGTTAGATACGTACAGAAGCTTTTTAGGAAAGTCCATTGTATTTGTCGTGCTCATCAATTGGACCTAGATCAACGTCAACTACTTGTATTCATCTTGTTGGCTAATCTGTACCTATAGTGGCTTTCAGAAACTTTTTAATATTTTTTATTTCAAATAACTAGGAAGTGATATATACTCTTTTTTGCTCAGAATTTCACATGATAAATATGTTAATTTTTTATGGACATTAATCATGGACTTAAACTCTCAATTCACGAACTGTCGATTTCAGTTGGCATTCATCCTATTAGGTTTGACTCTCACATAGACGATATCTATGTGAAATTTAAATATGAAATACCATCAGTGAACATAACAACCTGTGTGTATTTAACATAAAAATTCGCCCTCCCCTTTAAATGTAAAGGAGCTACCATTTGATTTTTATTGGGTCTAGGATGAAAAATTTTGTCCTGCATTTTTTTTAGTTGTAATCTCTGTTCCGCCTTTTTATTTTTCACTCTATTAGGTTCTACTTTTTTTTTAAGTTTATCCTGCCTTTTTTTTTGCTGAGTTGCTCATCCTTCCTTTTACTACAGACCCCTTGTCCTGTTTTTTTTTTTTCAAATTGCATCCTTACCCGCCCCTCCCCCATATAAATCAAATGGAAACTCCATAACCCAAAAGACAAATTCTGTTAAATTAAAAAATCTTACATTGTCACATTGTTAAATTTCTTTGACGCTAAACCATTGAATACTTGTACGAAGTTCTTTAATATCTTAATATATAAGTTCTTTAATCTCTTAATATATAAGATGTGATGATACAATGTAGTATATTTATTTAATAAATAACTATCACCCAAAACTGGAGCTATTCTAGACAAGGAACCATGATTCCGTTTAACTTCGACTTATGAATGTCCCTTTGGTTTTTTCCGCCTCTTGTATAAAAGGGATTGTTTTGTTCTAATTTCATAATTATTTATTTTTATGGTCCACCTTAATTCTATCAATCTTCAAAATAAGCAATAAAAAATCCCGATTTTCATATATGGTACATGCAGCTGAATTTTATATTCCATTTTTTTTTTATAATTGTCATACGAACTATGATTTTTTTTGTCAGAAGATTTTGTCTATTAATGATGAAGTTATCCATTTATTCAATTTAGGTCTCTTTCATGAATTCATACTTAACAGTCTTAACACAACAGCTATTCGTCAAATGGAATACTCTTGACCTAGATAATCTCCATTTATATTTAAATTATGCTGTTTAGAATCAAGAATAGAACATCGGACCAGTTTCCGGTCAACTCGTTTTCTCAATTACTGTTTATTTACCTTGTCATACATAAGACCTAATACCGGACGACTAAAACACTGAAGCAAACATTCGGATTTTACAACATAGATATATATAAACTGCAAAAAATAAATAAGCAATGTAGTTTAAAAATCTGACTTTTGATAATTCATTATAAAAGATATAGAATTCAAATGGCCTATTCAGGAAATTTTCAAACATCGCTTTAATCGTGAAAAAGGTCGACAATATACTCTAAAACAGTTACTACACTTATCGAGTGACACGTCTTATTTTTACATAACTTCACTCATTCATGTAAGGACAATGAAATGAAAAATCGTGTATATTACGAATACATGTTATACTCATTTTAGCATATTCACAAATACTTCATATACGTTCCGTCATATACGGATACGTCCTCGATACGTGAGTTCTGCAACAGCTCTATTTATAGGTAACCATAACAAATAATCCATATCGATTCACCTTGAATTGAAGGTCATCTTCCAAAAGTATATTGACCTCAGCACACACTTTTAAGTAGCAAACCAATCGATCCACAAACTGCCGTATGGATCGCAGTGTCAACTCATTATTTTTTGGTAATATTTTTTACTTATTTGGCCATTGTTGATACTTTACAAGATGTGACAAGATCTCGTGTATTTTTTTTTTCAAAGTAAACAACATAATATTCGAAGTAAAATACACAACATATATTTTAATAATTAAAAAAAAACATATTATAATTTTCTTCCGTCTTGGGTGTGTAAAAAATACTACTAGTAGTAGTTATAAATCATGTCAGTACGGAAGAACGATATTATTATTTTTCATACATAAATCACATTTTGCTACTTATCATCTGATTTTACGAAATCATACGAGGAACACAGTGGTAATGATGCAGCTACATACCCTACATAGCACTTGAATTACCCCTCCTTCCCCAATTTTAATCGTTTCTTTTTCAATCGTTTACTGTGCAGTGTTTTGTGGATTGTTTGAAATTGAAAAAAAAAAATGTATGGTTTGTAAAATGTGTTTGAATCAGAAGGGAGTTGTTTTTTTGTTATCCTAGTTAGTATCCGCATCAACATGACAAATGATGTTTCCCTTTTGTCAATTATATACTGGAATAATACTAAGTCTTCGTCTTCAAGCCATTGTTCAACTACTAAACACTAGTACACTTGTTACAATCAAAAACCTGGTAATAAATTGTTCAAATAAGGCCTTGGAAAATAGTGGAATTAATTACTTTTGGAGTGTCAAAAATTCGTTGAAAGTACTTGATAAATTGCATGCCTATATTGGTGATTTTGAATCTGTCCAAAGTTTTGATTTTTCTACCCTATATACCACTCTGCCTCATAATTTCATTAAGAAAAAATTCACACACCTAATTAAATGGGCATTTAAAAAGTCAGAATATATATGTTCAAACTCGTTTAGGTCATCTTTTTAGTAACAACAAACAAAAGAACTATGTCAATTGGACCTGCTTTGATACGTTAACTGCCCGTGAATTATTACTAGATAACATTTTTGTTTGCTATGCAGATTCCGTATATCGTCAAGTTATCTGAATTCCAATGGGGACTTACTGTGCACCACTTATTGCGGACCTGTTTCTGTATTATTATGAGTTACAATTTATGACTAAAATCAGCATAGATCCATCGAAACAACATCTGTTACAAAACTTTAATAACACTTAGATATTTGGATGATATATTGGCTCTCAATAATGACGACTTCAGTACGTTCACTGAAGAGATTTATCCTGCTGAACTGACTTTAAATAAAGCTAATACAAAGAACATTGTCCTTTCTTGGATCTTGATTTCTATAGCTTTAACGGGAAGCTTTATATCAAATTTACGATAAAAGAATGATTTTTTCATTTCCTATTGTTAATTATCTAATTTTAGATGGTGACGTTCCCCTGTACTTGTACATCCCGTCATTGTGTTTTTGTGCCATTGTAAATGTTTTTTTTTACATATTTCTTTGTTTTATAGTGATTAAGATAATAACACAATGTTGGCTGCTGTACCCCTATTTTTGACATTTTTACCTATTATGTCTGTTTGCTTTGTTCACACATCGTTGTCAATAAAATGGAATTTTATGCGAATGTCATACAAGTGAGAGGTTTAGCTAGCTATAAAACCAGGTTTAATCCAATGTTTTCTACATAAGAAAATGCCTGTACCAAGTGAGGAATATGACAGTTGTTGTCCATTCGTTTGATGTGTTTGAACTTTTGATTTTGCTATTGATTTGGGACTTTCCAGTTTGAATTTTCATCCGAGTTCATTAATTTTGTGAATTTACTTTATTTCAATATCTTATGGTGTTTATATATCTCAACTTGTTCGATTCGTGTATGTAACAACGTATTTGATCTTAACGAATGAAATCTCTGTATTACTGAAAAATTATTACAACAGGGTTTTCGATATCACAAACTAGTCAAAACATTTACGAAATTTTATCATCGGTACAAGGACATCATTCGTAAATATAGGCTAAATCTGCATGCAGACATCTTATACGTTCAGGTATTTCACATCCCGAATATTATTTTAATATTCCTTACAAAGCACAAAAGTGGCGTCATTCACCTCAAAAGCTAACCAAACCTCCAAACATTCAGAAGGGATATAGTTACGATACTGTTGTCAGGTCATTAAAAATGGCATATTTTGGAATTAATATTGATTCACTCATAGGGTCTTTGCATCGGAAATAAACACATTTATTCTAAAACCAGTTGTTGGCATGATATAGTTATGGTCTTCTCATATATTTTATGATGGTTTAATAGTTAACACCTTACTGGAGGGATTGTGCTTGATTTTCATATAATGAAGACATAATCTTTCAATCAATTTAGTTAAGGTCTGGAACTGGCATGTCAGTAACTGCTAGTAGTCCGTTGTTAATTTATGTATCATTGTCATTTTTCTTAGTTTCTTTTGTTACCTATTCTGACATCGGATTCGGACTTCTTTTAAACTAAGTTTTACTGTGCGTATTGCTGTGTGTTTGTTTATTCTACATTGGCTAGAGGTATAGGGGGAGGGTTGAGATCTCACAAAATATGTTTAACCCCGCCACATTTTGCGCCTGTCCCAATTAAGGAGCGTCTGGCCTTTGTTAGTCTTGTATGTTTTTAATTTTAGTTCATTTATATGTTTTGGAGTTTAGTGTGACGTCCATTTTCTATGAACTAGTACACATTTTTGTTTAGGGGCAAGCTGAAGCCCGCCTCCGGGTGCGGCATTTTTTCGCTGTGTTGAAGACCCATTGCTGGCCTTCAGCTATTTTCTGCTCTTTGGTCGGGTTGTTGTCTCTTTGACCCACTCCCCGTTTCCATTTTCAATTCTAAGTAGTAACACAATCAAACAAGTATTTAAACTGGTGAAACCAGGTTTTGTTGACCTTGTAAGCATCTTTTACATTATATGGATCATGCGTAACCTAGTAAGGTTGGAATATTGGGTTTATATTTCAGCAAATGAACCAACAGAGAGAGTATGTATCCAGGGCACAGATGCTTTATTTCCGGGGGTTTGGACGTTTGATGATGGAACCCCGATGCATTACTTTAATTGGAATGAGGACAGTCAAGAACCAGATGGTGGACAAGGATATCTTGAAATAATGCAGTCTGCTAAGGGTAGATGGCACGATGTAAAGAATTATTACCCGAATTATGTGTGTCTCCCTATTTGTGAAAGACGATAAACTCACAAATGATCTGAACTGTTGATATAAGAAAACATTTGACCAAATGTAAGGATTATTTGTTCATAAAACCCATTACTGACGAGTGTATTGATAAGAATGAATATTAGTTGACATTTGTACAGCGATAATTCTGGTACAAATACGACTTCGATGCGTTCCTTAAGCTTATGTATATGATATTATTGGTGGTATTCCCAATTTCTACGGGAACTTTTGCTGTCCTATCAAGGATTACTTGCGATGTTGATTTTTTCGTAAGATAAGGCTCTCGCTTTTCTTCATAGACGTATTTACCCTTGTATGCAATTGTGTCCGCCATTACTTAAAATCACACAAGTTCCCGTAAAATATGACACCATAATTCAAAAAATTGACGTCATAATTAAAAAGTGATTGTTGCTTGACGTCAGAAGGTTATTCGGAGACAGATCTAAGGTCATTGGGACAAAATATAGCTAAAAACCAAAAGTGTATATGAAATACGTTTATTCTAGTCCTGTTTAGTTTCTACCTGCAAGTTTTGAAAGTTGATGGCATTCTAGGGTCACATGAAATTTTGCGCAAGACATTTGTAAAGAAATTCATATTAAAAGATACGCCTCGTAAACCATCAATTATCTGCTAAAATAAAAAAAAAAAAAAAAAAAAAAATCTGATACTTTTTCTTGTGCTTTAAATTTTCAAGAACAAAACATACAAATACTAAGTTTAACATCATGTATGAGCAGTAATTACATCAATTTATTGTAAGCCCCCGACATATAGGCGGAGAAGCAATTAACATACCGTCTCTTAAAGCATGCTTTATTAAGAGAAAAGCGCAAAAGGAAGTTCACACAAGTTTAAATTTCGTGTTAAGATTTGATTGTTAACCATGAAGGAATGTAAATGGCAATAGAAAATAAATTTTTTTCCATCAAAGTAAATTCAATCCAGAATAGTGCAGATCCGGGATACGGTAGTTAGTTGAGTTTGTCATGTGACTTCCATCACCACCTGTCCAAAATGTAGGCATCGTCAATTCCTACACATGTTGAGCGATGGGGTTCAAAAGTTTTATCTTATACTGCACAAAATATTTTTGAAATTATATCTCAGAAATTGGCTACCCTCCCTTCAGTCGTACGGGATTTAAAATTACGTACTTGCGGAACATAAGTTATATCTACACTACCCTGCATAATTATGATTCGGAAAGTGCTTGAAACTTTAATAGTGCAGGGATACAGGCGCGCCTTCTATCTGGTAAATGACGTCATTAAGGCGTGCGAAATTGACGATCCTTTCCGCCGAAAGACATGATTCCAGAAATGACGTATCAAATTGTAGGTATTCAAATTCATGGTACACATAGGCTGGTTGTCTCCCTTGCAACATACGGGTAGCTTAGTCAAGATCCAGACATAATCTGACAGATAAAGGACAGGGAACCAGTCTGATACCATGAACCATTAGTGGAGTATGATCTGCTTACACTTCCGGAGGAGCTGAGATCACCCCGGTTTTCAATGGGGCTCGTGTTGCTCAGTATTTAGTTTTCTATGTTGTGTTTTGTGTACTGTTGTTGTCTTTTCGTAATTTTTCGGGGTTTTTTGCCATGTCATTGTCAGTTTCTTTTTCGACTTATGGGTTTAGATATCACTTTGGTATCTTTCGCCATTCTTTTAATAACAGTCCTCACAAGGTCCACTTACCAGGTAATGTTTAAGAAGCCAATACTTAAAATGTGTATATTAGGAGCATCAAAACCATACCGGCCTAAACAGATCAGACACAAATGTGTAGATCAAATTTCAATGAGGGTTTCGGCAATATATTTAGTAAAATAATAATAAAAAAAAAGATAAATTTTGATGTTGCAGCGTGTCACTTATTAACAGGACTCGCTATCTATGCCAATGCATCTGCTATTGTGCATTCACTGAAACCTAAAGATTTACATTACAGGAATCATGTAAACAATGTGTCTCAGGAATGAATGGCAATGAGTATATTCGAAAATAACTATTTTTAATTTTGTTTTATAATCCACATAAAAAACTAGGTACGTCTATAGCTAGTGTACATGAAGACGCATGATCATTATTGAACTGAGTGTCTCTGGATTTTTGTTTCCAGTTATTGAGCTGTTTCTTGCACTTTCAATCACTTCAAGGTCATGAAACAGAAAATCTTTGTCCGTTGAGATGGCGAGTGTCCGATAGTACAAATTTGTGTAGAAATAGTCTTGAAGGTAGGTGAACTGAATCTGTTGAACCTTTTTCACAAATTTTTTATATTAGACTTGTCTATACTACACCTGACAAAATTGTAAGAACTTTAGAAGTAAGTCACCATTCTTTTCGCGTGGCTTCTTCAGTGAAAATTTGCTGATTCTCGATTATCGGTTTCAATATATCATTAAGTGGCAATCATTTCATTTATATGTAGTAGATTGTGCAATGTTGAACGACCATAAAATTGGAGTGATTGATAGCCATTGGAAAACAAGTCGTTTTATTGGATATGGAAAGTAATTTTGTCTTGTAACAAACCACCAATGGAATTGTTGCAAGTGTTCTGAAACCTTATTGAGGGTTGCACTCTCCATTCACCAATAAAAACATCTCACTGGATGTTACTCTTGTTTTTATACATCCTGCAGATCAAAACAAACGGCCGCATTCTTTAGCAACGGTTCTGCTGTAGGACTTGGTAGTCCGATCAACCATATTTATATTTAATACCAGTTAATTCTAAAGATAAGTAATGCTTTATAAGGACCATCGTGTTGCGACCTATTTATTGAATATTGCATTTTTCAAAATGTTTTATGGATTTTTTAATACTTCTGCTGTAATATTTCGATGCTGTCGTTACAAAAAAATTTCAATTTTTGATATTTTTCAAACAATCTAAAGACATGTATAAGTGTTATGAGAAGGGATTTCAATTTCGATCAGGCTATTGATAAGAACAGAAAAAAATAGTTCTAGCCTATTAGGCAGTATTCAATGACTTTCAATAGGATTTGACAAATTGAAAAATTAATCGAAAAATCTAACGAACTCAATAGTAATACTTAAAAGCAAGTCCGTAGTTCTTATCAAGTATGTTTTCCCATTGTTATTTATATGAAGACAGATTTATATTATATGCTAGGACAAAATATCATTAAATATTGAATCAAATATCAAGGTCTAGAAAATAATAATTTGTACAAATCAAAAGAAAAATTATAAAAGTATTCAAAATTTTATGTTATACAAACTCATCGCCTTTATTAGCAATGTGTTTTTAGATTAATCCCACAAAGAGATGCAGGATTGTTTATCTCTCTTTTTAATCTATATGTAACAAAGGAGATTTTAATATGTGTGGTACAAAAAGAAATTAACAAATAAACAGAGTTCCATGGCCTTCTATTAAGTCTTTCAAAAGAAGATCAAATGTGGTACTGATACTGGACATTCCAAACCACTGACATCAGATTTAATCACGACATGAATCTCTACATATTTTTAGATTTTTTTTTACGTCTTTGGGTTGTTGTCTCAGTAATGTATTGAACTCAGAAAACTATCAATACAGTACAGAATGATACGTTTATATGTAACCCATTAAGTATACTTGCCTTTTCATATTATATATAACTGTTACGCTTTTTTATTTATATGCTAATGGCTCTGGTCTGCTGTGGTTGAGAATCTTATAATTGAGATGATTATATTCATATTTATACATGATTATCAAAATTATTGTGTCAATTATTAAAATCTTTGTGATAAATTACTTTGCACTTCATGGACCCTTTAATTGATTAAAAAAATATCGTATCTTATCTTATCTTTAACACCGAACCCCCTTATACTCATTCTCACAGACCAGTACCAATTATTAAGAAATAAAAGGCAGGGGTTTTAAATAGGAAAGTGTTCAACTTCCGTTCAATGGTTTAATTTGACACCACGATTGAATTATGTGCCCAGTTTCCCTAGCGAACACAACCTCTCGGTAATCAAAGAAATTGACCACTGAAGAGAAGAGATTATCGTAGTTTTTCTTTCAACAATTTATGTATTAGAATCATTTTACAGCAATATTTTTTATCGCACAATGCAAGGTAATTTTGGCAGAGGATTTTTCTGTTGTCGAGGTTTCTTTCTTGCGATGCGTCAGTGATAACCACATTGTGACATTGATAGCCTCCATTGATTTGAATTTAAAATCCCGCCCTTGACACGTCATGAAATAGAAGTTCATTCATTGGTTGATCGGTGTTTAACGCCACTTTCAGCACTATTGTGCTATTTCGTGGCGGTCACTTTTTTAGTGGAGGAAGCCGGACTGCCCAGAGAGAACCACCGACATTCGAAAACTGACAATATTAGTCAATTAAGATTGGTGTCAAGCGCACCTGCAACGTGCGGGATTTGGACTCACAACATTAGTGTTGACAGGCTTGTGATACAGTAGTTAAACTACTTAAACCACTCGGCCACCTTCATAATAGAAGTTCCAAGGGGAAGAAATATTCTGTAATGTTATTTCGTCTGGCACAAAAATTACAGTATTTGCTTCTAACGGAATAAAGGGTATAGAATATTTTTTCCCAAAGGAACGCCATTATTTATACCAGAGTTTCAGGGAACTTCGGTTTGGCGGAACAAAAATACGTTGACAGACATTCCTTACGGTGTTTTTCGTTATCATTCCGCCATCTTATTTTCTTTGTGGATCCTAAATAACACAACATTTGTTACCATCGGCATTATTCACGTTTTTATTTTATTAAGTTCCCGGTTCTTTTTACAAAAAAAAAAAAAATTTGCATGTGTGTTAAAGACATTACTTAGATATAAGAAGATGTGGTATGAGTGCCAATGAGACAACTCTCCATCCAAGTCAAAATTTATAAAAGTAAACCATTATAGGTCAAAGTACGGAGCCTAGGCTCACACCGAACAGTAAGCTATAAAGGGCCCCAAAAATTACTAGTGTAAAACCATTCAAACGGGAAAACCAACGGTCTAATCTATATAAAAACGAGAAACGAGAAACACTTATGAACCACATCAATAAACGACAACTACTGAACATCAGATTCCTGACTTAGGACAGGTGCAAACAAATGCAGCGGGTTTAAACGTTTTAATGGTACCAAACCTGCCTTGAAATTAGGAAGAATCACAATTTGACGATTAACTTAGTTTGGAGCCATCATCATTACGATACAGCAGAAATACTAGTATCTAAAACAAAAAATGGTCACCCCTGGACCTCTCTCTAAACTGTACACCGGATGTTTCGTTCATCGCAAAACTAACAGATCGAAGCTTTTAGATGGAGTTTAGTCTTCACCTATCCGGCAGTAAAGTCGCTGGTAAAGAAGGCCGTCCGTTTGGCTGTGTGGGATGTTTAAACACGCAGCCACAACCAGACGGATTTGGGCGGTTAAATCTTGTTCGTGATGTATCTTTAACATGTGTTGTTCGTTAATTTGTTGTTTGTCTTTGTTTGTGTGTCTGGTTTATTTAGGAGAAGTCGGATGCTGGTGGTTGATGTGATCTGTTGTATTGTTAGCTCACCTGGCACAAAGGGCCAAGTGAGCTTTTCTCATCGCTTGGCGTCCGTCGTCCGTCGTCGTCCGTCGTCCGTCGTCGTCCGTCGTCCGTTAACTTTTACAAAAATCTTCTCCTCTAAAACTACTTGGCCAAATTTAACCAAACTTGGCCACAATCATCATTGGGGTATCTAGTTTAAAAATTGTGTCCGGTGACCCGGCCAACCAACCAAGATGGCCGCCATGGCTAAAAATAGAACATAGGGGTAAAATGTAGATTTTGGCTTATAACTCTGAAACCAAAGCATTTAGAGCAAATCTGACAGGGATAAAATTGTTGATCAAGTCAAGATCTATCTGCCCTGAAATTTTCAGATGAATCGGACAATGGGTTGTTGGGTTGCTGCCCCTGAATTAGTAATTTTAAGGATTTTTTTCCGTTTTCGGTTATTATCTTGAAAATTATTATAGATAGAGATAAACTGTAAACAGCAATAATGTTCAGCAAAGTAAGATCTACAAATAAGTTAACATTATCAAAATGGTCAGTTGACCCCTTAAGGAGTTATTGCCCTTTAAAGTAATTTTTACCAATTTTTGTAAATTTTGTAATCTTTACAAAAATCTTCTCCTCTGAAACTACCGGACCAAATTCAACCAAACTTAGCCACAATCATTATTAGGGTATTTAGTTTAAAAATATGTGGGTGACCCAGCCAACCAACCAAGATGGCTGCCATGGCTAAAAATAGAACATAGGGTAAAATGTAGATTTTGGCTTGTAACTCTGAAACCAAAGCATTTAAAGCAAATTTTACAGGGATTAACTTGTTTATCAAGTAAATATCTATCTGCCCTCAAATTTTCAGATGAATTGGACAACTGGTTGTTGGGTTGCTGCCCTGAATTGGTAATTTTAAGGAAATTTTGCCGTTTTTGGTTATTATCTTGAAAATTATTACAGATAGAGATAAACTGTAAACAGCAATAATGTTCAGCAGAGTAAGATCTTCAAATAAGTCAACATGATTAAAATGGTCAGTTGACTCCTTAAGGAGTTATTGCCCTTTAAAGTAATTTTTACCAATTTTGGTAAATTTTGTTATCTTTACAAAATCTTCTCCTCTGAAACTACTGGACCAAATTCAACCAAACTTAGCCACAATCATTATTAGGGTATTTAGTTTAAAAATATGTGGGTGACCCAGCCAACCAACCAAGATGGCTGCCATGGCTAAAAATAGAACATAGGGTAAAATGTAGATTTTGGCTTTGTAACTCTGAAACCAAAGCATTTAAAGCAAATCTTACAGGATTAACTTGTTTATCAAGTAAATATCTATCTGCCCTCAAATTTTCAGATGAATTGGACAACTGGTTGTTGGGTTGCTGCCCTGAATTGGTAATTTTAAGGAAATTTTGCCGTTTTGGTTATTATCTTGAAAATTATTACAGATAGAGATAAACTGTAAACAGCAATAATGTTCAGCAAAGTAAGATCTTCAAATAAGTCAACATGACCAAAATGGTCAGTTGACCCTTAAGGAGTTATTGCCCTTTATAGTCAATTTTAACAATTTTCATTAATTTGGTAAGTTTTACAAAATGTTTTCCTTTTGTAATCTTCTTTTCTGAAACTGCAGTAGAAAATCAATATAGAAAACAATCTACTAATGTACTGGCAATAAAAATAATTGATAATTCTGTAACATGAAAAAAAAACCACATTAATACCTGATGATGGTGTTTCTTTCTTTACATTGAAAATGATGTCACAACTATAATCCCGAACAATAGGTCGAATGTCAGATATGTTTCAGTACTTTGGCTTCATTTTCTACAGATTCCGAAGTGCAAATGATGCTTGAATTCCTACACTAATTTATACAGACTTCATCCCCGTTCATAGGTAATGCCTGCCTCATATTATATTTAAAACTTAAATAGAATATCAGAAATTTTGAGAGAAAATTGATCAACCATGCAAGATCTAAAACTTAATTAATATTGTTCAAATTATCAATTAACTATTAAAAAAAAAATTCTCATTAAAAATATAGTTCTTCATTTTATATTTTATCAGAAATTTAGGAAAAAATTGAATTTAATTGTGTCCCTTGTTCTCATTTCCTGGGATAAATCCAATACAAATTAAAGTATTGGTATTGAATTAATATTTAAGAAATATTTCAAACCTTACCATTTTCTTCACAAGAATGAAGACCATATTTTCAGTGTCATGAGTATCAGTCATCATATTTGTTGTACTTTGTTGTTTAAAAGTTGAATACAAAGCAATTCAAAAACCACTTGAATTTTGCAACAACAAATGAGAGTTTTTAACGACCTCAGCTGGCTATACAACCCTTGCACAATCAACTGAATTTTGCAGAAATCAGTAATAGGAAAGATTGCCCTTAAATGATAATTTTTTATTACCTTTTTGTTTGGGGGGGGGGCTGTTGCGCAACAACAAAACTTCACAACAAACTTTCTCATCACTTCACATTTCTCGTTAGATAAATTTTACAAAAATTCTCCCCTGAAACTACTGTCAAATTAAACCAAACGGTTTAAATCACCACTAGGATATCCAGGGACCACTGTGTATGATGACCCTGCCTGCCAACATGGCACACATGGCTGAAATAAAACGCACTTTTTAGTCTTATATCTCTGAAACTAAACGACAGTACAACAGTTGCATTTATCATGCATCAATTGTAAATAAAAATATCAGGTGAGCGACACAGGGTCCTTGGAGCCTCTAGTTAAGTATTTTTGGAGATACCTCTAAACCTTTTGGTTTGATGTATGTATTGCATTGACTGTTAGTTTGTTTCTGTCCTGAATATGCGTAAAAGCATTGCCACTGAACTTTAAGCAAGTAACATTCAATCTTAGGCAACACTTCTAGGCTTGCTGTAGATTTCGTCTTACATAATACTAGATTTTTCTTAAACTATTAAACTGATTACGACAAAACTTGACAGTAATGATTGAAATAACCAGTATTTCTTAGGAAAAAAAAATCGCATTCAGTTTATTCATCAAAAAAATCTTCTTTAAGGGAAGCTGCTCATGCACCTTTGACCTTGTGTGTACTATCATTTCTAAAAATGTCATGCTATTTAAGTGGAATATTACAAAAATGAAATATTCTGAGTGAATTGAGTCTCAAAAACACATTTTATGAGAAAATTTCCTTGAAATGGGACCCTACCATGAATATTAGTAGACAGAACAAGCCATACTCAGTGGTTTGGGGAGCTTTTTCTGACTTTTTCTCCTTATTTTTATATTTTGCTATAATAGAAAACTCTTTCCTAAGTAATACTTTAATACATATACATTTATAAGTCAATGAAATTATCTTTCAAGCAGTAACAACAAATTATTCACTAAAAGGAAAGCTTTGTATGTCCCTCTCTGGATCGCGGCTATAATTTAAGTTTTACGTAAGGACTTATTGAAACCTCCATGGTGTCAGTAAACTTTATATGGATAGTTGAAATTTTGAGGAAACGAGAGGTATAAATGGACCGAAAGGGACCTTATAATGAGAACAAAGTGGTCCATTAGTGGTATTTATCATTCTAGGATCATATTTTTAATCATACTCAACTATTTGTAGGCAAATGAGATAAATATTTGATCATTTAATGGTCCACACTATATTGTATCATGATGCAGCTTGATTTGGATTTTTCGAAGAAATTTTGCTAGAATCAGTGTAGATGTCGTCTAACAATATTTTAGATTTTTCTTAAACTATTGAACTGATTAGGAATAAACTGGACAGTAATGCTTGAAATAACAAGTATTACTAAGGAAAAAAATCACATTCAGTTTATTCAACAAAACAGTCTTCTTAAGGACCATCGTGGTCAGACCTATTTATTGAATATTGTATTTCTCAAAAATTTTTATAGATTTTTTTATACTTCTGCTGTAATATTTCGATGCTGTCGTTACAAAAAGTGTTCAATTTTTGATATTTTTCTAAAAAACTAAAACATGTATAAGTGTTATGGGAAGGAATTTCAATTTCGATCGGTTTATTTATAAGAAAAGAAAAAAATAGTCCTAGCCTATTGGGCAGTCTTCACTGTCTTTCAATCGGATTTGACAAATTGAAAAATTAATCGAAAAATCAAACGAACTCAAAAGTAATACTTAAAAAACGAGTCCGTAGTTCTTTATCTCAGTATATTTTACAATTGTTATGTAACTGAAGACAGGTTTAACAAATATAAAATGTTAGGACAAAATATCATTAAATATTGAAAAAAATATCAAGGACTAGAACACAATAATTTGTACAAATCAAAAGAAAAATTATAAAAGTATTCAAAATTTTATGTAATACAAAATCATCGCCTTTATTCGAAATGTGTTTTTAGATTAATCCCACAAAGAGATGCAGGATTGTTTATCTCTCTTTTTAATCTTAATGCGACAAAGAAGATTTTAATAAGTGTGATACAAAAAGAAAATATCAAGTAAACAGAGTCTCATGGCCTTCTATTAAGATCTTCTGTACTGAACATTCCACTGTGATACTGATACTGGACATTCCAAATCACTGACATCAAATTTAATCACGAGATGAATCTCTACATATCTTTTTCACGTCTTTGGGTTGTTGTGTCAATAACGTATTGAACTCAGAAAACTATCAATATAGTACAGAATGATATGTTTATATGTAACCCATTAAGTATATTTGCCTTTTAATATTATAAATAATTGTTATGCTTTTTTACCTATATGCTTATGGCTCTGGTCTGGCTGTGGTTGAGAACCTTATAATTAAGATGATTATATTCATATTAGTATGATTATCAAAATTAGTATGTCAATTATTAAAATCGTTGTGTTAATTACTTTGCTCTTCATGGGCCCTTTAATTGGAATAAAAAATATCGTATCCTATCTTATCTTAAACACCGAATCCCCTTATATAAATACTCACAGACCAGTGCGAAATATTAAGAAATAAGAGGCAGGGGTTTCAAATAGGAAAGTGTTCAGCTTCCGTTCAATGGTTTAATTTGACACCACGATTGAATTATGTGCCCAATTTCCCTAGCGAACACAACCTATCGGTAATCAAAGAAATTAACCACTGAAGAGAAGAGATTACCATAGTTTTTTCTTCCAACGACATATATTATGTATTAAACATTATACAGTGATATTTTTTTATCGCAAAATGTCAGGTAATTTTAGATCTTGAAAATTTCTTACTTTGCGTCAGTGATATTCACATTGTGACATTGATAGCCTCCATTGCTTTGACTTCAAAATCCCGCCCTTAGGGGATGTATCCAAAAAGTTTGAAAGGGGGCGTAGAATAGAATCTTTCACCTCTCGAAAAATGTTTTTGACCTTTTTTTGGCTAAAAACATAAAATAAGTGTAAAATGAAACCAATTTAACAGTTCCTGACGTGGGGCATGTATATTTTATAGTTAAAGTGTAAGGGTTGGACAATCTTTGATGCCGTATTCTCCCCATTAATTGTTTATTATAAAATGATTGGATGGATCCAAAGCTATGTACCATTATATTTGATGTGGGTCTTGTCAGTAAAAAATGGACATGGAAAAATTCTCCCTAGCCAAGTCAGTCACTGAAATATGGGTCACAACTAGCATTTGAAGAATGCATTGCGAATTTGTGAGGGCCAGAATTTTTTCTCTAAAATATCTCAGACCCCCGAAAATCAAATTGTCCGTACCTTAGACTTTCAATCTATCTAGATATTACTGACTGGGGATCATTATTCAGCAATGTTATTAATGGGCTGGGGCGTGTGGGATTAAACATGTTTTCGTAGGTAAAAATTATAGCTGTGGAACTTTTTTTTATCATGTGAGTGTAATGGAGTATTACCTTCTGTTGGGTGGAATTGTGAAATAGGAGTCAATACGACCTTGCTCCTTCCTTTGTCGCTTGAAGGCGTCATGCTTGTCATCCTCAGCCTTAGCAATGTGTTACTGTAATTTGAATTTCAAAATGACTGAGTGACGTTTTTTCGACGTACTGGTCTACTCCACGGTAGCGAATCACGTGACTTTGACATAATCAAAAATATATTACACGTAAATACGAGCGAATCATATCTTTATAAGTAACGAATTATCGCAAACAAATTAAAAATACGGGAAATGGCAACGTTAACAAAATCTAGTCTGATTAATCATTTTACAGTCCTAATTAAAAAAAAAAGTGCAAGTAAAAAGGGGGGCGTATACCCTCTACGCCCCCCTCTGGATCCGCCAGTGGCCCTTGACACGTCATGAAGTAGAAGTTCCTTCATTGATTGATTGGTGTTTAACGTCACTTTCAGCACTTTTGTTCTATTTCGTGGCGGTCACTTTTTATTAGCGAAGGAAGCCGGACTGCCCAGAGAGAACCACCGACATTCGAAAACTGACAATCTTAGTCAATTAAGATTGGAGTAGAGCACACCTGCAACGATGGGGGATTCGGACTCACAACATCAGTGGTGACAGGCTAGTGATACAGTAGTTCGACTACTTAGACCACTCGGCCACCTTCATAATAGAAGTTCCAAAAGGAAGAGATATTCTGTAATATCATTTCGTCTGGAAAAAAATATTACAGTATTTGCCCCTAACGGAATTAAGGGTATAGAATATTTGTTCCAACCGGGAATAGTTATATGGCATTGTTTATAGCAAAGTTTCCCGAGGGAACTTCTTATAGGCGGAACAAAAATACGTTGACAGACATTCCTTAGTGTTTTTCGTTACCATTCCGCCCTCTTAATTTATTTGTGGATACTAGATAACACAACATTTGTTACCCATCAGCATTATTCACGTTTTGTTTTATTAAGTTTCCGGTTCTTTTATACAAAAACATTAAAAGGAGTTGCATGTGTGTAATAGACAATATCTGCCTGGTAATCAGGAGGAATCAGAATTCGATGATCAAATTTGCTTGGAGCCATTATCAATGATAATTTTTATATATATATATAAATACATATATATACATCAGACATTTCTCTGAAACAAAACATGCTCATTCCTAAATGCTTGATTTCTCCTTAAACTGGACACCAGTTGTTTCGCGCATCGCTACACTAACGAAGCGGAGTTTTTAGATGAAATTACGGTCCAGTTTAGTCTTCTCTCATCCGGCAGTAAAGTCTCTGATAAAGAAGGCCGTCCGTTTGACTGTTTGAGATGTATAAATACGCAGCCACAACCAGACGGAATGGGGACGTTAAATCTTGTTCGTGATGTATCTTGAACATGTGTGGTTCGTTAATTTGTTGTTTGTCTTTGTTTGTGTGTCTGGTTTATTATGGAGCAGTCGGATGCTGGTGGTTGATTTGGTCTGTTGTATTGTTGAGTATTTCTGGAGATACCTTTAAATCTTTTGGTTTGATGCATGTATTGCATTGACTGTTAGTTTGTTTCTGTCTGGAATATGCGTGAAATCATTGCCACTGAACTTTAAGCAAACAACATTCAATCATATGCAACACTTTTAGGCAAAGCTGTGGACGATTTAACCTTTGAATATTCACAACGGAAACAAATTATGTCGATTGTTATAAGAGACACTATAAAATCTTTTATTTTATATAAAATCCTTAGATTGCATGTAATTAAGAAGGCATATAATAATACTAATAAAACAAATAAAACTGTAAACACATAAATGTTGAGTTTCCATTTGAGACATATCTTCTTTGTAGTGTTAGCCTCCTGTTAGCAGGATATTACCCAGACAAATTATGTAAAACACTTATATTTAGAGCGAAATATTTTTAACAAGGCATAAGTACTGGTATTTTTTTTACCTTTGTCATATCATAAATTTGAACAAAAAGATGTTAAATTTGAAATAATATTTATTAAAATTTCAAATCAAATAGACCAGTCTTTGTTGAGTTTATATCATCAAAAGCTAAAATATGAAAAAAAACAAGAATGTGTCCATAGTACACGGATGCCCCACTCGCACTATCATTTTCTATGTTCAGTGGACCGTGAAATCGGGGTCAAAACTCTAATTTGGCATTAAAATAAGAAAGATCATATCTTAGGGAACATGTGTACTAAGTTTGAAGTTGATTGGACTTCAACTACATCAAAATCTACCTTGACCAAAAACTTAAAACCAAACAATTTAACCAAAAACTTTAACCTGAAGCGGGACAGACGAACGTACGGACGAACGAACGAACGGATGTGTGTGTTTTTGTTTGTTATACTTTAGCAATGGTTTTCTCTCATTTATTTTCTCTTTCAATAAACGACAAAACTATACTGTTTCCATTATAAATAAATAAATACAATATTTATAGAGTGCATTATATAATAACAGCAATTACTCTATAAGCGCTTCACATTTAAAAATACATAAAACATAAAATACAAAGCACCAACTAATGCGAATCAAACAAACAGAAAAAGATTGAAAAAAATGCATGTACCCTAAAATAGTCCTTTGAATACTTGAAACCTGTAGATAGACGAAGTAATACAAGATTAACTTTAAAACGATGACCAAATACGTGACAAATAGGCTATTCAGTTTTTGATACGACCTGAAAATCTTGTTTCCTAACGAAAAACCTTATATAAACTATTTAGTTTAGAATAGAAAATAATTATACACTTTTACTACCAAATTTGATTTGTATGCTCTAACCATGCTTACATGTATTTGATAAACAGTCGGTCGAAATCTCCATTTTATTTCATCTTAATTTTCAAAACAAGACATTTTCTGGTTTAAGGTTTCAGTGATGTTGATTTTGCTTTTTATAATCATCCGAGAAAAGAAGACGATGAAAAGACACAAAACTATTTTATCCCCGGCTTATAATATTTCTCGGATTTTAATTTGCTAATGGCCGTCGTTTAAAAACCCATATCCTCGGGTGTTGCGAACCCATATAGCCGAGAGTTGCTAACCTGTATACCCAGGAGTTGCTACCCATTACCCAAGGATCTTCACACGCGTTTTCCTTAGTTCCGTGGTTGTTCTCAGTGAAGAATTAAATTCTGTAGATTATCCATGATGTCTGTGTTTAAATGTGTAATCAACTAAATATAAATAAAGATGTTATCCTATTATGCCGATCATTGGCATTCATTTTTAGTAAATGCATCACTTGACTACCACGTCTTCAATGAACGGGATTACTGACCTAGTTATGCAAATGACCCAAAGAATGTACTGGGATACATCAGGGTGTTAAAACTCATCAAACGAATGGAAAACAACTGTCATATTCTTGACTTGGTACAGGTACTTCCTTATGTAGAAAATGGTGGATTAAACCTGGGTTTATAGCAAACTAAATCCCTTACTTGTATGACACTCGCATAGAATTCCGTTATATTGACAACAAAGTGTGAGCAAAACAAACAGACATAATAGGTAAAAATGTCAAAAATAGGGATAAAGCAGTCGACATTGTGTTATAATCTTAATCACTATAAAAACAAAATGGCATATAGACAAAGCACATAAGCAAAAATGAAAGACAAGAATACAAAAAATGACCATAGCACAATAACACAATGGCGAGATGTATAAATACCGAGCCACGCCAAAGGGATCTCACCCAAAAATGAGCCAAAAGTAAAGGTTAAAAATATACAAAGACAAATACAAAGAAAACTATACCACGTAATTAAGATGATAAACAATGTCAGTACCTAGAATCTATACTTCAAGACCATCATGTATTATTTGTGAAATTGATACAGAATATTTATCAACAAGGTCTTCCGATGAACTTTTTTAGAAAAAGGACGAGACGTTCTTTGACATAACCTTGATACATCAACTTTCTGCTCAGACACTGGCGACGTTTTATAAAGCATGAGTAGCAGCTGCAAGCTCTTAAATATCGAATGAGTTAAGAAATGTATAACCCATATGCAGATGAAGTTGGTATATTGCTGCTAAGGTAGGTGAAATTTATAATTTCAATATTGAAACTGTCTCGATTGTCATAGATTCTGGGTATGAGATGATCGCTGTGGTCAAATTCGAAATATAAGTCTAAAATTGAAGCGGGGGAAGCAGTGTACTGTTGTTTCTTCTAGTTCTGTAGGATATATCAGAATGAATTCCGACTCATGTGAAAACAAAAGGGGGTCGACAAGGAGAGGTGCGCAGTTCGTTTCCATAGTGGTATATAGTACAAAAAGGGATTGAAATGAGCAAAAATTTTGACACATTACTTCTGTGATCATTAACATAAAATTCTGTTGAAAGAAATATTTTTTTTTTATTTCAGTTTTAATTTCTAAAAAAAATCATATTTTCAATCCATAAACGGAGATGTTGCAAAAAATAAATGAAACTGAAGTATCGTGTATCTTTTTTACCTGAAAACGAAGATTTAAACTTTGATATGCAATCACTTAATCATTTTTTCACTTATGACCAATTTGAAATTGATCGAAATCTGACTTTTGATTTGTTTAATGTGATCCTCATTGTCACCACAACTTTTTTTCTATGTAAACCCGTTGATTATATTCAAGGATCAAGTGTTTTGAGAATCTGAAACTTCAGAAAGGTCAGTGCTTCTTCATTGTTTTTAAGGTCCTACCACTGTTAGTTCGGCATAATAAAACAATTATGAGCCTTTAAGAGCGATGAATATCCAAAATTGTCAGCCCTAAAAAGTTATTTCATTTCGGGCTGCGCCTTCAGTGAAATTACCTTTTCGGGATGACAATTTTGAATATTCCCGTTATCAACGCGCCTTAATTGTATTGAACCCCTCCAACGGGTTTAGTTTAAAGACGTCATAACCACTCTGTGAAAAGCACGTCGACGTCCTTATGTACAATGCTAAAATATAGCTATAGGTATCGACAAGATGTATTTCCATAAGTGTTATTATCTTACCTCCTATCTAGGAATATGATTGGTTAAAAGCAACCGCATGGAGACCGTGTATATTCTATATTGGGTTAGTAGGGTTCCATATTGGGTTAGTAGGCGAGGCTTATTTCAATACACGGTTAGTAGGGGTGTTACGTCCCTTTATAAAAACAACACGGTGTTGAGGAAAAATCTTAAAGGTTTCAACAGACGAAGAAATTGATGATGAACGATTGAAATCAATTCATAAAACACATTTAAAGCTAACAAGTTGTTAATGTTGGCAATTGTTTTTGTATAGACCAATGGAAGTAGGTTCTTGATACTAACGGTATTGAAGACTTGATCACTTTGATAGGCCACTAGTCTAAGTACCACATGTTAAGATAGTCGGTAAGATAAATTCGTTACATAGTGTGCTAGTGACTTAATACGATATATATCGGGTCAGTAAATTCCATATGGGATAGAATTTACTGACCCGATATATATCGTATTAGGTCACTAGCACATTATGTAACTAATAATAAACGAACATCAATATATATTTAGTAATATGTATGTATTAAACTATAAAAAATAAAGAAAAAGTTATGTTATCGATGGAGACAGTATTCGAAGAGCTTTCTAAAATATTAAATTGATAACTTTTAGAAACGAGTTTATTCAAAGAACAAATAACTTTCATACGGGTTGTACCTTTAAGTTGATTTATAAGACCTTCAAACCATATCAACGTACAAATTTAGACGCGATTTCTCATTTGTTAAAATATTTCTTCAGCAAGAATCAACATCCAAACCATATCTTTAATTATATCTTTCGGTTTTTATTTGTGACAAGTTATTCGAAGAAAAAAATATTATATTTATGTCAACCCAAAAGGAGATTGGTGACATGTTGTTATTGTACTCGTCGTTTATTATAATTCTTCCACGCTTTTTGTCCGGTTAACAATAACAATAAACCCCATGCGAAGTTGTGCGTCCGATTTTGGAATTAAAAATAAAATAGCCACAATTGCCATGAAAACAAAAATGCAAAACATTGAAAATTATTCTAAACTAATGAAACTATACAGAAATGTTACCTGTCATGTGCAAATATGACATCTGACATCAAATTTTCAAACTAACCGCTGTTAACATGGATACTGCAAACATGTGAAACAAATGAAAGTGTTCCAATCTTAATGAAAATATAGAAATGTAATCCGTCATGCTTATATGCAAGTCTCAAAATTGTTGCCGTTACCATGGCAACCATAATTTCGGATGATATCCGCTATTGCTTGCAATTGCAATTCTTATTTCAATTGCTTTTCTATTTAGGTGTGATAAATAGTATTACATTTTGATTCAGACTAAATCAAATATTTTTAGGGAGTTATTCCCCTTTGAATTATAAATAATATAAAAATCAACATTTTTAAGCGCTCTCACACCTACATGTTTATTACTAATTCGAATCTAATGAAATTTATGTTAAAGGTTTGTATTAGTTATTACGCAGATGAACTTGAATTCAGTACGGACCGATTATTTTGACTGGAGTCGTATCTCTTTTAAATATAAGTGATTAACAAAATATGAGCGGGGCACGTTGGCTACTTGCAGCAGTCTTGTTTATAAAACCTGATCAAATTACACAACTAGTTTCGCTGCTTTTTATTTTAAAGACTATAAAGATGTGTAAGGATTTTAGTCTCGCCTGTTTCATTTCTTAATTCCAATTCGTTAGGCATATGCAAACCCGAGAATTTCAAATCTAAATAAACTCCGATCACATTAGATTTTATAAGTTATATGAATTAACCATTATCTTTAACAAAAAATCATTCTAACACTGACATTGCCAAAAAAAAACTCCTTTCTTAAAGTATCAATCTTGTTAAATATTATATAACAATAAATGTCATGGTTGCGTCGTGCACAATAGCATAGCTAATTGGGAGAATTCTTGATGTGAAAATCATTGAACAGCGGTATACTACTGTTGCCTTTATTTATCGTGCTTTTATTTATTTGTATCTCAGGGACAAAGTTTCGTGATAGTAGTTTATTATTCCAGCAAAAGGCTATTATTTCAAAAAAAAGACGGAAAAGGTTTTAATCATTTAAAATATGTGACATTCACGTAGTCGCATCGTTCAGAGTATATAAGAAATCCTCGGAAAAATGCTTTATTTATCACATAGTTATTACATTTTTTTTTCGAATAAAATCATTATAAATAAGATAAAATCTATGATTGGGTCAGCGTATCCATTTTGTTTTTGTTTTTACTGTTCCAAAATGCAAAATTTACTTCGTTGTCACTTTTCTTGACTTGACAACTATAGCGCCCATTTATTTCATTATGCATTAGGGGCCTCGTTGGTGGAGTGGTCTGATACAGTAATCCAACTACTGTATGACTAGAATGTTTTAGAATCAATTAACCATGAATCATTGTAACAAATGCTTTGATATGGCACTGGAAGTGACTCTTTAAGAAAACGGGATTCTATGGATTGCTTTAGCCATATCTGGCACAACCTTTTAGGAATTTTCGGTGTTTAGTGCTATTTAATTTCATAATATATCTGGCCTAAAACTGTTTTAATTTGAGCGTCACTGAAAAGTCTTATGTAGACGAAATGCGTGTCTGGCGTGCCAAAAACAAGCATAATATCATTAAATAGTTTTTACTTAGCTATATCCTTATCTTATAGAAATATATCCAAAAGCCTTTTGTTACGCGAATTGGATTTACTTTCATAAAGTTTAGAACGTTACATGGAAAATACATCTAGCACTTATTTCTTAAAAAAAATCTGGCACCCTCATATTTATAACAGTGTGATGAAAGCTTTCAAATACGACAATTAGAGTTTCCTTGAGACGATTGTTGTTGGCTTTACGCTGCATCGACAAAAATCGTTGCGTCTGTAACCTTGAACAAGTCGCAAGAAACCTTGAACAAGTCGAAAGAAACCATATTTTTACTTATTTCATTTAAAAAGTACAAAATGATGTCTTTATTAGATTCAAGAGACTTCAAATGAATCAGAAGTATCTGCTGATTTGCAATATTTAATAGAATATTTCATCGAAACCATACATTTTCAGGTTCAAGGTATTAATTTGAAAACCTATCAATATAAGTTCGGAGGACGCATATTGTATATATTTATACTATCTCCTACTTCTAATTGTTGTGTGAATTGAATATAACATAACTATGAATTATAAGGAATTGCAACACGAGTATTTATTTAGCTTGGACGATTTCCAAGACATATTTCAATTGTAAATTTTGTTTCTTCGAGTTATCTCGCATTTAATAATGACCATTATATATAAAACATATCATGTCAATTTAAAATTCATTATGAATTTTTGAAATGATATTTGAGACTAAACGTTAAAAGTATGAATTCACTAATAAAAGACAATTACAAGATATAACAAAAATTAAGTTTACGTTTTGTTTCAAGCAGACAAAAGACATGTGTGATTGTTAATAAAATAAACGTAGCTGATCAATAACCACAAAGCAAATTGAGAATATCTAAGGCTCAACACGTGTTAATAATGTTATATTCTGATTTATGCTGACACTCGAGGAAAAATAAACTAAACCAAAAACAAACAATCCAAATCAAGACAACTCATCAACCAGGAGTCGGTTTCACAAAAATACTTACGACTAAGATTGGTCGTAAGTCATGAAGAATTCAGTATACAAGTTTACGATCAATCGTAGTCGTAAGTTTTTGTGTGAAACCGACTCCAGGTCATTACAGAAAGCACAACCAACATGTTAAACTAGACTTAACCATTGCAATAATTGCAGTCCGTTGGATAACAGTCACAAAAGGAAAACAATAAATTGCTTATTAAATTAAATTTTAATCTATTCCCCTGAATATGCTTGTCATATTTGCAAGCAAAAGTAATAAAGAACGAGTTCGTATAGTTTTGTACAAGTTGGTTTTATTTTCAAAGAAAAAACTGGACAGTTTAAGTTAAATCACCTGTTTTCCAGTTACAATATATATATATAATTCTGTCATCCGTCACAAAACACCACTTTTTGAAACTTCAATGAGTTCAATAAAAGTTTATCGGTATGTTTACTGTTTAAACAGCGCTATCATGAAATATCATTGACGCAGTCATTTTCCGTAGGTTTACAAATGTTAAAATTATTCAAAATACCAAGTGTTTGTCTATCTTCTGGCTATATTTGAAACTAGCAAGATTTGGCTCAATTTTTGGAATATTTGGTTAGTAATGCTCTTCAACTTCGTATTTGATTTCGCCTTCCAACTGATTTGAATCGAGTGCCACTTGTGAGTCTTTAAGTTATGTAGACGAAATGCGTGTGTGGCATACACAATTATAAGACTGGTACAATATCTTTGATGAATTTTTACTTATCTAACCCCTTTTTATTTATAAAATGTGCTCACAAACTTTTGTTATACGAATTCGATTTACTTTAATAGATATTGAAAGCTTTGTATATACAGCTCTTTGTAACACCTATTTCATAAAAAAATACCTGGCACACACCAATTTGAAATTCAGTGTGATGAAAGCTGTGAAATACGAAACTTTATGTTTCTTTGTTGCTTTACGTTGTATCAGCCAAAAAAAAAATCGCTTTATCGTGGCTTCAGTAACCTTGAACAAGTTGAAACAAGCCATGTCTTAATTATTTCTTTTAAAAAGTGAAAAACTATATCTTTTTTAGATTCAAGTGACTTAATATGAATCAGAAGTATCTACTGATTTGAGTAGTCTAATAGAATATTTCATTGAAAGCATACATTTTCAGGTTCAATGCATCAATCTGAAAACCTATCAATCGCTTGTTGTATAGATTTATATTATCTTCGACTTCTAATTGTTGTTTGATTCGAATAGAAAATAACTATGAATTACAAGGAAATACAAATATGAGTTATTTATTCAGTTGGGACGATTTCCAATAAATAGACACTTTTCAATTGTAAATTTAGTTTCCTTCGAGTTATCCCGCATTTAATAATAAACCATTCTATATGAACAAATATGTTTTAAAATCGAATTTGAAACTAAACGTAAGAAGTAGGAATTTGATGATGAATAACATTAAAAAGATTTAACAAATGCTAAGACGAGTTCTTTTTCAAGAAAAAAAAATATATGTTTAACTTTTCATAAATGGTTGCTTATCAAAGACCACAAAGCAAACTGAAAACATCTGAAGCACAAAATATATGTATGTTAAATTCAGAATTATCCTGACACTCAACCCAAAAACGAATCGCATAAATAAGCAACTTACGGAGAAGACTGGACAGACAATTTTGTCAATACATAACGGAACTATAAACAACTGTCATGCACGTACAAGTGGGAGTTTTACCTAGCTATAAACTTTAAAAACCAGGTTTAACCAACATTTTCATCTGAAAGTACCTGTACCAAGTAAGGAATATGACAGTTGTGTTTAACACTTGATACTTAAATTAGACTCAACCATTGCATTAATTTCAGTCAGAAGTATAACAATCATACAATCAAAACATTGCTTATCAAAGAAGATTTTAATCTGTTCTTCTGAATATGCTTGACACATTTACACTGAAATTTAAGCAAACAAAGGCAATAAAGAATGAGTTCGTACAATTTTGTTTAAATCAGTTTAATTTTCAAAGAAATCTGGAAAGTTTTAAGTTAAAACACCCATTATCGTTCCAGTTATAATCTAAATAATTCTGTTCTGCTTTACAATACACTGATTTTTGAACAATAAAGAGTTCAGTGAAAGTATATTGACATTTGTACTGTTTTACTGCGCTGCTGTGCTGACATGAAATATCGAAAATTGGGTCATTTTCTGCACGTTAATTGTTCACAAAATGTTCAAATAATTAAAAATACCGAGGATTTGTCTACCCTCTGGCATAGATGGCATGAGCAAGATTATGCTCAACTTTATGGATTTTTTTTCGTTTTTAATACTCTCCAACTTCGAATTATGTCCGGTCATCAAACTGTTTAGATTTGAACGCCACTGATTTTACATTTGTAGACGCAACTCTCATATTTCAAACTAATTATAGGTTTGGTATCGTTGATTACTTTTACTGTGCTTTCAATTTTTTGCAGTTACCATCTGCATGACGCAGAATAAAACAACTGAAAAACATGTTTTCGAATACTGTATTCTGTTTTATTATTGATCAATATGTTGACTGATTTTTAAATAAAAATCAGTAGAGCTCACCAGTTTGATTAATAATGTTGAAAGATCACAACTTATCTTGTTGTTGATTATTTTCTCATAAAAATGATATAAAAAGTACCAATTTAATTTCAAGATTCACTGGTAATGATCTGTGACTTTTACTTTTATCTCAATTATCTTGCAAGCCTTTAATATCATACAATGTAATCAGCAGCATTTCTCGGAATTGTATTCCTTTTGAATTTATTAAAAATATGTTTATAACTATTAGTAACCTATATGTTTTGTCTCTGTCTGGTGAACAGTTAAACTGCGGCATCAAATCCCGAGAGTAAATAAGCAGCAATTGTTTTCGATCAACAACATCCGAGCGAATAGTAATTTTTGGTCCTTTTTACGTTATAAATTCGTAATAAATGGCAAATATGTGCACAGATGAGTTAGTTTAGAATATAGATACATGTATTGGTGTTAGGTTTTTTCAATTTATAATCGCCATAAAAGAGAGGCGAAAGATTTCGTAGGGATATTCAAACTCATAACTCGAAAACAAAACATAGAAAACTAAAGACTGAGCAACACGAGCCCATCCAAAAACTGGGGGTGATCTCAGGTGCTTGGGAGGGATAAGCAGATGTTTAAAAGAAAGTGGTTTTGTGATAAAATCTTTCCTTTACTCGCAAATTTTGAACTCTTCCCGAATGAAGGTTAGAAATTCTATTGGAAATGGCAGGGAAAACGAAAATATGATTTCTTTGGACATTTCTTGTTTCATTTGACTATATAATGAAAATGAAACATTCGTTTGATCATAAGACGTGCCACTTCCCCCAAGTATAGACCTTTAGTTATGTTATTTTTAGAATAAGCTGACAGATTTTTCCAAAAAATGTTGCACAGGGGGAAGAAACAAAAAATGATAATTTTTTTCACTCGATATGGTAAGGATATTAAATTCGGTTCATCTCATCTAAATGCATCTTCAGCCTAAGATTAGTTCGTGTGTATTCGGTTTTAATTCTTTTTTCTCTTTTAATTGTTATTTCTTAGAACTACTTAATTCATCTTTCTAAATGCACTTGTACAATTAGAGTGAGGTGGCAATATTTTTTCAAATACTAGTTCAACTGTTGCCAGTAGATGTAAAGGAGATAGTATAGTTAGAAATCATGTTTCTCTGTAATAGTGAATCTGATGCTTCAGACTGGAAAGCCTTCGAGTAGAACTGTAATCCCACGATATCAAATGTTATGTTCTGTATTTAAACTTTTGGATAAAAGATATCATTTCTTTTAATGGTTCTTAATGACTTTAAAACTTTCAAATCCAATGACAAAACAATAAGTGAAATCTTTATGCTCCTTAATAAAGCAGACGCTGCATTAACTGATGTCAGCTAGGACATAATATATATAATAGTCCCAGATGTCAGGGAGCACTTTATTGCAATGTTGTGTGTGATATATTTCACAATGATGATGATGATGATGCTGTTCTTTTACTTTTATTTTTTACCCCATATACTTTAATAGCTTAGTGTCGTGGCATAACAAAAACAACCGTACGATGACCTTTAGTTGTTAATTTCTGTGTCATTTGGTCTCTTGTGGCAATCATACCACATCTCGATTATTTTGTCCTTTTTTGCCCTTTTTTCTCTCGACACATCGCTACTAATGATTTCTACTGATCCCATATAAATTTAATATTAACAAAATGAAAATGATCATAAGACGTCATTTTTAATTAAAATTCTTAGGACAGGTTTCCGATTTATTTAAAAAAAAAAGATAATTTGAAATTCAGTATTATATGGAAGTTACCGCCCGAATACGTTTACCCTCGCTTAAATTGAGAATTTTGAACTTTCCTCCTAGTTTTCAAAAAAAAAACGAAAAGGAAGTGCACACTGCAATCGATTATTACTTCTACAAATGTCATGTCTTTATTTGATTAGAGCAACATGGATTGTGATTGCATACTTGGCACACAACCTAATTGTTATTATGTTTTTTTCACTTTTCATTTGTAAGACACATTCTTGATCACCGTACGCATTTCAAAATATCTGTCATATACCATATATGCTTGGATAAATTGAATGAAACTGTTTAAAACATACTTTTACAATTTAAGATATAATTCTTCATTCATCACTTCCCAAAATGAGTTTTCTTAGTTCATTTATATTCACTATTTGCAGCTCTAACAGTGACATTAGCATCAATGCAAGTTATTTGGGAAATGTACTGAAAACCTGAGGAAATAATATAAGAACGTAATAAAGCAATACAAGTAAATTTTTGACAAGACAGTAGGTGAAACTAATAAGAAACGAACACAAATCATGGCAGTGATTTCCCTCTTGGTATATTCTCTTTTTTTCAAACTCTTCTCTGTAGAACCACTGATAATTTACCCTGTTGCATTTCATTGTTTAATCGTTTTTAGATACAACATTGGCACATCATAGAGAAATTTAGAGAACATAACATATAAACGGTTTTAAAAACTCCCGAACCAATTTCTAGATGGCACACACAAGAATGGGAATCTAATATCTCCCATAAAAAGCCAGTCAAATATAAATATATGCAACAAATGGTAATTTTGAGCGGCAGTATGCATAAAGACAGCCAAAGTGACCTTACAGACACCATATTTTTAGAATGATTATCACAATACCGTTGTGTGCATTGCATTGTTTAAAGTATTAACCGTTGAATCATCGATTTAACATAATTTATCAACCTTTAAAGGCACAAATGTATTGTTTCCTGATTTTACCTTCGATGCTATAACAATGTGCTATTATCCACTGTAAAACAGGCCTTCTGATTATTGATTATTGTCACTGAAGAAGCTTGTTATGAAACTGTCTGACAACGAAAACATAAGAACCAAACTACCACAATGATATATGGAGACGTGGAGGTAGATCAATGGAAAGCACACCAACGATTCAAAGAAGACACCAAATAGAAAGGTGTATATACAATGTATCGCGCAGAGTGTAAGAAACTTGAGACCGTTTTATAACTTTAGGCTACCTTTTGATGACTTTGATCTCTTCATTTAATGCGTCAAGGTTAACTGTTTGTACAAATGCTCAGGACACAGCATGAAGAAATACAAACAATTGAGCAGGGTAATTCAAAAGCATTTTTCCATATATTCAAATTACTTGTAAATTGTGAAGATGAAGCAAATCGCACACCTGGTTCTTGATTTATATCATTAGTCATCTACATGGATCGGGATCTGTTCTCCACTAAGAGGCCATGTACAAGAAAATGCGAAGAAATAATCAGTTCAAACGGGATCATGCACCATGGAAGTCAAAGTGACTGGTTAACATATATAACAGACACAATAGAAGAAGACTAAGAAGGTTAACTTTATGAATTCAATCTGTTATTCTTTTACTGAGTTTCTCTGCCATAAGAGATATTGAATCTGGTAACTTCATTTAACATTTGATATCAAAAACGTATTAACAAAAATATCGAACTCCAAAGGTAAATTAAAAAAGAGAAAAGTCAACCACCCGACTTTATCTACCAACGGAACGAATTGAAAACAACTGCCATATTGATTCCTGATTTAACATTAAACTGCGTATTTTAGAATCATTCCTAAATTCAACCTCTCCCTTTTATAATATCAGTACTGCATTTAGAAGAACTCTCATGCATCGTATTTCAAAATATCAACACGTCATGTGAGCCTTCGATCATTTGATTTAAAAACAAATCTGAAAAATTTCTAACTCATTAAACGTGATAGGATTACGTGCAAAGAAAACTGCACATACGCACATTAATATATTGATGAATATAACATTTTTTCCTTGAGGAAAATCATAGAAAGCACACAAAATAATAGACGAATTTACACATGACATTATTTGATTTAGAAATAATTGAATATAATCTTACAACATTATCTCAATTTCTAATCTGTGTTGGGATAGTCTAGCATTGATAAAGAAAAGATGAAATTGAATTTAGACAACTGATTTACCAAAACAAGACAATTGAATTTAGCATTAAGATCTTATAAGAAGAGAAATGTTCGTGACGTTTTGTTATAATATCGAATTAAAAAAAAAAATAAAAATAACAAAAGTTAAGAAAAATTTAATAATGTCGTACGTCTTTGCGATCATCTATTCATTCATTACATAAATAAGACTGCAACGCGCAATGTTTTCTGTCTGTAGGAAAAACAGGAAAAAAAAGAAATGTCTCTTGTTAAAATGTGTCTATGGGTTGTTCTCATTTTTCATTCGGCTTTTATATTAAAAAATAAAAAGTATTATATATATTTCAAATTATGTTCCTTCAGATGTTCACAAGACTATCGGATATAACTATTTATATCTTTAAATCGTGTTTTACATATTTTGCTTTAGGGATTCAAACATCTTCCATTTCATACAAAACTTCAAAGACTACCAAAATAGCTTCATTTTGAGATCTTGACAAGAATGTCATTACTATTTAGATGATAGCCAAGGCTATACCCAAAAAAGTTATTTTCTAAAGAATGTAATAATACAAAGATGATAATGTGAGTATATATCTTTTTGACTTATGATCGGCGTGCTCATTACTAACTCTACCAAAAATGGAGTGTAAAATGGCAATTTTAAATCAAATACGTCAATTTCAATGGATGGATTTCGTTATTAAATTTGGGCCTTTTTGGCCATATAACTCTTCAACTGTTTCGTTTCTTATACCTAGGCCATCAAATATTCGGCTTTGAGCGTTCCTGATGAAGATAAATCCAGAAAAGCGCTTCGGACGCATGAAATTTATAAAGTGTTGTTTTAATTTTATTCCACACAAGTTTATGACATAGTGATATCACAATTGACTTTTCTGAACTGAAACGTTAATCCCATCATGATCATTTACAAGTAAAACCAAAATAATTGTGAAAGGATTGAGGAGTCTTACAACTGTTGCAATTTAAGGGGAAAACAATGACCCGAATATACTTCCTCCTTTACAAAAGAGATACCAAAGGGATATTCAAACTCATAAGTCGAAAACAAACTGTGAATGCCATAGCAAAAAACGAAAAGCCACCAAAACACAAACAACAGTACACAAAACACAACATATAAAACTAAAGACTGAGCAACACGAACCCCACTTAAACCCGGGGATAATTTCAGGTGCCTCGAAAGGGTAAGAAAATCCTTGTACACATGTGGCACCTGTCGTGTTGATCATGCAAGTACAAACCCGGCGATAAGTCTAATTCGATAGTTCACATTCGAAGAATAAGGACAATTGGTACATATCTGCCGTCATCTGTGAAACAGAAATTAATCATAACGGTCAACCAACTCGTGATAGCGTCCGCAAAAGTTGTAAAACACTTCAGTTTGATATTTTAAATCATTTTTCAGTGATGGAATTCGTACAGTCGTCTTTAAGAGACGAACAGAGGTTACATAGTCAAATTCCCTTGTCAATATACTCAAGGTGTTCATTATAAATGTTTATGTTTGGTAATAGATTTACAGCATAGGCTTTTCATTAAATCGAATGAAAGCTCAATCTGAAACTGTCTAGAACAAAAAATTAGTAATAGTTGTAATTGTGGTTTTTATAAATGATTATTAAAACTATGGTATTTTAATGACGGCTTTCATTCGTTGCAAAGTAGGTTTTCCTTGTTCTTACTTATTCGAGGGGAATTTATATATTATGACTGGTACCTAAAGTATTTAGAGCATCTGACGGAGATACTCTGTTATCGTGCAACATTTCTAAATTATGATTTTATAACTTGATGAACCATACATTTTTAATATGTATTTTTTTCGCTTTTTTTCGTCGTTTGTACGCGAATACAAAAAACTCGAATCTGAAAATATTATAACTTGAAGAATTTAAGAGAAGAAACATCATTACATCGGGAGAATATCTTTGAAGTTCATACTACTTTTTAATATTTTACTCATCTGAAAAAGATTTAATATCAAATAATATACCACTACAAAATGACTTGCTATCGATATAGTATGGTGATACCCTTAGTGACCTGGTGTTCATCAGTATTTGCGTCGACAGAATGGTAGAAATACAAAATTATAAGATATTAGAATTTAATTAGATGTACTGATTGAGCATTTGAAAATCTATTTCTCGTCAGTAACTAAGTAACGTTTTATCCATATCTCAGATTTTCCGATTCGTGACAAAAGGCCTACAAAAATATAGTATAAAATGTATTGCACAATAATTTAGCATTTCAATCTGTGCAACTGAATCTGTTTTTTTTTGCTTATCACACTATCTTGCACTTCATCTTTTTAGAAGACATCACTTTCCATGTAGTGGAAAGCGATCAGGAAATATATTTCACTTGCTATAAAAATCGACTTCCGGAGCTGCACTTTCTTTGGTAATAAGTTTATTGAAGAATCGTGAAACATGTCACAAAACTCTATTGTTCATTTATTTATAACATGGCTATCAACTTTAGAAAAGACAAGTAGAACGGATTGGTGGTTGAACAAACACAATGATTGTCTATCATTTTGATAACTCGTCGTTGATGTCATGTCAATCAAGCGGAAAATCATCTTGACATTTCCAGAGCGAGGCCGAAACTACTTCACCCATGACTTAAATTTCTTCTTACAACAACAAGGGAAATATCATCCAAATAATCTAATTAGAACTTTATATCGTGAAAATAAAAGGTAAATATTTATTTTTAACAACGGTCGGTTCAAATCGTTGGAATAACAAATATTACACTTTCCTGATAGATTAAGACTAGTATAATGAATGGTGCTACCATCAAGCATTTTAAAGAATGTTTAACTATGCCTTATGATAGTTTCTTGCAGGAATATTGAAAGCACAATTTATGATCAAATTCAAATATGTCAAAGACATTCAACAAGTATCAATCAAAATGACATTTTCTTGCATATTATCCTTTATTTCAAGGAAGCACAAAGTTTTACGTTGTCAAGAAAACACATAGGCAACTTAAGAAAGTTGCAAACAATTAAGACACCGATCAACCGGATGTTAATCATTATTATCAAATGATAAATAAAGTCAAACCAGAGATTCCCTTTGTTCAATACGATACTTGCAGCTAGATGAATGCTTAATATAAATAAGGATGAAAAGTAAAATGATAGCAAGAGTTCAGTCAAATTTGAGTAGTCGAACAAGGACAAACAATACCATGGTCAATAGAAATAAACCAGAAAAAAAACAACGAGGGTCCGCAGTATTCATCTCAGACAAAAGAGACTGAGTAACACGAATCCTTTCAGAAAAACGATAGCGACCTTAGGATAAGTTATGAATTTGGAAACACTAGAGAGATTTTGCTTTGTAGGCAGAAACGTGACTTAAGACCTTACGACACAATGAAAAAATCTGACATTAAAAGAAATGGTATCAATAAAAAAAAGCAACTCATAAACAACTTCAAAAATTCAGGAAGAGGATTAAATTTAGACTAAAGTGGTTTGCAATGACTAAAGTGTTTACAATGACACATGATTGATAAAATACACCGAGTAACACTATATAGATCAGAGATATTTAATTTTTCCCAATGAGTAACAACGAAATCTGATGAATTATAAAATGTCTTAATAATGATTATCTGTCATTCCTGACAGACTGATGATGGAATCAACAATTCAAGTGACAGCCAGTTTTCTACAACTTTAGATAGATACATAAAATACATCATGAACGGTAAATTGGTAAATATGACAATTATGCATAGACAAATATAAAAAAAATGAGATATGGTATGATTACCAGAAACAGCTATCCACCAGAGTAGAAATGACGAGACAGTAAGCAACTATAGGTCATCCCTTCGTAAATTTTACGGACGCCATCACGAGTTGGTTGACCGTTATGGAATATCCGTTTCACAGATGATAATTGATATGTTCCTTATGTCGTAACTACAATCCCGTTCCCTTTTCACGATTGTGACCTACCGAATTAGACTATTTACCGGGTTTGTAATAACATGAGCAACATGACGAGTGCCACATGTGGAGCAGGATCTGCTTACCCTTCCGGAGCACCTGAGATCACCCCCAGTTTTTGGTGGGGTTCGTGTTGCTTAGTCTTTAGTTTTCTATGTTGTGTTTTATGTACTTATATTTGTCTGTTTGTCTTTTTCTTTTTTAGCCATGGCGTTGTCAGTTTATTTTCGATCTATGAGTTTGACTGTCCCTCTGGTATCTTTCGCCCCTCTTTCACAATCCGGCATTCAGCAATGAGCAAAACCCATACCGTATAGTCAGCTATTAAAGGCCCGATATGGGAAACAATTCAATCGAAAAACAGACGGGATGATGATAGATAACCGAGCAACAAACTAAAAAAACAAATATGACAGGTAGCAACTAATACGACCACCAATCAATTTCAGTTGTTGTGGTTTGGAGATATCAGGCTATTCACTTTTACCCGTGTTTACACAGTCATCCTTACTTTGAACCGTTTATGTTATTACTACCACTGGGTCGATGCCTCTGCTGTTGGACTGATAGTCCCCGAGGGTATCACCAGCCCAGTAGCACTGACATTATTAAAAAATTTTATGTTACAAAATTTTGGAAATTACTTAAAATTAAGGAATGTATCTCCCTCAGGCAAATAGATATATGAAGATGTGGTATGAGTGCCAATGAGACAACTCTCCATCCAAGTCAAAATTTATAAAAGTAAATGTCTGATTCCTTGCCCAGGTTTGGCTATACTTTTTGCCCATTTTGGTTTATAGCTCTTCATGTTTTAAATAAGCTTTGGATTTTCAAATATTTTGGCCTCGAGCATCACTGAAGAGACATTGATTTTCGAAATGCGCATCTGGTGCAGAAAAATGGGTACCGTTTATGTTATTTGAACAGGCACATAAAAAATTAGGCAGGGTAAGGTAAGTTGGTGTGAACGCAAGATTATAAGCAAAGTAGAAATATGAAAAGGTGATTTCAAAAGTAGATAAGACCGAAAGCAAAAGCAATTTAACTCATCGTGTTTATTCTTAATTATAAATATTTTCAATCAGATTGAAAGATGCGTTCGTGGTACAGTTAGTAAACAAGAAACAGTAAATTGGCGATGTGACGTATTTTCCTTACAAAATTGACATTTAAAAAAAAAAAATTCTCTTAGATATCATTGAAAAAATTTCAAAAACAGTTTCACATTTAATAATAAAAATACAATTTAAATCGACGAAATTTTCTTATTTTATTTACCCGTTAATCCTCAATTTAATCAAAACCTTTTTACATACGTATACTTTTACCATGCAGTGAATACAAAATTTACCTGATTCATTCCTCAGCTTGGGAAAGTATGTTCAGATGATACTGTATTGTTTGTCCAATCACAGTGTTCAGATACATTGACTTAAGTTCACAAAAGAGCAACTTAAATTCCGGAATGTAAATACTACTGTGCCACATCTAAACAAATTCTTTGTGTTAAATAAAGAACAAAACGTCGAAACATAGTGACACGTGTAATGATGTAGCTACAATGCGACTTTTTAAAATACAGTAGTAATACAGTAATGTAATTATAACCGGGTATGTTGGCGTTCCAACTATATTGAAATCAAGAAGGAATATTTCGATCCTTAAACTTTTATTTTAGCAGTCCGGCAAGACCGAACAACAAACTCCAAACTAAATGTAATGTAACATAACAACAATAACAATATATATAAGCACAAGCAATTAAAGGATTAAGCAGATTAACAGATGCCAAATAGAAATAACAATAGATTACAAGAGTAATTAAAAACCAATTGTTCAGAGAACCATTGAAGGTCTTTCCACATTAAAGAAATTTTGAAAAGAAGCTAGTTTCCTCAGACTGATGCGATAAATGAATGGTTTTGATCTGCTTTAAAGTGAACTAAAGGAGATAATGTGCTACTTCCGGTTAAGTGGATGTTACTTCCGGTCTCATATGATAGCTTCTTTCACACTGATTCCAAAAATATATAGTTTCTATATACTTTTACCTGTAAACCCGGATATAATTGACCACTTCCGGTTTACAGAAAGTCACTTCTAGTCTTAAGTGATAAGTAAATGTATTTAAATTACAAAATATATGGATTCTGAGTACTTTTATATGAAAAAAGTGCAAAAATGGCTACTTCCGGTTTTCTCAAGGTCACTTCCGGTTGTCATTTTTCAAGGTCATATGTCACCTAACATTTTGTACAAGGTCATATGTCTTTATAATGAAATTAGTTGAAGTTATAATCAAATAATCTTATATTGAGACATGTCAGGGGCACTAACTCCTATAAGATGCCATTAAATTGTATCAGACCAAATGTATCATTTCTTCATTACAATAAAGCAAACATTTTGCACTTGTTCTTAAAAGTGTCGGAGAAAATGCAAAACAAGGAAAAGTCAAAATTGAGAACTTGACCTTGACCTTTGATCTTGACTTCATTTTCTAAGTTAGGACCTATGGGCCTCAAATAAAAGATTCCAGGGTTATACGGTTAAAGGTTTATGAGTTAAAAACATACATATTTTGGTAAAGGTAGATAACTCCTATAAAATTTCATCGAATCGCTTCGATCCAAATTAGCCAAAAAATTCCTGAGGATGTAACAAACAATTTAGAAAAAGAATTTTGTCGATATATTTTTTTGTTACGAAGGAGATGCACAAACTTGATAAACAGTGAATAGGGAGATAACTCTTACAAAGAAAATGGTTCGGCTTAGCAGGATGAAATTTAAAAGCGCATAAACTATACGATACAATATGAGAAATATCTAAGCGACATATTGCGAAACAAACATTTATCGTAAGAACAAAATTTGGCGGAAGAAAAAAAAAAAAAAATAATAATAATAATTAAAAACCAATTGTTCAGAGAACAATTGAAGGTCTTTCCACATCAATTTTCAAAGTAATTGAAAAGAAGCTAGTTCCGGTTTACTCAAAGTTAAAATTGGTATCCAATCATAACCCAACTGATGCGATAAATGAATGGTTTCTATATACTTTTGAGTGAAATAAGGGAGATAATGTGCTACTTCCGGTGAAGTAAACGTCACTTCCGGTCTCATTTGATAGCTTCTTTTACACTGATTCTAAAAATATATAGTTTTTATATACTTTTGCATGTAAAACAGGAGATAATTGCCCACTTCCGGATTATCGAAAGTCACTCCTGGTCTTTAGTGATAAGTTTATGTATTTATATTACAAAATATATGGATTCTGAGTACTTTTCCATGAAAAAAGTGCAAAAAGGCTACTTCCGGTTTTCTCAAGGTCACTTCCGGTTGACATTTTTCAAGGTCATATGTCACCAAACCTTTTGTAAAAGGTCATATGGCTTTATAATGAACCAAGTTGAAGTAATAATCAATTAACCTTATAATTAGACATTTCAGGGGCACTAACTCCTATAAGATGTCATTAGATTGTTTCAAAATAAATGTAACATATCTTCATTACAATAAAGCAAACATTTTGCACTTGTTCTTTCATATATATCTTTAAAAGTGTTGGAGAAAATGCAAAAACAAGGAAAAGTCAAAATTGAGAACTTGACCTTGACCTTTGACCTTGACTTCATTTTCTAAGTTAGGACCTATGGGCCTCAAATAAAAAGATTCCAGGGTTATACGGTTAAAGGTTTATGAGTTAAAAAAACATACCGACAAATTTTCTTGGTAAAGGTAGATAACTCCTATAAAATTTCATCGAATCGCTTCGATCCAAATTAGCCAAAAATTTCTGAGGATGTAACGAACAATTTAGAAAAAGAATTTTGTCGATATCTTTTTTTGTTACGAAGGAGATGCACACACTTGATAAACAGTGAATAGGGAGATAACTCTTACAAAGAAAATTGTTCGTCTTAGCAGGGTGAAATTTAAAAGCGCATAAACTATACGATACAATATGAGAAATATCTAAGCGACATATTGCGAAACAAATATTCATCGCAAGAACAAAATTAAGCGAAAAAAAAAAAAAATAATAATAATAATAATAATCAGAACAAATACAGGTTGCACTTTGTAAATCACGTGTGATTTGCAAGTTACGCCTCTTTTAGGGAGAAATTGAATATGCATATCAATACTGCTACTGTTTACATAGTTGTTGCCATGGATGCAAACTATTTTTTTTAATTAAGACTTGATTGGAGAATTAAATGGACATAAATAAAATGTCTATTTATTTAACTTATTTTCAGGAGGACTGGAAGACATTTGGGTGTTGAGTCAAATTTAATGGAAAAATTCAGTGCGATCCTGCAATGTTTATAAATGGAGGCCAGTAAAACTTGAAAATATGCCGCACAGCTATATGTTTTATTGGTGCAAAAAAAGTAGTGCATGTCTCCTTTCAAGGAAATATAACATTCTCCTCAAAACTTCCTGAATGAAGTGTGACTGCATATGCATTTTAGGCAGTTCCTATGGAAAATTGCATTTCTGGTTTTACACAAGTGCAACCTATAAGGTAAATAATGGAATTCATCACTCAGCCTCCTGGGAACCAAATGTTGGACCCTTTTGGGTTTTCATTTTGCAGAAACAACATGGAATCATTTTGGAATGCATTGGCTTTAGCTTTGTATAAGAAAAGTGAAAAAATTATGGAAATTATGACTGTACAGTGTGGATAGGAGCTTTGGAGCATGGGGTCTATGAGAAAAAGTTGTTAATTGGCCTGATGGCACTAGAACTCTTGAAAGAGCTCACAGATTATCTTATGTGCTGAATAAAAGATATTAAAAGAAAATCTTCTCCGTTACACAGCAAATGGTGAACATTTAGATATTCCATCCTTTGCCATAACCCTAAATGTATAAATCCAGAGCACCTGATTTTAGAGCCGCATAGTATAAACATAGATTAAATTTTCTGTAGACGGATAAAACAGTGTACAAAAAGTCATTTACCGTATTGTCTTATCTGATGCAGGTAATTTATTTATTTTTAACATGTCTTGATCTGAGTTTTTTGGCAAACAAATACTCTTGAGGCTGTTTTGCGGCCAATCGTTTTGTCTGTAAAAGTTTGTTTTCTCATAGTCTTTTCCTCTTGATATTCATCATATATTTCATAGAGTTCATGCTTTTTGAGCATCTCTGGTCTGTGTATCGCTTTGACTGTTTGTATAATTTATGTTTTTCATTGTGTCGTTGAATATTTTTCAGACCTCGTGCAGCACGACTTCCTGGTTCGATGGGAACCCCAGCCGCTTTACAGAGTTTAACGATGGATTCTCCAGGGCCATTATTTACATTGTGTATAGCTGTATGTACCCTTCCTTTGTAGTTTCTGGTAAATGTTACATTGCTAGGTACAGTTGCACGTATTGCACGGTTAGTTGCTTCAGCTTTTTGTGTGTTAGTGTTTTTGCATGTACGGTTTAGCATGGTAGGTCCAAGTCGATATTTTACGCATTCACGTAACAATGCTGCTGTGTTCTCTGATTTATTTAATTTGAAGTTATTTTTCAGATAAGCTGATTTTTCAGTCCATGTCTTCAAACTATTCCTATTTGAACAAACAAGGAATATTTTGTACACCCATTATGATCTCCTGATAGCAAGAAACTATAGCATGACATGCGTATGATAGGTGAACTTTATCCGTACCGAGTCCATATTGAATCTTTCAAAGGCAGCATTGTATTCTGCCTGACAACGTGCTGCCATATCTAATGCAAACCGTTTTAGCACTTTATCTTTCTCTGAAACTAATCGTGCCGGCATTATTTCCTGCAGACCTGACATTTTTTTAATAAAATTTCTATGATTTGCAGACACATGTCTTGTATCTAGAAAATGAATTGGTTGAGTATTGGTAGTACCAGCATTAAAAAGAGACTCTGCAGCCCTAAATGCACTGCTGTCAGGGTCAGTAGTAATTTCTTGAACTTCAAGACCATCATTTTTCAGGTCTAACAAGCAGTCTTTAGCCCATCGCTCCTCACTGCCTATGCTGTCATGCATTTCAATGTTTGCGGAACAGTGGCCCATGTGAGATTTAACTTTTGTTTTTGTTTTATGTTCACTCTTATTTGAGCAAAGCTTAGAAACTTGTCTTGTGCTTACAATACTGTGCTTATAAGTATTATTTTCTAACATGTTGTATGTACATTGAGTAGCTGGTTGAAATGGTGTTTTACCCATTCCGGAATAAATAGGGTTATTATACATTCCGTCGGCCTGAATGTTAATAATATTAGGATTATCGCCTCTCAATATGTTTATTTCCTTTAATAATTTTCTTTTCTGAGCCAAATCCTTTTGATTGTACTCTTCTATAATTTCAGAAACAACATTAGCACTGTGTTGCATACTTGAAGTGGAAGGAGCTGGTATATTAGAACCAAGAAATAATTTCTGTAGACCAGTTGTGCTGATAGCTATGTGATTAAGTGCGACTTGTATGGATAGATTAATAGCTGCTGTTCGACGACCACGTTTCTTAGCGACCACCTCATTGTAAAGGTTGAACATTTTTGAATGGTAAGAACACTCATTGCAGCTTGCCCGTTCCCTCCAGGCAGCTCCTCTTTGCTGCTCTGCACTTAAATCCCATGATATGAACCCAGTGCACATAGGGGATATTTGTCTGTGTTCTATGAAAACCTCATTCCACATCTGTTCCAGTTCATTGATGCGAAGGAGTCGAAAACTATTTTTCTCTGACCTGAAGTTGAAAAATGTTGCCAAAATTGAAATGAATTAGTTTTTCTTGGTCAAAACTAATGTTTGGAAAATGTGAAAATAATTCTATTTTGAATTACCTCCTTACAATGGTGTTTTCTTTAAATAAGCTTTTGACAAAATTTACTTTCAAAAGTGAATATTTTTTCTTTGTCTGTGTTTTATATATTGAATATATAAAACCATGCACAATTTAGCTTGTAAAATATATATAGGACTAGAAATTTTAAAATAAGTATAATCCTAGCTTGCATTTTCTTCAGATGTCACATTTTAAGAATTGGCATATAACACACATGCCTATTTCTTCATAGTTGTTAATAAGTGGCTTTTTAAGCAAGTTTAATTATTTTGAAAGCTTAATAACAAAAAGTGTTCTTACCCTGTTTTGTTTCATTTTCAGCACATTTTTCAACTTCTGTTTTTGTCGGAGGCTTCGGCCTTAGAAAGCGAGCTGACTTTGTAGAGGCAGGAATTACTTGAACATTCTTTTATGAACAGATTTAGTTACTAAGTCATACAAGTCTTTTGGTAGTCTCACAAATTTGCCTTTTCAGCAGGTAAAGTCTTATTTCTGTATTTTTCCCCTTATTATATGGCTTGTTTCCTTTCTGAAATCTGTATTTCCTTAGACACCATGGGATTAGACCCATTCTTATTGTAAGAATAGTTTAAAATGCACTTTATTCCAGTATTTCAATATTTAAACATCAAATATAGGACCTTACAACTAAACAATCATGAATGACTAAGTTTTTGTTTATATCTGATGGTACTGAAGGTGACCCCAGATGTAAGATTTTTATATAAATCATATAAAATCATCATGATGGCCAATCACATTATTTTGTAATTTGACAAGTTTATTTAATTTGACCTCTCTTCATTTTATATTTTTATCAGTGCTGACAGGCTTGTGTGCTATAACATAAACACAAAGGAAAGATAAGGTGTATGTTTTTGTTATAGGGATAGTTTTTTGAAGCTTGTATGCAACTTTTTATGCATTTTATGGTATAGTACATAAAGAAGACAAAATTTCTACAAAATAGACAGATTGTAGAAAAACTAACCATGATTCAAATAGCTATTACATCAAGGCACAAGAAAAACACAAATATATAATGAGTTTATTAAGAAGACAAAAAAAATAAAATATTGCATACAAAAAAAAAAAATCTAGTGAAAAGGAAAAAACACACCTTGCCGCAAACTGGGTATAGTTACTAGAAGTACTAAAAAAATAATAATGAAAAACTACCATTGTAACTTAGTATTTTCTATTACTTACATAAATAACAACAAGAATATAAGAAAATTTTGACCCTAAAAGGGGTTTGAAAGTACAGTATAGGTTGCACTTTATAAATCACGTGTGATTTGCAAGTTACGCCTCTTTGGGAGAAATTGAATATGCATATCAATACTGCTACTGTTTACATAGTTGTTGCCATGGATGCAAACTATTTTTTTTAATTAAGACTTGATTGGAGAATTAAATGGACATAAATAAAAATGTCTATTTATTTAACTTATTTTCAGGAGGACTGGAAGACATTTGGGTGTTGAGTCAAATTTAATGGAAAAATTCAGTGCGATCCTGCAATGTTTATAAATGGAGGCCAGTAAAACTTGAAAATATGCCGCACAGCTATATGTTTTTATTGGTGCAAAAAAAAGTAGTGCATGTCTCCTTTCAAGGGAAATATAACATTCTCCTCAAAACTTCCTGAATGAAGTGTGACTGCATATGCATTTTAGGCAGTTCCTATGGAAAATTGCATTGCTGGTTTTACACAAGTGCAACCTACAATAGGTCTTTTCACACAAAAGTGGAAAGACCTAATAATAATCAGAACAAATACAATAGGTCTTTCCACAGAAAAGTGGAAAGACCTAATAATCAGAACAAATACAATAGGTCTTTCCATAGAAAAGTGGAAAGACCTAATAATAATAATAATCAGAACAAATACAATAGGTCTTTCCACAGAAAAGTGGAAAGACCTAATTAGTGTCCGACACGTATATGTAAATTTTTGTCCAAGCTGTCACAGAGAACAAATAATTAAATGAATAGAGCAAATGAATTTAGGTTCTTTGTCCAAGATTATGACACATAATCCGTTTAAAACACTTATGCCTAAATTTACGACCAAGACAAGAATAATAGAATATGAAATAAATGCAAAACATGAAAATACATTAAAACAATTGAATTTATAAAATGTTGTTTAAACACTAATTTCGCACTGCATAGTCCAAATTGTCCGGTCATATAATCTTCAATGTTACAACAATGAATTCGGTTCCTATTATATCATTCTATATTTTATCTGGCAGCACCATATTAATTTTATCAAATTACGGATAAGGTGTGGAGATATGAGGAGTTTATGATTTTTATTTCCCCCCTTATTAAAAGAATATTATTCAGGGATTCTATGTGAATTTTATAAAAAAATTTATCACTTTTTATGAATTTTCAAACAGAAGTATTTCAGAAAGAAAATTAGAAAAGGCCTTTTTTTTCGAGCGTTGGCTAAAGAAGAAGTTGTATGCAAAACTTATGAAAACTTACTTTTACCCTAACTTGACCTGAATGTATATGATATGTCATTGTATAATAATACACATCTATGATTAACAAGAGACCGAAGAGAAAAAAATGGTTATTCGAGGTTTGCGCGACTACGTTCACTGTTAAGCTACGATAACTTATTCTCAAATGGCACGTTTACTTCTTTAGAAAAAATAAAACGATGAAATGTCAAGGATGTAATTGGGCAACAATTGAATTACAGCCTGAGAATTCCAATACGTTAACCGTACCTTGAGAAATACGAACATACTATTTTTGTTCATTATTATATTCATTCAATTAGTTTATTCACACTGGTATTCAAACAGCTATTGTGACAAAAATTTGCTTTATTTTGTGAAAAAATATTCATGTAGACATATGTTTTATTGGATTTTCTCTATGAAAATTTTAAATCAAAATAAAGTGTACGTAATTTTTTACTACTCTGTCAGTGAATATGGATCTTTTATGATATTCGTTTTGAAAATGGCCCAAAAGACCCTCCCCCTTTTTCCTAAGCATGCCTGGGAGAAGCCAAAAAGAATATGTGAATGTTTTATAAATTTACGGATTGTGCCTTTTTGGCTGAATGTGATTCGTAAGCTAAGGCAGGTGATGTATGCACAGAGGTTTACTCTGTCGACCCACACCGGTGTCGCTCCATTCAGAGTTCATGCGACTCCCGCAGTTTTTGTTTTGTACCTTGATTTATATCTTCTTAGATTTATATCTTCGAACATCGGTAAACTACTGTTGCCTCAAAATTACCTTAATCGTAACTTTTATCATTACAATACCCATTCTTCTGGTTAACAGTTTCGCTATTCATAGGTATTTGTGTTCATTTCTTTATTAAGATGTATGGTACAAAGTCTTTTTCGTATTACACTTACACTCGTAGGCTAGATCGTAGGAGTTTTGGTCTAAGATACAACCATACTTAAAAAGTTGGTGAAAACAATAAACCAAAACAAGAAAAATCTTAAAGACAAAAAAAAAAAAAAACAACAACAACAAAACAGCCTATTTTTTTTTTACCTGAAAAGTCTTTGTTAAAAAGTTGTAACAGAAACACCCATCTGGATCACACGAGGATGGCTGGTTATAAAGTATTTTAAACAGCTGATAGGGATTCAAATGATTTCTAAATTTGTCCTAGTTTTTACTTTAGTTTTATTTTTCATATCGTTTTTTGTCAAATGTCTTTATACATAAACTCATCATAGATACCCGGATTAATATTTTGTACGCCGAACGCCCGTTTCGTCTACAAAAGACTCATCAGTGACGTTCGAATAGATAGAGTTTATCTTTCTTATTGACATTTACCCTGCATCCTTCTCATTGACATATACCCTGTATCTTTCTCATTGACATATACCCTGCGCATCATCTCATTGACATATACCCTGTATCCTTCTCATTGACATATACCCTGCGCATCATCTCATTGACATTTACCCTGCGCATCATCTCATTGACATATACCCTGTATCTTTCTCATTGACATATACCCTGTACATTTTTCTCATTGACAAATACCCTGCATCCTTCTCATTGACATATACCCTGCATCCTTCTCATTGATATATACCCTGTATCTTTCTCATTGACATATACCCTGTACATCATCTCATTGACATTAACCCTGTACATCTTTGTCATTGACATATACCCTGCACATCTTTCTCATTGACATAAACATGCACATTTTTCTAATTGACAAATCCCCGGCATCCTTCTCATTGACAAATACCCTGCATCCTTCTCATTGACATATACCCTGCATCCTTCTCATTGACATATACCCTGTATCCTTCTCATTGACATATACCCTGTGCATCATCTCATTGACATTAACCCTGTACATCTTTCTCATTGACATATACCCTGCACATCTTTCTCATTGACATAAACATGCACATTTTTCTAATTGACAAATCCCCGGCATCCTTCTCATTGACAAATACCCTGTATCCTTCTCATTGACATATACCCTGTGCATCATCTCATTGACATTAACCCTGTACATCTTTCTCATTGACATATACCCTGCACATCTTTCTCATTGACATAAACATGCACATTTTTCTAATTGACAAATCCCCAGCATCCTTCTCATTGACATATACCTTGCTTGCTTCTCATTTACAAATACCTTGTATCTGTCTCATTTACATATACCCTGCACATATTTCTCATTGCCATATACCCTGTATCTTTCTCATTGATATATACCCTGTATCCTTCTCATTGACATATACCCTGTATCCTTCTCATTGACATATACCCTACATCCTCCTTATTGGCATATACCCTGCATCTTTCTCATTGATAAATACCCTGTATCTTTCTCATTGACATATAGCCTGCGTCCTTCTCATTGACATATAACCTGCACATATTTCTCATTGACATATACCCTATATACCCTGTATCCTTCTCATTGACAAATACCCTACGCATAATCTCATTGACATATACCCTGTACAACTTTCTCATTGACATATACCCTGTACATTTTTCTCATTGACAAATACCCTGCATCCTTCTCATTGGCATATACCTTGCATCCTTCTTATTGACATATACCCTGTATCTTTCTCATTGATATATACCCTGCACATATTTCTCATTGACATATACCCTGTATCCTACTCATTGGCATATACCCTGCGCATCATCTCATTCACATATACCCTGTATCTTTCTCATTGACATATACCCTGCACATCTTTCTTATTGACATATACCCGTATCTTTCTCATTGACATATATCCTGCATCTTTCTCATTGACATATATCCTGCATCCTTCTCATTGACATTTACCCTGCATCCTTCTCATTGACATATACCCTGCATCTTTCTCATTGACATATACCCTGCGCATCATCTCATTGATATATACCCTGTACCTTTCTTATTGACATATACCCTGCATCCTACTCATTGACATTGACCCTGCATCCTTCTCATTGATATATACCCTGCATCTTTCTCATTGACATATACCCTGCATCCTTCTCATTGACATATACCCTGCGCATCATCTCATTGACATATACCATGTATCTTTCTCATTGACATATACTCTGCACATGTCTCATTAACATATACCCTACATCCGTCTTATTGAAATATACTCTGCTTTATTCATACACGTTTAAGAGTTCTCATTCAGATCATTTGATTTAATAATTAATCCCATGTACCTATGTTGACTTTTCTTTAAGCATTTTTGTAACCACTGTTTAAACTTTTAAAGTGTATATGCACCTCTTAGGTTGACATAAAGGTTTAGTCTAAACACCAATTTCAAGTGTTACTACTTTACCCAGACTTTCAAATCTAATTTTTCGGTTGACTTTATGACATTTGAAAAGCAATTAGGTGTTTGTTCTGTACCGTCAAATGGTGTTCCACCAAAAAAAAAATTCAATTACAAAAATAATTCTATCAAAATCCAATCATGCGGCTTGTTTAGAGGTGTACGTCTTGCAGTATGACGCAAAGGTTGTTGTGGAAAAAGGAATATATTTTACCATAAATTTATTACATTAGCAGTAAAACATGACTAAAGTAAAATGTATTCCAAAAAAAAAAAAAAAAATTAATGACACATTGACGAGTTACCATGGCAACATACTAACTATGACGTTTGTAAATTTTCAATCTTTGAGTGGATTGTTTTTTCGAAAAGTAAGTGTTCACTAAAATAACTAATTGATATTTGGTCATATTAATATGTTAACAGTTGAAAAAAAAATATGTCCATCAAAGAGTACTCACAGTTTCAAAAAGTCCAATTTAACTATACACAAATGTAACAAATAGAACATGTTTTCCCAGACTACATAACAATCCTTTGCATTTCTTTATTTTATGCATCTCCCTATACATGTACAATGTTCATATATAAATTCAAAGTTGTTTTCATAAGCATTCCGTATCATGGACCAGAAACGAGCCTTAATGCCCCTACATACCCCCTTTGTCACAATCATGTTCTATATGTTCGTTTATGGTGTATCAACAAATACGACATTCCGACGTATTATAATACGTCAACACTTTGGATGAGGGAACATAATTGACTACTTACTTTTCCTGAGCACCGACTTTTAAGTTCGATATGTGATGCTTTTGTTTATTTTTACCGTGTTTTTACGACATACCAAAGTTAACACTGAGTCATGCAAAACTCTGATCCCTTGTCCGGATTTGACTTTACTTGAAGTCCTTTTGGTTTTATCAGTTCTTCAACGTTTGTATTAGACTTTGGATTTTCAAACATTTCGGCCTCGTGCATTACGGGAGAGATATTAATGGTCGTAATGTGAATCGGTTGCAGTGGTACCGTTATTGTTATTACTCTTGACTGTGTTATTTAGCCCCTGTTTTTATGCTTTTAAACGTTTTGGTGTTTTGTGTTTTGCAAACATTTGGTTTCGCTTATACCGATATACGTAATTTGAAAAAAAAAGGAAATCACATCATATATTTTAGAGAAATTCACAGTCGAGGATAATTATATAACCTGTCGGCTCTGTCCGTTCGTCAATCTGTCAGTCGTCCGAAATACATAGACGTACCTTTTTGTACATGTGTTATCTGTGACTTTAATAGTTTTCCTAATACATTATTTAAACTTGTGATCGCACAATCGTTGTGCACATTTATTTTAGACCGATTTGATTTTTTTTCTCAGGTTTTCCATGTGTGGAACTTAATCATTTTTGTCAGTGAATGTTATAGATATGGATACCTAATGATAACAGGCGATGTGGGTTATACTTCAATTAAAAAAAGCAATTTTAATCAAACTTTTCATTTTGGACCAAATGAGAACGTTTCTATTTATTAAAATCAGCAGGTTTATTTTACAGACATAATGGTCAATTACATGCAGTGAAACTATTACGCTGCAGTGATAAAAAATTGGCTTATGTGCTAGCCGTCTCATTGAATCGCCTTTGTACTTCTGTTTAGAGACTTTAATGAATACGGTCTTTTTGCAAGATAAAAACAAAATTAAAATGATATCACAGGCACACGCAAGCACTTGGGAGTACTTTTTTCCCTCACCACAAGTCATTGTTTGTTTGTCTGCTTTAGATAAATTTAAATTGTGCCTTTGATTTTCGAGGGGGTTGGGGTGGTAAGGAGGACTTTGAGCACCAATCTCTGCTGACCTGGTTAAAAAAAAACAGGATGAAAATAAATGTTCTGCCCCACAAAATACAGCAATATCAGTGTACGAAAGCGAAAATAAATGAGCCAGAATAGCAATAGACAACGAATATTTCGTCCTGCAGCACCCATCCACTCTTATCGAAAACAGTCGTCCCTTTACGGCATATTTCCAAATTGCGCTATATAGCCTTAGTTTGGACAGTAGTAGTTTTATATAAAGCTTGTTTTGTAAGTCTGAGACGGTTGTAAACCTGAAACTACAAGTTACATGTAGTAGGCAGACACCAATATTTGTATTGATCGAAACAAAACTGCTTTCATATTTATGGCTTTGCTGATGTTATATAATTGATAAATCATTGATGTTATAAATTATAGTCTAAGTTTGATTGTTTATTTTTCACATTGATAAATTAATTTGCTTAAGAGCATTTAGATTATAATCTATTGATATAAGAACACAGAAATCTTTAAACAAATATATTGTAGGTATATGTTCCTTTATTGTAAATCAGCAAAAAGTTTGTCTTTAGAAAAAAATTATAAGTACAGGCACACATGAATTAGCACAGATATGAAAACAGTCGGAATGGCATAAAATCTAAACGGAGACAGACAAGCTAAGTCGACAAGAGAACCTCATCAAGGACTAATAAGTAAACTACATCAAATCAGCCTGTTTTTTATAAGATATTTTTTGATAATTGCAGTAAAATGTCCTTTCTGTAAAACCAGACACCACATTCAGGTATTTCTTGCCAATCACTGATAACGAAACTGCACTGTTACTTTTGGAACAGAATATGACGAGACTACCAAACATTAGGCCAAAATACCAATCCTGGTGAAGGCTTCAGTATCAAAATAAATGGATGTGGTATGATTGCCAATAAGACAACTTTATACACATGAGATCAAATGTAGAAAATGTAAGCATATAAACCCTTAGCTCGATCTGTTGAAAGTTTTTATCTGAATTCTGTTTAAACCCTTCGATATTTGTGCTCTTAAGTGATTTACACATTTACCACTATCTTGTTTATAAAAAATAAGAAGATGTGAAGAGACCAAATGGCACAGAAATTAACAACTATAGGTCACCATACGGCCTTCAACAATGAGCCCATACCGCATAGTCAGCTATAAAAAGCCCCGAAATGACAAATGTAAAACAATTCGAAAGAGAAAACTAACGGCCTAATTTATGTACAAAATAATGAACGAAAAACAAATATGTTGTTTGTTCTCTTTGACAATGCTGAACCTGAATTGGAACTATTATTTAATGATTATCTGACCTACCAAATCTAATTAAAAATGTATGTACAGTACTGACCTTTACCACGATTAAGTTGTTCGCGTATTCTGGTTGTGCATTTATACAAGTCAGTGAAAATACATTGTAATAGTAATAAAAATCATGCATAAAGTCTTGTATTAGTATCTGCCAGTAGAACCAGAATGCATCGGAGGATATGGATATAAATGTACTACATTTAAAAATATAAATATTTTGGAAATATTTGAAAATTCAGAGTGTTTATTTTTCAATTCAGATTGATTTAAACCGTTACTTGTCAGACTTTATCAACGAGAAAAAATTGAAGAAAGTCAGAAAAAGTGGCATGAAAATACGGATTTTTTGTGTTATTAAAATTTGCTGTTACAAAATGTTAGAAATTATTATAAATTAAGGAATGCATCTCCCTCATGCAAAGCTCTGATTCCTTTCACGGATTTGGCTATACTTTTTGGACCTTTTGGATTATAGCTCTTCACCTTTTATATAAGCTTTGGATTTCAAATATTTTGGCCACGAGCATCACTGAAGAGACATGTATTGTCGAAATGCGCATCTGGTGCAGGAAAATTGGTACCGTTAATGTTATTGAGTAAAATAGCAAAAATACCGAACTCCAAGGAAAATTCAAAACGGAAAGTCCCTTATCAAATGGCAAAATAAACAGCTCATACACATCGAACGAATGGAAAACAACTGTCATATTCCTGACTTGGTACAGGCATTTCCTTATGTAGAAAATGGTGGATTAAACCTGGTTTTATAGCTAGCTAAACCTCTCACTTGTATGACAGTCGCATAGAATTCCAACATATTGACAACAATGTGTGAGCAAAACAAACACACTTAATAGGTAAAATTGTCAAAAATTGGGGTACAGCAGTCAACATTGTGTTATAATCTTAATCACTATAAAATAAATAACTATTTCAACAAAGAAAAACAAAATGCCATATAGACACAGTACATAAGCAAAAATGAAAGACAAGAATACAAAAAATGACTATAGCACAATAACACAATGGCGGTTTAGACGCAATTATATTTTTGACAAGCTAACTAATCCCCACTCATTTTAATATTACTTCATACTTTTACTGATATGATTCTGTTTTGCTTCCCATGCACATCATGATAAGTTGAAAGTGATATATATAGGAGTTTTTACCATTTTTTGATGAATTATAACTATGATAACCAAAGTTTTTAGCCTAACAAAAGACTTAATGTCAATAAAAGATTTGTAAAACTCCAAGATTACGCATAAATATATTTGCTCTTTTCGATAGCTCTTCGTTGTCAGTGAAAAATTATGTCCCTCCTACGGGAAACAACTCATATTACAGAGTCAATTACGGAATTGGTAAATAAACTAATAAAATTTTATAAAAATAAAACATGTAAAAAGAAAATTAATGTTAATTGTTTCAATGTAAAATTAGGGAGATGTGGTATGATTGCAAATGGGACAACTATCCACCAGAGTTCAAATCACGAAGATATAAGCAATTATGGGTCACCGTACGGCCTTCAATAATGACAAAAACCCATAACGTATAGTCGGCAATAAAAGGCCTCGACATGAAAAATCTGAAACAATTTAAATGAGGAAACTTACAGCCTAATTTATAACAATACAATTTACGGAAACAAATATGCCAGACATGAACCAACGTAACTACTAAATAAGGTGCTCCAAACAAACTGACTAAAAAACAAAGTATGCATTGTAGCAATGAATAACATTTCTTTTTATTGATGAGTATAATACTATTATAGAATTTCATGCCGTTTCCTGAAAATTTTACAAAGGAAAGGCCATGACTTTCATATTTTACATGACGCGATGGATTTAATCAGGCAAAGTTGACCATAGATGGATTTGGCTATTTTCTTTAGTTTCCTTTTGGTCATATAGCTCCTAACGTTTCTTCGTATTTTACATCCCTTGCTGTCATATGTTTACTAGGATTGAGCGTTACTGGTGAAAATAATACCAAAATAGCGATTCGGAGGAACGAAATTCATAAAGTTTTATTTTTATTTAACACAATTTCACAAAAAAATATAGATTGACTTACAATGTAATTTTAACACACAATTTGGTTGTAAATATATAGAATATTTACAATGTGATGCCGGCAAAACTAAAGCAATATCTCGCTAGCTTCATTACCCGTGCTGTTATTCAGGGGAAATCATATGCTGATATGAAACTTTTGCAGCTTATTGTACCTTTCGTACAAGCACTTCAAATTGTGCTGCGTAAATTGTATGACGTTCGTTTGATTTATTGTTAAAACTTTTGTATTAAGATAAGCTTGAAACATCCTTTGGCCAACATTACAAAGATGTTAAGGACGATGCCACATTATAAACTATTTTTTCCTGTTCCGTTTTAAAACAAAAATATTTTTCTTCAGTTAACCATCATGTCTTGAGGTGTGGTGTTGGTGGACCCAAACGTTTTCTATACGCCTTCTCGTCCCGGTATCCAACTCAGTGTTTACTACACTTGTTTTGTTGCGTTGGTTGATAGAGTCGCACGGTTGTTTTGTCAGTATTTATGGACTAAGGTACTTTCCCTTTTTAAATTTACATTCGAGTTCATTTTGTTTTGTTATTTTCCTTTAATTTAGAAGTATTGTCTCAAAGAATGCATGTTTCTATGGACAAAGATGTCTAGTGAAGGGATAGTTTTTGATAGCTTTGTACCCTGATCGATAGTTATTCAGCCGATGGTTAATTTTTTCCATTGTTTCTCACACGTTCTTGATACCACAGGTGTTACATTTTAAGACATCCATTATGTTCTCAGTTGTAGTTTGAATATACGTAGACAGTATAAATTTGTTCTGTGAAGATGCTAATGAAACAGCTGCTGGTATTCAGAGATTAACAAATTTCTTCTCCCACATTGTTAATAGAAAATACCAGGAATTGGAGTAGGTTGTTTCGTTATCACCGCTGTAAGTAAACTAATTTGTCACGGATGTTTTTGGTCTTCTGAGGGCCGTGAAAATAAGTAACAGCGGTAAAATTTTGTTCAATTTGTCAAAATAGGCACCAAAATTTCACTGATATATAATGGACTAGCAAGACAATAACTCGACCTCATTTAATCTACATGCATGCGACCAATTATTTTACCCCAGTTGTAGATTAATGCGAAATTGCTAAGCATGTTCAGTTATTGAAAAGAATGTCAGCTGCAAAAATGAAAATATGTATACAATAGGGAGACCGAATTCACTGACTGATTCGACTAGCAAAAAAATCATTCTTATACAGGTTACAGAGAAAAACAGTGATGCGGTATGGGTTTTGCTCATTGTTGAAGGCTGTACGGTGACCTATGCTATAGTTGTTAGCTTCTACGTCATTTGTTTTCTGTTGAGAGTTGTTTCATTGGCAATCACAGTTTTCCTACCGATGGTCCTCTCCGGCTTCCTCCTCCAATAAAAACTGACAGCTACAAAATAGCACAATAGTGCTGAAAGCGGCGTAAAACACCAATCAATCAATCATTGACAATCATACCACATCTTATTTTTATGTATGCATTACTTTTTATTTTATCTATGATATGAAATAAAACGGTAAATCGTCATTAATCTATTGCATGTGCTATTTATATTGAACAGTTATATTTATCGTTTTATATTTATGTAAGGGACACGACCATCGGTTCTCCTCGGATGTCATTTCAATAGTATTGTAACTAGATGGCGTCAAGTAAAACACGTTGATACTTTTTCGATTTCATGCATTGTTTTTGAGATTCTGATTTGCGCTCAGGTATGTTATAAATCGAAATTGAGTCGTAGGACAGCAATTTTGCAGCTTATGCCCTTAATACAGGCGTCACACCGTCCCAAAATTGACACCAGATGGCCATACGAATATTGAATTTTGAATTTCGCGAGAAGATGGTCCCGAACTTGGTCAACAGCCAATCATAAGTCGAAGGTGTAAATAGTGTAACAAAGTTGAATCCCAAATTGAAAATATATTGCATGGAAGCATGGATTCTAAAAAACTTAAAATAAATTAATCTTTGAATTTATTTTAACAGGATGAAGATTCTAAATTTGAGACGATTTTGACAGTGACGTTGCCTGAAGACACATGGTCCGTTCACCAACAGCAGGATAGTAGTGAATTTTACACTGGTATTGTTTATTGTTATTTCTGAACGCAACAACAACATAGACATGTAAAGGGATATATTATTTGTAAATAGAAAAAAAAAAAACGAATATGAAATATAAATAAATGAAATGCAAAAGCATAGTTGTTCAAATGAACAATACACAAACGAATTCATCCGCGTTTAAACAAATATTGTAGTCAATCGGTCGATGTAAACACCATGAGTAATCATGTTGAAATGGGGTATATGGTAAACAAACAGGGTGCTAAGGAGGACTTGCTCGTGTCGGATTTAAATAAACTATAAATGAAATGAAACAGCCACAATTGGTCTTTGATCAATTGTCAATGCTTTTGGATGACCTAAACAACGTTGTTTGTAGTTTGTGTTCAAAAGGTGGAGACTTCGAGGGACATCTTTCCTGCAACGGACGTCTCAAAATGTGGATATTGCTCACGTGACAGAACTGTCCTTAATTTCACGGATGGAAATTTATTTGAAAACTTATTCATTAATCCGTTGAATTTGAAAACAGATGAACAGACGCCTGTGTGCAAAAGAAAATCAGCTTCCCAAGAAGGCCAAGACTTATGTGAGAAACTAGATGATGTTCATTTGAAGAATTTGAAGAATAGTTGCATTGGTCCAAACGGAGAAACAAGTTGCAAAAGCCATAAATAACAAGTCATTTCTACGTATATTTGTGTTTATATGAATTTAAAAACTATTTAACATCTTTGTTTTTGTACAGACTGAAAAAAAGACGTCTTCAGAAATAACAATAATAAGTAATTGAATTGAACTTTATGTTCGGTTTTCATGCAAGTTCACACTAGGATCGCGTAACTGTCACTAGTTTGCATTTTTATGATTTTGTACATCCGCTTATCGAACTTCAAACGTTTATTCTTAATTTTAAGTTACACAAAGTTATTTCGTTTGATTTAGATCTCACCATAATTGATTTAAGAAGCAACAATATCCTTATTTTATTGAAATCTGTTGAATCATCATAGGAAATATAGTCATTGGCAACTGCGAACTCACAAAATTAAACTAGAGAACCCTAGGTGAATGAATTACCTTGATGTATTTTGACAAAGTAGCAAACATAGGATAATCATCACAAAAAAAAAAAAAAAAAAAAAAGAATAACTAGCAACTTTGGTTTATATTGCCTCAGTTGTTCTTGTTGACAGTATTTGTTAGATTTTATGTGGATATGATTTCTACATTGATTGTTTTCATTTCATTTCATCTGTTCATTCAAAATTTTGAGGAGTAAATTAGGCTTCACAGGAATATATGACAACTTTTATTTCAACTGGTTCGAGAGGATCTTCAAATCGGATAAATTAATTCCATTTTAACCCTTGAAGCCATATTGCACTTTTCATCAGGACCAATGTATTAAACAACACTTGTTAAGGATCGTCTTCATTTCACTTAATCCGTTCGGGAAAACAAATTCCATAGAGTTTCTTTATAATCTTTGACCGGATAGGTGGCGCTGCTGATGATGGTCGACATATCATCTGGTGCTGGGAATTTCATTAATTTTGTGTTGTATAGTGTGCAGTGTAACATACAAAAAGATTAGATAGTGTAGTTGATGAACAATAACAGTCCAATATTTACCCATTTTATTTCCAATTTAGAAACATTTTAGAAGGTTATCATACATATGAATTTGCGGGGTCTGTGCTTTTCCGGTCATCGAATTTTCAAAACAAGAATGTGATTTTACTCTAATACAAAAACAAAAAGCATAAAAAAAAAAAAAAAAAAAAAAAAAAAAAAACAAAAAAAAAAAAAACAAAAAACACCAGTACATCCTTTATGTAAATTCAAAGAAAACTGATAAAGTTCATTCAAAGTAGCAGGAATCCCAAGTTTCCACAACAACAAAGACATATAACTTGTTTTCTTTTACTATGGGTGCCAAATTAAAACAGCGGTAGTGAGTGGCTGGAGAGCTCTATTGACTCACTAATATAAGAGGAGCGTAATATTTGGGTGTATGTATGTGCAGGTACATGTGACATTACTGTTAAGAACTGCAAATATATATCCTCGAGATCACACGATGATTCTATTATAGGTGAAATTATTACCGATTCTAATTAGATTATACAATGCATTAAAGCTCACCTCGGATGTAAAGTTACAATTCTAGAAGTCCCATTATACTCATTAGTATCCTAGAACTGGGCATCTCGGAAAATAAAAGATGAAATACAGACATTATATGAGCAGGATAAAGATCTAGAGTAACATACAGTCGAAGTAAATAATAAAATCATGGAGCTTAATGAAGAAAGCATTGTTATTCTCCTACATTTATCCCAGATTTAACATTCATACAAAAATACAGAGAAGGTAATCGTCACGTTAGATTTAGTAACCTTTGAGTTATTTGTTACTGAGTTATAAATTTATTGTAAAAACTATCCACTTTCAACGTAAGAAATTACATTCCAATCTGAACATGATAGAAGAGATGTATAAGTACAAAAGACATTTAACATTTAACTGAAGAACAGTGAATAAAATACCGTAAATGCTTACACAATGAGACGTATAACCGGGTTTGTACTAGCAAGAGCAACACGACGGGTGCCATATGTGGAGCAGGATCTGCTTACCCTTCCGGTGCACCTGTGATCACCCCCAGTTTTTGGTGGGGTTCGTGTTGCTCAGTTTTTAGTTTTCTTTGTTGTGTTTTGTGTACTATTGTTTGTCTGTTGGTCTTTTTCTTTTTTAGCCATGGCGTTGTCAGTTTATTTTCGACTTATGAGTTTTAATGTCCCTTTGGTATCTTTTGCCTCTCTCTTACACAACAAAAGCTTCCTTATTAATTAATATCTGTAACTCAATTTATTGAAAATGAAGTACCCACAATTCGTCTCATGATTTGCAATACTTATGTAAATAAATAACCAGATAATAAATACTATTCCTAAATAAAATTACTAGAAGAAGAACTGCAATACATATAAGATAGCAGATACTAGCAGTTACTAGAGCCGTACAGTGAAACAACTGTCAGTTGTGGGTTCACTATAGATTTAAAGGGCTTGGGCAGTCTGAAACCTACTGTAGATTTAAAGGGCTTGGGCAGTCTGAAACCCACTATAGATTTAAAGGGCTTGGGCAGTCTGGTATCAGCAATATTGAAAATAATAAAATAGCTCCTACACATGTACATCTTGTCCAAAGATTACTGACAGTTATGTCGAGATCGGCAGCTCACAAAGACCATCCAATCAACAGTCTAGCATAAGCAAAGTCGCATATTGCTCAACAGGCGAGGAGTACAGAAACACATTTGAATAAAGAAAGAATTAAACACATGTGTTCCAACTGTAACAGTGAGCTACACGATTTAGATGAAACTATTTGTGATAGATGTTTTAACAGTACATTCGACATGCATGGTTAAAAACCGCTTGATGCAAAAATGTCAAGCATGCTGCTATAGATTAGTAATACAAGATACAAATGTAATCAGGTCAAGAAAGACTCTTAACTTTGAGACAGACAGAAAGTAAACCTGGTAACAATAAAACCACGATGACACTGCATGGACAGCAAACTGAAACTCCATCAATATGATCTGGCTCTATTAAATCTGTAGAAAAAACAAGCACACAAGAAGCTAATATCCTTAAAATAAAGAAAAAGAAAAGTTTACATACATTGAAAAAGGCACAAGATAGCAAAAAAAAAAAAAAAAAACCTGCTGCCATCATAATTGTGTAACAGAAACAGATGCTTTATTAATAGCTATGAAAGAATGACAAAATTAAATTTTGAAGGTAGTGGACACTCAAATAGATCAACTTCATAGAGAAACAAATGCCTATGACTGTACAATCAACAATTACTAATAACACAACACTAAACAGTAATCCAAATGAGACCTACACCAAAGCACAAGTATATTCTTGTACAAACATAGACGACATAGACACTTTGTAATTCTAAGACAAGACCTCCGCTAATGAATTCAAACTATCATTTAAACAATGCAATAAATGCTACACATCAGCCTCCTCAGTATTATGTCATGCGATCATCACAATCTCAATATTGTATACCAGGCACCAGAGAAAATGAAATATTTCCACCATCAGTCTCCTCTTACTCTGAATAACACAAATGTATCTACTACAAGTACTTCAACTTCATAGATAGAGTGGAGTGTGTACTAGACTGTCCACTTATAAACAGTCCTACTGAAATGCCAAGACCAATGTTGCGCAACTCTAAGGAACACAATATTTTTTAAACGAAAAGTACTTATGAACAACAGAAGGTAGTGCCAACGGAAAATAATAATGTAAATCGCGGTTTAATGTATTACACTTTAACATTTTTATCTTTAAACTGTAAAAACATAAAAACATGCATATGTGATCCACCCGTCTTCGTTTAATCTCATAATCACCAAATTCGGATATTTATTTGAGACATATTTGTCACCTCTTATTATTAGATAAGTAGATTATAAAAAAGGGGTATTTCTGTTCTGCAGTATTTCAATACTGGTATATGTTTCTGCAAGCTGTGAAAATCATGCTACAAAATATTCGAGCGGAAAGGGATGGCTTGTGGTCACTCCGTTTAAATTCAGTGCGTTTAATGACTTACAGATATAAATACTCGCGATGGCGCCAAGTTTATATACTTGATATGCTTGATTTCCATCTGGAAATTGAAAGCAGAAAAGACAGTAATAAAGACAGCAAAGGAAATGGAGGCATTGTTGATATAACAAGAAAAAAGTCTGCGCTTATTAGATGGAATCTAATAAGGCATATAGCTGGATATTTCACCACAAAGATGAAGGAAGACCAGGACTTTTTCATGAGGATGACAAACACGATGAAGGCAAGACCAGGAATACTTCTTGAGGATGACAAACACGATGAAGGCACCGTCTGCCACGAAAAGAGATGAACCACAATGCTGAACCATATTTGTTGATAAAGCTTTATCTGAATATGAAACGGAGAGTTCTATGACCAAATTTAGTTTAAGACCTGCTTTAGCCTTAACGAAGTGCAGATGATGTAACCATAAAAACTACTGTATTTCCCTATTGGACCAATTACTACTTCTCTCTTCCATGATGACGACACCATGAGAAAATATACAAAAGTTGATCTCACTCATGAACCTGAATATAAGATCTGTTCATCTTTTGTTCTTTCTTCTTTTGACCTTTCCCTCACAGTCTTAAGAGATGGTATAGGAGTGGTACAATCAATGGATACTGAGAAATTTTCAAGTTTTGGTGACCTAGGTATGTTTTACCTAAA